>CM077097.1:125639652-127001527 GCA_039513925.1 Platanthera zijinensis | reverse complement strand
AGCAGAAGCCAGTACGACAGCTGCGTCTACCACAAGTTCCTGGCGAATTGCGACATTTTGATTCTGATGCTATATGTCGAAGACATGCTGATCGCTTGCAAATCAGCTCGGGAGATTCAATTACTGAAGGAGAAGTTGCATGCTGAGTTTGAAATGAAGGATCTGGGTCACGCACAAAAAATTCTTGGAATGGAAATCAAGCGAGACAGAAAGCGAGGCATGCTTTGTCTTTCTCAGGCAGGCTATATTCAGAAGTTGCTGGAGAAATTCAATATGATGGAGTCAACCTATTACCACCCCTTTCGGGCAACAGTTTAGACTGTCGTCACAGTAGTGTCCAGAAATCGAGGAGGAACGCCAAAAAATGCTCAAGGTGTCGTACGCTAGTGCGGTAAGATGCTTGATGTACGCCATGATCTGTACGAGACCAGATATCGCTCAGGTTTTGAGCGTGGTCAGCAGATACATGGGGAATCCGGGGCGACAACACTGGGAAGCAGTCAAGTGGATTCTAAGGTACTTAAGAGGAACTCCAGACGTCGGCTTAGTGTTCCGGAAGAGCAAGGATGACAGTGCTCTAGAGGGATACGTTGACTCCGACTACGCCGGAGACCTCGATAGGAGGAGATCTACTTCCGGATATTTCTTCCTTCTAGGTGGAGGTCCCATCAGTTGGAAAACTACTCTTCAGGACATCATGACTCTATCTACGACAGAGACGGGGTACATTGCTGCAGTGGAAGCGGCAAAAGAAGCCATCTGGCTCAAAGGTCTCTCCAAAGAACTTAGGATTTCTCAGGAGGCGGTGAAGCTGCACTGTGATAGTCAGAGTGCGATTTGTCTGGCCAAAGACCCGGTCTATCATGCCAGGACAAAACACATTGATGTGCGCTACCACAAGTTGAGGGAGTTCGTTGCTGGCGGAGACATTCAGTTACTGAAGGTGCCCACGGAGGATAACATTGCGTACATGCTGACCAAACCAGTGATAGGAGTCAAGTTCAAGCACTGCCTTGACTTGACTCATATTGGTGCATGTTAATTAGGGTGACCCCAAGGAGAGGGGGTAGTTTGCCGGAGGGAGGAGATCCATGCTATAGGTGGAGTTATGTTTTGTGAGGCGTCAAGGTGGAGATTGTTGGATTGGTGACACCTCACTGATCCGTGGGATCAAGATTACCTTAATCGGAGGAACCCAGTTTTTGAAAAGATATTAGGAGGATCTATTATATTTGGCCGGCTACCCAATTACTGTGTCTATTCCTAATCTGCAATATTCTTCAAATTAAGAGGTTGATTCTCTCATATATAATAAGCAGCCCCCTTCTCATATCATTCAAGCAATCAGCAATCCGTGAGATTCCTTCAAAGAGAGAGAGAGAGAGAAACCGGGTTATTCAACCCGGCGAAGGCGGCGGCGATTTTGGTGGTGCTGCAGGGACTCTAGGTGGAGCAAGGAGGCGGATCCAGGAGGCGGCGACTCCATGCGGAGCCAGCGGCTGATCCAGGCGGCGGCGGCGGCGCATATATTCGTTCGGGTATCCCCGGCATCAGGCGTGCATCCCAGGCGGCGGAGTTCCAGCGGAAGGAGGCGGCGCCGACGCACAGCGACGAAGAAGACGAACAGTGTTCGTGAGATATCGCCCTTTTTGTTTTGATCTCTGAGGTTTTATCTCTTTGTGGCTCGACCGTGTATCGGTCTCTATTGTAATCTGTAACTCCTGTCATTATAGTGGATCTTTTCTGGCGCACTCTCCCCGTGGACGTAGGAGCTTCTCTCCGAACCACGTAAATTTTTGTTTGTCGTCTGTGTGCTTGAAATCTCGCTCTGCTATTTTTATTTTGCGCGATTATTTTTGCTCAATTTAATTCCATTGCGCTACCGCGGTACTCGATCCGATTGCATAACAACATCACACCGTCGAATTGGTGGAACCCGGTGCTCACATGCCTTCGACCTCAACTCGTGAGTCGCTCTCCAATGTTTATTCCAGAACGAAAAGGTAAGAGGAAGACTTTTGGAGACGAAATGGGTGAGGAAAGCCTCCTGGTTGGTACCACAAGTCCCTAGTAGGAGATAAATCTCTTCCACAATCAAAAGCTATATTTGTCAAGTTAGGAGAATAAAACCATCTTTTGGATCACAAAGCAGCAGCCACGCCATTGCTTTTGCTCCTCAGAATATTTTCTCGCCAGGAAGTAGTATTCCAGTCACAAATATTAGGGACTGAAATAAATATTTTGTCAATAAAAAAAGAATATAAAGTTTTAGAATATAGCTTGCCTTTGTTTTAGCACGCTGCCTTTTTTTTACTATCATTGGCATCAAATTATTTATGATCCATTGTTGGGGAAAACTAAGACATTGAAATTAAAATTTGATGTCTAATTCTAATAAAAATGGATCTTCAATTCTTCTTTTTTTAAGTTATAAATGTACATGATGGGTACCCCTTAATTTATAAATAATTATTGTAACTCCCGCACACCGGATCGTAACTCCCGCGCACCGGATCGTAACTCCCGCGCACCGGATCGTAACTCCCCCGCGCCAAATCGCAACCGCCGCCGCCGCCATCCTTACGGGCAGGCGGCGGCCGGTGGCCGGCCTCCCACGGCCGGCCGCCCCCCTTAGCGGTCGGCTGCCCCCATGCGGCCGGCGGCCGCGGCCGACCACCCGGGACTGGCCGCCCCCTTGCGGCCGGCCGTCCGGAGCCGGCGCGCCTCCTCCGACCACCGTCGTTGGTGGGCCTTTTCTCCACCGTCCGATCATGGCGGGCCATCACGGCCCTCCGATCGCTACAAGTGATCGTGGCCCTCCGATCTGCGATTAACCACCGTAACCACCTCGGAAACCCTATATAAGCACCAATGATAGTTCATTTCAAGGGATCCGGCTTCATTCTCTCCTTCGCTTTCTCTCTCTTCGTTCCTACTTTTCCCCAGAGCTTCTCTCTCTACTCGCCTCCTCCTCTCCTCTTTCACTCACTAACTTGGCAGATTCTCCCACGAACGCCGCCCAGAGAAGGAAGGAAGCAAAGTACCTGTGAAGGCAGCCCTCCTTAGTCCGAGGCATAGAGCGCAGGCATCCTGCGGCGCGCGAGCCAGAAGAGCAAGCGCTCAAGAAAGACGCACATCAAAGTGCACGGACTCCTAAGCGGTGGCCTATCACCCAAGGAGAGCTCTCTCAACTCCCCAGTATTTGTAACGAGCCGCGGCCTGTCGCCCTCGCTTTCTCTGTACAAGAGCACTGTAACAGAGACAGATAGTGGAGTTTGGCTGACAGAGACCCGGCCACGTGGTTTTTTCCCCTTTTCGGGGTTTTCCACGTCAAAGTTGTGTGTGTATATTTTCTCTGTTTCCACTGTGACTGTGTGCGTACTCAATCGCCCGGGACTAAGACGGACCAATCTGGAACCGGTCTACCGGAGGCATTGAGCGAACCGCAACAGTACAAATCCTATTACATTGAGAATATTAAAAATATTAAGCATCAGTGATTACATCATTAAACAACAATCAATCAAGTAAACAGATTTTTATGTAGATATTCAATGCCGTGAAAAGTATTATTGTTGATTTATTTAAAGTCTTTGAATGTTTCGTACCAAATTTAAGTTTTCAGCTTCTATATAAAGGTGGTCATGATTCTTGCATGTAATTATAAAGGTGGATTCATATGCTCTTTCTAATGTTGTGCCCACTAGTGGTCATGATTCTTTCAAAATTTGTTAAGAAATTAATCAATAATCTCAACAACTAGGGAGTCTATGATTTCGTTTGGGGGGACTTATTTAATTTTTATCGGTCAAGCGGTTACGACCGCATGAATCAGATCATAATTAAGATCCGATTCATGCGGTCGTAACCGCTTGACCGTTGAAAATAAGTCCTCCCAAACGGATCCTATGTGTGGTGAACCTACAAAATGTCGGGGAAAATGTTCGGTCGCTTCTTCCATTTTAATAGAGTATGCTTGCTCGTCATAATGATGATCATCTTGAAAAACCTATCCAACAATTTGCAGGCAGACTTTTTGACCTCATTGAGTTATTTGAATGCCTCTGAGGAAGACGTCCACGTATATACTTTCTAAGACTCCGTTTGGGGGGACTTATTTTCACCGGTCAAGTGGTTACAACCGCATTGTTGAGTGCGCCACGTGGAATGGACGATGATGTCCGAGCGTGTGTCGCGACTCGTTAAAAAGGATGGTTTAGTCCCACACCGCCCAGCGTGCTTCTTGGTCCTGGGTGTATAAGTGGGGCGACCACTCCTCCCCTAACCGCATGATTTTGGGGAGTGACGTCACAATGCTTTACACGCACGAACCGAACCTTAATTAAGGTTTGATTCATGCGGTCGTAACCGCCTGACCGATGAAAATAAATTTCCCCAAACGAAGCCTAAGTATAATTGGTTCTATTAAAGATCTGTGGAACCCATGCTTCCTCTTATTCCGGTTTAAGATGCATCAAAAACTGCTTCCCCGGATGAATTTAAAGACATAATGATGCAAATACGATCAATACACATATCACGATACATCTAATACATTATTCCTCTGGCTCTATGAAGTGGTGTACAACTACTTAATAAGGGCAGACTTCTCTGATCCAATTCAATAAGCCTTCCTATTTTGAATACAAGTCTTCGCTTTGAAAAAATGATTAATAATATCAAATAAGTAGAAAATCATGACACATAAGAAAAATTTATGTGGTTCACCGATCAAGATGGGCTACGCCAACGAGCAGTAACAATCAGTTTTTCACTAGACCAAGAACAAAGAACAATATAGAGAAGTGGGCGAATTTCAGATTTCAGAAAAAATCAAAATCTCCTATAACAACATGAAATTTATCTAACACTCCATACATTTACAAAATACCACTGATAGCTACCCAGTAAAAACTTCGAGATCAGCACTAACATCATCTTTGAATTAGAATTTGAGACATATAATTAATAAGTCTCCTTGTACGCTTTCTATGGGTAGTGTGAAGTTGTTGAAGAAAACAGGTCTCCGAGTGCAGATAAAATTCTCCTGTTCAAGTGAAATTTCTAACGGTCAAATTTATTGTTACGAAACATAATAATAATGTACATAAATAAACGATAAACACCACAAAAAAAAGAACACTGAGATTTAACTGGTTCCCGAAAAAATCAAATGGGTACATCCACTGTGCAGGCAGAGATCAATAATATTATTAATTGCCTCAAACATACAATACGGCTAAAATGGAGGGGGAAAACAGAACGAGAAAAATGGAAAAAATCTCGAACCCTCCAAGATCCGGTCGTAGACGTTACGACGAGAAATTACGACGGCGACTAGAGACGAATGACGACTACAAAGAAAGAAGGACCTCCGATTCGGCGGCCGGCATAAAGAGAAAATCGGCGGTATTTGCTTCCAAGAGAAGGCGACGATCTTCGGCCGAAACTTGACTGTTGCGCTGCACTTCTTGGATGGCCGGTCACACCACTATATATAGGTGATGGAAGAAACTCAAAATAGGTATGGCGGGCATCATGGAAGGAGATCAATCCCTTCCTAAAATCGTCCATCATCACCAGATTAATGATGATGCCAAATTTGGAGCGGTCTCCAAAACGGTTTGGCGGCAATAATGGAAGGTGATCAAATATTCCTTCAAAGAAACCCTCCATAAATATCGGAATAATAGATATTACATAATTAGAGTGGATTCCAAAAATATCTCCGACCAAAAAAAGATTTTGGTGAAAATTTGAAAGGGGCAACAACATAACATGAAGTATGATCAATATTCGTAATTACAGACATATTCTTGGCTAATAATTATGTCAGTGAATTTGATCACTAGATTAAACAGCAATAAGTATGATTCTCGCTTCGGGCTCCAAGATTGTTGGAGATAAGAATGACAATGATTGGCTATTTGATTTGTGATAGGGATTGGATCCATTTTATAGCTTTAGGGGTGCACATAGCAATCCCCAAAATGAAATCATGGGGTTGAGTAGTCAACCTCATGATTCCCGGCCTTCATGATGGGAGAAGTGGAGGACCCTGAACCGATCCTCTCCATTTCAAGTGAAATGAAGGGGATCCATTTCACGGTCAAGATTGAAATCTCTTTGATCCGACGGATTCATCATTTCTTATGTTTTTATAGATTTTAAAAAAAAATCATCACAAGATTTCATTCAAACTTGTCTTATTCATTTGATGATGAAATGGATCCCTCCAGATCCCCGTATAAAATTGTAACATATCTTAAATGTCTCAACGAGTAAATATTGGGTCCGGCAAGCGGACCTTTCTCTAGGTCCCCGCCAATGGCAATAAGGAAAAGGGAATAAAGTTGCGGGGTCCACTATACACAGTTAATATGTGAATGTGAAGCCCACTGCAATACAGAGTTTCTATTGGCCGAATGGACCTTTTTCAGGTCTGCTCGGCGGACCAAAAAATTAGGCCGTCTCAAGGCTTATAAAATGTTTTTTTATATTAGAATATCATCGTGATTTGACGATAAATAATAATTATAATGGATACGTATGTTTAATGTTTATAGCTTTGCGCCTTTGCCCAACGTAAAGTGAAGGCTAGGCTGGCCCACCAGGGCAAAAGAAGCTGAACGAACGAATGAAGAATGAGTTGCTCATTTTCTTGAAAATAATAATAATAATATTTTAAATTGAATTACATATTAATGCAATTGGGTAATGATCTCTGCAAGCTGGAATACAGCTGTGCTGAATAAATATGCGACGTGGCGTTAGCGGGAGTGGGCCCGCCATAACCCGTGTACGGCCGATCGTACAGTGACGTCAGCAAGCGCCAACCTCTCTACCATGGAGAAATAATTAGGTACAAGTTTGCACCATCCTCTACGTACAACTGAAATTTTATAAGCTTAAATCGTATTTTTTCGTAACAAAAAATTAATTGTAACAAAAATAAATTATGGAATATTAAAGTGATTGTTAACCGCAAACCGGCTATTTGTTAGTGGCACCCCGAAATCTCATAATTTTTTGCGCCTTTTTGAAATACGTCTTGTACATTCATTTTTAGGAAAAGTGCTCAACACGAAAGTTGTAGACCTCATCGAGATCTACAACTTTCGTGTTGAGCACTTTTCCTAAAAATGCATGTACAAGGCGTACTTTGGAAATATACTCAGATTTTACGCCTTTCAAAAATACGCCTTGTACATGCAATTTCACGAAAAGTGTTCAACACGAAAGTTGTATATCTCGTCGAGATCTACAACTTTCGTGTTGAACACTTTTCCTGAAATTGCATGTACAAGGCGTATTTTGAAACGACGCGAAAAATTAGCAGATTTTGGGGTGCGACTAACCAATAACGGGTTGCGGTTAACAATCACCAATATTAATTATGACATTTTTACAATCAATTTAAGCTTATAAAATTTCACTTGTACGTAGAGAATGGTGCAAGCTTGTACCTAAAAATTTTCCAAAACGCCTTTAAAGCTTTCCAAGCTCAGGCGGCTCTCTTTCAAGTCCACGGGCAACTAAATACTATCTGGCACTATGCATTGAATCCTTATCCGGGGAACCTAAAATAAAATAAAATTAATGATATTAAAATTATGAGCTATAAGAAACAATTAGCGACCCCTTCGTGGGGCAGAGCGCCCGTCGCACAAATTCAAGGACGCCCCTGTCGGCAGAACGCCCAGCTGCTGCACTGCAAAACCCCGGACAATGCGGTGGCCATCTTCCGGTTCCCCACCTCCTCCTAAATATGCCTATATTATTAGGGTGGTGTTAAAGGCACACCATCTTCGGCTTTGTGCACACCAATACTACGTGCACCCATTGAAATTTTATGTGCACACCATCTTCGGCTTTGTGCACACCAATACTATGTGCATAGTCTGAGCAAACATAGCTGCAATGTATGTGGACTCGTTGGGCGCCGTTGTCGTCTCCTTCATCAGAGCAAACAGATCGACGGCAAGGCGGCCATGGCCGTGCATCGCGAGCCCTCCGATCATCACATTCCAAAACACGACGTCTTTGCTCGAAACCCGACGGAACACCTCCAATGCTTCAACGCACCTGCATCTGCAGTACATGTCCACAAGAGCTGTGGGGAGGATGACGTTGCCATGATTGCATAGTTTTTTTAAAAAATGAAATACGCGCCTTTTTGAACCGCGTCTTCTACGTACATTTTTATGTAACGTGTTCAACATGAAAGTTGTAGATCTCGACGATATCTACAACTTTCATGTTGAACACTTTTTGATTTAAAGCCGTTTAGGCTCCCGATTTGGCCCTCGAAAAAAATCAAGCGTGATTTTTCAAATCAAAGTGTTCCGCGTGATTTTTTTCAGGGGCCAAATCGGGAGCCTAAACGGCTTTAAATCAAAAAGTGTTCAACATGAAAGTTGTAGATATCGTAGAGATCTACAACTTTCATGTTGAACACATTTCATAAAAATGCACGTAGAAGACGCAGTTCAAAAAGGCGCGTATCGAAAAGGGGGAGGCGGGCTGCTTCGGATTTAGTTGGGTGGGGTTTAGAAAACCTAAATTATTAAGGATTATATTTTTGATGGGTGTGCACATAGCCGAAAATGGTGTGCCTTTAACACCACCCTATTATTATTATTATTATTATTATTATTATTATTATTATTATTATTATTATTATTATTAATTGGGAATCCTTACCAAACTTAATATGACCGAATTGGTGTGCTGGAAATTAGCAGGACGACAGATTACGTCATTTAAGAACATGTAAAAAAAGTTGGTCCTTCCTTCCTTAGTACAAGAAGAGTGACAGCAGCAGGCATGTCTTACGGGCAAACCCAATAAATAATTAGGGTTGACGCGGGATGTGTAGTTAGTGGGGTCCACAAATTTATTTTTAGGTTTGCTAACCTCATAATCATCATCATTATACACAGATCAATGACCGCTCAGTGGCGACCACCAAGCCGCCGGCCGGTGAGGGCTAAACCATCCCATTGCTCTACAGTCTATAAATTCATTTCTCTTGTTCGGACCAACAATTTTTAACCGAAATTGTCTTTCTGGTGGAAAGTCGTCGATATTCACCATAAACTAAAAACTCATAAATCCAATGTCTATCTCTGAGGCCAATAAAGAGATCTTCAAATCCAATTTTCTAAAAGGAGAGCATTTTTTTGGTCTGAACGCGATTTTTTTTGTCTCGATGCAATTTTTTACAGGGACGCATTTTTTTTGCCCGGACGAGCTTTTTTCGCCCAAGCGATATTTTTCTCCCAGACACAATTTTTTTGCCCCGACGCATTTTTTTCACCCGGACATATTTTTTAGCACGAATGCACTTTTTCTACCCAAACTCAAATTTTTCGCCTGGATGCATTTTTTCACCTAGGCCGATTTTTTCGCAGGGACTAAATTTTTTTTCCTGGGCGAGTTTTTTTTTAATTGGCGCAAATTTTTCGCTCAAACACAATTTTTGGTTCAGACGCGTTTTTTTCGCCCAAATGCAATTTTTTCGCCAGGTCGTGATTTTTTCACCCGACCGCGTTTTTTCTGCCCGGATGTAATATTTTTCACTCTGACATGATTTTTTCGTCCGGACGTGTTTTTTCTCCTAGGCCGATTTTTTCACCCCGGACGTGAATTTTTCGCCGGGACTCCATTTTTTTGCACGAATGAGTTTTTTTACATGGGCGCGAATTTTTCACCCAAATGCAATTTTTTCGCTCAGACGCAATTTTTCGCCTTAACGCGTTTTTCGCCCGAACACAATTTTTTCATCAGACCGCGATTTTTTCTACCATACGCAATATTTTTTCGATTGGACGTAATATTTTTCACCAGCCATTTGGGGCACGAACGCGATTTTTTTCAACCAGACACATTTTTTTTTGCCCGAAAGGAATTTTTTCGCACATACGGGATTTTTTTCGCTCTAACGTAATTTTTTCACTAGCTATTTTTTTCCGCACATACGGGAAAAAAATCACGCTCGGACAAAAAAATCACGTCCGGGCAAAAAAATCCCGTCCGGACGAAAAAATTGCGTTTGGGCTTGGACGAGCTTTTCGCCCGAACGTTATTTTTTCGCTCTAACGCGATTTTTCGGCCCGGCCGCAAGTTTTTAGCCCGCAGGGGATTTTCCGCTTGGACCCGATTTTTTTGCCAGGAAGAGATTTTTCCGCTCGTACGCGAATTTCTTGCCCAGACGCAATTTTTCCGCACAAACTTTTTTTTTTCGCCTAAACGCGATTTGTTTCACGTCCGGGTGAAAAATTGTTGTGGCGAAAAAATCGCGTCCGGGTGAAAAAATCGTGTCCGTGCGAAAAAAATGGCACCTTGGCGAAAAAACATGTCTGGCCAAAAAAATTTCGTCCCTGTGCGCCCATGCAAAAAAATGCGGCCGACCGAAAAAATCACGTTCGGCCAAATAAATCCTGTACACGCGAAAAAATCGCATCCAGGAAAACAATCCATCTGGGTGAAAAAGTTACGTCCAGACGTCAAAATCACGTCCGGTCTAAAAAATAGTGTCTGGGATAAAAAAAATGTCGTTCGGGTAAAAAAGTCACGTCCGGACGTAAAAATCGCGAGCGTGCGGAAAATTCGCGTCTGTGATAAAAAATAGCGTCTGGATGAAAAATCGTCTCCCGCAAAAAATCACATACGGGCGAAAAAAAGCATCTAGGGAAAAAAATCCTGACCGACCGAAAAAATCACGTTCGAGGGAAAAAATCGCGTCCAGACGATAATTTCGTTGTCGGGCGAAAAATTCCCGTTTGTGATTTTTAATTGTGATCATGAAGAGCATTGATCATTGTCAATGTCTATGACAAAAGGTCTTTCTGCAAACGAACAATAAAAATGATCAATGTCAATTCCTAAAACATAAAGTCATCATACAGACGAACAAAAAAATTAGATTTAAACTCAATGTCATTTCTCATGTGTATTGATATTAAATTGATAGTCAATACTTCAATATTAATGTTTGTGAAACAAACGGACCCAAAGTGATCATAGACTGAAATTAGGTTGGGGGTGTCGATGGAGAATGCAGTGAGAATCCAATGAGACAAAGGATTCGTTTGGAGGAACTTATTTTCCGGTCAAGCGATTACGACCGCATGAGTGAAACCAGAGAAGATGGAGTAAATGTGTTTGTTCTCAAGCAGCTCCTCTCTGGCTTCCATTGCGTTGAGGTCCTCCGTCTCCTCTAAAAGCCTTCTCTGGCCACAGTAATGCACGCACTTCTCCATTGCACTCCTTTGGCGTGAAAGGGAGGCGGGTACAAATAGCAAGCTTCATGACAATATAAATTAATAGAATAATTTCAAGGAAGTTTTTTCTCAATCACACTTAGGCTAAGTTTGGCGCGGCGTTTTTAGAGCAGCATGCTGCTGTTTTTAAAAACGCCGCGCCAAACAGCAAATTCAGCATCACCGGTGGGAGAAGCCCCCGCTGCCTAATCGCGGAAAAGGAGCGATTAGGAGTCGTGATTTTTTTTCACGACTCCTGAATCGTGGATACGCGAGCTTCGCGATTCTCACCCTTCCTCGCTCAGATGCCACCCTAAATTTTTTTGAGATGCTGCCAGGCAGCCGCTGCCATCATCGTCTCCAACCCGAGAGTGGCCCTGTTCTTCTTCTTCGTTCCAATTTCACCGGAGCAGCCTGAAATCACTGTTCCCTGCCATGAGAAGCCCGACCAGTACTTCCTTCGGCACTGCAATCCTCCGGCAGATCGGGACTGAAATCACTGTTCTTCAGCACTGAAATCAAATAATATTTCACTAAAATCAAATAATATTTTCTTGATCCTTCGGCACTGAAATCACTGTTCTTCGTTGTACTTCCTTCGGCACTGTAATCCTCCGGCAGGTCGTATTAATAATATTAAACATAAAGTTAAACAATGTTATGTATAATGAATATTAATAATATTTATAATGAATATCAAAGTTTAATAATATTTATGATGAATATCAAAATTTGTATTATTAATAAATATAGTGTTATGTATAAAATAATGTATTATTTATATAATATTTATAAAATAAAATTACTAAACAACACTGAAAACACTGTTCTTCCAAACAGATTCACAGATTCTGTCACCACTCTGCAAAACAGCTGATTATTCCACCACTGCTTCTCCAGTTGCTACAGCCGCGCCAAACAAAGCCTTATTAACACAGCCGGTGGTGGAGATTCTTTCATCCAATGGTTGGATCTCAAACAATCTCCATTGAACAAACATTGTCCAGAAAATGAAAATTATCAATGAGTACTCAAATTTGAGTCTAACACAGCCGGAGGGGCGGATCCAGAAAGGGACCTGAAAGACACTGACACAAATTATTTTTCAAAACAATTACTGTATTTAAATTCCTCTTATCAAGACAATGAATTTCGTCTACTTATACGTCAAAAACAGTAATCAGATGAGGAAGATACAACTCCGATAAGATTGAAACGTTTAATTTTTTTTTTTGAAAGAAGTTGATGTCTGATCCCCCATATTAAAAATTTTAGAACACAATGACACATTCAAAAAAAATTATGCACCCCTATTATTAATTTTCTAGATCCGCCACTGCATGCTGCATAGCAAGATCCTCTCCATTTATGCTTCATGAATGAAGAGTATAACCTATTTCATGGTCCAAATTAATTTGTGGTCCAAATTAATTCGTGGATAATCCCACTCCAGATTTTTACAAAAATGCCACCTTTTTTTGCTCCCAAACAACCCTTTTGATTATAATTAAGACTATGTTTTAGAGTAAACATGAGAGCTATTTTATCAAAAATTCTTTGCCGAGTTCTATAATTTCCTTTCTACTTTGATGATGCATAACGAGTAAGCAATGAGCGAGAAACTGAGAACAAATTTAGTGTAAAACAACAAAAGAGCCTAAAAAAAAAACATGTAAATGCCTGAACCCAAAACAAAATTTAGCACTATTATTTCACTGCGATATAACTCAGTCAGGGGATTCTGAATGCTACAACTGATCAAATAAATAAATAAATAAACAAAATTGTTTAAGAACAATTAAAAATCTGATCGCCAATCAACATTGTAGATGACGATTATGACTTTGTTTGTCATAGCGGTGGCGATCATAAACGCATGGGTTAAACCATCATTCGTTAACGACCATCAAACAAACTTCATCCGTTTGAACATACAAATAGATGAAGTTCCTTAGGACCATGTTCACGATCATCACCGCCGTGCCAAACGGAGCCTACATCTGATTATGCTTAGGGATCAGCAACTCTTCCATGTCACCAACCACCTCCTGTGCGATCAATACCACCCCATTAAATTAAACAAACAAACAAAAAATTACCCTAAACTAAACAAACAAATAATTACCCTAAACTTCCCTAAAAGTTTGCACCCCCTCTTACTTTTGAAATTACCAAAACCAGGGGAGGGGAGTAAATTTTCCTGCTTTGTCATTTCAAATATAAGAGGGGGTGCAACTTGTAATTTAACCAACTTAGAGGGGAAGTCCCGGTAATGGCCGAATAAATAAATAAATAAATAAATAAATACAAACCTGATAATTGTTGCCGCGGAATGTGTATTCAACTAGCAAATGCTTGAGGGTACCAGGACAGGGATCGCAGAAACCCATTATTCCAGATTTCTTAATGCCCGCATGAAGCTGAAGAACCAACAATTAAAGCAATTAGCGTTTAAAATAATTTAATTCAAAACTCCAATAGAGTAATATGAAAGTTTACTAGGCCTACTAAAACTATTTTAAGGTCCCTGGTGAATTATTTCCAAATATTAATTAGTAATCATGTGATTTGATACTCTTCTACATTGATTAATCAATTTAATTCAATCATTCATCACTTCACAATCTTAAATAATTAGTTCCATAGGCTAATAATAATCTACTCTGAAAGAGATGATAATGCAAGTCCATCTAACTAGATTATCATCTCCTCTTTCAATCCTTCTTATCAAGTCTAGCAAAACATTACTCAATTCTATCATAATTCAAGGAAACCGTTTGCTTCTTTTTGGGATTCTAATTCCAAGGAATAAAAAATTTAAGTAGAGATTCAAGAGTAAATTAGATATCGCATGGCCGAGAGATCTAAAATGCATGCGTGGTCTGTCTAATGAAAAAGCAAGGCTGTGGGAGATGACAAATTTGATGGATCGGAAGAAGCTTCTGTCAAGATATTCCCTCTCCTCCACTTAATGACTCAATATTCTATGGAAAACACGGAGAACTTGGAAAGAAATAAAGGCAACGAGGATGCATAGTCCATGAGACAAGGCATTGACCACTCGCAGTGGAAACAAAGGTGGACATACACCTAGCTTCGATGGGTCGATCAATGTGGGGAAAATCGCCGCATGAATTGATAAATTGAATACATAATTCATCTTATACAGTTAGGAGGAGGCTCACCAAAAGATATAATTCTCCCATCTGAAATTAAGTCACCATGTCCCTAATTTGGTGAAGGGCCCACTTGAAACATACTAGTCGATAGAACATGTATTGGGGACAGTTAGCGGCCCATGCATTGGGAACTCTAACTTGCGGGGTACACGGGAGATAGATAAGGGGAGGAGGACTCTAGTCTGAGGCCAATGCCATGATTAGTTGTGTAATAGGTACACTACAGATGTCAACCTTGGAAATGTGTGAATTCTTATGAATTACACTCAAGGACTTCCCGCATAAATAGCACATACGAGTCCCTCCTACTCCGTCTAAGAACTCAGTCATGCCAAAATGATGACACTGACTATAGAATGTAAGAACCAAAAAAAAGGATAGGGAGCTTGAACCCTCATTAGGTGAGCTAAGTGTGACTCTTTCTCTCGAAACAAGCGAGGTAAAGAAACAACTTTGGCAAAGGATCTCCTCCAAAAATGCCTCCAGAAAGTTCTGAGAACATTGACAATAACTAGGCCACATAAAAGGGAAAAAAATGTAAGAAACTCCACCCAAAAATCTCCCTAAGAAGTTGAAGGATGGGAGGGAGGAGCATTGCAGCTGTCATTGTTGATATCACTCACGTAGGTCCTGTAAATCAGGGAGCTAGCACTAAAAAGGCTACTCTTAGTAAAGGTGGTAGAATGATTCCAAGTATTTCAGCTGGAACAACAATGTACGTTTTTTATTTGAGATTCACTCATGATCACACCTGACCAGGTCGACTCAATCATTTTCTTTCACTTATGATCTGGCCTGGTCGACTTAATCAGGATATTGAAGGATGGAACCTTTGCTCGAAAAACTCTGCTCTCAATTTTGCATTAACGAATCCCGTGACGTTACTTCGAATGGAATTGGAGCCCGCATTTCATCTTGCCCTTGTGACACAACACGCCACTTAGCCCCGCTCGCCATCTTGGACCTAAAAAGAATGGAAAATGAAACCAAAATCTGTGTTCACTATCTATAGAGTGGAGCTACTATCTATCCTTAATCTCCTCGTCCCCATCTCCCCCGTTTTTTACTTTCTCGCCTGCAGGAGAATTTGTTTCTTTTCTTGTCTTTTTTATTATGATTGATCTGTAGAAAAATGGCACTCTTCCTAATCCAATTTGAGATGGAAGTAGAGTCCCGTCAGTTTATCTTTCTTTTTTTACTCCCTTCTGTCGAGGAAAAACCCTTTCCAGATGGAGTAGTGCATCTTTGTCTTGAAAGCCCGCCCTATAGATAGGAGCTCCTATATTTACTACCCCAAAGATTCTTTTTCGTGATGGAGTGCTCCACTTTGAATAGAATCCGTTCCTATCCCAACAGTCAAACTCCTTCCTGACCCTAAACATCAGAATTTGCGAAAATTCTGATGTAGTTTCAATCGCAATCGTCAGAATGGAGTTTCCTATATGAATCTGAAGTGAGTAGCCTCGCCTTTTGAATAGGCAACACATGCACAGGCAAGTCAACTTTGCACGAATATTGTTGTTGCTTAGGATTGTCGGTCTGTTAGGTTGCTCGTGCGGATGGATTATTCTTTTCCTACTGGACTGCCTGATGGAGCAGTGAAAGACTAGCTTCAAAATGTGTTTCAACAAAATGATCATTGTTCTCATTCCTAAAGTTGAGGGACCTGAGCGAATCAGTTGATTTCGACTAATTAGCTTATGTACAATCCCTATGAAACTCATCACCAAGGTCCTTGTGGTTTCCTGTCCAAATTGGTCAGTACTTCTCAATCAATCTTTCTTCCTGGGCGCAATACCACAGTTAAGATCATTGTGATTCTGAAGGCTATTCATACCATGACAACTATGAAGATAAAAGGTGGCTCCGAGAAAAATTGACTTGGAGATGGGAATCAAATGGAGCTTTCTCTGATCTGTTCTTGAAGAAATTAGCTTTCCGATTGAATTGATCATGTTCACTGCTTCTTCAAATTCATTCTCTATCCCGTGGGCGGAATGGGGAGAAACTTCCTGCTTTCAAGCCTTCAAGAGTTCTGAGACAAGGAGACTCTCTCTCCCCGTATCTTTTTGTTCTGTCTTGAGAAATTTTCTCATTTGATAAATGATGTTGTATGCAGTGGTCAGTGGATTCACTAGATAAAGTCCCCATTTATCCCATGTTTTGCTTCGCCGACAACATTGTGTTATTTGGAGAGGCATCTACTAATCAGCTTTTTGTCATGTTGTTTATTCTTGATTTGTTTTGCGAAGCCAGTGGTGAAAAATTAACTTAGCTAAATCCAAACTATTGGTTTCTAAAAAGATCAATCATAATCAAGTTGTTGCTCTTAGCTCTCACTGAGGTATCCCTTTGACGGATGATCTGGGGAAGTACTTGAGCACCC
Organism: Platanthera zijinensis; assembly: GCA_039513925.1. Lineage (NCBI taxonomy): Eukaryota > Viridiplantae > Streptophyta > Magnoliopsida > Asparagales > Orchidaceae > Platanthera > Platanthera zijinensis. Next base: position 126,984,698 of record CM077097.1, on the reverse strand, counting down.
CTATGATTAATGGCATAGTGACAAAACCGACTTATAGCTCTTTGTTGAGCAACACTCAAGTTCAACTGACTACTTGGGCTAAGAAGTTTTTTCGGTAGAATCCTTTTGATTCACTATGTGGTCACCATAGTGTCAAGTGAAGACTGAGAACAAGAGGGTGAGAATATTGAGAACACTGATCGAGAAGAATTCAATCCCGCTTCATTGCCAGGTGAAAAACCGGCCCACTTTTCAACTCAAATCCGGTTGTAAAGCCCTGCGGGGTGATTTCCTGTGGAGAAAAAAAATAGAAGAATATTCTCTATGATCAATAATGTACTAACTCTTTCCAAATCAATGAATCAGTCTTCTAGAAAGAGGATTGACTTCTAGTGATTCTAGTGTATCTCGTATCTCTTTGACTACACATCTCGTACCAACCCGGCGTGTATCACCATTCATAAATAACTACAGACCTGTCTGGGCATGGGCTCCCTTTGCTCGATCGGATTTCATGTTCTCAAACATTTTGAATGTTGACCAAAGGTCTCACCACGTACCTTTCCTCATTTTCTCACCCCGATCCCATAGTAGAGAAAGGGTTGAGCCGCCAATATACCAAACCTTTTTTCGAAGGCGAGTGAAGCGGCGAAGTAGAAAGAGGTCGTTCACTTTTGTCAACTGAAGTCGCGCGTAGCGCCAACTCAAAACTAACTGATAGTTGATAGAGCAGAGCGCGGATCCCTGTTTGAGTCTAAGCGAGCAGAACAGTTTGTTTCTACTATCATACAATTCAACGAAAAGAAAAGAATGGCGTAGAATCTCACAAGATTCCACCTTGAAGCCATAAGTTCCAAGGTCTTCAATAGCTTCTCTTAAAACAGAATGAGGATGCACCCTGATTCATGGTCCCAGGTGTCAAACTCCTTCACCCAATCAAGATATTGAAGAAAAAACCCAAAGGCTCCACCTGTGATCTTCTACGACATGTTGTCGTCGCCATCTTCAATATGTCACTTAGTCACATCTGCCCCGCTGCGGGGGAGAACTTCCGACGACGAAACGAACAACAAAATTTGACGACAGCTTTTTCGTACACGTCACTGGCATCACATACACAAGTGTTCTTTGAACCGTGCAATAAGGTCACCCATCAGACGACTCTCCCACTGGAGTGACCTTAGCCCTGGGCCATGCTGTTCCATTCAATTGGAAATATGGCAGCATAGCTACGTCTCAAAATCGTCTTAAAAGTTAGGTTTTGAATATGAGCGGGGCTTTTGGGTGGCGTGTTCGTGGAGTTAGGGTAGATAAAGGTTGGATGCTTGTGGGGTCCGGACTCGAATAGGAGGGGGTTTAGCTCTGGATCCCGCTTGCTTGCGCTTGCAGAAATGAATGGATCTGAAGTGGGTTCGATTTTCGTGGGACAAGAAGAAGAAGAGAACCTTCCCGGGAAGAAAAAGAAAATTTTCTTTTTTATCAAAATTCAAACCCTATGGCAAAAGTTCAATTTTCCATTTTTCGGTAAGGGTAGATCCCGATAGGCGAATGGCAATCGAAATTTTGATTTTTTTCTATCTCATTCGTCTTTTTATATAAGGTCAAATATATGAAAAATTGAAAAAAGAATGTTCAAAAATCCGTCTCCCCAAGGGAGTTTAGTCGACCCATTCTCCAGTCTCCCGCACTGCTCAAGTGTGCGACTTCGCATGAGAACCTCCTTCCCTTTTGTTCTGCCCACTCTTCGTTCACACGGTTATTGCTCACCCGTTCTTTTTTACTGGCCTTGTAGAGAGCTTCTAGAGAAAGGTTCTCCAGACCTAAACTTCGATATTGCTCGCCTTTCTTCCTCTAGTCAGAATCTTAGCAGATTTGATTGGAATCGTAATGATTCTTCGATGCGGGTTCATAAAAGAAGACATGTGGCGGGGACAAACCATCGCTTTCCCCACCCCTCGCCTTAATTAATAGAGTAAGGAGAGAAGAGTAGTGGTAGGCTGGCAGAACTCAACCTTCAAGTCCTATTCTCGGGGAGGGACTTTTTTTTCTTCCTATTTCATTCTTTTTCCTATTCCCGATCAGATTGAATAAGCTACTCATGGGTAAAGAGCTCTCTTTCCTCATAGTAATGCTAATCAAAAAATTCCATGGCCTCCTTGAAAAGTTGAAGTTGAAGGGATTTCAAGCGCTTGACCCTCTCTCCTGCGCCACTTATAGGTATGGCGCGTACAAATGATTCCCTTCTAGGTATAAAATATGGATGATAATACCAGACAATAGTGAACAAGACTAGTATATGGGTCAACGATCCAAGAGTTCTGTGTTGGTTAATTCGTTACTCCCATCTTTCACTAAAAAAAATGCCAAGGTAGTCCTATCCAATATAGGATAAAGTAAATTTCTAACATCAATAAGATCTATTGTGTGAGGCACCAATTAAGCGGCTGACCCGAGCCTAGTGTAGGACTGAGCATAATAATCGAAAATCGATAGTTGCTCGAAAATCGCTCGATTTTTTATTCGATTCGAACTCGAAATAAAAAAATCGAATCAAATTGAATTGAATCAAAATTGACTCTAAATCAATTTTGAGTCAATTTAGAGCCATGATTGAATCGCTCGATTTTTTATTCGAACCAGCTCGATTTAAAAATTTATTGAAAATTTCATTTATTAAATTTCTCCATTTTTCAAAGCATTTTCGGTTTTTTGTCACTATATGGTTGTCAATCTTACGCCAAATCCTAGGGAGTAGTCACTGTGCGGCGCTGTTTCCTTGGGAGTCGGAGATACTCATTACTTTGTGACCGGTCGCTCACTCTCTGCTCTCTCACACAATCACACTCCTCACTTCTCACTTTCTCATTTTGCATTCTCATTTCTCCAGACTCCACTCTCCAGGGAAAATTTCTCGGATAGCGAAAACAGCGAAACCCTCGGGCGGACGACTAACCAGGCTCTCCGGCTCTCCGCTCTCCTCACGCGACAGCACAGGTGCAGCGAGAAGTCCGTCAGAATCAATTCCTAAGAGGTAAGAAGCCATTGCGTGGAAGGAAAAGATCTTGCATGACTTGTCTCCATCTCTCTGATCGAAATCAGCTAGGCTTGGATTCTGGTTGCGACAACGACAATCTATGGAATTCTGGAGGCACGGGAGGAGCAAGCGAGTGTGAAGAAGAAAAGATAACTATGTGCTTGCTATCCGCCGAGCGGTTAGGGTTTTTTCCATATTTTTTGGTATGATTTTGGTATGAGCATTGGTTTGATCTCATTTCTTCCATCATTCCATGGCAGCCTTCGTCTATCTTCGATCCATCAAGGACTTCCGTGTTGTACTCTGATTAAGGAAGTGTATCTTGCCGGCAACAAGACTTTTGAGTTGCACAATCACAGGTTTCCGTCATCTGCCTTCTCTCTCTCTTTTCTTTTTATCAAATTATTTTGCATTTTTTTATCAAATTATTTGCGTTCTTTTTCTCAATTTATCTTGTATCTCAATTTATCTTGTATTAAGTTGTTAATCAGTTATTAGAGGGGAAAGTTTGTGGCACAGAAAGTTGTTTGCTCCAACAAGTAAGATTAGTTGCAATATTTTGTTATCCAATGTTTGATTCCTTTTTATATGTTTTACTGTTCTGAATTAGGTGCTTTAGTATTTTCTAATCTGCTTCACATTTACAGTATTTGTAAATGACCTTTATATATTACAGAAGATTAATTTTATTACCGAGTACTCATCTTTTCTTGCAGCTCTATATGGCTCCTGTTACTCATAGAGAGAGATACCATGAAAGCATTGATTTTTGGCGGGATGTCTATGACATGGATAGTGAGTAAACCATGTCACAATTTTTCTATGATCATATATTGTTTAATAATGTAAAATGATTGTTGTGTTTATACGATTTTCATGTTACTGTAGCATGAAAAAATCAAATATAGCTAATATTGGATAAATGCATTGATTGGAGTGGTGAGAATCCAAAGTTTAATCATTTATTTAATTGACATTGCAATTTGATAGTGTTTCTTAATGTGCTTCATTAGAAAATGTGCATGTCTGGAAGAAGTTTCTATATACAAACTTATTTGGGCAAATATGACACATGAAGAAGGTTTTAAAGAAAGTAGATAACTATGGAATCATAAAATGTTTATCAAGAAAGCAGATGAACGTGGAGTACAAAATGTATGTTTTACTTCAGCGTTTATGATTCCTAATCAATGTCTTTCGGTAATCAGTGTCTGTGATGCTCCCACTTGCAAAACAATGTGCATTTGAAGAACCTAGTATTGACTATTGAGACAATTTCAGCGAAGAATGTCCTAACGTGTACTGAGCTCCTCATATTTTGCAACCTTAGAAATCTCATAGTTAAATATCCTTTTATATGACTTTTTGCAATCATAAATATTTTGTTTTAATCATATATTTTCCTTCTCATATACCGGGCTGCATGGATATTTTTAGTTTTATTTTTTATGTGTTGCTACTTTGGGGGAATAATAGTCTTGTGTAAGCCAATATATAAAACTTAGGTGTGGATGTGTTAAGGCTGAACGAGTGCTCTGTTTTTCAATGCATTGGAAACACATTCGTGCTGTACATTATTAATTCTTGTTATCTCTACTTTCTCCCTTATTGCTATATGAATTCCTGCTGTGTTTTCATATATGAATTCATAGATTTTACTTCTCATTGAACACATTCCTGCTCTGTTTTTGAAGTCTATGAATTCATATAGGTTGCATGTTTTGATTCAGAAGTCGGGAGCAGAAGCGGAGCGTCGGATATCATTTTGTAAACTTCTATAGCATAATCATATAAAAACAAATTTTTGAAGTGGTTTTTTTAATATGAACATGTACTGCTAAATGCTAATGGATTTTTATTGGACTGTTTATGCCTTATAGATTACTTATTTTGTGGTTTTATTATATTTTTAGTTAAAATATCAAATGACTCATATTTGGGAAGTAGTTTAATTTTCATTTTTTTTATGAGATTTTAGAAATTGGGTTTATGAACTTTTTAGCAATTGGAAAATTTTCAAATGCCAGCAAATTTATATAGTAATTGGGTGCAGAAGTGAACGGCTCGATTCGATAAATGTTGCTAGTGAATCAGTGAATGTATAGTTTTTAAAATTAATTATTTAATAATAATAAATAAATTTTAAAAAAATTAATTTCGAGCCAGCTCGAAATTGATTCGAGCTGGCTCGGAATCGAGTTGATTTCGATTCGAGACGGCTCGACTCAAAGTTGATTTTGATTTCGAGCCGACTCCTAGTCGAAAATTTCGATTTCGAGCCGAGCCAAAATCGCTCGAATTCAACTCGATATCAACCCTAGTCTAGTAGATAGTCAGTCTAGTGTCAACTATACTATGAGCTAAAGTCAGGAAGGTTTTAGAGTCAGCCAGTCCCACGGGATAGAGTCTAAAAAGAGTCCAGTGCTAGTAAGCTATTCTCTCATAAGAAAAGATTTGTACAAGAACATGTAAGTAGATTTTTAGTCCTATTTCTCAATACATTTAGATATCGGTCAATATTCTCTTATTGAATCTCTTTTCATTAGAAAGCTTTGTCAAATCTCTCTTCATGCCATTCTATGGAAAAACAATGAGAAGCATGTCTTGGGATATTTCAAATTCAATAGAAGACAAAAAAAGAGAGCTAGAATCTCAGCTTTGCTTTGCTTTAGAAGTGCTATGCATTCATTTGAATAGAAAGAGAAATGTCTACTTTCACTTTATCCAAGTCCTTCGCTGGGTACTTCAAACCCAAAACTTGGAGAATGAGAGGTGGAGTTTTTTTCGAATCTGAAATCTATCAGCCATTTGTGATCGTGTCACTCTATCTACCCTACAGATGACTTCCGATAGATCTTTGATCGGAGAGTGACAACTTCACAAACGAGTGTCAGACTTGGAAGCGAGTACATACGAGTGGGAAGCACCTATTCTTTGATGACAATACCAAAAGAAATGGGGTTCGCGTAGTTAATTACACTGAATCCCAAGGAGTTATTCACTGTGAGGATACAGATCAAGCAAGAGATAGTCAAGATCATCTTAGAAACAAACAATGAAAGAACCCCATATGATGTAGGGGTAGGCTACGGGTGCACAAAATCTACGACGCTAGGTGGTAGTGCAAAGATGACACGCTAATCTGAACATAAATGCAACGTAATCGTCGATAACTCGACAAATAAATATGAGCAATGAGAATTCTAACTCCACGCAAATATTTGAAATTGAAAACAATTAATTAATTTTGGCAATTTATAATGGCATCTTCCACTCGGAGTACCATGCAAAGCGCGAGGCGAATGTCTCCTCCTGCAAATTATTAACATACTAAAGACAATTTCTACTAGCAAGAGTCACAACACATATATCAATTCAAAAATGAAAATGTCAAATCAAATAAGTCAATACCACAAGAAACTCACAAAATAGTGGGCTGAACCGAGGAACTGAAGAATTTGGTCCGGATGTGTAGATCGGCGATCGGAGGTGGAACCGGCGGCGTGAAAATGATGGCAGTGGCTGTCCTCGGCGGTAAATAGTGAGATCGGACGAGAAATGGGTAGATCCGGCCACGTACAAGTAGATCCGGGTCGGGGAAGGGTGGATCCGCTATTTAGGGTCGGATCCGGGTGGAGGGGTAATGAACGAAAGGTGGAAATAACGGATCGGGGCTGAAATTCCTAGATCTGAATTGATCCAAGAAATTAGGGCTAAAGGGGGTGGATTCACGTGAGGGAAGAAGTGGAGGGTCGGCATGAACACTAACCGGTGTGAACAGTAACCCGTGAACAGTAATTCGTGAACAGTATTCGTCGAGCAGTGTTCGCCGAACCGTGATCGTGAACAGTGTTCGTCTAACAGCGATCGGCGAACAGTGTTCGGGCTTCCTGGACAGCGGTAGGGGGTTGGGATTTGGGGGTTGTAGAGGCTGTGGATGAGGGTTTCGGAGGGGGAAGAAGGCTATGGATGGGTAGTACCTTGGGGGGGGGGGGGGAGTTTGAGCGCCTAGGAGTCGTCACCTAGGGTTCTACGGCGTCAGCACCAGGGAGTGATCGCTGGAATCTGGGAATAGAAGTCTCCAAATTCTGCAATCCTTTATTCAGCCCACAAGACTCATATTTATAATAAAATGAAACAGTAGGGCATCCCAATCAACAGCTATGATTGGCCGGTGGGAAAGGACGCTAAAATACATGAATAATGAACCAAAAATAATAAACTAATGTATGAATTTGACTCGCGACGACATTCCGGACGCAACCGCGGAGTCTGATCGTCAATCCAGGCACGCCATATATGGTACGTCGCCAAATCATCCACGAACGGGCCCAAAGCTCGTGCTCGTCTCTGCTCCGCATCACCATATCTACCTCTCCAGTGCATAATTGGGATTGAAGTCAATAAGTGCATAATTAAAGTTGAAGTCAATAACATCCAATCCTACATAAGTTGGGTTGGATTCAAAAAAGGATTGAGGTGAGAATTGACAATTGGCGTCACCTTCAATCAGGGAACTAAACTTTGAGAATGTGCGAGTAGTACAACTAAACATTTGTTTGTTAAGTAATATTTGGCAGCGCTTATTTGTATGACAGGTCCATTAGTATAACTTATACGTAATATTTCGTAGCTCTTAGTCTATTGAAATGAGGTGGTAGGGAAAGGGTTTTTCGGGTAAGGAGGGAGCGGGGACGGGATGCCCGAGCTTAGCACTCACACTCCGGCTTCGGCACCGGGTGATCAAAAGGAAAAAAAATCTCTCTTTCAATTCCGTCAAATGAAGCCTTCAATAAACTAAAGAAGAGTCACGAATGATCATGATTCTAAGGTAACGACGGTCTCCTAAAATAAGCTAAATGAAAATAAAGAAAATAAATAAAATCCTAGACATGCGATTCAAAAAATGAACCGTCTCGAGCGTCATTGGGGACCCAAAGTATGAAGCAATCCCCATCACAAAGCTATTAAATTTTTTTGATATGAAAGATCTCCAAAACCATTAAATTGCAAAATGAGATCACAAATGCAATTACAATAAACATTATCCAATTAAAAGATGCAATTAGGGTATCCATCTAGTCAATGTCTAATTAGCCTAATTAAAAAATCATTACAATAAATTAATAACTAATACATGATGATCTACCATATAATGATTAATTAATTACTTAATTACTTCGAAAAGTTGAAGGACTGGTTCTATGCCTAAATTGGCCTAATTAAATTTTTTTTATCTATACATATACTACTTAAGCCGATAAAGGCTTGAGTGTTGTTGTTTGTTGTTATATACTTATATACTTATGCTACTTAAACCTGACATAGTTATTGTTAGTATTAATGCAGGGTTGCCAATATTTCACCCATGTGGAGGGTCCGTTCCCCGGACCCTCACTGCACGGGGATGATTTGTGCACCGAGCTGCCCTTGAGAGTGAAATAAAAACTTACATGTGGAGGAAATACTATTACAAGCCTAATTGCAACTCTTCGGAAGCCTTGCCGGAAAGATGACCGGAAGTAGAAGTGTCGGAGATATGTTAGAGTCAGAACTGCAACTGTCTGGCGGGGAGCTCCTCTGTGTGCATCTAGCCGGAAAAGAGCTCCTTTGAGTGCGTCCAGTCATGAAAGAGATCCTCTTTGTGCATCCATCAAAAAGAAATCACAGTTCCGAAATCTCTGGACCGAAGCTGAGACAAAAAGGGGAGGCAACGGGACAATTGTAGTTGGAGGAGCGTGCAACTACTTGCGTCAACGTTGGTTGTAGGGGTCGGCAATGGTTGCACGCAGGTCTTGATGACGATGGCTGCACGCAGACCTTCACGAAGCTAGTGGATGATGCAGCTTCGTTGTCGACGACCTGTTGGAGTACCTTCTGCGAGGCTGGACGGATAATGAGGAACTCACACGACACTATACTGCTTAATTCGGTGCCAAAGTCTTCTATGTTGTTAAAGGCGCGCATAAGGCTCAAGGCTCGCCAAGCTCAGAGATGTGCGCCTTATTTGCGTCTTTGGAACATAAAAGACGTACCTGAGTGAGATTTTTGTTCTAAATTTTTTTCAAAAATAAAGAAAAAAAACAATGTAAGAACTCAATAATTTTTTTAATGATTTAGTGTTTGTTAAAGACAATTGTGCATTGAGACTTAGATATGATGCTCGTGACCACATTGATTATATTTTTAAAGAGATAAATAATAATAATGAAAAATAAATTAGTAGATTAGATGAAAAATTTGATCGAGAAGCTGAAATGATGTTTGATACTGATTATTTAAAATGGATCTGGTTACGCCTTTCCTTCGTCAGGCGTGCGTCTGCGCCTTGAGCCTAGGCTCCAAGACCCCTTTGTGCCTAGGTGCGCCTTGCGTCATTAATAACTAGACTTTACAAGAGTAATAGTATGGCTTGGACGACTAACAGGTTAGCGGCTTGATATGGCGTCGTTGACGGTAGATGGGGTTGACTGATTTTGTGCTTCTTATTGATGGTGAAAGGATACCAAAGAAGACTTGGTCGACTCGATGACAGCAGTGGAGGTAAGAATTCCACTTGGTAGGCAACTGAATGAGGAGAGTTGTTGGGATCTGATACTAAGTTGTTATGGGCTAACCCGTAGAATGTTGAAGTCGTCGGAGTAGCAATCGGAGGCAGAGCTGACGAATTGGGAAACTACGGATCCGGAACAGCAATTGCCTAGGTTGGGTATGCTCAGAAGGAGAAAACTATTGCAATCTACACAAGGGTCAAGAGGAGAGAATTAAAGTCATGTATGCCTTCATTGAACACATCACTTGTCTTTAACTTAGCTTACAGGACAATTAGATGACAATGAAATAACTACCTAATTACCAACAACTAATAAAAGACAACAATTAATATAAGACGAATCAATAAATAGGTGTGAAGCCCGTAACATAAACCCCACCCGCTTGTTATAGGGAAGCACCCGCGCAAGCAGGTATGGACGAAGTAGAAGCAAGAATGTCGGTTTGAGTAAATTTGTGAGAATCCAATGCACCAAAAACAAAAAGGTTCCTCCGCACGCCTCCCAACCCCCCCCCCCCCCCCCCTCAATTTCCATCGAAATCTTATCTTCTCTTATTTATCTAGTTCCAAGGTATGGTAAAAAAATATGTCAAAAACTGATGATTTTAAGGTAGAAGACAATTATATTGATAGCACGATGATATAAAGAAATCTTTGGTATTGATGCATCTAGGTTTATATAAAAAATCTAAAATGTTATAGATGGCAAGACGTCTATGTTTAACAAAAAATGAACACAATTGTATGGAAAAGAAAATGGTTTAACCAGCCCAAACTTGGAATAATCATAAAAGGCAGCAGAATTAGTAAATACCTTCAGTTTTCCTGAATCAGTAACCAAGAAATTGAGCGGTACTGTTACGTCAAGGACTTGTGAAACCACTTCAGCATTAAGCTCATCTCTAAGCTCACCACTTGTCCCCATTTCTTTGAGATTTCCATATACTGCTTTAGAAATAACCAATCCTCCTTTCTCCCTTTGTTTATTCTTCTTTCTATTAGAAACAGTCTCTAGTAATGTTTGTGCTTTCTCAGCTTCCTTTCTTGCTTCTCGAACCTTATTTACAAAAGGGACCAAATTAACACAAACAATTAAAATCTTCAAACATCCATATAACTATTTCTATAACCAAAATAAGCTAAAAGCCTGTAAAAGATAAAGTAAATTAAATATTTTGGTATGGTGAAACTGGTGCCCCCACAAATTCAATTTCTAACAAATATTTCGTGTATGGTGAAACTGCTGCCCCCACAAATTGTAGCAAGCGATGTAGAATCATCAGAAAAAATTATGTCAAGGTTTTGAGTTTATGATAACCCTAACATTACTCATTGAAAAAATAACAAAAGCTGATTAGCATTTTTAGTTATCTTCAATTAGGAAAAAATTATCATTGGCTATCAAGTCATTCAAAAACAAACATCTTCACGAAAAATTGCATGCACTCGCAGGAATATAATACCTTTTTATCGCAGATTTTATATTTTGAATAGAGTCGTCAAACTATGACAGGAGGCAGACATAAGGTTCATATAATAATATCACAAATGTATAAGTATAAACAAAAACATGCTCCCATAAATGAAATTCTCAAAGGAATATACCCTTATACAAAACAGAAAGAATTTCAGCTAATCTTAGTTAATCAGAAATGGATATCGACCTGAATAGATGACTTCGCCATTTTATCAAGCAATTTTTGTTGTTCCCGCTTGCGGTGGTAAGGTTTGAAAACATATTTCTGCACGATTTGTTTGAACAGTATAAGAATTGCATGCATTAATCAACAGCAAAGACAAACTTGCGTGCAAATAAAGGATCATAAAGGGGTTGAAAATAGGAAATAAAAAGGAAAACTACTATTTTAGTGCGACCTTTTTTTATATATTAACTTTAATGAGTGCAAATCCTGAAATTTCCTGTAAAAATTTAAGATTAAAAAACATTTTATGCATAAATTTGAAAGAAGTTTTTGCTTAGTACACATTTGAAAAACTGTATTAAATGATCCAAACTCAAAAGCATTTGATAAATCGTTAGGCCACTACATGCTTCAAAATTTCCTACATTAGTAGCCAAGTTGCTTACATCAAAGTTCAGCTTTAAGCCCATATCTCTTTACCCTTATCTTAGATGAGCTCACCGGACATATCCAACAAGCAATACCTTGGTGTTTATTGTTTTCAGATGAAATCGTTTTGGTCGATGAGACACGCGAGGGTGTAAACGCAAAACTTGAATTTTGGAGAAACACTTTAGAAAAGAAGGATTTTAGATTGAGCAGGGTAAAAACGGAGTATATGGAGCTTAAATTTAGCAGTGCAAGACAGATGACTTCGTTATTAAGTTGGGTGACCAAGATATTTCCCGTGAGTGTTTTAAATATCTCGGATCGATAGTTCAAAAAGACGGAGGTATTAATAAAGATGTGACACAGAATCCAAGCGGGTTGGTTGAAGTGGAGAGGAGTAGAGTTGTCACGGTTCCAGTTCGGTTCCGGCTCTACTAAAACAATGAACCGAACCGCTAAGGTAACAGTTCTTCAAGCTAAAACCAAAACCTTATTTGGTTTGACCGGTTCCGGTTCTGGTTCCATCATAATTTTTGGAACCGTCGTGTCAACGGTTCCGGTTTAACGATAACCAAAACCAAACCAGTCATTAACGGTTCGGTCCGGTTCTATGCGGTTCGGTCCGGTTCAAATCGGTTCCAACTAAAACAAAAACAAAATTTGACAGAATGAAATAAAAGCGGTCTGCAAAAAACTCAAAACATCTTCAAAATAGAAATAATTAAGTTGCACACTCCTCGACGGTCTCTTTCACGATCGGTGGGCTAGTATATGTCGCCTTTTCATTGGTGGAGGTTTTTGACCATGAAAAGGTATGCACACCTATACCTATGAAGATCTTCAATTTTGATCAAAATCTAGGCTTTGAATTGATATGGATATACATACACAGTAGCAGAAAACTACAGATTACAATGATCCGAAATTCCAGACATTATGTTCACTGTTATTTAGTTTTTGGTAATAGATTCCTAAGGGTGTGCAAGCCCTGAATACTATCATTCATTAAATTGCAACTATTAATGTTTGATCAAGAGTTTTATTAGCATTTTCATAAATTACTGACTCGGGTGGAGAGATTATTTTATATGCGTACATTATACTAATTATCTCTTGTTGTAGTAATCTAAACAACATATAATTTTGTATGCTAACGGGATATGCTAGTGCCGCAGAGTTCATAAAGAAAATACATGTCAACTGTTGCGAACATCCGCTATCATGAATCGTGATAGCGGATGTTCGCAACAGATTCACGAAGCATAAGCTCAGAACAAACGACAGTATAAATTTTTGACACTTCCGTTACCGTTTATTCGAGCTCTATTTCATTTGTGTGTTCTTAAATTAATTTGACTAATTAGAAAAGTTAATCTTACATATTACTCCAATAGAGATTATTAGATTTTAAATAAGACGATCTTTCATCCGTCATCGCTACATTCAGTGTTTTGTAATTATCCTAAATTTTTGATAATACAATTGCGTAGCGACGCACCTTAATTTTTCTAACATAAATATTATAGATAGATTATAAAATTATAACAATATTATATTAAAATTAATAATAATAAACGGGTTGCGATCCGGTTCTACTTCGGTCCGGTTCGGATCGGGTCCAAAAATCTTGAAACCGCTTGAGACTTGTATGTTGCGGTTCCGGTCCGGATAATAAAATGTAAGAACCACACCCGAACCAAAGTTGTTCACGGTTCCAATATTAAAACCAGAACCCGAATAATTTGCAAACAGTTCGGTCCGGTTCTTTGTGGTTCCAGTTCGGTTCCGATTCGGTTTACGGTTTTCAGTTTTAAGTGACATCTCTAGAGAGGAGCGTCAGGGATCTTATGTGATCGTAAAGTACCATTAAAACTTAAGGGCAAGTTTTACCGTACTGGAATTAGACCAGCGATGCTCTATGGTTCTGAGTGTTGGGCAGTGAACTGTGTAAATGAGCAAAAAATAGGAGTTGTGGAGATGAGAATGCTTAGGTGGATATGTGGACACACGAGACTGGATAAAATTAGAAATGAATGTATCAGGGATAAGACGGGAGTAACACCAATGCAGAGAAGATGGGAGAAGCTCGACTAAGATGGTTTGGACACGAGCAAAGGATACCATTAAAGGCAGCTGTTAGGCGTTGTGAGAGTCTAGTCACTATGCATGTTAAATGGGGGGGGGGGTAGACCAATAAAGACTTGGAATGAAACTCTAAGGAAAGACATGATGTACTTAGGCATTAGTGAGATCAGTGTTTTAAATGTCGGCCGACATGTCCGACATGTCGGCCGACATGTCCTGTTTGGAGACAAAGCGATATGCATAATAGAAATATATAGGTTATGTCGTTTTTGAAAATATCGGCCGATATATCGGATTTAATCCGATATATCGGCCGATAAAATCGGATGAAGTATCGGACATAAATCAATAAACGGAATACAGGGTTATAAAATGTTAAAATCCCGTCGCTCTCCTCACTCGCGTCTCGCGTGACCTAAAGTTATCCCGATCTGCGAAAGGAGAAGCGCTGCTCTCTCCTTTCGTTTCCCCGGCGGTCGTCGTCCTCTCTTGCTTCGCTGCTCTCCTTTCCTGGCTGGCTGGCTCAATAGCAATATCCAGTCTCTTGCTTCGCCGCTCTCCTTTCCCCGTCTGGTAAGCCGTAGGCTACAAGGAATTTTTTTCTCCAGTTTGAGGGAGTCATTCTTAATTTCTTACCTCTTCTTTCTTCCTTCACTAACACTCCTACGTGCTTCTATCTCTAGCTCTCTACTAATGAAATAACTGATGCCCTAGGGTTTTTTTGGAATTTTTGCTGGCATTTTTTTCATTTCTTCTAGCATTTTAGGGTTATTTTGAATTTTAGCTGGCATTTTTTCTGGCTTCTGAGTTCTGGCATCAGTTTTCTAGCAATCTCATTTTCTTTATTTTCTTACCTCCTTCTTTCTTCCTTCACTACTCCTACCGGCCGGCTTTATTCTGGCATTTTTTCTTCCTTCACTACTTCCTTCACTACTCCTTTTTTCCTTGAAATAGCTGCTCCTTTTCTGAACCTCAAATGTAGCTTTCATTTTATGCATATAGTTTCATTTTGAGATTCATTTATCATTTGCATTTTGCAGTAATTAAGAATTTAAGATTCAATGTGATTATAAGTAGATTATTGTTTTTTCATTTGAAATTTTATATATTAGACCATTTTGGACCTTCTTCATTTTGTTGCTCCAAAGATGATGCACTTAAGTTTCTTATTAGTTATTAGTTGCTTGATTTGCTCATTGTCAACATCAAATTTGAAAATACACATAAAATCTAAGTATAAGTAGAAAAGGTGCTCATTAAGTAGAAAAATTAATGTAGTTGATAGAGTTAAGAACTTAAGTTAATATGTTATAACTTATAAATTATAAATTTAAGTATAAGTACGAATCCGACATTTTAAAATGTCTCCGACATGTCTCCGACATCCGACATCCGACATCTAAAAACCCAATCCGACATGTCCCCGACATCCGACATTTAAAACCTTGAGTGAGATTATGACAAAAGATAGGGCACAATGGCGCCAAAGGATCCATATAGCCATTAGCCGACCACACTATAGTGGGATAAAGGCTTGAGTGTTGTTGTAGTAGCCAAGTTGCTCCTTTGACTCTATGATAGAGTTCGGCCTCAGGGTCGACATTGAACTTCGCGTGACTACTCGGTGGGGCCGCAGTTGTGTACTAGCGCAGGAGGCGTTGATCGGATCGACAATCCGAGACCACGAGCGCATCCAGAGTGTCGTTTTAAAAAATTTATGTATTTTTTTGGACTTTATTTAATGTGATTCAGACATCGGGAATAATAGTCAATCATAGTCGTTCAAGATGGGTGCCCAAGCAAACTTTTGTTGTAAATAGGGGTGATGGCATTTAATTTGAGGCATTGTTAGCTTTGTGAGAAAATCTAGAGTTGGCAATCAAATCGTGGTGTGACGCTGAGACATCCCAGGGTGCGCCGTCCAGTTAATTATTTCAATTTGGCCCTTTGTCGTAATCCCTCTTCCGCACGTCTTATTCAAAGTTTCAGCCATAACCGCTTGTTTCCTCCAGCTTCAGGCACACCGACCCTCATCCCCTATCGCCAACCCCACCGCAAGCATTTTGTTTCTCCTCTCCACAATCGCTCCTACGCAGTCTTCTTCCACCGTCCCTGTCACCAACTGGCTGCTCCCTGCCCGACAACGCCGCAACAACACGCCTCTCGTAACCAGCGCAAACCTCTGAAACATCGCATGCCTCCAGTTGCAAGCGCCTCACCTATTCCACCCACTTCTGCAAGCCCTAATTCCCCAATCTTTGTCACCTGTTGCAAGCCCTAATTCTCCAATCTTTGTCATCTGCTGCAAGCCCCAATCCCGACCACTGTTTCAAGCCCCGTTACATCTTTTGTTGCCTTCCTTCGAAACCACCACCATCTCCAACAACAGCCCGCCAATCCCCTTCCCCTACAACAAACAATAACCTTCTCATGCTTCAGCTGCAAAAGACCGAGCCTCAAAAACACAATCGCCGCTGATCCCTCTTCCTCCTTCATCCCAGACGACAACTCCCTCTTCCACCTCTGGTCGCACCCCTCCTCATTTCTCCATCCAAGCCTCAACCCGATTACATTATTTCAGGCAATGCCTTCATCATTTGGAGATACGCCTATAGCCACTACTGGGTACCTTTGCTTGGGAGTACTTTACATTGTGTTTTTTCTTCTTTATTGAATATTGGAAGGTTATTGCATAATAGTTTGGAATATTGACTTGTTTGCGCAATTGTTTCACTTTCTTAATTTCTTATTAAATTTTGTTTGTGCAAGTTTAGCTTTAAAACTTTTGTGCAAAGGAGAACTTGATTGTGTTAGTGTACTTGAAAATTGTGGCAAACATTGTGTTTGGTGGCTAAACCTTATAACCTTATTGCTAATAAATTTATTTTGGGTCAATTAGAAACATACACGCATCATATAGGTCAGTTATGTTAGAGTCCGCCCAACACCACTCACATGGTTTGCATTAGTGTCGGCACTCAATCTCACAGTCTACCCCACGTATGAGCAGTATCAGACTTTAGACCAAATTCGTCACTCTAAGGAATGGAAAAATTATTGTTGAACTATTATCAATTTCATCTACTTTTGTTTAATCAGGTTTTGAAAACATCAATTACCACAACTCGAATTAAGTTGTAATTTTTAACCTCAACAACTTCTTTTTAAACAGGTTCTGAAAACATTAATCACTTCAACTGAAACTACAGTTGTAACTTTTTGAAAACTATATAATAAGGTAATCAGTTTACTGAAACAGTTGAAATCCAAGTAAAATTATAATCAACAGAAACAGCTTTACGACTATTTGCAAGCATCCTAGATAAACTAGGATCAATAACAACAACAAAATTTAAACATCATTCAAAAGGTCAAAGCGGGAAGTATAAAAAACGGTGCTGGACAAAGAGAATTGAAGGATGATTGTGAAACAGAAAATGGATAAAGAAAATTGAACCTTAAGTAAAAAATAGAGGGATGAAGGAACAACAAGTGCACTTGTTGCAAATAAAGTATTGAACCCATTGGAAAGTAATACCTGCGCACAATTAATCGATCAAAATAAATTAATAAAACTAGAAAAATTGGCCAAAAAATAACGAAGCAATCTAGAGAAATGCATTGTGAAAAGATGACTCATGAAAGAAAACATAACGGCCAAGAACTGTTTAAAAATTCAGCTGTGAAGATCTGACGTTTGTTGTCTAATCCAACATATAATCTGACGAGATCACATCACACATGGGTCTACACGATGATCAAAGACGTTCATTTTGTGTGGATCAGTTATTCATGATTTTTAATACTTTTTGAATTTTATTTTAGTGTATTTTAGAGGTCGTCATGATCAGAAAATCATGATCATCTGTGGCAGCTCTTTAGTCTCTAAATAGGGATAAAAGACTCATTTAGAGGGTATTGAAAGTTGAGTGAAGAATCTCCCATTTTGATCAAAAAGCCGGAACTCAAGTGCACACTTGGTGATGGAGACCAGTTGCGATCTGGACGTCGCAAAAGTGTCTGACGTCACACCCGACCGGACCTCTACCAGCCTTGAGCTTTGCATGTTGTATTTGCGTTATTTTTTTTTGTTGTTGTTTGTGTGGAAATATATATATATATCAATATCAATATATATATATATATAAATATATATCTTTATTATATAAATCAATATACATATTTCAAAGTCACATCAAACTTTTGATTTTGACCGTCCGATCAAACAGCTGGTTTTAATCTTTACCCTCCAATCTTTTTATTTTGAATCCTCCTAGCCATGCTACACGCCAAAGCCACTGACATTTACATTCCCAAAATCTACACCTTCAGGTCAACCTGCATTTAATTTGATAGTATTTCATAGTTTACTGCCACACGGCAACCTGTAGGATATAATTTACTGCTACAAACCTGCAAAACGCCAACGCCTGTGCTGCCCGCCGGATAGACTTTGTCACGCCTCCTCCACATAAAAGATCTATTGCTTCCTCCTCGACAGAGCGTCGCCCCTCCAAAGCTCCTCCTCCACTGAGCCTCCTCCAACTCCTCAGCGGTGCCTCCTCCAAGTCCCTCTCCCTCTCAACTCTCAAGTGCATTGCACGCTTGAAGCTGCTCCGGCAACCTGGATCTGCAAGCTGCACCACCTCTTTTTTCCTTCCCTCTCTCTCTCTCTCTCTCAGTTGCGGCGGTTAGCAGTTGAGGAAAAGTAGAGACAAAGACACCTAAGGTGATATTGCGAAAGCAAGTTCAGGCGGGTCGTGTGGGAGGAAACAAGTGGTGGGAGCATCAGCAGGGTGTAGCAGGTCTCCCTGGGTTCTAGCTTTGTTTCTTCAATGAATCATGATTACTTTACTTGGTTTCTTCAACAAATCATCTTCTCATGGCCATACTTAGTTTTCCCTCTCTATTTTCTCTCTCTTTTTGGTATATCTGCACATTGGCTTCTTCTCCTTCTCTTGGAATAAGATAAATATGAGGAAAATTTAACATAGCAACTTAGATCAAAGAGGATTTTTTTATTGCAATTTTCTGATAACCAAATATTTTTATTTCATGGTGTTTATAAAGAATAAACTTATTGCTCTGTCCAACTGTTTAATTCGCTTCTCATTACTTCAGATGTTTGTTGAATCCTCTTTGTTAGATTTCTTTGATTATCTTCAATGCTCCTTAATCCAACAGGTTTTTAGATTCAGATAAGATGTGATATTAAAAAGTAGGCGTTTGACAGCAAGTGGTTAATGTGTTGTACAGTACTCCAAAAGCCCGTGCGCATTTTCTTCCCAAAATTCCATTTAATTTACTGCTTTTAAATAACACTGAATTTCCGGCGATCTCAACGGCTGAGAAGTGAATGCGGGTGCAGCCCGCTCGAATGCGGACGCAGCCCGCTCGAATGCGGACGCAGCCCGCTCGAATGCGGACGCAGCCCGCTCGAATGTTCGCTCAGCCCGCTCGAATGCCCGCGCAGCCCGCTCGAATGCCTGCGCAGCCCGCTCGAATGCCCGTGCAGCCCGCTCGAATGCCCGTGCAGCCCGCTCGCCACCGAACAACCCCCGGCAAGTTCGCCGGAGGCCGGCGAATCCCCTGGTGGCCGCCGGGCAGGACGCCGGCAGCAGGCGGAAGGGGCGGCCCTACGCTGTTTTTTTATATAATTTTATAATTAATTGAATAATATATATTGTTTATAATTAATAAAATTATTAAATAACTGTCAGGGGCGGGCGAAGCCCGCTTGAAGGCCAAGCGGGTTCGCCCGCTTGGTTGCGGGCGAAGCCCGCTTGGTTGCGCGCGAAGCCCGCTTGGTTGCGCGCGAAGCCCGCTTGGTTGCGCGCGAAGCCCGCTTGGTTGCGCGCGAAGCCCGCTTGGTTGCGCGCGAAGCCCGCTTGGTTGCGCGCGAAGCCCGCTTGGTTGCGCGCGAAGCCCGCTTGGTTGCGCGCGAAGCCCGCTTGGTTGCGCGCGAAGCCCGCTTGGTTGCGCGCGAAGCCCGCTTGGTTGCGCGCGAAGCCCGCTTGGTTGCGCGCGAAGCCCGCTTGGTTGCGCGCGAAGCCCGCTTGGTTGCGCGCGAAGCCCGCTTGGTTGCGCGCGAAGCCCGCTTGGTTGCGCGCGAAGCCAGCTTGGTTGCGCGCGAAGCCCGCTTGGTTGCACGCGAAGCCCGCTTGGTTGCGCGCGAAGCCCGCAGAGACGCATCAAGAACGGGCGAAGCCCGTTCGAAGATTCTAGTATATATATATAAGTTAATATGTATGGAAATATATATATATATAGTCTTTGTTAAAGGCACTAAATAGCCGGCTCTTATCTTCTCCCCCGGCTCAGCACGCAAACCTGCACCCGAGTCCCGACAATGGCGCAGCACGCAGGAAAAAAACAAGTCGCCACGGAGAGGCCAAGAAGACAACCCGAGACGGTTAGACCGGCCAGCAGACCGGAAGAGCAAACCGCGCGGTTATAACAAGGGAAAGCAGTAGCAGACTGTGCGGTTTAGAAATAGACCGCACTCAAGCGGTTAGGAGCTGACCGCAACGGTAAGGTGAAGGAGAAGAAAGGGAGAGACCGCAGCGGATAGAAAAACTAATCCGAATGAGGTAGGGTCCACGAGCCAGAGAGAGGAAGGCTATATAAAAGGGGAAAGAGAGGTGGATCCACGGGAGATGAGAGGGGGGCGGGTAGAGGGAGAGAGGCCGCAATCAACAAGCGGTAATAAGGATGACCAAGCCGCCGCGGTCAAAAAGGGAAACCGGGCGGACAGAGAAGTCGAGCGGTCAGAGACAGGCCGGACCGAGTTCCCTCTGATACCATGTAGAGAAAGCTCCAAACCTTGTATATACTTCTTGAATTGTAAAGTTACAAGTATGAATACATTTATATAGGAAAAGAGGAAAGAGAGAAATCCCACTCCATGATGTGGGACTAATACAAAGAGAGAGAGAAGACAGAAAAATGGGCCCCTAGATGGGCCCTTAACTAGGCTTTTCTAACATTCTCTACATGGTTTCAGAGAGAGGTTCTCCTTTTAATCTCTTTTTTGTTAGCCGTCTTACACAAGATATTGATTGCTGCGTTATTTTCTCACGCTCTTCATTTGTTGTGCAGGATCAACGAACGCAGACTATACTTGGTAGAGGGCGAATGTCCAACGGGTTGTATCTCTCCACCACTGATTGGCATCGTCGTCTTGAGCATGCTCTTCTTCCGATTATCAAGAAAGCTCTTCCTACTGTTTCTCTTCAAGAGTTTTTTCGTGAATCTTGTATTTTTGGCAAGCAACACCGTGTATCTTTTCCTTCTTCATGAGCTCGGAGCGATGCCCTTTTATCCTTAGTTCATTCTGATATTTGGGGGCCCTATAAGGTCCCTAGTGTTTTTGAGTACCGATATTTTGTTATATTTATAGATGATTACTCGCAAGTTACCTGGTTGTATTTACTTCGTGACCGAACCGAACTCACAACTACATTTCGTACATTTCTTACGCTGAGTTCGGTATTCTACATCAGACTTCGTGTGCCTATACCCCTCAGCAGAATGGCATAACAGAACGGAAAAATTGCCACCTCCTTGATTGTGGCTATATCTCTCATGATCCAAATGCAGGTTCCTCCTCTTTATTGGAACTTTGTCGTTTCTACAGCTTGCCACTTCATCAATCGCATGCCGTCATCCGTCCTCAACTTTGTGGCACCCATCACTCTCCTTTATCCATTCACGACTATCTTCTCTCTCACACCTCGTGTGTTTAGGTGTACTTGTTATGTCAACCACCTTGGTCCTTCTACTGACAAGCTAACCCCTCGGGCTACCAAGGCTATGTTTATTGGCTACTCCCGCACTCAGAAGGGGTATGTCTGCTTTGATCCTACCACTGGTAAGATGATTGTGTCTGCTGATGTCTCTTTCCATGAAGACCAACCATATCACACCAGTCCTTCTGATCCCCTTCTTCTTCCTCCTCTACCACGACTCATCGTACCCGTAACGTCTCCACTTCCACCACTTCTCCCTACCCCTCTGCACCACCAGTCCAAATCTCCTATCATCTGATTCCCCCAACACCACCAGTCCCCTCCAAACCTCCTGTCATTCAAGTGTACGCTCATCTTCCACGTCCAGATGCCCTGCAACAGCTTCCCTTTACCAGAGTGATCTCGCGGCCTGTTGATCTGGCATCCTCCTCGACGGCACAACCCATGGCCAATTATGTCTCTCTACATCGGCTCTCTCCGCCTCTTCTTACCTTTGTTCTCTCTCTCCTCTATTTCTATACCTAACTCTGTACAGGAAGCCCTCCGGCATCCGCGGTGGCGTGCCGTCATGGATGAAGAAATGACGGCTCTGTGGGGTAATCACACTTGGGATCTTGTGTCACTTCCTCCTGGTCACAGTTGCGTTAGCTGTAAGTGGATCTTTACTATCAAACATGTCGCGGATGGGACAGTTGATCGCTTAAAGGCTCGTCTTGTGGCCCGGGGTTTTACCCAACAGTACGACCTTGATTATGAGGAAACTTTCTCCCCAGTCGCAAAATTGAATTCAGTTCGGGTCCTTCTCTCCTTAGCTGTTCATCGCCAGTGACCCCTCCATCAGCTGGATGTCAAGAATGCTTTCTTGAATGGCGATCTTCTGGAAATAGTGTACATGCATCAGCCGCCCGGGTTTGAGACCACGAGGGAGTCTCAGATGTGTTTACTTCGCAAGTCTATTTATGGTCTCAAACAGTCTCCACGGGTGTGGTTTGGAAAATTCAGTAAGGCCGTTCGTGAGGTTGGCTTCAAACAAAGTTCGGCAGATTCCTTTCTCTTCACTCGTCACCAATCAACTGGGACTATAATACTTCTGGTTTATGTGGACGATATTCTAATCACTGGTGATGACTCGGCTGGAATACACTATGTGAAGCAACATTTAAACTCTATATTTCAAATCAAAGATCTGGGAAACCTTCGTTATTTTCTTGGACTAGAAGTAGCACAACGACCTGATGGCCTCGTCTTATCCCAGCGTAAGTATTGCATTGACCTTCTGCAGGATGCTGGCCTCTCGGGTTGCAAACTTGCGGAAACCCCGATGGAAGTCAACCACATGTTATGTGCTCAGGGATCTGAGAATGATTCTCTACTTCCGAATTCGGAATACTATCGTCGTCTTATGGGAAAACTGATATACCTAACAGTTACAAGACCTGACATATCATTTGTGGTTGGTGTGGTCAGCCGGTTTATGCATATCCCACGGGTCTCTCACCTCCAGGCAGTAGAACGCACCCTCAGATATCTGAAGACTTCTCATGGACAAGGACTTTGTGTATAAGCCATCTTCCTCCCTTTCTCTTATTGCATACTCGGATGTGGATTATGCGGGCTCGTTGGATGATCGTCGTTCCACTACTGGGTTCTGTACATACTTTGGAGGAAATCTTATCACATGGCAGAGTAAGAAGGAGACGATGGTTGCTCGCTCGTCTGCTAAGGCTGAGTACCGTGCGATGGCGGCTGTTACATCCAAAATGACCTGGCTTGAAAGTCTTCTAATGGACTTGGGAGTCAAATTGACCTCACCTTCAACGTTGTTCTGTGACAGTCAAGCTGCTATACACATTGCAAAGAACCCTGTGTTTCATGAGAGGACTAAACATATTGAGGTTGATTGTCACTTCGTTCGAGAAAAGGTTCAGGCAAAGGAGCTAAGCTTGAACATGTTCCTACCCTGGGCAAGTTGTTGATGTCCTTACGAAGGCATTGCCTCGCGAGTTGTATTACCAGTTCTTGTCCAAGCTTGGTGCCTACGACTTGTACGCTCTAGCTTGCGGGGGAGTGTTAGATGATATAGGGAAACATAATGTAAAGGCCCATCTATAGGCCCATTTTTCTTTTCTCCTTTAGTCCCGCATCTTTTGTATAGGATTCTTTCTCCTTCTCTTCTCCTATATATTTGTATTCTCCCTTGTATTTTAAACATGAAGAAGTATATACAAGGTTTGTTCATTGTTCTCTACAACACCCAACAATAGTTTTCCCCTGAGGAAAAGGCATATCAGGTCCCACAAGTAGTTTTTTTCAAGTGCATGTATTTACTCAAGCATCACTTCTTTCCACTTAAGATAAACAAGGGTTTCCTGCAAGGATGATGGAATAAGAATGGATAACAAGGAGGAAAAAAAGTTTTATGTGAAGCACTTAGTGAGGCATAACTGCATAAGACATGAACTTGGACAGAAGATGTTGGGTAGAACTACCTTCTTGTAGTGCGATAGGTTATGAAGACAAATCTAGTCTCAATTCTAGTATTATGGGAGGAGCCTGTATGTGTGTGTGTGTGTTTATACCCTTGCTCCTTCGAGAGTACAACTGCAAAGAATGAACACGAGATCTCTCATGGTCTTTGTGGTTAGTGATAGAGGTAGTGATATGAGGCTGATATGAAGGAGGAATGGGTAGAGGTATATGTGAGGAGTCCTCCTGAAAAGACAGAGAGCTCACTTTCATCATAGGTGAAGACTCAACAGAAGTGAGGTTCCATAATAGACCTCAGATTCAAGAAAAGTAACGTTTATGGCAATAAAGTTCTTCTTGGTTACAGAATGAAAACATTTGTAACTCGTTTGTATGAGGGAGTACCCAACAAAAACATATTTCAAAGCACGAAAGTCGAGTTTGGTTCATTGATGCAGATGAACAAAGTATATACGCATCCAAAGATACGAGGATAAAGATGGGTAGGAGTGATCTGGAGAGTGCTGAGTGGAGTTTTATTCCGGAGAACACGAGTAGGCATATTAATAAGATAAGTTGCAGAGAGGACAACTTCCCCCCAATATGATACAGAAAGATGCATCTTAATTAGGATACATTGTGTCACATCAAGAAGATGACGATTATTGCTCTCTGCCACCCCCATTTTGGGTGGAAAAGTATAATAAGAGATTTGATGGATAATGTCAAGGTTGTTAAGATATCGCTCAAATTGAGAATCAATATACTCACAGCCATTATCGTTACGTAACATTTTAATAGTACAATTGAACTGAGTGACTCATTTTTTGAAAGCATTGAAATAGAGGAAACACTTTTTTTCAACAAATGCACCCATGTAGTACAGTAAAAACAATTTATGAAAGTAAAAAATGAGGAATATCCAGAAATAGAGCAAATGGGACAAGATCCTCAAATAGCAGTATGAATAATAACAAAAAAGATAATACTACGAAGAGAAACATGGTTAAAATAAGTACAACAATGTTTACTCAGCTCATACATATCGCAGTTAAAGTTTTCAAATAACACTGTTGACATAATAGGAAATAACAATTTCATAGTAGAAAGAGAGGGATGTCCAAGCCGATAATGTCAGGAGTCGAAAAGAGGAGACTTGTCCGCATGTAAAGCTTGAAGAGGTGAAGAAAAACAGGAACAGTCAAACACATAAAATCCATCACACAGTTTGTCAGAGTCAATCATCATCCCCATTTTCAAGAAAAACACATGAGGTGGGAAAAAAGTCACGGAACAATTGATTGAATTGGTTAAGTGACTAACAGAGAGGAGGTTACGAGTAAAATTAGGAATATGAAGAACATAAAAAAGGGTGAGAGAGGAACAAGTGATGGATCATTTTCCAGCAATGGGGAAAAGGAACCATCAACAATGCTCACTTTGTATCTACCAGATAAGGGAAGGTAGGAAACGAAATATAGTTGAGCCAATCATGTGGTCAGTGGCTACAGAGTCAATGATCCGGTGAGTGGAAGAGTAAGTGAAAGCAGGATGGTCACCTAGTATTTCTTGATGAGCATACGAGGAGGATGAAGCGATAGAAAAGCTATACATCATGTGGCGGAACACCCATATCTGATCAGGAAAAAGATCGGAAGGAAATCTAGCAAGATCGGTGCCAACATCGTGTATAGTCACCTCAGAGACCTCTGAAAGAAGAGCAAAACGAGACTAAGGTGGCTTGCCTAAAAGAGACCAAAGCCATGGCCCCCGAATGGAATAGAACCTCCTCTCTGAGGAGAGAAGCCATGCAGCCTAAAGTAGGTGTCCTGTGAGTGGCGAGTTTTCCCACAATAATCATAAATCAAATGACCTTTATAAGTAGGTTGTGATCAAAAGTTGTGGAAAGCATGACATCCAAAACTGTACTGAGTTGCGAGGGTCAATCCCTCATAAACTGAGTCAAGTAGCCAGGTCTATCGTCGATCAAAATCGTGTTGAACAAGGTTGTAAACTTCAAGAAAAGAAGTGAGACAGTGCCAGAGAATTTGAACGTTGATCTGATCAAAATCACGATGCAGTTCATGTAGGAATTCAAAGATCTCGTTGTGCTCGCCCAAGCTCGAACCAAAACTTCATCCTAAGTGACATCAGGGTGAGTGAATCAAAGTGATCATATTTCTGAAATAATTGAGTTAATTTCTAGTAGGCGGGAGGAATATTCATAGTAGTTGGAAGATTTGGGATTCCAAGAACAAGAGTAAGTGGCCTCGGCTCTTTTATAAATATTTGTCGTTGTATTAAGGAACAAGTTATTGAGTTGCGGGCAATGGATTCCTGCACCTAATTTGTGAGTTAAGACATAAGCAGAGAATTCTCAAATTCCCATTGCAACCACAAGGGAGAATTCAGAGTAGGTTCGCTCGTGGTCCCACAGACATATACAAACATATGTCAACTTTTCAAGACAAGAGTGGTGGGGTGAGCCCATGGGAGATAATTCGAGCCATCCAATCTAATAGTAGAAATTTGAGGTGTGTTGTGATGGGAATTTGATAAATAATTCCCAGTTAATAGAGGGATCAAGCGTCAAGCGGAAACTAAGGCTTTGACACCATGTTGGAAAATGATGGTCTCATTGATTCACTAAAAATCAAGGGCATTTTCGATAAATAATTGATCATGTCTTTTAAACATCTTTTTTTAATAATACTGGAATAATGATAAAATCAAGCCGCATTATACAATTTCCCAGTTAATAGTGTAAAAAACCCAACATTCATATATATTGTTCTCAAAATTTTAATGAACCCTGTAGCACACATTAGATCCAAATTCTGTCTAAAAGAAAAAAAAATTTAGAGGGGCATCAAAGCATTGGACCCATAAGAACAAAAACGAGGATTTAATCAGAACAGAAAGAAAATCTACGAAGTAAAAGAAGCAGAGGCACAGAAAACAAGACTTCTTGTGGACTGGCCATCTTGAGTAAGGTCTTAAAATGTATAAGTTTATAACACCACGTATAGGAATTAGGAAACAATTGAAACTAGATGTTAATATGCTTCAAGATTTTATCCTCAGGGAGTTGAAATCTAAATGAAAAAATCATGTGTTATGGGCTCGCTAGAGTATGGCTGGAGGCGGAGGATACGGTGGAGCCGGAATTGCGACAGCCTAGTGATGTAGGGTAGGCTACGGGGTCACCAAAACCTACGACTCTAGGTGGAGGTGCGGGAGTGACACACTAATCCGAATTTAAATGCAATTCAACCGTCAGTGACGGCGACGACTAAACTAGAGCAATGAAAATATTAGCGTCACGCGAATAATTAAAGAGCAAAACAAACATTCAATTTGGCGATTTAATATGGCGTTCCTCAGCTCGGAGAGCCAAGGTCAAGCGCGCGGTGAATAACTCCTCCTGCAAGTTAGAAGTGTATAGAAACAATTCTCCACTAGCAAGAATCAAAGCGATGTATATTAATTCACCAATGAAAAATGTCAAATCACATAAACCAATGCCACAAGAGAACTCACAAAGTAGAGGACTGAACTGAAGCGCTGAAGATTATGGATTAGGACGTGTAGATCGGCGATCAAAGATGGATCCGACGGCGCGGAAATGGTGGCGGTGGCTGTCCTCAGCGGCGAGTGGGGAGATCGGGCCAGAAATGGAAAGATCCGGGCACTAGGAGGGAGATCTGAGTGGGGGAGACTAGATTCGATATTTTGGGATCGAATCCGGGTGGAGGGGTGATGAACGGAAGGTGGAAATAACGGATCAGGGCTGAAATTCTTAGATCTGAATTGATCAAAGAAAATAGGGTTAGAGGGGAGTGGATCCGCGGGGGGGGGGGGGGGGGGGGGGGGGGGGGGGAGTGGAGGGTCTGCGTGAACAGTAACCGGTGGCCAATGACCGGCGAGCAGTAGCCGGGTTTCCTGGACAGCAGTAGTGGGTTGGAATTTGGGGATTGTGGGGGCTGCAGATGAGGGTTTTGGAGGGGAAAGAAGAAGGCTATATATGGGTGGTACCTTGGGGAAAGTTTGAGCGACTAGGAGTCGTCATGTAGGGTTCCACGACGTCGGCAACGAGGGGTTATCGCGGAGTTCCGGGAATAATCTCTCCAAAACCTGCAATTCCCCTTTTCAGCCCCCTAATACTCTTATTTATAAGAAAACAAAGCTAGGGCTTCCCCATCAACGGCTATGATTGGCCCGGTGTGGTCGGCCACTAAAATACATAAATAATAAACCAAAAAATATAAACTAATATATGTTTTTGACTCGCGGCGACGTGTCGGACGCAACCGCGGAGTCGGATCAGCAATCCAATCAAGACTTCCTGCGCGAATAAATGAACGTGGATCCCGCCTTGCGGCGAACCCCTCCAGGTGCACGATCTGATGACTCCCCATTACCTAGGCTGGGTGTGCTCAAGAGGAGAGAACAGCAAAAATCTCATAAACAAAAATAAGGGGAGAGACTAATTCTTGCTTGCCATTACAATACCCAGGGGATCCTTTAAATAGAAATTACAAGGGCATAAACGCAATTAAGCCCCCAACACTTGGACTACGACATGAGCGATCAATAAAAACACAACATAATAAGACACATAATAAAAGATGAACATAATACAACCCTAAGACAACAACATAATGCCCGGGAATGAAGCCCATAGCATCTCTCCCGCATGCAAAAAGAACTTGTCCTCAAACTCAAAGAAGATCAATGACGGTGTCAATCGTCACCTGATGCTTTCCTCTTTAGAGACTTCAACATGTAGATAAAAAAGCCGTTGGCGTCGGTGTCCACGAGTATACTACTCATCACAGTTATAACATAATCCTTGTGTGTCGATCAGACATTTTTGCACGAGATAGTCAACGGATATGTGGGGTTGGGTGCCCTCGGCACATCCCTCTTGAGTCCCTATGCTGATGGTGAAGTAGGCCTCCTGAGCCAGCTGAAGTCGACGGGCACACAATCTGGTTAAACTCATAGTAGTCACCAAGTCCCTGAGAGCCTTGAATTCAACATCCAAGCGCAATCGATTGTGAAGATGACGACCTGCATCTCAGGGGCCAGGGAGTATCGTGATGTGAGCAAGAAGAATTTGAGATTATTCCAGATATCCATCAATTGACCCTGTCTGACATAAGGTCGTGAAGGAGCCAAGGGGCTGATGGGGGGCAAAGCGCAGGTTGCAGGCCCACTTAAAGTCACGTCAAATCATCCCAGGATTGTCGGCTTGCAGACGGGTGAACCATAGCTGAGCGATATCAAGCATGTGGACGAGGTCAAACTTATCCATTTTGTCACCGGTGTCTGCTGCTGGCTAAAAAATTGTCTGCATCGGGTGAGCCACCCTAAGTGATCGTCCTTCCCATCATAAGTTGGGAATGACAACTTGGTGTAACGAGGCACGATGTTGACTCCAGGTGGTATCACGGTCGAGGAATCGAGGCACCTGGCTGCTGCATGCTTGCTCATGTGTGATAATGGTGGAAACTGGCAGAGCGGTTATGAGACCATCGAGGCACTTGGATAAGGTAGCAATGATCTCCTGATGACGTACCTCGGTAGTAGTATGATGTGTCATGAGAGCTTGCACCATGGTCAAAAGATGACTAAGCTAAGTTGAAGAGTCGCACATGTTGTGCAAGGAGAAAGAAATGGAGCGAGTGATGAGTCAACTAGATTCGGGTGAAGCGAACGGAATGGACTCGCTCGAATTGCACCACGTGAATCACGAGCTTCCCTATATTGACCCAAAAAAGACATCCAATAGCCTTTTGAATTAAATAATCAAATGGATGAATTTTTAAGTGAAGTGAACCAGAGCTGACTCAAA
This sequence comes from Platanthera zijinensis, assembly GCA_039513925.1. Lineage (NCBI taxonomy): Eukaryota > Viridiplantae > Streptophyta > Magnoliopsida > Asparagales > Orchidaceae > Platanthera > Platanthera zijinensis. The sequence goes on along the minus strand of CM077097.1, from coordinate 126,954,904 downwards.
AATAAAATAAATCAGGTGGGTTGATGGGAACAGGAGAGCGGGGCTTGACACAAGTGGGCAGTGTAGAGGGCATGGGGATCTAAAAGGAGCAGGGTGTGTTGGCGACTCGAGGAAGGACTTTTAAGGGCTCGCTGAGGAGGACACAAGGTGGGGCTCGACTCAGAATGCAGCAGGGTGCTCGCAGGCCGCAGCAAGTCGTTTGGCTCGTATAGACTAGAAGAGCAGTTTTTGATCCAAACGATGACGGTCTGCTACTGTTACGCTTGAAGACTAGACAGGCAGTTGTCGATAGAAACGGCAACGTCCTGCTGCTATTATGTATGAAGACGAAGGCAGCGACTGCTAGAGTTGATCTTTCTAGTTGTTGCAAACTGTGGAGACGAAGGCAACATAGTCAAACAATTGGAAAGCAGAGGGCTTCAACGACGAGGGCTTTGACTGTTGCAGACGATGAGGGCTTCGACAGAGTCAAACAATCTGAAACGGGAGGGCTTCAACGGCGAGGGACTTGATGTCGTATGTTCTCTCTCTTTTTATGTGGCTGGATAGTGCGGAAGAGAGGAGGCAAAAGGAAGACTCGCTCTGATACCAAGTTATTATGGGCGCGTCGGAGTATGGCCGAAGGCGGAGGATACGGTAGAGCCAGAAATGCGGGCTGCCTAAGCGGGGTGTGCTCGGGAGAAAAGAGCTATCAAAATTTCATAAACAAAGACAAGGGGAGAGACTAATTCTTGCTTGCCAATACAAGACCCGAGGGGTCCTTTAAATAGAAGATACAAGGGCATAACGAAATTAAGCCCCCAACAATTGGACTAAAAGATAAATATATACACATCATAATAAGACACACCCTAATAAAAGATGACATAAGACAACAATAAGACAACAGCATAATACCCGGGCACGTAGCCCGTAACACTATGTCACTAACAACACTTCACGTCAAAATAATGAAGAGATTAACAGGAGTAGTTTCAAGCATGAACAAAAATAATTCTTTTATGAGAACTTTAATTTTGAGATGCATAAGTAAGGAAATAATTAAAATAAATCAATAAGTTCAAGATCATAAAAGAGAGAATAATTACAAGGATAACAATGTTTCTAGTTATTTTAGCCAATGTTTAACTTACTGGAATTATCAGTTTTTGACCCCCACGATGCAATTCAAATCTCCAGGAGATTCCCTACTTGGTAATCAGCAAACAAATTTACAAGTATGACTGGTCAGATCTCTAAGTCGAAGTAACAATGCTAAAAGCTGTTTAAAACAGAATGAAGAGCATAAATTCAAAAATATAACTAAACAAGATTTTCTTCAAATAAAAGAATCTGATTTGCTCATAAGCTCCACGCACCTGAATTCCTATGGTATAAAGCAGTCGTACAGTACTAAATTCAGATATTCTCCTTCCTCCTCCTATTTCAAATTCAAGAGCAGTGCTGAAAAAAGTTATAAAATAAGCTAATGAACTCAAGGAAACAAAAAATCTAACAACTGCTCAGATATCATAAAAACAAAATGGCATCATAGATGTGTTTTCCTAAAATGAAACAAGAAAAGAAAGCTGCAACTATGTGTATCACGACTAAACCTGTGTCACATGATACAATATGGTGCACGATGTTTGTGTTACGGACCTATTTCAGCAGAGGTCAGAGTAGTGGTCGGGGATGAAGAGGAAGGTGGTGGAGGGTACAACGGAGCCTTGACCGCAGCTGCCTAGCGGGGTTGCTTACTAGAGGAGAGAGCCACCGAAGATCTCACACACAATAGATAGGAAATAGACTTCTTCTTGCTTACCCATTACAACCCGCCATATGCCTTTATATAGGCTTACAACATATAAAGAGACGAACAACAATAATGACACCTAATACTAGACTCTAAACCCTAAATCCTGAGCACGATCTTACGCTTCACTTTAGGTCCCTACCAACACAGAACGGGTCTAACAAAAGTATATGTCCAATATAGGGATTACTAAATGAATAATAAATTTATCCGATGGTTGAACTTGCAACAATAAGCATTATAAAGAATATAACACAATCATATTTACGCAAAGTTTCTATTAAGGAAATAAGAAAAGTAAAACACATGTGAGAGTGCTAGAAAGTAGATACTTCAATGAACAAAACCAGGCAAATAATGAAATAATATTGGCAGTTGGCACAAAGAATACAAACTAATATTACCCAAAACAGTTTCTTTACACAAGAATTCAACACAAAATCAATCTACAAAATAATAAACTTACAATGATCATGAAATAAATAGCTTGAATAACTTGATGCTGATTGGAGGTTTTTAGGGTTCTGGATGTTTTCCTGGGATTGTCCAGAGTAGGAGGCTGTGTAAGAACTGCTGGACTGATGTATGAGGGGAAGTGACTGAATTGTTGTATTGCTAGTGTGCGGAGGGTCAGCAAATGGGTGGAAATGGCTGGATGAACTTCCAGGCCTAGTAATTTGTATCTAGTAAGCTTTCTAATGTAGGGTAAGGTGTGTAGTGGACTCCTAGAATGCACACTAGTGGTGAGTGAGGTGATTCCCAAATTCTATGACTTGCAATTAGACGCTAATAATTAATTCCAAACAATTAAATAGCATAAATAACATTGCATCAAATTATAAACAAGAGAAAAATTTCTTTTAGGCTAAAGGTGTGGCTTTCCTCTGCAAAGAGGGCCAAAAAGTAGCGCGCGGCGAATTAATCTTTCCCGCAGTTAGAGATTTATCCAAGAGCAAATGGGATATTAACTGAAATCCATAGTAACCAAATCGTAACAATGTTTACAACCAATTAACCAATACAAAAACACAACACAAATATTAGGGTTGCCGTAAATAAAATAGATCTGAACGTTGGAGGGCTCAAAGAGGGGTTTCGGTGGTTGGTGGACCGAATCGGGTAAGGGAAAGGCTGGTTGGGGGTTGGAAGGGCTGGATCAAGGAGGATAGGGGTTGGATATGGGCTAGATTGCCCAAATCTAGGCAAATCTGATGGTGGATGGCAGTTTAGAGGTGGATCCACGGGGTGGGGTGGCGGACGCAATTGGGGGAAGGAGAGGGAGGGCTGGATCTGGGGTTTCCAGGGGTGACCGCCTGTATAAGATGGGGTCGGTTGTAAGGGGAGTGGTGGCAGGGCTGAACAGTGAGGGGGAAAAGGCTTTTGGGCGGATTCTGGAGGGGCTAGGGCAGGCGGCCTAATGGGGGAAGGAGGCGGAAGCTTGAGGTGGGGCGGCTGGAGGTAGTAGCAGAGGGGGCGGTGGCTTATGGAGGGGTGGCTGGATAGGGGGTCCTGATGGTGGTCGGCAGCTGGACGGGATCCTGATGGTGGCCAGTGGCTGGACAGCAAGTAGGGAGGGAGAATGGGGTGGATAAATCAAGGGATACAAAACTAACCCAATGAGTCATCACCAAGGGGGCTCCACGGAGTCGACACCGCGAAGGGGATCACCAGAATGAAGAAAACTTTTCCAAACTTCAGCAATGAATAAAATGAGGAGCCCTAACATCTATTTATAAGAGATTAAAATTAGAGCACATGGAATCAACGACTATGATTGACCGATGGTTTCGGGACAAAAAATACATGAAATAATGTCTGAAATATAAAGTTAATTAAGAAAAAACATCGGACCGCAAGCGAGATTGTCTTTTTCGCAACACTAGTTGGTTGGATATGAAGCGCATATTGTGTCAGGGGTATCTATCTTTGTCACATCGGAGTCGCTTGCTCGAGCAATTATTTTCTCTTTAGCAAGGATCCATGTCAGTCGCTGAGTACATGGATCGTTTTGATGGGTTAGTTGTGATGAGTGATATCCGAGAGTAGCCAGCTATGATCACTTCCCAAGTTTGGTCTGGACTTCAATCTGACATACGTACTGAGTTAGCTTATCAGAGCTCGAAGTCCCTTGAGCCGATATATCAACTTGCCCTACATCATGAACAATCCTTGAGATCCGCAAGAGCTGGCCGATTAGATTGATACCTTGACCTCTGCAGCACGAGTTCCTCCCACACCGAGGTCACCACCATGTCTACCACTGTCCCGCCAGACATGACAGAAATGATACCTGATATGAATTTTTCTCACCCCAATGAGGTCTTTAGTCCGGTGAGTGGTCTGTCATTTGTTTCCGACTCTTCTCTTGTGACCACGACTGAGAGCGAGTCTGAGCAACTTATTGATTCTATAGTGATGTGTCTCTCACTCACACCCCTTCTTCTGTCATGTCCTGGGTTACTTAGACCCCCTACCATGACTCATTTCTTAACATCATGCTGACAAGCCCATTCTTGAGAGTAGGTCTTTGTTGCTCTCCCCTTGTCCTTGCTCTGAATCACATCATGACTAAGAGCCCAGAGCCTAGTGTTGATCTCGTAGTGGCTATTCACCCATTCATGGGGACACTACCCTTTACGATGGTACTCATTTGGAGAATCATGACCCTACTGACGATTGACGAGTTCTATGACGAGCCCCCTATTGAGCCTCCTGATGAGCCGCCACATTTGAGCAAGGATGAGATTTAGGTGAGCCACTCATGTATGAGTATCAATTTATTGATGCCTCTTCCATTATCGTCTCTGGCATTGCCCCAGAGGATGGATATTGAGTGAAGCATCAAGTATTTTGGGCTTCCCTCAAGTAAACGTGAGCATACACGTGATATTGTGTGGTCCTATCTTGTGACACATCGCACTCTTGATGAGTTTTGGGACGCACCACCTGCTGACCCACCAGACAAGTTTTTTCTTTCCAAGGGCACTCACCACACTCTAGAATCACGTCTTCTAGTCAGTGTATATGATTTTCACTCAGGCGGTCGTCGCATTTGGGATGACTTTTCATACATACCTCCCGGTGAGCCCTATGATGTGTCACATTCCCTGAGAGACATTTGGTTATTTACGAGATCGTATTTGAGTGTTGATGACTCACACGGTCACCTGGACACTCGTCACACATTCGATGAATTTTTCTACACTCCGCCGAGAGAGCCTCCTGATAGGTCACCTCATTTGAAAGATTTCCAGGTCATTATCAGCCTACCCCATAAAGAGCATGTCGTGTCTATTGTGTTTTATTTGCCTCATTTGAATTATTTGCATGAGTTTGTTGAGTTATTTGTTCATCATTTGCATGAGTTGCATGAGTCAGTCAGGCGCAAAATTAATACAAGCAATGAATACTATAAGGAACATGCAAATAAGCATAGGCGAGAAAAGATCTTTCTAGTAGGTGAGCAGGTGATGGTAAGAGTCCGCACTGAGAGGCTCCATCAGGGGTCTGCTAAGAAACTAAGTGTTAGGCGGATCGGTCCCAACACAGTCCTGAGACGCATCGAGACAAATGCTTATGAGCTGGACATCCCCGCAAGCATGGGTATCCATCTGTGTTCAATGTCAAAGACCTGACGCCAAACTTTGCACATCGCGTATATTCAAACCCATATATTAGCGGCCCTCCGGAGCCATCACCATCATTTTTGCAACCTACCACTCAGTCAACACCCGAGCCATTGCCACCACAGTCACTGCCCCTTGCTCAGCCCACACCCAACCCCCACCGACCCGGGATTCTATCTCCACTAGCTTCACCATTGGCACCATTGATTCCACCGAATCCTCTGACTAGTGAACTGAGTGATGAGCATATCTCCGAGATCATTACGCATGAGTCTGTCCCCTCTACGGACGGTCTTGTGGGTCGCTGCCTGGTTCACTGGCGCTGACGACCCTTCACCAATGACAATTAGATGCTACCAACAGAGCTTGATCTATTCGTACTTGTACTTCGACTTCAGTACGACCGTCTCCATTCATCGGAGATAACAACTTTTCAGTCCGGAGTAGTTGATTTGCAAGGATACTTTCCTAGCGACGACATTTGGACGGCCTCCAGTGGACCTCATCGAATCTTACATGACATACATCGAAATAATTTCGATCTCTATTCATCGGGAGATGAATTCTTTCAAGTCGGAGAGAATGATGCGGAACAGAGACGTGGACGTCAATCTGCCCCCAACGGGCCCAAAACTCGTCCACCGTTGCAGCCTGCAGGTCCACGTCTCTGCTCTGCATCATTCTCCCCAGCTTGAAAAAATTTATCTCCCTTATTAATGATTTAATGCAGCTTAAAAGTTAAAATAAACACATTATCAATTAATTAATGTCCAAAGTAGTTATACACTAAATTTTGATTTTTGTTAAAAAAATCATAATCCTGAAGTATGTATCATTATGCTTGTCAAATAACCTTTAATAAAGTGGATTGGATTGGTTTAATGGTACCTTCTCAAAAATACCCCTAATATGGCTAATGACAGTCTTTCTCGAAAAGACTGTTGCATGCCTAATGACAGCCTACCATTCGTAGGTGTAGGAGCTCTACTAAAAACTTTTTAGATTTTATGGATTTCCTTCATTGTTTTTAATTTTGGGATAGAGTGTAATTACCTGAATGAACATTGCATTTTAATTTTTTTTTTAAATAGATTATAATATATGTTAAGTCATTAAATTTAAAAAATAAGGGTATATTTGTCCATGTTGAATGTTTCCCTAAAGACAACTTTTCCCTATTAATATTGCAAAGATAATATATCTTCATATTTATTGATATCTAATATAATTTAAAATTCTAAAGGCGTATTGATGGGGATCCATCAGAGTTGGTTCATCGCAAGGCAGGGCCCACATTTGTGTATTCACGCAGGAGGACTTGTTCGGATCGTCTATCCGACTCTATGGATACAACAAACTTGTCCTTTACCTACTTTGTCATATATTGTATCGCTATGTTTTATTTTATTTCATGTAATTGGGTTCTCCGCGTCCCTGACCAATCCTTGTCGTCGATGTCGGAGTTCCCTAATATTGTTTTTATTATAAATAGAGAGTATGAAGGATACTAGGAGGCCATCGCAGATTTTGGAGAACTCTATTCCTTGAATCCAATGATCTTTTCATAGTGACGACTTCGTGAGACCCTAGTGACAACTCCTTGGTGTTTTCCTGCATCCCAAAGGTATTTCCCTTCCATAACCTTCATATCTTCCCCTCCCAAGCCCTTGCGCACCCTCTACTCCTCCCTAGCTAAACACCTCCAATCTGCTCCCAGCCCTGCCGTCCCTTCTCTCCCTGTGTTCCACCCCTACTGCCTTCTCTAAAATTCCGCCCAGTAACAACCACAAACCGCCCAGATCTAATACCCTATTTTTCTTCCCTATTGCCCTCTCCAAGACCCACCCAACAACCAAAAGGTCCAAAACCACCCAGATCTGCCCCCTGCAGCCACCCCACTACCACCATGCCACCACCAACATCCTTGCTGCCTCCCCCATATCTACAGCCTGAAACCCCCTAGAAACACCCAGATATGCTCCTCCAACAGCCCACACCCTTGCCCAAATAGCCCCCGCTCATATCTCATCTACTATCCCACGATTCAGCCATTCCCCCACCCCAGCACCCAGTCTCCAGCCACAATACAACACCGTACAACAATCGTCTTCTCCCGGACAGCCACCAAGCACTCGTGTATCACTGAATCTCCCCTCACACTGCAGCCCCGAACTTTGTGAGTATTTATTTGTTGTATTGATCTATTTTTTTTATTGAATTATGATGTTGTGATTTCATGTTTGAGTAGATAAATAACGTGGAATTTTGTTTTAGATGTACTTGTAATTTGCACAAGGGAATCAATCATTGCGCACTTTGCATTGTCCCTCCCAGCGGAGGAAAGTCATTACTTGTTAACCCAAAAGAAAATTACTTACGCTTGTTTATTTATAATTTCGTAGGTTTTATATTTCTCGCTAACTTTTGATTATTGTCATAATTCCTTGCATGAGTGTATTGGATTTAGCGTAAGGGTAGAAGAGTCTAAATCCCACCTTCCACTAGGATTGCATCGTAGTCTCACACCACACACCCTACCCTACATCACGTATCCTTTATATTTAGTTATTTGAAAATTAGCAATCACATGTCCTTATATCATTCCATATGTCATCATTGTTTCATTGCAACATAGTTGGTGTTAGAGAAAGGAAGTCATAGATGTAGGGTTGTAAGCGGTTTAATTAGGTTCGATTTTAAGTAAAACCGGAACCGAACCGAATACCCTCAGTTTTCACACATCCCAGACCAAAATTGAACCAAATCCACACGGTTTGGTTTTTAAAACTCGATTCAGTTGTCCAACATAGCTAGCTAACAATAAGGCTCCCTATTTTCACCGATCAAGCGGTTACGACCGCATGAACCGGACCATAATTAAGGTCCCCCCAAACGGAGCCTAAAAATTAGCCAAAATGCTTTCTTTGAGTTTTGATTAATTTTTTACTTAAAAGATAAATTGATTTAGATTTATAGTTAATTTAAATAATTAATCTTATGTCTATATATTTAAAATTAAAATTTGGCCAAAATGCTCTTTTTCTATTAATCAAACAAAAACAATGGATGTAAGCATGTATATTACGATGACCTGGGATATTGTTATGGATGAACTGATTAAGTTGATACATATCTTAAGCATCCATACTTTTTTAAATTATGAATTTACCTATTTTAGTATTGGTTAGTGTCACCAGAAATGAATAAGTTGGATGTCTTGACCCAAACAGAATCATAATTCATAAACTTTGCTAATAGTCTTTATTCTCTAATTGATAAGCTCTGGTTTGGTTTCCCGGTTTACCTAACTAACAAACCAAGTCGAATCAAAATGATGATGATTTTCAGCCCTCTAAACTGAAATTGAACCCTTTGGTTTGGTCTCTAAATCGGTTCGGTTTGGTGAGTTTAGTTGGGTTCTATCGGTTTCGATTTTTATGCACACCCCTATATAGATGTAGAGCTTGAGAGGGCCGCCAAGTGGTGGGGGGGGGCTAACATGAAAGTTCATAATAGAATAAGAATATTAACACAGATTGCTCTAGAGGAGGTGAATATGGTATTTAAAATTCGGTTGCAACTTTAATCACTTTCACAACACATTCACATATTAAATCACTCTAGAATAAATCAAGACAAAAAAAGTAATCTAAGTTATAGAGCAATCAACACAAAAGACAACAAAAATTTTATAGATGTTCCCCTAACTTGAGTTCTTTCTTCTACGACATTTAGGAATCCACTTCCTATAATATGACTCGAGTCTTTTGATAAGGAGGCTTTTAGAATCAAATTGCATTTTTTTTAATAAAGAGGCTCTTAAAATCATTCCAAGTCTTTTCACTCTTTTGATAAGAAGATTCTTACATGTCTTTTGATAAATAGATTCTTAAAACCAATCTGAATCATTTGGAGAGGGATTCTCAAAACTCTATAAAATGGTTGTTGTATTAAGCCATGAACTTTTCCATAATATGAGCAATTTTCAACAAGTTCATATCACTTCTTGTATTCAGCTATGTGGATTCAGTTTTTTGTAATTTCTTATTCTGGGAGAAAGGGAAGACACGAGAGACTTCTTCTTTAGTGAGCAAGAGGAAGATGAAAACTCTAGAGAATTAATAAGAGAATCGAAAGATATAATTAGGGTTTCCGTCCTCTCATGCTTTTGTAAGTCTATTAAAACGACTCATTCTGATAAAGACAGAGCCAAAGCTTCCATATCTGCATCTCTTGAAAAAGGGATGTCCTTCATTTCAGAATTTTTTTTCTTAATCAGCTTCATCCAATAACAATCTAGAAAGGAAATCTTAACAGCTAGAATATGTTTCTCATCATGATAGTCAAAATCCACTTGACTATTGTCGTTTTTGGAAGCTTTGAAATCTTCTATATAATTCTTCTTTACATGTTAATTGAATTCAATTCGATTAATGATTTAATATGATCTAAAGTCCATAGTGTGAAAAAGTTCTTTATGCATCGACTGAAAATCAGCACATGGTCACGTACCCAGAGAAGAATGTTATATGCATACTAACGTGCTATGATAAACAACTTCAAATCGACTGCCTTCTTCTTCTTTATATTTAAATGTCGAATACAATTGACGTGCAACTAATAAATCTTCAATATAATAAGCTGACTTGTTTTTGTGCTCTGCTCTGAATTGAATATAATCGTGCTCTGATGAAGAGAAACTGTTACGGATCCTCGATCAGTTATCTTGTATTATTATTATTTATATGTTAAGTCGAGTCATTGTATCGAGTCGTGTTGTATTGGGTCTTAGTCGGCATAGCGTTTAAGTGTTTTCAATATTTGTTGTACGTTTGTGTTATTTACGGTCAATTATTTGCTTTGCCAATTTACACGTATAACAAAAATATCATTGAATTATATAAAATAGAACTCAAACATAAAAAATGACTATATAAATCTACAACCATAAGCGTAGATAGCATACATACATCATATACAATAAGATTTTTAAAAGTTAGAATATCGTATTTACATACAATAATCAAAACATCATCAAACACTCGTTTTCTTTCTCGTGTTACCATATAGAATTCTTTGTATATACAATTCTCAGTGTTTTCAAGCATCCCAAATTCCCAATGTACTAGAAAAAAAATATTTACAAAAAAAAAAAAATCTGAACGTTTTAGAGATAGGTTTCTAAACATTTACAAGGGTTTCCCAATCATGAAACATTTGCGATACAATATGTAAGTTTGTTGCAAGTATTCGAACTTCATAATACATCATTAGCTTTGCACTAATTGGCCTTTGTGGATGCGTCCTTCTCCATGTCTCTTGTACCCACCTCTTCTCCCCATGCAACATGATTGTCGGCGCTTCTACCCTCATTTACATTGATGACATTCTTCTCCCATCATAATTTCACAGAATTATTTGTTTCTTAAAAAGACTTTACACAGCTGCACTTCCCAGCTTCGCCTTCCATAATGAACAGCAAAGTGCAGGATTTATCAATTAAGTCCATCGAGCTTAACTTATAAGTGAAGGGTACTGGAGTCCCACCAGGGGTCCCACCATGGCGTCTCACCATGGCAGCTTTATCAGACCCGCAGACCGTACACCCCAACCCATCTCATCGGTCCCACCACAAGGCCAGTAGGTTGGCGAGGCTGGGGCTCGATCCCTGACCTCCTTGATAAAGAGTTCTCCGGCAGACTCTCTTCACCAACTGAGCCGCAGATTAGTTGGTGATGAGAGTCCGTTTGAGGACTCTTTATCAAGAAGGTCGGGGTATCGAGCCCCGGCCTCAACAACCTACTGGCTTCGTGGTGGGACCGATGAAATGGGTTGGGGTGTACGGTCTGCGGGCCTGATAAAGCCTCCATGGTGAGACGCCATGGTGGGCCCCCTGGTGGGACTCCAGGGTGGCAGGCAGGTGTGACACCTGTCCTGCATTAGGTACTTTAGTCATCCAAATAGATTCTAATGATCCTATTACAAAATGATTGAACAGAAACACAGTATCAAACTTAGGGACCTAATTCTAACTTTGACTGAGTGTAATTTTCCCTATTATATGCTTAGAGGGTTAAAATATCAAGATGGTACGAACATCAATTGAAAGCACACCAAGAGTTGAGTAAATGTTTCGAGAATTTGTACAAGTTTACAACTAACCATCAGCAATTAAAAAACTTAGAACATACCATCTGGACTAATGTATAACAAAATTGAAGTCTCCAATGCATGAAACTCCGACAATATTTGAACTAACATGCAATAATAAAAATGCCCAACAAAATTTGAAGTAACATGTAATAAACAAAATGCATGAAGGTTGTGCCATCAAACCAAAACATAAGCTTACAACGATTCACTAGTCAACTCTGGATATTAACGTCTTTCTGTTCAAATTATGAATTTATGACCGTTGTAAAATTGAATTCTTTACTTTCCTTTCACAAATGGCACGTCACATTCAGCAAATTTACATACCCTTGGCAATAGTCAACTTCTAGCAGATAAAACAAGTGTCAAATAAAATTTGTAAATAAGACTTCTTAGAGGAATAGTTTCTTCAACTAATAAGTAACATCAAATATGCGGCAAAATGATATAAAAGAATAGTTGATGAGAATATCATACTTTATTAACATGTAATTCAGAAGGATATATTATCAAGTGAACATGCTGTGAATTACACAAATATGTTGTCTTTTATCATTATGGGTAATGCCAGATGCCTGGTGAAAATTTTGCATCAGTCTTTTCTCAAACTTTTATTTTTCAGTTATCACTGCTACCGTATAGAAAAAATATTCATGGCAACAGACGTAACACAGGAAGTATAAAAACTCAGGTTTAAAGATACCTCCCAATCCTACCAGCAACCCGTCCATGAGAGTTCGTAGAAAAATGGTGAGTATAATGAGCAGATGCTCCAAGAGAAGTTGTACCAAACTACAAAAGATTGGAAGTGCATAACCAATATCAGGATCAACCAAAATCTACAACACAAAAGAGAAACCAACTCAAACTTCAACCATTAGGATCAAAACAAATAAGATGATTCATACTGAACTTTTACCAGCAACCATTCCAAAATTAAACAACGGTCGGATCTGGGCACATGAAAATTAGTTCTTGAAAAAGGTGACGCAGTCTAGAAAACATCTAATATCATTATTTTGCCTCATCCCAATTATTTGGCATATTTTAAAGCATCATTTACCAATAGTTAACGCAACTTAAAATTGTAGTTGCTTCAGGTTACCATTAAATTGGGTTCCCCCTCCTCGGCAGACTTGATCTTGAAGTCCATAAAAAAGTTAAGACCAATATTTTGGAGGTTTGGGTTTAGCTCAAAGCCTCAAACAATAGAGGTTGCAACCTAATAGCTCTGTTGTTATAGTGACCACTTGTCACTGGCTTTAACAATGCACTGCATGTGAAATTTTTAATTGTAAAACTTTTTGTTTGCAATTTTGTTGCTGAAACTCTTTTGAAAAACCTTTCTTCTTGGTTACTCTGTTGTGGTCACTATTCTGCCTACATTGGGCCATAATGAGTGTTTTTTATGTAGTTCTTGGCTCTGGAAAAGCTGATATGTGAGACCTTAACAAAAGAGAAAAGGAAAAAAATGGATCAAGGAATGAATAAGGCCACAGGGGGTTCACATTTAAAACACAAAAAAGTGTAATTTGTGAATTTTAGATTGATAGAAATCAATTAAGGTCGATGGAAGATCATAAAAATAAATTAGTGTCATAGATTTATATACCTCACATATACTCAAAGAACGAATGCATACATATTAGGGGATAGTTTCAAGAGTTAAATACTTATAAATGTAGAAATGCCTCAAACAATAGAAGATGAGAAGATATCATGGAGACTTAGAAGTTAGAAGTAATATTCACAAATGGTAACAAGTAACAATGCAATCATCACCTGTGTTATCCCATCTATTTCAAGCCAATTTTATGGATAATTCTACATTCAATTCCGTCGAGTGTTGCACAAAACCAGACCCAAATAATTAGCCAATGATGAATGATGATAATGTCGGTGATCATTGCACCTATCTTATTGCTACCCTTCACAATTATGGACAGTAAACAGCATCTTCACCTTATGTCTGTAAGTGCAGTATGTGTTAGTGTGGGTGGGGGCTTACTTTGTAGCTTGGCTCTATGTTAACTAAATTAGTTTGTGATTCTATTTTTGAATTTGAAGGAACTTTTTAATCACAATGACACATAATAAGATGCTGCTTGATACAGAATAAGAAGTTTATAATTTACTTTGAAGATGCACTTTGAAAGCATTAAAAAAGCATACCTTCAGTTCTCCAGACGCTGAAGTTTTTTCATCTTTCTTTTGCCAACCGACAGATATGGCTGACTCTACTCCTAGAACAAGTTGGATCTAAAACATTATAAACACGGAAAGCCATTAGAAAATGAAAATCTCCATAAGGTAAAATAATTTGCAAGGCCATTTCATGAGAGCATATGTGCAAAAGAATGTTCTATGAAATCATTGTCATTATCCATTCAATTCTTATTTACTAATCATCCTTCATCATCCATCGAGCCTTGTGTTGAGATACAGGTGCTAAGTATACCAAAATAGCTAACTATTTGTTTCAGTATTTTAATAATATCCTTTGCAAACTAATTCTAGCAATCTATCATATGGGTACTTTGCCATATATTTGAAATGCTCATAGCATCAGTGTAGGTGAAGCATCCTTATCATGGATACAAAAAATGATTAAAAAAATGGAAGAAATGTGTCAGTGGTTTCCATTAATACACTTAGATATACCATACAAAAAATGATAAGAAAACAAGAGCTTAGATAGAAATTTAGAATCAAAAAGTTGAAACAGATTTTTGAAATAAAATTATATAAGAACTTACATTTCCAACTGTCGTTTCTGATAGTTGGCGAGTCCAAGCATTTGAGAGATTGACTGAACCATCCCTCAAGGATATCGCAATACCAGATGTCGCCATTGAATGTTGTGAAAGCTGACTGACAAGGTTGCAGTAGGAGTTCAGATTGCTCATATAAAAATTTATATTCTGAAGAAGAAAAACAAAAAGATAGTCTTTGCAGACAAAAAAAGAGACCAGCAAATTTAGAGAGGAAGATCTATACCGAGATGTTTGAACACCAAGTAATGCTCGTAACCCAGCAGAAGCCATAAACTCTATAGAAGCAACTGAAGAAATCTGGTGCCTGAGCAAAGCTGATGCAGAGCCTGTCCCAGATTCACCAGTTACCGACAAATTCCCTCCTACTGACATTGAATTCCGCTTTGATAATTGAGATTCTAGCTCACTAAACATCACCATCCTGTTTATTATGCAAAATTACTCAATATATTTTTAGTGTGGTAAATTTTTTGCATATAAAGAAATAAATAACTCTTTATTATTCAGCAAAACTTGAAAGAAATTTTATATAAAAAATTTAAGCAATGGAAGCAGGAAAGGGTGTTCAACCATAGATTTGAATTTGACATATCCTCTAAGCAACTTATAACATTAGCCAACTCTTGAATATTTAGTTCAATAATACAAAGTTCTTGGAATAACCAAATGTTATTGTATCAGTTGACCGTTGTGTAATTTGTTCAGCACTCTCTATCAAATGCCTATATGTTTCCCAACTTAGGCATCATCGAGATATGAACAAAAAAGCAATGTCATGAGTTATAACATTAGCCAACTCTTGAATATTTAGTTATATAATACAAAGTTCTTGGAATAACCAAATGTTATTGTATCAGTTGACCGTTGTGTAATTTGTTCAGCACTCTCTATCAAATGCCTATATGTTTCCCAACTTAGGCATCATCGAGATATGAACAAAAAATCAATGTCATGAGTTATAACATTAGCCAACTCTTGAATATTTAGTTCAATAATACAAAGTTCTTGGAATAACCAAATGTTACTGTATCAGTTGACCGTTGTGTAATTTGTTCAGCACTCTCTATCAAATTCCTATATGTGTCCCAACTTAGGCATCATCGAGATATGAACAAAAAAGCAATGTCATTTGGGTATTTATTATCCAAAAGAAAAGGAAAACAAACAATTGGTCTCTCTGAATAAGATAAGAGTAACAAGGAGATAACAAGTGGAGTGTACCCTCTAACAATGCCACCACCCTCGAGATATTGGGGCAAGGATAAATTGGCGAGAAGTAAGCCAGTGGGCCTGGAATTAGCTAAAATCTTCTCTTCTTCCTTTTGCCTTCTCAGCCTCTCCAACACCTCCTTTATCTCTTCTGGCTTGTTAAGTCTCTCTCCAAGTTCGAATCCTGATTTCAGCCCTTCCATTCCATAAATATCGTAAATCTCTCTCTTGTGCTCATCTGACAATATCTCATAAGCATCACGAATCCTCTGGAAATTTTCGGTGGCAACATCCTTCATCTGTAAAACAAAAAACAAAGATAATCGATTTTAGGGCATTACTTATGAACGAAAAGAACGCGGGAAGGGGGAAATTGAATTCAATGAACGTTGGCTCGAAATCGAAGGCAGTTATTTTCCCTGCTCGATGGGATTCCCGACGAAGATAACAAAGAAGGGAGGCGGGAGGAGGGAATCGACTCACTTGGAGATCCTGGTACTTGTCCGGGTGGTAGACCTGAGCCCATTGGCGATAGGCCTTTCGAATCTCCTCGTCGGAAGCCTCCGGTGATAGGTTTAGAATAGCATAGAGATCTCTATTTGGCTTCTCCGGCGACTCGATCCCTGACATTATCGCCCGTTCGTCGGCCCTTCGTCCTCGACGCTTTTCTTGCGCGAGGGTTTAGGAGAGAGGTCATGGATGATGAAACTCGCTTAATAATATTCGGAGGTTTAGCACACATTATTATTGTATAATTTATTAGGGGCAGCCCTATTGGCAGCCCAAAAAATAATGAAAATCACACGTAATATGGCCGCTAATAGCGGCCCAAAATACGGGTTCCGCGCCTTTTGAAAATATGCATACTATATGATATTTTTAGAAAAAGTGTTCAACATGAAAGTTCTCGTCGAGATCTACAATTTTCATGTTGAACACTTTTTCTAAAAATGTCATATAGTAGGCCTATTTTCAAAAGGCGTGGAACTCGCATAGTTCCGCTCGGGTTCCGCGCCTTTTGAAAATAGATCTGCTATATGATATTTTTAGAAAAAGTGTTCAACATGAAAGTTGCAGATCTCGTCGAAATCTATAACTTTCATGTTGAACACTTTTCCTAAAATTGACTTTTAAAAACCTATTTTTTGGGGCTGTCATTAGCCATTGAGCTGCCAATAACGATTTACTTGGCTGTCATTATAATTGGGCTGTCAATATCGATATACGGGCTGCCAATATAAACGCCCTTTATTAGGGGGTGATATTTTATTAGTAGCGTATTTTTAGCTATCCGCACTTTTGATTAATTGCAACTAGCAAGTATAATTTTAGTGTATTGTTAATCGCATATCAAAAATGGCTATTCGCAAACCAAAAATAGCACTTTAAAAATGCGTTAAAGATTCATCTTGCTTTCTGAAAGTCTTTATTCACAAACTAACCCTAATTCCTTTTCTCTTCCAAGCCAACAGCCCGATCCCGCACTCCACATCTTCCCCTCTCTCGCTCTCCCAACTCTCGATCGCCCGCCTGCGCCGCCCGCCTGTGCTGCCCGCCTGCGCCGCCCGCTTGTGCCGCCCGCCTGCGCCGCCCGCCTACTCGCAATCGCACTCCGCACTTCGTATCTACCACTCTCTCGCATCTTTCCAGCCACCAGCCCAACGTCGCCCGCCTGCTCGCCGACGTCGCCCGCCTGCAAACATTTTATTGGTTGGTTTGTTTAGGGTTTGTTTGCGATACAGACATAGGGATCGATGGTGTGGGGTTTGATTGACTGGATCTCGATTTTCTGTGTTGGGGAGTTGATTTCTACGTTGTTTATGTGATTTCGGTTTTTGTGGAAAGATTTGGACAGCTAGAGTTGAAGAATAAAGGATTATTTCCTTAGGATCTTCTTAAGTTGGGTGTTTATTGATGTTTTAAAGTGATTTTATATAACTATTTCTCGATTTTTAGATGGTTAGTTCAGATTTGACACTTCTTGATATTTTTTGACACTTCTTGATTTTTTTGACACTTCTTAAGTTTGGTTTGTGTTGATTTTTAGATGGTTAATTCAGTTAGTTCACTTTTTATTAGTTCAGATCATGAGTATCAAACTCTAGCTAAAGACTAAGGTTCCGTTTGACACTTCTTGATATTTTTTTTACTTTTAATGTTCGTCTGCGAATAACAATAATTTCTGTGAATAACAATTTTGAGTGTCTCTGGATCTGCGAATAGTAATTGATGGGATCCTCCCTCATTTTATAAGGAAAAAGGAGCCCCCATGATCTCCATGAGGGAGAATCATGGGTGGGCCCCACCCCCATGATCTCTCATGGAAATGATGGGGGCAGGACCCACTCCCCCACTTCGTGGAGGAACCGCCGTCGGTTAAGGCCAAACCGCCACCGGCGGCCGGCCCTCCCTCGCTCGACCTCGGCCATGGCCGTCCCGGCCATGGCCGCCCCGGCCATGGCCGATCCCGGCCATGACCGATCCCGGCCATGGCCGATCCCGGCCATGGCCGCCCCGGCCATGGCCGCCCCGGCCATGGCCGATCCCGGCCATGGCCGCCCCGGCCATGGCCGCCCCGGCCATGGCCGCCCGGGCCATGCCCGATCCCGGCCATGGCCAGCCATAACCGTGACCGGCCGCGGCCTAGGCCGGCCTCCCTCGCCGGCCGCCCGGTCACCGTCGTCGTCACGTCGGCCCGCCATCTTGGAAAGCCCCCAGCCATCCGATCAAGGGGGGCACCCTCCCTGCCGTCCGATCAAGGGGATAACCACCCATTTCCCCACCACTTTAGTGGTGGGGCCCGCCATAACCAACCCCTGGGGGCTATAAAAAGACCCCCAGGGGTCTCTTATTTGGAAGCTAATTCTCTCCTATTCTTCTCCTTCTTCTTCCTCAGGTGAGAGAGCCCCCGCCTCCTCCACCGAGTCGGCCGCTGCTCGCCACCAACCACCGGCGGCCATCGACTGCCACCGGCGGCCACCAGCGACCTCTAGTGGCCACCAGCGGCCATCAACACCCGCCATCGGTTATTGGCACCCCACCAACGCGTAGTTAGGAAGGAGGCGCCAAAAGTAAGAGGAAGCCGAGCAAAGGAGACAGTCGAAGCCCGCAAGCGTGCCGCCCCCAGGCGCACGCGTCAGAAGCATCCCGCGCATTCCACCATTTAAGTCACTTAGGCGGAGCATTCTGTTGCCCGCCCGCAGTTATAGCCATCCTCTCTCCCCACAAGCTGTAACGGAGCGGCCTGTCGCCCCGATTCACTCAACGTACTGTAATCACCCTGATCTAGTGGATTTTGACTGGCAGCGAACCGGTCACGTGGTTTTTCACCCGGTTGAAGGGTTTTCCACGTTAAAACTCCTTGTGTACATTTCCCCTCCTCAACTGACTGTGTGCGCGCTCGACCGCTCTGTGGGCTAAGGTGGTCCAAGTTAGTACGGATCGACCGGAGCGCCGAGTTTGGCCGCAACAGTTTGGCGCCGTCTGTGGGAACACATTCCCAGTATCCTTCGCAGAACAAGTTCATCATCCCTATTATCGCGATGGCAAAGAGAAGTGTCCGCACTGCTGAAGGATCCGCACTTGGCGGACACGCTGAACCAGCACGGTCTCACCCTCTCGTAGACGTACCACTGACCGCCGAAGCAGCTATCTCCCCCTTCACCGCCTTGGAGGGGCGTGTCCCTCAAATGGAAGAGCAGCAAACAGAGATGCTCGCACTGCTTCGGAACCTGGGAACACCTCCAGCTCCTCCGCTAGCTAACCATCCTCCACCGTTCAATCCACCAAGGAACCAGGAAGACCCTGTAGAGCGAGACGAGTCTGAAGATCATTCAGACGCTGCCAGTTCGGCTCACCCCCACCTAAGAAGAATAGGGGTAGATCACCCCCGTAATCTAGTTAACAATGCTCTCATCCACCCTCTCCTCACTCGTCAGGAAATCAGGGATGTTGTTGCTGAAGAATGCCGCCAAGCTACAAGGAGAGATTTCCACCCTCAGCGACCGCTTTATCAAGGCTCCCCCTTGACCCCGCAGATCCTCGATCATCCAATTCCACAAGGATTCAAACTCCCAAACATCGAAACATTCGATGGAACTGACGATCCACTCGAGCATGTCAATTATTTCACTACTATTATGAGGATCTTCCATGCCACTGATCAATTGTTATGTCAAGTATTCCCAACTACCCTCAAAGGGCAAGCTCGAACATGGTTCCACTCTTTGAGGCCCGGTACCATTACTAGTTTTACCGAGCTGACCAGGCAGTTCTTCGACCAATTCATCGCTAATCGAAGGATTGTTCGTGATCCATCTCATCTCTCTGGAATCCGCCAAAACGAGGGGGAAACCCTCAAAGAATTCTTCTGACGTTTCACTGCAGAAGCCCGCCAGATCACAGGAGTCGACCCCGAACTCCTGCGTGGAGTATTCCTAGGAGGTCTTCGTCCCAGCGGTTTCTACTCAGCGCTTATGAGAGAGACCGTACCCAACTATCCAGATCTGGTGCACAGAATCGATGCACAAATAGCCGCGGACGAAGCTATTGAAGCTCATCGACGGCAGTTCGATGGAGTACAAAAAGGCAGAGAGATAAAGAGCCGACCCCTCAGCGCCAAGAAGGAAGATTCCCTTAGGAGCGTCGAGCCGGACAGCGTAGGCGTGACTCGCAGAGAGATCCTCCTAGAGATTATACCCCTCTCAACACTTCTCGCACCAACGTTTTGTATGCCATCCAGAATGAACCAGCATTGCAATGACTAAGGCAACCGCCTCCAAATCCTAAGAATGATCAATCGAAGTATTGCGAATATCATCGGACGACCAGACACACCAATTAAGATTGCGCTCGCCTAAAGGAGGAGATCGAGCGCTTAGTCCGCCTAGGACTGCTCGGTAGATTTCTGCAAGGAAGGGTCCAGGAACAGCAAGATCCGCCTAGGCATCCCAGGGACCAGCAGAATGCCCCGCCGACACCCGGAGGAGGAAGGCAAGTGGTAGGAAACATTGAAACCATTGCCGGATCACCTATTCTGACTACACAAGTACTATCAGTTCACTCCGGAAAGGAGGCCCATGAAGATAAAAGAAGCAAGCAAGACATTACCATATCATTTGGGGATGAAGACCTCATCGGCGTCCGAATCCCGCATCAAGACCTGCTTGTAATTAGTGCTGGCATCGGAAACCCCTGCTTCAATGTCAGGCGAATTCTCGTCGATAATGGCAGTTCAGTTGACGTCCTTTTCTCCACCACTCTGCAGAATATGAATATATCCCGGCAACAGCTGACTCCAGCAGCTGGCCCGATATACGGTTTCGACAACCATCAGGTCCAAGTCATCGGAACAGTCACCCTACCAGTCACGTTGGGAGAATTTCAAAGACAGATCACGCATTAAGCCCAGTTCGTGGTAGTAAACTCAAACTCAGCATACAACGCTATCTTTGGAAGGCCCGTTCAGACCATCTTCAAAACTATCCCATCTATTCACCATCTAGCAATGAAGTTCCCTACTCCCGGAGGAATTGGAATAGCGTGTGGAAATCAGGAAACCGTAAGGAGTTGTTATTCTAAACAAGCACAGCCCGCCAAGCCTACCACACTGAACATCGATGACTTCGACCTCAGAGATGAAGCAGTTCTGCAGAGGGGGGCACCCATTGAAGGCCTAGTTGAAGTCCCCCTCTCTCCGACAGAACCAGATCGCACCGTCCAGTTCGGTTCCCTCTTACAGGAGCGTGAGAGAGAAGAGTTAGCAGCCTACCTCCGGAAGAATAAGGATATCTTCGCCTGGTCCCCGGAAGATATGCCTGGGATCGACCCTCAGATCATCCATCACTCCCTCAACATTAACCCCGCATGTAAGCCCGTCATCCAAAAGAAGAGGAATTTCGCCCCAGAGAGGCTCCAAGCAATCGAAGAGGAGGTTGAAAAACTCCTTCGCGCCCAATTCATTCGAGAAGTTGGCTACCCCACTTGGGTGGCTAATGTTGTCCTAGTAAAGAAATCTTCGGGAAAGTGGAGGATGTGTGTGGATTGCACAAACCTCAATCAGGCTTGCCCTAAAGACAGTTTTCCACTTCCCAGGATAGATCAGTTAGTTGATTCAACCGCCGGACATCAGCTACTTAGCTTCATGGACGCCTACTCCGGGTACAACCAGATTCGAATGGACCCAGTCGACGAAGAGCACACGGCTTTCCGTACCGACAAAGGGATTTATTGCTACAGAGTAATGTCATTCGGACTTAAGAACGCGGGAGCTACCTATCAGCGACTCATGAACAAAATCTTTAAAGAACTCATCGGCAGATCCATGGAAGTGTATGTAGACGATATGCTAGTTAAAAGCATTCGTCGGGAAGACCATTTGGAAGACTTGGAGAAATGTTTCAAGATCCTCAAACAATATGGAATGAAGTTTAACCCTAGCAAGTGCGCCTTCGGAGTCACTTCGGGGAAGTTTCTAGGGTTCATGGTTACCCAGCGCGGAATAGAGGCCAATCCTGAAAAAATTAAGGCTCTCGAAGAGATGTCTCCACCCAGATCACTCAAAGATGTACAGCGATTGAACGGAAGAATCACAGCACTATCCCGATTCCTGGCTCGGACGGGGGACAAATACCTCCCCTTCTTCAAAATCCTCTGAGGAGCTCGAAGCATAGGATTTCAATGGACAGATGAGTGTCAGTCGGCCTTCGAATCCTTAAAGCAATACCTTGCTTCTCCCCCACTTCTATCCAAGCCAGCTCCCGGAGAGATCCTCTTTTTATATCTCGCCATCGCACCAGCAGCATTGAGCTCAGTCCTAGTTAAGGATGAAGGAGGAATTCAACGCCCCATATACTACCTCAGTAAAATTCTTTCTGATTCTGAAACCCGGTACCCGGCTGCAGACAAAACAGCCTTAGCACTTGTCTTCTCTGCCAGAAAACTTCGTCCCTACTTCCAAGCGCACACCGTTAAAGTCCTAACCGAGTTACCACTCCGAGCCATTCTCCAAAAACCCAAAGCATCTGGTCGACTGGTTAAGTGGGCTGTCGAGTTGGGCGAATTCGATATCCACTTCCTCCCGCGCCCCGTCATCAACTCTCAGGTTTTGGCTGACTTCATCGTAGAGAACACTCTACCAGCAGAAGCAGAAGTTGCGCCAGCAGAGGTCGGACAAACGTGGACCCTATACGTAGTTGGGGCCTCAGGAGTAGAAGGCGCTGGAGCAGGCCTGCTCCTCATTAATCCAGAGCTCGTTACCCTAGAATATGGACTCCGACTAAAATTTCCTGCTACAAACAATGCTGCAGAATACGAAGCCCTCATCGCAGGAATCAGGCTCACCATCAGCTGCCAAGTCAAGCAGCTGACCATTTACTCTTACTCACAACTTGTTGTCTCGCAGGTAGAAGGAGAATTTGAAGCCAAGAATGAACAGCTAGCCCAGTACTTACAGCTCGTCAAGTCTCTTCTCATCCAAATTCCACAATTCCAAATTATGCATATCCCTCGAGAGCAAAATAACAAGGCGGATGCCCTGTCAAAGCTAGCCACATCTTCGACGCGATACCAGACAAGAAGGCGCCGGGTAGAAGAAATAGTTTTCCCCAGTATTCATGGCCCATGGGAAGTAACAGAAGTCAATGAAGCAGAAGAATCATGGACAGCCCCGCTAATCGCCCATTTGAAGGGCCAACAACCACCGGAAGATCAAAAGGAGGCTCGCCGTCTGAGAATGAGAGTGACATCATTCACCTTGATAGATGAAGAACTGTACAAACGATCCTTCGCAGGACCCTACCTGAAGTGCCTATCAGAAAGAGACGCCGAGTACACGCTCCGCGAAGTCCACCAAGGAGTATGCGGCGAACATCTAGGGGGAAAAGCCCTAGTCAGAAAAATCCTACGACAAGGATTTTATTGGCCAACCATGAAGAAGGAGGCGACAGAATTCGTTCAAAAATGTAGGAGTTGTCAAGTGCACGCTAACGTTCCCCGGAAGCCCCCGGTAGCCCACACGTCACTACAAGGAGCCTGGCCGTTTGCACAATGGGGGATAGATCTCCTCGGACCTTTGCCCCTAGCTTCTGGTCAGAGGAAATTCATCATTATGGCAATCGATTATTTCACCAAGTGGGTCGAGGCGGAACCACTGGCCAAGATAACTGAAGAGAACGCCAAACAGTTCGTCTGGAAGAATATCGTATGTCGCTTCGGCATACCGGCAATCATCATCACCGATAACGGCACCCAATTCACTGGAAAAGCCTTTACCAAGTTATGTGAAGATTTAAAGATAGAGTTGCGGCACACAGCAGTATCACATCCGCAATCCAATGGGCAAATCGAAGTAACCAACCGTACTATCCTAAAGGGATTGAAGACACGGCTAGAAGATGCTGGGGGGCAATGGGTGGACGCTCTCCCTAATGTGTTATGGGCATATCGCACCACAGAGAGGACGCCTACAGGAGAAACTCCGTACAATCTCTGCTATGGAACGGAGACTATTATCCCGGTCGACATCGGCGTCCCTAGTTCCCGGACATCAACCTTTGATCCCCAGACAAACGACGAGGCGCTCCATGACAACCTCGACTTGATCTTCGAAGTACGCGAAGAAGCCGCTCTCCGTGCCGCCGCCTACCAACAACGCACGGCCCGCTACTACAACCGCCAAGTAAAGGCCCGCCCGATCAATGTGGGAGACCTGGTCCTTCGCACCTTGGAGGCCGCCGAAAAGGGAACACAAGGAGACAAGCTATCTCTAGCATGGGAAGGACCGTTCATTGTTACCGCTATGATAAAACCAGACACATACAAGTTACGAAACGCCGAAGGAAAAACTCTCTCTCGCACGTGGAACGCGCAAAATCTGCGCCGCTTTTACCAGTGATACATTATGATTCTTTTATGCAGCAGTTTTTATTCAAGACTATATTATTCATATAAGTCGCGAGCCTGATCTCGTGCAAACTATTATTCAAAGAATTACATTTTACTTTCTGCAAATACTACATGTTCTAACAAGATTTAGGGTCTCCCTAACATGTGCAACACCGTGGGGGCCTGCCCCCCTCACGAAGGAGCCACGAGCATCCCTCGTGCAAACTAAGCCGCAGGCCAGCCCTGCACACAAAGCCGCGGACCAGTTCCACGCAACTAAGCCGCAAGCCAGCCTTGCGCAAAAAGCCGCGGACCATTTCCACGCAACACCGTAGGGGCCTGCCCCCCTCACGAAGAAGCCGCGAGCATCCCTCGTGCAACTAAAGCCGTGGACCAGTTCCACGCAACACCGTGGGGGCCTGCCCCCCTCACGAAGAAGCCGCGGGCATCCCCCGTGCAAACCAAGCCGCGAGCATCCCTCGTGCAAACTAAGCCGCAGGCCAGCCCTGCGCACAAAGCCGCGGACCAGTTCCACGCAACTAAACCGCAAGCCAGCCTTGCGCACAAAGCCGCGGACCAGTTCCACGCAACCAAGCCGCAAGCCAGCCTTGTGCACAAAGCCGTGGACCAGTTCCACGCGACTAAGCCGCAAGCCAGCCTTGCGCACAAAGCCGTGGACCAATTCCGCGCAACTAAGCTGTAAGCCAGCCTTGCGCGCAAAGCCGTGGACCAGTTCCACGCAACTAAGCCGCAAACCAGCATTGCGCACAAAGCCGCGAACCAGTTCCGCGCAACCAAGCCGCAAGTCAGCCTTGCGCACGCTGCCATAAACCCGCTACACATGAGCACCTCCGCAGGAGTCTACACCCTCTCTGTTTTTGCAGCAACACCGAAAATCAAAGACAATTCAATCAAACTCTCAGACGCTTGAGAGAACACCACCAACGTGGAAACATACATATCCACACAGACCATCTGACAATGACAAACAAACAAAGCTATTATAAAGAGCAATGAATTTGAGCCCTAACGGCGACAATCTCAAAAGCTACAACAAAAGCAAATGATGACAAATACATAACAAATCATACAACAGCAGATAGGCATTACAGCTACTCTCCATCAGCATTTGAGCCGGAGCACTCATCCCCTGAAACGTCCGCAAAGCTGAAACTGGAGGTGTCACACCCAAGGCACTTCCCTACGAAGTGAAAGGCCTTCGAGACGTCGCGGCGGAGCGCTAGCTCGCGTATATAATCCATATGAGGCTCCACTTCTTTGGACCAAATGTCATCACGAACCTCCTCCGCAATCAGGCTACGATCCCGCATGTAGTCCAGGGACTCCAGGTACTCAGCAAGACATGCGGCCTTAAGCTCCGATGCATGGTCATCCGAAGACAGAACCTCCACCTGCGCCTTCGCCGCCCGAAGCTGAGTCTCAAGGCCTGAAACCTCCTCTCGCGCCGCTTGCAGTTGGGATCCCAAGCCAGATATCTTCTCCTTTGCGTGCTTCAGCATCTGAGTGGTCCTCTCCACCAGAGCCCTCTCCACATCTAGGGCAGCACGCGAATCTTCTAGCTCGGACTTCAACTCTGAGCCAATTCGATGGAGCCGCGCAATATCCCGGTCATGCTCCTCCTTCAGGGAGGAAAGTGAGCTCATCGACAACCGAAGCTTCTCCTGCAAAGCAAGATATCCGTCCTTCAAGCTCACATAATGATCATTTCAGGTCACCGCAATCTGCGCCTAAGTCTCGATCTGCAAAAGAAAGACACACAATCAGCCACTTCCAAACAAAAGAGGAAAGAAAAGGAGACAGTCAACCCCTTACCGCCTCGCTCATCGCTCTCAAGGAAGAAGACATTCGAGGAGCCGCCGTACTGACAGGCGCCGGAAGAACTGGAGAAACAGACGACCGCACCTCTGGAACTGGGTCGTCAGA
The DNA here is from genome assembly GCA_039513925.1 of Platanthera zijinensis. NCBI lineage: Eukaryota > Viridiplantae > Streptophyta > Magnoliopsida > Asparagales > Orchidaceae > Platanthera > Platanthera zijinensis. Next base: position 126,928,520 of record CM077097.1, on the reverse strand, counting down.
GACCACCACCACAACATTAAGGTCACCAACAGGAGCCGTCATCGCTTTCCTCTTACGACCACCTCCCTGAGAAGGCATCGCCACCTAAGTCGTGCCCGCCGAAATGCCACATCCCAGCAGTCGCTTTTCCTATACATAAATATATATGTTGAAGAGATGATTGGGCAGCTCACGAGGCTCAGAGAATCCCAGCACTGGGGAGAAGTCACGCTCCCTCCCTCTCGCACGGCGGCAACGATCAGGAAGCGCATTCCACACCTCAGGAAGACCCCAGGAATTCTTCACATATCCGAACAAAGTATTACCGTGGCGACGATCTTTACGGGCCTCAAACTCCAGCCAGACTTTGTTGCTGCGCACCTCAATCCGTTCACCACCATCAAGGCGAACGTCACACCAGTCCCGAAACTGATCCAAAGAAAGCGAGCTCCCATGCTCACGAAAGAAAGTAACCAAGCCCATAATTCGGACGACCCCAGTCGGAGCGAACTGGGAAACAGGGACTCCGCAGAACTTCAAAATCTCTATCACCTCGTCGCAAGGCGGAAACCGGAAGCCGGATCTAAGGGAAACGTCGCAAATCATCATCCACCCACGAGGGGGATTCTGAACCCGCTCCTCGGGCCGCGGGATCCTCACCATCAAGTCAGTAGGAAGCCCATACTTCGCCCTCCAAATCTCTATGCCGTCCTCAGTCAAGGAAGAGCGCAAGCGCATCGGACCAGAGGAACGCTTCGTCACCTGCACACGACAAAGAAATAAAAATCAGTTCGCAGTTACAAGACCTCAGAGCGCAAAATCCGCCCACGTAGCGTGCGCACAAGACCCGCGTCCGCAAGCCATATGCCAGCAGCATGCGCGCACGCGAATGGCGCGCGCGGCCAGCGCGCGCGGCCAGCGCGCGCGGCCAGCGCGCGCGGCCAGCCCGCGCGGCCAGCCCGCGCGGCCAGCCCGCGCGGCCAGCCCGCGCGGCCAGCCCGCGCGGCCAGCCCGCGCGGCCAGCCCGCGCGGCCAGCCCGCGCGGCCAGCCTGCGCAGCATGGGCGCACGGCCTACGCGGCCTGCTCGCGCGGCTAGCGCGCGGGGCCTGTACGGCCCGCGCGCGCGTCCAGCGCACGCACGGCCGACGCACGCCGCCAACACGCGCGACCAACGCCCGCCCCCGCGGTCCTTCCTCGCATGCGCCATCTCAACGCCCGGTCTCCGTCCGCTTACGTCCAGCGTCCGTTCGCCAATCCTCCACACAACCTATTACCTTGGTACCTCGCTCCACCGCCATAGCCTCGGAACTCGCGCCGGCACTCACCATGAGAACAAAGAACGAAGAAAATCCCTCCTTGCGCTCTCTTCGTTCCCGGACCGAAGGGATTTGGGGGGCATTTGATGGGATCCTCCCTCATTTTATAAGGAAAAAGGAGCCCCCCATGATCTCCATGAGGGAGAATCATGGGTGGGCCCCACCCCCTATGATCTCTCATGGAAATGATGGGGGCAGGACCCACTCCCCCACTTCGTGGAGGAACCGCCACCGGTTAAGGCCGAACCGCCACCGGCGACCGGCCCTCCCTCGCTCGACCTCAGCCATGGCCGGGAGCGGCCATGGTCGGTCCGGCCATGGCCGCCCCGGCCATGGCCGCCCGGGCCATGGCCGTCCCGGCCATGGCCGCCCGGGCCATGGCCGCCCGGGCCATGGCCGCCGGGGCCATGGCCGTCCCGGCCATGGCCGCCCCGGCCATGGCCGCCCCGGCCATGGACGATCCCGGCCATGGCCGCCCCGGCCATGGACGATCCGGGCCATGGCCGCCCCGGCCATGGCCGATCCCGGCCATGGCCGATCCCGGCCATGGCCGATCCCGGCCATGGCCGCCCCGGCCATGGCCGATCCCGGGCATGGCCGCCCCGGGCATGGCCGATCCCGGGCATGGCCGCCCCGGCCATGGCCGATCCCGGGCATGGCCGCCCCGGCCATGGCCGATCCCGGCCATGGCCGCCCCGGCCATGGCCGCCCCGGCCATGGCCGATCCCGGCCATGGCCGCCCCGGCCATGGCCGGCCATAACCGTGACCGGCCGCGGCCTAGGCCGGCCTCCCTCGCCGGCCGCCCGGTCACCGCTGCCGTCACGTCGGCCCGCCATCTTGGAAAGCCCCCAGCCATCCGATCAAGGGGGGCACCCTCCCTGCCGTCCGATCAAGGGGATAACCACCTATTTCCCCACCACTTTAGTGGTGGGGCCCGCCATAACCAACCCCTGAAGGCTATAAAAGGACCCCCAAGGGTCTCTTATTTGGAAGCTAATTCTCTCCTCCTATTCTTCTCCTTCTTCTTCCTCAGGTGAGAGAGCCCCCGCCTCCTCCACCGAGTCGGCCGCTGCTCGCCACCAACCACCGGCGGCCATCGACTGCCACCGGCGGCCACCAGCGACCTCCAGCGGCCACCAGTGGCCATCAACACCCGCCATCGGTTATTGGCACCCCACCAACGCGCAGTTAGGAAGGAGGCGCCCAAAGTAAGAGGAAGCTGAGCAAAGGAGACAGTCGAAGCCCGCAAGCGCGCCGCCCCCAGGCGCACGCGTCAGAAGCATCCCGCGCATTCCACCATTTAAGTCACTTAGGCGGAACATTCTGTTGCCCGCCCGCAGTTATAGCCATCCTCTCTCCCCACAAGCTGTAACGGAGCGGCCTGTCGCCCCGATTCACTCAACGTACTGTAATCACCCTGATCTAGTGGATTTTGACTGGCAGCGAACCAGTCACGTGGTTTTTGACCCGGTTGAAGGGTTTTCCACGTTAAAACTCCTTGTGTACATTTCCCCTCCTCAACTGACTGTGTGCGCGCTCGACCGCTCCGTGGGCTAAGGCGGTCCAAGTTAGTACGGATCGACCGGAGCGCCGAGTTTGGCCGCAACATTTTATGTATTCGGCCTGTGGTTAACAATCCCATAATTTTAAGAAGTTGGCTATACGCAAACAGTTATGTATTAGCAAGTGTTCTTTTAGAAAATTGGTTATCTTCTGCCATTCTTCACAAGACTTAAAAGATACTAAAGGATCGTCAATGTCATCGTCTTTTTTTCTCCATTTCTTTCAGAAACAGAAAGATCGAACTTATTATCCTTTTGGAAGTTTTACTAACAAAATTTCACTAAAAAAAATTTTAATGTGTGGGATGGGGGAAGATGATTTTTTGAAACGAAAAGACTTAAATTTTGGGATTAGGGGAACAATAATGGCTTAGATGAGGATTGGACGCGACGGCGGCTGGGAAATAAAATGCACGGGGGAGTTATAAAAGTCGGGAAGTTCCGGCTCTCCGGCGAAAGCAGAGGGATGATAGTACATCCATGCAATGAAAGATTTAGTAGCGGAGTGTGGCTAAGTGGTGCGATACTAATATGAATTTTAAAAATCTAAAAAAAAAAAAGAATAGTTCGGATAGCAAAAAGTGTGATGCTAATATCAATGTTCTTTTATTAATTGTACAACGTTGACTATTCGCAGATCTGAAAACACTTAAAATAATTATTCGCAGTTCAAAAAACACTTAATTTATTGAACATCTAATATAAATAAACTACATTTAGCCATTAAAACCCATTATAGAACTGCTTATAACATTTATCTTACATACTTATTGTCAATTTGAATCCATCTTTTTATCAGCTGCATTTATGCAGAGTTACCCTCCTCCGGCGTGAAGGTACATTCTTTTTTTTGGTAGTTTCATGAGAATTTATCTACTTGAATATAAACTTAAAATCTGTTTTTTCACAGAGTTTAGTTAAAAATTTGTTTTTTCTGTGAAATTTAGTTTGTAAGATAGGGTTTTGAAAAAATTGGCAGGGAAGAAAATAAAGTTTTTGGTGAATTTGTTTTCATAAAGTAATAACCAACACATAAAAATATATTTAAAGGACATATTTTACAACTAGCACAAAAATAATATTTATGTCACGAAAAAAACATGTTTTTGTTAGACACTGTATTTCTAGGGCATGCCTAGAGCGCAACGAAAACCCAAAGAGGATCACGCATAGAGGAGTTAAACGAAGTTATACCTCCGGCCATGGAGCCAAATGAGAGCAGGAAAATGAAACTCGATGCAGGTGAGGAGGTGCTGCCGGGATGGATGCCCGATTCAAGCCACCTGCTGGGGTCGCCGGAGTTGCAACAGGAGCACCGCCTGGAGTGCGGAGGAGCGCCGAAGAGGGGAGGCGGAAAGCCCAAGTCCACCTGTACTGGATCGGGAAACCGCCGCCTGGACGGGGAAGAGCCGCTTGGGCTTGATCCGGAGGAGCGCCGCCTGGACGGGGATCGGGGTGACCGCCTGGCCTGGATCGGGAAGAATGCCTCTAGGGCCGGCTGCTTTGGGGCTTCTTGAGTGGGAGAGAAAACCTAATGGAGTTATTTGAGATGGGTTTTAGCACTCCTATTTATACCCCCAACCTAGGGCCTCAAGCAAACTTGATCAATCGTGGCCGTCCATCCTCCCATCTAGAGGATCTTGACATAAACCGCGATCAGGCTCGAACCACTCGTCACAGATGGGTTCGTCGAGTCACCCCGTTATACTATCACCCTACCGGACTCCGACGTGTCGAATCTAATTAAATAATCCAACATTCTCCCACTTTATTCAACACGGAGGAAATCCTACCTATTATTTAGAAAATAATAATTTTGCTTTATAAGAGTAAAGAAACACTAGACTCATAGGGTGATAGTGAACATAAAACCTTTTCGTATGGCCATACATAATAATTAAAAATAACAATGACTCTTGGCCCAAACTTTATGTGACGTCTTTATACTTGCATAGGAAGTCACCACCACATGGACTGCAGCGGTTGTACCTTAAGCAGTAGGCACTTCCCTTCCGCAATCACAATGTAGAAGTTAAATCCTATCAAGTGCTTTACGCGGCATTATTTCTTTATGAGTGGAAAGCCCCCACTCTTTAATGCAATATTAAATCTCTAATAATACTTTAACATGCGCAATAGAGATAGTAAATTGGAAAATATTGCATTAATCAATCATAACAGGAGAATAACATAAAATGTCATGACAACTTCAAACATCAAACGAGTCCACAAGTCCCATTCTTTCTACATGACTTTTGTATAGCTTAGGTGGGAGCGCTTTAGTCATGGGATCTGCTATCATAAGCAGTGTGCCTATATGCTCGATGACGATTTTACCCTCCTGCACGTTCTCTCTAACCACTAAAAACTTTATATCAATGTGTTTGCTGCGGCTCCCACTTTTATTATTCTTGGCAAAGAACACTGCTGCAGCATTATCACAAAGAAGCTTCATGGGCTTAGGAACTGCATCCATCACCCTAAGACCTGAGGAGAAATTCCTCAACCACAATGCCTGCTTCGTTGCTTCACAGCATGCAATGAACTCTGCCTCCATAGTCGAGGATGCAATGAGGGTCTGTTTGACACTTTTCCACGCCACTGCACCACCAGCCAACATAATGATGTAGCCCGATGTGGATTTCCTCGAGTCTTGGCAGCCTGCAAAGTCTGCATCTGTGTATCCGACCAGGTCCAGATTGTCGGATTCTCTATATGTAAGCATGTAATCTTTCGTTCCCTGGAGATATCGTAATACTTTCTTGACAGCTGTCCAGTGCTCCTTTCCAGGATTACTTTGGTATCTTCCCAACATTCCTACAACGAATGCAATGTCTGGTCTAGTGCAAACATCTAAGTAGACCAAACTGCCAACCGCAGATGCATATGGAATATTTTTCATGGATTCTAATTCCAGAGAATTTTTGGGACATTGTGATAAACTGAATTTGTCACCCTTTACAATATGAGCTATTGAACTGGAACAAGTTTTCATATTGAATTTCTCTAGAATTTTATTGATATAGGCCTTCTGAGATAACCCCAAGATTTTTCTAGATCTATCTCTATGTATCTCGATTCCTATAACATAGGAAGCCTCCCCTAAATCTTTCATGTCAAAATTCTTAGAGAGAAACTGTTTAGTCTCCCATATCATTCCCAAATCATTGTTTGCTAGCAAAATGTCGTCAACATATAGGACTAATAACATAAACTTGCTCCCACAGACCTTGATGTATATGCAATCATCCACAATATTTTCCTCGAAACCGAATGAGATAATCACATTGTGAAATTTTATATACCATCGTCGTGCGGACTGTTTTAGCCCATATAATGACCTTAATAATTTGCATACAAGATTATGACCTTTCTCCGAAACGAATCCTTCAGGTTGGATCATGTATACTTCCTCCTCAAGTTCCCCATTTAAGAATGTCGTTTTGACATCCATCTGATGTAGTTCCAGATTAAAATGAGCTACGAGGGCCATGATTATCCTTAATGAATCCTTCTTAGAAACTGGAGAGAAGGTGTCGTGATAATCAATACCCTCCCTTTGAAGGAAAGCTTTGGCTACAAGTCTTGCTTTATATCGTTCGATGTTATCAGAGGCGTCAACTTTGGTGTTGTAGACCCATTTGCAACCTACCGCACGAAAACCTGCTGGTAACTCTACTAGAATCCATACTTGATTGACTGTCATTGAGTTAATTTCTTCCTTCATAGCTTCATACCAGTTATCAGAATCTGTACGGCTCATGGCCTCTGAAAAGGTGAGGGGATCTTGATTGAGTCCAGATAGATCATCGGTCTCTTGTAAGTACACTACATAATCTGATGGAATAGCCGACCTTTTGGCTCTTGAAGATCTCCTTAAATCTGGTTGATCAGGTGGTTGTGGCGCAGTCTCAACCACGGTAGCGGTTCCTGGATGTCTGCTTCGCTAACCACTTCTTCATGAGAGTTCTGGACATGGGGGGTCACCGATCACGCCTTCATAAGTTGGGATCTGAATAGGTAGGTGTTGAGCCACAGCAGGTATGAGCCCACCAGGTTCAACATCACTACCAGAGTGTGCAGTCTCCTGCACCTCTTCTATCACAACCTTATGAAAACTACTCTCACCAGTGTGGATTTCCTCAAGGAATTTGGCATTCCTTGCTTCAACTATTTTTAGCGTGTGAGAGGGACAGTAAAATCTATAACCATTGGATTTTTCTGCATAGACAATGAAAAAACCACTGACTATCCTTGGGTCTAATTTTCTTTCATGTGGGTTGTACACCCTAACCTCTACTGGACAACCCCATATGTTCACATGGTTTAAACTGGGCTTCCATCCATTCCATAACTCAAACGGTGTTTTAGGAACTGATTTGGATGGAACCCGGTTCAAGATGTACACGACCGTTTTCAAGGCTTCACTCCACATGTCAGGAGGGAGAGATGAGACACTAGTCATGCTCTTTACCATGTCCATTAAGGTACGATTTCTCCTGTCAGCTACGCCATTTTGTTGTGGCGTGCCAGGCATCGTATATTGAGCTATGATTCCATGTTCTTGAAGGAATCTAGCAAATGGACCTGGTCTTTGGGTTCCATCCATGAACCTACCATAATATTCGCCGCCTCTGTCAGATCTTACTATTTTGATACTCAAACCAGATTATTTCTCTACCTCTGACTTATAGACTTTGAAAGCATCGAGTGCTTCAGATTTGTCTTTCAAGAGGTAAAGATACATATATCTTGTAAAATGTCAATGAAAGGAATAAAATACTTTTGACCATTCATGCAGAGGGTGTTAAATGGTCCACAGATATTAGTGTGAATAATCGTTAATTTAGCATCACTTCTTCTAGCTCTTTTACTGGACTTGCTTGTATGCTTTTCCTTTATGCAGTGTATGCAAGTCCCAAAATCAGTGAAGTCAAGTGCCTGAATGACGCCTTCTTTCACTAATCTTTTAAGGCGCTCTATGGAGATATGACCTAATCTCCTATGCCATAAGCTAGATGAATTGGTGTTTTTCATATTATGAGTACTACTTTTATCAAGCACTGTAGTGAATGATTGCATATAATTTAAATCTAAATCAAGACTGTATAAACCATCAATTAATCTACCAGAGCCAATAGGGACTGAATCTTTAATAATCAGAATTGAAAAATCTCTAAACTGAAAATTAAAGCCCTTAGGCGTTAGTCTTGATACAGATAATAAATTTTTTGAAAAACTAGGAATGAAGAAGGTCTTCTCTAACTCCAAAATGTATCCGGTTTGAAGGACGAGCTTGTATGTCCCAACACCTTCAACAGAAGACGACATCTTGTTTCCTGAATAGACGCATAGTTCTCCATCACTAGGTTTCCTTAGGCTTTGAAACCCCTGCATAATAGTAGAAACATGGATTGTAGAGCCTGAATCAATCCACCATGTGTTATGAAAATCATGAGAATTTATGAAATTTGATTCATAACACACTAAAGACGTCATACCTTCCCTTTTCGCGAGCCAAGTTTTGTACTTGTTGCAATCCTTCTTCATGTGACCACTCTTTTTGTAGAAGAAACAAGTTGATAGCTTCACGTTCTCCGGTTTCTTTATGGGAACAGCTATCCCCTTGCCCTTGCCTTTTGGGTCACTGTTTGTTTTGCTGGATTGCCCTTTCTTGTGGTGCACAAAGTTCACTGATTCTAGCTTCTCTTGCTTCAGCCTGCCTTGCTCTTGAACACACATGTTCAATAGCTCATTCACTGACCATTTTTACTTATGTGTCATATAAGACACCTTGAAGGCAGTGAAGTCGGCAGGCAGAGAAGTCAAGATGAAGTGGACCAGAAATGACTCCGAAAAATCAACATCCAATGCCTTTAGCTGAGCAGTTATGTCTCTCATTTCCATTATATGTCCCCGTATGCTTTCTGTCCCATTGAGATTCATGGAATAGAGCTTTGCCATCAGGGTGCTGGCTTGGGCTTTATCCGAGCTGACGAACTTTTTGTCAATGACCCCCATCAGCTCTTTAGCAGTTTTGCACTCAGGGATAGATCCCCTAATGCTTTGACTAACGTGGGTCTTGATCACCATTATACTTAGACGATTGAATCTCTCCCATCGCTCGTATAAGACACGATCAGCTGGTGTGCTCTCCGCCGTAGGGAGAGCAGGCTCATCCACGCAGAGTGCTAAATCAAGGTCCATACACCCTAAGACTAGAAGCACCTTATCTTTCCATATTTTATAATTGTCTCCTGAGAGAGTGGGGATGAATTGAGTTGGGTCGATTATCGTATTAAAAACTGCAAGAAAAAACCAGGAAAAATACATGCTTACAATTTATTTAAAAACAACGATATAAATGATAAGAAATAACGCAAAGTGGCACAAAAGCTTTATTTAACAATTAACTCATATTAATTGTTAATAATAAAAAAACCAGTCTCCCTGTGGACAAAGACCGCTATCGCATATGATTTTTATTAATTTTCTTTATTTATATAGCTAGTAAGACTATGTATCACGGTCAATGAGAACTCGTACTTGTGGGCATGAAGACCCATTAATCGGGATACACTCTTACTATTATATACCAATTAAAATTTTTATTGTTATCGATTACTTCCCTGTGGGGCCGAGCAATTTTTAGCAACCTTAAAATTTAATTGCAACGAGCAAAAGATTAGATATTTGTGACTATAAGAACGCACCACCCCACGATATGTTCCCTGAACAGTCACTATTACCGCGCTTATCATGATACTTTGGCCACCCCTGATAATCACGATAAATAGTATTCTAATTTAATGCAAATAAACAGAAAGAATTGTTGGAGCTCACACAAGCAAATGACCCGAATCCGATTTCCATAAATGCCTTCACCTGAAAAGCTTCATATGTACTCTGGATCGTCCACCATCGCCAAGACTTGGACGTTTTGAAAAGTTCCTCCACCATCGCATCGGAGAGCCCCAAAGATCACCGGATTTGAAGCGCTTGATCTCCTCCATAAGGTGGTCACAAAAATCAAATTCGGGGCAGGAGAGCGGGGTTGTCCATTGCCGTTACATTACATTCCAGATAAATAAATAATGAATCATTACAGGGCCTTGAAAAAATATTACACCATTACAGAACAACCGACAATAGACAACCACGATGATCCCTGAACGCACCAAACAAAAGAACGAGCATCCAACGAGAAAGCTACGCGTATTTTGGAAGAAATCTCCACAGAATTTTTTGTGAAACATCAAATAGCAATTTTTTGGGAAGAAATCTTCACACAAATTTTTTTTTGAAAACCTTATTCTATACCTCTATATGATAACTTCGCAAAAAGAAGTTATCTTCATCCATATTTTAACCATTTTCAGCCATGTTATGTGATATTTATACATGAAAAGTAGATAAAAATCCAATTGCCACATGATTTGAAGTCAAAATGATTGTTACTCTCATTTTTATATGTTTTTATGATAGGATTCGAGGAGAATTTAAGTCAAGGATTGAAGGCTAATTATTGTGAAAAATCTGGGAAAAATGTTGCAACATATTCTCAATAAATCTGGCAGCTCAAATTGTGCAAAAATACAGAACCAGAAATGTTACAACATATTCGCAACATTTCTGACAGTTATAAGAAATTCAAATCCGAAATTACCAAGTTTTTAATAGTTAGATCCTAATTTTTAGCATCCGTTCAGCATTTAAAAATGACTGGATGTGGGGCCCACTGGGAGGAGGAAAAGGAAAGTTTAAAAGAGGAAGATTTCAGACATTAAAGGGGATGATCTTCTTCATTATTTCGCCCAATTTAGAGAAGAGGAGAAAACTTGGGGAGAAATTCTGTCAAGGGGAAACCTGTCCAGTTTCGGCATTCGGGCTGAAGGAAACACTTCCACGTCACTAGAGAAGGGAAGATTCGCATTCCTTTCGAAATGTTTAGTAAGATCTCTTCATTTTTGTGTTATTTTCCCGCAGTCATGAACTAAAACTCTCTAGTCTTGCATGATGAGAGTAGTATGTGTATTTTGATGATGAACATCTTTGATTTTGAGTTTGTTTTGTGATTATCTTTATAGATCTTGTGATTTTTATGGTGAAATTGTTGGATCATGTCTTTTTATTATATTGCGCCGCGAGAATCGAGAGATGAGAGTCGTAACGTTAATTTAAGGGCTAGTTTATCGCATTGCGAGAATCGAGAGATGAGCAGTGTGAATCATTAACCAAAATTTCTTTATTTTTACGGCGTTTCAAGAATCGAGAGAGGAGAAACGTGCGTGCATCACAAGATCTTTTGAGTTTTGAAAAGTGAAAGAGATTTCCTTTTCATGCTAGCGAATTAGATTTTTGCGCTTCATAATATTTTCGTTTCGCCTAAGTTAGAGATAACTAGGGTTGCGTAGATATTAAGACTTCTTGTATCGAGAGATAAAGATTTCTTCTTTAAAAATTATCGCAAGATAATTCAAAGCTCAACCAAATGAAATATTTATTTTATCATCATCATGTTATACATATGAAATCAGAAATGCAAGGCTATTTTCTCTAATTGCTGAGAAGTTACTTTAAGATCTAGTTAAATTAGTTTTAATATTTATCTAAAAATTTCAATCTATTTTCAGAAAATCAATTAACCATTTTACTTGGATTCATAGAAACGGTGTAGCTAGTAATTGTAAGCGCTAAACCCATCACTTCTCCGTGAGAACGATCTCACTCACTCTGTATTACTTGTACGACACGTATACTTGCGTTTTCAAGCTCTATTTTACGTGTATCAAGTTTTTGGCGCCGTTGCCGGGGAGGTGCAATGGATTTAGTGTTTTCTTTTCTTACAATATTAGTGAACCTTAGTACGTGGAGGTCAAGTTTTATTTTCACTTGTTAGTTTATTATATTTGCGTTATCATCTTTGTTATCTTATAGTGTATGTCAAGGTATCGATCCGTTTAATTAATTCCTCTAAATTCTGAAATCGAACGAACCTGTAGACGAAATCGAAGGTCAACTAGGCTAGAACAACTTAATCAACTAGCAATGGATAATCCCAATCCAAACGATGAGCCTCACCAGAACGGGCAGGATTTTGGTGGTCAAGTAGAATATAATGAACACCCAAATGAACCAAGACGAACTTGTCGGGATTATAACATGCCTTTTAGGGGAGGGGTACAGTTTAGTATCGCTAGACCCTCGATAGAGGCCAATAACTTTAAGATAGATTCCATGGCAATGCAACTTGTTCAAAACAACAAGTTTGGGGGTCTTAATCATGAAGACCCTAACTCTCATCTTAGAACTTTCATAGAGATTTGTGACACGTTTAAGATTAATGGTGCATCTGATGAAGCCATTAAGTTACGCTTGTTTCCTTTCTCCTTAGAAGGGAAAGCTAAGGACTGGTTGAACTCATTGCCTCATGAGCCCATTACTACTTGGGTTATATTAACTGGAAATTTTTTATCCAAATATTTCCCTCCATCCAAAACTGCTAAGTTAATGCGGGATATCTCTACATTCATGCAAGCGAATGGAGAAACCTTTTATGATGCGTGAGAACGATTTAAGGAATTATTACGCAGATGTCCCCACCATGGGTTAGCCATTCACCAACAAGTATGGACGTTTTATTACGGCCTTCAGACATCTATAATGATCCAAGTAGATGGAGCTGCGGGAGGTTCGTTGATGAACAAGTATCCTGAAGATGCCTACAGTATTTTAGAAGATCTATCTTCTAATAATTACCACACGATTGAGCGTCAAGTACATCCTCCCACTACGGCAGGATTGTATCAAGTTGACCAATTAACGTCATTTGCAGCCCAAATGACGTCCCAATTTAATAGCATTAACAAGAGGTTAGATGCTTTGACGTTGAACCAAAATCAAATGAATCCTCAAGTCAATAGCATTATTACTCCCATGGTTTCTCCTAACCCCACCTTAATAATTGAACAACTCGTAGGGGGTAATGAAGAAGTTAATTATTTAGGAGGGCATTATAAGCAAAACACAAACCCTTACCCAAACCACTATAATTCTGAATAGAGAAACCATCCTAATTTCTCTTGGAAGAACAACTCCGGTCCCACTCCACCACACTTATTTAATTCTAATGCTAATCCTCAACATCGAAACAATCATTCCAACCAAGCGGGACCATCTAGAAAGGTAATGGATGGCTTCATCATAGAATCAATGCAAAAGAATGAAGCCCGTTTCTCTAGCTTGGAAGGGTCAATGAGAATGATTGAATCACAACTAGGACAAATCGCCACCGCTTTAAGTATGCGACCGCAAGGCACACTCCCTACGGATACCACACCCAATCCCAAGGGAGATAATCATCATTGTAAGGCCATCACATTACGAAGTGGGCGTGAGTTAATAGTTGGTCAAGACACTAATCCACATGAACAAAATAAAAATCAAGACCAAGAAGAAGTCAAGGGTCCTAGTGAGCAAGTAATAATAGGAAGAAATGAGGGCGATAAGAGTGAGGAGGAAGGAGTAATAACAGGAAGAAATGATAAGGAAATAGAAGGAGAAAAAGAGGAAAGAAGGAAGGAGAACCCACGAACCTATCCACCACCACCTTTCCCCCAAAGACTAAAAAAGAGCAAATTAGACCAACAATTTCAGAAATTCTTAGAAATCTTTAAGAAGTTGCAAATTAATATACCCTTTGCCGAAGCATTAGAACAGATGCCGAGTTACGTAAAGTTCATGAAAGACATCATAAATAAAAAACAGAAGTTTGGCGTGAACGAAACGGTAACCCTTACACATGAATGTAGTGCAATTCTCCAAAGGAGATTGCCACCAAAACTAAAGGACCCCGGAAGCTTCACGATTCCGTATTCTATTGGGCATCAATTCGAGGGAAAGGCTTTGTGCGATCTAGGGGCGAGCATAAATCTTATGCCACTTTCAATTTATAAGAAGTTAGGATTGGGGGAAATTTTCAAAACATCGCTTACATTACAACTAACCGATAAATCTCTAACCTTTCCAAAGGGGATTGTAGAAGATGTCTTAGTCAAGGTCGAAAAGTTTATTTTTCCGGCAGATTTTGTGGTATTAGACATGAAGGAAGACAAGGAAGTCCCCATTATAGTGGGTAGGCCTTTCTTAGCCGCCGGGAAAACTTTGATTGACGTACACAAGGGTGAGTTAACTATGAGGGTTAACGATGAACAAGTGACTTTTAATGTACTAAAAGCCATGAAATTCCCTCATTTAGAAGAAGATGACATAGAGGAAGTTAAGAGTATGACCCTTTATGATTACAACTTAAGTGAGAATCTAGAAGAGGACGAAGAGAAGGGGACGGAAGAAGAGAAATTTATTGTGAGAACGACATTCTAGAGTGCTTTGAAATAAGTGCACGTTCATCGACATTCACTCATAAGCCGGGGATTTTAGATATGACAGATAAGACATGTGTAAATAAACCTTCCATCATTTGTCCACCCACACTTGAGTTGAAACCATTACCTGAACATCTGGCCTATACATATCTAGGAGACAATGATACATTACCGGTCATTGTCAACTCAAAATTATCACCAAATCAACATCAACAACTCATAGATTTGTTGAAGCAATTTAAATTAGCCATAGGTTGGACGATCGCGGACATAAGAGGGATTAGTCCTTCGGTATGCATGCACAAGATTCTCCTAGAAGAATCTTACAAAGGTTCAATTGAGCCTCAACGCCGCCTCAGTCCACCTATGAAAGAGGTCGTAAAGAAAGAAATAATAAAATGGTTAGATGCAGGGATAATATACCCTATCTCCGATAGTTCTTGGGTCTCTCCGGTTCAATGTGTTCCGAAGAAAGGAGGGATGACCGTAATAAAAAATGATAAGAACGAATTAATATCGACTAGAACTATTACCGGATGGCGCATTTGTATGGATTATCGCAAGCTTAACAAGGCTACTAGAAAAGACCACTTTCCATTGCATTTCATCGATCAAGTTCTAGATAAGTTGTCCGGTAATGATTTCTTCTGCTTCTTAGACGGTTATTCCGGGTATAACCAAATCACGGTTGACCCGGAAGATCAATAGAAAACAACCTTCACGTGCCCTTACAGAACATTCGCCTTTAGGAGAATGTCATTTGGTCTATGCAACGCACCAACCACGTTCCAACGGTGTATGATTGCTATATTTTCAGAAATTATGGATCATGGTATAGAGATCTTCATGGATGATTTCTCCATCTTCGGAAAATCTTTTGGGGAGTGTTTGGAGTGCTTAGAAAGAGTGCTTGTGCGATGTATCGAAACAAACCTTGTGCTGAATTGGGAAAAGTGCCATTTCATGGTACGTGAAGGCATCGTGCTAGGCCATCATGTGTCAAGCAAGGGATTAGAAGTAGATAAGGCCAAAATTGAGGTCATTGAGAAATTACCTCCTCCTAGGAATGTGAAAGAGTTAAGGAGTTTCCTAGGGAATGCGGGCTTTTACCGAAGGTTTATCACAGATTTTGCGAGGATTGCAAAACCTCTTAGTGGATTGTTGAAAAAGGATACGAAATTTCATTTTGATGAAAACTGTTTGAGTGCATTTAATAAATTGAAGAAGCAATTAACCACGACACCAATTGTGGTGGCACCCGACTGGGGTGAACCATTTGTCCTTATGTGTGATGCGAGTGACTATGCCGTTGGTGTAGTGCAAGGTCAAGTTAGAGAGAAACTTTTTCACACCGTAGCTTACGCGAGCAAAACTCTGATCGAAGCTCAAACCAATTACACCACGACTGAGAAGGAGTTGTTGGCAGTAGTCTATGCCTTCGAAAAGTTTCGATCTTATCTTTTATGCACTCAAGTTACCGTTTTTACTGATCATGCGCTATCCGTTATTTGATGGAAAAGAAAGATACAAAGCCGAGATTGATTCGTTGGGTACTATTATTGCAGGAATTCGATTTGGAGATTAAGGATAGAAAGTGCGTAGATAACCCTGTAGCAGACCATCTTTCTAGGATCGAACCAAAGGAATCTTATTATCATTCAGAGATTAAGGAGAGATTTCCAGATGAGCAAATCTTAGCTATATCAGAGGGGTTAGTGTCATGGTACGCCAATTACGTCAATTACCTCATTAGTAACATTTTACCTTCAGATTTAAACTACCAACAACGAAAGAGGTTCTTACACCAAGTGCGGTCTTATCTTTGAGACCCGCCTTATTTGTTTTAAATTGGTGTTGACGGAGTAGTGAGGAGATGTATCCCGGAAGTAGAAATGCATCCTATTTTAGAAAATTGTCATAGTTCTTCCTACGGGGGACACTTCAAGGGAAATAGGACAGCTATGAAAGTCCTAGAGGCCGGATTCTATTGGCCTACATTATTTCATGATTCTAGAGAACATGTGAAAAGGTGTGACCGATGTCAAAAGGAAGAAAATATTAAGAAGAACAAAGCTATGCCTATGAACCCAATTCTAGAAGTCGAGCTTTTTGATGTCTGGGGTATAGACTTCATGGGACCATTCGTTAATTCGAATGGTAATTCATTTATCCTCTTAGCCGTAGACTATGTATCGAAATGGGTCGAGGCTATTACCACGACCAAAAATGATGCGAAGGTGGTGTTATACTTCCTGAAAAACTTTATATTTAGTCGATTTGGAACACCCAAAGCTATTATAAGTGACGGGAGAAGTCACTTTTGTAATCACCAATTTGCTGCATTGTTGAAAAAGTACGGGGTTAGGTATAAGGTAGCATTGACATACCACCCCCAAACAAATGGGTTAGCGGAAGTATCTAATAGAGAGATCAAGAAAATCTTGGCTAAAACGGTTTGTGTAAATTGCAAGGATTGGTCTCAAAAGCTTAACGATGCTTTATGGGCATATAGAATCGCTTTCAAGACCCCGATTGGTGTTACCCCATATCGTTTGGTTTACGACAAGGCTTGTCACTTACCGTTAGAGTTGGAATATCGGCATATTGGGCCATTAAGAAAATCAACTTTGACTTTCAAGAAGCCGGTAAATCTAGATTACTACAGCTAAATGAATTGGAGGAGATCCGGAGCCAGGCGTATGAAAGTGCAAGGGTTTATAAGGACCGTACTAAAATGTGGCATGACCGTCATCTTACGCAAAAACATTTGCAACCAGGGAAACTAGTTCTATTATTCAATTCACGACTAAAAATTTTCCCTGGTAAATTAAAGTCTAGGTGGTCAGGCCCGTTTCGGGTCAAGGAAGTGCGTCCTCATGAGGTCATTACTATCATCAATGAAAAGGATCATTCGGAGTTTAAGGTCAATGACGGACGTCTTAAGGCTTATTTAGGAAATGAAAATGAACGAGCAATATCGTTCATACACTTGAAATAAAATTTTCGAGCCGCCGAATGTCCAGCCGGGACATTAACTAAGGCGCTTTCGGGGAGGCAACCCCAAATTTTCTTTATGATAAGTTCTATTTCGTTATTGTTTTTTTTGTTTTGTTTGTTTATGTTTCTCTCAAAGATTCGTTAAAAAAAATGATGCATGACTGAAATCTTATGGTCTCGAACACTTAAAAACAAATTTCCCCTTCAACCCGCTCTAGTCAAAGCTCGAAATTGGTTCAACATGAAATGTTACAACATTTCGGAAATGTTGCAACATTTCGTTCACTGCCTTTTTGGCTGATCCGCCATATACAGCCGGTTCAACTGCAATAACTTGAACCGGCGATCTGGAAAGATGCCTTCTTTGATTTTTTTTCGCTAAACTGCCTTTTATTGGACCGCCGTATACTTACAACCCGATCTCCAGGAAAACCCTAACTCCACCTTCTCGCCCTCTTTGAAACATCTGCCGGCGAAAGCTCCAATAGACGGCCACCGTAATCTATCGCTGACCTTCAGGAAGTGGTAAGTGCTTGATTTTCTCCTCTCTCTCGATCATTTGAGCATTCTCTCTCCCGCGCTAAACCAATTCCCTCCGCAGTCATGGCCCCTAAGAAAGGTCGGGAGAAGGTGGTGGCACATAAGCACACAAGATTCATCAACGAAGAAGCCAAGGCTCGCTATGAACTACTGAAAGCAAAGCCCATCATCTACGAAAGAGGGTTTCAACTTGAAGTTCGTGGTTGGAGTCAAGCTTATGTGCGGCAAATAAACAAGTTCGGCTGGCATTCCTTCTGTCACCCCCGCACTGAAGCGGTCCTACCGTGGGTGTACAAATTCTACGCCAACGCCAAGTTCCATATGGACGGAAAAATTCATATACGGGGAAGGGAAGTCGATTTCTCCGCGGAAGGTATAAACTCCTTCTTCGACTTAACAAATCTGGACAGCGATGTCTTCGAGTCTGTCAGGACTACTAACCCATTCGATATCACCACCACATTGAGCCTCACTAAAAATATAACTTGGGTGAATGAATCTTCGCATGTCCTGCATTCGGTCCTTTTTACTCGTGAAGCTAAAGTTTGGTTTCTTTTCATAAACTCAAGTATTATGCCAACAAAGCATCCAAACCATGTCTCCTTTGATAGGGCTTGCATAATTTATAGCATTATAAAAGGGATTCCAATTAATATAGGACAAATAATCTCGAGTCAAATCCAGAAAAAGGTCAAAACGGAGGGGGGAACCCAGTTATGGTTTCCCACACTTATCACCTCGTTGTGCCGTTACGCTGGAGTATCTCTCGCCGACACGGACACTACCACCATTGTAGGTCGACCAATAACATTTTCCGTTATTTCATCCTATATTAAGGTACCCTTAGAGGAGTCACCCCTCAAATCCAGTAAGAAACAACGTCCTACCGTACCTTCGAGAAAAATCACCCAACCTCCAATTCCGCCGCCACTTGCCCCTAATCCTCCGGATTGGCCGATCAACTTTAAATACTTGCAAGCCACCTCCAAATATCAGCGCCAACAACATCGTGATATAGTTTCACATTTAGACATTTTACATCACAATCAAGTCGAAATTTTGCGCCATTTGAACGTCCCTGAAGAAAAAATAGTTGTCCGTAAAGTGAATCCCGCTTGGAATGACCTCCGACCCTCTAGTTCTAAGGGAAAGGAGGCGGCATCCTCTCCAGACCCACATGGTGAAGCGGAAGCGGTCGAGGAGGATGCAGTCTTTGCATCCGGTGAAGACGACGAAATGGAAGAATTTTTGGACGATGATGACTCGGACGAGGTCGATGACGCTGACGACGATGAGGAGGATGGTTGATACTCCACTACTCGGAATCTGGGAAATTTACCTTGCTCTATTACTGGTGAAATTTTTGTTTTATTTTGGGCAATGTCTATGGTGAAACATTTCAGTGTTGGTGAAATATTTGGTTTTATTTCTACATTGATCTGTTACTTTTTGCACAGATTTACTTTGATCTATGGTGAACTATGTTTGTTTTCTTTTGGAATTTCGTTTTATTTCAGTGTTGGTGAAACATTTCAGATTTTCTTTGCTTTATACATTGTCTCGTTTAAAATTGAGGAAATTGATTGACTACTTAGACGTTCCTGAACTTGTTTAACTGAATGCTAATTTGTTCTATTTAAGTTATTAAATGTTAATAACTGCATTTAAGTGTTACTTATTTAATTATTCTCTAGCTCTAATCCTTATGACTGTTACTTGTTGCACTGTGGTTGATCACTTCTCTAGCTGAATTGTTTCCATAAATTACTGTTATATGTTTTAATGCAATGAAGCTTTAACTGCTTAATAAATAAACTCACTGTTTAATGAGACCACTTTATTATAATCTACTGTTTTGTGGGGTGGGACACTTCAGTCATATCTTATACTTTTGTGTTCCCCTTCACCCATATTTATATGCTGGCGACTCACATGTTTAACTTTCTTTTTATTCCACTCTTATGATTTATGAACTGCGCAATCACATACATGGCTATTATTTTTGCTACACCTTCTTTACTAGGGACTAGTAAAGGTTGAAGTATGGGGGAATGTCCTTCTATACCTTGCATGACAAATCTTTTATGGGGTGTATTTTAGAAATATCTGCTCTTAATTTTTTTTATTATTAATAAATCTATTCAAGTTTTTCAAATTAATTGTAAGGTTAGACGAGTCAGTCCTATGAGTCAGACTATTAAATTAAAATTAGACTGATTGGTTAAAAGCTCGATTAAGAAATCTATCTCACATTCATGCACTATAGTTCTTAAAAGAGTTTACGCCCTTTTAATTTATTTAATTAACTTTGGATTCTAATGAGATTAGATCGAGTATGTTCTAATTCAATGATAGTTGTCAATATATTGAGCGTACGTAGTTAACCTTGCTTCCACTTAAAGCCTTACCTTTGTTGTCATCACATATTACTTCTAAGCTTAAAGACTTGAGTATTCATTTCCCTATGTTCCTTAGCTAGTAGACTGACCACTTATGAGTGTTATAAAAAAAAATTGTATATCATAGTGACATGTGACCTAAGTTAGCTCCGGCTTACTTAGAATGATCCCAACTATGATCAAAAAAAAATATATATCATAGTGACACTACTAAAAAATAGACTTTTAGCCACGGCAGATTTCCGTGGCTAAAAGTCCAAAACCGTGGCTAATAACTATTAGCCACGGTCTGACCACGGCAAATAGGTATGGGCAATACGAGCGTGGCTAATAGTATTAGCCACGCCGAATCTGTGGCTAATAAGTTATTAGCCACGGTTAAATTGTCGTGGCTAAAAGTTCCTCATTTGCCACGGTTCAATTGCCGTGGCTAAAAGACCTGTAATAAACCTAACATAAAAAATATTCGGTCGTCCGCCGCCGTCACGCCGATTTCATTTCAAACAATAATTTTGAATGACATATATAAACCCAAAATCGAGCTTTTTATTGGCGGTGTGGGACTAAAAAAAACCAGACTTTTTGCCACGGATTAGGCTTCCGTGGCTAATACTAGATTATTAGCCACGAAACAGCCAAACTGTGGCAAAAAGTCGGGTTATTTGCCACGAATTAGTCATCCGTGGCTAATACTAGCTTATTAGCCACGGAATAGGAACCGTGACTAATACTTTAGTATTAGCCACGGTTTTTCTCCGTGGCAAAAAAAACCGTGGCTAAAAGCCTATTTTCTAGTAGTGTGATATGTGGTCCAAGGATATTCACGCATACTTGGAATGATCCCAACTATAAAAATATCAAAAATAAAAGAAAAAAATATTGTTGAAAGTTAAACCCCATAAGTTGGCAGGATACTAAGTTAATCAATTAGAATCAATGACTACTAACCTTTCCAAAATTCATCAAGCCATTTTATTTGGCATCGATTTCTATCAAACTCATATAGAGGTCATATCAAAGCCTTAGACTACTCTTGATCTATTCTATTGGTGACGAAGTTTATCGAAAATGAATTGTAAAAGAAGTAAACAAATTGTTAAAGGCATCACATATAACACTTGAATTCTTAATTGAGCCTTATCTTATATCTATCTGATGGATTTATGAAAGTTTGAATTCTTATGGATTAAAAAGTCTAGCATCAGTTAATGAGAATTATTTGAAGCTATTTTGGTTACCTTATAATGAAGAGTAGAAGAGAATGAAATTACACTTTCATAAACCTTTGTCATATTATGGTTTTCAATGATTTACCTTTGCTAGGGACTAACAAAGAACCAAACATGGGGGTGTGATAACTTCGTAAAAAGAAGTTATCTTCATCCCTATTTTAACCATTTTCAGCCATGTTATGTGATATTTACACATGAAAAGTAGATAAAAATCTAATTGCCGCATGATTTGAAGTCAAAATGGTTGTTACTCTGATTTTTATATGTTTTTATGATAGGATTCAGGGAGAATTTAAGTCAAAAATTAAAGGCTAAGTATTGTGGAAAATCTGGGAAAAATGTTGCAACATATACTCAATAAATCTGGCAGGTCAAATTATGCAGAAATACAGAACCAGAAATGTTGCAACATATTCGCAACATTTCTGACAGTTACAAGAAATTCAAATCCGAAATTACCAAGTTTTCAACAGTTACATCCTAATTTTTAGCATCCGTTCAGCATTTAAAAATGACTGGATGTGGGGCCCACTGGGAGGAGGAAAAGGAAAGTTTAAAAGAGGAAGATTTCAGCCATTAAAGGGATGATCTTCTTCATTATTTTGCCCAATTTAGAGAAGAGGAGAAAAACCTGGGGAGAAATTCTGTCAAGGGGAAACCAGTCCAGTTTCGGCATTCGGGCTGAAGGAAACACTTCCACGTCACTAGAGAAGGGAAGATTCACATTTCTTTCGAAATGTTTAGTAAGATCTCTTCAGTTTTGTGTTATTTTCCCGCAGTCATGAACTAAAACTCTCTAGTCTTGCATGATGAGAGTAGTATGCGTATTTTGATGATGAACATCTTTGATTTTGAGTTTGTTTTGTGATTATCTTTATAGATCTTGTGATTTTTATGGTGAAATTGTTGGATCATATCTTTTTATTATATTACGTCGCGAGAATCGAGAGATGAGCGTCGTAACTTTAATTTAAGGGCTAGTTTATCGCAGTGCGAGAATCGAGAGATGAGCAGTGTGAATCATTAACAAAAATTTCTTTATTTTTACGGCGTTTCAAGAATCGAGAGAGGAGAAACGTGCGTGCATCCCAAGATCTCTTGAGTTTTGAAAAGTGAAAGAGATTTCATTTTCATGCTAGCGAATTAGATTTTTGCGCTTCATAATATTTTCGTTTCGCCTAAGTTAGAGATAACTAGGGTTGCGTAGATATTAAGACTTCTTGTATCGAGAGATAAAGATTTCTTCTTTAAAAATCATCGCAAGATAATTCAAAGTTCAACCAAATGGAATATTTATTTTATCATCATCATGTTATACATATGAAATCAGAAATGCAAGGCTATTTTCTCTAATTGCTAAGAAGTTACTTTAAGATCTAGTTAAATTAGTTTTAATATTTATCTAAAAATTTCAATCTATTTTCAGAAAATCAATTAACCATTTTATTTGGATTCATAGAAACGGTGTAGCTAGTAATTGTAAGCGCTAAACACATCACTTCTCCGTGGGAACGATCTCACTCATTTTGTATTACTTGTACGACACGTATACTTGCGTTTTCAAGCTCTATTTTGCGTGTATCACTATACGCACCCTCTGATACCAAATGTTAGACACTGTATTTCTAGGGCATGCCTAGAGCGCAACGGAAACGTAAAGAGGATCACGCATAGAGGAGTTAAACGAAGTTATACCTCCGACCATGGAGCCAAATGAGAGCAGGAAAATGAAACTCGATGCAGGTGAGGAGGTGTTGCCGAGATGGATGCCCGATTCAAGCCACCTGCTGGGGTCGCCGGAGTTGCAAGAGGAGCGTCGCCTGGAGTGCGGAGGAGCGCCGAAGAGGGGAGGCGAAAAGCCCAAGTCCACCTGTACTGGATCGGGAAACCGCCGCCTGGACGGGGAAGAGCCGTCTGGGCTTGATTCGGAGGAGAGCCGCTTGGACGGGGATCGGGGTGACCGTCTGGCCTGGATCGGGAAGAATGCCTCTAGGGCCGGCTGCTTTGGGGCTTCTTGAGTGGGAGAGAACACCTAATGGAGTTATTTGAGATGGGTTTTAGCACTCCTATTTATACCCCCAACCTAGGGCCTCAAGCAAACTTGATCAATCGTGGCCGTCCATCCTCCCATCTAGAGGATCTTGACATAAACCGCGATCAGGCTCAAACCACTCGTCGCAGATGGGTTCGTCGAGTCACCCCGTTATACTATCACCCTACCGGACTTCGACGTGTCGAATCTAATTAGATAATCCAACAATTTTTTCTTAGCCTCACGATCTCAGTTTATGTTCTAAATTCATATGAATGACTTGCAATAATATCACGTGGTGTGATCATCTCGTTTACGCCACCTGTCGTATTAGAGCATGTTTTTTGTTGCCCTTGTGAGCCTACCTCATCATCTCGACCCCTGCTAGCATTCACTAAAATCAATATTCACATGTGAATGGTGTCGGCGAATGAAATTATGTAAAGTCATCGTGGTCATCATAATATTTGTTTGTTTGTCAAAGCGATAACTTGACATGTCCTGCAATATGACTCGCTTCTTCTTCCAAATATTGAACGATCATTCTATCGCACTTATAAGCGATGAGTGTGCGTGATTGAGCATCTCTTGATGTCCTTTTGCTAGATGACAATCACGAGCAAAATTTGGGAGATGATACGGTGGGAGGAGGCCGTCTGGAGGTGTTGGTGGAGAGAAACTAGAGTTTGGCTAGGGATTGCAGCAACGTGTTCGATTTGGAACTCGGGCTGGTGCATGGAAACCAAATCCGTGATGACCGAGCTATGACTCTGAAACACGCGTCAAGGGTAACGATTTTTCTTCTTGGGCAGGTGAAGCCCTTAATTTTAGCATGTTTGCATGGAAGCCTCTCCTCTCTGACAGGTGGGGGAAGGGTGCTCTCCGACCGGTCAATGGGTACATCCCCATTATTTTAATTGTATTTAGAACCCGGAAGCGCGAGTACGGTTTTAGGCATGTTGTGTGAAGCCCATCCGGACGTGTGGTATGGATTGGTGATGTTCTGTGGATTCCCGGAGAAGACTCTGTCGAAGTTGATTGTTTTGGAATGGGGGTCTGTCTGGGGCGGCAGTTAGTACTGAAGGTGTGCTTCAGGAAACACCTCAATGTTTGCATAGAATCGATGTATCGTTAGCATTAGCTCCCTAAGAGATTTTGTCGTATTGTGTGCCTAACCGGTTTCTCGGAGACCATGTGCTAGCGTGTTGAGTTGCACACCTTGAGTTTCCAACTTTGGTGGCACGAGTGCCAACCTTGGAACATAACGTGTGTTATGTCGTGTATGGGAAAGGTGATGCTGACCCGCGTTATTGTCGTGAATTGGCACGACGATTTGAGCAACGATAAAAAGCTGAACTGTACCTGTTATATGTCGTTCGGCTAAATAAACCTAAAGTACGTGGCAATTGTCGTTGGCATAGGGGTGAGTCGAGGCTATAGGCCTAACTAGTAATGCTCAAGTGGAACCATCCAGTCCGAGACTGAGAATGATGGTGGACTGGCGAAGTTCACCGTTGGGGTACTTTATGCACTATCGTATGCTGGTGATGGCAAAAGGTGGGACTCGGGGAAACCCGGTACACCATTAAGGTTCCTTGAGTGCACGAGACATTTGGTTGGTTGCGTCAACGCCTGTGTTGTATGGTGCTTAAGTTGTACATTTATATTAAATATGTAAACATGTTAATTACTTGCAGAGATTAAGTATCACCACCCCGAGAAAGGGGCGTGGTCGTTATAATTTGGTCAGCTCCATCTGATCGTTGTCTTGTTTGCCACTACTTATTGAAATGTTTTGCGTGCAGGTGCTGCGGAGCCAAGCCGGAAGTACTGGGCTAGAGCCCAAAGCTGTGCCGGCCCTCGAAGGCCCAATTTTTGCTATAATTTTCATGTGTTGCTGGTCTGGGTGCCGAAGTATGGAAATTACATTTAATTTGGTGAAACTTTGTTGATGTAAGGCCTTAAGGCCAAAACATTACGGTGTATGTCTTTTCATTCATGGTATAGTGGACATTCCTTTTTCGGTGTTTGGTTTTATAAATTTTAAATGTTTCCGTTAGAATGCAACTTTTTTGTTTTGATACATTTTCAAAATAAATAACAAAACATCGTGGTTTCATTTCGTAACCATTTATTCTGTTCGTGTAATATGGTGTGGGGCACGACCGGACCTTCTGTTATATTATTCGTGACGGAATGAGTGTGTTACACTGGGGGCGTCAGATTCGGAGGGATGAACTCGCCCAGTGCCTTGTCGATCTCGGTCTTCTGAATTATCTTCGGTTTAAGGGGTGAGTACGTCGACTTGCGCGAGTGTCAAGTCATAAGCTTGGCAATCTCAGACTTATTATGTTCCCGCATCGCTGCTAAGCGATTGCGAACCTTCTGTGTGAGAGACATTTGGAGTTAGGGGCAGAAGAGAAAAGAGAGAGAACGGGGCAGCCAGGTGCTCTCCTGGCGCCCTCCGGAGGGTGAGGGGGGTATTTATAGCTTTAGGGGGACCCACCAAAAGATTCCCTCCGAGGCAGCCGCCACTCGCTGAATACCTGGGGTTGAACTTTTCTTTCATAGTCTGGGACAATCTCGCAAAGAGCGGGGATTGTATGCATCCCTGTATTCACTGTGTGGGCCTCTTAGAGTAGGATTGAGACGGGGGAGTGGTTTTTGAGAGTCAGGCGAGTCAGATAGGCAGTGGACCAGGATCTCTCCCAGACTCGTGTGGATCATGCAGTCAAAGGCGTAGAAGGCGAGTGGGGTACGTGGGCCTGCACTCTCCCCAGAATCAGACCAGGGGAGGGGCGAGTGCGGTAACCCTGCTTGCACTCGCCCAAGACTCAAGTCAGTAACAAGCGTCAGTCTCACCAAGGCACTCACCGGCCCAGGCGAGTGGAAGCGGCACCGACCACTCGCTTAGTAGTGTTTTTATCTGAATGCCCTCACTTGTCTGCTAATATTTTCTCCAAACAACGGAGTTTGGCTGTTGGCAAACTCATCTGGGCTGCAGATAGTAATTCAAAAAGGCAGGATTGTGTTATTGGCAAGTCAAGTCAAAAAACTATAAATAGACCCTTAATAGTACCTTTGGGGGGGGATTGGTCTTTGACTTTCTTCCCCCTCTTGTTTGCCTTGGTTGGTTTCTAGAGCCCTCCAAGGTGCCCAGCTCAGTTTTGGCTTGGGAGGGGAAACTCTCTCAGATCTTCCGAGTGTGCAGCTCAGGGTCTGTTCCATAGCTCCAATTCTTTGGTCAAAGGTTCAGCTCAGGATAAGTGCAGACTACCTCCTTTGAGTCCGAACTCTCTTGGAGACCGAGTAACGGTTTCAACATTCACCCTCTGACATTACTGTTTCATCAATAGATTCCGGATCAATACTCCTAAAATGAGGGGTGCTAACACGATGTCCGGTAGCGACACACAAATACACACACATGCACACACACACACCTACACAACTACACGCAAATAAACATACATAATAACACACACACAACAACAACAATAATGCATATACACACACATACACACACGGAAACATATATAATAACACACACGCGCAACTACACATATGCACACACATGCCCCAAACATACACACAGACAATAAACACACTCACACACACACACACACACACACAAACATACACATATATACACACACGCATACACGCACAAACATACACATATATACACACACGCACACGCACGCATACACGCACGCACACATAGACACATGTGTACACGCACAAAGACATAGTTTTACTAAAAAAAATACACATTTGTACACTCACACGTGTATACACATATATACATTAACACTCACACACACTTATACACATATACATTACACACTTATACACATATATACATTACACACTCACACATACATACACACAAACACGACAAAAAAAATAGAAATCGGAGGGCGGAATTTTCGTAGAGGCCGCCGCCGATGAGAGCAGCTGCGACTTGCAATCAGGAGGGTGCGATACCGCCGTCGACGATGCGAACGGTAAGGGACTTGCGATCGGGCAATGTAATGTATTACATTACTGCAGAAGCTGTGAGAAACAGCGGAAGCCCAACAGATTAGATGTAATACATTACTGCGGCTGCTAATACATGCCGGTCGTATGATAATCCCAACCAAACATTGCGTTAGATATAAATTTCGAGCTGCTGGTCCACTCCAAATAAGCTTAACCAAATGCCACATTGCCACTTTAGCCGTGGACATAGACACACTCTTATGTTTAGTACTTCCACAGTGAATATTTATAATTTATATATTAGTTGACTGAAATAGATTTGTGAAAGTCTTATGTCATCTTACTAGTGATGCTAGTATAGTGTGAGGTCCGGTCAGACCCATATAATACGGTTATCATGCACAGATGAGATATTACAACTTTAATTTAAATAATACAGATTAATTATATATATAAAAAATATAATTATCAAATAGTTTAAATGATATTTCTTAAGTGTGATTGAATATCATTCCCTAGCAAACAGTATACACAAGTTACTTGTTAAACATACATAATAAAAGAAAAGGTTTTGGTGCAGAGGAGCAGGGAATCACATTTAATTTTCAAGGGAATTATATTTATATACATGATAAATAGAGAAAACAATACATATTGTTAGCTTACACATTCCACCAGCTGTAAATACAAAATACAGCAATACAGCATGGTGAAATTAATATTCCGTTTGGGAGAGCTTATTTCTTTCTTTTTGTTTTCTAGAAAACGTCACCGTTCATAATATTATGTTTGTTTTAGACTTTTAGGGACGTGACTTTATAAAGAGACAAAATAATTCTTTTTGGATGAGCTGTGTGTTCTACTGATAGAAAAAATAACGACAATATTATGAGCGATGACGTTTTCTAGAAAACAAAAAGGAGGAAAAAACCTCTCCCAAACGGGGAATAAGTCAAATTAATGACAAGGATTAAGAGTGCTATAATTAATTTAACTAACGCACAGTATGAAATTGAATATTAATTAAATTAACATAGAAAGTGTGGGATGGAAATGACGCCGTGATAGTCCTGTGTTTAAATAAACAGGGATTGTTGCAGCTTCTTGTTTCTTTCTTGCTTGAATAAGATGGGCTCGGAGACTAATCTCCTGCATCTGCATACGCCAAGGAGGTGAAACAAACATTTTAGTGACTTGGCAGAGTAAAAGTTGCCTTTCATCAAACATTCACAATTTTAAGCTAAGTAGCCTCTTATTGATTTTATCTAATTACTTTAACATATATTATAATTTATCTTTAAAAAAAATGAAATAAAATGTTCACACAAGTAATTACACTCTATTAGTAAATTAAAAGTAGCGTTAAAATTCTATAAAATTGAAGAATTTTTTTTTTAATAGTGTTCATGTACATACTGAAATTCACTTTAATTGGGGCTACCTACTGTATCTTGCCCAACTTTTTGCCCTCTTATATTCACACACCTTAACAATATGGCTGTGCTACATTGCAATTATTTTTGAAATATCTTCTTAATTTCTAAGTTTTAGAATAAAAATTAAGGACAGCCCGGCGCACAACGCATACGCGCGCATAAAGGGTCCGAGGTAGAGTCTCACCACAGGAGTGCATGAAATATAGGCAAACCTTAGCCTGCATTTTTGCAAGAGGCTGCTTCCGGGACTCAAACTCGTGATCTCAATCAAAGTCACACGACACCACCTTAACGAATGCGCCAAAGCTCTCCCCTTGTAAGTTTGAGAATAATGAAAAAAATGTATTAAAATGTGCGATATATTGAATTGGCCGGATCAATTTAAATATTATGCTAATTAATTAGGGATTATAATATACCATGGAGGGAAATTTGAATAAAATACTAACCTCAAGAGAAGTGATTAAGTGGTTTGTGGTTCTCAATTCAACCAAGCCTTCTAGTTCTTGTCGCATAACTTCCACCAACTCGCACACTAACGACTTTACCAGCTCAGCCTGCTTCATGAAGAATAAAAACTTCAATTTAATAATGAAAAATAAATATTTGTTAGTTAAACCACTTATGTGACTTAGCATAATTACATATTGTAATATAGTTAGGTATTTTATATTAGTTAGTTATCCTCTTTGTTATCGGGTCTGATACTAGTCTGTATATAAGGATTGGTGTCCTTCTTTTCAAACACAACTTTAGTATTCTCTTGTAAAAACTTTCAGGTCTGGAAGAAGAAGGAGATGGCCGAACTTGGGCTTTGTTTTTTCCTTTTGATTTTGCGTTCTTTTCATGGTATCAGAGAATCAGGTTAATCGATCTAGCAATTTGTTAGTGTCAATCTTCTTATCTCCTCTTTTCCTTGTTCGTCGATCGTCATCACCAACTTACAGTTATGGAAATCCAAAATCGACTCAATCAAGAAACTCTCTGCACCTATAGAATTCCGATACTCTAGGAATAATGCTTGTTAGCAGTGTCTTAGAAGGAGCCTCCAATTACATTCTATGGGGTCGATCCATGGAAATAGCCCTTAGTTGCAAAAAATAAACAGGGATTTGTCAATGGTACCGCTGTAAAACCAGATGAAGGCCATGAAAATTTGCAACGATGGGAGCAAATAAACAATCTGGTCATTTCTTGGATCCTTAGTGTCCTTTCTAAAGAAATCGGCAATTCTATCCTCCGCGCCACAACAATTTCGATGATATGGACAAATTTGCAGCGGCGTTTCTCAAATAGTATTGGAACAATGATCTACGGTCTTCGAAAAGCGATTTCTTCCTGTTATCGGAATGGACTCAAGGTTGAAACTAATTAATTACACCGAGTTGAAACAATTATGGGACGAATTGGATGCACTGACAGCAATACCTATATTAATAATGGATGCAAAGTTCTTAAAGCCTGGGAAGATCAACAGAAAGAGCAGAAACTAATGCAATTCTTAATGGGGCTAAATGATGTTTTTAAACCACTCAAGGGACAGATTCTCTTAATGAAACCATTGTCCAATATTGAGGATTCATATTATATGGCGCAACAGGAAGAAAGACAGAAGAATTCTTCACATTTTATGCGGATGGAAGATCTTTGTTCTTCTCTCATGGCAGGACCTCAGTCGCAGGCAATTACATCTCATCACAGGATGACAGGAATCCTAATTCCAATTCTTCTTGGAACAATAAGAAGAACCTATGGTGCGAGCACTGTCGGATTACAGGGCATACTAAGGCAACCACAAAATTCAGGCTCATAACACAGAGTATTCGGGATAAAAAATCTTCTCAATACATGTTATGAAACTTCTCATCACCAATTGAGGTTCCACTTCTCACCACCAATTGACCTGCAACTCAATTGGTGATGAGAAGTGGAAAAACTTCATAGTTAAGCGTGTTTGGGCTGGAGTAGTACCGGGATGGGTGACCTCCTGGGAAGTCCCCGTGTTGCGCGCTTGACTATCGAGTTTGCCTCATCAAAGGGAGGTTGTGGCCACCAACAACCCGCATGTTGATGGAAGGGGTTGGGTGCTTGGGCTGCAGCCCGGACGACGCCAAGTGAGGCAACAGTGATGATCCCTTTGTGGTCCAGAGTGGGTTGACACTGGGTCGTCAAAGGCAGGGTGGAGTTGTTCAGTAGGGCGCGATCTCGGTATCAGGTAATGCGAGTTCTCGGAGATCGCGCGGGTTGATGGACTTGGTCCGGGGGACTAAGTCCAGCTAGTTGCCTAGTTCGCAGAGTTCGCATAATTTGCGGGCTACTCAGGTATTCGCCGAGTTCGGCAGTATTGGCTGGACACGAATTTTGTCCAAGTCACGGGCTACGGGATGCGCGGACTTGTAGCAGTGTCCACAGGGTTGGCGGACTGGCCGTCTATCCGGCCTTGTCGATGGTGCGACCTAGCGAATAGGTGTTGGTGTCCGCACTATGCGGATACAAGGTGTTAGCCGACAGGATTGATGAGTGGTTATCCTATCAGTGTAGGTGATGACGACACTTCTCCTCACATCTATAAATAGGACCCACCGGCTTGTCATAAAAAGCAGTGAACAGTAAGAATGAGCTCGCGCCTGATTTTGCAGTTACAGTTTTCTAACTACCACGACTAAGGAAGTTGGTTCTGTGCAGGCTGTGGGGCTAACATCTGGCAGCTAGGCGACTAGTGGAAACTTGATGTGGAACGGTTCGCGAATACAGTCAGCGTAGCAGCTAGCCGCGGTCTCGCAGCTAGATCTCTTCCTCGGGTTGCGGATAAGTTGAGCAATTGGCCCGGTCAATCAGCGGATTATGTTCTTGTTTCCTCAGCATTGCAATAACAGCAGTTCGCGCGGTTAGGCGGTCTCGGCGGACTCAAGTGGCGAGTAGGCGGCTTGTGCGGATTTAGGAATTTGTCCGCGCGGATACTTGTTGTTGTTGTTTTTTGTTCCCTAGTTACATTATAAAATCATGTCTTGTAATATATGTCTCGCAGTGTAAAAGAAGTTAATTTCAATTGGAAACTATTGTGCTCATTTTGCTGCTATCTTTTACTTGTCTTCGATTGTGATTGAGTGTTCCTGCGACCTCGATCAGCTCCCGTTTCAGAAATCTTTTACATTAACGAATGACAACTTAACCCTCATGTTCATGACCGTCGCCACATTGCCAAGAAAGCCTAAATCTGTAAACTTATAGAAGATTTCTATAAACAGACTTATATATGTGATTTTTATAAAGGTTTTGTTATTTTTGTAAAAGATTGCAAACCTCCAAATAAGAAACTCGTTACAAAAGAACATTAGATAACATCATGAGCTAGAACTCTTTTGAATCAACAAATCAATTTCTCCGGCCGTCAGTAGAACTCTGATCTATATTATAAAAATCAAAGATTCCACGAAATTAAATGTCAAGATAGGATGAAAATCATTACAAAATGATT
Source organism: Platanthera zijinensis (assembly GCA_039513925.1). Lineage (NCBI taxonomy): Eukaryota > Viridiplantae > Streptophyta > Magnoliopsida > Asparagales > Orchidaceae > Platanthera > Platanthera zijinensis. Next base: position 126,896,179 of record CM077097.1, on the reverse strand, counting down.
CTTATATAAACTAAAAACAAATTATTTTTTTTAATAGTGTTTTTTTTTTGGAAATTTAAACCTTTTAAATAGATATATAGAGTTATTTATCGGAAACTCCCTTCTGAGTTTGCTTAATTGCAGGTTGCACCCCTCTATCTTTCCAAGTTACACTTGCCCCTTTAAGTTTTTCAAGTTTACAAAAATGATCATTTTCTTAAAATATGGATGGAAAATAATTAAATCACTCAAATTATGTTATGACATTTTAATTTTATTTTTTTATAATAATTCTAAATTCATTAATTGCACATAGATAAAATGTAATGCACCTTTTTCGATTACAAAAAATAAAATTGAAACATCATAAAATATGAAGTAGACCTTGGAGTAAAATTCTTGAATTGCAGATTCAATTGCGAGCATGAGATCCATTGAAGTGCAAATACAATTATGAACCATCACCAAATTAGCCTACACGATCAATGAAATTATACGTTACAAAACCAAATAAGACTACACACAAATAATTTAAAAGGAAAAAGTCTTTGTTGGCGTAATATACATAATGCCAATATTATTCATATTTTTTTAATCTAATGCCATCAATTACTTCAACTCATTTCAAAATAACTTAAATTATAATATGATCTAAGTAATTATGCATCTAAAAAAGATTTAAGAAGAACAAGTTTTCAAAATTAAGTTGTCAAAAACAAGTTGGGAGCCACAAGAGTACCGTTGCGTCGTGGCACTGTTGCGGCGACACGGGGGGCCGTGTAACGTCACCCGTGTGTGTGTCTATATAAACACACACAAGTGAAACTGCATGGATGCCCTCCCGTATAGCCAACAACAAACCACAATAACACGGTTGTTGTTGTTTGAGAGGGATATTTTTGTCTTTTTGGTTTTGCCCTAATTTTTCCTATAAATATAAAGGGGTTAGAGTTATTAGAGAGTTCAGAGAGTGGTGTGTTGTAATTTGTATTAACCTCTTCTTTTTCTCCCCCACCGGTGATAGTAGATAGCCCCTCTCCGTGGGCGTTTGTGTTTCTCGCCGAACCACGTAAATCGCATCATATTTATTGTTTATGGTTGTGTGATTTTTGTTTTTCCGCATCGTTTCGCACAACAGTTGCGACAGTGTCCAACGCGATGACACTCTCGCCACTCGCAGCCCACGAGAGCACAATTTTAATTTAATTAAATAAAAAAAAGATGATGATATAATTGAATATTAGAGGGCTAGAATTGCTTTGATTGTCCACACCATTACATCAAAAAAGGATATATTTATATATATTAGTAAGAAAATGATGCACCTTGGCTCCCTCAACTAAGGGGATTGGAAGACACGTGGCTTCAAATGCTTTAACCAAAGAAGTCAAGGCCCCCAGATAGATTTTGGCGAGGAGATCCCATGTGTTAAGAAGATTAAGCTGCGGATTAATGGCCTTAATCACCCTTATTTTTTGCTTTCTCCTTTGGATTAGTATCCTTTTAGCAGCAACGATATTCCTCTGCTCTGTTATCTTCAACCATGAAAAGAATATTTTGTTCTGAAATGGAAAAATATTTATCATTTATTAATCTATATATAACATACAAAATTGCTTCTGTAATATTACATAATTCTATTGTAATTTCACAAACTATATGTTTACAAATAAATTTGACCTCCCATCCCATGCATAGATTGCTAAGTTGTTAGCTGTCTTTATATATACAAGTAATGGGCACGGTATTCCGCCCCTAGAACCAACTACAGCAGTACCCGACAGCATCTCATCCGCGAGAGGGAAGAGGCTTCTCATCTATCAATTAATTAATGTTGTTTAAAACAAATACATTATTAATTAATTGATGCGAAAAAATAAAGATGCCTTTTTTTGTTAAAAAAATTTCATCATATGTATCATTAATTTTCATCATATGTATCAATAAAGATGCCTTTTTTTGTTAAAAAAATTTCATCATATGTATCATTAATTTTCATTATGTTTCTAAAATTGATGTATTTTAATCATTATTTTTTCAAAATAATTTTAATGAAGTTAGCGTGCTTAATAACAAGCTACCATGATAGATATATGAGTTCTAATAAACTTTTTTTTTCAATTTTATAAATTGAGCAGTGTAATCTTTCTTAAGTTATTGAAAGAAAATAATAAAATTATATTTGTCATTTTTGAATGTTTGATGAAACACAACTTTTCTCTTCTAATATTGAAAAGATACACACACTATCATATAAGGGGAATACGTAAAACATTTATCTTCTCAATTTTATCTCTCGGTTTGGAGAGACTTATTTTCACCGATCAAGTGGTTATGATCGTATGAACCGGATCTTAATTAATTAAGATCTCGCTCATGCGGCAGTAACCGCTTTACGGGTGAAAATAAGTAAGCTCACCTTGGCTACAGCTTTGGCGGCCATGGCCGCCTCCGCCCTGGCGTTGACGAATCTCCATTGCATCAGCCTCGCCGCCATTATCTTAAGCCTATGCCCCGCCACCTCTCTCTCCGACGGCTCCTTCTTCTGCCGCAAATATCCCAACACTCCGGTCATCCGTCCACCGCTCTCCCCTTTCGCCTCCGCCGCTGGGTACCTTCCCGGCGACAGCGCCCATGCGGAAGGCGTCACCGTCAGGCCGACCACAACTTTCCTACAGTTTCCCCCCACCGTCTCCACCCTGTTCTCCTTCGAAGACCGGCGAACGCCGTCGCCGCTGCTGCCAGACCGGCTCTTCGCAGTAGAACTCGACCGCGGCAGTGGGCGGACACCGTGGTTGGGTGATAGAGGAGGTGCCACGTGGCAGAGCCGCGGGGTAGCACTTCTGCTCCGGGACGAATTTCCCGGCGAGTGAGGGCGGCTGCTCCCCATCTTTCGTCTTTTTGTACCTCGGTTCCGGCGACACTGGGCGCATCGGCCGCGCGTCGGTTTTCCCCTGGCTGCCTTTCTTAAATACCTCTGGGTATGAATGTAATTTGCTGGAAAAACAAAGGTGATTTTCCAGATTGTGAAAGCCGGAGCAGGAACTGCGAGGCACGTTGCCGGAGTAGGTTAAGGAAAGCGAAGGGAATTGAACTAGGGAAGAGAAGAATCGGGAGCTCATAACTCTGGTTGGGCGCACGTTAATGTTGGAGGGAGATATTGCATTATTTTTTTTTTTTTAAAAATATATATTAATAATATTATTATTAAGTTTGAACTTTGAAATGGACGGATCATCATTTTAGACGCGCAGTCATTTTTGCTTAATTAACACTATCACCCATTCACTCGGGTATTTATGTAAAATGAACATTTGACAAAATCGGCTCCTATTTAATTTAATTTCTTAATAAAATTATAATCGTTTTTCCATTAAAAAAAGGTGATTGTTAATCGCAATCCGTTATTGGCTAGTCGCACCCCAAAATCTGTTAATTTTTCGTGCCTTTTCGAAATACATCTTGTACATGCAATTTCAGAAAAAGTGTTCAACAAGAAAGTTGTAGATCTCGACGATATCTACAACTTTCGTGTTGAGCACCTTTCCTGAAATTGCATGTACAAGACGTATTTTGAAAAGACACGAAAAATAATGAAATTTTGGGGTGCCACTAACAAATAGCTGGTTTGCGATTAACAATCACCTTAAAAAAACATGAAAATATACCTTAAATATTTTTCAAACAGAAAATCAGGGCATGGTGGCCCCTACAATGTCACTAACCACACAAAATTAAGATCAAAAAGGGGCAGAATCCAAAACATGAAAACCTAATGGAAGAGAAATATATCGACTAGCCAACCAATCCCCCCCCCCCCCCCCCCCCCCCCCCCCCACACACTCCAAAGGAGGCTCAAATAAGACCTTGCGGGCTGGGCCAACTCTAGGCTTGGAAATATCTTTGCTGAAACAGTGATTTTGCCCACGCCCGCCTTTTCACGTGCCCACGGGATTCGCACGACGGTTGTCCCTCCGCTTGCAAACCCCCGAATGCGATAGTATATTGAGTGGCAACTACAATACTATGTTGGGGGTTGCGAGTGGTGGGACAACTGTCATGCAAAATACTTCATCTTGCTGCTCCTCCATGCAGGTGACTCATCCGGCAAGTGCGTTGTCCGGCGCGACGGTGGTCTCCTCCCGCCGTAGAGTGTTGATAAGAGAACGAGAAGGATCGGTATTGTCAAGCCCCTGTTGGGCAGACTCCTGGGTTGTACGAGTGCTCCTTCTCGTCATTGTTGTTAGTCGCGAGTATCGTTGTGTGGAGGATACTATCTTCAGGGTCCTCTTCAAGCTTTGGGGAACTCGTTTCTCACAGGTGGCGCCAAACTATTGTGGATCACTCGAGGCTCTTGGTGGGCCGGACTAATTGAACTGCCTTAGACCGTGAAGCGGTCGAGCGTACAAACAGTCACAGAAAGTAAAAAGTTGGCAATACAAAAATTTTTAATGTGGAAAACCCCAAAAAGGGGTAAAAAGCACGTGGTCGGATCGGTGTCGACCAAACATTCACTAGTCTTAGGTGTTGTTAAAAAACTTCTTTAAAAGATCACGAGAGTGACAGAACGCTCCTCGTTACAGTTGCTAAGAGAGAGACATGTGATTGGAGGGTGACAGACCACCACTCACGGAGCTAAGTTTTTCATTTGCTGTAATAGGGAGCTTCACACTTCAGATGTTTTGGAATCTTATAAGGTTGTTTTTTGGAGGCCTAAGTGGTGCATTTTGTGTGGTTTTATCCATGCAGCTTGTCTCCAGTTGTGTCTGGAGGAATCTGGAGTGCTGATTTTGTTGGCAGCTGGGATTCTTGTTTTTGAGTTGAGAACGCTAAGCGTTTGTAACGGTTTTTAGAACGGAGCACGTGGCGGCACGCTTGGAGCGATCTTGAGAGTGGAGCATACAGTGGCGCACTTAGAGAGAACTTGAGAGCAGAGTGCACAACAACACGCTTAAAGCGATCTTGAGAGCGTACCGCACGGCAGCCTACTTGGAATGGAGCACGTGGCGCTGCGCAAGAAAGCGTAGTGCGCAGAAGCGCGGAAGGGGGAAAGCGTGCGGAGGCGCGTAAAGAGAGAAGGGGAGGAGAAGTGGAGAGAGAGGAGAGCGTAGGAGAAAATCTGGGGAGCCGATAATGGAAATGAAGGAGGGTCTTGGGTTCTATTTATAGGCCACCAAGGTAGTTACGGTGGTTACCCGGTTATCTGCATTCCGTAATCACGATAATTACTATTCGCAGACCAATTTTATAAAGTTCTACATGCGTATTATTTTATTATTTTTTATTAAATGCAGGCCATTCTTATTTTTGGCTAAACGCACTCCCATGACAGGTTGTTACGGGGTGGTTATGTGAGATGGATGGAGGATATTGCATGGACGTTGTGTGTGGTTACGCGAGACCCAACTAGCGAGGGTCAGCCGATGGAGGGATCTAGGCCATTGCTAGTGGAAGGCTGGGCGGCCGGGGGGCTGCCCGACTTGGGAGGCCAAGGGGTCGCCCAATCCAGGTGGCCAAAGGGGTGGGCGATCATGCATGGGGCCGCCCTCCCTCTTGCGGCGGAAGGGCCTCCCGGATCTGGGCGGCCAGAAGGCCCCCCGATTCAGGCGACTAGAGGGCAGGAAATCCTAAGGGTTGGGTGGCCTGGGAGCCGCCCGCCCTCTGTAGCACATGGGGTCTTCGCCCGGATCTGGGCGGCCAGGAGGTCGCCCGATCGTGGCGTCCAAAGGGCAGGGCGGCGGTCCACCCTATACAACAGAAGGGGCCGCCGCCCGAATCTTGGCGGCTAGGAGGCCACCCGATCCGGGCGGCCATAGGAGGGCTGCCTTCCCGGGAGAGGTTGCGCGCTTTGCGCGGCCTGATGCATTGGGATGCACATTTTCTTAACAAAAATAAAAAAATATTGTATAACAACTCTCCATTAATTAATTATAATACATAAACTCAAAATACAAGCGCTCCTTGCCTAACCCAAACGAAGTTGCATGCAATTATTAGATATAATACTGCATTCATTGTATTTGTATCTAGAGGTGACCAAAAGAATTGAGCTTAGGCTCAAGCTCGTTTCGGTCTGACAAAGGCCCATTAGGCTTGGACCAGGGCAGGCCTGATTCAGTCATGAATTAGGCCCTTGGGCCCATTTAAGTTTTCCCAAACTAAGTAGAGCTTGGCCCGGGCTGGACCCAGCAACCTGGCTTCGGCCAAGTCATCAGGCCCCTCTTAGGATGCAGAAGTTATTCCGTCCGAAACCCGGGTGACCAATTTTGCTCGCGCGTGACTACCCAAACAGGTTCTCACGCCCTTTGTGCTTTTAGTTTTTCCTCTCTCTAAAGCTTCGTTTGGGGCAGTGGCGGATCTAGGGGGCAAGGGGGGGCCCGGGCCCCCACTCTAATTTTGAAGTTTTATGTATTATGTATATAATATAATATAAATAAAAAAAACCCTATCTAGCTATCGATCTCCAGATCGGATTTCTCCCTCCCAGGTCTTGGCGTGCGTCGCTGCCCAGCCTGTCCCTGTTCTCACTTCTCGCACGTTCATCTCTCTCAATCATCTCAGTTCTGACTCGACCCCCTCAACCCCCGCCGTTGTCACTTGTCCTTACTCCCGACCACCAGCAGGCAACAACCCGACCTCCAGTTGGCCCCGACAGCCCTCTGCTTGAAGATCTGAAGAAAAAGGAGGGTGTGTCGTGTGCGTTCTCCGCCTCTCTCTCCCTCCGGTAGTCCGGAGCGACTCCGGTGGATACCGTGGTTTGTGACTCACCTCCAACGACGTCAACAACGGGTTGGGTAACGAATTCCTCTACCTCATTTTATGTGATTTTCTTCTATACATAATAGCTTGGTGGAGAGATTTAGGTGTGGCTTTGGAAACGTTTGGGTGAATCACCTCGCATTTCGTTCGGACCGTGTGAGTCCTTTTCGCTTGAGCGGACATTGACCTATAGTCCTTATTCAATTTTTAGAGGCGTAGCGAACCTTTGTTTTATTTGTTTTTTATGAACTATCGGGTCAATTGTGTCTGTCTCCGACATGATACTTGCATTAAAAGCTCGAGCGCATTTCCGGGTTAGGCATGCTGTGTGAAGCTTATTCGTGTCATTGACACGGATCAGTGATGTTGTTTGCATTTAGATTACTGTACGCATGTGTTATGACGGTCACAATGTCGTTATAATGCCAAAATTTTGTGTGAACCTTTGTTTTATTTGTTTAACGAAGAAATCAAATACCTATTATTTTATTGACAAGCTAATTCGGCTAATTTTGACACTTTTGGTCTCAACAGCGACTACAGAACGATCATTTCTACTATGAAACTTATTAAAACAAGACTGCGCAACAAAATAGAGGATGAATTTCTTGCAAACTGTATGACTCTCTACATAGAATGAGAAATAACAGAGAAGATCGAGAAAAATGTGATCATTGATGAATTCTACAAGTTGAAAAAATGGCGCGCACAACTAAAATAAGGTAACATTCATATTGTAATTTTTTTATTGTTAATGCTAATATTTCAAATTAGATTTTTTTTTTACTTTTTATATTTTGATTCATACTTTTTTTAGGCCCCCCTTACTTCAAATCTTGGATTCGCCCCTGATTTGGGGGGACTTATTTTTACCGGTCAAGCGGTTACGACCGCATGAACAGCTTGACCGGTGAAAATAAGTCCCTCCAAACGAAGCCTAAGGTGGCGTTTGGTTCAACGGTTTGACTGCTGTGCGGCTGGGACGCACCGCAAGTTTTCGTATAAGCTGTGTTTGGGATAACTTATTTCCAAACCCCCGTTTTATTTATTCCGTTATTTTCTTATAACCCTGGTCCGCAGTTTTTTTCCGCGGTGAATCAGAGAAGCTAATCGTGATTCCCGTCTTCCCCGATCTTGATTCTGGTCTTCCCTGATCGTGATTTCGCTCTTCTCCCTCCGACGCCCACGCCATCGAGTGTCTCGACTCCGACAGCCACGCCTCCGACGGTCTCGTCTCTGACGGCTCGGAAATCTAACATTCGCCGTTCTTCTCCCTCCGCCGGCGATCTATTCTTATTTTTCCTGATCTGCACCAACAAAGCTCCCCAACCTCAGGCAAATTTCCAGATCTGCACCAACAGATCAGACTATTACTATGTTGGATCACACCTATGCGGCTATGCTCAACATTTCTTTAGTGAATTCTTCTGATATTACTATGTTGGATCACACCTACAGCATCATCTGTAGTATATCAGAAGAATTGATGATCTGTATGATCAACCTCAGAGTTCTGAGAGTGATCAGTACAGGACAGATTCTGATGATTCTGCTAGCACTATTGCCAAGAAAAGGAAAGCTAGAAGCAAAGCAATGATGTCTGTTTCCCCAGCTCAAGCAAATGACTCCAATGATATTCTCTACTATATTTTGCATGACTGCCCCTTATCTGAGCCTTGGATGCAATACTCCAAGAACCAATTAAAGGCTATGAAGAAGAAAAGGAAGCTAGACAAGTATGAAAAAGGATCTTCTCAATATCAGCCTCCTCCTCCTCCTCCAGATTCTGGATCAGGCTCAGCCCCTCAAGCTCCAGTTTCCAGACACAGTTCTTCCCAGTCCTATCAGAGATCCTATCAAAGGGGACATCATCAAAGGGGATATCAATCCAGAAGAGATCAATATAGAGGAAATCAGAGAGGACAAAGATCTTATCAAAGGGAAGGACAAGGCCACTCTGACTCTTCTTTAGGTCCTTTCCTTTACAGGCTGAAAGACTCAATTATTTCCAGGACCCCTCCTGCTTCTGAATCTCTCAACAGGTATGAACCTCCTGTTCCTTTTGAGGATCCTGAGAACAATCCTTTATCTTGGACAGCAAGAATGAAAGAACTAGCTGCTCTTGATCAATTAAAGAAAGCCAGAGAGCAAGGCATGGACATCTCAAATATAACAACTTTGTCAGATCAAAGGAAGAAAGAATTGGAAAGATATGCTTCTAGAAAGTTTTTTAATCCAGAAGACTATATGAAGCTGCACCCAGAGGCTGTAGTTCCAAGGCCAAGATCTCAAACTTCTCTAGGTGCAGAGGACGATAGAAGATCAAAGAAAGAAAGTCATAATCCTAACAGAGAAATTTTGTTTAAAAAGGGAACTGAAAAGAAGTGATCTGTGTAAGCTGAACATCATTCTCCCTTGGATATTTGCTGTCTTTTTATCTGTGATCTGCATTGCTGCTATATATCTCCTCTGCAGTATTGATTTAGCTTTTGTGTTGATGTATGCTTATTTATTTCCTATTTCTGTCTGTAAATAGTAATCCTAACCCAAATAGGGGGAGATTGTTGGAACATCCTATTACTAATTTGGGCAAGGATCACTATGTCTCTTAGGAAACCAGGTTGACCTAGTTGTATAGTGTAAAGGTCAACATTAGAATGAGTCTAGGGCTTAGAACTTAGGTTTGAAGCTGCCCCCAAGGACCATTCAAGCTCAGGATTTCAAGCTAAGTAAAGAGATAAAAATAGTCGAACGACGGTCGACTATCGTCGAGCTTCAGTCCGACGATCGTCGAGCTCTGGTCGACTACTTATGTCCTCAGCCTTCTGCTTGTTGCTGGCTTCGGTCGACTATCGTCGAGCTTCAGTCCGACGATCGTCGAGCTTTGGTCGACGATCTCTGGCTGTGCTTGGGTCGACTATTTCTGGGAAAATTTAGGTCGACGATCTCTGTCTTAATCAGATCGATTATTTCTGCCAGACCAAGAACTTAGATAGTCGATCTCAGATCGACGTTTTCTGTCAGAATGATCTATTCCTTCTCTGAGCTCTGGTCGACGATCTTCGAGCTCAGATCGACGTTTTCTGTCAGAATGATCTATTCCTTCTCTGAGCTCTGGTCGACGATCGTGGAGCTCATATCGACGTTTATTTTGAGAGATCGACGTTCTTAAGGATTCAAATGCTGCCAGTCTTTGGAATGTTTTTGAATTCTCTCAGCATTTAATTTCAAGAAGATTTGCCAGCCATTTTCATTTATTCTGGAACAAGTTTCAAGGAATTATTCAGGAATGTTTCATTGGACTTTCCTCTAGAAGACAAATCATTTATGGAAGGCATTTAATGTCTGATAACGGCTATCTTGGAAGAATTATATTCAGAGAATAAGATCGTCTTCTCCAACACTACTCTCCGAGAGAATTAATCCAGAGTCAATATACAATAGAATCAAGAGACACACACTATTACAGAAGAACAAGAAGAATTAAGCTGTGAAAGATAACCATCCTCTTGCTTACAGAAAAGTGATCAAAGCTTCATCTCAAAGAACTCCAGACACCTCATCTTTCAGCCTCTTTGCTGAAGCAATTCTATGCTGGAGATCTAAAGATCTGAAGACCTATCACCCTAGAGCAAAGCTTCCATTCCTGATTCATTCAACATCTCAGGGGGAGCTTTGACAACAAAAGATCCACTAGTCTTCTCTCATTTGATTTGAGAACAGAGAAGACAATCTCACCTCTTTACCTTTTTCTTTTTCCTGCTGTAAAGGGTTCTTGAACTCCCTTCAAAAGTTTTGTCTGGTTCTGAGAGCCTTGTCAAAACTCAGTGGTGGCAAGACACCTTATCAAAAAATCCAGTTTTGGTTTTTGAGCACCTTATCAAAAGCTCATTGGTGTCAGGACACCTGATCAACTCATCCTGAGTGGATTCCTACCAAGGGTGGTAGAAGAGTGGATGTACCCAGGTTTTTGGGGAACCACTATATTTCCTTGTGTCTTCTGGTCTGTTTGTGTGATTTGTCTGCTGTGTGCTGTGCTCTTTACTTCTTGGTTTTTAACTTCTTACTAGCACTCTACACTATATCATAAATTGAATTTTATATGTGCTGTTTATTTCAACTGTGAAAAATTATTTTAAAATACTCTATTCACCCCCCCTCTAGAGTTGAGATAGATCTTACCCTCACTTTTAGTATGCGTGTGTTGTGTGTGTGTTCTATGTGTGTGTTGTGCGTGTGTGTTATGTGTGTTGTGTGTGTTGCATCATTTTTGTGGAGTGTTTTCATATACTATCCTTTAATATATCATACTATCATGGGATGACTTCACAAGAGCGGTAAGATGTAACGACTTCACCTGTTAAATAACATATAATAGAATGTCCGGCCGGGGCCCCACACTATATGCTATAAATAGATGGTGAGGTCATATGATAATACCATCAACGCATCCTAACACAGAGCATGCTAAAAGACCTGGGTCATTGGATCCAAATAGAAATAATTGGATGGCCAAGATCTGCCCAAAATTCCATTTTTGACCTGACACGGCCTGTGACACGCCCGTGTCCCAGGCCGTGTCCCCCAAGCGGTGTACGAACCGACTCAAAAAGAACCAGAACACGGGCTCCACATGCCCGTGTCAGAGGGCAGACATGCCCGTGTCAACTTTGACACAACTGTGTGACTAGTCGTGTCACCTGTTGTAACACAAGCACAAATCACCCGAGCAGGACACGGCTAAGGCACACGCCCGTGTCCATGGCCGTGTGCCTAACACGCCCCTGTGACACGCCCGTGTCACAGGCCGTGTTCCACACTCAACGCCACTCAACGTCATTCCTCTCAGCGTCACACAACGCCACTCAGTATTCTCCCGAGCAGGACACTCCCTGGGACACGCCCGTGTCCCAGGCCGTGTCGCCTCTCGACGATCAGTTCTCAAGAACTCGAGTCGACGCCTCGAGAAAAGGACACGCCCTGTGACACGCCCGTGTCCCAGGCCGTGTGTCTGGACATGCCCTGGGACACGGCCGTGTCCCATGCCGTGTCACCCAGCCCGACTCCATCTTAAGATTTTGGGGTGGTACACAAGAAACATGCACTGGCACTGCAGGTGGTGCAGAGGAGATGATCGCGCTATGTAATATCATAGCAGATCAGTTGTATGATGTTGGGTGTGGCCCGCCATCTAGTTGTTGGATGGGGTGCCTCCCGGGCGCACCCGGGTTGGCTCCTAGCATGGGTGCAGGGGAACTCCATGGTACGGTTTAGTGCAAAGGAGTCGGGTTGGCTCCGGGCATGAGTATAGGGGAGTTCCGGGCACGGTTTAAGTGCGACGGAGCCATGCGAACAGTTTGACCGGTCCTGCTAAAATAATATAAAGGAATTGGTAGCGCCCTTCCTAACACTCCGGGATTTTGGGAGAGTTGGTTGGCGCCATTCCTAACAACTGGTATCAGAGCCGAGGGGAAGGTCATAGGTTCAATCTCCCTAGATGACGTTCCAGGGGGAGTTTGTTGGGTGTGGCCCGCCATCCAGGTGGTTGATGGGGTGCCTCCCGGGTGCACCTGGGTTGGCTCCTGACATTGGTGCAGGGGAACTCCATGGTACAGTTTAATGCAAGGGAGTCGGGTTGGCTCCGGGCATGAGTATAGGGGAGTTCCGGGCACGGTTTAAGTGCGAGGGAGCCATGCGAACAGTTTGACCGGTCCTGCTAAAATAATATAAAGGAATTGGTAGCGCCCTTCCTAACACTCCGGGGTTTTGGGAGAGTTGGTAGGCGTCATTCCTAATAACATTGTTATGCAATCAGACCGAGTACTGCGGTAGCGCAGCGGAATTAACTCAAGCAAAATAATTGTACAAAATAAAATAACAGAGCGAGATTTCAAGCACACAGACGACAACAAAAATTTTACGTGGTTCGGAGAGGAGCTCCTACGTCCATGGGGAGAGCGTGCCGGAAAAAATCCACTATCAAAATAGGAGTTACAGATTACAACTGAGACCGCAAAGGTTGAGCAATAAATAGAGAATTGAAAAACTGAAAATGAGAGCCACCGCTTGGAATCGCCACCGCCGCGTTGCTTGGAATCGCCACTGCCGAGTCGCTTGGAGCACTGCAGGAGGCCGGCCAGATGTCGATCCGACTGGATCCGACCGGATGCCGCCTCCGTTGACTCCGCCTGGAGTCGCCGCTGCGATGGTGGCCGAGACACTCGATCCACCTGATCGAGTCAAATGTTGTCGCTGCCTGGTTGCCTGAAGCCGCCGCCGCTATGCTCTCTCCTTTATTACTCTCTCACTGGTTTCACAACTTTGGATCTCACAATTTCCACTCCTCTAGTTGCAGCAATCGGCCAAGGCAGCCCCTCCCTTTAAATAGCTTCACGGATCATCCCCAAATAAGGAGATAAACTCAAATTTGGGATGACATAAAAGGAAGGGATCGGCTAAGAAAGAATCTCCCAGAAAAATATAGCAATTAAGCACCTCTTAATTAGGAGATAATCCCAGATTTGAAATAACAATAACCGGCCACCAGAGATCTCCTAAAAATAGCATTCCTAATATAGTTTACCCCGAATAAGGAAATGTAACCTCCCACGGATTGGTGAGGTTGCACATCTAATAATCTCCACCTTGACGCCTCACACGAACGTAACTCCACCTACAACTTGGATTTTCCCCCCTCCGGCAAACTACCCCCTCTCCCCGGGGTCACCCCAATCAGCATGCACCAATATGATCCAAGTCAAGACAGTGCTTGAACTTGCCTCCTGTCACTGGTTTTGTCAGCATGTCCGCAATATTATCCTCTGTGGGCACCTTCAGTAACTGAATGTCTCCGCCAGCAACAAACTCCCTCAACTTGTGGTAGCGCACATCAATGCGTTTTGTCCTGACATGATAGACTGGGTCTTTGGCTAGACAAATCGCACTCTGACTATCACAATGCAGCTTCACCGCCTCCTGAGAAATCCTGAGTTCTTTGGCGAGACCTTTGAGCCAGATAGCTTCCTTTACAGCTTCTACTGCAGCAATGTACTCTGCCTCCGTCATGGATAGAGCCGCGATGTACTGGAGAGTTGCTTTCCAACTGATGGGACCTCCACCTAGAAGGAAGATATACCCGGAAGTAGATCTCCTTCTGTCGAGGTCTCCGGCGTAGTCAGAATCAACGTAGCCCTCTAACTCATCGACATCCTTGCTCTTCTGAAATACTAATCCGACGTTTGGGGTTCCTCTCAAGTACCTTAGAACCCACTTGATGGCTTCCCAATATTGTCGTCCCGGATTCCCCATATACCTGCTGACAACGCTCACAGCCTGAGCTATATCTGGTCTCGTATAGATCATAACGTACATCAAACATCCTACCGCACTAGCGTACGACACCTTGAGCATCTTTTGGCATTCCTCCTCAGTGTTTGGACACTACTGTGACGACATTCTAAACTATTGCCCGAGAGGGTGGTAACAGGTTTAGACTCCATCATATTGAATTTCTCCAACACCTTCTGAATATAGCCTGTCTGAGAAAGCCAAAGCATGCCTCGCTTTCTGTCCCGCTTGATTTCCATTCCAAGAATTTTCTGCGCGTGACCCAGATCCTTCATTTCAAACTCAGCATGCAACTTCTCCTTCAGTAATTGAATCTCCCGAGCTAATTTGCAAGTGATTAGCATGTCGTCGACATATAACATCAGAATCAAAATGTTGCCATTCGCCAGGAACTTGTGGTAGACACAGTTGTCGTACTGGCTTCTGCTGAAACCCTGAGAGACCATGAACGTGTCGAACCTCTTGTTCCACATTCTCGGAGCCTGCTTTAAACCGTAAAGGGATCTCCTTAACTTGCACACCTTTTTCTCGTTGCCTGGTTCAATGAACCCTTCAGGATGCAGGATGTTGATCTCCTCTTCTAAGTTGCCGTGAAGAAAAGTTGTCTTCACGTCCATTTGCTCTAGCTCCAAGTCCCACAGCGCTACTATAGCAAGTAGCACCCGTATGGAACAGTCTTTTACTACTGGTGAGAAGATTTCGTCGAAATCGATTCCTTTCTTCTGTGTGAATCCCTTAGCCACGAATCTCGCCTTGTATCTCCACTGGTCCTTCCCGAAAGTGGACTCCTTCATAAATACCCACTTGGAGCTGATTGCCTTAGCTCCTTTCGGTAGGCTAACCAGTTCCCAAGTCTGGTTCTTTCGAAGTGAGTCCATCTCCTCTTTCATCGCAGCCTTCCACTAAGAGCGATCACTGCTCTTCATAGCTTCTTGGTAAGACCCAGGGTCAGAGGAGATCACTTGAAAGACATATGCTACAGTGTCATGTAGCCTGAGAGGCAGACTGACCTCTCTCCTCGCACTTTCTCTAGCAATAGAGTAAGGCTCCACTTCAGTAGGTTGCACAGCATCAGCATCCTCCGTGTCGGAGGAATCACCATGGTCTTCAGTCTGGTCACTCCTCTCCAGCTCCACCTCCAGGGGTGTGACCGGAGTCTTCTCCACTTCTTCAGATTTGTACTGAGACTGAGACTTCTTCAACATAGAAGTCTCGTCAAAAATTACGTCGCGCCTGATCTCCACCTTCATGTCAGGGTTCCACAGCTTGAATCCCTTCGTACCAGCCTTTCGGCCCAGATAGACGCACTTCTTGGACTTTGGATCCAGCTTCGTCCTCTTGGAGTCCTGCACTAGGGTGTACATAGGACAACCAAACATGTGGATATCAGAATAATCAACCGGCTTGCCTAACCAAACCTCCTGTGGCGATTTCAGATTTAGTGACATCGATGGGGATCGATTCACTAGATAACACGCCGTGTTAATAGCTTCGACCCAAAAGGACTTTGGTAGGCCGACGAACAGACGCATGCACCGAGCTCTCTCTAATAACGTCCTATTCATCCTTTCTGCGACGCCGTTCTGCTGCGGTGTACCAGGAATAGTAAGGTAGAGAGTGATGCCCTCCTGATCACAGTAAGTCTGAAACTCGGCTGAGGTGTACTCGCCGCCATTGTCGGATCTGAGGTACTTAACCTTCTTCCCGGCCTGCTTCTCCACCTTAGTCTTCCATATTTTTAATTTCTCGAAGATTTCAGATTTGTTCTTCAGGACGTAGATCCAGACCTTCCTTGAGAAGTCGTCGATGAAGGTCATGAGGTATCTTGCGTCTCTAGCGAAGGCTCTGGGGAAGGCCCCCAAACATCCGAGTGAATATACTCCAGTGCCTGCTTACTCCGCTTGCTCGACGTCACGAACTTCACTTTATGCTGCTTTCCAAGAACGCAGGTCTCGCAGAAATATAACTTGCACGTCTAGACCCCTTTAGTAGGCCTCTTTTGTGAAGCTCCATCAGTCCTCTCTCGCTCATGTGGCCAAGCTTGGCATGCCACAGCAGAGACGAGTCTTCATCTGACGTTGCAACAACTGCTGCATCACCGGCAATAGTGGTGCCGATCAATCTATAGAGAGTGCCAGAGCGCTCTCCTTTCATAATCACCAGAGCACCTCTCTTGACCTTCAGATATCCGTCTTCGCTGGTGTAGGAGCATCTGGTCGCCTCCAAAGTTCCTAGGGATATCAGATTCTTCCTTAGATCAGGCACATATCTAACGTCAGTGAGAGTTCTAATTGTTCCGTCGAACATCTTGATTCTAACGCTCCCAATTCCCAGTGTTCTGCACTCTGAGTCATTTCCCATCAATACCCGACCGTCGTCGCACTCCCTGAATGTAGTGAACCATTCCTTGTGAGGACACATGTGATATGAGCATCCGGTGTCCATGATCCATGCGTCAGTAGTATCGAGACTGGGTGAGATATGTAGGACATCAACATCGCTATCTGGGTCTGAAGCCACGGCTGCCTGCTGTGGCTCTTTGTCTTTCCCCTTCAACTTCCTCTTCGGGCAGTTGATCTTCCAGTGTCACTCCTCCTTGCAGTAGTGACACTAGTTCTTCTTGTCCCTAGACTTAGACCTAGGTCGATTGGCCTTCTTCCCTCTGTCTCTCGATCTGCCTTTGACCGGTTCCTTGTTCTTCACGAACAAACCCTCGCTGGTGCTAGGACCAGATTTGCTCCTCGTTTCATTTGAGAGCAACATCGTCATCACCTCCTCCATCTTGAGGGTGTCTTTTCCATAGAGGATGGTGGTGACCAGATGGTCATATGACTTAGGTAGGGAGGACAATAACTGAAGAGCCTGGTCTTCTTCTTCAACCTTCACATCCATGCTCCGCAGCTGGGAGATAAGCTTGTTGAACACGTTCATGTGCTCCAACAGCTGATTACTCTCAGACATCTTCAGGCTATACAACTGTCTCTTCACGTAGAGCTTATTGGTGAGAGACTTCGGCATGCATAGCTCCTCCAGCTTCTTCCATAATTCTTCTGTAGTCTCAGCGTCGACTACGTTGTACACCTGGATAGACCAAAATGATAGGGGTTACTTGGTTCTAAAAAATGTCTGAATGAAATATTATCTTTTGTGTTGGGTGTTATATTATGAAAAAAATGTTTTTTCATATATTTAATGATTGGTAATTAAAAGTTATGGTAAAAAAAATTTCATTCTAAACTTCATTTTGTTTTCAAACAACTTTTTCAAAACTTTGTTTTGCAAACTCCATTTCATCAAAACAGTTTTAAACAAAACTCTGTTTTCCAGAATCAACACTTTTTCTATCAGCAGTTTTTCATCAGCAACTTTTCATTAACAACAGTCCAACCAAACAGAGCCTAAGGTAGCGTTTGGTTGGGCTGATTGCCGCCGGTGCGTTTGCGCCGAAACGCCATTTTTGTTATAAGCGGCATTTGTTTCCGTTGATCCAGCAAACTGTGTTTATTCTCGTCCGTCGTTTCCTTCTACGCGCCATCCGCGATTTTTTTCTCCGGTCCACCGCACTTCGCGACTTCCTGATTTTGCGCGACACAGTGCTCATCCTCCGCAGAAGCCAGCAGCAGGAATCGCTCTGTTGCCGCCTCCTCTTCCGATCCCTACTTGAAGCCCTTAAACCAGCAGTTCTCCCATCGATAGATCAACGATTCTCCAGCGCCGAAGGTTCTTCTCTGAACACTTTTCATTTTTCTTCTTCTTCAACGATTCTCCATCGATAGATCCCTAGTTATGCTTCAACTTCTTCTGCTTCATCCTGATATTCTTCTGCTTCAACGATTCTCCATCAACGATCCTCCACACCTCTTCTCCAAAGTAGGTATTTAGAGCAGATTTTGGTGCCATGGCCGTGACCCTCCAACCCTGGATCTGGATCCCCTGGAGTTCCTCCGGGAACTCCAAGGGGTGGAGTTCGCGTTTTGGGAAAAAATGGAGCAGAACCGGAAAAAATGGTTAACATGAAAGTTGTAGATACCGCCGAGACGAATAACTTTCATGTTAACCATTTTTGGTGGAGTCTCGGCGGTATCTACAACTTTCATGTTAATCATTTTTTCCGATTCCGCTCCATTTTTTCCCAAAACGCGAACTCCACCCATTGGAGTTCCCGGAGGAACTCCATGGGATCCGGATCCTCCAACCTGGTGTTCTCTGCAGTTTTTTTAGTTTTTGGTGGAGTTTTTTCTACAGTTTTTTAGGGCAGATTTTGGTAGTTTATTCCATCTTTTTTTTCAGTTTTTTGTGCAGTTCAATTTTTAGACCAAATTTTTCTCAAAATGTTTTGTTCAAATTTTGGTGCAAATTTTTGTTCTGATTTTCTGTCTACCTTCTATTGCTGATTTGTTCTTGTAGTTACATTAGTAAAGCTTGTTCAGATTTTATAACAATAGTTTGCTAATGTGTGTTTTGTTTTCAAATTATTTTTCCATTTTTTTTTTTGAAAACTTCATTTCATCCCAATAGTTTTTTAACAAAACTCCGTTTTCTAAAATCAACACTTCTCCTATCAGCAGTTTTTTAACAAAGCTCTGTTTGGTTGAGCTGTTGCTAATGGAAAACTGTTGATGAGCTGTTGCTGATAGAAAAAGTACTGATTTTGGAAAACAGAGTTTTGCTAAAAAAACTGTTTGGGTGAAACAGAATTTACAAACCTGAGTTTTCAAAAAGTTGTTTGGATACAAAACGGAGTTTTGAATAAATTTTTTTTTTCAAATATATATAACACAAAATAAAATTTCATTCATACATTTTTTTCAATCATAACATATATTTTTCAATCATTAACATCTTCTACATAACGTAACACCCAACGCAAAAAATCTTTTTTTTAATCCAGACCATTTCTAGGTCTATGCTCTACATTCAAACACCTGATCTGCTATAATATCACGCAGTGCGATCATCTCCTCTACACCGGCCACAGTGTCAGAGCAATCTTCCTGCCGCCTTTGAGAGGTCATCCCAAGATATGGATCCCTTTGCTCAGATTCAATGAAATCTATATCTACACGCGAATGGTGGTGACGAATGAAATTATGCAGTGTCATCGTGGCGATCACTATACGTGCTTGTTTGTCGAAGCTATAGCTTGGTATGTCCCGTAGTATGGTCCACTTCTTCTTCCAAATACCGAATAAGCGCTCTATCACACTTCTAAGCGATGAGTGTGCATGATTGAACATCTCCCGACATCCTTCTGCTCGACGACCACCACGAGCAAAGTCTGGTAGATGATATCGCGTGTCCTGATAAGGTTTTAAGTAACCCTTTTACAGTGGATAGCCAGAGTCAACCAAGTAATATTTTCATACACATTAATAATAATTATTTAGTTACTCAAATATTATTAGGAATAAATAGATAAAACAAATTTAATAGTTACCCAGAGGTGGATGAGGGAAATTATAACGTGGATCACTTAGGGCAAAATTGAATATACGGCTATCATGTGCTGATCCTTCCCAACCAGTCATAACAAAAGTAAAACACATAGTAAAATCACATGCTGCCATGACATTTTGAGTTGGACTATCACGCCTCCCAATGTCTCTGTTGTATGCTGAAATCACTCGCACATTTTTCTCATTGATTCATTATGTGACAATATGTATACTGTCAATGTTAAGATACAAATACATACACATATACACACACACACATATATGCACTCACACATAAATCACACACGCACACATATACGCACACACATAAACACACACACACACATACATAAACACACACACACACACACACACACATAAACACACACACACACACACACAAACACACACACACACACAACCCATATACACACAAACAAACACATACACACACAAACACACACACATATACACAAACACACATATACACACTCACACATAAATCACACACGCACACATACACACACACACACATATATACACACACCTGCAGTAAACACACACATACACACGTGCACACATACAGTATAAACACACACCTGCAATAAACACACACACACATGCACATACAATATAAACACACACCTGCAGTAAACACACACACACACATACACAACCAAGATCAAAAGAACACCAAAACGATGTATGAAACCTGAAAACACCTAAAAAAAAGTTAAATTGACAACCACAACATTGCGTATATCCGGTGAAAATTGCATTAGAAAGTTAATCCTACACATTGCATATCAAATCTAACCTAAAACTCAGAAAACCAGTGCAACAAGGGAGGATCCAGTGAAAAGAAACATGGTAAAACAAGATTTGTGTGAAGAAGGCCGGATCCACGTATTGTGAAACAAACGAAAAAAAACGAAAATTTGGGAGGTTACCTTGTAGATCGGCGATCGGGGAAGATGGAGGAGTGTCGGCGGTGTGCGACGTGAGGAAGCTCGGACCGCTGCAGGGAGGAATCGCTGGCTCCGGTGGTCGCTGCAAAGAGGAATCGCTGGCTCCGGTGGTCGCTGCAGGGAGGAATCGCTGGATCTGGCCGCCTCTGGGAAGGAATCGGGAAGAGAAGAGAAGGAGCGGAGGAGAGGGTTATCGGGAGGATTTCGCGATTGCGGCTGAACGCGAAAAATTGTCGCGGACCTGGATAGATAAGAAACATCGGAGGTTATAAAACACATTTCTTAGGATCAGCCGAACCAAACACAACTTATGACCATAATGCCGTTGCGTTTGCACCGCACTGCAGCCCATAAGCCGAACCAAACGCTACCTAAATCTCAGTCCTTCATACCTCCACGCGACAAGAGCTCCTCCACCTAGTTCTAGATTTAGGAATGGAGTCTTAGGCTCTGTTTGGGACAGCTCTGGCGGATTGAAAAGCTGCTGTTCGGATAGAGCTGTTTTAAAATAGATCTCTGAGGAGCAGTTTTGAAAAGCTGCAGAGTGTTTGAGTGTTCTGTGCAGAAGTGCGCTCGGAATCGCCGGAGAGAGGCCGTCGGGGGCTCGGAATCACCGGAGGAAGGCCGTCCGGGGCTCGGAATCGCCGGAGGAAGGCCGTCCGGCCTCTGAGCATGTTCCAACTGAAGAAACCATTTGATTTCCGAAACCTATGAGAGAGAAAGCTATTTTGCGGAAGCTGAAGCTGGGGGGGGGAGAGATTTCTGAAGAGCTGCAAAACAGCTTCAGATTTCTGAAAAGCTGTTCATAAGGAGCTGTCCCAAACAGTTAAAAAACAGCTCTGGCGGCTGGAATAGAGATTCTCCAGCCACCAGAGCTGCGCCAAACAGACCCTTAGTTGCAATAATCCCTCCTCAGGATGCGGCCTAATTCTATCCGCCCAAAATAGAATAAAATACGACAGTCAACCATTTTTTTAAAATTTAAAGTGCATTAATTATTATGCAAGTAGAGGCGTGCTCACATAGGTAGGGCTCATGAGTTCTATTTTTCATGATGCATAATTTTGCCTATTTTTTAATATAATAATTTATTTAAAATGTAGATAATTTTTGAGATTTTTTTTACATCCACCACATCATGCAACAATCTGATGAAGTCCACCATCAACTTTGTTGCTATTATAATTATAATTACTATAATATGATATATGCAAGAAGGGAGAAAGTAGGAGATCTCTTCTATCTCTATCAATTATTATTATCTCTTGTGCTAATTATGAAGTAAAGTATAGTACATTTTTTTTGTCTTAATGCAGATGAGTTTCCAATGTTTTATGATGTTAAACTAATAGAGATGCAGTATATTAATTTTAGTCTTTTTTTAAAAAAAATCTTTTAAAAAATATATATTTAAGTTTGACTTGGACTCTATAAAAAAAAATAGAAAACCAATATCTATATATCCTAGCATTTTATTTTTCACAATTTTTGTTGGATATCGCATTATCGCTCAAGCCTCTTGGCAGACTGGATTAAATTAGGACTTCCTAGCCTTTGAAACGGTAGAGCGTGGAAAATGGAAATAGTCACAAAGTATTATTTTATTTATCTTTTTCCCACTCACGCCGGTGATTACGTGGCTGGTTACCCACGCTACGAACGACGGCATTCGCGAAAGAGCGATCGGACGGCGTAGAGGGGGTCGTCTTTGAAGGTTTGCGGGTGACGAGCACCGGCGGCGGGCGGCTGCCGTGGGAGGAGGAAGAGCCGCGGCCAGCTGCGGGAACGCAAGACAGGGCGGCTTGGCACGACGCCAGCCGCTCAAATTTAGATATCAATCATTTATTTTCTAAATTATTAAATGGAAGATGAATTTTCTTAAAAGAACTTGGCAGGAAAGGGATTAGGAATTAGAGGTTAGGGATTAGAGATTAGGAAAGGGATGACCTCCGACTCCGGCGCACCGTTGTTCCGATTTGATGATTTAGAAGGACGATTTGGGATCAGCGAGGCTGACTGGAGGTGTAGGGCGAGACTTCCGTCTACTGAAAAGGAAAGAGATTTGCGATTGAGCGAGACTTAAGAGGGTGCATGTCGGGGGCCGGGGAGACTGACGAGACTTGTGTCGACTGAGAGGGCGTTGAAGCAGAACTACAAAAGGAAATAATTTACTTGCGTCAACTGAGTGGGCGTTGAAGAAATATTTGGGGGTACACGATAAGTGATTTTGGTCTGCAAATAACCAAATTTGAACGGGAAATACCAAGATTTTAAACTCTTTAGATCCGCCCATGACCTCCCGCAGGTGGAATCAGGCATCTCCATCAATTCAAAAATAATATGATTTTGTAAGACAACGGACGCACGTGATTTGCAAGAGAATTCATCATCCGCCGACCATTCCTTTTATTATTATTATTTAGGCCGGCATCCAATTCAATAATAGCATTTGCGCCATTTTCTGATCTTTTTTTTTGGTGCGTGGAAAGGCCGGCCCAGTTGATGATGGAGATTCCAGGACTGAAAATAATAATAAATAAAGTAAAAATATATATATAGATTGAGAAGCACCCCCGGGCTCTTCTAGAGAAAGGAACGCCAGTATTTAGTTTTCTGACGTCAGCAGATGGTTTAATATGCTACAACTAATACCGCCATTGAAAAAGCCGGCAAAAATGATTAATATTTTAATTAACGAATTATGTATGTACAATGTACATTCATTCATTAATAAAGTTGAAGCCCGTCATGGGAGCAATTCAATTCTTAGGACCGGGTTTTGGGGTCCCCAAATTTTCTTGGGTACAGGTTCAGAAATAAAACCAATGAGCAGGCTCCAATCAGTGGGCCCCGTGCAAAAGGTACAGCAAGACATCTCTTATTCATAGTGGGGCCCACTATATGAAGGCTCCGTTTGGGATGACTTATTTTCACCGGTCAAACGGTTATGACCACCGCATGAATCAGGACTTAATTAAGGTTCGGTTCATGCGGTCATGACCGCTTGACCGGTGAAAATAAGTCCCCCCAATCGGAGCCGAAGCCTCCTCATTGATCCCGGACGACAGCTTGCGTCCGGGACCCGAACGTAAGTTTTGCCCTGGGTCCCAGACTAGGCCTGCAAACGAGTCGACCTCATTGAAAAGAGCCGGCTCGAGCTCGAGCTGTTTTTTCTGAGCTCGGGCTCGTTTTAAGCGAAAGTTCATGCAAGACAGGAAAAAGGTTAAGCTCGAATTATATAAAAAATTTCTTTACCTCTTTTTCCAGTCGTGCATGAACTTCTCTAGGCTTAGGCTATGTTTAGTATTTTACTAGAATAAATTTATACATCTGTTTTAGTGTTTTATCAACATAGCCATCATACATTCTCATTTTTATAGGACCTAAACTCAGACCAAGATTGTAATTTGTATAAGTCTTGTAAATTGATTAAAAATAATCAAACACAAGCCGGCTCGAGCCATTACAGCATTATACACAATAATCTCATCAACAAATAAAAAAGAAATAGATGTATACTTATATAACCCAGGATATAATCAAACACAAGTCGACGATTCTTCCCCTGCTTTACGATGCCCACCAGACACCAATACAACCATCAATTTTTTTGCTGACTAGAACCCCTTATGCCACAAGGCAGAGGAGAATTTCCCATCTTCCTTGAGAAAATATCATTTCAAAACAACACACAATTTAATTGTCACCTAAACATAATTTAAGAATCAGGTAGGCCAGCAAGCCCAGCACGACAAAGCATAGATCAACTTGGAAGAAATTTCTACTACTATACCTGCAGGTAATCTATTCAATACAATAATTAAATTTCTATAAATTCACCTTCAAGTAATTTCACTTACGTTTTCCAACATTCCAACTTGCACAACGAAAAATATCCGACCCAACATTTCATATTGAGGCAATCCAAGTCTAAGTAGCAGATCAATTATCATTTCAACGTGTCATCATCGATCGGAAGAAGAACTTGCACCGCATTCTTCTCGCTCTGGAATTCAAAATATAGATTTTTAAAAACCAGATTGAGAGTTGTGCTTTTTTTATTAAAAATAAAATCATAATTGTATAAATTTACCTTAGACTTCTTTTTTATTCCGAAACGTTTTCTCAACCAATCCCCTCCACACATAAAAACTTGAACTGTATCCGTCTTTAACGATGCACGATATTTATCAATGACTCTACTACCAGCACTAAATGTAGCATCCGAAGCAACTGAGGTAATAGGTATTGCTAAAATATCCCTTGCAAATGTCAATAATATTTTGTACTTTAGAGCATGAACTCTCCACCATTCCAAAACATCAAAATTTCTTTCACCTCTGCTTAAATCTTTCTCAATCGTGTAACAATTTTCTTCAATGTATATGTCAAATTCGGATTTTTGAGGTTGAATGGATTTCACTGATTTCACATAATCAAAATACTCGGATCAATCAGATTGAGTTTGAACATGTCTATTAGAGTGACTACTCCCTTCAATTTCCCCACTGACCTCACCTCCAACCATATGTTTTCCACATACTCTATGTAAAGTTTTTGCAAGGTGACCTTAACAAGGTTAATTTCTAACTTAGCTCGTTGGACAGAATATAGTTTAGGAAAAAAGAACTCAAGCGCTCGCATTTTGTACCTTGACTTCAAAACGACCGCAACAAACATTAATAAATTAGAAGCACCCCAATATTTGTCAAACTTTAATTTCATTTCTCAATCATGTTATGAATAAAAAAATCATTGTTCAATGATTTTTTTTTTCTAACAAAACTTTAACTCTAATGATCTCATTAAGAAATAAATTGGATGTTGGATACTCACTCACAAAGATAATGTGTGTTGCAGTCCGAAAAACCTCTAACACTGAGATGACTTTCTCAATTTTGACCCCATCATCCTCATAGGGATAAATATCATAATGCGGATCCCGCTCGACAAACTTGGAAAATACATCTTTGAATTTGCATGCAGTTGCCAACATCTCATACAGAGTTCTACCTTGTCCAACAATCATCAACTAACTTTCTTTCTGGTAGATTTAATTGCTTAACAATCTCAAAAAATATTTTAAGTCTGGCATCCGATCGTCGAATATACTCGACACTATCACGAATAATATTAACGATGTCTTTAATTTCTGAGATACCGTCTTGCGCTATAAGATTTAGAATATGTGCACAACATCTAACATGGAATAATTTTCCATCGCAAAGTAATTTTTTGTGCTTTTTATATAAATCTTCAAATTTTCTATGATCGCATCATTAACATGTGCATTATCAATAGATATTGTTTGAATCTTACTTTCAATGTTTCAATCTTTTAAACATCGTCATATAGAATCTGCAATTTCAAGTCCTCGGCGAGGAGGTGGAATGTGAACATAATTGAGGACACGTTTTTGTAGCTTCTAATTCTGATTAATCCAATGACCAGTTATTACCATATATTCGATTTTTTGATTTTTTGATTTCCAACAATCTGTAGTGAGACTGATTTTAGACATATTTTTCAATAACGTTTTCAACTTCTTTTTCTCCATCTCATACACATTCACACTGAAAGTCTTGTTTTCAAGACTAGCTAAACACCTAGAGGAGGGTGAATAGGTCTTTGTCTCTTTTAATTTATTTAACTTGTTTGCAGATTCCTGTGCCTATGATTAGGTTAATTATCAGCTTTCAAGAACATTCACAGACGACACAACAGTTTATAGTGGTTTCCCAATCTTGGGTACATCCACTGTCCCTTTGCGTCTATCTAACAGTGTGTTAGATTCAGCTCTCCCTCCAGAACTCAGCTACATAATAGCTTATAACACAGATCCCGTAGGACCACACAGGTCACACAGACGTACAACTTAGGCACTAAGCCAAACCCAGGTCACCAAGACCTTTCACCTGGCATAAAGCCAAACACATGTCACAAAGAACTTAGCCTTTATAATACAGGCTTACAACTCCAGATTCCTCAAGAATCTTTATATAAGAAGAAATAAAGAATGAGATGATTAGACACCAGAGCAAGAACTCTGTGTCTTCTTCTTCTTGGACTGAGCAGATATCAGTCCAAGTTTTTGATGTTGAAGACAAAAGGTGGGTAGTAGATTTTTCTCCAACCATCTTTCTTTTCTCTGCAGAACTTGTAGATCTGCTTCCTCAAAATAGCTTCTGATCCTGCTGTTGCAGATGGTGATTGCTACAACTTTCTTTCCCAGCAAGGTTCTCTGTGCAGAACAACTTCTTTAGGCTCGACGAAAATGGCGAGGACAAAAATGAAGTTCAGCTGCAATTTTGTTTTCAGAAAACCTAGACAAGGAAATCCACTTCACTGATTGCTCTGATCGTTTTGCTTCATTTTATTCTCTGAAGGCCAATTGAGCAGTGGGTCCCACCACCAAGATTGATGGCAGAGATTAAGCCATTCAACGCATGCTTTTCATTTAATCTTGATTCAACGGCTCTTTACTGTGTGTGTGGGCCCCAACACTTAATGTTGAAAATATTTATTGGAAAGTGCAGAAGATGATAACAGCTGGCCGCCAACGTCTCTGGCAGAAATTCCGCAACATTTGAATTTTGGGTTGACTTTGACTTTGCTGACGTCAACATGACTCATCATCTATAGACTTAGACAAAATTCAATCATTAGAACCAAAGGCATTGAGTGAGTAGGTATCACTCAACGCAATAATACTTAGACAAAATTTTGTCTGTCTAGGTATTGAGCTCGACGAAGGCTGAGCTTTGTTCGACGAACGACGAGCTCAGCTCGCCAAAATTGAGCTCGACGAAGGCTGAGCTCCATTCGACCAACGGCGAGCTCAGCTCGACGAAAGCCAAGCAATCCATGCATTTGGACTTTGCCAAATTTCTGCTTCAAAGTGTTGAGAGCGTCGATAGCGTTGAAAGCGCTTGCCTCAGTCAATGCTATTTGCCTTAGCGAATATTTCCGCGCCTTGGCGTTGAGAGAGTATGATCCACTCAACGCCAAACTACTTAACAGAATTTTTCTGTTATCTGGCGTTGAGTGAGTAAGCTACACTCAACGCCTGTGTACTTGGTGAAATTTTGCCCAATTTTTCTGTGGAGTTGACTGCCACAGTAACACTCAACGCTAAAAGCTGTATGTCGTTGAGTGAGTAGGCTATACTCAACGCTTTTATACTTAACCAATTTTTTGGCTATCTATCAATTAGGCTGAGATAGACTCAACGCTACATGTTATATGGCGTTGAGTGAGCTGTCCTGACTCAACACTTTTGCACTTAGCCAAATTTTGGTTATCTTACAATTAGGCTGAGATAGACTCAACGCTAAATATTATATGACGTTGAGTGAGCTGTCCTCACTCAACGTCTGTGGACATAGGCAAATTTATACTAGACAATATTGAATCCATACCTCTGGCGTTGAGTGAGCTTGCTCCACTCAACGCCTGTAGACTTAGTCGATTTTTGATATGTCCAGCATCCACTTATTGTGTCCACAAGTCCAATCAATGTGATATGGACAGTCTGCACTCAATACCTCAAATGCACATCAAATACAGTTGATGTGTGTGATATTGGCCTGTTTGACTTCTCACAAATCAGAGATATTGGAAACAATGGACCCAACACACACAATAAGTGGTCGTTATTGTTTGCGAAATGCTTTTCTACTCTGGTATTCCCTATTTTTGCGTCAAATTAAAACCTTCTTCCTCCACAATAGAGAATGGGTGCTCGTGCATCAAAATCCAGTTACCAATGAACTCTTTCATGACTTCCATGTCAACTTTTCCATCATGTGACGCAGGGAAAAAAGAGGGATCAATAGTAGATGACATAAAGTCAAGTTGTGTTTGCGTTTGTGACGATCTCTCCTTCTCGGCTTTTGCTTTACGATGTGCGGCACAATTCTGAAGATGACTGTGAAATTGAGTTGTTGGAGTGGTTTTGGATTTGACGAAACTTTTTTATAATGATTACAGGAAATCCTTACTAAGCCATCTTTATCCTTGTCTTCCGTAAATTCTGATCAAATGGAAGACTTCTTCAACATTTTTGCCTTTTGGAGATCCTCATTATCGTCCTTAATTTCAGAACTCGTTCCAATAATGTCATTACTAGCTTTGTTTCCCACTTCATTCACAATTGAATCCATATCATCAATTACCCTTTTGATTGTTTCCTCGTTACTCTGCATAATCGAACAAGTAGAATCACCGACAGAGTCCATATCTACAAAAAACAAAAATAATTACAGGAATTAATAAATTCAAAATGAACATTCATTCAAACTACCTTAAAATGTATATCAAGAACCAGTAATTCAGTATTTATGTGCAAGGTGCATCAACTCCCTTTCCTAGTGGCCTAGTCCCTACAACATAACTTGTAAGATTAGCACTGATTTTACTTAAGCTCACATAAAACTTATCATACATCATTTTGGGTGAAGTAGCAAGTTAATCATACCAATTAGAAACCTACAACAGTCTAATAGGTAATCACAAAAACATCCTCCAAAGAAAACATAACCCAGACGTGTTAGAAAATTAAATTGTAAAATTACAATGATATAGAAAAGTAAATATATAGAAACAAATCCATACCAGATTCTTCAGTTCAGCTCTAGTAATAATCTCCGTGTTATATATATGGAGGCACTTCAAAAACTATTGTATGCTTCATGGTGCAATTTCTCCTTGACTTTCTCACAAAAAGCAATTTCAGGACACAAATGCACGTTGATCTATAACATGAAGTTACTAAATTTTACAAATGAGTAGAAAATGCAGTCAAGGAACAGAAGAGGAAAATCAGTCATAATTTTTGAGGCTCACACCAACACTTACATGTGGGGTGATGTCCGAGTGTTGTTCCAAAACACAAAATAGAGAAGATGCTCCCGCAGAACCTGCACTCCTGCAAAGAGGAAGAAAGGGAAGAGGACCTACACTCCTGAGAAGAACAAAAAAAAAAGTAAAAAGTAAACTAAAACTGAAACGAACTTGAATAGAACTTACCTATGAGCACAAACGGAAGAGAAGAATCGGGAATTCAGGATTCGGGAGGACTAGCGGTGGAAATGAAAAATTCGGAGGTGGAGTCCCTGCCATCTGCCGCCCTGAAACCCTAACCTAGGAGCGGCTGCAGAGCTGAGATGAGGAGTGGGAGTGTGGGACTCTGTAAGAGGCTGGGAGCCGCAGAAAATTGGGGAAGGGATTTTGGAAATGAAACTATGGAGTCAGGAATTAGGGAAAAGGGGGACACCACTCACGAGAGTCACAGACTAACAGACATCACGGACATACGGGCGGCGAGCCTCACAAGAATTAATAATCCTATTATATAATATAATTATAAATATATTATTTTAAAAATATAATTACAGGGCTTACCAGGCTCGAGCTCGGCTCGAAATCAAGCTCGAGCTCGAGTCGAGTTTTTTCCGAGCCAGCTCGTCGAGCTATCGAGCCGGCTCAACTCAACTTGCACCCCTATCCCGGACGGTGACCAACGAAATTCATGAGTTAGTGGAGTTCATGGTGCACATGTTTAGGTTTATTGTGCACCGCTAGTTAGCCCCACTAAAAGGCATTAATTCCTTCCAAAAACTTCGTCGTCATGGACACACAAATAGTAACTCGGGTATTATCTCGGGAGCACATGTGATACTCCTGTGGGGAGATCGTGCGATACTCCCGAGCTATAGTGAACGGCTCGCCTGCCATCCAGTCTCTTGGTTAGTGTGTTGCTCGCTTCTCTTCTAGTCTTTCACCAATCTCTTTCGCTGTCGGCATACCACATGGCCCCCCATCGTAGACTCGCAGCACTAGGACCCAAAACACGTATATTGGGTTTGCCTTCTTCGCTTCTCCTAGAACTGACTTATATATATACTCACCTTTGAAACACTGAACGATTCTTCAAATTTGATTAATTTCTGGGCAAAATACATAAATTGATTCTAGAATTTTAGCTTAAGCTTACAACTGTTCCCAATTTTAATTTGTTTCATCTTGAATTTTAGCTTAAGCTTTATTTTTTGCATCTTGATATGTTTAACATTTAACATTTGAGTTATTCTCGTGGAGATTATGTATGCCAATATGTTCTGAAAACTGATCACATTCAAATAAACTATTTTTATGCAAAATCATTAGCTAGCATTCGCAGTGTAACTTAGCTAGCATTCTCAGTGATGTAGAGGTGACCGATTACGCAATATATGTCAAGGCCATTGACCATTCAGTTCCATTTTTTGTTTCAAGTTTTCATCAATGTTAGTTTGAATTTGAAATCTAACAATGGATGTTATATTGTTAGAAAAATATTGATTTAGCGCGCGTCATAATGTATCGAGAATGACCCATTTTAATACAATTTAAATGTAGTTCCTCATGAAAAAAACTAAAAATTATTAACTCATTGTTCAATAAGATGTCCACAATTGAAGGCGATGCATCTTCGTCATTGAGGGAGTCATCCTCAATTTATAGGAATTCCTGGTTGCAAATGACTGAAATTCCCATATTTTTCACTAATGAGTGGGAAGTTATGGAAAACACCGCCTAGCGCACGAATCGCGCGCCCGATCCTTGTGCAATCCGTGCACCAACTGCCAGTAACATCACGAAACAACTGCCTCCGATCGCGCCCCCGTGGCCGCCACCCCCGGTGCACGACGGCGAGGCCTCGCGGCCAGTCGCCCTGCACAGTGCGGCCGCCCGCGTGGGAGCGCAAGGGCATAGCCGGCTGTTATAAAAAACAAGTCCAAGAGCAGATAATGTTTCAAATACAATAAAATAATCTAATGACAAAAAATTAGTGCTATCACGAAGCAAAATAGAACAAACACGAAAAATAAAAAAAACACCACAGACAAAAAACACCAAATTTAAAGTTGTTTCCCTAAATTAAAAATGGGTACGTCCACTGTGCAGACGAAAAATTTTATTTTTATTTTCTCAAACATACAATACGACTAAAATGGAGGAAAAATAAACCAACTGACTGGTGATGATTTTGAATCATCCAAGATCCGACCGTACACATAAAGACGAGAAAGAAAATCCGGCGGCAAGAGAAGAGCTGGTGGCCGTGAGCTGAGCATGCACGTTGCAGCAAGGAAGAATCCCGTCGACAAAGCTGTAGCAAGGAAGAAGCCCGATGACAAGAATGACAGCGTCGACCACAAAGAAACGCACATGCAGAAGTAACGAGGAAGAAAGCCCTCAAGTTCGGCCAGGATCGACCAGCCTCTCTGCGAATCTTGTCTGGCCAAAATTCCTTCGCTCTCCTCTAGGGGAAACCGACACCTCAATATATAGGGACAAAAAGCTTAAATCGATATTGATGAGAGGGGCCGACTAAATCCATCAAAACAAAAAGAAAAAAATCCTGCAATCAATGGAATATGCTGGAATATATGAATATCAAAAGAGGTGAACCACAAATTTAGTGGTCTCCAAAAACGGGGCCTTCCAGGAGTGGAAACAAGCGGAAATTAGGGAGGGGAGACAACATAATAATCTCCACCTTAACGCCTCTCCCATGACATGCTCCACCTGACTGAGATAACTTTAAAATGCCCCAACGGTCACTAAGATCCAAAAGCCAAAACAACTGACTGAATGAATTTAGGTCAAGAACGGATCATAAGAAAACTCCTTCAATCCTGAGTGACACACAAACTGGACTGACGTAGCTGTCTCAGAAACGCTCCACTTTAAAGCTAAATTTCAACTGCTCCACCTACAGTGGTGATCTCTCATAGCAAAATAACTGAACCTGTCAAGACTTCTGGCCTTTGATGTGCGCACGAGAGAGAAGTTGACAAATGCAGACATATCAACAATGAATGCAAACAAACTGACATCAGCAAGACAAAAGAACCCCCATGAGAAATAACCAAAGAATTGATTAGACACACTCTAAGCTCATGTAAAATGAATGAGTAACAAATAAAAAGCTTAGGTAATAGATGGTAACCAAAACTTTACTCACAAAACGAAGTTCTTGACCATAAAAAATAACTCAAAATAAGAGTTATATTGACACAAGTATAGAAATAACATGATTAAAATAAAGAGAAATAAGCGTGAGCAAATAAAGAGATAATAATCATCGGAGGAAAATAGAAAAGGACAAAAAATTCAGGAAGCCCAAAAGAAAAACACAAAAAAAGACAGAAAAAAGATAGGAGAGAAAAAACACTAGAGAATGTCCCCATCGACATCCTCAAGGCATAGAGATACGACAGACTTTTCCTTATCATCACCAAGAATCTTTCATTTCTTCTTATTCTGAAGCTTCCGACAATCCTTTATCTCATGACCTTTCTTTTTGCAGTAGTTGCAGTGGCTATCTGAACTTTTCTTAGACCTGCCTCATCTGATTGAACTAGACTGACCTCGAGAAAATAAAGATAAACTTTCAGGAATACCTGAGTCAGCTCACTTCTTTCAGATGTCATCTGAGAGTAAGGCTGCAATGACCTCTTTCATATTCAAAATATTCTTATTGTAGGTGAGGGTAGTGATCATGCCCTCGTAGGACTTGGAAGAAAGTTCAGAAGAATTATTATCTTGTCCTACTCCTCCACCTAAATATCATGTTAAGACACTCAAATAACATTTTACTGAAACTGTTCAGGTGGTTATATAGAAAGGAACTCTCCTTCGTATTAAACTTATACAACTGCTATTTGAGGTAGATGCGATTGGGGAGAGACTTCGCCAAATATATACTCTTAAGCATTACCATAAAACCAGATGTACAACCCCGTATTCGCAGAGTAGGGTCTCTTCGGCAGGCGTAGGGCCAGCTTTAAGTTCTTAAGCTTTTTAGAGATTTTGGACTCTTGGTGGCCAATTTTGGCTTGGCCTTGGAAATATACTAGTAGGGGGAGGAAAAATCTGCATCTCCCCCCGGGCTTGCTATGAGTGGTACTCCGGACGGAGGCCAAGGTCTCACCCCCCTGTTCCCCATCCCCTTGGGCGAGCTCGGCCGGCGGCCTGGAGCTCGCCCGGGGGCCCAGACCCTCGGGCGAGCTCGGCCGGCGGCCTGGAGCTCGCCCGGGGGCCCAGACCCTCGGGCGAGCTCGGCCGGCGGCCTGGAGCTCGCCCGGGCGCCCAGTCCCTCGGGCGAGCTCGGCCGGCGGCCTGGAGCTCGCCCGGGCGCCCAGCCCCTCGGGCGAGCTCGGCCGGCGGCCTGGAGCTCACTCGGGCGCCCAACCCCTTTGGGCGAGCTCGCCTCAGATGTCCGAGGTGAGGGCAAGGGGGAGGAACATGGTTTAGCCTCCACCTCCCCCCATTGGACCTCCTGTTGTCATGTTTTTTCCTAAGGGTATTTTGGACATTTTAAGCTCAGGACTTGAAAAAACTATAAATAGACCCCCTTGGGTACCTTTGGAGAGACATTGGTTTTTTGGCTTCCTCCTCCCTAGTTCTCTTCTTGGTAGAGTTGAGAAAACTCTCCAAGGTACCCATCTCTGTCATTGGTAATGGAGGGAAAGTGTTCTTGTGACCTTCCGGGTGTGTGGTGGGACCTCCACGCTAGAGCCGATGGTCTGTTCCTATTTTCTCAAGTGTTCGGTCCGTGACGTTCCCCCGAGTGTAGTAGGTGTGAGGTCACCCCTCTTTTGGGACCCCGAACTCCACAGAGACCAAGTTTTTGGTTTCAACATTTTGGTGCGGTGAGCGTGGAGAGTGACCAGCACAGAAGATCTCGGGAGAGTGTCATGGCTGGAGATCAGGGAGGTAGTGATGATCTCAGCGAGCTCCCCAACCCCGGACCCTTCGTGGGAAGGGAGGAGTTCATGGCTTCAATCCAAGGCATCATGGGGATGCTCAGAAGTTTGGCTCCTCGAGGTGGCAGCTCCACTCCAACCCCTTAAGAGCTAGCTCCTCCCCCTCTCGATGAGTCAACTCCCAGGGGCCCAAGCGAGGCCCAAGCGAGATGACCCCAGCGGGGGGAGAAGGAAGTGCACCAGGTAGGTGACCTAGGAAAGAAAGGATGGGAGAAGGGGTCGAGCAAGACCTCACCGGCCGGGAGCTGTTCCCTAGCCAAACGAGTGATAACCCACCAGGCGAGCAGGTCGCGCGAGTGGAGGTCGCGAGAACCCCCCTCAGGGAGTCACCTTTCAGCGAGCTGATCAGCTCAGCTCCCGTTCCTGAGGGGTTTAGAGAGCCAGACATGGCTTACTATACCGGGAAGGATGATCCCGTCCTGCACCTGTAGTGGTTTGAGGATTTCGTCTCCATCAGGCCGATGACGGATGCCTTCAAGTGTCGCCTCTTTGCGATCACGTTGAAGGAGAAGGCAAGGGACTGGTTTCATCAACTCCCCCCCGAGGTCGATCTATGGGTTCGAGGACTTGAGTAGAAGCTTCCAGCTCCGCTTCTCTACCTCCAAGAAGAGGAAGAAGAGTCCCGAGTCCATCTTTCTGATAAGGCAGAGGGCCGAAGAGTCGCTGGCCCACTACGTTGACAAGTTCCAAGAGGAGATCCTGGATATCCAGGAGATGTCGGGGTATGCTCTCCAGATGGCCTTCACTGTTGGGCTGAAGAAGGGCTTCTTCAAGATGAGCTTGACTCGGAAGGCCCCCCTTTCCTTCGAGGAGCTGATGGAAAGGGCGGCAGAGGAGATAGCCATGGAGGCAGCCAACCCGGCATTCGTGAAGAAGTTGGCAAAGTTGACAGAGGTGGAGTCAAAAGAGCAAGGTGGATCAAGGCACTAGGAAGGAAGGCGGAGAGAGGAGCAGAAATCCCAGGGGTTCCAGAGACAGGAGGGTCCGGAGCCAGACTGAAGGCAGCAGGGAGGACCTGCCCAAGGTCCAGGAAAAGCTCTCATCCAGGATGAGGGGAACTTTCATGGGGGCCAAGGGAGGTTCAACTTCCAGAGGCAAGCCCCAAGAGAGCTCCTGCTCCCACCCCAACAAGCAATGACGATTGGTCGAAAGGAGAGGAGGAATCACAGGGGGAGAGGGGGAGGTAGAGTAGAGTTACCATACTACGACCTCCACTAGTTGGAGGGTCACGCTACGACTACCTGCCCCGAGTTCCTCGAAGTGAGGAGGACGAGAGCTCCAGCCAAGCAGCAGCCGGAGCGGATCGAAGCTCCGCCCCAAGGAGGTGGAGGGGATGATGTATGCGAGGACCGGGTCGATATAAGACCCCGAGGTGGCATAGCTGTGATTCACGGGGGAATGGGGGTCGAAGCCTCTCGAAAGGAAAGTCTCCATGTGATGTACCGTCGGAGCATTGCCTCGACGTCCCAGACCCCTCCCCCAGAGGAAAAGATCACCTTCTCGTCAAAAGACATGCCAGAGCATGAGGACCCATTCTACGACGCCCTGGTCATCCAGGCAGCCGTCGAAGGCTTCACCGTCTCCCGGATCTTGGTTGACAACGGAAGCTCTGTCAACGTCATTTTCAAGAAAGTGTTCGAGGGGATGAAGGTGGAGCCAAGGAGGGTGGTGGCGTTGTATGGACCTCTGCTTGGATTCTCAGGGGAGAGAAAGGAGGTGGAAGGTGGAGTCGGACTCCAGGTGAAGTTAGGGGGACCTCAAGAAACTGCAGGTTCGTCATTTTTGACTATCCGAGCAGCTACAACGCCATCTTCGGAAGGCCCCTCATCAGCGCCTTCCGGGTGTGTGGTGGGACCTCCATGCTAGAGCCGAGAGTCTGTTCCTAGTTTCTCAAGTCTTCGGTCCGTGACGTTCCCCTAAGTGTAGTAGGTGTGAGGTCACCACTCTTTTGGGACCCCGAACTCCATAGAGACTAAGTTTTTGGTTTCAACACCAGAGACAATTATCTCTGAAAGAACTTCATATAACACATCATCATGTAAGCAAAACTGTATGGTGGAAAGAGCTCTGAGATCAAAATCCTCCCACATGCGATCGGTGACCTTAGCATCCTTATGAGCTTTTCCCAATAGACACAATGTAAACTTCCCTTAATCAGTAGTGCTTTGACTTTCATCTGTCATAAGCCAAAATTGTGCTTCTTATCAAACTTCGCAACTTCAAACTTCGCACTAGGCGTGAAAATTGTCATAGAAAACAAACTGAAGAGATGTACACTGAGACCGAGATAACTACATAAATTCACGGATCAAGATTAGGAAGATAGGGAGCGGACCAATGTCGTCATTTACCGATGACCCAATTCGAAATGGAACGTCCAAATAACCATCGATTGAACCTCGCTTTGATACTACTTGTTATGAAAAACTAGTCCGAGTGCAGATCATTTTTCAGATACAATAAAATAATCTAATGACAAAAGATTAGTGTGACACAAAGCAAAATAGAACAAACAGGAAAAATAAGAAAACATCACAGACAAAGAACATCAAATTTAAAGTGGTTCTCCAAAATTGAAAATGGGTACGTCCACTATGCA
The DNA here is from genome assembly GCA_039513925.1 of Platanthera zijinensis. NCBI lineage: Eukaryota > Viridiplantae > Streptophyta > Magnoliopsida > Asparagales > Orchidaceae > Platanthera > Platanthera zijinensis. The sequence continues at coordinate 126,859,278 of CM077097.1, read as the reverse complement.
TGTATAAAATTTTATTTTTCTTTTCTTAAACATACAATACGGCTAAAATGTAGGAAAAATAAACCGAGTAAATGATGATGATTTTGAATCTTCCAAGATTCGGTCGTACACGTAGCTACAAGATAGAAAAATCCGGCAACAAGAGAAGAGTCAGCGACCGTGAGCCGAGCACGATGCAGCAAGGAAGAAGCCCATCGACAAAGCTGCAGCAAGGAAGAAGCCCGGCGACAAGGATGGTGGCGTTGACCGCAAAGAAACGCACACGCAGAAGCAACGAGAAAGAAAGCCATCAGGTTCGGCTAGGGTTGGTCGACCTCTCTGCAAACTCTGCTTGGCCAAAATTTCTTTGTTCTCCTCTGAGGGAAACCAACACCTCAATATGTAGAGGGAGAAAGCCTAAATTAGTATTGATGAGGAGGGCCGGCTGAATCCATCAAAACAATAAAAAAAATTCATGCAATCAATGAAATATGCTGGAATATATGAATTTCAAAAGAGGCGAACAACAAATTTATTGATCTCCAAAAACGGAGCCTTTCAGGAGTGGAAACAAGCGGAAATTCGGGAGGGGCGACAACATAACAGCTGGCCTCTCGTCCGACCGCCCTACACTGAGCGGCCTTCTACGAGGGGCCGCGAAGGGCGGGCCGCCCTCCCGGCTGGCCGCCCCGCACCAAGCGGACGCCCACAGGGGTCGTGAAGGGCGCGACAAGCCTCCCAACTGGCCGCCCCATGCCGAGGGGATGCCCTCCCCACGTCGAGGGGCCGCAAAGGGCACGACCGACTTCCCAGGTGGCCGCCCCGTGCCTGGTGGCCGCCCACGAGGGGACGTGACGACCTCCAGGCCTGCCGCCTGCGAGGGGCCCGACCTCCCACCTGGCCGTCCGACTGCGAGGGGAGTAGCCTACTTCCCAACCGACCACAAAGAAGATGCATAGGATGCAGACAGCCTCCCGTCCGGCCCACCGCGTCGTGTGCCCACCCGCGCGCAGTCGCAAGGGGTGCAACTGGCCTTCCACCGGCCGCCAGCCACCCCCACTTCAACGGTCGGCGCCCCACCGTCGGGGGCTCTCCGCCAACCGCCATCCTTGATCGATCTGTAACACCCCAAAAAATCCTTGGACTGTAGACTGGGCAACACGACCAGGGACACTGGCGTGTCCAATGCCGTATCCTGCTCTGTATACTCGAGTGGGTTTCGAGTGGGTTTCGAGTGGGTCCCGAGTGGGCCTCAAGTGGGGCGCACAGCCAGTGACACGGGCGTGTCCCATGGCCGTGTCCTTATAGGGTTGTGTCCATGTCTGTGTAGACAGATAACACGGGCTAGACACGGGCGTGTCCGAAGCTGTGTCTGGCACACGGCCTGAGACACAGGCGTGTCCTATGACCGTGTCCTAGTCTGGTTGAGTTGGTTCCTTTGCCGCTTAAGGCACACGGCCTGTGACACGGGCGTGTCACAAGTCGTGTTCAGCACAGGAAATTCATTTTCAGGGCGGATCGTGGCCGTTCATTTCCTTCAAATTGGATCTAATGGTCCAGAGATATGATCTTCCTGCTGTTATAAGACAGAGAGTTGAAGGATAAACTCTCACTTATCTTTGACCATTATCTTTCTAAAGAGATGGAGAGAGGGGAGAGCAAGGAAGAAGGAGGAAGGAGGAATCGGCTGCCGGAGGAGCTTCAACGTTCCGAATCAAAAGCCGAGTTCAGATTTGTGGAGGCAAGACCCACTACTAGAAAACATACTTTTAGCCACGACAGATTGTCGTGACTAAAAGTCCAAAACCGTGGCTAATAACTTTTAGCCACGGCCTACCCACAACAAATGGGCGTGGGCAATACGAGCGTGACTAATAGTATTAGCCACGCTGAATCCGTGACAAATAAGTTATTAGCCACGGTTCAATTGTCGTGACTAAAAGCTCCTTATTTGCCACAGATTAGGCTTCTGTGGCTAATACTAGATTATTAGCCACGAAACAGGCAAACCGTGCCAAAAAGTCAGGTTATTTGCCACGGTTATTCATTCGTGGCTATACTAGCTTATTAGCCATGGAATAGAAACCGTGACTAATACTTCATTATTAGCCACGGTTTTCCCCCGTGGCAAAAAAAAACTGTGGTTAAAAGTCATTTTTCTAGTAGTGGCCGTTGTGGTGATTTCCATCTGGCTAGATTCCATGGCTCCAAAGCGATCGTCAAATGTATCAATCTCCTTCTTGGACAAGTGAAGTCCTCTTTTATGCATGTGCATGGAATCCTCCACCAAGAGGTGGAAAGCGTAAGCGATTCCAGCGGGTTGATAGTTGATATCCCCGGTTGAGTCTGCATCTAGATCCGGAAATGTGTAGTACGGAATATGCATGATGTGTGAAGCCAATCCGGACTGGTAGTCTGGATTGGTGATGTTTATATTGTGAACCGGAGAAGACTCCGTGTATGAAACGAGTATTGTACGGAGTTTGGGAGGATGTATGTGAATTGAGAATACTTCCAACATATCTAGGAAGCTCTAGGTGAGCTCTTTGTGTGGTGTGTGCTGTGTGAATTGTATGCTCTGTATGAGCTGTGCGCTGAATTGGAAAGCGGCTCTACATGAGCTGTGTGCTGAACCGGAAAGCGGCTCTATGTGAGCAACGGGAAAGGGCTGACCTATGCCTGCGGGGTGAGAGGTCGATTAGTGACAATGCAAATGGGGGGCTGCGGGCCTTCCCGGGTTGTTACACTACAGCGGTGGGTCGATCTGAAATGCTCAATGGTTGCCGTGAGGTGAACACCTCTGATTGGGATGGGCGAGGATGTATCCAGTATGCGTGTTGTAGTAGACTAATGCCCATAGCCAACAAGTTAAGAACCTCTAATCGGTGGTGGTACTAAGGATGATTCGGTACACCGTAAGCGTGCCCTGAGTGCACAGAGCGTTTGGCACGAAGGCCGGCGTTTGTGATGATGTTGTGCGTGAGAGCACTTGTTGTGATATATAAATATATATATGTTGTGATTGCGATGCATGCTGGGAAGGAACCACTGCCCCGGGTAAAGGGTAGAGTCGTTATAATTGGTCAGCTGAATGTTGACCGTTGCTTTGTTTATCACCCTTGGGGTGGATGTCCACATGCAGGTGCTGACAGGCTGAATTGGATTGAGCGGGCTGAAGCCCTTGCTGCTTGTAGGCCCTTGAAGGCCGTGCGAAGAACTATATTTTCTTGTGTGGCCGGCCTGCATTGCGATGTATGAAGTCACACCTATAAAGAGAAACATGTAAGGTCTTAAGACCATGAGTGTTTGTGGTTGTATACATTCCGGGTGATATATATAAATGTGTTATTTGTATATTTAGTGGACATTCAATGTGATGAGTTCTTGCAAGTTAAAATCTTCCGCTAGAATGCTCTGAGTTAAGATGCGAGTAGAAATGATTTTGATATTTATACGTGATTCCGCCGTTTACCTGTGAAATATGGCGTGGGGCCCCGACCGGACCCTCTGTTATATTCCATGTGACAGATGGAGGCGTTACACGATCTCTCTCTCTCTCTCGCTGTCCAATCATGCTAGCGCAACCTCCACCGTCCGATGTGCGGGTAACTACCCGTCTAACCATCGACATAACCACTGGAAATGAGTGGGTGCGAGTAGCCAGTATCAAATCAGTCTAGCATAATAAAAATAATAAAATAATACAGGCATAGAATTTTATAAAAATTTGGCTGTGAATAGTAATTACGGTCTGCGGATAGCCAGGTTACCGCCCTAACTACTTTTGCGCCCATAAATTAATATGATCACGGGCCTCCCCTCATTCTCACTTGTATCTCCTCCCGGATTTCCTTCTACGACCCTTCTCCCCACCACTTTCTCGTCCTACGTGGCTAGATTTTCCACCAGATTTCCTCATCGAAGATTTTCATCCGTCTTCCTGCAACTCCAAGCGCTCTGCTTCGTGTGTATTATTCCCACCAAGGCAAGCGACCTGCCAACAACACACCCAGCATTCAACATCCTTCATTCCAAGTGCAAGGAGAAGCACGCCGATTCTCCAGTTCGCATGCGTTCACCGCCGCCGCCAGAGAAAAGTTATCAGTCTCGTGAGTGGTGATTTGTCACCCTCCGAATATCTCTCACTCTCCCACCTCCATTGTAACGAGGAGCAGTCTGTTCCCCTCGCCTTCTCTCAAAAGGATCTGTAAAACAACACCGTATAGTGAAGTTTGGTTGGCACCGATCTGACAAATGGTTTTCACCCAATTCGCGGGTTTTTCACGCAAAAAAAATCCTCTTGTCCGTTCCTCTAATTTTCTTACAGTTTGAGCGCTCGACCGCTCAGCCGGAGGCTCGGACCAAAAAATTTAGGTTTTATTTGGTACGGCGGTGGGCCGGTGGCGCTTGCTCCTGGCGGGTCGAAATGGAGAGTTGGAACCGGAGGGGGGGAAGCGGGGTTGAAAAAGCGGCGTTTGAGGGGCTTTTTCTTCTTGCGGCGGGTGCAAACGGAGCAAACGCCGCCGACGTCTGGCGGCCTATTTGTTCATCCGCCGTCCGGCGGCATTTGCTCCAAACGCCCAGCAAAAACGCCAAAACAAACGAGTAAATATCAGCAGCAGTGGAGGCGCGCTCCAACCTTCCAGGTGTGGCCTTCGGCCTGCCGACCAAGCAAGGCCTGAGGACCGCGTTTAATGACGTGAGGCCCGCGTTTAGTGACGTGGACTCGGTCAAAGCTATGCTGAGCTGGCGCCCCGCATTATGTTTTTGCTGAAAGGGTCCTCCGCATTTGACTTGTGATTCCTTCCTTTTTCAATTTGCAATTTGCATGCACAGTCAGCACAGACCCTTTCTTTTCTTTTAAATTTTAATTTTATAAAGATAATTAGCATTTAGCTCTGATGAAATCATGAACTACATAAGATAATAAATTCAAAATAATTTGAAATATTATTTTTTTGGCAAAAACATGAATTCACTACTTAACTTTTAGAATTGGTCCCAAAAAAATTATAATAATAAAATTTCAGTCCATACCATTAGAGCTTACGGAAAGGCAGGCTGGAAGATCAAGGATCCTTCTCCCTCCTGCGTCCGCCATTAAATTAAAATCAAAAGCCAAACTAAGGCTCCGTTTGTGGGATTTATTTTCACCGGTCAAGCGATTACGACCGTATGAACCGAATCTTAATTAATATCCGGTTCAAGCTAATTAAGATCCGGTTCATACGGTCGTAACCGCTTGACCGATGAAAATAAGTCCTCCCAAACACATCCTAAATCAAGAAAAAAATTGAGAACTCATCTACTATTCAATTAAATTTTCTGTTTTATTTTGTTTGGTAAACTCATAATGAACTGAACTAAAAAAAAGTAATTAAGATAAAAGTGTTAATAAATTTATGGTGTATGTGTCGCTACGAGAATTAATATTATCAAAATTTTCTGACAAACGCAACGACACATAAACCTATAGGATCGTTTAACTAAACACTATTAATCTCAATTGGAGCTCAACACTACAATTATTTTCCTAAGTTTAAGAACACAAAATTGAATCAAACTGAAGGAGCGGTAAAATAACTGAAGTGCGGAAACTAATTTATACCACTCTTGGATTCTTGCTCGTTTTTCATCATCGCAGAAATTCGCAACAGTCGTGACGTGTTGTTCCTTATGAATTCCACGGCGTTAGCGGATCCCGCTAACATGCAATATTATCTTAATACTTGTACTCTGTAATGGAAAAGGGGTCAGCACAATAAATATACAAAATGACTGCAATAACCTCTAATAATGAAAGCAATTAGGACAACAGAATATACACAAATAAACCAAGGCTATTTGATATTCCAATATCTATACCAAGAGGGATATGACATTATGTGTTCTTATAAATGAATTATAGATCTGAATCGTAGCTAAACAAGTTTCTGAATTAGATCAAAATTAAAAGAGTTTCACTATATTGTGTGTGAAACGAATTCACAGTTAACAGAAGAAGATCATTCACAACCTAACTGTTATTGGCAGCAATTAGTGAACACTTCAGTTTTGGGATCTGCATACCTGGGAAGACTTCTCTCAATGTTGACTTCAAGGAGATACAGAACTTTCTCAATCAACAAGCAGATTTGCTAAACTGCAGCGGGAGGCTCAAAACCTCGACAGATCCGGCGCTGAAGGTTGTGCGAAGCACAATACGCAAGATTATCGGGAGAGTGGCCGGCTTTGGTGTCCTTTCCAAGAAGCCGAGTGGCAGTTCGATCACCGGCTCCTAGATTGGAACTTTCTCCTAGACCGAATGAAGAAGCCCGCAAGTTCAGCGGCGCCAATGCCCTATTTCAGCGTTCTCCAAAAGCACGAACAGAAGGATGAACGCTGGCGGCTGGGAGGAGGAAGATGAAAGCGGACGGTTTCTAAAAGCAATCAGGATTTTGCCCTACCGGCTGTTCACCCTTGTTCACCCAATAGCATAATTCATGAAACATAAATTTAGGTATTAATAGGAAAATACCCAAAAAGGAGTTACAAGTTTTTGTTTTTAATGGATGAAATCAATTCCATTAAAAACCCAAATAAACTCTATTAAAACCGCATTCATGACCATACTTTAATTGTGCCAAGGGCGAGACCGAGTTCGCAACTGAATGTACGAGACGGTCGGGCACACCTATCACATGCTTCGACCATTCGTGCGACTAAATTAACGCGCGCTCGTGGGAGTTCGAACAGACTTAAAATTCACGTACGACTTTACCGGGATGTCCCGATGAATCGAGTCCACCTAAATGGGTAATTTCCAACATTGTCCCACTTGGACTTATATTCATCGTAACTTATGATATTCCGATAAAATCTTCACTAAACTTAAGGGTACCGATTAGCGAACATGATATTGAGCCTACTCCCACGTCAATCCGGTCCAACAAAATCTTTCACTCTGAATCATGGCGGCAACCGCATCAATAAGCGACACGGGACCTTCCATGGTCACAGCAGCTTACAGATCTAATTGACATGGACAAAGCGCGATTATATAAATCATAGAACAACACACTGAAAATGTGCACATGAAGGTTGTTCTAATTTGGTGGTCAACCAAACTTCTCAAATGAATACATTAAGCTATGTTGCGAGAAGCTCTTAAGTGTTCAAAAGAACAAGTATGTTTAACCTCAAGGTTTTGTACTGATGTGTCAAAAACATACTACAGACTGTAATTAAAATGAAGTACCCTAGCCTTATGCTCTGACTGACACAAGTCATGAGACTTTGTATGAAATGTGACGTGTCACATAAATCCAACGAATATTGAAACTTAATAATATTGTTGAATGAATATTCTTAATTACTAATAAATTAAATAAAGTGCAAACCAAACGACAGATAACTGAATTGGAGCTTCATGTAGCCTCCCACTAATCAAGCGCATCGATCAACTCTTTAAGCCCCATATTAATAACATGTTTCTGAAACACATTAGGGCGAAGTCCTTTAGTAAGTGGATCAGCCAACATATCGTCTGTCCCTAAATGCTCCACTAAAATTTCACCATTTTTGACCAATTCCTTAACGGTCAAGAATTTAATTTCCATATGCTTGGACCCTGTGATACTTTTATTGTTCATCGAGAACATAACTGCAGAGATATTATCACAGTACATCCGGACGGGTCCAGCTACTGAATCAACGACCTTCAACTCTGTAATGAAATTCTTAAGCCACACTGCGTGAGTGGAAGCTCCAAAGAGAGCGACGAACTCCGCATGTATTGTGGATGAAGTGATGAGTGTCTGCTTGACACTCTTCCACGAAATGGCCCCACCAGCAAACTTAAAGATATAACCAGAAGTCGACTTCCTATCATCCTCACACCCGGCAAAATCAGAATCTGTATACCCCACTAACTCAAGGTCTTGAACTCTATGGTAGACCAACTTAGCATCCTCAGTTCTCTTCAAATACCTTAAGACTTTCTTGGCAGCCACCCAATGATCAGGTCCTGGGTTCGACTGATATCTGCCTAAAAGTCCTACTGCGAAGGCAATGTCCGGTCTGGTACAGACTTGGGCATACATTAAACTGCCTACCACACTAGCGTAAGTTATATCCTTCATGCGCTCTCTCTCTATATCATTCCTGGGGCATTGTGATAAGCTGAGCTTATCACCTTTAAGTACAGGTACGTCACCCGGCTTACAATCGAGCATGCTAAATCTCTCAAGTATACGCTCGATGTAGGCTTTCTGAGAGAGTGCCAATGTATGATGAGATCGGTCCCTTATGATCTCAATTCCTAGAACGAAAGATGCTTCTCCAAGATCTTTCATATCAAAGTGTTTTGACAGAAATTGCTTAGATTCATGCAATAATGCCAAATCACTTCTCGCAAGCAAGATATCATCCACATAAAGAATTAAGAAGATGAATCTGCTCCCTCTGATCTTGAGATATATGCAACGGTCTACCTTATTTTCTACAAAACCAAAAGAAGTAACTGCTTCATCAAATTTCAAATACCACTGTCTAGAAGCTTGCTTCAGACCATATAGGAACTTGTTAAGTTTACATACAAGTTGGTCGAAATGACCAGACTTGAATCCTTCAGGCTGCACCATATAGACCTCTTCAGCAAGATCGCCATTCAGGAATGCGGTCTTTACATCCATCTGGTGTAGCTCCAAATCATAATGAGCTACTAATGCCATTATCACTCTGAAAGAGTCTTTAGAGGAAACGGGAGAAAAGGTCTCGTGGTAATCGATTCCTTCTCTTTGCGTAAATCCCTTGGCTACCAGTCTGACCTTAAACCGCTCGACCTTTCCCTTAGAGTCTTTCTTTGTCTTAAACACCCATTTAGAACCAATGGGCCTACAACCTTCGGGTAACTCAACTAACTCTCAAACCTTATTCAGCTTCATAGACTCCATCTCGTCTTTCATTGCTTCCCACCACAGATCAGTTTGAGGTCCAGACACAGCTTCCTTAAATGTCACTAGGTCAACAATATGACCAATGTCATAATCACTCTCTCCTAAATAGACTTCATAGTCTGAAGAAATTGCAGGCCTTCTCTGCCTAACGGATCTCCTAGCGGGTGGATGAACCTCCTGAACATGAGGAGGAACCTCAACTGGAACCGGTAGTAAGACCGCTTCCACATCCTCCACTTGTTCCGTCACAGGTTCAGGCATCGCAAGATCTCCTATCAAGGGCACGAATAAATTAATAGGCACAACTTCTTCGACTTCACTAATAGGACGAGAGCAACTAGGTTCGTCAGCGACATCCCATTCTAAAAATTTAGCTATTTGAGACTCCACAATTCTGGGTCCTCCTAAAGGGGAATAAAACTTAAATCCCTTAGAGTGATCTGGGTAGCCTATAAAATAGCAACGACTAGACCTGGGGGCTATCTTACTTTCCGATGGGTTGTACAAACGGACTTTTGCAGGACAACCCCAGACACGTAAATGATTAAGGCTGGGTCGTCTACCAGTCCATAACTCAAAAGGGGTTTTAGATACTGACTTAGACGGGACTCTATTAAGGATATACACTGTAGTCTTAAGCGCCTCACCCCACAAAAATTCAGGAAGATTTGTTCTACTCATCATGCTCCTCATCATTTCCTTAAGGGTGCGATTTCGCCTTTCGGCCACACCATTTTGCTCAGGACTACCCGACATGGAGTACTGGGCAACAATGCCACAACTCTCCAAGTATTTGGCAAACGGACCCTTATGTTGCCCGGAGGCATCATGTCTACCAAAATACTCGCCACCTCTGTCGGACCCAACTATCTTGATGACTTTCCCTATTTATTTCTCAACTTCAGTTTTGAAAATCTTGAACTTTTCAAGAGATTCAGATTTTTCCTTAATTAAGTACAAATAACCAAAACGGGAGTAATCATCAATGAATGTAATGGAGTGGGTGTTTCTACAGAGGGTAGTGGAATAAGGACCACTGATATCCGTATGAATAACCTCTAACAAACTCGAACTACGAGTTGAGCCCTTCTTTTTAATCTTGGTCATTTTACCTCTACAGCAGTCTACACACGTCTCTAGGTCACTGAAATCTAGAGTAGGAAGAATATTTTCCTTAATTAATCTTTCTACTCTTTCCCTAGAGATATGACCTAACCTTTTATGCCATAACATGGAGGACTGTTCCTTAATGAGAGGTCTTTTATTAGCAACACGTTCTACATTATATGAGGTGGCATAAAAATTAACAGGTGCAAGACATATTCTATATAAACCATTAGATAGACTGCATTGGCCAATAAACTGTGATTCATGAAAAATCTTAATTAAACCACAAGAAATATTAAAACCATAATTAAGTTTATCTAGTGCAGAAACAGAAATCAAGTTTCTCCTAAACGAAGGAATATAAAATATGTCTTTTAAAATAAGTTCATATCACGAATCAAGGACTAAACAAATGTCCCCGATGAGCTCCACCTCCACCTCAGCATTGTTCCCAACTATGAGTCTGCACTCACCCTTGCTTGGCCTCCTCCTTTTGATGAACCCCTGCAGTGTGTAAGCAACATGATTAGTTGCTCCACTATCGAGCCACCAAGAACTTGATGGGGCTTCAATTAAATTGGATTCACAAAGGATTAGAGCTAAGGGATTACCTTTAAGTGCAAATCCACGCTTCTCCATCCAAGACTTGAACTTTAAGCACTCTTGCTTTACGTGCCCCTTCTTCTTACAAAAGAAGCAGTTAAGAGGCTTCTTTCCACCAGTGTTCTTGTTCCCTGAAGACTGTCCATCCCGAGGCTTGAAAGGAGCTTTGGACTTCTTCTTCTTAAAAGAGGGCTTGACAACGAGCAATGCAGTGTTTGTCTTCTCGTTCTTCAGTTTCTCCTCCTCAGCTACACATTGAGTAATTAGATCATTGATCCTCCACGCCTCGTCCTGAGAATTATAGGTTATCTTCAAGATGCTAAACTCTGCAGGAAGGGTGTTGAGTGCTTGGTGCACGATCAACGCTTCAGGGAGAGCAATCTCCAACTCCTGCAGCTTGGTCTGAAAATAGACCATCTTTAGAATGTAATCGCGGACACCCCCTCCTCCCGTATACCTCATGGAGAAGAGGTCCTGAATGAGTGTCCCGATCTTAGTATTGGAAGACACCTTATACCTTTGCCCAACGGCAGTCAAAAAAACTCTAGCGACGGTCGTGTCAGGAAGACCACTCAGCAGGTGCTCTGGAATGGAACGCTTCATAGTCAATAAGCAAATTTTGTTCGACTTGTTCCACGCACCGTAATGATCCTTCTCAGCTTGAGTGCTGGTCGCTGTGAGGGCCGCAGGCTGGTCGGAATTCATGGCCATCTCTATGTCTGCCATCTCGAGAGTAAACATGATGTCGGACTTCCACTTCTTAAAATTCGATCCAGTGAGTTTCTCAATGGTCGCCATGCTGTTATGGACTGTAAAGGTGACTGAAAAGAGAGAAAAAAGAAAAATTAGAGACAAAAAGGGCAACAGTGGCTATAAAACCCTAAATAGCACACTAGACAGAGAATCCAGGTGCGTCAGCACGCAACACCTTTGGGCAGACTACGCGCCACGCAATTAGTGATTCTCCACACAAGAACGTGCAACAGTTGCGCTTAAGCTTTTCATAGATCTACCACCTTTGGGTGAATAGATTACTAGAGCCCGCACTACCGTCCAAATGTCCTCGTGTAACCCTCTGAACCTATTGCGCAAGCACCATCTTTGGGTGAATGATTGCGCACTAGTCTCAGAGAACTCCCTAAAACATGTGAAACCGTAATCTCACAAAACTACTCGAAAAGGACACTTTGGCGGCAACAGTTCTTATCAATTCACGAGACCCTTTCACACCGGGATATCTGAATATTGCCCTAAATTAATATCGTGTCTCTTTTACTTAATGACGTATGGGCACTGAATCGTCTAAAGTAAACACGAGTAGGTCAGAGATTTAATAATAAAGGCACTTTGAATTTTAAATCCCTAAAATTTATTTCTCTCAAAATTACTTAATGAGTTTTTTAATTTGTGTTCTTTTAAATTAAGTAGAAAAACAATCAACTCCAAATAATGAAGGAGACTAACAAGTTTGAGTTAATTCCTCTGATACCAACTGTTAATAAATTTATGGTGTATGTGTCGCTACGGGAATTAATATTATCAAAATTTTCTGACAAACGCAACGACACATAAACCTATAGGATCGTTTAACTAAACACTATTAATCTCAATTGAAGCTCAACACTACAATTATTTTCCTAAGTTTAAGAACACAAAATTGAAGCAAACTGAAGGAGCGGTAAAATAACTGAAGTGCGGAAACTAATTTATACCACTCTTGGATTCTTGCTCGTTTTTCATCATCGCAGAAATTCGCAACAGTCGTGACATGTTGTTCCTTATGAATTCCACGGCGTTAGCGGATCCCGCTAACATGCAATATTATCTTAATACTTGTACTCTGTAATGGAAAAGGGGTCAGCACAATAAATATACAAAATGACTGCAATAACCTCTAATAATGAAAGCAATTAGGACAACAGAATATACACAAATAAACCAAGGCTATCTGATATTCCAATATCTATACCAAGAGGGATATGACATTATGTGTTCTTATAAATGAATTATAGATCTGAATCGTAGCTAAACAAGTTTCTGAATTAGATCAAAATTAAAAGAGTTTCACTATATTGTGTGTGAAACGAATTCACAGTTAACAGAAGAAGATCATTCACAACCTAACTGTTATTGGCAGCAATTAGTGAACACTTCAGTTTTGGGATCTGCATACCTGGGAAGACTTCTCTCAATGTTGACTTCAAGGAGATCCAGAACTTTCTCAATCAACAAGCAGATTTGCTAAACTGCAGCGGGAGGCTCAAAACCTCGACAGATCCGGCGCTGAAGGTTGTGCGAAGCACAATACGCAAGATTATCGGGAGAGTGGTCGGCTTTGGTGTCCTTTCCAAGAAGCCGAGTGGCAGTTCGATCACCGGCTCCTAGATTGGAACTTTCTCCTAGACCGAATGAAGAAGCCCGCAAGTTCACCGGCGCCAATGCCCTATTTCAGCGTTCTCCAAAAGCACGAACAGAAGGATGAACGCTGGCGGCTGGGAGGAGGAAGATGAAAGCGGACGATTTCTAAAAGCAATCAGGATTTTGCCCTACCGGCTGTTCACCCTTGTTCATCCAATAGCATAATTCATGAAACATAAATTTAGGTATTAATAGGAAAATACCCAAAAAGGAGTTACAAGTTTTTGTTTTTAATGGATGAAATCAATTCCATTAAAAACCCAAATAAACTCTATTAAAACCGCATTCATGACCATACTTTAATTGTGCCAAGGGCGAGACCGGGTTCGCGACTGAATGTACGAGACAGTCGGGCACACCTATCACATGCTTCGACCATTCGTGCGACTAAATTAACGCGCGCTCGTGGGAGTTCGAACAGACTTAAAATTCACGTACGACTTTACCGGGATGTCCCGATGAATCGAGTCCACCTAAATGGGTAATTTCCAACAAAAAGAGAATAGTATCTTGAGCAGCCATGAAAGCAGAGCCTGAAGATGCATTGAAGCCCTCTTCATATTCTCCCATCTCGCTGGTTTTAGAAATCTCTTTATTCAAGAATTGCTGCAGAACTTCTCTTGCAACCCGTGACATTCAAACTAAGGTCTTATTTGGAAGGGCTTTTTAAAAAGAAAAATGAGTGATGACAAAAAGAAGGTAAGAAAATAAGATTTTGAAAAATGTATATTAGAAAAGAAGATTTTTATGATTAAATTATTTTTGTAGAGATTTTCAGAAAGTAGAATCACTTTATAAATCATTTGACAAATTTCCATTGCTGTGATTTTTTTTTAAATACGTGTCCGGGGAAAAATGAGCGCAAATGCGGAAATTTGGCGTTCAGGCGGAAAATGCGCGTCCGGGCGGAAAATGCGTACCCGACCAAAAATGTGTGCCCGGGGGAAAGACGAAATATTTTCGCTCGGGCGCATTTTTTTCGCCCAAGCGCGGTTTTTTCGAACGGGCGCGATATTTTCCCGGTCGCGATATTTTTGCCAGGGCGCGATATTTTCGTACGAGCGCTATATTTTTGCCCGGGCGCCAATTTTTCGTCAGGCGCTAATTTTTCGGCAGGACACGATATTTTCTCACGGACGCGATATTTTCGCCAGACGCTAGCTTCCTTGGAAAAAAAACGCAGCTGGGCAAAAAAAATCACCAACAAGCGAAAAAATCGCGCCAAGGCGAGAAATTCGCGTCTGGGCAAAAAATTCGACCCCGAGCGAAATATTCGCGCTTAGACGACAAAATAGCGCCCAGACGAAAAAAACGCACTTGGGCAAAAAAACAGTGCCCGGGCCAAAAAATAGCGCCCGGGACAAAAATTCGCGCCGGGGCGAAAAAAACACGCCCGGGCGAAAAAAACGCGTTCGTTGAAAAAATTGCTCTCTTGAGAAAAAATCGCTCTCATGCGAAAAAATCGCGCCCGGACGAAAAATATTGATGTTGAAATCGAGAACCGGCTTTTGTGGAGTTCGAACCATTGAGGAATGTGCTACCACACACTTACTTCTCCTAGCAAGCTTGGCTGATTGAAGACTTAGAGCTCAAAACTGACTCAATGCTCCAGCACGGAGGTTCCACCACACACCCGGAAGATCTTAGAGTGCTTCCCATCCTTATCCAATGTTGAGCTAAGGGCACATCAGAAAGTGCAAGAAGATCAGAGAGTAAGAAAGTTGGAAAACTTGTCTTTTGAGGTACCCCCTGGGTATATTTATAAATTTCCAAATCTGGCTTCCAAATACCGTAACTCCGCTGTTCTAAATAGCTATATGTAGCCAAAAGTGGTCTGCCAACATCTAAACTCCGCTGTTCTGAAAGGCTATTTACAACCCTACAAGGGCATCCAGGTAATTTTACCTCTAGACCCCACTGGGTGTGTGGCTCATGAAGGCGTCACTCACCTAAAGTGGCGAGTGCTGGGTAAGCCAGGAACTCGTCTCCGCGACACCCCCATTATGGGTGAATGCGGGATCTAAATGCCTCTCGCTTAATACGGGCGAGACTTTTCGTGCCTTCTTCGGGCGAGAGCCACCCTGTCTGCTGTGGGCCGGAACCCCTTCGCCCCCTAGGCGAATGCTGTTCTGGAAGGGTCTCGCTCAATGCCTGCAAATAGCGAAGCTTCACTCAACGCCAAGCTCCGAAAACGTCTACAAAACATGCTTCACTCAACGCCAAGCTCAGAAAGCATCGACAAAAAGAGCTTCACTCAACGCCAAGCTCCGAAAGCGTCGACAAAACAAGCTTCACTCAACGCCAAGCTCAGAAAACGTCGATAGAACAAGCTTCACTCAAATCCAGAGGAACTGGCTCACGCGGCTCGCTTACCATGCCTGGCGGAGGCGGGCCTGCTCGGCAAACATTGGAAGGGTCTCACTCACCTTCTTGAGCCCCCTTGCTCCTGAAAATCCGGCAAAGCACTGATCCTCGAGGGAGGGACCTACTCATCGAATACGGGTTCGTACACAATCTCCGCTCTTTGCGAGCTTCCGCGAAGTTCGGAAAAAATCATCCAACCGTAGGTAGTTGATGAGTGATTGCTTACCTGAAAGGGAATCTTTTGTGGGCCCCGTCATGGCTCTATAAATATCCTATCACGGACATGGAATATGCCCCGTCCAATCCCCTTTCTCTCCGGCTTTCTCGCCTCTAACCTGATGTCGCTTTCGAAGGAACCCATGATCGCCTTAATGCTGTCTGTGCCGAGAGCAAGAATCTGATGGGCTCATTCTCCCCTTGGCTCGCCCGAAAAGCCCCAGGCTCTTCCCCAAAAATGAAGAAGGCCAAGATGGTCAAGTGCGACCTGACCAGGGATGAGTCCATCTCGCAGACTCCATCCCACTCTGGAATCCCTCATGTATCTTCACTCGCTTTACATTCCTTACTGGGATAAAAACATGTCAACACGCTCGCCCGCAGGTCCCGCCAAAGGGGAAGGAGGTTGGGGAGGCGAGTGCTGCTCCGCACTCGCTTGAAGCCGACAATGACGAGGCGACCCCCGAGATCACCTCTCCTCACAAACTGAAAGATCTCCCGCGGGCTAATGGCAATTCCCCTTTCTATCCATTCGCTTTCTAGCAATTCGTTTACCTTTGTTTCTTGTAGTTCCTACCTTCGGGACCACGAGACTGGGTGTTATAGCGTCCCAATCCCCTACTCGCCTGACGCCTACGGATCTGGCCTTGGGCCGACTACCTCCAACGAGTGATGCGCCCCACTCTATTGCCCAAGATGATGCTCCCACCGCTGAGCTGTCAATCCTACGCCTTGGGATCGGGAAAGCGCACATCACCTAAAGGAAGTGGTGTTTTGAAAGTTATTTTTTTTACTTATGTTCATGGTTTAGAATGTTGTAACATTTTGTTCCTTGATTATATGACTTGTATTATGTAAGGTTTGGGAAGATGCGCTTGGTCTTGAACCATAGAACTATGATTTTTATTAAGTCATGTAATCTTAAGTTATCTTCACAATCGTGGTAATCAAAGAGGAACATTGATTGCCGAGTTAAGATTGCCATATCGATTAAAGTATATTTGAGTTCTATAAATGTTGATAAATGATTATCGTTTAATCATATGAGTGTGTATGCGTGTGATTTCATACACATTGAGAGTGACCTATTTTATGTTGTAGCATTATGTGGAATGTGTTAAGTGTCAATAATGCTTCAACGTGTCTATTAAGTTGGAGATACAAGATGTGTAGATTTAGCGTGTCAGTGTGGGCAACGTGATTATAGTTGAAAACTATTCTCTGATAATGATATATACTATGATTCATTGTTCATACTTACGCGTAGGAAATGTGCACATCGAAATATCATTTTGTCCCCAAATTATTTTAGTAATGATATAGTCGGGGCCCTTGGCCGAGCGAGGTTGTATAACATGCATTATAACTAACGTAGTTATAAATACAACTCACTTGTGAGACCAAGAAAGACAAATATAGTGCGAAATGACATAGTCCCAGTTTGCACAATATTTATGATATCATGTGACAAAGAAATAGACACAGGTCGTTCATTGTGTTACCTAGTTACCATGTTGTTGGGACGACTATAATGCAGTGACAAAGCCTCTTATAGTTCATAATATAGGATGTTATATTATAGCCTTGACGACATGGTTCCTCTTTAAGGTCGCACCAAATGAACGGGAACAGCTTCCGTTCGGCTTATTTGGGGGTATTTGATTTTATGAAATATTTAATCTAAGTACTATAGTAAGTGCGAACGTCTAATGTCGTGACTCGACATGCTTAGATAGAATTCCTGTGCGACTATCAAAAAGAAATAAAATTATGACGGAGCGAGTCGTCGTAATTATTTTGGTAGGAGTGCACAGTAATTAGAGTTATGGGATTATTTGTATATATATGCGTGTTATATATATATGTAAATATATATATAAATATATGTATATAATATATATAGATTTATATATATAAGTTTATATTTATATATATATATATATATATATATATATATATATATATATATATATATATATATATATATATATATATATATATAATAGAAAACCAAGGGGAGCAGTAGGGTTTTTTTACGGGCTTTTATTTTTGTCTAAACCTAGCCGCAAGAAAAGAAGCAGAGGGGGTTTGCGATCTCCTGCTTCCGGCCGCCATTGTCGTGCAACCCCCTGCTCTGCCGCCGGGCTAGCTTGACGCCGGCATCGCCGCCCGCTGCTTCGTCGTCGGGCAAGCTTGCCGCCGCCAAAGCCTCGGCGCCCGCTGCTCCATCGTCGGGCAAGTTTAACGCCGCCATCGCCCTGCGGCTCGCCGACCCTAGGTGTTTCTTCCCGGCCGGCCGCAGCTTGTGTGGTGGCTTGAGTCTGCTCCTTCTCCTCAGCAGTTTTAGATCCCTCTCCATTTTTCTCTTCTCTACCCGGCGACTAGTGTGGTTCGGCCACTTGGAGTCATCGGCGCAAGAGGAGAGAAGTTCTGAGCTAGTGTTTCTATTCCCCGTCAACGGAATAGAGATTTGACGTTGTTCAGGTTCAAGGTGAACCAAGAGGCGAGGCGATCGGCCTCGTTGTTGCGGTGGGATCACTATCATTTTCTCCAGTGCGTCTTCCTCTTCTGCCTAGAGATTGTTCTCTAGATGTATAATTTCTAACGCCTGTGATGGATTAGATGTGATGAGTTAGGGTTTATTTTTGTTAAGCCTGTTTTGCATTGCTTTGGAATATCCGATCCTTGTGTGTTTTATGGTGTTTGGAATTTTTTTAAAAAAAATCGCCCCACCACCGTACGTGAAATCCTACATCACCTTTGATACTCCCTTCGAGGGGCGGCCCAGCACTTCTCGTTGGCATTCAGGCAAGGATGCGGACACCAGGCCAGGTAACCAATCACACTCGTCCTCTAAAAATAATGAAGATTACGCACATCTAATACCATATACTGTAGGTTACCGCGAGATCTCATCAACCGATGTCGACGTTGACAAAGAGGAGTTCTCGCCTTCCCCCTCACCTGACTCAATAGCCGTCTTTCTAGGCGATCCAAAAGATGCCGAGGCACTGAAGCGGTCTACGACGGAGATTATGCAGAAGCATGCCCTGATGCTGCGCGAGCTCTACGTCCAAGTTCGCGAGAACCACAAATCCATCGAGGAGTGGGTGCTCTGCCTAGAAAACAATTACGCGCAATTAATTGCCGAGCTGGGGGGAGATGCTGGTGGCGGGAGGGACTTCCCCAGAATCCACGTCGCGCGAGCAGAAGATCAACTAGGCCTTGCCCAGCAGGAGCTGCAGACCATCCGCGCGTTACAGTATTCACGCATGATCCCTAGGGAGGGAAGGGGAGGCCGGATGTAAGGACCCCCCTTCAAAAACCAGAGGAGGTCCTTATGCCCAGGGCGAGCCTCCCCTCAAAAGGTTCGTGTGTCCTAAGAGGTGTCACCCTCTTACCTGACCCATGACCCAATTGGCGGAACGTTCGCCCTGTAAGGTTATGCATCATAACAAAACATTCATAGATAATAAAAATTAATTTAAGCGGAAGCAATTCATCACATGGTATCTCAGCATGAAAGGAAAATATAAATCATGAATGAAAACCCATAAAGGGGTATACAGAGTCCAATAAAAATAACATCCTAATCGTAAAATGACCAAAACAACTAGTCCAAAACAGAAAGATAAAAGCTCTCATTCTCTTCTCCCCTCAGAGTAGTACCCTCACGTCCTCATAAATTTCTCGGGTGGCCTCAGGGAAGTCCTCTCCAATGGGTGCAAGTCTATGCTCCTCCATCCGCTCCTGCTCCACTGGTAGGCGCATAGGGTTCTAAAATGATACGTACAAAGTACGTTAGTCACATCATGACCAAGTAAATTTCACGCTCCTCCCCATCCCCTTAGTGGGTACTAGGAAGGAAACGTGCAAGAAGAGTAATCACAATAACCGAAATAATATATGCATATTAGTAACCAGTAAGAGCAATAGTAATATCAACAATTAATTAAGTTAGTTTCTTGCAATATAAGTGTACGAGCATCAACGAGAGAAGCGGTGGTATCAATAATTGAATAAGCATGACTTTCTAACTTAATAACATTTTTTATCGTATAATTCATCCTAACGACAGTTATACGACGCCATACGATGGTGTGAGTACAGGTAACATACATGCGTATATATATATATTTGGCATGTTGTATATGCATGCTTAAACTCTCTGTCAGTCATATGATGTGCCACAATTATTTTCCCCTATGTCGACATAGTGACCTGTTAAGAGAAAGAGCTCACTTCTCAGGCCTCACCGCCGTAGTCAGACGGTGACAGTGGATCGGCCGCTCCCACTTCTAGGTTATGGATACACCCCAACTCCTTAGACCTTCGTACCTCTATGCAGATTAGGTACTCTCGGTGGGAACACATCCTCACCCGTGCGGAGATCAACTCTCTTGGTACATAACCAAATAGGTGTGAGACAGACCTATGTGGAAGGGGTAGCTAGCCTCCGGTCCTCTTCACCACCCAACAACTGTAGAGTTTGTCGTCACAACTTCTCCCGTAGTGTATAATAGGGGAAGCCGACGAACCCGCCACATCGGTATACATGCACCCTCCCATATTCCCATGCATTAGTAATGAATGACATGTCAACATGCTAGTACTCATACAGTTAATAAGTGTTCACAGATTGACTAGCAACTCGAGGTTTATCATGTGGTTAAGCTATGAATGACATCAACCCAATTTTATGGACTACGTTTTCACGATCAATTTTAACTATATATGTATGTTCGTCCTAAGTCTAAATATCTTCACAAGCTCCGAATTAGAAAAATTAGAACATGAATGTTATAGATAAAATATTAGTCTATCACAGTGTCTCTAACATGCATCATCTGATTTGACCTCTAAGACCTCCAAAATAGAGATTAAAGTTTACCAAAAGTATTTGTTTTATAAGTAAACAGCAATTACAAATTTATTTTGTAATGTTTGGGGTTAATTTAAATTAATTTATAGCCACTTTTTCAGAAAACTTACAACATAAAAATTATATAGAAAACATTATTCTACAAAAGTGTCTCTAACATGCATAATCTGGTTTGTCCTCTAAGACCTCCAAAATAGAGGTTAAAGTTTACCAAAAATATTTTGTTTTACAAGTAAATAGCACTTACAAATTTATTTTGTTATCTTTGGATTAATTTAAATTAACCTAGGTTCACTGTTCCAGGAAACTTAAAACATGAAAAGTGTTTAGAAAATATTATTCTACAAAAGTATCTCTCACAAGTATCATCTGATTTGGTCTATAAGACCTCCAAAATTGGGGCTAAAGTTTATCAAAAATATTTATTTTACAAGTAAATAACAATTACAAATTTATTCTGCTATGTTTGGGGTTTATTTAAATTAATTTAGGTTCACTATTTCAGAAAATTTAAAACATAAAAATTATATAGGAATCATTATTATACAAAAATTGTATAGGAATCATTATTATACAAAAATGTCTCTAATATGCCCTTTCCAATTCGTCTTCTAAGGCCACTAAAAAAGGCTCAGAAGTTTGCCAAAAATATTTATTTCAAGACTAATCTGCATTCTGGGTTTCCAAAATGATTAAATATACTTTTCAGACTCAAAATTAAATTGGTTAGAGAATCCAAATCAGAAAACTTTTAACATTAAAGTTGTAGACCACTAAATTATCTACAATATTGCGTATCACAAATTTTTCCCAAATCTTGTTCTAAGTTAATTAAAAATTCATTTGAAAATTGATAAAAACTTTCAAAAACGGCCAGATTTTAGCCGAAGGAAAGATGAACTCTGCGCACGAATCTTGGCGCAGATTCGACGATTGCAACCTGGAACTGGAAGGATGGGCGAGCTAGATCCGGCCACCACCTTGAGTGGGAGCACCCAGGGAGGGCGCACCGGTGGGGTAGCTGTCGGCGGCCGGCCACCGCCGGCGATGACCGGAAAAAGGATATTGCATTTTTTTTCTATATGTTTTTTGGATGGAGGAGGCCACCGGAGCGGATTCCAACGGCTTCCTCCGCCTCAAGGGCCATAAGAGAGAGTCATGGAGACCCTCTCTCCCCTTCACACGCCCCATACAAGGTCGAAACCACCCACGATGGTGACGAAGGTTGGTGTGGGTGGTCCGAAGCTATCCAAGGCAGGAATCGCCGTCTCCGTTGATCGGAGACGGCGGGGATCGACAAGAAATAGATCGAGGGCAGAGAGGAGTCGTAGGAACTTACTTGCGCGCTGTTTAGATGAGGGGATCGACGGGTGGTCATGGGTGGTGGAGATCGCCGGAGTTTGGGTAGAAGGCTCTCCGGGTGGTTGTCGGGGCTCCGGTTTTTGCTGGTTAGGGGTCTAAGGTGGTAGGGAAAACGAAATCCAACATCTTTTGGGTTCATATATGGTAAGAGTGGATTTAGGCTTTTTAGGAAGGAGATAATTCCCTTTTCTTGGGGAGAAATGCCTCCCCCCTTAATATCTGTCAGACATGCCTCCTCCCTAGGCTTAAAAGGTAAGAAATAAACTTCCTCCATGTTGGAGTTGAGACCGGGCAGTCTGTCGGTCTGGCTTGGCGGGTTATTGACCGGGCGGTCTGGCGGTCTGGCGGTTTGGCGGTTTGCCTTCAGCGGGTTGGTTGCTGTGTTGAGGTCTGAGGCGCAAGCGGTCAAGCGGTCTGTTACTGGCGACTAGGAGACCGTGCGGTCTAACCGGTCTCCCCTGGCGGCTCGTCTCTCTATCAGGCAGTGGCCGAGCGGTTAGCCCTTCTGTCTAACCGCGCGGCTTGTTCCGGTCTGTTGTTCTAGCCGCCCAGATTCTTTTGTATAGTTTTAGTCCCACATCTCTTATTTGTATTCTCTCTTCTCTCCTCCATTCTATATAAGGGAGGTCATACCTTTGTAATACATACCTTTTTCGGATAATAAAATTTCAGTTATACCATTTCTGGCTTGTTTTAGTTCGCTTCTCACATGGTATCAGAGGCATCGATCCTTTCCTCCTGATTCTGTGCTTCTCTCTGTCCGCGCGGCTTGCTTCTCCGGCTTGCGCCCTGTCCGCGCGGTCTCCTTGTCGTTGCCCTCTGTGTGCGCGACCTGTTGCCTTGTTCGCCGCGACCTATCGCCGTGTGCCTTGCCTCCTCCTGTTTGCTCTTGCTCTGGTCGTCGCGACCTGTTGTTTAGTTCGCTGCGCCTGTTGCCTAGTTCGCCGCGACCTACTGTCGTGTGCCTTGCCCTCTCTTGTGCTTCTGTTCGAGCGGACTGTCTGCTTACCGCTCGACTTCTTCCCCTTTGCTTGTTACTGCGGCTTGGTCGTGGTCTCTCTGGCCGCTGGTGTCTGACATCCTGACCGCTGCAGCTTCTCTTCTGCCTATCCGCGCGGCTTGTGTTCTAACCGCGCGGCTTCCTGTTGTTTGCTCTTATGGCTCTTTCTGATGCTTCTACTGCCACCACTCCTGCCGCCACCCCTGTAGCCCATCCGGCTCCTCCTCTACCTCCTACTCCTTCCGGGAACCTTGGCACCGTTTCCAAGCTTGTCGGCTCCAACTACCCGGATTGGAGCGTCTCTTTCACCTTTCTCCTTCGCTCGCAACGCAAACGCCACCATCTCGTTGATGACCCTCCTCCTACCACTTCCCCTCTTTTTGATGACTGGGATGCAAGTGACGCTCTTGTGCGTACTTGGCTCGCTAACAGTCTATCCGATGAATGCCTTCCCGTCATCCGTCATGATGAGACGGTGAAGGCCGCTTGGCTTCATCTTGCTGCTTTGTATTCCAAAGGGGCTCAGACGTCCCGCATCTATACGTTGTATGCGGACCTCTTTGCCCGGCCTACCTTGTCTCCTGCTGCTGTTTTGATCCTGTTCTTCGTAAACAGTTTGTCTCCGCTGACGTTACCTTCTTCGAGAATGCCTCCTACTTCTCGGATGACTCCTCTTCTCTTCCTCCCACCTCGGATTCTCCTGTTATTCCGTTCGTTCCCTCGTCTCCTACTGTGATATCCGCTCCTCCTCCGTCTCCGCCCACTCCTCTCCCTCCGCCTCTCTCTCCGCCTCCATCTCCCTCATCTCCGCTGCCGTCGCTCTCTCCTCCCGGGCCAGCTCTCTCTGCCACGGATGCTCTGGATGCCGAGGAGCCCGCCGACCTGGATCTTCCTGTCGCTCTTCGCAAAGGGGTGCGGACGTGTACCCTACACCCCCTTGCTGCTGTTGTTTCATATGATCGTCTTACCCCTTCTCGCAGGGCCTTTGCACTGGCTATCTCTGCTACTACCACACCTCGTTCCTACCAGGAGGCTCTTGCCATTCCTCACTGGAAGCTGGCCATGGATGAGGAAATGGCGACCCTCACAGAGCGGGGTACCTGGACTCTTGTCCCTCCTCCCCTTGATACAGATGTTGTTGGCTGTCGCTGGGTCTTTGTAGTCAAGTTTGGCCCCGATGGCACTGTGAACCGTTACAAAGCTCGTCTGGTGGCTAAGGGCTTTACTCAAACCTATGGGGTTGATTACTATGACACCTTCTCTCCCGTGGCTCGTCTCAGCACTATACGGGTCCTTCTCTCTGTGGCAGTCAATAAAGACTGGCCCCTTTCCCAGCTGGATATCAAGAATGCCTTCCTTTATGGTGATCTTCAGGAGGCCGTCTACATGGAGCAACCTCCAGGGTATGTTGCTCAGGGGGAGACACGTGTCTGCCGGCTACAGAAGGCAATCTATGGCCTCAAGCAGAGCCCTCGAGCTTGGTTTGACAAATTCAGCGGCATCGTAGCGGCCGTTGGTTTTGCTCGCAGCGCTGCTGATCACTCTCTATTTATTCGCAAAACCTCTTCGGGACTGGTGGTTCTTGCAGTATATGTGGATGATATTCTTCTCACTGGTGATGACCAGGAAGGGGTAGCCTTGACAAAGCGGCATCTTCGCCAACATCTAGTCACGAAAGATATGGGTTCTCCGAAGTACTTTTTGGGGATCGAAATCTCTCGGAAGCCCAACTCTTTAGTCCTCTCTCAGCGTAAGTATGCTCTTGATATTTTAAAAGAAGCAGGATTGACTGGGGCCAAACCTGCCCGATGTCCCATGGCTGTTGGAGAAGACAAAACCTGGACAGATGGTTCGCCTCTTCTTTCAGATGCTTCGCGGTACAGGCGTCTAGTTGGTAAGCTCATATACCTCACCGTGACTAGGCCCGACATTTCCTATGCTGTGGGCAAGGTGAGTCAATTCATGCAAGCTCCCAAGGAGTGCCATCTACAGTCCGCCTTGCGGATCTTGGAGTACGTCAAAGCAGCCCCTGGGAAAGGATTGCTCTTTCAGAAGAATGATCATCTGAGGGTTGAAGCTTACTCAGATGCGAGTTACGCTGATGACAAAGGGGACCGCAAGTCTACCTCCGGTTTCTGTACCTTTGTTGGGGGCAATCTGGTAAGTTGGAAGAGCAAGAAGCAATCTGTTGTCTCCAGGTCCAGTGCTGAAGCCGAGTATCGGAGTATGGCATCGACCACTTGCGAGCTAAAGTGGCTACGAGCTCTCATGTTGGATTTAGGAGAGGTCTACAACCATCCTCTACCTATGTTCTGTGACAATAAGGCGGCTATATATATCTCCAAAAATCCAGTCTTCCATGAGAGAACCAAGCACATAGAGGTCGACTGTCATTTCATTCGTGAAGAGATTCTGAAGGAACAAATTTGCACTCCCTTCGTCACGTCTGAAAAAGAGCTGGCTGACATCTTCACCAAGCCAGTATCTGCCTCATTTCTTCATATATGTGACAAGCTGGGCATGATCGACATATATGCTCCAGCTTGAGGGGGAGTGTTGGAGTTGAGACCGGGCGGTCTGTCGGTCTGGCTTGGCGGGTTATTGACCGGGCGGTCTGGCGGTCTGGCGGTTTGGCGGTTTGCCTTCAGCGGGTTGGTTGCTGTGTTGAGGTCTGAGGCGCAAGCGGTCAAGCGGTCTGTTACTGGCGACTAGGAGACCGTGCGGTCTAACCGGTCTCCCCTGGCGGCTCGTCTCTCTATCAGGCAGTGGCCGAGCGGTTAGCCCTTCTGTCTAACCGCGCGGCTTGTTCCGGTCTGTTGTTCTAGCCGCCCAGATTCTTTTGTATAGTTTTAGTCCCACATCTCTTATTTGTATTCTCTCTTCTCTCCTCCATTCTATATAAGGGAGGCCATACCTTTGTAATACATACCTTTTTCGGATAATAAAATTTCAGTTATACCATTTCTGGCTTGTTTTAGTTCGCTTCTCACACTCCAGCTAGCCATTAACATAGTGATGAAGGTAATCAAAATTTAGGGGGGGGGGGACCTATTTGGGCACCAAAAACGTAATAACTAATTAAATACAAATAAATTTGAATTCAAATTTTAAACACAGTATTCTCGTACCTTCAGGAAGCTTCAAAAATTATTTCATAATTTTTGGACGATTTTTTATATTTTATTTAATTTTATTTGTGTGTCTAGCATAATTAAAATAAAATAAATTTTAATTAAGTAATTTGTTTAAATTTGAGATTTTTCGGAAAATATTTGCTATTTTTAATAATTTCCCTTCTTAATAATTATCAATTATTTTATTTAAGTAAATAATCTAAATAATTTTTAGATGTCCTCCCCCTATTCATGTGACATTGTGAAGCTACTCAAATGAGTTTGCGGCTCAAGGGTATCTTGCGTTGATGAGCTAGTCAAGTCGGGTAGCTTGATGTGCGTTTAACCTAATTAGGGTAATTTCAAGTTTTACATAGTTCAAATGGGTCAACTTGATGAAATATGTCATAATCGGTCAATATGATTTGCTTAGGGCATTAATGTATTATTCGTGTGTCGTAATAGGTTAATTTGACTAGTTAAGAGTATTAGTGCACTTTTCATGTTTAATTTGACCCACTAAGATCTAATGAGTCACTCACGCACATATAAGAGTCTAGTATTCATTCAAGTCGAAAATTGCTCAAAAGACATGGTGGGTGGATTAAGTGACTTATTAGGTCAACCACACCCAATAAGGAATTAACCTATTATCTGGGTTCCGAACAAGCCCGCAGAACCCTAACGGGTCAAATAACACCAAGGGGGTCTAGAAGCCGAATTTGGATGTTACATCGGGGACGGTGGTAACGGCCCTAGACGGGCCTACTGGCTCTCGCCTTTCTGCCCTCTTCTTTTTATCTTTGTAATAATTTGGTTTTGTGCCTTTTTGATCTGTCTCCGGGTCTCCTCCTCTGGACTCCTCTCCTCATACTCCCCAAGGCTATCGTCATAGACTGGTGTTGATCGGGGAGAGGAGGTCTCTGGCCCTGCCTCTAGCCTAGGGAATTGAACTGGCCTTGCCCCCCTTGGTGGTTGTACCCTCTGTGGAAACCTCTCCTTGGGCCCTAGTCATGCCAGTCCTGCTACCTCCATCCTAACCGACTATTTGGCTCCTGCCGCCCCAACCTCTACTGCTGCTATTGCTCCCCCTGCCTGGGCTTTGCCCTCCTGCCCCTTGCCACCTCCTAGCTCCTCCTCCTCCGTAGCCCACCTGGCTAACTTCCTGGCAAACTTTGGGTTCGACGCCTCTCCTTCGACTTCCAGTGCCGCCCTCTCCATCAGCTTCTCAAAAGACACTAGAGGAACCCGCTTCAGCTCCATCCGAAAGAACCCCTGCTGCAGCCCCGGGTGAAGGCCACCATGAGAGTGTGCCCCAACATCTTTTGCACCTGGAAGACCTCCTCCTGGAACCAATCCACGTAGCTCCTCAGAGTCTCGTTCACTCCTTACTTGATGAGGAACATGGACTCAAATTCCTTCTTCCTCTTCTTGGAAGTGTAGAACCTCATCAAGAACCCTCGACGTAGGTCCTCAAAGCAGTAGATGGAGCTGGCCTAAAGCTGGTGGAACAATTTCGTCGCTTTTTCTTTGAGGGTGATAGCGAAGAGCCGGCACTTGAAGGCATCCGACATCTGCCTGGTGGAGACCACGTCCTCGAACCACTAGGTGTGCTGGACCGGATCGCCCCTTCTAGTGTAGTAGGACATATCAGGCTCATTAAAAGGGCTCCCGCCACTTGCGGGGCGAGCCAGGCGATCTCGCGCATCCACCTCGTCAAACCTTCCCGCGTTCGCCGAGCCGGGGAACAAGGCTTGCCCTGAGAAGTCTCACCCACTACCTACCGCCGCCGCTTCCTTCCCTGGTCGCCTAGCCAGGGCATTCTCGCCTAGAGCAGGGGCTGCGACCACTGGGACTGAGGGTGTCGAGTACTAACCGTGGGCAATGAGTGCGAATGTTATGAGGTTCCGCATCTCCTGCCGGAAGTCCTCAAACATGCCGAGAGTGGCAAGAGAGAGGGGAGATGACGATTTGCCTCTGTCAGATTCTTGTCATTCAACTCCAGTCATTGAGATCGCTAAGGTTTTTGGTGCTGATCACTCTCCATGCTCACGACACCAAAATGTTGAAACCGAGAACCGACTTTTGTGGAATTCGAATCCTTGGGGAAGGGGCGACTACACACTTACTTCTCCTAGCAAGCTTGGATGAATGAAGACTTAGAGCTCAAAACTGACCCAAGACTCCAACACAGAGGTCTCACCACACACCCGGAAGATTTTAGAGCGCTTCCTCTCCTTAGCCAATACTGAGCTAAGGGCACCTCTGAAAGCGCTAGAAGATCAAAGAGTAAGAAAGCTGGAAAACTTGTCTTCTGAGGTACCCCTTAGGGTCTATTTATAGATTTCAAAATCTGGCCTGCAAATAACGTAGCTCCGCTGTTCTAAATAGCTATATGTAGCAAAAAGTGGTCTGCCAATTGCCAAACTCCGATGTTCTAGAAGACTATTTGCAGCCCTGTAAGGGCATCCAGGTAATTTTACCTCTGGACCCCACTAAGCGAGTGACCCATGAAGGCGCCACTCGCCTAAAGGGGCGAGTGCTGGGTAAGCCAGGTACTCGCCTCCGCGGCACCCCCCATTATGGATGAATGCGGGATCTAAAGGCCTCTCGCCTAATACGTGCGAGACTTTTCACGCCTTCTTCGGGCGAGAGCCACCATGTCTGCTGT
The DNA here is from genome assembly GCA_039513925.1 of Platanthera zijinensis. Classification (NCBI taxonomy): domain Eukaryota; kingdom Viridiplantae; phylum Streptophyta; class Magnoliopsida; order Asparagales; family Orchidaceae; genus Platanthera; species Platanthera zijinensis. The sequence goes on along the minus strand of CM077097.1, from coordinate 126,830,627 downwards.
GGGCGGGAGCCCCTTCACCCCCCTTGTGCGAATGTTGTTTGGAAGGGTCTCGCTCAACGCCTGTAAATAGCGAAGCTTCACTCAATGCCAAGCTATGAAAACGTCGACAGAGCAATCTTCATTCAACGCCAAGCTCAAAAAGCGTCGACAGAACAAGCTTCACTCAACGCCAAGTTCTGAAAGCATCGACAGAACAAGCTTCACTCAACACTGTTGGAAATCTCGTTTGTGCAATGTTATGGTTTTGTTAATAATGTTAAGTTCATTATTTTCTGGATTTCATTTTTTATTACAGTCATTTGCAATATTTCCTCTGAATTTTGAATTAAAAGTTATCATAAATTAATATCATTACTATTCTGCCCGGGTCGGATTTAAATCATAGTTCCGCCACTGATTAGATGGATACACAAGGGCATCGCTTCTTTTGAACTACATACCATCGCTTCCTCTAGAATACAGAACATCGCTTCGACCTCATCTTCTCTACGCCATTTCCTTTCACAGTTAGGGGCAAATCTCCAGCTTAACTCTGTAGCTTTGGAACATTCAGATTAGTTATTGCTCTCTTCATCTTCGTCTTGACTACATATTGAACCAAGAGGTGTGACGCTTCCTTGCTATGGTTTTTCTGGAACTGACAGATTGAAGTATGAGTCTCACTTCACACTTCTATTGCTTCTCTTTATATCCTCATTGTTTTTTCACAGTTTGAATCATTCAGATTTGTCATAGATTTCTGCCCTAAAATAATCAGATTTGTCATGAACATTTCATAATCATTCAGATTTGCCCAAGATTTCTGTCGCGAAACATTCAGATTTGTCCTGTACATTTCATAATCAAAACAAGAGAGAAGATGAGGAAGGAAAGATGGGCATGGTCTGCTTTTCCATTAGTAAGGTAATGTGTTGTAAGAGGTATCAATTTGCACTCTCTCAAAACCCTCAAACCACCATTTTCAATATTTAGTTTTTGAGGATGAGAATTTTCAGATTTGGATAAGTTCACATTACATTTAGTGACCTATTTATGGTTTGATATCATTACAAGTAAAGATGTAGAACAAGCTGTATCATGTACGTGCATAAGATGTTTGTGAAATGAAAGAATAATAATGCACGTAAAATTTTAACCTCAACATGTCGTCGCATATCGCCGTCCCTGCCGCATATCACCTCACCCGCCCCATGTTGCCGCTCCCGCCGCATGTCGTCTCCCTCGTCAGATGTGGTCGTCCTCGTCTGATGTGGTCGTTGTAACGCCTCTAGCCGATCCAACGTGACAGTGTCACGCCTCCGCTCTATACGACGCTACCGGGCTGCAGCCTAAGCACCCCAACCCCTCTCCCTCCATAGGCGGGTTGTTGATGGCCACAACCTTCCTTTGATGAGCGAACTCGACAGTTAATTTGGGTCGTACGGGGACTTCCCAGGAGGTCATCCATCCCTGTACTACTCTCGCCCAAGCACGCTTAACTATAGAGTTCTTTCACTTCTCATCACCAGTTGAGCTGGAGCTCAATTGGTGCTTGGGCTGCAGCTTGCCTGTTGAGGGAGAGAGGTTGGGGTGCTTGGGCTGCAGCCCGGTAACGTCGCCTAGAGCGGAGCCGTGACACTGTCACGTTGGATCGGCTAGGGGTGTTACAATTTGATGAATAAAAAACAAAATATTAAGAATGCATTTGCTAGACAGGAAGAAACACAAATTTTAAAATATCATGCTCACTTATGTGTATCCATTAACTTTATTCATTTTCTTTTATGCCAAGAATTATCTTTTTGTAAACATGACGAGTCAAAAGATTCACTAAACAAAGGAAACTTTCTAGAATTACTAGATTCTCTTGTTTCATATAATGATGTTAAAGCAATTGTGAGAGACAATGCTCCAAGTAACTGTCAACTAATAGCACCAAAGATTTAGAAAGATATAGTTGCCGCAATTGCAAGTGAAACGATAAAAATAATTATTACACAGATTGGATAAGAATGTTTTGTCATTAGTTGATGAATCCTGTGATATTTCAACTAAGAAGCAAATGACAATTTTTTTGCGGTACATTGATACAAAAGGTCTATTGTTGAATGACTTTTTGGTTTTGTTCATATACTAGATACTACTACATTATCACTAAAAGGAGCTATTGATAACCTGTTTATGATGCACGAGCTTAGTTTCTCAAAATTACATGGTCAAGGTTATGATGAGGCAATTAACATGAATGGAGTGTTTAGAAGCCTTAAGACATTGATTATGCTGAAAAATCTATCTGTATTTTATATTCATTGTTTTGCTTATCAATTGCAGTTAATTTGGTTGTTGTTGTAGAATGTCATTCTCAAGTAGCTGAGATGTTTTTCTTGATTAATAATGCATTGAATATTGAGGGAGGCTCTTGCAAACGTCGGGAAATTCTCAGAGCAACAGAAATTGATAAAGTTGCACGAGAACTTGCTGTGACGAGCTAGAAACAGGTCGAGAAATAAATCAACCATTGGATATTAAAAGGGCAGGATACACGCCATGAAGTTCCCATTATGATACAATGTTGAATTTTATCCGAATGTTCTCGTTTGTTGTAGAGGTTCTAGAATTTATCGTAGTTAAAGGAGTTTATGTAAATCAAAGAGGGGCAACTAGCAAGCAATATTATCAAAAGTATATTGAATTTTGATTCCGTATTTATTCTGTATTTAATGAATGATATTTTGTCAAAAACAAATGAGTTATCACAGTTACTGCAGAAAAAAGATCAAGATATTATTAGTGGTATGAATTTTATGCAATTATCGAAATAATTATTAATCAAATTGAGAACTATTGAACATGAATGAGAGTCATATGTGAAGTGAATATGTTTTGTGGTAAACATATTATTGAAGTTCCTAATATGGATAACAAGTGATAGGCTCCACCTTAATTTATAAGAATGAAAGAGACCCCCCATGATCCCCACCAAGGGAGATCATGGGAGGGCCCACCTTGCCCCCATGATCTCTCATGGAAATCATGGGGGGTGGGCCCCATCTCCTCCCCTCTCCCGCGGAGGGAACCGTCGCCGGCGGCTCCCCCCGGCCGGCCACGGCCATGGCCCGCGGCCATGGCCGGCCGCGGCCATGGCCATGGCCGGCCGCGGCCATGGCCGGCTCGCGGCCATGGCCGGCCGCGGCCATGGCCGGCTCGCGGCCATGGCCGGCCGCGGCCATGGCCGGCTCGCGGCCTTGGCCGGCCGCGGCCGCGGGCGGCGCGCGGCCATGGCCGGCCGCGGCCATGGCCGGCTCGCGGCCATGGCCGGCCTCGGCCATGGCCGGACTCGGCCATGGCCAGCCCCGGCCATCGCCGGCTCGCGGCCATGGCCGGCCCCGGCCATGGCCGGCTCGCGGCCATGGCCGGTCCCGGCCATGGCCGGCCGCGGCCATGGCCGGCTCGCGGCCGTGGCCGGCCTCGGCCATGGCCGGCCTCGGCTATGGCCGGCCGGCCTCGGCCATGGCCGGCCGCGGCCAGGGCCGGCCGCCGCCGTACCCGGCCGCCTCCTCGCCGCCGGCGTCGTCCGGGCGGCCCCACCACGGGAGGACCTCCCCACCGTCCGATCAAAGGGGAGGCTCTACCGGCCGTCCGATCGGGGCAAAACCACCCACTAACCCACTATGTTAGTGGTGGGGCCCGCCATAACTTCCCCCTGGAGCCTATAAAAGGACCCCAGGGGCTTCTCATTTCCTAACTTTCTCCTCCTACGCTTCCCCCTTCTTCTTCTTCCTCAGGTGGGAGCTCTCCCGTTTTCTCTGCCAGCGGCCACCCCTCGTCGTCAACTACCGGTGGCCGCCTCTCGCCGCCAACCACCGACGGCCACCCGCAACCTCCAGCGGCCACCAACGGATATTAGCACCCGCCAACAGCTACCAGAACCTGTCATCGGTTATTGGCACCCCACCAGAGCCCGGTTGCAAGGGAAGCACTCCAAGGACCGAGGAAGACGCACAGAGGAAGCTGCGACAACCCTAGGACACGCGTCGCCTCCGAGCACGTGCGACTGAAGTACCTCGCGCATTTCCACCATCCAAGTCCCGTTGGCGCGGCAGTCTGTTGCCCACCAACGAGTGCATATACTCTCTCTCCTCAATATTGTAACGGGAGCGGCCTGTCGCCCCGGTTTCCCCCATCAAACTGTAAAACTCCAGCAAACTAGTGGATTTTGATCGGCACCGACCCGGTCACGTGGTTTTTTACCCGGTTGAAGGGTTTTCCACGTCAAAACTTCCCGTGTCCATCCCTCACTCTTCAATTGACTGTGTGCGCGCTCGACCGCTCCGAGAGCTAAGGCGGCCCAAGAATATCCGGCCTGACCGGAGCATCGAGTTAGACCGCAACAGTTTGGCGCCGTCTGTGGGAACATTCCCAATATCCTTCGCAGAGCAAGTTCATCACAATGGCAAAGAGGAGTGCTCGCTTAACCGAAGGACCCGCGCTTGGCGGACACACTGAGCCTGCACGATCTCCCTCTCCGGTAGACGCACCACTAACCACAGGAGCAGCCCTAGCTCCCGCGCCAGCCCTGGAAGGACGTGTCCGCCAGATGGAAGAACTGCAAACCGAAATGATCACCTTACTTCGAAATTTGGGAGCACCAGCCGTTCTCTCACTGCTGAATCCGACACCGGAATCCCAGCAAAGAAAAGAGCAAACTATCACAAGACAAGAAGAGTGGCGTCAGGCCGCGCTCCGACAGCAAGACCCTTCAGGTACTGGGGGGCAACGGCTACCTCAAGAGTACATACCTCCCAACACCATCCGCGTTGATGCAACCCATGCAGCACGGAATAAGCCGACATTCCACCACCTAAGGACTCCTCAGCCATTCGAACAAATTGTTCTACTACTGTCAGAAGAACTCCCTGCTCCCACCAGGCCTGGACTACACAAGGAGTACGACATAGAAAAGGAATTCTCTAGCACAAATAGCTCCCCCTTACCTGCAACATCACTCCCAGAGATGTATGACCACTACCTCGCGCGTCCTCATCATGAAGAAAACACTGGAAACACAATAGGTCCTGACACTTCTGCCACAAAGCAGGGACCAGATGAATACTTACCCAACGAGGACTCCCCTAGCTCTTGGGCAGCCACGGGCACAGAAATCCATAGTTTCAGTGGGACAGGCAACCCACTCGCACACCTGAAGCACTTCGAAGCCATCATGCACACTCGCAATGCCTCAGATCAACTCATGATCCGAGTATTTGCAACAACACTAATAGGAGAAGCTCGGACTTGGCTTCAATCCCTACAAAGAGAAGATACTGACAGCTACATTGAGCTTGCCGCCCTCTTCATCAAAAGGTTCATGATGATCAAAAAGCCCTCACCAGAGAATATGAGATCAGGCAGAAAACAGAAGAGGAAGAAAGAAGGTGAACCAACTCATACAATGCGAAAAGAACGACGCCAGAAGCGGAGTCGCCCCAACGGTAGTCAGCATAGCCCCCCAAGAAAGGGGGGACAACATTCATTCCAGGAATACATCCCTCCGAGTACCACCTGCGCTAATGTAGTGTATGCAATCCAGAATAATTCATCATTTCAATGACCAAGAGCGCCGCGACCAAACCCCAAGGCAGACCAGGCAAGATACTGCGAATATCACCGAAGTCACGGCCACAACACGAACGAATGCAAGGGACTAAAAGAAGAAGTCCAACGACTAACCAACTTAGGAGCAGCTGATCAATTCATAAGAAGACCACCTAACAACCAGAGCATAAGATGCACGACGGTCGAGATTGGCAAACCACCCGTCAAACTGAATCAGGTTCTAATAGACAAGGAAGTCACTACCAACATACTGTTCTTACCAACTCTGCTTCAGCTCAAGCTCACCGCCGGATATCTTAAACTGACATCTGCAAACGCCCGTGTTCTCGGGGATCACCCGGTACCAATCATCGGCACCATCACTCTACCAGTCACTCTCAAAGATGCACACCGACAGACATCCTACGACGTACAGTTCGTCGTCATCCAAGCTAATTCCGACTACACAGCAATACTCCAACAATCACTTTGGGATGTCTTCCAATCCTGTTCTAGCCACCTCCATCCTTAAGTCGTTTCCTTCATTTGTTGATTATGTTTATTAAATATTATAGAAATTCGCTCATCTGAGCTAGTACGAACGATCCAAATGGCCTATGTCTCGCCTTAAACTATTTAAAACCAGGGGACCAACCCCGGGCATGTTATCACCATCCTCAAATTACTTCATTTATACTATGTTTCTCTTTACCCATCTTAACAGTACAAGAATCGAAAAGATGACTCGCCCACACGAAGATTATGCAATCAAATGAAACATATGGCGCTAATCAGAGCAACACCGTGGGGGCCTGCCCCCCTCACGAAGAAGCCGCGGGCCTGTCTCGCGCGAAAAGCCGTGGACCTGTTCCACGCAACACCGTGGGGGCCTGCCCCCCTCACGAAGAAGTCGCGGGCCTGTCTCGCGCGAAAAGCCGTGGACCTGTTCCACGCAACACCGTGGGGGCCTGCCCCCCTCACGAAGAAGCCGCGGGCCTGTCTCGCGCGAAAAGCCGTGGACCTGTTCCACGCAACACCGTGGGGGCCTGCCCCCCTCACGAAGAAGCCACGGGCCTGTCTCGCGCGAAAAGCCGTGGACCTGTTCCACGCAACACCGTGGGGGCCTGCCCCCCTCACGAAGAAGCCGCGGGCCTGTCTCGCGCGAAAAGCCGTGGACCTGTTCCACGCAACACCGTGGGGGCCTGCCCCCCTCACGAAGAAGCCGCGGGCCTGTCTCGCGCGAAAAGCCGTGGACCTGTTCCACGCAACACCGTGGGGGCCTGCCCCCCTCACGAAGAAGCCGCGGGCCTGTCTCACGCGAAAAGCCGTGGACCTGTTCCACGCAACACCGTGGGGGCCTGCCCCCCTCACGAAGAAGCCACGGGCCTGTCTCGCGCGAAAAGCCGTGGACCTGTTCCACGCAACACCATGAGGACTCGGCCCCCTCACAAAGAAGCCCTCATACAAACTAGGCCGCGAGTCAGGCCCACATATTAAACCATGGGTCATCCCCATACAAATACACCGTGACAAAGATCAACTCCCACCAACAACTATCTCATGTCAAAATACATCTGTACAAAACACAGAACAATGACATACAAGTAAGGCTATCATAGCAAATAATGAATGGGAGCCCTAACGGCGATAATCTCAAAAGCTATAACAGAAGCAAATGACTACAAGTAAATGGCAAAACAGACAAAAGCAGATAGGCACCACAGCTACTCGTCATCAGCATCTGAGCTAGAACGCTCATCATTTGAGACATCCGCAAAACTGAAACTAGAAATGTCACACCCAAGATGCTTCCCTATGAAGCGAAAGGCCTTCGAAACACCACGACGAAGCGCTAACTGGCGCATGTCATCCATCTGAGGCTCTACTTCCTTGGACCAAATGTCATCACGAACCTCCTCCGCGATCAGGCTACGATCCCGCATATAGTCCAAGGACTCCAGGTACTCCGCAAGGCCTGCGGCCTTCAGTTCTGATGTACGGTCATCCGAAGATAACATCTCTACCTGCGCCTTCGCCGCACAAAGTTGGGTCTCAAGGCCTGCAACCTCATCTCGCGCCGCATGCAACTGAGTCTCCAAGCCAGATATCTCCTCCCGCGCATGTTTTAACATCTGGGCAGTCCTCTCCACCACGGCTTTCTCCACACCCAAGGAAGCACGCACGTCTTCCAACTCAGACTTCAACTCTGACCCAACTCGATGATACCGCACAATGTCCCGGTCATGTTCTTCCTTAAGAGAAGAAAGTGAACCCATCGACAGTCGAAGCTTCTCCTGCAGAGCAAGATAACCATCCTTCAGGCTCACGTAATGATCATTCCAGGTGACCGCTATCTGCGCCTGAGTCTCGATCTGCAAAAGGAAAACACGTAATTAGCCGCCTTCAAACAAAAAATAGAAGGAAAAGGAAGAAACAATGAGCCACCAACTTACCGCATCACTCATCGCCTTCAAAGAGGAAGACATACGGGGAACCGATGCGCTAACCAGCGCCCGTGGAGTCGGGGAAGCAGGCAACTGCGTCTCTGGAACTGAATCATCAGAGGCTACCACCACAACGTCAACATCACTATCGGGGGCCATGACCGTTTTTCTCTTGCGGCCTCCTCCCTGAGAAGACGACACCACCCGTCCTATGCCAACAGAAATACCACATCCCAGCAATCGCTTCTCTTCGACAAACGCATATATGTTGAAAAGACGGTTAGCCAATTCACGAGGCCCGGAAAATCCCAGCACAGGAGAGAAGTCTCGCTCCCTCCCTTTCACACGGCGACAACGGTCGGGAAGCGCATTCCACACCTCAGGAAGACCCCAGGAATTCTTCACATATCCGAACAAAGTGTTACCATGACGGCGATCTTTGCGAGACTCAAGCTCCAGCCAAACCTTGTTGCTGCGCACCTCGATCCGCTCGCCACCATCAAAGCGCACATCACACCAATCACGGAATTGGTCTAGAGAAAAAGAGCCCCCGTGCTCACGAAAAAAAAGCAATCAAGCCCATGATACGAGTCACCCCGGTTGGGGCAAACTGGGAAATAGGAACTCCGCAAAACTTCAGAATCTCCACCACCTCGTCACAGGGAGGAAGACGGAAACCAGATCTGAGCGACACTTCGCAGACAGTCAACCAGCCACGGGGAGGATTTTGAACCCGCTCCTCGGGACGCGGGATCCTCACCTCCAAGTCTGAAGGAAGCCCGAACTTTGTCCTCCAAATAGCAACGCCGTCTTCAGTCAAAGAGGAGCGTAGACGCATTGGTCCAGTAGAACGCTTCGATACCTGCACACCGCAAAAAATTAGTTAATTCAAAGTGGTGAAATCACGCACACAACCCTCTCCATGACCATGCACGGCCTGCACGCAAACACCGCTTGCACGCACGCGCACGCACCGTCTCACCAAGCCCAGCAAACACGCGGCCGACGCACGCACGGACAGCACGCGCGCACGCCCGCGGCCAGTGCGCATGACATCCGCACGCGGGGCCTACGCGCGCGGCCAGCACGCGCGCAACCTGCGCGCGCGGCCTGCGCGCGCGGCCTGCGCGCGCGCGGCCTGCGCGCGCGCGACCGGCGCCCGCGCGGCCTGCGCGCAGAACCAGCGCGCGCGGCCAGCGCGCGCGGCCTGCGCGCACGCCGCCTGCGCACGCGCCCCGCGCGCGCCGCCTGTGCACGCGCGGTCTGCGTGCGCGGCGTGACGGCGCGCGCTCGGTCCCTCTCCCGCGACGGTGGCACGCCACCGATTCCTACGCCCTGCCGGCCCCTGCGCAAGCTCGTCCGACGTCCGCTTTCCAAACCAGCGCGAACCAACATACCTTGGAGCCGCTCACCATCGCCGCCATCCCGGATTCCACGCCGGCAATCACCACCGCAACCAGAGTTAAAAAATCTCTTCCCGTGCTTGCTTCCCTCCCAACTGAAAGAGATTTGGGGGGCAATTGATAGGCTCCACCTTAATTTATAAGAATGAAAGAGACCCCCCATGATCCCCACCAAGGGAGATCATGGGAGGGCCCACCTTGCCCCCATGATCTCTCATGGAAATCATGGGGGGTGGGCCCCATCTCCTCCCCTCTCCCGCGGAGGGAACCGCCGCCGGCGGCGCGCGGCCATGGCCGGCCGCGGCCATGGCCGGCTCGCGGCCATGGCCGGCCGCGGCCATGGCCGGCTCGCGGCCATGGCCGGACCCGGCCATGGCCGGACCCGGCCATGGCCGGACCCGGCCATGGCCGGACCCGGCCATGGCCGGCCCCGGCCATCGCCGGCTCGCGGCCGTGGCCGGCCCCGGCCATGGCCGGCTCGCGGCCGTGGCCGGTCCCGGCCATGGCCGGCTCGCGGCCGTGGCCGGTCCCGGCCATGGCCGGCTCGCGGCCGTGGCCGGACCCGGCCATGGCCGGCTCGCGGCCGTGGCCGGACCCGGCCATGGCCGGCTCGCGGCCGTGGCCGGACCCGGCCATGGCCGGCTCGCGGCCGTGGCCGGACCCGGCCATGGCCGGCTCGCGGCCGTGGCCGGACCCGGCCATGGCCGGCTCGCGGCCGTGGCCGGCTCGCGGCCGTGGCCGGCCTCGGCCGTGGCCGGCTCGCGGCCGTGGCCGGCTCGCGGCCGTGGCCGGCTCGCGGCCGTGGCCGGCCTCGGCCGTGGCCGGCCTCGGCCGTGGCCGGCCTCGGCCGTGGCCGGCCTCGGCCGTGGCCGGCCTCGGCCGTGGCCGGCCTCGGCCGTGGCCGGCCTCGGCCGTGGCCGGCCTCGGCCGTGGCCGGCCTCGGCCGTGGCCGGCCTCGGCCCTGGCCGGCCTCGGCCATGGCCGGCCGGCCTCGGCCATAGCCGGCCGCGGCCAGGGCCGGCCGCCGCCGTACCCGGCCGCCTCCTCGCCGCCGGCGTCGTCCGGGCGGCCCCACCACGGGAGGACCTCCCCACCGTCCGATCAAAGGGGAGGCTCTACCGGCCGTCCGATCGGGGCAAAACCACCCACTAACCCACTATGTTAGTGGTGGGGCCCGCCATAACTTCCCCCTGGAGCCTATAAAAGGACCCCAGGGGCTTCTCATTTCCTAACTTTCTCCTCCTACGCTTCCCCCTTCTTCTTCTTCCTCAGGTGGGAGCTCTCCCGTTTTCTCTGCCAGCGGCCACCCCTCGTCGTCAACTACCGGTGGCCGCCTCTCGCCGCCAACCACCGACGGCCACCCGCAACCTCCAGCGGCCACCAATGGATATTAGCACCCGCCAACAGCTACCAGAACCTGTCATCGGTTATTGGCACCCCACCAGAGCCCGGTTGCAAGGGAAGCACTCCAAGGACCGAGGAAGACGCACAGAGGAAGCTGCGACAACCCCAGGACACGCGTCGCCTCCGAGCACGTGCGACTGAAGTACCTCGCGCATTTCCACCATCCAAGTCCCGTTGGCGCGACAGTCTGTTGCCCACCAACGAGTGCATATACTCTCTCTCCTCAAGATTGTAACGGGAGCGGCCTGTCGCCCCGGTTTCCCCCATCAAACTGTAAAACTCCAGCAAACTAGTGAATTTTGATCGGCACCGACCCGGTCACGTGGTTTTTTACCCGGTTGAAGGGTTTTCCACGTCAAAACTTCCCGTGTCCATCCCTCACTCTTCAATTGACTGTGTGCGCGCTCGACCGCTCCGAGAGCTAAGGCGGCCCAAGAATATCCGGCCCGACCGGAGCATCGAGTTAGACCGCAACAACAAGTAAATTTAAGCTGAAAGGTCAAGAAGAAATGCAAGAGATGTCATAAATTTTCATCTTTATCGTGTTGAGATTTTTAATACAGTAATTGATTGGATATTAAGTGATCTGAATGATCATTTTAATGAAGTAAACACTGAGCTGCTTCTTTGTATTTCATGTCTTGATCCAGCCGATCAATTTGCTAGATTTGATAAGCAAAACTTGATTCGTGTTGCAGAGCTCTACCCGCATGATTTTGATCCATTAGATTTGCAGTTACTTGAATGTCAACTTGACATGTACATTCTTGATATAAGATCAACTAACACATTTTCCCACGTCGAAGGACTTAGTGAGCTTGTTCGAAAACTTGTGGAACTTAAAAAACATGATCATTTTCAACTGGTGTATCGACTTCTGAAGTTAGCGAGCATGCTTACTAGCGGTTGCAACTATTACTGTTGAGAGAATGTTCTCGACAATGAAGATAATAAAGACTCATTTGAGAAACAGAATGAGAGATGATTGAATGAATGATTGTTTAATCGCTTATATCGAAAAGGATATTGTAAAAGACAATAACAATGAGTTCAATGAGCCAATCGTTGCACGCTTCCAAAATATGGGTTCACGTAAAGTGGTTTGGTCGTGGTATGTGTATATTATTATTATTATTGGTAATGTATTGTTATACTTGGTAATGTATTGTCATTGCGATAATATTTATGTTAAAAAATTATCAAAAATCATGAATCTTTGGTTGGTTCCCGGGTCAACCAAAATTCCTGGGTCAGCCGCTGCACACACAGTGCACACACAAACACACACAAACACAATTTTTGCAAAGGTAAAAAACGGAAGAATTTGAAAAATCGAATTTAGGGTTAGGTATACCTATTCAATAACTTAGGAGAAGTTTGGATCTTTGAGAAGAATGTGTAAAACTGACAATAGAGCTCTGGAGTGGAAAATTGGAGCCGCTCGACATCGACAATAGAGCTTGACGCTGGTTAGGCGTGCCGATTTCTATAGGCCTCTGAAAGAAAAACCTAGACGGCGTTTGGGAGAGGAGTAAACCAAGGGAGAAGAGATGCCGAATCGCCAGATGAGCTCCGTTGGAATGTCGAAGGAAATAGGAAAAAAACTCGACGTCCTCGATCTTCGTCGCCCATCAAGAGGAAGCTACGAACGAGAAAGAAGATGCAAAACCGACCGAATGAGGAGGGTTTTTGCTTTGTTGTTTTTAGCACTACCAAAACCTATCATCTTTGAGACAAAACCATTTCCTTTCTTATAAAACCCACAAAACTAACAATACCATGCGTAATTGAGAAAGAGCGTTGAATTCTCAAGTTCAAGTCCTATCATATAAATTTGATTTTTTTTTCATAATAAAACATTATTTAGATAATCAATTTTTTTAAAAAAATTAATTTGAAAATAAATTCAACGCAATAATTATAATTCTCATCTTAAAAATTAAAACTATAATATATCGAATATAAATATGGGATAAAAGAGTTGGATTTTTTTCTGGGGGCGTACACGTACCGTGCGCGAGAAAATCTGATCGTCCGATTTATTGAAATACGGTCGTATTTGAAATGTGAAAATACAGACCATCGAATCGAGGATCAGACAATCAAATCTTCTTACGCACGTACAGTAATACATGCGTATTCCGTGCCAAAAAAATTTCGAGAAGAGTTTGCGGAACTGTAAATTTCACAAATAAATTACTATAATTCTCACATTAATACATTATCATCCACAACGCGTGCACCGCCGCGGAAAATCCGACCGGATCAAAAGTAGAGGCGGGGAGAGCCGATCCGAGCCCACGTTTCGGCCATCCCAGACATTTCCAATTAATAATAATAATAATTCTTATTAAATAATAAATCTTAATATTATTATTAATGTTTATACGACTGGTTCCGCTTCTGGTTACCTTCCTTCGATGCCCGATATAACTCTACCCAGGGGAGCCAACGAGTTCTCGTCTAGGGCACTCTCTTTACACCATTGCCCTCTGCGACCAAGAAAAGGGCGCGCATTCTCTTCTTCTCCGGCAAAAATTTCCCGATCTTCGGCCTTCATCTGGCAATGCAAGTCGGCCACATCCGGAAGGGGAATTCGGATCTGTTGTAGACACGTTTATTAGAGCTCGGGATAATGGAGAGGCGATTGGGATTTGTTTGGCAGGTGGTGGTGGTGGTGATGGTGGCTTGGGAAGCGGTAGCAAGGGATGTGTCGCCGGTGGTAGCAGGTCGTGCGTCGCCGGCGGTGGTAGGGGGTGCGTTGCCGGTGGTGGCTGGAGGTGTTGAGCTGGCGGTGGAGGGGCGTAAACGCCACGCATATGCGTCGATGATGTACATGGGAACGCCGAGGGATTACGAGTTCTATGTGGCTACAAGGGTGATGATGAGATCCCTCGCGAAGCTTAAGGTTGATGCCGACCTCGTCGTCATTGCATCTGTGGATGTCCCGATCGAATGGATCCACAATTTGTACGTTGCCTATCTCCTTCTTCATCTAAAAAATCTTTTTCCTGGTTTTAATTCTCTTACAAGTAAAAAAGGAAATATGATTCCGAGCTATGGTCATACGGCTGATATCATATTGGTGAGCCGGCCGTTTTTTGCAGGATGGTTGACGATTCATTTGTCTTTTTTGTTAACAACGGATTATCCAAGGCGCCGAATATTTTTCCTCTTAATTTGTCTGAGCCATTTTTTCGATATTTTGTGAATTTTTGGAGTAATTATCCTGGGATTTAAGCTATTTTCCTGGCATATAATTTTAAAAATTTCATTTCTGGGTGCTGTTCCTTTGATTCCTGCGGGAAATCAGAACTCTCGAACTATTTTTTTTCATCATTTCTTTATGTTTTCAGTAGATATCGAATTTAAGATTTTGGATGTTTGCTTGTTACTGTCGTGGATTACTGCCTTATCTTCTGATCCACGACTAAAAAATTGCCTTTTGTTCTGCTTTCTCTTGGTTTCGTAGGCAAGATAAAGAAGGATGCTTCTGCTTGTTTTTTTTCCTTACACTTTGGCAATAGTTGAAGTATCCTTCAGTTGAAACTAGGATTGGATATGAAATTTTCTTTAAAATTTGTGTTCTTTTAAAAGTTTTCTCCATGAGATTTTAATTACATTGAAGTCGTACATTCTGGCCGTAAGATTGTACTGCCCGGACGCATATGTAACTAGCCAGGCTTATCTGTGTCACTTATCTTGTTTCTATATGTAACCAGCCAGGCTTATCTATGAACAATTATTAATATAACTAGCGTTTACCTCAGTTTTCCACATGAAAAACCAATGGATGCAATTCAAAAGTCTTTTTTTAAAAACGGATGAAAGGGAAAGCTTGGGTAGCTAGCATTGACCTGGTAGGTGTTGAAGGGTTGACTCGGCCAGGTATTGAAAGATTAAACTAGATTAACTAGAGCTGACCTGGTCAACATTAAAGAAATGCTTGTGTCTACCAGTATGATATACAATATCTATGAATCTATATTAACTATCTTTAAGAACTTGGTAGAAATTGGTTCCATTTCCAATATATTAGTGTTTGAAGGGAACGTAAGGTGATAAGTTATGACTGTGATATAAAGGTACATACCTATTGCATGGAGCTCTTGTTGATCTAATGTTGACATTCTTTTTCTATGTAAACAGGAAAAATGAGGATGGGGTGAGGGTGGTGACAGTAGAGAATTTGAAGAATCCGTATGAGCACCAAAAGAACTTCAACGTTCGATTCAGACTGACTTTAAACAAGCTTTATGCATGGAGCTTAGTGGATTATGACCGAGTTGTAATGTTGGATTCTGACAATTTATTCCTTCAAGGAACTGATGAACTATTTCAGTGTGGTCAGTTTTGTGCTGTCTTCATCAACCCATGTATCTTCCATACTGGTCTCTTTGTTCTCCAGGTAAGGATTTGCTATTCATACTTTATTAAACGTAAGTCGTCAGAGTGAAGTATTCATGATGCTAATGAATGTAGTTTCTCATTAAGTTATACATTTGCTTATGATATCTGATTTTTTGGTGAATGAAATGTAATTTCCAGGGCAAGTTAGGTTTGCTTGACTGAATTTTATGCTTGTTGGTGTCAAAACTTTTTTTTTTCAATTGTTTGCTTATGTGTAGTGCTGTCTCCTTTTCTTTATAACATCACCAAAAAGAACAAAATTATTACATCTATATTATAATCATGTCATAATTAACTGTATAAGTTGAACCAGGATAATTTGTATTTTTATTCTTTGAAGGAAACTTGCAAAATAATCTTATTTTAATTTATCAATGATGACTTGAAATGGAATGAGATTGATTTATGCTTGTAAAGTTTTCCAAGTTTTTTTGTGGTAGATTGATCTATTGTGCTCAAGGACTTTATTTTCATCATTTGTAGCACAGGAGACCTTGGAAATGATGTGTATTCGGGTATCATAATTAAGGAAGCGTGAAGGAGTTTCTATTATAACACGTGTTTGAAGTTTGGAAAGCTTTGTAATTTATATTTTTATCCTACAAAATTTTGAATTAAAAATGATCTAATTATAATTCATCAACAAAGATTGTCATGAATTATGAGAGTTTGTTTTTATACAAGACGAATTAGTTGAGCTGTTCTGGCTTCATCTCATTAGTAAACCAAAGATCCTAAGAATTCATCTAGGCTTGAAATCTCTATTTTATGGTTTGAAGGCTTTACTTGTATTTCAACAATTATTTGATAACAATACATGAGAAAGGATGCTGTTTCTATTCAATTTGGTATGAAGCAGCCCTAAATTTATGTTTCACCATAAGTTGAAAATTGTCCAAAGTAAATCATAACTTTCTTACCTAGAATAATGTGAGATGATAAATGTGATCTTAAGAAATTCTTGTTGTATGCTTGATATATGAATTTTTTTGTATCATCTTTTAAAATTTCTTTTTGTCAACTACTTTATTGGATTAAAGGTGAGAATTTCAGATGGATCCTTCCATTAAAATAGAACTAGCGTGAAACCCTCATTATGTGCTGGAAATCAAAACAATTATCATGAAATGCTCATAACTTGTGTAACTTGAGTTACTTGAGAGGGTAAATTCAAATGCCTAGATAACGAGATATAGCAAAAGGGAGGTATTTGATGTTAATGAAATCTCAAGGGTCTATATAATAGTTAGCTAAACTTTGGGGGATGTAAATGATTGTTAAATGGCATGTATATGAAGCATTCTTCACATTCTAATGACTATTAAATTTGGAGGGATATATAATAGTTAGCTAAACTTTGGGGGATGTAAATGATTGTTAAATGGCATGTATATGAAGCATTCTTCACATTCTAATGACTATCTTTTGGACCCAGCAAATTTCTAAAGCAATTTTTACTAGCCGTCAATCTAAACAGATGATATTTTGTACCTGCCATGCACAAATTTGGAGGGATAGGCTATTTAAGCCATCTTTTTATGTTTGCCTCCACTGGATTTTTTACTTTAAATGAGTTCTTTCTTGTTTCTACCTGATCTCTTTTGTTTAAGAGACTTCTAACTCCATCAATTTTTTTTTTTTTGAACGGCAGCCTTCTCTTGATGTTTTCAAGAACATGCTTCATGAGCTGGAAGTGGTTCGGAAGAATCCGGATGGTGCAGATCAGGGCTTCCTTGTTAGTTACTTTCCAGATCTACTCGACAAACCAATGTTTCATCCACCTGTCAATGGCACAAAACTCGTTGGCACCTATCGACTTCCTTTGGGATATCAGATGGATGCTTCCTATTATTGTAAGAATGTCAAGACTCTTCCTGTTTCTTTAAATGCTAGACCCTCAAAAAGAGTTGAGTTGAAGTGCTTAAAGTGCGCCCGTAATTTTGACAAAACTGAACTGAACAGTGTAGTCATCAATTATTGGTTTGAATTTTGATTTCTCGAATGATCTTTTTCAGTTTTTCAATTTTGGATCAGTTTTTTTGCTTATGTGGAACTGAACTGGCTGAAAACTGTATAAATTAATTCAGCTGCAGTAAATAATAAACTTGTAATAAACAGAAATTTAAATCCATTCCAATGGCCTGAATATAGAACAATTCAGTTCTTGATAATAAAGTTTGGTTGGTTTGATTTCAGTTATACGAATTGGTTTGGCTAGGTAGTGTTAACATACACAACCATTAATCCATAAACTTTGGGGATTTCATTTTCCTTCAATCAAAATATAGCCCTAGTGATGTATAAAGCACAATTCGTTAGGCCCACTATTATGAAATGCTTGAACAGCTCTCCCAACCTTCATTTAGATTGCAAGCAAAAATTGCTATTTTGATAAAATAGACAATGGCATGATTAACACTTATGTTGTTGATTTTTTTTGTTTCAGATCTCAAGCTCCGTTGGAGTATACCATGCGGACCTAACAGCGTGATAACTTTCCCTAGCGCGCCTTGGCTGAAACCTTGGTATTGGTGGTCATGGCCGGTCCTACCACTCGGGATCTCGTGGCACGAGCAGCGACGGGAAAGCCTCGGGTATGAAAAGTTTCACCATAATAAGGACCATTTATCGAGATGCCCATGTATGCTTATAGCTTGCGGTTGCCCATGCCTGCTCCATACACTTCTTAACCAGAGCTGCCACTTGCATGTGGGCGACCGCTAGCTAAGCTCCCAGACTTAAAATGTGTTATTTAATTTTGAGAAATGAATAGTTATGAGAACTACATTGCAAGTTTGCATAATTACAAAGACTTTTCTTCTACTTTTTAACTTCACCAAGACCTCCTCTAAATTTACATTGTTATATTTTGTACACGTATGGTAATGTCAACTTAGAGGGAAGGTCTTTGCGATTTTTAAAAGCAAAGACTAATTATGCAAATTTGGAGGGGAGATCCCAATTAATGACCATATTACCAATTATCTAGTTATGCATGAAGAGCTAATACTGTCATATGATTTCTCATTGTAAAATACAACAGGTACAATACAGAGCTTCCTGCGATGCTCATCCAGGCTGTGATATACCTTGGGATCATTGCAGTGACCCGTTTGGCCCGCCCGAATCTGTCAAAGCTGTGTTATAACCGAAGATCAGAGAAGGGTTTCGTCTTCCTCCACTCCATACTCAAGGTCGCAGTTGCCTGGTCCTTAATAGCCACGTACACTGTTCCCTTCTTCCTCATCCCCCGAACGGCTCATCCCATCCTCGGCTGGTTACTCTACTTCCTTGGCGTGGCAGCCCTTGCTTCCATTGCTATCAATTCGTTCCTCCTCTCGCCGCTCGCCGTCTTAACACCTTGGCTTGCGATTCTTGGTGTTCTTATGGTTATGGCGTGCCCGTGGTACCCTGATGGTGTTGTGAGGGCTCTCGCTGTTTTCGGATACTCCTTTTGCTGCGCTCCTCTACTGTGGATACAGATGACGAGGATGATGGGCGGCTTGCAGTTGCTGCTTGAGCGAGAGTCGTTCTTCCCTCGGTTGGGTGAATTTTCTCAGATGTCAGAATTAAACAAACTATACTAAGATTGGAGACCTTTGAGATTATTTCATAGAATCGAAATGTTTGAGGATTTTGACTCTCCATGCCGGTTCGAGATTTGTTAGGATCGATTCCTTATCGGCTGTCGGTCACATTTTGTTAGTGCAAGCGACAGTTCCTTGGTGGTTGTAGGAAATGTATGTCATTCATTTACTGCTTTGGGCTTAGAGTTAGAGTTCCGAAGCTTGCCATTTGTAAAATTTGTCTTGGTTCAGATTTGGAAGCTTCTGGTGTAAAGGTCGCATATTGGTTTGAACTTTGTACATTTCATCTTTGTTGCCGGTATTGCGTTCAGCTTCTTGTGGGAAAACCGACTTGGAAAAGGTTAGTTTGAAGTGTTTATGTATTCATCAAATTTACTTTTTAACATTTATTTTGATGCACAAGCTTGGAAAATTTGATTTTTTTGGTTCATCAAGTTTTGGATAGTTGTTTGTATGCTTGCGATGTTTGATTCGATCTCTAGTGTTGTTAGAATATTATGATATTGATTGCCACCTTGTCTGCAACCACGATGATTTCATTTTCTCGTATAAAATGAACGAAAATATTCATTCGGTTTTAAGAATGTATTAACTGTTCGCAATGGCTGAAGGAGCTGTAGAAGGCCTTGACTCTCAACACCCAGGTACCTGCTTCTTAGAATTCAACCTTTGATTCCTAATCAATTCAAAGAGATAATTTTGAATATGATAGAAGGTTTCTCCTTTCAGAATGCTACCAATACCTGTCTGCCACACCGAACTATAATTTATGTTCAGAAATAATAATAAAAACTCTGAACTCTCTGTATAACATAGTAGATCGTGAATAGTATGTTTCAGAGTTCTTTCTTGCATCTTACTATTTCTTATATTGTCCAGAAAACAAGTATTTCGCCCATCGGAATCATGAGTTTATTAATTCTTGCTAACTAAGGCTCCGTTTGGCACAGTGGTGGCGATCGTAAATGCATGGGTTAAACCGTCATTTGTTAAGGATCATCTAACAAACATTATCCGTTTAAACATAAAAGTGGATGACGTTTCTTAGGTGGGTATTTAACAAATGACAATTTAACCCCCATGGTCATGACCACCACCATTGTGCCAAACAGAGCCTAAAGCTCAAATATAATGCTAGGTTTTGTCAGGCTTCATGTTTTCAACTGCTGATTTTAGCTGTAAGCATTAAATGGAGATTTTGAGTTGTTCTTCCTGCTATTGTTTTACCTGTAAGAAATCTCAGTACTCCTACCATGATACACTATCTTCTCAAAATGACTTGTGGCTAAAACGCCCCGACATTCTTGCAGGTAATGATCAAGTGTTAGTGGTTGTGTGATATCCAGGCACCAGAAAACAAAAAATATGCCAAAAAAAGCTGTTACAAAAATTCCTAACACAGGTAGACTGCCACCACTGCCTCACGGCCCCTGTTCATCGACTTAGGGATCCATATCTGCGTCCGTGTGGAACCAATGAATCCGATATAGATTAGAGTTCCGGCTTGGGCGGGAAAGGGAGAGAGAGAGTGATGTAGAGTATGAGTGTGGATGTCCAATCATATTTCTCTCTTTCTCTTCTGTTGCTTGCAAAATCATATTGTAACAATCTATCGAATCTGTAAGTATTTGTTTGGTATGACTTGAGAAAGATTATTTTCGTTACAATCTTTCAATGATTCTATCATCACTCCGACGGCTCGGATGGTCTTATGAGTTCGTTGCGGTTTTATGATAGCTGCTTGGATGGTAATGTCTATATGCTAAATATTAATGAGAGCACGTGTTTAATTCTCGGCGTTGTTGCGGCTGAGAATGTCGTGCGGCTAAACATCAGAATTCACCCCAGGTGAAGTTTCTCTCCAAAGATCGAGATTTGCCGCACCTTGGATTATGAAGAAGTTAGGCATCTGCCCAGAGCAGTATGCTGCTATCTTTATGTTACTGAAAGATCAGTTTTGGGGTGCAATCTTAATGCCACAGCTGGTTTGCTAACTCAGAGATATTGATTCTGCTATTTTTGCTATTTCTGGGGTTAATGTCTGTGCTGTATTATGAAATATAATTTGTGAATTGCAATGGGATAGAAATAATATTCCAGATGAGATATTGGGTATGCTACTATGCTTTATGTTCTTTTTTGGCAGAATTATTTTAATTTTTAATAGGTAACACAATTATAAAATAACACCAAAGATGTCATGGGGTGCTTTTCTACCACTTTATGCAGAATTTGAATACGTTAGGTTGCTTAATTGTCATTGCAATCAGGATGATTTTGAATATAGCCGGAGGTTGCTTAATTGTCATTACATTCACGTGCGATTGTTTAAGTGTTTTTGCTCCATCTCTCACGGCCGAAGCAAACAGATTGCCCTATCTAACATGACTTGAGATATGTTGCCTACACGCCCCGTGCGGGGGACTTCTCTCTTGCACACGACCACACCCTTGTGATGAGGATGCGTGTAGCAAAATCCCCCATCATGAGGGTGCGGATAGTCAACTCCCCATTCATGTGGATGGGCATGGCAAAATACCTCATCAAGGGGATGCACATACTACAATCTTCCATCATAGGGCGGCGTAATGTAAAATTCTCTTTCATGAGGGCGTGTATAGTAAAAGCCTTCATCATGTGGTGCGTATGGGAAAATTCTCATCATGGGGATGTTCATAGTAAAATTTGAAATCACGGGGTGCATAATAAGACCCTCCACTATGGGGGTGTGTGTAGTTAAAGCTCCATCATTAGGGTGCACATAGTAAAATCTTCCATCATGAGAGCACACATAGTAAAAATTCCAAATCATGGGTGGGGAAGCATAATAAAACCTTTTATCACGGGCGTCCAGATAGCCACACCTCCTAGCGACATATTTACCAAAATGCTCTCATAATTTATAAAATGGATTCAGAACCCTCATTTGAGAGGTACTTGTCTTCTGCCCCCTGAGAGAGCTCCCAAGTCTTACTTTAAAGATTTCCCAGAGTCCTCAAGCGCTTGAAGATCCCTTTGGAATTTGAAGATCCCTTCGGAATTTGAAGATCTCTTGAAGATTGCTCGAATATCTCATTTGACCTTTGAAGATTTTTTTGGTGCCTCGAATATCTCATTCACTACTCGAAGACAGCTCAAAGACATTATTTAGCTTCGTCTTTCAAGCCCAGAGTCTTATTGATGCATTCACCATTCCATATTGCTTTCCAGCACGCTCCTCAACACTCCACTCCAAGCGACTTCCGCCGTCCAGAAGAATTTTTGAAAATAGCAGTGACCTGTCAGTCTGTCACCCTTTCTGTTAACTGTTGGTCTTTCCTGTGAATGTTTTCGTGCTCGGCTCACTCTCAAATTAAGACGGTTTAATTCGACCGGTCCATAAAAGCACCCATCAACCCGCAATAAGTTGAATAAGGGTCTGTTTGGGGCAGCTCTGGCGGTTGGAAAATCTCTATTCCAACCGCCAGAGCTGCTTTCAGTCTGTTTGGGACAGCTCCCTGTGAAGAGCTTTTCAAAAATCTGGAGCTGTTTTGCAGCTTTTCAGAAATCTCTCCCTCCCCAGCTTCTGCTCCCGCAAAATAGCTTTCTCTCTCACATGTTTTGGAAATCTAATGGTTTCTTCAGTTGGAACATGCTCAGAGGCTGGACGGTCTTCCTCCGGCGATTTCGAGTCCCGGACGGCTTTCCTCCGGCAATTCCAAGCCCCGGACGGCTTTCCTCCGGCAATTCCAAGCCCCCGACGTCCTTCCTCCGGCGATTCCGAGCGCACTTCTGCACAGAACACCCAAACAGTCTGCAGCTTTTCAAAACTGCTCCCCAGAGATCTATTTTAAAACAGCTCTATCCGGACAGCAGCTTTTCAATCCGCCAGAACTGTCCCAAACAGACCCTTAAGTGAGACTAATGTTCACAACTACAATTAGTAACCACTGCATTTATAAGGCAAGGCGTTCTGAAAACCGGATAGGTTCCACGGTCTTTGAGTGAATTGTTTGGTCCACAATTCTGCACAGTGCTGTGAGCGTTTTGGGACCGGTGTGCAAAAATCCACGGCGCTTTATCCGCGTCTCCGCTTTGCTCCAGTTCTCCGTCGGCGAGACATCTGATTTCTCCTCTTGTTTTCCCCCGCTTCTTCCCGCGCTAAGTGCTTTGTCATCTTCGATATCTTCCGTGGCTGAGGCTGAGCACGCATTCGGCTTCTCATCCTCCCCTTGGACACAAAAGACGAGGGCCATTGGGCAGAGCTATCTGGGAACTGGCTCCCAACCCTCGAGTTGCAGGGATATGGCCGTCGCAGGTGTTTTCCGCGCACCCGCCTCCTATCCCCGCCACCTACCTCCTATTTCCGCCACACACTTCCTCTTCCACTGCACCGACACCAGAAACCCTAAAGCCCGCGACCAAAGCTTCACAGCTCCTCCGTCCTCTCCTCTCCGCCGTTTCCCGATTCCAATCTCTCGATCAATCCGTACCACCCATTTCCCATTAACTCCGAGCTCTCGTACTTCCGTTCGGAGGTTCTTCTGCAGCCAAACTCTCTCCGCCGATACGGAATTTGGAATGGAGGTTGGGGAAGAAGTCCGAAAGTTTAAGAAGCGGTTAAGGATCGTGGATCTGAAGGGTGGACCAGATGAAGGGTTGGGAAGAGTAGGGCAGAGCATCACGATCAGGGGATGGGTTCGGACTTGCCGCATCCAAAGTAGTGTGACATTTATCGAGGTTAAGTGTTATCCTGTAATTGCAAATGTGGGTGTATTGTTAATTTTATAGTGCATAATTGAGCGCTCTTTCTCATGATAATCATAATCATAAAAATGGTAGCAGCTAAATTGATACTCATTTCTTCTTTCTTCATAGAGTTTGCATTAATATGACTCAATCCAATTAAAAATATGGTTCATAGAATGCAAATGTGCTTTATGCAATCTAGGACTCAACCTTAAGTTTTAGTTAAAAATTGTGTCTGGATTGGTGGAATAACAACTGTGTGAAGAAGCCAGTTCCACTAAACCTAAAACTCTAATTCTTTTGTTTTAGGATATTTTCCAATAGAATTGTGTTTTTTTTTAATCCAGTTTATACAAAATTAAGATTATACAAAATTGCATAATCTAATGATATTTGTATTAATCTATTTGGGTCATTAGTAAGATCTTTTTGATGCCACAACAGTTTTTCAACCAACTAATCACAACCCTTACAACATTTGATACTGCAACCTGAGAATGATTTTTTTTAAAGATTTTCTTCACTACAGAACACGACATTATGCTACATAACGCATTACAATATGTTGGAGGAGAAAAGTTAATTAATTTTATTCATCCACATAGGGGTATTTATACAATTATAATGATATGACACATCATTGATACTTGTGCTCCCATAATTCCTAAATAGGAATCGATCTATTTAGGATACAAATATGACGTAATCTATACAAATATTATAGTTAATAATGCAATATCCAACACCCTCCCTCAAGTTGGGCGTGTGATGTCAGCCATGTCGAACTTGCCAATAAAATCTGCGAACATACTGAAACTTAGACCCTTTGTGAGAACATCGGCCAACTGTTGGTCAGACGGTACGAATGGAATAACAACGGTTCCTCGGTCGATATTTTCCTTGATGAAATGTCTGTCAATCTCAATGTGTTTCGTACGATCATGTTGCACCGGATTGTGGGCAATGGAGATTGCAGCCTTATTGTCACAATACAATCTGATAGGCTCACTTCCTTTAAGCCCAAGTTCCTTCAGGATAGTGGAGACTCATAATCCTTCACAAATGCCATGTGCGATCGCTCTAAACTCGGCCTCAGCACTGGATCTAGCAACAACATGTTGCCTCTTGCTTCTCCAGCTGACCAAATTTCCACCAATCATGGAACAATATCCGGTTGTGGAGCGCCTATCGGTGGGCGATCCAGCCCAGTCTGCGTCAGTGTAAACTTCAATAGTTAACTCTTTGTTTGGTGAGAACATGATGCCCTTCCCTGGTGAGGACTTGAGGTATCGGAGGACACGATGTGCGGCATCAATATGACGGGCCTTTGGAGAGTGCATAAACTGGTTGAGAACTCCCACAACATAAGAGATATCTGGACGAGTGTGAGATAAGTAGATTAACTTCCCTACCAGCCTCTGGTAACTGGGAATGTCTTCGATCACATCGCCATCTTCTTTGCCTAGCTTGTGATTGGCTTCGATTGGGGTGTCGGCAGGTCGACACCCGCTCATCCCAGTGGCTTCAAGGAGGTCGAGTACATACTTCCTTTGTGATAGGAAAATGCCATGCTTTGACCTTGCAACTTCCATGCCGAGAAAGTATTTGAGATTTCCCAAATCTTTCACTTCAAATTCTTTTGCCAACTTCTCCTTCAGTGCCAGAATCTCCTCCTTGTCATCCCTATTGATTATGATATCATCCACGTAGACAATCAGGACGGTTAACTTTCCCTTGTTGATTCTGATAAAGAGGGTGTGGTCGGCATTGCTCTGACGGTACCCAAACCTGTGCATGGCTTTGTGGAATCTTCCAAACCAGGCCCTGGCTGATTGTTTCAGGCCATAGAGTGGCCTCCGTAATCTGCACACTTTCCCTTTTGATCCACTAGGGGTGAGTCCCGGAGGGAGAGCCATGTAGATCTCTTCTTCCAGGTCGCCATGAAGATAAACATTCTTCACATCCAATTGACAGAGTTGCCAATCCTTGCAGGCAGCACAAGATATGAGGATTCTGATCGAATTCATTTTTGCAACAGGAGCAAAGGTCTCCTGGTAGTCAATGCCCTCTGTCTGAGTATAGCCTCTTGCCACGAGTCGTGCCTTGTATCTTTCTACAATGCCCGAGGGGTTCTATTTGACGGTGAATACCCACTTGCATCCAACAGCCTTTTTACCTGGTGGCAGTTGTACCAGGTCCCATGTGCCGTTTTTTTCCAGGGCACTCATTTCTTCGAGCACCGCTAACCTCCACCTGTCGTCGGAAAGGGCATCCTGCCATGAAGTGGGGATAGAGACAGAGGACAAAGAGGAAACAAATGCTCCATGGGAAGCTGTTAGGGAGGAGTAAGAAACAAACTGAGATAATGGATGTCGAGTGGAGGTACCTTCCGTAGGGATGATGGATCCTGACGACAGGTCAGGTGGGCGGTTTGATATCCAGATGGCGGGCCGCGTGTTCGATCCCTTGGGTCGACGAGAGTAAACCTGCAGAGGTTTAGTAATAGGGATCTTGACAGGAGGGGCGCAAGGAGTAGGAGGTGTAGACTGAGAGGGATGATATACTAGAGGAATAGGTAGAGGGGTGTCAGAGTAAGGTAAGGTACTCACTTCCGTTGTGGGAAGAGATCCCTCCTGAAGTGAGGACCGATAGTAGCTCTCAGATTCCCGGAAGGTAATGTCCATGGTAACGTAAACCTTCTTGTTGACTGGGTCAAAACATTTCTATCCCTTCTGAGTAGGGGAGTAGCCAATGAATACGCACTTGTGCGCACGAGCATCAAGTTTCGGGTGGTAGTGGATATGGATGAAACAAACACACCCAAAAACACGTGGATGGAGAGTGGTAAGTGGCACCCCAAGTGTGGTGAGGGGAGTTTTGAAACCGAGAACACGGGATGACATACGGTTTATAAGGTAAGCTGCGGTGAGTACAACATCCCCCCCAGTAGTATTTAGGGAGTTGCATGTGGAGGAGGAGACACCGAGCGACTTCCAATAGGTGGCGGTTTTTACGCTCAGCCACCCCATTTTGAGCAGGGGAGTAGGCGTAGGATGTCTGATGGATAATCCCACGATCGACGAGGTACTGCTCGAAAGTGGAATCAATGAATTCACGGCCATTATCGGTGCAGAGAATTTTGATTGGGGTCGAAAACTGTATAGAGACCATGTTGTAGAACCGCTGGAACAAGGGAAAGACTTCATTTTTTGCTTTCATACGGTAAACCCAGGTGGTACGTGAAAAACAGTCGATAAAAGTTACAAACCAAAAACAACCCGAAATAGATACAACCCGGCAAGGGCCCCAAACATCACTATGTATCAAATGGAAAGGAGCAGTACTTGGAGAAGAAATATGATTAAAAGAGATACAATGATTTTTACCACGATCACATGCATCACAGCGAAATTTATCAACTAACACAGACGAGAAATTAGGAAATAAACGTTTCATAGAATGGATAGACGGATGTACCAGCTCGGGGAGGAGAGACCGGGGTGGAAGAATCGAACACATAGAGCCTGTCCACCAGACTACCAGTTCCAATCACCGTTCCCGTCTTCAGGTCCTGAAAAATACATGAAGAAGGAAAGAAAGTTACTGAGCAGTTCATAGAATTGGTTATATGACTAATAGAAAGAAGATTTCGGGTAAAGACATGAAGAGCAGAGGAAAGAGTTAGGGAGTAGCACGGGATGGAGCCCTTTCCGGCAATGGGAGAGAGGGAACCATCTGCAATGCTCACTTTGTTCCGACCAGACAACGGAAGGTAGGACACAAAACCTGAGGAGGAGCCGGTCATATGGTCCGTTGCTCCTGAATCAATGATTCAGTGAGTAGAGGGACGGGTGGAGGCAGCATGAGCACCGGAAGGACCCTGATGGGCATATGAGGACGAAGAGACATGTGGCTCTGGTGATGGACCCTGCATCAGGCGACAGAAAGCAAGAACCTCATCAGGCGTCAGAGTCAATGTGGGGGCTGACGGAGTTGGCAGAAGCCGTGGCTCGTCGAAAACATCAGACAGGTGCGCGGAGCAAGGCTGGGTAGAGCGACCCGAAGTGCGACCAGGACCACGATCGCCACGAGAGGAAGAGCCACCACGGGGTGTAGGGAACCCATGAAGCCGAAAGCAAGTCTCCCGGGTATGACGGTTCTTCCCGCAATAGTCACAGAGCAGGTGATCCTTGTCAGTTGACTTCGGTCGAGAATCACGAGCCGCTCGTAGCCCAACCTGGGCCGCCAAGGCCGAACCATCTGGAGGAGGCTCAGGAGTCCAAGTTTGTCTCCGATCGAATTCATGCTGAACGAGACTGAAAACCCTCTGGAAGAGAGGGTAAGGGTGAGCGGCCAAGTATCTGCACACTGATTTGGTTGAAATCCCTATGTAGCCCATGAAGGAACTCGAAAACTCGGTTGCGATCTTCCCGTGTGCGAACAAGGATCTCATCCACAGGCGACGCCAAAGTGATGGTGTCGAAGTGATCGTACTCCTGATATAGCTGGGTGAACTCGAGGTAGTAGGCCGACGGAAGGCGATCTCCTTGGCGCAGAAGGAAGATCTTTCGTCGTAACTGAAAGATCTGGGCCGCGTTGCCGCGACAGGAGTAGGTAGTTTCTGCCCTTCGCCAAATGTCCGCAGCCGTATCCAGAAAGAGATAGTTGCGAGCGATGGATTCGACCATGGAGTTAGTCAGCCAGGACATGACGAGGGAGTTCTCCGATTCCCATTGCACCCAATCTGGGGAATCTGAACGAGGTATGGGTGTAGTGCCCATGACATATCCAAACAGCCTCCTGCTCTTCAAAGCAAGTGTAACAGCCCGAGACCACGGGAGATAGTTGGTGTCATCCAGACGAATCGTCGTGATTTGAGGCATATTGTGGTCATGTCCCGGGCGAGGGAAGCCGCTGGACGTCACTTTAGTTGGGGGTGTACTGGTGGTGGAAGATTCGGTAGGGGAGCCATTGGTCCCGGCCATGGTGATCAAGAATACAGATCAAGATCCCCCGGGAGAGTAAAGAGCGGCTTAGATAGAAACTAGGTCGGCCTCATAGAAAGAGGAAGGAGCCCAAAAATGGTGTAGGCACCGGAAAGGACATTAGGAGGAGCACCACATGTGCGGTATCAAGGGGACGACGCAGGACAGGGGCCGGAGGTGCTGGCGGTGGCCGAGGGCCGCTGGAAGAGGGCCGATGCCCGGCTGTCGCTGGCGCGGGAGGCGCGGCGTGCGTACAACGAATGGAGGCGGGTGCGGGGTGCGGCGGAGGAGCGGGAGGAGGAATCGGTCGTGGTTAGGTGGGGCTGGGGGCCGCCGGAGCCAGAGGGTCGGGAGAGGCGAGCGGCGTTCGGCGGAGTTGCGGGCGGAGGTCGGCGGGGTGTTCGTGCGGTAAAAAGAAAAAAGGACGCACGGGAGCGGTAAGCGGGAGAGGTGGGAAGGTATTTTAGCCCTAAGGCTCTGATACCATGTTGGAGGAGAAAAGTTAATTAATTTTATTCATCCACATATGGGTATTTATACAATTACAACGATATGACACGTCATTGATCCGTGTGCTCCCATAATTCCTAAATAGGAATCGATCTATTTAGGATACAAATATGACGTAATCAATACAAATATTATAGTTAATAATGCAATATCCAACACAATTAATAGAAGAAAATAATGCCAAATATTGGTGATCAAATTAACTTGAATTTTGCATGAACATACGTTGTTGCAAGTAGTAATGTGAGTGCTAAAAGTTGTTTTAATTTTTACATGAATATGTGAGAAGATTGGGATTGAAATATCTGCACTTTTTTGTTTCTTTAGGTAAATGATGGCTCTTGCTTGTCCAACATGCAATGTGTGATCAACTCAACTTCTGAGGGCTACAATGAGGTATATTTCTTCAAAAGAATAACACTATATGTTTCATTCGACATAAGTTATAGTTAAGATGGACTTGACATGAACGGTTTAGATATTAAAAACTTGCAGTTCTTCTATCCCAATGAAGGTATATCTCAAAATTCATATGCATTTTCTTCAAAAAAGTTTTTTACTTTCAAGCATTAGAATAGCATAGTCTTAGATAGGATATGCAAAAACCTTACTTGATGCTGAAAGCACCCCCCAACAAGGTACTATATGATAGTTGAATACTCTGTGTTGACGGATTAATGACGCATGCATATAATTTTATTGAACTAATCTTATGCAATATTTGTGCCAACTTTCCCCATATATATTAACATTTACCAAATGTTTAAATAAGTTTTGAATAATTACCAAAGCAATGCAGAAAGTTAAGAGTACTTAAAAATGATCATGTTGCTTCACCTTTGTGTACCTATAGTTGTAATGTAATCTAAATTCCCGAAATTATATTTTAAATGTAAAAGAACTGAGATCCTTTTCAATTTTGCGGCACAAGCAACACTTCACGAGCTAAATCATGATGTATTTGACTGAGTTTTGACAACACACTTAAATTTCTAGCTTCCCAACGATGAACTAATATGATTAAATACATTTCATAGGCGATAAAGAAAGACAAGCTAGAACTTTTGAATTTAACGACAAATAGTTAATTTGAAACTAGGGTAAACTCTGATTTTTTGATCATTTAAGTATTAGCACAAAATTAAGCTAATTGAAATTGAGCAATTAGACAGGAGAGAGATATATGGAAGATCAAAGATAAGGTCCTTAACGCGCAAGAACCGCTTGGGAGAGCTCGCCGGAGCTGAAACGGCCCGTCGAAGATGCTCTGGAAACAGGCCGAGGAGAGGGGGAAGCTGGTTGTTGCACTTGAAATACTGGAGGGCGACGAACTCGCCGGAGAAGGGACGGGGAGGGTCGTCGGGCCCGGAGTGGGCCTCCAATGGCGACGGTGGAGCAAACGGGACAGTCGACGGGCGACAGGACACTGGCAGTGGGCAGAGAGCGCTAAAGAGGTACCGAACGAAGATAGTGCGTCTCGTTAAGTTTCTCTTTTTCCAGGCTAGGCTTTCATGTGGGTGAGGGCTTGAACTAAATAGGCAGATATTACCACGGTATATTAAAATGGGAAAAAGAGGAGTCAGAAATTTTTGGGTCGGCTATTTCTCTTTATTTTAAGAGAGGAATGGGGGAAGTCACTAGAGAGAGGGGTTACAAATATTTAATACTGAAGGATAACAAAGAGGTGGGGGGGGGGGGTTCAAAGTAGCCTGCTGGTCATCAATCAAATGAGAGTTTTCTTCTAGAATTTTTAAATGATGAGGGAATGAAATAAAAAATAGGGACTTTTGACATTATGGCCATATTAATTTTTTTTTCTGAAATTAATATTTAAATTATCCCTGATAATTATAATTTCTAAAAAATAGTCATACTTTAATAATATTATCAAAGTTTGCCCTACGTATCATTCTACCTAAATTGACGGACCATTTTATTCATGATCTTTTTGGTCGATCACTCCAATAAGCCAAACAACGAACACAGAAGATATGTGTGATACAAACATTTACAAATAACGTGATGGGGGACCATCGGGCGCATCTCGGCGCAAGGCGGGCCCCACCTTCGTATATTCGCGTCGACGGGCTTGATCGGACCGGCGATCCGCCACCGCGGATGTGTCCGGCTCGTCGTTCCGACTCAGTTTCATATATGACATTTTATATTTTGGATTTTATTTCATGTACTTATGGGATCGGAACCGCCGGCCAATCATAGCCGTCGATTCTGGTTGCCCTAATTCCATTCTCTTATAAATAGAAGTGTTAGGGCTGCAGGAATGTATTGCTGAAGTTGGAGAGTTCATCTTCCCTACTTCCGGTGGTCCTTCCGCGGTGCCGACGCCGTGGAGCCCTTGGTGCCGACGCCTCGGGTAAGTTCCCTTGCTTTCTTCCCCTCTTCCTCTTCCCCGTCCAGCCACCCAGCCCCTCCCGTTTTTCCGCCCAGGTTCGGCCGACCAAATCCCCACCTCCTCTTCCCCGTCCAACCCGCCAGCCCCCCCCCCCCCCCCATCTGTCCGCCCAGATTTTGAGCCGCCTGAACCCCAATCCCGCCCAAAATCGGGGGCTGCCTGAGCCCTCTCCACCGCCCAGCACGCCGCCAAAACCCCCCCTACCACAGCCCTTATTTCCCCCTCCCTGGCTGCCCATTACCCAGCCCCACCAGCCCCGCGATCCACCCTCACCGGATCTGGACAGATCCGACCAGATCTGTCCAGATCGGGTTGGATCCCGCCGGAACCAGCCCGGCCACCAAAAACAGCCCCCTCCTCCCCTCAAACAGCAGCCCCTTCATCTCCCCACGTGGATCCACCTTCCCCCTTGCCCGATCTAGTCTCGCCACCACCCGGAAGTCCCTCCTAGCCTCCGAAATTTCAGATCTACACCGATTTCCTGCAGTCCTAACTTTTAATTCAGAATTTTGTTATTTCCTTTTGGAATTTGTATGTGTTATTTGGTTGTGAAATATTGTATGCTCTGTGGTGTTTGTGCCGTATTGGAATTACAGCTTGTTATCATTTTGCTTGTGAAGATCTCTAACTTGCAGGTCGCTTAATTCGCCGCGCGCTAATTTTAAGCCTCCGTGCGAAGGAGTGTTTTTGCCTATGCCTAAAGAAATTGCTCTGCCGCCTAATGAATAACTGTCATGTTTAGTTTAATGTTTTGTTGCTTATCTTGATTAGCGCGCTTGATCATCTTTGTGTCAACATATAGACATTGCTTAGGGTGAGTCCACCCCCCCCTCCACGGCACTAGCGGGCGTCTTAGGACACCACTACACAGCCTACCCTACATCAGTTGGTATCAGAGCCCAAGGTTGGGCCATTGTGCATGCTCCGTAGTGGTAGGACATTTAGAAGCATGGTAGATCCGCCAGCCACCCACGAGCGAGCGGCCGGCTCGAATTCGAGCGCCGCCACCACGGATTTTGAGCGCCTTATCTTAGATCGCTTTGATGCCCTAGGCACCCAATTTGAGACCGTGCGCCACGACATCACTGCGGTGAATCGCCGCCTAGATCGGCTAGAGCATGCTAGGGAAGCTCCGTCCTTACATGACGATGAGATCGCAGATGACCCAGACGACTCTCCCCGGCGCGGCCAGCGAGTCAGAGATGACCCGCCTCCGGCAGACCGTTATCGTCGTGAGACCCCTGTGAGAGGCCCCACCCCGCCTGCGAGGCGGAACCCAGAGCCGGCACGTGACCGACCCCCGCCCCCGCGGGAAGATTACCGCATACCACGTCAGCCTGGCCCTAGGAACCGTATACCTCCACACGATCGTTATGACCAGCGTCGAGACGAATATTATCCACCGGGTCGACGTGAACGCGGACCCCCACCCGCTCGGCACGATTATGATCGCGACGACGATCCTGACGATTATCCTGACCCGCGGAGAGGCGACCGCACCTTTGATATTACCCGTAGGATTCGTCTTGATGCCCCGACCTTTGATGGCCGCCTAGACCCGAAGGTCTTTAGTGATTGGCTCCTAGACATGGATCACTACTTTGATTGGTACGATATGAGTGACGATCGATGTGTCCGGTTTGCCAAGATGAAGTTGGTCGGGCAAGCCAAGGTGTATTGGATTAGTGTGGAGCGAGCCTTAGAGCGTGATGGTTATTACCCCATCACCAGATGGGATGATATGAAGGAGAGGCTTAAGGATAAGTACCTTCCTGCCTCCTACCGTGATCAGCTACTTGACCAGCTACAAAGTTTACGCCAGGGAACGCTTTCCGTAGCCGAGTATATGGCTCGATTCGACGAGCTAGTCGTTAGGAGTGATATTTCGGAGGAGCCTATTGCCACTGCCTCTCGATTCAAGGCTGGCCTCCGATCGGATCTCCGGAGAGAGTTGATTCCCCATCGTCTGGAGACCGTGGATCAGATATTCCAGCTCGCCCTCGAGTACGAGCAGTACCTTCGTACACCTGGTACGAGGCAGTTCCCCACCCGGACGGAGTCATCGACGTTTAGGAAACACGCTCCAGCCCAGACGGCTACAGCCGCCCTACCCTCACGGGTCACTACTGACTTGAAGGGCAAAGCTGTCGCTACTGAGGGCCAGAGGCCTGGGGGTATTCAGTGTTTTAGATGTTCGGGCAGAGGACACGTGGCGGCCCACTGCCCCACGAGGAGTCTGTTGATCGAGGATGAGGAGCACGGAGTAGAAGGAGAGGAAGAGGTTACTGAGGAGATCACCACCACCGTTGAGGAGGGATGGGAGAGCGACGCTGAGCGCTCATTAGAGGTGGGAGTAGTCAGACGCCTCCTACACACCCCCCGTACCGATGAGGACTGGCGCCGTACCACCATTTTCTACACGTATTTCCCGAGTGCAGGCGGACCCTGCAAGTTGGCTATTGATAGCGGGAGTTGCGTGAACATCGTGGCCCAGAAGGGTCTAGACCGTATGCAGGTGAAGGCGGAGCCCCACCCACATCCTTATCGTATCATCTGGGTTGATAAGACAGCTATCCAGGTTACCCAGCGCTGCCTCGTTCCTATCACCATCGCATCCTTCGAGGACCAGGTTTGGTGCGATGTCATCCCTATGGACGTCGCCCACGTTCTGCTAGGCCGCCCTTGGCTATTTGATCGCGATGTCACGTGCTTCGGTCGATCGAACACGTGTGTCTTCTATGACAAGGGGCGGAAGATCACGTTAACTCCCACCCAGCCCAGAGAGAGGCCTAAGGGCCGGGTCGAGCCGTCCACTAGCACGATTGCCTCGAGACCCGTGCATATCCTTCGCTGTGGTGAGTTCCTGAGAGACAGCACTGATGCTGGTATCATGTATGTGGTGGCCGCCACTATGGCTTCTGATGGCCCCACATCTGAGGCTCCCCCTACCGTGCGACCGTTACTTGATGCGTTTGCAGACATTATGCCAGAGGAGCTCCCTGACGAGTTACCCCCTTTGCGGGACATCCAGCATGCTATAGATTTAGTCCCGGGGGCCTCGCTCCCCAATCTGCCGCATTATCGTATGAACCCTGTTGAGCACGCTGAGCTCAAGAGGCAGGTTGATGAGCTTCTTCGGAAGCAGTTTATCCGGGAGAGCCTGAGTCCGTGTGCCGTCCCCGCCCTTCTTACCCCTAAGAAGGACGGCAGTTGGCGCATGTGCATTGATAGTAGAGCTATCAACAAGATTACTGTGAAGTATCGTTTCCCGATCCCTCGTCTAGATGACCTATTAGACACGATGTCCGGAGCCCAGATCTTCTCGAAGATCGATCTCCGAAGCGGGTACCACCAGATTAGGGTCCGAGAGGGAGACGAGTGGAAGACGACGTTCAAGACGAAAGACGGTTTGTACGAGTGGTTGGTCATGCCATTTGGGCTTTCGAACGCCCCGAGCACGTTTATGCGAGTCATGACCCAGGCTCTGCGGCCCTATATGGGCAAATTCCTAGTCGTTTACTTTGACGACATTCTGATCTATAGCCACACTGAGCCTGATCACCTTGAGCACTTGAGGCTCCTATTCGATATTCTCCGACAGGAGAAGCTGTTTATCAATCTGAAGAAGTGCTCCTTTTTATCGGAGTCCGTCCACTTCCTGGGATTTATTATCTCCTCCTCAGGCGTGTCAGTTGACCCTGAGAAAGTCCAGTCCATCCGCGAGTGGCCCATACCTTCGACCATTCATGAGGCCCGTAGCTTTCATGGACTGGCAACCTTTTATAGGAGATTTGTTAGAGGTTTTAGCTCGATCATGGCCCCATTTACTAGCTGTCTGCGTAAGGGAGATTTCCAGTGGACCGCCGCGGCCACTCGAGCATTTGAAGAGATTAAGGACAAGCTGACGTCCGCCCCCGTTCTACGACTCCCCGATTTTAGTAGGGCCTTCGAGGTCGCGTGCGATGCATCGGGTGTGGGTATTGGAGGAGTGTTGAGTCAAGAGGGACACCCAGTTTCTTACTTTAGTGAGAAACTGAACGAGGCCAAGCAAAAATACTCGACCTACGATCGAGAATTTTATGCTATCGTCCAGTCACTGAGATATTGGAGACACTACCTCCTACCCCGGGAGTTTGTGTTGTACTCGGATCACCAGGCCCTACGCTACCTCGACTCTCAGAAGAAGCTGAATCACCGCCACGCGAAGTGGGTAGAATATTTACAGGATTTCCACTACGTTCTCAAGCACCGCGCTGGTGTTGAGAACAAGCCCGCCGACGCACTCAGTCGTCGAGTCTCTCTACTTCACACACTGCGGGCCCAGGTGGATGGTTTCGAGAGGTTGATCATAGACTACCCTACTTGTCCTGATTTCGCTGTGGCCTACACTGCGTTGTCGAGGGACCCTCCTGATCCTGTTGAGGGGTTTCAGATCATTGACGGTTATTTATTCCGGGGCTCCCGTTTGTGCGTGCCCAACACCTCGTATCGCGATTATTTAGTTTGGGAGCTGCATGCCGGGGGTGCCGCCGGTCATTTTGGGCGGGATAAGTCGATTGCTCTGGTCGAGGATCGTTTCTATTGGCCGAGTCTAAAGAAAGATGTGGCTCGTATTGTCCGACATTGTCGTGTTTGCCAAACGGCCAAGGGAACGAAGCAGAACACGGGTTTATACACTCCTTTACCCGTTCCCCACCGTCCTTGGGAGGACATTAGTATGGACTTCGTGCTGGGACTTCCGCGCACCCTGCGGAAACACGATTCTATCTTTGTTGTGGTCGACCGGTTCTCTAAGATGGCGCACTTTATTGCATGTAGTAAGACCGCCGATGCTCCCCGCGTCGCAGCCTTATTTATGAGCGAGGTCTTTAGATTACACGGTCTCCCAGAGTCCATCGTGTCCGATCGGGACGTGCGGTTCGTTAGTTATTTTTGGAAGACGTTGTGGCGGAAAACAGGAACTACTCTTAAGTTCTCGTCCGCATACCACCCTCAGACGGACGGTCAAACTGAGGTGGTGAATAGGAGTTTAGGTAGCCTGCTGAGATGTCTCGTTGGAGAGCACGCAGCTAGTTGGGACTCGGTGCTCCCTGTAGCGGAGTTTGCATACAATAGTTCCATCAATAGGTCGACTGGTCTGAGTCCGTTTCAAGTAGTATCAGGTTATGACCCTAGGAAGCCTATTGATCTTATACCCGTCCCGACTGAGTCACGTCCTAGTGAGTCTGCTGAGTCCTTCACACGTCATTTGCATGAGTTGCATGAGTCTATCAGGCGTAAAATCAATTTGAGCAACGAACATTATAAAGAACAAGCAGATAAACATAGGCGGGAAAAACATTTTCTGGTTGGTGAACAGGTGATGGTGCGAGTTCGTGCGGAGCGGCTCCCTCAGGGGCCTGCTAAGAAATTAAGCGCCAGGCGAATTGGGCCCTACACTGTTTTGAGGCGGATCGGGTTGAATGCTTACGAGCTGGACATTCCTACGAGCATGGGCATCCACCCTGTGTTCAATATTGAGGACCTGACACCCTACTTCCCACCTCACGAGTACCCTGATCCCTACCTTGGCGGCCCTCCCGAGCTTCCTCCACCACCCCCTTCCCCCACCACCCGGCCTCCCCTTGCCTCCCACTTCCCCAGGAGTTCACCACCATTGGCTTCACCGAGTGCACCACCTCCACCACCGGACCACTTTTCCCGAGAGCTGAGGGTCGAGCAGGTTACGGAGATCATTGCGCATGAGTTTGTCCCCTCTACGGATGGCCTCGTGTGCCGCTACTTGGTTCGCTGGTTTGGACGTTCTTCTTCCGACGATACTTGGATTGCTGCTGCTGAGCTTGATCAACTCGCTCCCGGACTTCGACTACAGTACGATCGTCTCCATTCATCGGAGATGAAGGCTTTTCAGTCGGGGGGAGTTGATGGGGGACCATCGGGCGCATCTCGGCGCAAGGCGGGCCCCACCTTCGTATATTCGCGTCGACGGGCTTGATCGGACCGGCGATCCGCCACCGCGGATGTGTCCGGCTCGTCGTTCCGACTCAGTTTCATATATGACATTTTATATTTTGGATTTTATTTCATGTACTTATGGGATCGGAACCGCCGGCCAATCATAGCCGTCGATTCTGGTTGCCCTAATTCCATTCTCTTATAAATAGAAGTGTTAGGGCTGCAGGAATGTATTGCTGAAGTTGGAGAGTTCATCTTCCCTACTTCCGGTGGTCCTTCCGCGGTGCCGACGCCGTGGAGCCCTTGGTGCCGACGCCTCGGGTAAGTTCCCTTGCTTTCTTCCCCTCTTCCTCTTCCCCGTCCAGCCACCCAGCCCCTCCCGTTTTTCCGCCCAGGTTCGGCCGACCAAATCCCCACCTCCTCTTCCCCGTCCAACCCGCCAGCCCCCCCCCCCCCCCCCATCTGTCCGCCCAGATTTTGAGCCGCCTGAACCCCAATCCCGCCCAAAATCGGGGGCTGCCTGAGCCCTCTCCACCGCCCAGCACGCCGCCAAAACCCCCCCCTACCACAGCCCTTATTTCCCCCTCCCTGGCTGCCCATTACCCAGCCCCACCAGCCCCGCGATCCACCCTCACTGGATCTGGACAGATCCGACCAGATCTGTCCAGATCGGGTTCGATCCCGCCGGAACCAGCCCGGCCACCAAAAACAGCCCCCTCCTCCCCTCAAACAGCAGCCCCTTCATCTCCCCACGTGGATCCACCTTCCCCCTTGCCCGATCTAGTCTCGCCACCACCCGGAAGTCCCTCCTAGCCTCCGAAATTTCAGATCTACACCGATTTCCTGCAGTCCTAACTTTTAATTCAGAATTTTGTTATTTCCTTTTGGAATTTGTATGTGTTATTTGGTTGTGAAATATTGTATGCTCTGTGGTGTTTGTGCCGTATTGGAATTACAGCTTGTTATCATTTTGCTTGTGAAGATCTCTAACTTGCAGGTCGCTTAATTCGCCGCGCGCTAATTTTAAGCCTCCGTGCGAAGGAGTGTTTTTGCCTATGCCTAAAGAAATTGCTCTGCCGCCTAATGAATAACTGTCATGTTTAGTTTAATGTTTTGTTGCTTATCTTGATTAGCGCGCTTGATCATCTTTGTGTCAACATATAGACATTGCTTAGGGTGAGTCCACCCCCCCCTCCACGGCACTAGCGGGCGTCTTAGGACACCACTACACAGCCTACCCTACATCATAACGTGCACGAAAAATAAACTTGCGCGAAGACGTGCACAACTCAA
This sequence comes from Platanthera zijinensis, assembly GCA_039513925.1. Taxonomy (NCBI): domain Eukaryota; kingdom Viridiplantae; phylum Streptophyta; class Magnoliopsida; order Asparagales; family Orchidaceae; genus Platanthera; species Platanthera zijinensis. The sequence continues at coordinate 126,791,921 of CM077097.1, read as the reverse complement.
ATAAAAATGCGACAGATAAAAATAAATAACGATGCAAACTCGGGTTGCATCAAGTTGTAAATAGAAGAATACGATACCATACGAGAAATCAGAAGCATTAAAAAGGTGAAGTAGAGTGCACTTCATATAGCATTAAAGTTATGAACGACACAACAAATAGGGTTAAGAATACTTTGTCGGTAGCTGACATCCGACATTCAATAAAAGAGCTTGTCCCAAAGGTGAGGACACTTGGCGACCACCATCCTGGAAAAGTTTTGTCAAATTATGAGCTCTTTTGAAAGCACTCTTTCCATAGTGCACATCTTTTGTTCCACTTGTGTCTGGTATCGGGACTGGGAAGAGGTGCACAAATGGAGTTGGCTTTTGGGAGGGGGCTAAAGGACGAAAATAAGGAAAATAACCGGGACGTCACACTCTGGGAGCTCGCGACGTCGTTCCATGATCTGACTGCCGGCTTTGGATTTTTGTGTAGGGCTAACAACGCTTCACCAAGACAGCCATCACCCTTATTTATAATAAAAGAGGTTAGGGCACCTGGTGTTAACGACTATGTTTGTTCATTATGCCCGGGTTCGATTAATACTAAATAAAGTCAAAAAAAGAAAAATAATAACAATTTGGAACACAACTCTGTGGACGCGCTCGTAGTCTCAGATCACCGATGATCAGTGCCTCGTGCACGAGTACACAAATGCAGGCCCTGTCTAGTGGTGGCCCAAGCTCCACTGTCAATCCTGTGGCTGATCCGCATCACCAGCTGATTTGGTTTCGCACTTGCCAAAAGAGATGCCACCTTTTATGACGAGGCTTAGAATGGCACCTCACTTGTCAAATAGGTATCCCCATAAGGGAAAAATTGTTTTTGGTCCTCTTCAAAGTGCTAGACCCGAGGGAGAGCAACAATTGTGTCCGTTTAGTCCTCTAGTATCATATTGCTGTACTTTTGGGTCCTGTAATTTTTTTCTTTCACAAGGAAACTTCTTTCTATTTGGATCCATTTCCGATTTACCTATGGTAACTTTTTTGTTATTGTAAAAACAGTTTTGGTATTTGGAATCTCTCTTTTTTAAATTTACTGGATTCGCATTATTTTTTTAATGATTTATATTTGATATATTGTCTTTACAGTTTCTAAATTTTTATGCTGTCTTTTGACAGGTAGAATCTGGCAGTGTTGGAATTGGGGCATCAGTGCTAATTGAAGGAACTTTGGTAAGAAGCGAAGGATCTAAGCAGAAAGTGGAGCTAAAAGTGGCAAGGCTGGCAACGGTAGATATATGGAATAATTGCTGTTATACTATTCTGATGCACTTCTTGTTACCATTAGCCGAACATAAGTTACAGTTTTGAAACTACCATCTAAACATATCAATGGATGTTTTTTTTTGCTGCGGATTAACTTATCCCTGAATTATTATTTAGTATAATCCTATTGTCCACTTGAATCCAATATGTACTTTCGATGTCAAAGCTTGATTTATTAATTAGTTAAAGTTTTATTTCTTGATGAAAGGTAGATTTTAAGTCTTAACTGGGATACACAAGTATTCAAAGCTCATATACACATATGTGTGTGTGTATTTCTGATAGCTTTGAACCTCAACATATTCTAGAATTGTTTTTGCCTTGTTTTACATTACCATGTGCTCAAAATAATTATTTTGTGTATCATTGTTCAAACATGTTCTTCCGATCGTATAATGCTAAGGATTCAGTTTTTGAGTAGCTATGTGATAAACTTTCATTTTTTTTCTTAAATCAATGCCCGCTTAATTATTGATAATTATAATAAGGGAATTGGTATTTGTATCCCATAAATGGATATTCACACTCATAAAGTTATAGATTTTAGCATCTTCTTTTTAAAAACAAATCTAATATTTGTACCCAAATCCTTCCTTTCTCTCAACTAGCCAGAGTGGAGAGTGGCATGGAGAGTGAAGAGTGGAGCTTGGTGTGGAGAGTGGAGCCGGGCGGTGGTGTGGAGGTGCGGATTTGGTGCTGGGTGCGTCTCCCTCAAGTAAGTTCTATCTCCTAGTTTTGTGCAACGAGCCTTGCGATTCTCTGTTTTGGGGCTGATTTCGTGGCTTCTGCTGGAATGGGGTGCAAGTATAGGGAAAGGAGGTTGGCAGGCGGAGGTTCACCGCAAATTTCTGTTAAGGAGAAGCCATTGAAGGGGGCAGCTGCTTCCTCAAGCTCGGGTTGCTTTGAAAATGGCACCACCTCCTCTAGATCAAGCTCTTCTGAATCGGTGCAGGAAAAACTCCATGATTCAGAAATTCAGAATGTTGTTGCTTCCCTAAAGTGCACGACAGGTGTTTGTGGAAATGCCACAGTGACTATGGGTTTCCTTCTGTCCAGTTCCAGTAGGGTTCCCACAAGCCCTTTAAGCCGCACTGCAAGGCCGTTCGTTCCATGCTCTATAGATGTCGTTCCACGCTCTATAGATGCGATAATGAGTGTGTGTGGAGTTGTTCCCGACACATCTTTACTGGCCACCGACGGCCGCAATCCAGCAAAATCTCCAGCCCAAGCAGATTGCAGGCTTGCAGGTGTTGCAGTCTATGTTCCGCTTGCAGATCTGGTTAGGTTGCGACCTATTCGTTATGGGGAACACATTATGCACTCTTTTTGAAATGTTGTTTTGAGGTTATAATAGTATGAGAACACATTATGCACTTTATTTAAGTGAATGTTTGGGTATCTGAGACCCAAAAAATTTGTTCTTAAGATTATCGTGTATGAGTACGATTATCATGCATGTGTACAAATATCGTATTTGGGTACACAAACATCCATGGGTTACAAATATCCATTTATGGGGTACCAAAAACAATTCTCTTTAACAATTAGCTTTGCAATTCAACATTTGCCTTTTGTATTCTTGTTTCATCACCGTTTATAAACGAAATACTTCCTGACATGCAAGTGCCTTTACTCAGATTGGGACTAGTGATCCTTCAGCTTATCCTATCCAAAAGAAGAGAGCAAGCAGAGAATTCTTGCGAACTATTGCTCATCTTCGCCCTCGAACCAACACATTTAGTGCGGTATGATCTTGTATTTTGCTCGTTATCTTTCTTTTACAGTTATTGCTACTCTATTAAATTCAATGTTGTTTGAGTATGGATTTCACAAAAATGTTGCGGGGATATGATTTGAACACAGGGCCTCAAGGTTATGAGCCTTGTGGGCCACCAAACGGCTTTACTTCGAGCTAAACAGCAGGAAACTCATGGACGAAGTTTAATTAATTGGCCCCTCTTCCATATCTACACAAATAGAATAGTTTATTTATATAAATGATAAGGGGTCTCTCAGAGATTTGCCATATTTTCTCTAAACAGAAATATTTATCCTGCTTAGTATGTCTCCATTAGCAATCACTTGTGAGGTGTACATGGTGATGAGTTGAGTCCTCCATTCAAGATATTTCGGTTTCCGAGAATGAAATGCTGATTTGAAATTTTGTGTGGAAGATGATGTACCTAACTTGTTTTTCATTCTTCCAATATGAAAAACTTTTCTGCTGCATCATTCAAAAATGCAAAAAACAATAGCTTGTTTTTCCCCCATTATAATTATCTTTACTTTATTATTAAGAAGAAAATTGTTTTTCATTTTCCAGCCTTTTATTTTTTATGTTATTTATCAAATAAACCTATTGAATGATAGACATGATGTAATAAGTCTTTATTATTCTTCTTAGCATATAACTTTTAAGCATTCTTCACAGTTTTGTCCCAGAGGAACAAGATTAAATATACCAAGCATCTCTAAAGATAACAAAAGACATCGGTGCCATTACTTTTACATTATTTAAGCAGTGCCCATACCACTATTGTGAAGATACTTTATCAATGCTGTAAAGTACAGTTATCCCTATGTTTTTTTTCTTGCATGGTTCTATGATACTAACAAGAACGAGCTTCATAGTGAAACTTAAGTTGAGATCTTTGAGATGCATCTCCTTAGTAAATGCTTTTTAATCTGCGGCTTGGTACTATTGAGACCACTTAAGATGGTAGTTTGCAATGTTTCCGCTTTTCATTGAATTTCCTTTTATTTTGGAAGCAATGATCTAATTATGCATCGAAGAGCAGAACTGATTGGAGAATCATTTCCAAGATGATCCTACTTGTGTTCTTTACAATATAAATTCTTTTGTATTGAATTTTTCTAGTGATCTTTGTAGGTTACAAGAGTGAGAAATGCCTTGGCATATGCAACCCACCAATTTTTCCAAGAAAATGGATTTGTTTGGATCTCAACTCCTATTATCACTGCATCAGATTGTGAAGGCGCCGGAGAACAATTCCGTGTTACCACTTTGGTATAAAATCACCTTTAAATTATTTTCTTGCAAATTTTCTGGACAGTAATCTTGCGTCGGTGATTAATGATATTTTACATGTTTTCTCATTTCTATTAAAATTTATTATTTCATCAAAAATGATGCCCATTTACATCTATCTTGGCATTATTATAGATGCTGATTATTTATGCTCTCATTTTTATATAATCTTTCTACTAAGTAGACGTGCAAAAAAAGCCTTAGTTTGAAAGACCGGCCTGGGAAGTCTACCCGGTTAGGTTTGGGCCTAGGCCCACCCCACGCTAGGCTCATGGGAGCTTAACAATTCCCCTTTTTGGTTGTCGCTTGGCATGGTGTCCTGATCGAGCCGAACCCAGGCCAGGCATATCAGGCTTGAAAATTTGATGCCTGCTCAGCTTTACCATTGGGCAGCTCCTAACTTTAAATTTGGGTACTGCCCAATTAGTGCCGCCTGTTGGATGGAGGCTGGACATTTAATGCTTGGCCTCTCCGAGTGGCTTAGTTGTCCAGTCTTGGCCTGACCCGATCAATCAAACACAGGCAAGCCCCCTTTTCAAAGGGTTAAGGGGGACTTGGGCTTAGTCACAAAAGTCCCACAACTTGGCAAGCTCGAGTCAGTGACATTAGTGATAGAGTCGTCAGAGAGATGCAATGACTTCATGGATGATGATGGGATGGCTTAAGGGGGATGAAAGTGGAAACACTGAGAGAAGTACCACCTAGCTGCCTCCATGGTGTTGTTTAGAATAGGGAGGTGCTCGCATGTGGGGGAGTTGCACTTGTATGTAGGCTAGATTTTCACAAGGTCTCATGGCCGACCCCATCGTGAATCGTGCCGATGCCACCTCGCGTGATGATGTCTTCGCGATCCTCATAAGGAGGTCGCACAGGCGCGTTGCCTGGATCTGTCGCTTCGTCTACCTCCTGCGGAGTGTCCTATCTCCTTGTCGAGGCTCCTCCCGACAACCTACTTTCTCGATCCATCCTCTCCACCAGATCGGGAAAACCTTGGGAGGTCCTCCTGCGTTGCTGCTATCAGGCTTGGCCGCCTCGGGACCTCCTCGTCAGGCGATTGCCATCAACCCCTGAGATGGAGAGGGGCGACTCCCTCTTCGTTCATCACCTCAGCATTTCTCGAGCGAGTGGTAGCGATCTCACTCGAAGTTGCGAGGTCCACCTAGCTGCCTCCATGGTGTTGTTGCGGTGGGCATGAGATGCCTCCTGTCTAAGTGTGCGGGCCATTGTTGCGGCACGTGATGGCGTTTTTCCTCTCGCCTTCTCTCTGGCTTTCTTATTTCCTCATGTCATTAGTCTTGGTTGGCTCTGGCTGTACCCCTCGGGTTAGCCGCGTCAGTGGGGCAAGGAAGGCTCTGGTCGTCGCCTTGCCCTAGATATATCAGTTCTTCCGATCGACGAGTTCTTCGAAAGAGACCGAGAGGGGTGGTGGTTCGCAACCGACTTTCAACTTGAGCAACCCCTCCTGTAACCCGCACATCAACACAAATTTAAGTGTATATCTATTAGCTTCTTGAATCTCCATGACCTCCTCTTGAAAGCGATTAACATAGTGCCTCAAGGTCTCTTGTGCTCCTTGGTTAATCGAGAAGAGCGTCTGCACCCCTTTCTATCCTCTTATTACAAGTTTTAAACCTCAATATTAGCCCCAAGGTTGTAAATATCGGATGTCGACGACATATCAGATTGAGTTTTTAAATCTTGGATGTCGGAAGTCGGAGACATGCCGATGATATTTTAAAATATCGGATTTCTATATCTTATAAATAAATTTTTTATTTTTATGTACAACAATCATAATTATATGTTATAAAAGTAGAAAAATATATAACAAATAGATAAAAATGAATCATTTATATTATAAAATCAAATCAAATAGTATTTAAGATAAAATATTATTAACAAATAAAAAATGTTACGTTGTAAAGGATATTATATAAAATTGGTTGTAAAAATAAAACGTTAAAAAATCAAAACAATATGTCTAATTGATTTAAACACGCATTATATATATATAATGTTTGTCTGCTAATATAACACAAAATAAAATAACGAACAATATATGTAAAAGTCTTGTCGGTCAATATATCGGAAAAAACTAGATATGTCTGCCAATATTTTATAAAATGATATAATCTAATTTTTTTTAGAAAAACATATCGTTTTGTCCGCAAAATTGACATATCAGGAGACATGTCAGAGGACATTTAAAATAATGATTAGCCCACAGTGAAGGTCATTGAAGCCATAAATTGATCGCAAACAACTGACATTTGAAAGCGTTGGTTACATTTGCAGATTGAGACAATGTCCTCAAACCATTGGGGATGGTTGAGTAGGTCGTCTCGCCCTGAATAGTAATTTAGAGCTGACTTGCGGAATCCTGTAGTAACCGATGCCAGAAAAATCTCCTCGCAGAACGGGCTCATTGTCTTGGGATGCTGGCAAGGTGGGCGAAGACGATCCTCTTGATCAAATTTTGGTCGCCGAATGGCCATCGTGGCCACAACGTGTATCCGCTCCATGGGCTCGTGGTCCTCCTCCATGTGCGCCTTCTCGTGTTGCTGAGGTGGTTTTGGGGTCTCGAGGGAGCGGATGCTGGGAAGGTATTGCTGAGGTGTGGCCCAGAGCGTGAGGTGACCCCATAGGATCTCTTCGAATGACATAAATCATCAAAATTCTCCCTCATGATGAACTCGCTGAGCTTGCTTTTTGTTCTTTCTCCCTCGCCATGACTTCAATTTTTTTTCCTTTTCCTAAAGTGCACACCACACCAAAATGCTAAGGCTGAGAACTTTGCTTCAATGTTCAGACTTTAGTATATGGGCCGAGGTTACTAGCCCGCCAAAGTAATAATCCGGAGGTTACTAGTATGGAAAGAAAGAGAGATTTTGTTGCTTTTAAGAGTGTATAGAAACACCCCCTCCCAAATAAGATGCCGTGCTAGGCTGGAGGGGAGAAGCAGATTCAAAATAAGAATTGACAGCCCGTTGATTCCAGGCAAGGACCCTTGTGACATGTTAGCACTGCCTCTCCCCCTTGACGATAACTTATATTTATAGGTAGTGGGGGGATACTCTTTACCCATAAGTGGAACCACCCCTACACGAGGTCTTACTGACCGCCGACAAGTTGGGGGAGCTGATATGCCTGGCAAAGCTAACCTCTGTCCCTGTGAGTGCGCTGCAAGCTAGCTGCGAGCCTTCCCTCTTGGAGGCCTTTTGGTAATTATCACTTATCTGACTATCCTCTATTGATCTTGACAAGTATGGGCAGTACAATTATGTTTTAAAATACAGTTGTAATCCTGTAAAAAAAGGCTTCAAACCATGAATAAAAAAACTTTAAGCATTAATATTCTCAATCATTTTATTTATTCTCTTTGCTTTCTGCTCTAATTTCTTCGTAATTTTGAGACATTTTTATCTTGGGACACCCATGGCGGAAAGGATTCAACATAGCCAACTTGTTTCAATTTACCACAAATTAGAGTATGGTCTTAAATGAGAACATAGTATTTGGATGAAAATTGAATCGAGTTATTATCTCTTTCCCCATTTTCATCCTCCTCTCCTTTTTCCCTCTACTTTTTCTTCCTTTCTATTTCTCCCCTATATATATATATGTATATATATAGGGTGCGGTTCAGCTGCGGACAACCGCCTGTGCGAACACTTCATCCTCGCCGTTGAACCAGGCAAGATCCAATGGTGGAAGCGAGGTCGAGCTCCGGTGGCGGCTCCGGCAACAACAGAGGGTCAAAGCCTTCTTCCGTGGGTCTTTCCGATCTCAATGGCGGTGACATCCATGGCGGCGGCCGGCGGAAAAAACAGAGGGAAGAAATGCGAACCAGGGCGGACAGCGGCTGCTTCGGGCTCGCCGGCCACCGGCCTCCCTTGTTCGCATTTCTTCCTGTGCGAACAGTTCACATTTGAACTCTATCCATATATATACACACACACACACGAGTGACAGACACGGGGCTCCTCCCCTACGGCCAAACGCGACAGTACCTCGATCCCGATAGTACCTCTCTCATGCCATGCCCGCTGCTCGCAATTTTTTTAACTATTGTTAAAAATTTATAAAAAATTATATTAATAATTAATATATACAGAACATATATATTTAAAGAGCATATACATTTATAAATATAAATAATTAAATAAATAGTTAATGGTGGTCAATAAAGTCGGCATTAGCTCATATGTATTCTAAATTTATATAAATATATATTAATAAAATTAAAATTAATATAAAAAATTAAATAGTTAACGGGTGAACAGTCCTCTTCTCCTCTCTCTCTCTACAATAAATAAAATAGGTAGTTTTTTAAAAACTGTAAGGGTACTTTTGGTAGTGGCAATGTTGCACCAAACACCACTTTTTCTTTATAAATAGTATAGATATATATATCTGTGTGTGTTTTCACTCTATCAGTATGCCTACATCTATTTGTGTTGGAGTTACCATGATGATCTAGAAGTGGTCAAACATGTAATCTCACTGCTAACGCGATATGAGCCTGCAGGGTCACACATAAGAGCATGTGGAGAAGTTGGAAGATTGACTGTGTTGGTAAAGGTTACCAATCACCATACAGAATGAGGTCCGACAAATGTTGCCAAGGAGATTCGTCGACTAACATATTCGTCGAGTATCGTCGACTATGGTTCGTCGAGTATCGTCGACTATGGTTCGTCGAGTATCGTCGACTATGGTTCGTCGAGATTCGTCGACTATGGTTCGTCGAGATTCGTCGACTATGGTTCGTCGAGATTCGTCGACTATGGTTCATCGAGTATCGTCGACTATGGTTCGTCGAGTATCGTCGACTATGGTTCGTCGAGTATCGTCGACTATGGTTCGTCGAGTATCGTCGACTATGGTTCGTCGAGTATCGTCGACTATGGTTCGTCGAGTATCGTCGACTATGGTTCGTCGAGTATCGTCGACTATGGTTCGTCGAGTATCGTCGACTATGGTTCGTCGAGTATCGTCGACTATCGAACTGTTCGATAATCGACGAATGCTGATACCCGACGAATTATTCCAGAAACCCTAATTCTCTGTGGTCTGTGGATAGCGATATTTCTAGGTCTGTTTATGCTTCGGGTATAAATTAGAACTTAGGTTTTAGGGTCAGAGTACCCCCCCCGACCCGACGGAAGTGTTCCGCCGATTCGCTCGCTCCGCCGACCTCCTCTCCGACGATAGTCGCCGATGCTTGTCTTCCTGGAGCGGACCTAGCAGTCCGTGGAAGTGCAAGGTGCAGTCGATCTCCCTTCCCGTTTTTCGTGCGACGAAGATCGGCAATCTCCCGCTCGTGTGGATTTCTGCAGAGACGTAGACGCTATTCTACGTGAGACTCGCCGCCGACAAGAACTCATACATTGGAGCATCTTTGTTGAGTTGTGACTAAACACCGCAAAGGTAATTTTACCTAGTTATTTCTTAACTTCTTGATTCAATTTTCATGGCCCGATCCCAAATCTCGTTTGGGTTCTTGATTTTATTGTTTCCGCTGCGTGCACAACTGTTGTGCCACCTTGTAGAAAACCCAACAATTTGTAGGTACATGCATATATATTTTGATCAAAGCTACATCTTGCTCGATTAGATCCATCTTCAATTCATTGTAAACATTCATCGTACTTGGCTTCTTCTTTCATCTCTTCTTAAAATTTTCATTCTTAATTGAAACTTTTTTCTATACTTTGGATGCACCTAATTTATCTGAAGTAATTAGTCCCATCTCTGCCTTTTGATGTGGAGCAGAGATGAAGACCTGCAGTAGAGGATGAGTTTTGGGCCAGTTCGGGGCCAATTGGCAACTTTCCATATATGGTGTGTCCGGATCGACGATCAGACCGCAGATGTGTCCGGATTCGCGTTGCGAATCGATTTGATATATTTCTTCATTAGTTTGCATTATATTTTGATGTATTTGGGTGACCCCACCTCTGGCCAATCATTGTCGTTGAAGGTGAGATGTCCTAGCTTTTATTTAATTATAATTAGGCTTGTAGTGGGCTGATTTAGGCTATTGCAGAATTTGGAGAAAGCTATTCCCGATTTAACGCGATCATCCCACGGTGCCGACTCCGTGGAATCCTAGGTGACGACTCTTAGGCTTGTATCTCCTTCCCCAAGGTTTTCCCTAATCCTAGGCTTCATTTTTCCCTCCCAAACTCCATCTCACAGCCCCCTACAACCCCCCAAAAACCAGCTACAATGGTTGTCTAGAAAACCGTTAATTTCCGTTCACTTCCACTGTTCAAAAATGATATTTACTATTCACCTCTATAGTTTTGTTTTCCCTTGCTATCCACCGCCGTCCAGGAATAGTCCGCCACCTCCACAACCCTAAAAAAACAGCTACACCTCTTGCCGCTGCTCCCATAACCTGCCTCCTCCTCCACTCCAGTAAAGCCCTCCCGTCGCCGCCCTCAATCCGCTCCTAGCAAGCCTCTTCCAGCCTTCCACCCCCTCCCCTCCCCTGCCGCCGGCTTCCCCATTCCCTGGAGCCTTCGCGGCCCCTCTCAGCCAACCCCAGCAACCGCCTCCTTCCTGGTGACAGCCCCTCCTTGCCGCCATTCCCCATAACCTGGATCCGTTCCAAAACATCGGATCTATCTACTCCCGCTCGGATCCATACCTACCTGGCCGGATCTATCCATTTCCGGTCCGATCCCGCCGTCCACCGCCGTGGACAGCCACCTACATCGTTTTCCATGCCTCCGGTTCCACCTCGGATCGTCGTACACGCATCTCTGGCTCCGAATTCTTCAGTGTCTTGGTCATCCCACTATTTGGTGAGATTTTGTTGTACTGAATTATTATTTTCTGCATTTTTATATTGGATTGGATCTTATGCTTGTTGTGGATCTTTTGTATGATAATTGTTTGTTAGATAATTATCTTGATTTGCATTATTTATTCGTTGCGCACTCTTGCTTTGGCCCTCCACGCGGAGGAAAGTCTAAGCTTGTTTTGCCATAAGTGAATTTATCTGCGTGAGATGTTTTAATTATTATCTAACTATGACTTAACCGTCGGATTTGCATAGCATGTAAGGGTTAGGTCACCGATCTTCCGCTGCCTATAGATTCGCCCTGCGTCACCTTTTCACTTCATTTTATACATCTCTCTCTTGCCTCCTACACAAAGCATCAAAAACTGAAGCTGACTTTACTCTCTAATTTTGCAAATCTTCTGTCTTCCATGGGATTATTTTATGTAAATATGAGTTTTTTAATCATTCTTTGAAGATAGATTTATTTCATTTATTCACCTTTTACTTTCTTACTCCACCATTAATCTTATGTTTTAGTATTTATTAGTACACTAATTCCACAAATATCATGTACTCATTGCTAAGGATTTGGCTAGTAACTCTTGAGTTATCCTACTTTCCTTTAGTTTGATTCTTCTTAGACTTTATTCGTATGGACGGAATTATAATTGGATTTTGGCATTGAGACCTAGCCAATTCTGATGTCGTTAGGAATGAATTTAGATTACCTTGAAATGAATTCCACAAAATTCGGTATGATTTCCAATTCCTTCTTTTATTTTGTTACCAAACAATGAAAGTTTGCATTATTTACTCATGTGGCATTTTGTAAGCATTGAAGCATCTTGATTTTTACTGGCCTACCCGCTGAGCTTTGGGTGCCTATCCACTTGGAACATGTGAACTTGATAAGGTACTAAACTTGTAATCCTGAAATCTGTAGTGTTACTTGGATTTGATTAAATTTTGTCTTGAATATATCGTTAGCAGGTTTCCATGCTGATCAAAATACATTGGTTATTTGAATATAGGCTCGTTCAACTGCAAGAGCTTAAGACCTTTTGACGCAGGACAAATCTATAAGTGACAGATGTAATGTTGCCCTAAATCTACATGCAATGCAAAGTCCGACAGATATTCAAATTAAGTAATAAATAATTTAATCGCACGCACATGATGATGCGGAGCATAGACGAGCACTTGCAGTGGATGACGAGTTTTGGGCCCGTTCGGGGTCAATTGATGACTTTCCATATATGGCATGCCCGGATCGACGATCGGACTCTGCGGATGCGTCTGGATTCGCGTTGCGAGTCAAATTCATACATTACTTCATTATTTTATGTTTTTATTTGATGTATTTGAGCGGTCCTACCTCCGACCAGGCGACCAATCATAGCCGTTGATGGTGGGATGCCCTAGGTTGTCTTTTATTATAAATAAAGGAGTAATGGACTGATTATTACATTGCAGAATTTGGTGAATAGAATTCCCGGATTCCCGCGATCCCGCCACGGTGCCGACTCCGTGGAACCCTAGGTGACGACTCCTAGGCTTATATCTTCTTCCCCAACATAACCCCTAACCCTAATCCTCTTTTCCCCCTCCCAAACCCTCTCCCACAACCCCCAAAATCCCCCAAAACAATCCATCGTTTGCTGTCCAGAACATTGAGATTCCTATTCATTGCACTACTGAAAAATGAAATTCACTATTCATTTTATATAGTTTTCTCTCTCCTACATATAGCTGCCTGTTACCACCCTGCTTCAGTTTTTCCCCACCCTGACCGCAGGCATGCAGCGCCTACACCCCTGCAGCCGCCGGACCACCAACCTCCCCTCCACCAAGCCGCCCCACCCGTCTGTTTCCCTCAACCAGCCGCTCCTCTCCACAACCCTGAACACCCCCACCGACCTCTCCTTAAAGCCCTGCAACCACCGCCCCCTTGTCACCCTAATTTCCCCTTGCCAGTTGCCGCCAGCCCCCTTCTCTCCGCTGAACCACTTTCCAAACACGGTTGTTAGGATCGCGATCCGGATCATAGGATCTTACGATCTAACGATCCAGATTTTGTAAATCGATCCAGATTTTTTAAAGCGATCCTCGATCAAATCCTACCATCTAATCCGATCCAACATCGAAACGATCTCATTTAGGATCTCGATCCTGACAACCTTGCTTCCAAAATCCTTCCCCTATTCAGATCAGTCCAGATCTGGAATTTCCCCCTCAGATCCAATCTCATATTGCTGAATCTAGCCTTCCCCGCGCAAATCTATATCTACGTGGCCGGATCCATCCATTTCCGGCTCGATCCCTCCTTCCACCATCGAGGATAGCCACGTATATCGATTTCTGCGCTGCCGGTTCCACCTCGGATCGTCGTACATGCATCTCCGGCTCCGAATTCTTCAGTGCCTTGGTCCGCCCACTACTTTGTGAGTCTTCATTGTATCAGATAATTATTTTCAGCATATTTGTATTGGACTGAATGTTATATTTGTTTGGATATATTGTATTGTAATTGTTTGTTAGATAATTATCATGATTTGCAGAATTTATTCGTCGCGCGTTCTTGCTTTGGCCCTCCACGCGGAGGATAACCTAAGCTTGTTTTTGCCCTAATAAAAGATTTTGCCTTGTCGTGAATTTATCTGCGTGAGATGATTTTAATTTATTATCTAATTTGTGATCTAACCGTCGGACTTTTGCATAATTTGTAGGGTTTGGTCGCAGGTTTCCCGCCGCCCATAGATTCGTCCTGCGTCACATGATTATAGTAAAAATATAATAATTCGTTGCAAGCGGATTAGGCTTTCCTCCACGTGCAGGGCCAAAGTAAAAGCACGCGGCGAATAAATCCTGCAAATTATAAAATATTCTAAAAGCCAGCAACCACAATACAAGAGATATAAACAACTATAAGATCCAACTGATAATAATAATGCTGAATAATAATAATCCAATACAACAAGTGACTCACGAAATAGAGGGCTGTCCAAGGCAATGGAGAGTTCAGAGCCGGAAATGCTTTGACGATGATCCGAGGTGGTAACTGGTGGTGGAATAACAACGTAGGTGGCTGAAATTTGGTGGCAGGAAATGAGTAGATCCGGCTATGTAGGGGTTGATCCGGGCTAGGGAGGATGGTTCTGATGATTTGGGAACGGATGTGGGCTGTGAGAGGTGGATTGGATAGGTGGTGGCTGGATCCAATAAGAAAAGGGGCTGTTTGGATTGGAAAAGGTGCGGATCTGATGGGAAAACAGCCAAACAGGCTGTTGGGTTACCGGTATGCCGTTTGGGATGAGAGGGAGGGGCGGAGGCTTGTTGGGAGGGGGCGAAAGGGCCGTAGGGAAGTGGACGGCGGCTGGACATGGGGTGGCGGATTCCTGGTAGGTGGCTCGAAGGTTGGAGAAGGGGCAGCGGCCTGTTGGGAGTCTAGCGGCAGTTTTCTGGACAGCAGAAAAAGGGGAGGGGCTGGCTGTTTTTTTAGGGTTGTGGAGGAGGTGGGGGAGGGATTTGTTGGTGGTGAAAGAGGCCTAGGGTTAGGTAGTACTTTGGAGAGGAAGATAAGCGCCTAGGAGTCGTCACTTAGGGTTCCACGGAGTCGGCACCGTGGAGGGATCGCCGGATTTCGGGATTTCTCTTTTCCAAAATCTGCAATGCCTCTAAACATCCCCTGAGCACTCTATTTGTAATAAAGAGGAGACTATGACAACCCACCATTGACGGCTATGATTGGCCGGAGGTGGGGCTACCCAATTACATCAAAATAAATGCAAACATAATAAAGTAATATACGAATTCGATTCGCAACACGCATCCGGACGCATCTGTGGAAACGGATCATCGATCCGGGCACACCATATATTGTAAGTCGTCAATCGTCCTCGAACGGGCCCAAAGCTCGTCCTCTGCCACGGGGCCACGTCTCCGCTCCGTATCACCTTTTTATTTGATTTTTTTAGTTATGTATTTCAGAAATTTTTTATAATTCTCATCTTAAGTCCTCATGAGGCTGCATGAGTCGTTAATTTGTGTAAGTTGCTATTATTTTTCGTTAGCACGCTTAATGGTAGTTCATTTTCTTTATGTTTTTCGCTGTGCAGTTCTTTCCCCTAAGTCCAAAAACTAAACAATTTCTTTTCATTCTTCCAATTTACTCATAATTTGCAGATTCCAAGTACAGGGGAGGGTGATAACATTCCTGTTGATGTAGTTCCTACCACTAGGAATGGGACTATTGATTGGTCACAAGTGAGTTATTTTGCACTTGTGCTGACAGTAGCAACTTTAGCTTTGTGTTGGGTATTTTGGTATTTACTTGTGAGATTAATTTATCAATATGTTGTATTTTTTCCTTAGCCACCTGTATTTTGTTTATTTCTCAAGGTGCTTGATACCTTATTATATGATCATTTTAAGTTTTAGCTATCTGATAAAGTTGATCAAAATATTTGGGCTTGATTTTAATTTTTGATGTCTGTTACCGCATTTTGTTATGAGGCTGTATAATGGAAGAGAATTGCAATGATGTTTGTTTGTTTTTCATTAATTTTCATATGGTCTTACTGGTATCGGGTTTCAGTTCATGAAAATAGTTAATATATAGTTACCATGTGCATGCACTCGACAACTTTAGTGCATTATAGATACCTGTATGGACCATATGACTTAATGTTAAGAGAAACAATTTGGGGTTAAAACTTGCTTTGTTAAATTGTTTAAGACTTCTAAAATATGTAACTAAATTTGAATAATAATATATATATTTTGTATTTGAAATACATTATTTTATTTTGTAATATACACTTAAGGATTATCTACTAAAACCTCCTGTTGTAGGATAGGTGTCACACATGCTTGCCATGCTGCAGTTCCACTAGGGGGCCCACCTTGGCGTCTCACAATGATGGCTTTATCAGGGCTGCAACCTATACACCCCAACCTGTCTTTGGGTCGGCCACAACTAGTAGTAGGTTGTTGTGGCTGAGGATCGAATGCCCGAACTTCTAGATAAAAAATTCTTAATTGAACTTAATTGAGCTCATTTGGCGATGTGAGTTCAATTAAGAACTCTTTATCTAGGAGATCGGGTGTTCGATCCCCGGCCTCAACAAGCTACTGTTGGCTGTGATGGGCCCATAGACGGGTTGGGGTATATGGGCTGCATCCCTGATAAAGCCGCCTTTGTGAGACGCCAAGGTGGGCCTTCTGGTGGGACTCCAGGGTGGCAGGCAAGTGCGACGCCTGTCCTGCATCACCTCCCCTGCAACTTTGCATAATTTCAGGGACTTCTCTATCTTTCAAAACTACAAAAACCTCCCATCTAAGTTTACATGTTAAAAAAAAACAGAAAGCCATCCGAGTTTTTCTTACATGTACGTTAGCAATGTAAACTTTGAGGGGAGGTTTTTATAATTTTGAAAGATATATGGAAGTCTCTATAATTATTTAAAGTTAGAAGAGTTTCTTTCATAGTTATTTCTTAATAATTGAGATTTTTGGAATGGCTGGATTCAAACTTTCAGCTACTTTAATGTATGTTTATTATTTCATCAGATTGTACTGATTGATTATTTGATAATACATGTGATTCTTGTTTGATTATCTTCATTATGTATCTTACCCAGGATTTTTTTGGGAAACCTGCTTTTTTAACCGTATCTGGCCAACTGAATGCAGAAGTATATGCATCTGCTCTCTCTGATGTATGCCATTCTTTTTTTGCCAAGCTTCCATGTAAATATTTTAGGCCTATTTCATTTTAAGTCAATGGATGCACCAACTATTTCCAGGTATACACATTTGGTCCCACATTTAGAGCCGAAAATTCAAACACATCAAGGCATTTGGCTGAATTTTGGGTAAACATTTTTCGTAGGTATATAGTACTTCGGTTTCTCTATATCATAATTTTGTAACTTCCTGTGGCTTTGATTGTCGTGAGCAGATGATTGAACCTGAGCTTGCTTTTTCTGATTTGAATGATGACATGGCCTGTGCAACTGCCTATCTCCAGTATGTAGTAGGTTTCCTGTAGACTACTTAAATTTTCTATCATTTATTTCATCATTTTTAACATCTGTATCTTTATTTTAATTATTTGTGCCCAGCTTTATGAATCCTCGTTTCCTCATTAAATGCTTCTTGAGATGTTAGGAACAATCTACACAATTCATCTTGAATAATATTTATTATTGTTAGAAAATAGTAGAAAAGTATGTAAAAGCCCATTGTAATTGTGGCCCATTTATGGGCCCAAGTTTGTCTTAGGTTTTGTCCCACATTGTATTTTTGGGATTTCTCTCTTCCTCTCTTCCTATATATTTGTATTCATACTTAATGTTTATACAAGAAATACAACCTACAAGGTTCATTGCTCTCTTTTTCTTCATGGTATCAGAGGGTTACGGTCCGGTCTGCCTGTTTCTGTCCGCCTGGTTCTCTTTTTGTTAGAGAAGCCTTATTAAGGGTCCATCTAGTGGCCCATTTTCCCCTCTTTTTCTCATTGTATTAGTCTCACATGTTAGAATGAGATGTATCTTCTTTCTCCTTTCCTATATAAATGTATTCATACTTGTAACTATTATCTCAAGAAGTATATACAAGGTTTTGGGCCTCTCTTTACATGGTATCAGAGGGACCGGTCTCCCCTTGTATTTGCTCTCAGTCTACTGTTCGCGGTCTCCTGCTTCTCTGCCCGGACTTGTTGTCCGACCTGTCCCCTGGAAACCGCACAGCCTATCCACCCTCTTAGCTGCCGTCTCATGCGGTTTGTCTCCTTTCTAACCGCTCTCTCCTCTTTGTCTCCTCGTGGCTTTCACTTCTCCTCCTCCCTCTCTTTATATAAGCTCTCACGTAGGGCCCACCTTCTCTTATCTCTCCGGGCATTCCTCCTCTCTATCCATGAGGCCTGTTGTTCTCTCCTATCCGCGACTGCTCTCGCGTTGCCGCGATTTCTCCTCATGCTGCGTGTCCGCATCTAGGTCGTGGCATCTCTACTTGCCGCTGGTGGACTCACCTTGACCATGCGGACTCCCTTTCCTGCCTCTACCTCAGCTAGCCGCTACGACTTCTCTTGTCGACTAGCGGTCTCTTCTCTCCCTTGCTATCTGCGCGGCTTGTCTTCTTCTAACCGCTTCCCTTGCTGTCCGCATGTAGGTCGCGGCATCTCCTTGCCGCTGGTGGACTCACCTTGACCGTGCGGACTTCCTCTCTAATCTCATCTCCAACTAGTCGCTGCGACCTGTCTACTTGCTAGCGGTCTCTCTCCTCTTCCCGTAGCCGCATCCTGGTCGCGACTTTTCTTGTCGCTGGTGTGTCCGCTGAGACCGTGCGGCTTCTGTTTTTTTCTGCGCTTTTCCCTCTCTCCCGACCTTCTCCTTGCTAGCCCGGCCTCCTGCTAGCCGCCCGACTTTCTGTTCTTTGGCCGCTTGGTCTTCTCCGCCAAACCGCTCGTCGTCTCCTGCTAGCCGCTCGGCCTCCTCCTGCTCGCCGCCTGGTCTCTTCTGCTAACCGCATGGCTGCCACGACTTCTGATGATTCCGCTGCCACCTCTGCCCCTCCAGCCCGTGCGGCTACCGCGACTTCCGACCTCCGCGATGAGCTCTGGATTACTACCATTTCACTGACTGGGAAACGGAACTTCGCTGAATGGGTTCACTCGGTTCGTCGGGTCCTGCAGACCAAGGGTCTTCTTCACCACTTGACCCGGGCTACCCCCGCTGCTCCCTCTGATGACTGGCTTCGCGATGATGGTCGGGTCCAGTCCTGGCTCCTAAATTCTATGGATACTGAGCCTTACAGGATGACCATATATCATGACACGACTAAGACCATGTGGGAGGAGCTCCACTCTTTTTACTCGGGGCACAACAGTCTTCAGTACCTCTATGATATACTTTCCTATCTTTAGAACCTCACTCCAGGTGCTCCCAGTGATATGATCTCTTTTGTTGCCCAAGTCAAGACCCTGGCCAAGGCCTGGATTCAACATCAGCCTCCAACCACTGATCTCGCTACTCAACGGGCCCAGAAAGAGGCTGTCAACATCGAGATGATGATGTCCCGAGTTCCTCCCCACCTGCATAGGGTGCGGGCCCAGATTCTCTCTGTTGGGTATTGTATCCACAATTACCTGGATTTGAGGAAGCCTCCTGTCAAGCTAAGATGAAGTCACATTGTATTTGATCACTTGTCTTCAAGTTGTGCTTGCAGTTATTCCACGCTAAGTACACACCAATGTCAGGGTGCAGTGGGTCGATATACACGGGTCTGCGCAACGTAATCCCTCGTTGAGCAGATCAGTGTGTTGGCTTACGTGTACTCTCTCTATTGGAGTGTACTTATTTTCAAGTACAGGGCTGAGACAGATCAAGAGGAGACAAGGAGCAAGGATGGGTCAAAGCAACTCACGGGAAGAAAGACGAGAAATCGTCTAATTTAGATTCGACGAGAATCACTAAGTGATTCTCGCCGATTCGACGAGAATCACTAGTCGATTCCCGCCGACCACTGCCGGCCGTCTCAACGCCGCCCTGAATTCTACTAAGGCAGAATCGTCGAGAATCACGAAGTGATTCTCGCCGATTCGTCGAGAATGACTCTGCATTCTCGACGATTCGGCGAGAATCAATTGTGATTCTCGCCGTTTTTCTCCGGCTTGCTATTTCAATGAAGCTAGAATTCTGCTAAGTGGAATTCGGCGGGAATCGTAGGTGATTCTCGCCGATTCGTCGAGAATCACCTTCGATTCTCGCCGAATTTGACTTGGGCAAATTTCTGCTATTCTCTGGACCGGTCCAAGTTAACATGCGCGGTTTGGAGCTGGTCTTAGAGCTTCTTTTTGGTGGGGCCCACAACGGTCATTTTGGATGACCTAATGTATAAACATCGGTATGTTGAATAGTAAAAAACACGAACAGAGAAGAAGAAAAGCCGAGCCGCCGACGTGACCTAGATCGCGAGGCTTGTTCCGTCGCCGTCGCCGCTCGTGTTAGTTGGTCGCCGCCGCTGATCGGGGTTACTTCCTGATCTCCCGGCGACAGAAGCTCTGTCACGCAACGCGTCTCACGAGTCCTTCTTGAGAACCTTTGTCTCTTGATTTGTAGATCGGGAATACCTTCCCTATCCGAATCGATTGAGACGATTGATCCAAGAAAGACCGTTGGTAGACCTTGCCGGCTTAGCTACGAAGTTTGGATCTACATAGCGCCGCCTCCTCATTCTTTGCCGCCGATCTAGAGAAGATCCTTTCCAAGTGAGATCTAAGGTCGTGGACTTTTCGTCGTCTTCAAGAACACGTCATTGAACGAAGAGGGACACCTTATTCTCCATAAGTAGTTTGTATTTCTTATACACTCCATTTTCAATTTTGTTGTAAAGGAACGTTGATTCCTAGTTGTAAGGGTTGGGTGCAACCCGTGGTGTAGGAGTGGTGACTCCTTCGTTTGAAAGGGTTCTTTCCGTTAGTGTGAGGATTGGATTTCAATCCTGTTGGTGAAATAACCGAGTCGTCCCTTGTTGGGAGATAGGTCGAAGGGGGAGAGTGGACGTACCCAAATCGGGGAACCACTATAATTTGCCTGTGTCTTTCTGTGCTGTGTTGTTTGGTTTATTTGTGCAGGTACAATTTTAATTCCGCAAAAACGCTGCAAAACACTTATTCCCCCCCATAGGTGAAGCTAGTTGGCACTAGGTGGACTTTCACTCTCTTCTACGACGACTCCTTTGTTGTTAGATGTCTGCTCCATGTTACTTAAAGTTACGCCTCCTACTGAGGCTCCTCCAGCATTTGCACCCGCTCTCCTTCAGCAGCCTCTCCTTCCGGCCCCTCCTACCCGTGGCTCTTCCACCCGCGGGGGCCGACCTCCGTCTCGTGGCCGCGGGCGTGGGGGTCGGTCTTCTTTGAAATGCACCTATTGTGGCCGGGATGGTCATCTCGAGGCTACTTGTTACCGCAAGCATAGTCTGCCTCCCCACCTTGCTTCTACTCAGGATTCGGCGTCTACTACTCGCCAACATATTGATGAGCTCTGCACCCAACTCCAACAGCTACAGGGTGTCCTCGACCGCTCCTCCGGTTCGGTTACGTATTTCTCTATGGAAGGTATAACCTGTCTCTCTCAAAGCCCCCGCTGGATTGTTGATTCTGGCGCTACACACCACATTACCCCCCAGAAGTCTTCCCAGTATCTCCAGACGGCTCATCCTTCGCATATCACTGTGGCCAATGGTGACACCTTACCGGTCTCTGGCGGTGCGTCTCTCCACTTCACCCCGACCCTTTCTCTCTCCTCAGTTCTTCATGTTCCGGGGTCACCCTTCAATACTCTCTGTTAGTCGTCTGACACACAAACTTGATTGTTGCCTAACCTTTTCTCCCTCCTCTTCTCTTATGCAGGATCGCCGCACCCAGAGTATCATGGTGAGGGGCAGCTGGTGAATGGGCTCTACATCCTGGATATACCCTCCACTCTTCTCTCCGCTGTCTCCACTGTCTACTGGCATCGTCGTCTTGGACATGCTCCTCTTTCGATCCTCAAACGAGCTCTTCCCGATGTTCCTCTACGGGAGTTCTCGTGTGAATCTTGTATCTACGGTAAACAACATCGTTCTTCCTTTCCCCCTGCATGTACTAGGAGTAGTACTCCTTTATATCTAGTTCATTCTGATGTATGAGGTCCCTATAAACTCTCCAGTATCTTTGGATTCCGCTATTTTGTCACGTTTATTGATTACTACTCGCGTGTTACATGACTATATTTACTGCATGACCGTACTGAACTTACTTCTGTGTTTCGTGCTTTTTTAACTGAAATGCGTACGTAGTTTGCCACTTCTCTCAAAGTCATTTGCACTGATAACGCTCGCGAGTATACTAGTCGCACCTTCTCCACTCTTTGCACCAAATTCGACGTCATCCACCAAACTTCGTGTGCGCACACCTCTCAACAAAATGGGGTGGCTGAACGAAAAAATCCCCACCTCCTTGATGTTGCTCAGTCCCTTATGTTTCAAATGCAGGTTCCGACCGAATATTGGAATTTTGCGGTCTCCACATCATGCCATCTCATCAACCGCCTACCCTCTTCTGTTCTTGACTTTGTCATACCTATTCAACTTCTTTATCCTTCCGTGCCTCCAACTTCTCTCACCCCCCGAGTCTTCAGTTGTATTTGTTATGTTCATCTTTTTGGCCCCCCCCTCTGACAAACTTGCTCTTCGAGCGATCAAATATATGTTTGTTGGTTACTCTCGTACGCAGAATGGGTATGTTTGCTACTCTCCTTCTGCTGGCAAGTTGGTCGTCTCAACGGATGTCACGTTCTGTGAAGATCAACCCTTTCACTTACCTTCACCCACTCCGACTTCCTCTGCTCCTCTTCCCCGGCCTGCTATACCCGTCATCTCCTCTTCTCTGCCATCTCCAACCACCTCTCTCCCTGCCCTCTCTCGGGTTCCACCAACCCTTATCCGTGCCTACACCCGTTGCTTCAATGATGCTTCCCTACACCAGCTACCACCCTCTGGCGACACCTCGGTAACGGCAGATCCATCTCCCGCTTCAACAACTCATCCCTTGGCCAACTATGTTTCTCTCCATCGGCTGACTCCTCCTCTCTACACCTTTGTCACCTCTCTTTCCTCTATCTCTATTCCTAACATTGTGCAGGCGGCGCTGCAACACCCGGGGTGGCGGGCAACCATGAACGATGAAATGCGGGCCCTCTGGGCTAACCGGACTTGGGATCTGGTTCCTCTTTCCGCAGGACAGCACTGTGTCAGCTGCAAGTGGGTCTTTGTTGTTAAACATGCGGCAGATGGCACCGTGGAGCGATTCAAGGCCCGCCTTGTGGCTCGGGGTTTTACTCAGCAACATGGCTTGGATTATGAGGAAACTTTCTCTCCGGTTGCCAAATTGAACACCGCCCGCGTTCTTCTCTCCTTGGTTGTTCATCGCCATTGACCCCTTTATCAGCTGGATGTTAAGAACGCCTTCCTCAACGACGATCTGCAGGAGACTGTTTACATGCACCAACCTCCCGGGTTCGAGACCACGGGGGAGTCTCGGGTCTGCCTTCTTCGGAAGTCTATTTATGGTCTCAAACATTCCCCGCAGGCTTTGTTTGAAAAATTCAGCAAGGTTGTCTGTGATATTGGCTTTATTCGGAGCTCGGCTTATTTCTCTCTCTTCACCCGACACCGAGCAACCTGAACTGTGATCCTTCTTGTCTATGTTGATGATATCCTCATTACTGGCGATAATACTACAGGGATACAACATATCAAGACACAGTTAAACTCTGCCTTTCAGACCAAAGATCTTGGCAACCTTCGATACTTTCTTGGCCTTGAGGTTGCTCGACGCCCTGATGGTCTTGTGTTATCGCAAAGGAAGTACTGTATGGATCTTCTCCATGATGCCGACTATTCTGAATGCAAACCTGCGGATACACCTATGGACGCTAATCACAAGCTCTCAGCCCACAGCTTTGACTCCGATGAGCTGCTTACAAATCCAGAATACTATAGACGCTTGGTTGGGAAGCTGATCTATCTCACAGTTACTCGTCCAAACATCTCTTTTGCTGTAGGAGTCGTGAGTCGCTTTATGCATGCTCCTCGGACATCTCATCTTCAGGCTGTGGAGCGCATTCTTAGATATCTCAAGACCGCTCCAGGACAAGGGTTGGTGTACAAGCCATCCACCTCTCTATCTCTTATCGCGTACTCTGACGCTGACTATGCTGGATCCATTGATGATAGACGCTCCACAACGGGTTTCTGTACCTACTTTGAAGGATATCTCATAACGTGGCGTAGCAAGAAACAAACCGTGGTTGCTCGCTCTTCTGCTGAAGCCGAGTACCGGGCTATGGTTGCTGTCATTTCTGAGTTAACTTGTCTTGAGGGCCTTCTGGGTGACTTAGGTGTTCGTCTCTCATCACCGACGACCCTATTTTGTGACAGCCAAGCCGCCATACATATTGCTAAGAATTCGGTCTTTCATGAACGCACAAACATATTGAAGTTGACTGTCATTTTATCCGGGAAAAAGTACAGTCAAAGAAGATAGAGTTGGAGCATGTCCCTGCTACAAATCAAGTTGCTGACATCTTGACCAAAGCTCTCTCCCGGCCGCTATACTATCAGTTTTTATCCAAGCTTGGTGCCTACGACTTGTACGCTCCAGCTTGCGGGGGAGTGTTAGAGAAGCCTTGTTAAGGGCCCATCTAGTGGCCCATTTTTCCCTCTTTTTCTCCTCATTGTATTAGTTCCACATGTTAGAATGAGATGTATCTTCTTTCTCCTTTTCTATATAAATGTATTCATACTTGTAACTATTATCTCAAGAAGTATATACAAGGTTTTGGGCATCTCTTTAGCCTTTGTAACCGCGTGGTTTCTCCGGCTTATCCGCTCTATCTTGCGGCCTTCCCTGGTTCTCCTGCTTCTAACCGCGGCTTCTCACGCGGTTTATTGTTTTCTTACCGCTCCTCTTCCTCTCTCTCATGGCCTCCACCTCGTCTTACCCCCCCCCCCTTTTATAAACCTCTCGGTCTGGTGGGCCCTTCCCCCTAACCGACCAGTTTCTTCTTTCTTCCCGCATGGCTTCTTTCCCTCTCGCCGCGGTCTCTTATTTACCTGCAGTCTCTCCTTCTCTTATCTTATCGCGCGACTTCGTTCCTTGTCGCTGCGACTCCTTTTTCTCGCTACGGTTTTTCGAACCGCTACGAGCACCGCGTCTGGTCACGACACCGTTCTGTGCCGCTGGTGCTCTCACCGCGACCATGCGGTTTTCCTTGCTTAGTCGTTGCGGTTTCTCTTCCCGCTGCTGCTCTCCTACCCGCTGCGGTCTCCCTTCTTCACTCTCTACGGGCGTCCCGCTTGACCCTCTCTTAGTCGTTGCGGCTTCTCTACCCGTTACGGGCTCCGCATCTTGGTCGCGACCTCTTGCCGCTAGTGTAGTTACACCGAGACCATGCGGCTTATGTTCTTCTCCTCCACCCGCCTTCTTCAGGTTGCGGGATTGACTCTCTTAGCCGCTGCGGCCTCTTTACCCGCTGCGGGCTCCGCATCTTGGTCGCGGTTTCTTGCCGTTGGTGTAGTGACACCGAGACCGTGTGACTTCTCCTGTTCTTTGCTCCGCTCTCTTCCGGTTGCGGGTTGCGTATTTTTCGCTCAGCCTCCTCTTCGTGCACGGTTTATTCTGTCCACTGTGGCCTCCTGACTGCTGCTGTCTGCTGCTGCCTTTTGTCCGCTGCTGCTGCCTTCTGTCCGCTACTGCTGCCTTCTCCCCGCGGCTTCATGGATTCTACCACTGCCTCTGGCGAGTCCGCTAGTACTTCATTTCTACTACCTTGGGCTGCTTCCTCTGCTACTGATATTCGGGATGAACTCAGGATTACCACTATCTCTCTCACTGAAAAAAGGAACTTTGTGGAATGAGTTCATTCAGTTCGTCGGGTTCTCCAGATGAGGCCTGCTTCATCACTTGACTCGGGCTACTCCTGCCCCTCCTACTGACGAGTGGATTCGTGATGACGGCCTTGTGCAGTCCTGGCTTCTCAACTCCATGGATACCGAGCCATACAGGATGACCATGTATCATGACACAGCTAAGTCCATGTGGGAGGAACTCCACTCCTTCTATTCTGGCCAAAACAGCCTCCAACATCTGTTTGAAATCATCACTGATCTTCAATCCCTTGATCCCGGGATACCTAGCCAAGGTTGTAGATGTCGGATGTCGGGTTCATGTCGGTTTGAGTTTGAAATGTCGGATGTCAGATTGCGGGGGATATATCAGAGATATTTTATAATGTCGGATTTTAATATTTAAATAAATTTATTTATATATATTACACAGTTTCTATAAATATGTATAATTGTATACATAATGTATGTTTATAAATTACACAATAAATATATGTACAAATAGTGCATGTTTATAAATTATACAAGAAAGAGACGTCGACTGCAATAAACGAGATAAAGATCACCAAATGAGAGCTAGATGAGAAAGTAGTCAATACTAGACTTAGAGATATGCACAAAATGAATCACAAAACAAATTGTTTCTGTTTGGTCTCCTCAAAAGGGACAACCCAGTGCACAAAGCATCCCTGCGTAGCGAGGGTCCAAGGAAGGATTTCACCAAAAGGGTGAAATGTAGGCAAACCTTACCCTGCATTTATGCAAAAGGCTGTTTCCAGAACTCGAACCCGTGACCTCAAGGTCACACGACAACACCTTAACAAGTGTTTGGTCTCTTCAAAAAATGAAAAAAAATATTTGTAATACTCTCGACGATATATCGGTCGCGAAATATCGCCTGATATATCGGGTTAAGCGGATATATCGGGTGATATTTTCTAAAATGATATATTTGCTTAAAATATCGATGTCATGACGTTTTACCCCCAAAACCTTTATGTCGGCCGACATGTCGGACACGTCGGCCGACATCTACAACACTGTACCTAGCGATATGACTCTCTTTGTTGCCAAGGCCAAGACACTTGTTGAGGCATGGATACAACACCAGCCTCCTCCTACTGATTTGGTTGCCCAACGGGCACAAAAAGAAGCTGTTGGGATTGCCATGATGATGGCACGGGTTCCTCCGCATCTGCACAGTGTTCGAGCTCAAATACTCTCCTCTGCCACTACTCCCTCTCTCTCTGATGTCTTCTCCATGCTTTTGAAGGTCACTCCGCCATCCGAGGCTCCTCTGCCTCCCTCTCTAGCTCTTCTCCAGCTACCTTCACCGAATCCCTCCACTCGTGGTACCTCGACCCGTGGGGGTCGCCATTCGTCTCGGGGACGTACTGGAAAACCTCCCCTTAAATGCAATTTCTGCGGTCGAGATAATCATCTGGAGGCTACCTGCTATCGTAAGCATGGCCCGCCACCCTACCTTGCTGCTTCTATGAAGGCCGAGTCTCCGCCCGTGGCTTCTAATTCAACTTCCTCAAATGCTCAGTCTGACATTGATGCTATCCGCACCCAGCTTCAGCAACTCCAAGGGGTGATTGCTCTCTCCTCGGGCTCCGTGGCTTCCATCGCTAATGAAGGTATAACTTGTCTATCTCGGAGTTCCCACTGGATTGTGGACTCTGGTGCCACCCACCACATTACTTGCCAGAAGCCGCCACAATACTTGGCCTCTCCTCATCCCAAGTTCATTACTGTCGCTAATGGTGACTCCACTCCGTTCTCCGGAGCTGCTGACATCCAGCTTACACCCAACCTCTCATTAACCTCGGTTCTTCATGTTCTGGGCTCCCCGTTCAACTTACTTTCTATTAGCCGACTTACTCAGGATCTTGATTGCCATGTTACATTCTCACCATCTTCTTTTGTTGTGCAAGATCGACAAACACGAAATATTATTAGTAGCAGACGGTTGTCTCATGGGCTCTATCTTCTTGATGTCCTTCCTTCTACCCTTTCTGTTGTCTCCTTAGTTGAGTGGCATCGTCGGCTTAGCCATGCTCCCCTACCGATTCTAAAGCAAGCTCTTCCGGATGTCTCCTTGCATGAGTTTACTTGTGAGTCCTGTATATTTGGTAAACAACATCGAGTTTCTTTTAATCTTGTCTGTAATCGGAGTAGTACTCCTTTATCCATTGTCCATTCTGATATTTGGGGCCCTTATAAAGTCCCTAGTGTATTTGGGTACCAATACTTTGTTACCTTTATTGACGATTACTCTCGCGTAACATGGTTATATTTACTACGGGATCGTACCGAACTCACTTCTATATTCCGTACGTTCGTTACTGAACTTCGTACTCAGTTCACTTCCCCTCTTAAAATTATCCACACTGACAATGCGCGGGAATATACGAGCCGAACAGTCAAAGCGCAGGAGGCCGCAAGGACACGAGCGGCAAGAAGGGAGAGCCTGCAGCGGACAAGAGTAGTCCGCAAGAGAAGGTACCCGCAGCGGTTAGGATAGAGAAGCAGGAGCCCGCGCGGTAAGGCGGAATAAACCGAAGAGCTCGCAGCGGTAAGAGGAGTCCGCGCGGATGAAGAGCTTAGCAGCAAGGAAGGGGACTGCAGCGGTCAGAAGAAGAGACCGAAGGGGGGAAGGAGTCCACAAGAAGAGAAACTCTTGCGGATAGAAGATGCAGAGGAGCTCGCAGCGGTAAAGATGAGACAGCGCGGATGAAGAGGGAAGGAGCTTGCGGTCGAGAGGAGAGGAGCAGTGGAGAAGAAGAGCCCACGCAGTTAAGAGGGGAGCCCGCAGCGGATAAGAGAGGTGGGCCCCACTGGTTTGAGCAGAAGATGGCTATAAGAAGCCTTAGAGGAGTGGAACCACGGGAAAAAGGAGAAGAGACGCGGATGCAGAAGGGCAGTCCGCAGAAAGCAAGCGGACAGACCCGCAGACAACGGAGAAAGCTGGGCAGGTAGGCGGGAAAGCAGGAGAACGCCGAGCGGAGAGGAAGGAGGGCGGTCTGGGCGGTTAGAATAGGGGTATCCGCAGCCAGAAGACCGATCCCTCTGATACCATGTTGAGAAAGCTCCAAAACTTGTATGTATTGCTTGTGTGTGTAAATACAAGGAGAGAATACAAATATATAGGAGGAAGAAGAGAGAAGATAATCTTATACAAGGTGTGAGACTAAAGGAGGAGAGAAGATAAAACAATAAAAGAGGGCCCAATAATGAGCCCTTTACATGAGCTATTTTAACAATTGGAAAGTGTTATATCACAACAAACACACGTATGAACTCCTAATTAGGAAATTGGCGCAGGAGGAATCTATAGGCGGTGGGTAAATCAGCGATCTAACCCTACATGCTATGCAAATATGACGGTTAAATCATAATTAGATAATAAAAATAACATCCCACACAGTTCATTCACATCAAGACAAAATAATTTACTAGGGCAAAATAAGCTTAGACTTTCCTCCGCATGGAGCGCCAAAGCACGAGCGCGAGACGAATAAACCCTGCAAATCACAATAATAATTTAGGGCAAAATTCTACGATAATGTTTCTACAAGCAGATATAAAATGTCCAACCCAATAAATAAATCCTGAAAATGATAAACGAATACAACAAAATCTCACAAAATAGCGGGCTGGCCAAAACACTGAAGAATTCGGAGCCGGAGATGCGTGGACGACGATCCGAGGTGGAATCGGTGGCGTGAAAATGAAGGTGGTGGCTGTCCTCAGCGGTGGATGGTGGAATCAGACCAAAAATAGATAGATTAAACCACGTAAGGGTAGATCCGGGCGAGGCGTGAATGAGTCCGATGTTAATGAACTTCTTCAGAAGCAATTTATTCGAGAGAGTTTGAGTCCGTGTGCGGTTCCTTCCCTTCTTATCCCTAAGAAGGACGGAAGTTGGCTTATGTGCATAGATAGTAGGGCCATCAATAAGATTACTATCAAGTATCGTTTCTCCATCCTACTACTCGATGACTTATTGGATACCATGTCCGGTGTCCAAAATTTTTCCAAGATCAATCTCCGTAGCGAGTACCACCAAATTCGAGTTCGTGAGGGAGAAGAGTGGAAGACAACTTTTAAGACTAAGGATGGTCTGTATGAGTGGCTAATCATCTCATTCGATTATCGAACGCCCCAGACACTTTTATGAGAGTCATGACGTAGGTACTATGACCCTATATTGGCAAGTTTCTTGTTGTATACTTTGACGATATACTAATTTATAGCCGGGCACAGACCAACCATCTTAAAATTTTCATCTTAAATGTCTTGTGGTGGAAGACCAGAACCGTCTTAAAATTTTCATCCTCCTACCACTCCCAGACTGTCGGTCAAATTGTTTTGGTGAATAAAAGTTTAGGAAATTTTCTTAGATGTCTTGTAGGGGGACATGCATTTAGTTGGAATTCAATACTTCTTATCACGGAGTTTGCGTATAACGGCTCCATCAATAGGTCTACAGGGTTGAGTCCATTTCATATAGTATCTGGTTATGACCCTAGGAAGTCTATTGATCTTATTCCCATCCCGATAGAATTATGCCCTAGCGAGTCAGATGAGTCATTTGCACGTCATTTGCATGAGTTCGTGAGTCAGTCAGGCGCAAAATTAATACAACCAATGAATACTATAAGGGACATACAGATAAACGTAGACGAGAAAAGATCTTTCTAGCAAGTGAACAGGTGATGGTGCGAGTCCGCGCCGAGAGGCTCCCTCAGGGGCCTGCTAAGAAACTAAGCGCTAGGCGGATCGACCCGTACACAGTCTTGAGACGCATCGAGACAAATGCTTATGAGCTTGACATTCCCGCGAGCATGGGTATCCATCCCGTGTTCAATGTCGAAGACTTGACACCGTACTTTGCACCTCACAAATATTTGGACCCCTATTTTGGCGGCCCTCCCGAGCCATCACCACCACTTTTACCACCCACCACTCAATCTACACCCGAGTCTTTGCCACCACATTCACTGCCCCTTGCTCAGTTCACATCCGACCCTCACCTATTTGGGATTCTGTCTCCACTAGTTTCACTATTAGCACCATTGATCCCACCATGTCCTCCTATTAGTGCGTTGAGCGATGAGCATATCAATGAAACCATTACGCATGAGTACGTCCCTTTACGGACGGTCTTGTGTGCCACTACCTGGTTCGCTGGTGCGGACGACCCTTCATCGACGACACCTAGATTGCTGTTGCGGAGCTTGATCGACTCGCCCCTGGACATCAACCGTCATATGATTGTGTCCATTCATTAGAGATGAAGGCTTTTCAGTCGGGGGGGGGGAGAGTTGATGAGGGACCATCTAACGTGACTCAGCGCAAGACGGACCCTACTTTTGTTTTTTCACACAAGCGGACTTGATCGAATCGGTGATCCGCCACCGCGGATGCGTTCGGCTCGCCGTTCCGATATTTTTTCATATATAACATTATTATTTTCGGTTTTTGTTTCAAGCACTTATGACCCCGATACCACCGACCAATCATAGCCATTGATTTTGGGTGGCCTAATCTTGGTTTCTTATAAATAAGACATTAGGGCGGCAATTTTAGGTATTGCTGAAATTTGGAGAGTCTTCTTCCTCTTTTTCGGTGATCTTTCTGCGGTGCCGACTCCGTGGAACCCCTTGGTGATGAATCCTCGGGTATGTTCTTGTATCCTTTTGTTTTCCCCTCCATCTCCGCCCCCCCAGCCCATTGTCCAGTCAGTCGCCTCGTCAAACCCCCCTCCAGCCCTCTTCTAACAAGTCGTCGCCCACTCCTCTACAACTCCCCCCCCACCCAACAGGCCGCCGCCCCTTCCCAACTCTTCTAGCCGCCTACCAGCAAGCTTCCGCCCCTGTCCAGCCACCGCCCAATTCCCTACAACCCATCTTACCCCTCCCAACAAGCCGCTGCTCCTCCCCCTCACCCCATGCAGTATACTCGTAACCCCAACAACCCGCCTGACTTTTTTCCCATCAGATCTGCCCCTTTTCCCATCCAAACAACCCCCTTTCCTATTGGATTCAGCCCTCCCGCCCCCCAACAATCCTTCCCCTTACCCGATTCAGTCCACTCTCCACCGGAACTCCAATTCTAGCCCTCCAACATTCAGATCCATTCCTATAACAGCAACCCTAATATTTTGTGTTGTTCTTTGCATTGGATGATGGTTGTAAACATTGTTTTGGATTGGTTATCATATACTTGATTGGGTATTCCAGTTTATTTTAGTATTTTTCTCCTTGATAACTCTCTAACTGCAGTAAAGGATCGATTTACCGCGCGCTTGATTTTGACACTCTTCGCGGAGGAAAGTCAACGCCTTAAGCCTAAACGAAAATCTTATTTTGTTTATTATTTGATGTCATGTTAAATATTATATTTGTTACCCGTGTTAATTGCTAGCGCCTGTTTAAGGTGTTGATGTAAGGTCGCTATCAGGGTTTGAAATTTAAGTTATTATTATTATTTTGAAAATGCAACCAAAAAATAGTTTTGGAAAATAAAGAGGGCCAAGCGGCCAAATCGAATTTGCGCGCGCAAGTCAAACTCGTCATTTTGAACTTTAAGAAGTTCGTTAATTTCGCTCGAGTGGATCTCCCACGTGTTTTATGAATCGAACCCTCCACGAAATCATACAGCCATAAGCACAAAATTGCAGACAATAATTAATGGATAAGCGGTAATATGAGTAATATGAATGCAAAGACAAGCCAAATTATTTAAGTGAGGTGCATAAACTTATACTAATGTAGAGAGAGGGAACGAGTACCAAAACACAACACAGGACAGTGATCCCCTCCAAAACCTTCACACAAAGGAGGAATGATATCTGGCTAATCAATCAGACGTTCTGAGCATGCAACCGGAGTAGGAAAAGAAGTCGACGGTACAATACACAATCCCAGGCGTCGAAATAGGGCTTCGTCGTTGACGACAACTGGGCGAGCGTGCTCCAAGGTGGATCGGATGGCCGCGAACGAAACTAGCGGGAGTTGCGACTGCGATCTCCGTCACTGGAAATTGTTCCGGTAGGGCTCCTCCGCTGCGATCTCCATCACTGGAAAGGGTTCCGGTGGGGCTCCAACGCTGCGATCTCCGTCACTGGAAAGGGTTCCGGTGGGGCTCCTCCTCTGGACGCAGTTGTCCGGCAAAAGCAGGTGGCGAGGTAAACATGGGTTTTGATTGGCAATGGCATAGAAACAAAACAGTCGTTTCTTTGCTTTGTCCGATCCTCCTTTCTCCTCTTCAAGGTGGGTTTTAAATGACTGAAATATGCTCTTTACGGTGGGCTGATTTACCATGGACTTTCGAAACATGATTTAATTTTATTTCTAAAGCTTCTCACGACAGCCATCAATGAATTATTAAAATAGTTTATTTTTTCCAATTGATATATTTTAAGTTTATACACCCTTAAATGATTTAGGCTTACCTTTACAGTCCTACTACTAATAATACCAGTCCTTTTTATTTAGGGTCTCATCAGTTAATCAAACCAATCAGCCGGAAAATAAAAACGAGTACATAAATGAGATACATAAATAGATATATGATAAAATACTACGATGCATCGCAGGATGCATCAATTCCCCCGGGATTGAGAGAGCTCGACCCTGACGAGAACTTGCCAAAACTAGCAATGAAAAGATCTTGGTGGTGTCGCTGTAACTCGTCAGTGCTGATCCTAGAGCTGTCTGCAATATCTCGGCCTCGCCATGAGACCAAGTAGCTCTGATACGTCCCGTGGCGAGTACGAAATTCTCGTACGTCAAGAACCTGCTCTATCTCCTTAGTGGTGGGCGTCTGTACTGGTGCTAAGTGTGGTGGTATCTCTGGGGCTGCAGCAGGTGGATTGGGGCTGCAACTAGGTGGATCTCCATAGAATGACGTCAGTCCTGCCATATTAAATATCGTTGAAGTACCGAATTCAACGGGTAAATCTAAAAGATATGCATTCTCCCCGATGCGCTTCCGAACTTGGAACTGACCAAACTTCCTCTGCTGTAGCTTATGATATGTATCCTGAGTGAATCTCTATTTCCTGAAATAAGCAAACACTCAATCTCCTTCTGAAAAGTATAACTCCCGGCAATGACGAACGACCATGAATTTATATTTTTCAGAAGTTACTCGCAATTTATTAGTAATATTTTAATGCAATTCCTTTAAATAATCAACATGAGCTTGCACATCAATGGAAATACGTTCATGAATTAGAAGAGAGTAGCGATCAAGAAGGTGAGGTATAGAGAACTTGTAAACAATTTCAAAAGGAGATTTATTGGTAGAGCGATTAGTAGAATTATTGAATGCAAATTCAGCTTGCGGCAATATAAGATCTCATTGTTTCAGATTCTCCCCAGTTAAACACTTAAGGTCTCCCAAACTCCTATTAACGACTTCAGTCTGTCCACCTGTCTAAGGGTGATATGAACTACTAAACTCGAGTTTAGTCCCCAATCGGGCCCACAATGTTTTTCAAAAGTATCCCATAAAACGAGTATCTCTATCAGAGGTGATCAATCTAGGTATACCATGTATTCTAACAATTTCTTTAAAGAAAAGTTCAGCGATGTGTACACCACTAGAGGTTTTCTTACACGAAATAAAATGCGCCATTTTTTGAAAATCGATCCGCAAAAATTAGAATCGACTTTCCTTTGAGTGCGAGAAAGTCCTACCACGAAGTCTATCAAAATGTCATCCCACGACCGCTCAGGCATCGATAAAGGGGTGTATAATCAATTATTTTGTGCGTGCCCTTTATATTGTTGACAAGTCATACAATGTCTAACAAACTCAATGACATCGTATTTCATCTTGGGCCAATAATATCGTGCACTAGTGAGGTCTAACAAAATGGATTGGCACACATGTCCACCTAACCCAGATGAGTGAAGCTCCCTAAGTAGTGTCTCTCAAAGTGTTCCTTCACGAATACAAAGGCGGGTGTCCCTAAACAGATATCCCCCACTCACAATGTGTTGTGTAGTTGGATCAGTCCCACTATGCTGACACGACATCCAAATGTCTCAAAAAAAGGGATCAGTGGTGTACATGTCATACTGTGAATCTAAGTCTGTAATGCGAGGTTGAAGGGTGACTAGTAAATGTGTGTGATGACTAATTACGTTGACTACTTGATTTGTGACACCGAGTTTGTGCTTCAAATGAAAAGTGAACTCCTGCAGGTAAGCAACTATTACGTGCCGCGGTCTGGGCTCGTGTTCGTCGGTGACTGGGGTGGAGATCCTCCAGGTTGGAGACGGGCGACGACGGTTGTGAAGGTGGGCGGGCTTGTGAGAGCAGGGGTGAGGAAGAGAAGACTTGGTGAGGAAAGGAAATTGATAATTCTTATTGCATGCCCAAAACTGGTCCACCCCCATGGGGTTAAATAGAGCATAATAAGGAAATTGCGTGCCCCCCGTTTGGGCTTAACAATGGGAATAAAATAAGGAACATACTAAAAATAAGAGTGCGGGCCCCCCGTTTGGGCTTAAACAACGGGAACACAAATAGAAATATTATTATTCTAAAATATGATGCCGCTTATGCGGCCGAATCTCCCGCGGTGTTGCGGCGATGATAAACTTTCCCCCAACGCGGTTTGTCTGTGACTGGCGCTGTAACATCTCCTTCCTCGTCGGAAGATAACTTGTCCTCAAGCTGAGACGGAATGTCCACGAGTGGTGCCGATGGGGGCTCGCCGTAGAATCGTTTCAGCTGGGAGACGTGGAACACGTCGTGAATACGTGCCTCGGGTGGTAAGCGGAGGCGGTAGGCAACCTCCCCGATGCGGTGAACAATCTGGAAGGGTCCGTAGAACCGAGGTCCCAATTTGGTGGGGGTGTCAGTCCTATGCAGTGTCGTCTGGCGGTACGGCCGGCGCTTAAGCCATACCCATTCCCCTGTGGCATAGGATACGTCCCGATGGACCCTGTTGTAAGCGGTCTCCATGCGGTGTTGAGCTTGCAGAAGGTGTTCGCGGGCGGTGGCGAGCATGCTATCCCGGTCCCGCAACTGTTGGTCCACGGGTGTTAAGGTGGCCCGACCGGGTTCGTAGGAAACGAGCTTGGGCGGTTCCCGTCCGTAGATGAGTCGGAACGGTGTCGTTTGGAGCGCCGAGTGGTAGGAGGTGTTATAGAAATACTCGATCCATGGAATCCAGGTGACCCATTGTTTGGGGTGTTCACCGGTTAGACAACGGAGGTACATTTCCACGGTCCGGTTGACCACTTCCGTTTGGCCGTCCGATTGCGGATGGTCCGCGGACGTGAGTTGTAGCGTCGTACCGCTGAGCGTGAAAAGTTCCTTCCAGAAGCGGCTTGTGAAGACCTTGTCGCGGTCAGACACGATACTTTCCGGCAATCCGTGTAAGCGGACGATGTTGTTGAAGAACAGTTGGGTGACCCGTTCCGCGACGAGTGGGCGGGAAAGAGGAAGGAAGTGTGCCCCTTTGGAAAACTGCCCATCACCACCATGAGGATGGTTTTACCTTTGCTGCGGGAAAGGCCCTCCACAAAGTCCATGGAAATATCGGCCCAGATTTGAGTTGGCACAGGTAACGGTTGGAGAAGGCCCGCCGGTAATAAGTTGACTGCTTTATGTTGTTGACATACCGCGCATTGTGCAATAAAATGCTGGACGTGACGGCGGAGTCCCTTCCAATAGAACTCAACACGTATGCGGTGGAGGGTTTTGTGAATTCCCTCATGCCCGATTGTGCGCCTCCTTCACAATGGTCGAAATGTGGGGCGATGTGGGTGGCAAGTAGATCCGGTTTTTATAGAGGATGAGTCCGTCGCGACTCGTCCATACTGGTGGTAATAGGCCTTCTTGTGCTCGGCGAAGCAACTCGGAGAGGGACGGTGACGTGGCGGTCTCGTTCCGGATGGTGTCCACGAGGGGGGCGGTCGGCCGTGAGAGGGCGCAGATAATGGCGGAGTCGTCTGGGTCGTCGTTGTGCCGATGAGAGAGAGAGCGCCCACGGCCCTATTGAGAGCCCCCACCTTGTATTCGACGGTGAAATCAAACCCCAATAGTTTGCTCACCCATCATTGTTGCGGAACGGTGGACAATCATTGCTCCAAAAGGTATTTCAAACTGAAGTGGTTTGTTCGGACAATGAAGGTGCGGCCCCAAAGATAAGGTCGCCAATGTTGAACTGCTTTGGTCAATCCAATGAGTTCCAGTTCGTAGGCCGGCAGCTTGCGGTGATGTAGAGCGGTGCGACGACTAAAATATGTGATTGGGTGGCCCTGTTGATGGAGGACCGCACCGCACCCAAGGGCAGAGGCGTCACATTCGATGTAGAAGGCCGTATTGAAGTCCGACAGGTGGAGTACGAGAGCTGAGGCGAGAGCGGCTTGGAGGTCCGTAAAAGTGTGTTGCATAGTGTCCTCCCATACGAACTCCTTGCGGCGTAAGAGTGCCAAGAGAGGTTCGGCAATGGTGTTGTAGTTGTGGATGAATCGCCTGTAGTAGCCGGTCAACCCCAGAAAGGCTCGGATGTCGCGCTGCGAGCGGGGGGTCGGCCATGCGGCGATACCTTGATGTTTCTCCGGATCGGAGGACACGCCGTGAGCGTGCACTACGTGGCCAAGATAGGCGACGCTAGGTTGCCCGAACGAGCACTTGGATTCCTTGAGGACCAGACGGTGGTGGCGGAGGAGGGCGAGAACTTCGCGCACATGGAGGAGATGCTCGGCCCACGACTTGCTATAGATCATGATATTGTCAAAAAACACAAGAACAAATTTTCTGAGGACGGCTTGAAATACCTTGTTCATCAACGATTGGAAGGTGGAGGGCGCATTGGTCAAGCCAAAAGGCATGACGAGGAACTCAAAATGTCCGTGGTGTGTCCGGAAGGCCGTCTTTTCCACGTCGTTGGCGGCAATGCACACTTGATGGTATCCGGAGTATAAGTCGAGCTTGGAGAAGAAGCGTGCACCATGCAACTCGTCGAGGAGCTCCTCGACCACCGGTATTGGAAATTTGTCCTTGACCGTCTTGGCGTTGAGTTCCCGATAATCGACGCAAAAACGTCATGTGTTGTCCTTCTTGCGTACCAGAAGGGCCGGTGACGAAAAAGGGGAGACGCTTCGTCGGATGAGTCCCTGTTGGAGCATTGCGGCGCACTGCCGCTCGATTTCGTCTTTCTGGAGAAACGGGTAGCGGTAGGGCCGGACTACGACCGGCGCGGTTCCGGGTAATAAACAAATGCGGTGGTCCTGCAGTCGGTGGGGCGGAAGGGCTTCCTGAATTGTGAAGGTGTCCGCAAACTCCTGGAGCAGAAGTTGGATGTCCTGCGGTTGGCGCTCCCCCACGACGTCTATGCCGTGCATGAGGAAGGCCCTTGGCTTGTCTGATGGATTGAGGCATTGCCAGTCCACCCGTTGTGAGTAGCTGGTCCACTGCATGGTGAGGTTATTGAAGTCCCACGTGATTGGTCCCAAGGTACACAACCAACGGACCCCCAATACGATATCAAAACCATCGAGATCGACGAGCAGAAGATCGATGTTGAAGTCCCGGTGATGGATTGTTAGCGGCACGCGGCGGCACAGCCCGGGGCGTGCATGTTGTGGCCATTAGCCACCGAGACCTGAAGTTGATGGCGGAACGCGACCGACAGTTGTAGGGCGGTCGCGGTCTTGTGGCGGATGAAGTTGTGCGTGCTGCCAGAGTCTAGTATGGCCACGAGCGTTGTGCCTGTACGTGGACGGGAAGTTGCAGCATGTGACCCCCTTGTGGCCCGACAATGGCGTTGACCGAGAGTTTAGGTGCCTCCAAATCCGGGCCCTCGCTGTCATCATCGGACGGGTTGTCTACCTCAATCCAAAAGAGGCGTTTACAGCGGTGGCTGGGCCCAAAAAGTTCCTCGCAGTTGAAGCAGAGCCCCTTGGGGCGGCGTTCAGTCATTTCGGTGTGGGAATGACGCCGCCGAGAGGGTGGTTTGGAGGTGGCGGCGGTTTGTGCGGGCCGAGAGGCCGGCGTAGCGGAAGTTGTTTCACGGAAGGAGTGCTCGGAATCACGACGGGATATGTTGTGGCGTTCCAAAAGAATGCGACGCTCGCACGTCCGTGCGATGTTCATGGCGGTCGTGTGGTCGGATGGGTCTTGGAACTCGACGTCTAGACGGAGCCGTTCGTGTAAATCGGTCGTGAAGATAGGCACTTGTTGATCCAGACGACACGTAGACGCCCTTGCGAGCAAGAGTTGAAAACGATCGATGTAGTCTTCCAAGGCTCCCGTTTGACGAAGGCCGATCAGGTCGCCGCGGGGGTTCCCGCGGAGAGACGGGCCGAAACGGAGCGTGCAGGAGGCCTTGAATTCATCCCATTGCAGGTCTGGCCGTTCGCGCTGGAGTTGGGAGAACCACAATTGTGCGGTGCCGTTGAGATGAAAAGAGGCAAGGCCTAGCCGTTCTTCCCCAGTAGTGCGTTGGTTGGAGAAGAATAACTCGCACTTCGCCAGCCATGCTAGAGGGTCCTCGCGGCCGTTGAAGACCGGAAATTCCAATTTGACGTAGTGCGGGAACGCACCTTCCCTGGAGCGGTGGTCGGTGTGTCCGTCACTGAGCGTGTGCTCGGGTGCCGACTGCGAGCTGTGTGGCCGGTCGGCGGGTGGCAACTCGGAGGCTAAGTGCGCCGTGTGGATGTCGACCTCGCCTTGGCAAAAGTCCATCTTGTCTAAGCGGTCTAGGATTTGTTGAAGGAGATCCTGCTCGGCCATTGGCGACGGTTCGGGCAGTGGAAGCAGCGGAACGCTGTTTGGTGCAGCGAGTCAAGGGGCGATCCCAGGCGGAGAGGTTGCGGCGGTGGATTGGCCGGACGACGAACCTGGCTCTGATACCAGTTTGTTACGTGTCGCGGATTGGGCTCGTGTTCGCCTGTGACTGAGGTGGAGATCCTCCAGGTTGGAGACGGGCGGCGGCGGTTGTGAAGGTTGGCGGACTTGTGAGAGCAGGGGTGGGGAAGAGAAGACTTGGTGAGGGAAGGAAATTGATAATTCTTATTGCATGCCCAAAACCGGTCCACCCCCCATGGGGTTAAATAGAGCATAATAAGGAAATTGCATGCCCCCGTTTGGGCTTAACAACAGGAACAAAATAAGGAACATACTAAAAATAAGAGTGCGGGCCCCCTATTTGTGCTTAAACAACGGGAACACAAATAGAAATATAATTATTCCAAAATATGATGCCGCTTATGCGGCCGAATCTCCCGCGGTGTTGCGGCGATGATAAACTTCCCCCAATGCGGTTTGTCTGCGACTGGCGCCGTAACAACAACCCACTTGGCATGACATCTGATCTCCTTATGGAAGTTCAGGTGTTTTAGTGCATAGTGATCGGTATTCAACATAAACTCACGCTGAATCAAGTAGTGTATCCAATGACGGAGAGCCTGAACGATAGCGTAAAACTTTATGTCATAGGTGGAATATCTAGTCTTTGCCTCGTTCAGCTTCTCATTAAAGAATGTTATAGGTCGACCCTCCTGACTCAAAACTGCAGCAATTCCTATAATAGATGCTTCACAATCAACCTCTAAAATCTTATTTAAAGCAGACAACGCTAATACAGGTGCACTCGTGAATCTCTATTTGACCAATATAAACGCACGCTCGGCTTCTTCGGTCCAAATAAACAATCGGTCACAGGTGCTATCAAGGTACTAAAGTTTCAAATAAATCATTGATAAAAAATGCTAGCCTTTGTAATCCCCAAGCCTTAGTAATCGTCCTAGGGCTAGACTATGATTCTTTCGCCTTGACCTTCTCTCTATCAACTCTAATGCTTTCAGAAGAAACGATATATCCTTGGAAGGTCAGACTATCAGTCATAAAAGTACACTTCAAATTTATATCTTGTTTGTTCGTGTGCAAAATTTCCAATACTTGCCTTATGCGAGTCGGGTGTTGTTCAGGATCGAGACTATAAATCAATATATCGTCAAAATATACCAATACACAGACTCCTATGAGTGTTCTAATCACCTGATTCATCACTCGCATAAAGGTGTTGGGTGCATTGGACAGACCAAAATACATCACCAACCACTCGTAGGAACTCTCTCTAGTTTTAAATGCAATCTTTCATTCATCCCCAGGGCGAATCCTAATCTGGTGGTATCCACTTTTTAAGTCAATTTTCGAAAATACGCGAGACCCATTAAGCATATCAAGCATATCAAGCATATCATCCAATTAGGGAATCAAAAAACGACATTTGATCGTAATTTTATTAATTGCTCGACTGTCTACACATACACAAAGTCTCATCTTTCTTAGGAACTAGTAGTGCAGAGACGACGCACAGACTCATACTCTCTCTAACTTGACCATTCGAAATCAAATCAGTCACCTGTCTATGTAGCTGCTCATGCTCTTTTGAACTCATGCGATAATCGGGTAAATGAGGTAAGCTAACTCCTGAGATGTGGTCAATGCAGTGATGTATATCTCTCATCGGGTGTAGCTGATCGGGCAACTCCTCCGGCATAATCTCAGAGAACTCATCAATGAGAGGTCGCACTGTTCTCGAGATGTCTAGTGTGGTGGGAGTGAAATCAATATCGGATAATATATAGACGGCATCACTATTCTTCATCTCCTCCTGGAATTGGGACCCCATTAGTAACATGGTGGAGGAGGGAAAGGATATCGCAAAGACAATGAAAGGTGGGTGTGAATGTCTCTCTGGGGCTTTGGGGACAAGACTATTCTTCTGGGGAAGAAGAACAATCTTGCGTCCGTTGCGCTCGAAGGAATGAGTGTTCTTTATACCGTCGTGAATGACGTTTCTATCGTACTGCCAAGGTCGCCCTAATAGGATGTGACAAAGCTCAATAGTAACACGTGATACCATACTGCATCCTGATAAGTACTGCCTATGAAAAACTTTATGAGACACTGGTGTGCGATAAGAATGGTCGTACTGCTAGAGTGCTAGTGACCCAGGACAAACTGTAGGATTTTCCGAAGGGTTGTGTCTTCAAC
This sequence comes from Platanthera zijinensis, assembly GCA_039513925.1. Lineage (NCBI taxonomy): Eukaryota > Viridiplantae > Streptophyta > Magnoliopsida > Asparagales > Orchidaceae > Platanthera > Platanthera zijinensis. Next base: position 126,750,288 of record CM077097.1, on the reverse strand, counting down.
TTCAACCTATCAACCATGCGTTGAGAAACAAAGTTCTTTATACTATCACTATCTATGATGATGGATCAGAACTCCGTATGCGGGCGGTGACACGAAAAATATTGTTTCTCGACCAGTCGTCATCAGTGAGAGTCTTAGGAGTTAGGAGACTATGTTGGAGAACACACACTAACTCATTGGGTTGCTCTCCTTCAACTTCGTACTCATTCTCTAACTCAGTCTCATGGGTTGGGTCAGTCTGGGAGTCACTAAGAAAGACCTCATACTCAGGTTCTGATCTAGTCTCAAAATTGATGACTACGACAAAGTGGCGTCGCGGGCACTCAGAAAATTTATGACCCGGTTCCATACACTTAACATATTTAAACGTCCCTAGTTGTAGTCTAGTGCCTATAACCTCTTTGCCTCTAGTGGGTGGGGCAGGACGTGTTGGGGTATCCGTGGGTACTGCAGGTCGAGAGGGTCCGACAGTCCTATCAGCACGGGTGAAAGTGCAATTCGGTGGTGGCCTATCAATATACCTGATTCCGGATGTCGGCTTTTGTGATGACTCCACTCTACGAGCATGACTCGAGATCTCTCCTAGGTCTTTGTAGTCAAACATCTCTAATTGGTCCCTAATGGAATATCGTAACCCGTTCAGATAACGAGAGACTGTCATATCGTTATCCTCTCAGAGGTCGAGGTGAAATTGGAGTACCAAGAACTCGTTCGTGTACTCATCCACCGTTAATTTATCTTGTTGTAGGTTGTGGAACCTGCGATAGAGGTTTTGCAAATAATCGAATGAGACGTATCTCTTGCGTAATTGTGTTTTAAATTCATTCCATGTGGTGATCGAAGGCATGTCTAAATTGAACCTAGATCGCTCTAACTGTCCCCACCAAACTGGGACGGACCCTTTCAGCCTAAGTGAGGAATACTCTCGACTTGACTAGCTTGGTGCAATTGCTTCCAAGTCTGAAAACGATCGATCATATCACACCACTAAAGGCAACTCTCGGGTTTTAACCGCCCCTCAAAGTCACCTACATCTAACTTGACACCCATATCCCAACGGGGTTGGTTATGTGGTTTCGGGTATGGGTGTGTGATTCTAGAAGTCCAGGGTTAGGGTCGATTCGACCACTAGGGCAGGTGCTCGGTTTATGTGCATGGTGGCTTCGATATTATTAATTGAAGTGCACAACCCATTCATGACATGTATGACACGACCCACATTGACGGTGAGTGTTTCGACCGTTTTCATCAAATCGCTCAATCGTTGGGCCAAATCCCCGACACTTGTCTTTAAGTGATTTACTCGTTTATCCATTGAAAACAAATTGATTTAAATTTTTTTCAAAATATTTTAGTTGATAAAAAAAATTTGATTTAAAAAGACAGCCTTCCCGAGTGGAAGGAAAACAAATTTATTATTTTAAAATTTTAAAATTCAATTAAAAAATGATATTAAATATAAATTTTTTTTTATATTTTTAAATAAAGATTATAATAAAATCAATAAAACCTCTTTTTTTATATTAAAAACAACGGATTGACCGATCACAGTAGAATTGAACCTCACTCTGATACCAAACTGATTTAGGCCGCTATTAGGGCTTGAAATTTAATTTATTATTATTATTATTATTATTATTTTGAGAATGCGACCAAAAATAATTTTGGAAAACAAAGATTTTGGAAAACAAAGAGGGCTGAGCGGTCAAATCGAATTTGCGCGCGCATGTTAAACTCGTCGTTTTGAACTTTAAGAAATTCGTTGATTTTGCTCGAGTGGATCTCCCACGTGTTTTATGAATCAAACCCTCCACGAAATCATACAACCACAAGCACAAATTGCAGACAATAATTTATGGATAAGCGGTAATAAGTGTAATATGAACGCAAAGACAAGCCTAGAATTATTTATGTGAGGTGCATAAACTTATATGAGCACGCAACCAGAGTAGGAAAAGAAGTCGACGGCACAGTACACAATCCCAGTCGTCGGAAAAGGGCTTCGCCGTCGATGATAACTGGGTGAGCGTGCTCCCAAGCGGATCGGGCGGCGACGAACGGAACTGGCGGGAGTGGCGGCTGCGATCTCCGTCACTAGAAAGGGTTTCGGTGGGGCTCCTCTGATGTGATCTACGTCACTGGAAAGGGTTCCGGCGGGGCTCCTCCTCTAGACAAAGATGTCCAGTTGAAACCAGGTGGCGAGGTAAACGGGGGGTTCTGATCGCAATAACAGAGAGACGAAACAATCGTTTCTCTGCTCTGTCCGATCCTCCTTTCTCCTCTTCAAGGTGGGTTTTAAATGACTGAAATATGCTCTTTACGGTGCCTTGAAAATAATTTCTTGCCTTCACCTTGGTGGACTTTCCAAACATGATTTGATTTTGATTTTATTTTTAAAGCTTCTCACGGTGGCCTTCAATGAATTACCAAAATAGTTTTATTTTTCCCAATTGATATATTTTAAGTTTATACACCCTTTATTGATTTAGGTTTTCTTTTACGGTCCTACTACTAATAATACTCGACCTTTTTATTTAGGTTCTCATCGGTTGGTCAAACCGATGAGCCGGAAAATAAAAAATGAGTACATAAATGAGATACATAAATAAATATATGATAAAATACTACGATGCATCAAGTATAGTGCATGCATTGAGTCATTGGGAAGTTGCGAGTCAATCCTCACCCACCAACAGTGTGCATTCTAGGAGTTCACTACACACCCTACCCTACATCACCAGAGAGTGCTACTTCTGACTCTGCATGAACATCCATAATGTTGCCATCATGACCACAAGGTTTGGGAGGATGAGAGTATCCCGCAAAAACTTCTGTTGGTGTATCTGTGCTTCTTGCTTATCGACGACAGAGGTCGGGGAGATCATCAAACTCCTATTGGCCGGCCAAACGTTGGCACATTTTATCCTTCTCATTGACGACAGAGGAGGCCCACGAGACGATGGAAGGCACGAGAGTGGCACATAGCGTCCAAAGCATTGTTTGTTACTCTGTTTTCTTTGTCATGTTGATCCCATATCATTGTTCAAGATTGGCATAGGTCATGTTCACCATTGCGAGGATGTTGGCGTGAATATCGTCATATTAATCAAAGTGCTCATGTATCAATGTTGGGATGGATGTCATGGAAGATAATGATTGCGGTGGAATGTCTAGTTTCTTACCAACAGCGGAAGGAATTGCTGGAGGGATAAGCAGGCATTGCTTTTTATTTCTATATTTCAAAAAATAAAAATATAAAGAAAATCAGGCTCATGAGCTAAAAAGCTCGTGAGCAGCTCGACTCGAGCTCGAAGCTCGAGCTCGAAGCTCGAGCTCGAAGCTCGAGCTCGATAAGCAGGCATTGAGCTCGAGCTCGATCCAGGACAAAATGAGCTCGACGAGCTCGAGCTTGGAAATTTTGCCAAGCTCGACTCGAGCTCGACTCGTTTTCACCCCTACCACTAATCCAGGATACTCAAAAGATTGAAATAACTTCCTCGTACATACGATACATATAGCTCACATGCTTAAAAATTACAATTAGTGGTTAGAGAATTAACAATTAAAAAAACCATGTATGAAGCTTTAAGCACTGTTATGTTAATACCAGAATGAAGCTTTAACATCAAAAAGTTATCATCAGAAATATTTTTATCTATCGTCTCAGTCTTCAATGAATAGCGAAAGAAAGTTGGTTTCTTTTTTTTAAAATGAATTACTATCTAAATTGTTAGCTGGCTTTACAAACACATTCAACATCATCTAGAGTAAACTTGAACTGATGCTACGATGGAAAACTTTACTTCCAAGCCATAAAAGTCTAATGACATCTCTCATTGTGCCTAAGCTTACACATAATCTATTTTGGCAGGTAAAGTATGTACTAGAGAACTGCAAAGAAGATATGGAGTTTTTTGACACATGGATTGAGAAAGGAATTGTCAATAGATTAAGCGTATGAACCTTAACATTTATTTATGTTCCTTTGTTATTTCTAATTCAATTGAAAGAATGTCGATCATATTTTAAATCTGTTTTCTATTATTTTATAAATATTCCCTACTTTTTCATTTGAAAATTGTAAAACAATTCTTTGTGATTGTATTAATCCTTATTAGTAGACTATTGTTCTGTGGCAGGACATAGTGGAAAATGATTTCATTCAGTTGACATATACTGATGCCATTGAACTTCTTCTTAAAGCTGAACGGAAATTTGAATTTCCGGTGAGAAAATCTTTCCAACACATTATTACGTTTGTTATTATTCCATGTTTGCAGACTATCTGTATTATAGCCACGTTAGCAGTTTCTGTAATTATGTTGATTAGGTTAGTTTTGTGACCATTTGAAACTTTTTTCTAGATGCTTTCTTTTTGTCAATCCTGCTCAAAGAGTTGAAATCCCTTAAGGAAAACAAATATGCTTTGGTTGGAGTGTTTTGAGTTGCAATTTATTTATATTTTTTGCCTGCAGTTAAAAAGAACCATATGACACGATTTTGGTGTCTTATCTTGTAAAATTTTCTTGAAAGCACATTGGTTTTTGCTCGATCTTAAATAATTTATGTCCTTCAACGTGATGTGGCCTGCTTCCTAAAATGAGCTCTTTGTTTTTCAAAATGATTGCTGAGTGTATTACCGGCGCTCTGTGTTGCCGTACAAGGCCCAACATTGGGTCGTAGGTTGTGAGGGTTTTGGGTCGGTGCTTCCTGACAAAATTTAAATTCAATTTTTTTGTAATGGTCCATTTTTTACATTGGTTTGCAATTTTGCAGGTGAAGTGGGGAACAGATTTGCAAAGTGAGCATGAAAGATACATCACTGAAAAATCTTTTGGCGGTCGCCCGGTGATAATTAAAAATTATCCTAAGGTATATCTTCTTCCTTTAATCTCTTGCATAGAAAAATATTAATACATGTTGCTATTGCATATCATGCTTGTTTTAGGATATCAAAGCATTTTATATGAGGCTTAATGATGATGAGAAAACAGTGGCGGCAATGGATGTGTTGGTTCCCAGGGTACGTTGAAAGCCCATTTTATCGCATCTTGGAAATAAAATCATTTGATTTACAAAACCTAGTTTAATTGAAATGAGTTTCTCATTTTCTACCTTTTTATAGTCTATTGCTTCTGTTGAGGATATACTAGTAGAAATGCTATTCTGGATTATGGTTATTTTAGTCTGATTTCAAGATTATAGGAATATAGTGGCGGGTCTCAGTGTCTATTTTTTGCTTTCTGTTTCAGGTTGGTGAGTTGATTGGTGGAAGTCAAAGGGAAGAACGACTCGAATTTTTGGAAAGACGCTTGGATGATTTGAATCTCCCAAAGGAGAACTATTGGTGGTACCTTGATATTCGTCGTTTTGGTTCAGGTTATATATATTTTTTCTCTTGAAGAATATAAGCTTTGCGTTACCATATTTAGCTTATTTTGCCATTGTTGTTGGCATATTTAGCTTACTGTCATTATTATCATTATTGATGATTTCCCTTTAGTGTTTGGTGAATATATTATTATACATCTTTCCTAATTTTCTTTAAATATTTGCGGATATTTATAGAATATATTATTTATTAGTATTTGAATTTATAGAAGAATGCAAAGAAGCTCAACTACTAAAGCCCGCTTACCATGGCACATTAGGAGTCTTGTTTTTCATGTATAGATTAATCTCACATTGTGAATAGTTGTGGTGTCACTCATTGTTGGGGAACAGGGATCGGGAGCGGGTCGATCCTTATCGGTACCCACTTGGGTGCATGTACGCAGGAGGTAGAGTTATGATCGCGTTTAAATCCATGATGAGATATTTCAATGTATTTTTTTTGTATTTTTATTTCATGTATTATTGGGGGCTGAAGTTCCGGACGATCTAGATCGTCCATAGTGGCCTCTAAATCTATAGATAGGGGTCCAGGGGATAATTTTCAGAGATAGAAGAATTTGGAGAGAATTTGCAGGCTCTCACTGTTTTCCCGCTGTGCTGATTTCGTGACCTTTGGTGCCGAAGCCAAGGTAACCACTTTTCCTAACCATCCCACTCACAATAAGTACTCCACTCAATAACTGCTTAAAAACTGCTCTTAACTGCTGTTTTTTTGTGTTTCCTGCTGTCACTATCTATTCCCCTTGCCCTAACTACCTATACCTACCTCTTAACTGCCCTTAATCACTATATATCCACCATACATTCGTCTCATCATTAATTCCTGAATATAAACCCACATAACTGCAACCCATTTGCGTAAGTGCTCTAATTTAGAACAGTTTTCGACCACCTGCATCCCCTCCGCGTTTCCCTTGGTGGTTATTCCTCGTCCCATCACTCAGACCCAAGTGCTGGTAAGCTTTCGTATCACTGCTCAAATTTATCCAAACTCGAGCAGACTTTATTCTGCATCCACCGAGAGTTCCTGCTGCCCCCACGGTCCATTCAAACAAATTTTCGGACTCCTGCTACTATCCAGAACCCCCAACTGCCACTACTACTGTCCAACATCCCCCGGACTCCCCCAACAGTTCCCAGACACCCTCCATCAGCCCCGGTCACCTCTAACAGTTCCCCGGACACCCTCCAACAAACCCCTCCTTCTGAATTCAGTGCTGGATTACGTCCCATGCCCCCTATTTCCCGTGTAAGTTCATATGTAAAGTCAATTTTGGCTATTGTTATTTATTTAGTGAATTATCATATTATTTGAGATATTATCTCGTATAAGTTTACCCTTTAATTGTTCTACTTACACGGTTTATTCACTTACTATTTAATTAAAGCACTCTTAACTTTAATTCGACTAGCAATTATTTGTTTATTTAGTACTCTAATATTAGCTGTGGTTGTTTGCAGATTTCTTTATTTTTTCCAAACTTATTACTAGTTTATTGTTGACACGCGTTTGTGCATCACATCATCTAGATTCCTAAAAGACTCTACTAACACCCACTCATTAAAGTTGATGGGAATGCAACACCCACTCATTAGAGTTACGTTATGGCACAATTGCACATCAATGACTTTCTGCGTTCTTCCTGCATGAGTTTGATATTAGAGCTCCAAGTTTAGGTTTAATAGGATACGTGGGAATAAAATCTATCGATCATTCGTGGCATATCACAGTAGTCTAGCACGATGTGGTTATGGTCGGGACGATTGTCGTCTAAGTCATGGTCATTACTCGTCTCCTTAATTTGAAGATCCAGAACCAGTTTATACTCGAGCTCCTTGCCAGAGATCACTCTAAGTCATGGCCTTATTGACCTTCCATATTCCCTCCATGATCCTATTATGGTGGCAATGACTACTCTCGTTATGATGATTATCAGGAGTCTTAACATGGATAGCACCATACAGTGGAGGATCTAGAGTATTGATTTTGGAGAGTTTTTCTAGCCTTCAATGGCTTACTTAGTCCTGAGTTATTTAGTTATTGGCTCATAAATATAGAGTACTACCTGGATAGCTACATGTTATTAGGCGAGCGTCAGGTTAGATTTGCGAAAACTAGACTCCTTGATCAGGCTAGATTATATTGGAGTAGGATAGAGTGGACTCATAACCACGATCATCTTTGCTCGTTACTAGTTGGTTTGTGATATGAAGCGGAAGTTTCTTGTGATATAACGCAAAAATTATACCGTAAGTATCTTCAAGCTTCTTATAAGAATCGTCTCCTCGAGCAATTTGTTTCCCTACATTAAGTATCTATTCTAGTTGCCGATTATAAGGATAAATTCGATAGTTTAGTAGTGATGATGACATCCAAGAGGAACTCGTTGTGGCCACTTCCCGATTTCGGTATGGACTTCGATCCAAGATATATGTTGTTTTGACTCATCACTGCTTAGAGTCTGTTGAGCATAATTTCAGCTTGACCTCCATTACAAGCAATATGGTTGTCTTCCAATGTATACTCATACACCTAGTGGTCCTCTGGAGTCAATCAAGTATACTCACACCCCTACTGGTCGATCATGAGGATTCCTCCCCATTTTGGTTACATGCCTTAAGCTTGTGAACCCTTCAAATTTGCCCTATTTTCCTCCACTCTACATCAAAAGCTCTTTAGCAAAATTTACCTATTCTTAGGTCTGGCTTCCGAAGATGGTCTCCATTCAAGCTCCCCTCCCCCCTCCCCCCTCCCCCTCGAGATATCCTTGTAGACCCCTCAAAAAAACTATATAATCCCTGCAATGTTGACACGCGTTTGTGCATCACATCATCTAGATTCCTAAAAGACTCTACTAACACCCACTCATTAAAGTTGATGGGAATTTTCCAAACTTATTACTAGTTTATTGTTGACACGCGTTTGTGCATCACATCATCTAGATTCCTAAAAGACTGTACTAACACCCACTCATTAAAATTGATGGGAGTGCAACACCCACTCATTAGAGTTACATTATGGCACAATTGCACATCACTGACTTTCTACGTTCTTCCTGCATGAGTTTGATATCAGAGCTCCAAGTTTAGGTTTAATAGGATACGTGGGAATAAAATCTATCGATCATTCGTGGCATATCACAGTAGTCTAGCACGATGTGGTTATGGTCGGGACGATTGTCGTCTAAGTCATGGTCATTATTCGTCTCCTTAATTTGAAGATCCAGAGCCAGTTTATACTCGATCTTAGCGTGCTCCTTGCGTGAGATCACTCTTCCATAGAGGCCTTATTGACCTTCCATATTCCCTCCATGATCCTATTATGTTGGCAATGACTACTCTCGTTATGATGATTATCAGGAGTCGTAGCATGGATAGCACCATACAGTGGAGGATCTAGAGTATTGATTTTGGAGAGTTTCCCTAGCCTTCAATGGCTTACTTAGTCCTGAGTTATTTAGTTATTTGCTCATAAATATAGAGTACTACCTGGATAGCTACATGTTATTAGGTGAGCGTCAGGTTAGATTTGCGAAAACTAGACTCCTTGATCAGGCTAGATTATATTAGCGTAGGATAGAGTGGACTCATAACCACGATCATCTTTGCTCGTTACTAGTTGGTTTGTGATAAGAAGCGCAAGTTTCTTGTGATATGACGCAAAAATTATACCGTAAGTATCTTCAAGCTTCTTATAAGAATCGTCTCCACGAGCAATTTGTTTCCCTACAATAAGGATCTATTCTAGTTGCCGATTATAAGGATAAATTCGATAATTTAGTAGTGATGATGACATCCAAGAGGAACTCGTTGTGGCCACTTCCCGATTTCGGTATGGACTTCGATCCAAGATATATGTTGTGTTGACTCATCACTGCTTAGAGTCTGTTGAGCATAATTTCAGCTCAACCTCCATTACAAGCAATATGGTTGTCTTCCAAAGTATACTCATACACCTAGTGGTCCTCTGAAGTCAATCAAGTATACTCACACCCCCTACTGGTCGATCATGAGGATTCCTCCCCAATTTGGTTACATGTCTCAAGCTTGTGAACCCTTCAAATTTGCTCACCAGTTTTCCTCCACTCTACATCAAAAGCTCTTTAGCAAAATTTACCTATTCTTAGGTTGGGCTTCCGAAGATGGTCTCCATTCAAGCTCCCCTCCCCCCCCCCCCCCCCCTCGAGATATCCTTGTAGACCCCTCAAAAAAAACTATATAATCCCTGCAATGTTCTCTAAAAAGATTCTTTCCTCATCAAGGATCTCCTCTCTTTCTCACCTCCAAGACCAATTCTATCACAACAACAATAACACTTAAGTTTTTATCCCACTATAGTTTTTTTACCAATTCTATCACACTCAAGGGTCAGCTATATGGATCCTTTGTTACCATTGTGCTCTATCTTTAGTCATAATCTACACTAATGCCTAACTACATCATGTCTTTCCAAGTCTTTATTTGTCTGCCCCTCCCCAATTTAACATACCTAGTGACTAAACTCTCACAATGTATAACAAGTGCCTTTAATGGTCGTCTTTGTACGTGTCCAAGTATTTATTTGTCGAGCTTCTCGCATCTTCTCTGTAATTGGTGCGACTCCTATCCCTGATACATTCATTCATAATTTTATCCAGTCTCGTGTGTTCACACATCCACCTAAGCATTATCATCTTCGTAACTCCCATTTTTTGCTCATGTATTCAATTCACTGCCCAACACTCAGAACTGTAGAGCATCGTTGGTCTAATTGCAGTACAGTAAAACTTGCTTTTAAATTTTATTGCTACTTGACGATCACATAAGATCCCTGACACGCCTCTCCACCTCAACGAACTTGCTTGGATTTTATGTATCACATCTTTATCAACACCTCCATCTTTTTGATCTATTGATCCAAGATATTTAACGCACTCACTATCTTGATCACCCAACTTAATATCGAAGTCGTCTGTTCTTCTTGCACTGTTAAATTTAAGCTTTATATACTCCATCTTTGCCCTGCTCAACTTTAAACCCTTCTTTTTTAATGTGTCTCGTCAAGATTCAAGTTTTGCGTTTACATCATCGTGCGTCTTTTCGACCAAAACGATATCACCCTCAAACAATAAACAACAAGGTATTGCTTGTTGAATATGTCTGATGAGCTTATCTAAGATAAGGGTAAAAAGATAAGGGCTTAAAGCTGAACTTTGATGTAAGCTAACAGTGATAGGGAATTCCCGTGTTAATCCTCCACATGCCCTCACTCTTGTCATTGAATTTGTTTACATATCTTTGATTATGTCATTGTATGATACATTTACACCTTTCTTTTCTAAGATTCTCCATAAGATCTCTCTTGAAACCCTATCATAAGTCTTCTCAAGATCAATAATCAGTACATACAATTTTTTTTTCTTTTTCGATAATTGTCAATATGTCTCCTCAAGAGATGTATAACTTTCATGGTTGACCGCCCTGACGTGAATCCAAATTGATTCTCCGAGATACTAATCTCTCATCACACTCTTCTTTCTATTACTCGTTCTCATAGTTTTATGATATGAATCATTTATTTAATTTCTTTGTAATTAACACAATTTTGTTTATCTCATTTGTTCTTATACAAAGCTACCAAGATACTTTCTCATCATTAGTCTGACATCCTTTTTGGCTTCAATATCTTATTGAAGAAATATATAAATCACAAAGTTCATTTTTATAGATATTTCCATACTTCGACGAGTATATTGTCTGATCCAACCGTTTTTTTTCATTTTTCATCTTATTTAGAGCATCATTTACCTCTGATACTTGAATTTTACGATACAACATTATGTTTCTATACTCCTTCAATTTATTTAACTCTTTCAAATTCAGTTCAGTCTCTTTTATTTCATTATAGAGTTGATAAAAGTATCTTTTTGCATCGCTCTTTAATAGCCACATCATGTGTCAAAACTATATCTATTTCATATTTTATGCATTTAACTTGTCTTAAATCTCGTCTTCCTCTCGCTAGCTTGAACAATTTTATATATGTCACACTTTTCATCTTTGCTATCTAGTTGCTTATAAAATTTTTCATAAGTTTGACTTATTGTTTTATTTATTGCATGTTTAGTTTTCTTTTTTGGCGACTTTATATCTTTCCAAGTTTTCATCATTCCTTCAAGCGTAGAGTGTTTAATAGATGACTCTCTTTGCCCTCACTTTGTCTTGCATTAACGCACTTTCTCTTTCCACCACCAAAATTCTTTATTTAGGGGCGCGCAACCTTTTGATTCCATAAGTGTGTTCTTTTCATGTATTCTTAAATGTGAACACATAACTTCCCATGAGGTACTAGGATCAACATAATGGTCATCAACTAGTTGTTTCATAATTTTTTTCTTGAAAGCAACGTGTTTTTCCATATTCAAGTTCCACTATCGAATTTTTGGCAACACTTTTGTCATTGTCTTAATTTGCACGGCCAACACCATTAACCTATGTTGTGTTGTCAAACATTCTCCTGGTATGATTTGCAATACTTACAAATCATTTTATTCATTTTGCGAGTCATGAAATAATCAATTTGTAACTTATTTGATCCGCGTAAATAAATGTTCTTCCATCTTTTTGAAAAACGTATTTGTCATAATTAGCTTATGTGTATGACAAATTCTAAAATAGTTCTTTTTTCTTCATTTCTTTTTCCATACCCAAATCTTTTATGAACTACTGTATAACCTGTATTTTCTTTCTTATGTCCATTTAAGTATACTTCTATGAATATCATCTCTCTTTGTGAGATTTTTCTTACTAAATCTTCTAAGTCTTCCCAAAATTGCACTTTAATAGTTTCACTTAATCCTATTTGTGGCGCATAAGCAATGATCACATTAATTTTTTTTCCTATTATCAATTCAAGAGCTAAGATTCTATTACCTTTTCTATTTATCCTAGCAACTCCATCTCTCCAAGTAGTATCCACAATAATATCTACTTCATTGTTTGTTTTATTTTTTTTCGTGTACCATAATTTAAAATCTGATTGTTTAAAAATTTAGCATTCTCACCCACTGTTACGGATCCACGTTGGGGACTTACGTACAAGCGCCGCGAGCCTCGAGTGGAGACCGCCTAAATTATCTTCAATATCCGTCCTCTTATTTTATGCACATTTTCGTGTTTTAATCTTCACTTTGTTAAACCCTAGTGAGAGGGCATTTTAGTACTTTTGTTGGACTTATTTCTCACCTTATATGTGGGGGTTTTCGGTTTGGGCAAGGAAGCAGAAATTAATATCAAAATCTCCTCTCTATTTTTTCTTCTCTCTCACTCTTTCTCCCGATTCCGCCGAACCCTAGACGCAGCCGACCACCGCACGTTGCGCTGTCCGCATACCGCCGCCATCCACTCCTTCCCGCCACCATAGCTTCTCGGGGCTCCAAGAAGACTCCCTCCTCATCCCTCGAGGACTTCTCTCCACTCTCCCGGTGCACGCGCTCTCAATCGAGGGCACGTTACAACTTGGTATCAGAGGGAACCCGCCTCCCCGCCGTCGACTCCCCAGATCCAGGGCTTTCTGCCTCCTCTGCGGTCGATTCCGCCCTCTCCGTGCTGCTACCCTCCGTTCAGCAAGCCTGCTCGCACTGTTCGTGCCAACCCGCACCACCGGGCCCATATAGCCATCCAGTCGCTACCACACCATTGTCCGTTGTCCGACCAACCTTCCTTGCAACCTATCCTCCTCGGCTCTTCCGTTGTCGATGGTTCCCTCCTCGCGGCCTCCACCGGTTTGCATCCTCCGCCTTCATCCCCTCTATCTCGAGTTTCTTCGTCTTTGGACGACGGAAATGGGGGCAGCCCTACCTTGGCTCAGATATTGGAGTCCTTCAAGACGATGATGGTGGACAACCATCAATCCCTCTTCGCCGCTCTCCGCCCGGACGGTATTTCGCCTCCGCCTCATCCCATTTCAGATTCTTCTCCATCCGTTCCGGGCCTACAAGTCGAGCTTCGGTCGCCCGTTATCCCCTCCCGCTCTGACTACTCCACCGTGCCGCATTATGTCAAACTAGACTTTCCGATCTTCGACTGCCGCGAAGATCCCTTAATGTGGTTGACTCAGTGCGAGCCAAGGGACCGAACGTGGTTGACTCGTGAGTCAGGGACACCGTTGTAAGCGCCTCTTTTGGCTCGAGGTTGCCGACCCCTCGGATGTGGAACTTGGGGATTACGGGCCAGAGGACCCAACGATCTCCCTAAATGCTATGTCCGCCCCCACACTTCTGATACAGTGCAGATGCCCGTCACCGTTGCAGGGCACCATCTCCTCCCCCTCATTGACACGGTCAGTACACACAGCTTCATCAACGATCTTGCCGCCCAGCGGCTCCAGCTTCCCATTACCAACCGCAGTCGATTGAGCGTGGTTGTGCCTAATGGCGATGCCATGGCCTGTACCGGGGTTTACCGGGCCGTTCCCATCATTGTGGAGGACTATCGTTCCCATGTCGACTTCTTCGTTATCGCCTTACCAGGATTCAACGTGGTTCTGGGAACGCATTGGCTGTGCACCCTCAGACTCATATTGTGGGATTTGGATAACTTGACGATGTCTTGGGGTTCCGGACCTCACCCGACGGTTTGGCATGGTCGTCCGATCATAGACTCGAGCAGCGTTTATTCCCTCCAGCTCGAGCCCACAGTGCAGCATGATCTCTCGTCCTGTCTTGACGAATATAGAGACACTATGGTCGCACCAACCTGGCTTCCACCCTCGTGCCGCCAGGACCACCGCATCTGTCTTCTTCCGAATACAGCCCCAGTGGTTGTCCGTCCCTTCCGCTACCCCTTCCTGCTGAAGGATGAGGTAGAGCGACAATGTGTCTATATGCTTCGTCAAGATATCATCCTCCACAGCGTTTCACCTTTCTCCTCCCTGGTCCTCGTGGTTCACAAAAAAAATGACTCATGACGCTTCTGTGTTGGCTACCATGCCCTGAACGCAGTCACGGTGAAAGATAAGTTTCCAATACTAGCTGTTGAAGAGTTGTTGGACGAGTTGAATTGTAGCCCGAGACCTTTGCTCGGGCTACCACCAGGCCCGCATGTTCCCGCTGACGATATGGAGAAAACGGCGTTCCGCATGCACCATGAATATTTTGAGTTCCTCGTGATGCCCTTCGGGCTCACAAATGCCTCATCTACATTTCAAGCCCTCATGAATGAGGTATTTCACACTCCCCTTTGTTGATGTGTACTTTTTTTCGATGATATTTTGGTGTATAGCAAGAACTGGGAAGCCCACCTCGATCACCTCTGCACGGTACTTCAGATGGTTCGCTCTCATCAGCTCTTCCTTAAGCGGGCCAAATGTTCCTTCGGCACGAATAGGGTGGCGTACCTGGGCCACCTCATCGACCATGTTGGCGTCTCTGCCGATCCTGTCAAGATTCAGGGCGTCCTCGATTGGCCCCTTCCCCAGACTCAGCGGAGCTCCGGGGGGTTCCTCGGCTTAGCAGGCTACTATCACCGCTTCATCTAGGGGTATACAGTGATCATTGCTCCTTACTGTCCCTCCTGCGCCGCCAGTGTTTCCTTTGGGATGACGCCGCCAAAACGGCCTTTCGGACCTTGCATCATGCTTTGGTCTCAGCCCCGGTCCTCTAACTCCCGGATTTCGAGAATGATTTTCAGGTGGAGTGTGACGCCTCCGAACACGGGTGTTGGGCCGTCCTGCAACAAGATGGACACCCAATCGCTTATTTCATTCGTACGACAGTCGTCTACCATCGGAAGCTCCCGGCTTACGAGCACGAGCTCATCGGCCTGGCCTAAGGCCGTTCACCATTGGTGACCGTATTTGTGGGGACGGGCCTTCATCATCCGCACCGATCATTTCAGCCTCAAGTATTTGTTGGAGCAGCGCCCGACCACAGTTTCGCAACAGCACTGGGTGAGCCGGCTTTTGGGCTATGATTTTCGGGTGGAATTCAAAACAAACTAAGTAGCTAGATACGATGTGGGATGAATGTTCTAGGCAGCGTGGCGTTAGTGTGACGCAATGGACCAAATGCATTGTTGGTGGGGAAATATGATGCTAGTGATTTCTAAGAGACATTTGAGAAATTTGAGGGGAGGGTGTTTCTATTGGAGGCGAGTTGAGTGAATTGAGGTGGTTTGCAGTGTTTGAGTCAGAGGGAAGGCTTGCAATGGAGCAGGGAAGGGGACAGCATGCTTGTGGTGGAATGGTGAAGAGGTGGTGGAGGGGATGCTATAAGTGGTAGCTGTAGAAGGGGAAGGGGAGATGGGGATTATAGAGGGAAGGGGAAGAAGTTCTGATGGGTTTGGAGCCACTGTCAGCATGTCGGGAAGGTGGCATTGCGGTCTCAAGATCACTATGACATATGTGGGTTGGACGACGTTGACTGCAAAAGGCAGAGAAAGCTCGGGGAAAAGTTGCCACAATCAGTGAATAGCACAGTGGAGACTACCAGTGGTTTCAGAACCTGTAGAGTAGAGCGGTGGAGCGGCTTCGATGCCAGATCTCTGGGCGACTTGGCGACATACAACAAGCCATAATATTTCAATGCTCAGGGTTAATGGTTAAATGTGTCTGATGGCTCGAATTATCTGATCAAATCATTTAATGTAACTCTCACTGTTCATCTCCGAAAAATAAATGGAAAGTACTTTAAAATATGAAAAGTTGTGCTGAACATGACAATGAACTCTAAGTGTCTATCCGACGATCAAAAAATTTCGAAAATCAATCAAATGAAGTGTGACTGATCTCCATCACCTACTCCTTCATAACCAGCAACCAACTTTTCACTCAAATATTCTCATCATCGTGGTTGAGGTTGGTTTCCTCAACTCTGATCGAGCCTCAAGCTTGACATAAGAAATCCATGTTGAGCAGTATTATTTGCTCTAAAGAAAGTTATTTCCCTTGTGTACTCGCTCAAATAGTTTCAACTTTACTTTTCATTTTGATTCAATTTCAAGGAATGATCCTATATGTGCTCGACTCAATTCAAGGTCAATTTTATTCAGGCTTAGCTCGTTGATCGCCTCATTAATTTTGATTGAAGCTTGATCCTAATTAAAAGCTTCTTCTCTCGCCTAACGTCCTGCAAACCGAAGTAACCCACCGGCAGCACCCTCTATTTCCTCCAGGAGCAGGAACACAACCCTTCTGCCTCCGCAGAACCTGCCTAGCACCCTAATTTACCATAAATTTCACTTCCTTGTAAGCTAACTACCCCCTTTCCCCTCCAAACGGCCCATCTCCGCAGCCGTAATCCCCCCAGCCCCTTCCTTAGTCCTCGACCATTCCCCTACTTCAACACCCTGAAACTTTTAGAATTGCTTCTTCCCCCCGCATCATCAGCATTTTGGCCCCTCAGTCTCCTATCTTCATGTAAGTTTATGATGAGTTATATTTTTTCATCAGGTTCTTATTTGGTGATAAGTATTTGCTTATAGATCTTTTAGGGTGCTGTTATTAGCAAACCCACTTTCGTTTCTAGCAAACCATAAAAAGACAGATTCTGTCATTTTTTGCATTTTTTTCTCTTCCCAAAAATTACTACTAGCAAACCAATCTTGCTTTTTAGCAATTTATGCATTTTTGAATTTTGAGCCCCAAATATTTCTCATTTGAAAAAGTGATCAACATGAAAGTTGTAGATCTTGATGAGATATACAACTTTCATGTTGATCATTTTTTGATTTGAAGCTGTTTAGGCCTCCAATTTGGGCCCTAAAAAAGACATGCACTGAACGTACAAATTTTCGGCGTGACTTTTTTCGGGCCTAAATCGGGGGTCTAAACTACTTCAAATCAAAAAGTGTTCAACATGAAAGTTGTAGATATCGACGAGATCTAAAACGTTCATGTTGAACACTTTTTGATTCGAAGCCGTTTATGCCCCCGATTTGGCCCCCGAAAAATTCACGCCGATCCCGGGCGTCCGTACATATGTACGACGTAACTTTTTTCAGGGGCCAAATCGAGGGTCTAAAGTGCTTCAAATCAAAAAGTGTTCAACATGAAAAATTGTAGATCTCGACGAGATCTACAACTTTCATGTTGAACACTTTTTGATTTGAAGCCGTTTATGCCCCCGATTTGGCCCCCGAAAAAAGTCACGTCAATCCCGGGCGTCCGTACATATGTACGACGTAACTTTTTTCAGGGGCCAAATCGGGGGGATCTAAAGTGCTTCAAATCAAAAAGTGTTCAACATGAAAATTGTAGATCTCGTCGAGATCTACAACTTTCATGTTGAACACCTCTCATGAAATTGTACGTATAAGACGCAGTTCAAAAGGACGTATATATTCTTATATACACTTAACTCGTATATACAACACATTCTTATAGGAATCAGAAATCAAATATATTTCTAAATCGACCGATATTTTGTTTAAATATTTTGCTGCAGATAATGATATTTTGTTGAAAAAACAGTTTTGGACATACTAAACATTTGCGGTATTTTGACTCATCTATAATGCTAACATAAGTGGTTGAATGAATACATTTGAAATCATTTGTAATGTCATTATATGCAGTGGGTTATTTTGAAAGAATGAATGTTTTAAATTTTTTTTATTTAAATTATGGTGATTTGCTAGTAACAAAATGGTTTTCAAATAGCCATTTTGAAAAATGAGGGCTTGCTAATAGTAATGGTTTGTTAGAAACTAAACTGGGTTTGCTAGTAACAGCACCCATCTTTTATTGTTTATGTTTACCTGGTGATTTGTTCTACTTGTATGGTATATTTGCTTAAAGTATAATTGAAACATTTGTATTTTACTTTAATTCGTAACTTGTTGATTTATCTAATGCTTCAAGTGTGATCTTTTGTGTCTAACCTTCATAATAGCTAGTGCTAATTGTAATTAATAATCGGACTACATTTGTATTCCAGCATAACTAAGCCCTCTCGACATTCCACCTTCTCACTCCATTAGAGTTTCTTAAGACACGTTTACACACCTTATTTAACCTACCTCATTTTAAGAATATAGTTAAGTTTCAACGTTAATTAGTTTTAGTCACGATGGAATGACTAATGAGTTTTCATTAACAGTATGCTTATAGTAGATATTATAGTTGGGTGCTTTGGCGTATGTTTTTTGCGGATGCTATAGTTGGGATCGGTGATCTTTTACTGAAGTGAAAGTTTAAAACAAGAAGATATCTTTTAGAGTATGGAAGGATTTGTATTGGTATAACAAAGACTAAATTACATGAATTTCAGGCATAGTCAATGTGTGATGATTTTAGTATCTTCGATCAATAATTCAAAAGAATGAGTGTATTGATACAAATAGAATCTCTATAGTTAAAGCTGATTGAATAAAATGAATTAAAGTGCTTTGTGTAGTACTATGTAATAAGAGGTTACCTTGAGACAATTGGGTCAGTTTGGCACGACAGTGCCTGTCGTGAATTTAGTTATTAAAGACGCAAGATGCACCAAGGCGCAAAGGGGTCTTGGAGCCTAGGCGCAAGGATCAAGACGCAGGCGCGCGCCTGACGAAGGCAAGACGCAACCACATCCATTTTAAATAATCAGCATCAAACATCATTTCAGTTTCTCGATCAAATTATTCATCTAATTTAATAATTAATCATTTATTATCTTCGTTTATATCTATTAAAAAATAGAATCAATGTGGTCACTTGAATCCTATCTAAGTCTCAATGAATAATTATCTTTCAGAGACCCTAAATCAATAAAAAAACTTTGTTCTTACGTTACTTTTTTCTTAATTTTTTGAAGGAAAATTTTACAACAAAAATCTCACTCAGACGCGTCTTTTATATTCTAAAAGCGCAACTAAGGCGCACAGAGGCACAAACTCTGAGCCTGGAGCCTTAGGCGCGCCTTTAATAACACAGGTCGTGAATGCGGTGGTTATGCAATGTCATCCGTTTGACGTTATGCTTTTTCTCCTGTGAGTTTGGACAAAAACACCACCATCATGAATTTGTGTTTGACATGACAGATCATGACCGCCACAAAAAAACTAGCTTTGAACCAAAAAATGGATGAAGCTCCTTGAGTGAGGTCAGACGTTCATGAACGACAGTTCATAACCACTGCATTCACGACGCCACTGATAAGAATGATGAATCTCAAGTCAATTTCTCGACAATAGTGTGTGTATAAATACCCACACACACACACACAAGAGGGGGTGATCCCAACACCAGAGGTGACTCTAAGATATATCTACCATATACATTATCTAACACCCTCCTCCCTCCCCTCCTCAAATTCAAGTGGGATCATACACCAAGAGTTTGGACAATAGATATGTATGTTTGTTTCGCGTCTGTGACTTAGTCATCAAATCTGCAAGTTGTTGCTCAGAAGGAATAACGTGAAGAGCAAGAATACCACGACCATACTGCTCTTGTGGGAGGAAAGCATCCATCCCGATATGTTTGGCAAGAGAGTGTTTCACCGGGTTCAGAGTAATCTAAATGGTACCAGTGTTATCACAGTAGAGTGGAGTGAGATCTGGAGAAGCGACACCAAGGTCCTCAAGAAGCCAGCAGAGCCAAATAATGTCATAACGATGGTTGTCAATTGTCATAGACCGAAGCTCAGCCTCAGTGCTGGAATGAGAGATACCAAACTGTTTCTTGGACTTTCATGCAATAAGTGAAAAACCCAAATACAGACAGAAACCCGCGACAGATCGACAATCAACAGGATCACTGGCCCCGATAACATCCGAGTAAGGCTGGAGAAGAAGAGGTCTCGTGAAGTCGTCGCCCGGAGAAAATGCAAGAGCCGCGATAGATGACTATAATGCACAAAGATAGGTGCACCAATGAACTCGCTCAACACATGAACAATATGGGCAATGTCGGGCCGAGTAATAGTGAGGTAGACGATAGCGAGTAGGATTAGAAACTGGAACCCCATCATCCGGAAGTAGTTGAAGGTGAAGCTCCATAGGGGTGTTCACGATGCGAGAGTCAGAGAGAACAGTCCGAGCTAAGAGATCTGATGTGCAATGTCGCTGAGAGAGCTGAAAACCACAGTATGTAGAGGTGACCTCAAGGCCCAAGAAGTAGCTCAACTTTCCAAGGCCGGTTATCTGAAACTGCTGCTGAATGTGATGTTTGATAAATGTTATATGAGAAGGATCATCATCAGTAATAATCATATCATCCACATAAAGCAACAGAAGAGTTCATCGACAAGAGGAGAAATGCACAAACATGGCTGAATCATGTGAACTCGGGAGAAAACCGGCGGTTGTAATGGCTGAGCTGAAACGTGCAAATCACGTGCGTGGTGCCTGCTTGAGCCCGTAAAGAGCTCGTCGCAAGCAGCATACAAGGTCTGAAGGAGAAGAGAGACTGGGAGAAGGAAGCATGCACACATCCTGCTGAAGGTCGTCGTGAAGAAAGACATTTTTCACATCGAGCTGGAACAGAGATCAGCGGCGAACAACTGCAACCGCAATGAGAGTACGAACCGTAGTCATGTGGGCAACCGAAGCGAAGGTCTCGTCATAGTTTCGTCCCTGTTCCTGCTGAAAATCACGAGCCACAAGCCGAGCCTTGTAACTCTCTACAGAATCACTTGAATGAGTCTTGACCTTGAAGACTCACTTGCAAGTAATAAGGACAACACCAAGGGGAAGATGACAAACTCTCAGGTACGAGTGTGCTCAAGCACCTCCAACTCAGCAGACATGGCAGCCTGCCACTCAGGTATCTAGGCAGCCTCACGATATGAAGTTGGCTCTGGAGTACTACAGGAAGTAGCTGGAAGGGTGGGCGGCGGGCAGGTCTCGTGGCTGGAGATCAGCGGAGGAATTAAGGGCCGGTGGTTAGAACTCAGGCAGAAGATGTCGATGTCGACGCGATCGGACCAGGTGACAGATTGGATCAGAAGAAATAGCTATCGATGTCAACGGGATCGATCGAAAGAGAACAACGATTATCGATCGGATCGATCAGAAGAAACATCGATCTGGAATCAGTGATCGGACCTACTGGAGACGTGCTGGCGACCCGTTGGGATTGGGATCAACATCACCGGGATCAACAACGACAAGATCTAGATCAACAACGCTCGACCGAACCTGCGACGGGATCGGAGACTGCGAAGGAGGAGCCTGTGACGGGAACACTCGACTTGATCGGCTGGTGCGACTAGGGTAGGGAACCCCCTCTGATACCAAGATAGGAATAATGAATCTCAACTCATTTTCTCCACAATAGAGTGTACATATATATATAAAAGAGGGTGATCCCAACACCAAAGGTGACTCTAAGATATATCCACCATATACAATATCTAACAGCCACCACCATGCCATACAAACTCAATATAAACTGTATAAAATTGCTAGTGGATCAAATGATGTCTAATGGATCTGTATGTTGGTAATATAAGAGTCGATATCCAAGTTCAAAAATGAGAAAGCTGAGATGGATGTTTCTTTTTGCATGGTGGCACCGTGGCAGCGATCGTGAACGCGGCTGTCATGAACCGTCGTTCGTGAACGCCCTACCTCACCTAAAAGAATTCATGCATTTTATGCTAAAAACTAATTTATTTATTTTTGGCAGCGGTCATAACCTTCATCTTGCCAAACATACATTTCATGATAATTGCGTTTTTGACCAAACTCATTGGAGCAAATAAGCTACGCCAAACGAAGCCTAAAACTTCAGAAACGGTTCTTGTATCTAAATAATATTTATTCAATATCAATAATTGCCTGCAAATGAAATTCTCATAATAGTTTTGGTTTTTTCCCCCTCCTTTCTTCAGTTCCTCACGCAGGCTTTGGATTGGGATTTGAACGGCTCGTACAATTTGCAACTGGGATGGAAAACATAAGGGATGTGATTCCATTCCCTCGCAGCCCCGGTTCCGCCGAATTTTAACGCCCTCGTACTTTTTCCCCGATATTATTTATGAAATTTAACTTTTTTTGTTGTAATTTCAGGTTGCAATCTGTATCATTGTTGTTTATGAAGAATAATTCAAGTAGAGTCTGTTTTGGTCGTTGTTACTGAGATGACATTATCATTATTTTTATTTAATTTGCAATAATATGCAAATGATATTGTAATGTAACCTATCTTAAATAATTGTATGTAGTATTTTTTGGGGCAATTTTTTATATATTTTTTATCGATGGTAAAAATGTAGAGAAACGGGAGCTGTTTTTTTATTACTCACTGAAGTTATTCACACTGCTTCGATATGTGAGTGATATAGTAGAATGAATGCTTCATTATACTCTGTGAGCTCAGACAGTGATCAGTTGTGTCTCCGGCTTGGCGCATGTCGATGTGCAGAGCATGCTTTGGAGCGCTTCGAGCTTGCAAACTGCGCCTCAGAGTGCGTTGAGCAACGCTCGGAATGTGCCTTCCAGCATGCCGGGCGCATATATGTAACCCATGTGCAACTTTAATGCATCCAAAGATGCATTTTGTAATAAACACAACACCTCCAGTTGTCTGTAGTAATTTATTATAAATTAAAAAACAAGTCAAAGTAGCATGCATTCTATGAGCTAGCAACTTAGCAGGGATGGAAATATTTGTCAGCGACAACACAGTAATAGTTGAATGGTGAGAGCTAGAAATAGATGTGAGATTTCTAGCTGTCCGTTCTATTTTGTTTCCTCTAACAAGAGCAATTTCGGGCCCGTTTGTTTCAGTAGTTAGAGTTGGAGCGGTGGGAGCGGAAATGTCGGGAATGGAGTGCCAAGAAATGGAGGGTGGTGGCATCTGTGCCCTAAACACCAGAAATGACTTTTTTTTTGAGTGTTGGTGTTTTTCTCGCATTGTAGATGGAGCATAAACGTCAGACAAACAGAGCTTCATCAAACGCTGCCGGAGAGAAGAGGGCAAAACAAACAGTGCCCTGCGCCGGCGTTAAGTTGGCACTTGGCATGGATCACACAAGGCTGATGGAGAGCCAAAAAAAGCCCCTTAGGGGAGAAATTTTATTTAAATGCCCAAAAAAACCAGACGAAAAATGTGATTGTTATTAGTACCGCAGTTTTAGCTAGTCGCACCGTTTTTCTCCTAATTTTTTGCGTCTTTTGTAAATACGTCTTGTACATTCATTTTAAGGACCTACAACTTTCGTGTTGAATCATTTTTTAAAACATGAGCGTATTTTCAATGTACGTCTTGTACATTCATTTTTAGGAAAACTGTTCAACACAAAAGTTATAGATCTCGTCTAGATCTACAACTTTAGTGCAGAACACTTTTCCTAAAAATATATGTACAAAATGTATTTTCAAAAGACACAAAAAAATTAGGAGAAAATACGGTGCGACTAGCCAAAACTGCGGTGCTAATAACAATCACCGGCTCAGTCCTGAAATTGCAGCCGATTAGATAACTAGCCAGGAGCCCTTCCCGGCGATGGCTTCCATCTCCTCCGGCAATCTATCCTGGCATCATTAAAGCCGATAAGCCCGGCGATGGAATCTGCCGCCCTTTTCCGCCCATTCTCCTACTCCTCTTCTCTCGATCGCCCTTCTCTCAATCTCCCCCTCTCCCCCTTGCAAATAACCCTAGTCTCCTTTTTCAGATGCCCCGTCGATCAACGCAAGACGAACTCATGGATTCACCGTCGGCGGATCCCACTCCTCCATCTCCGGCGCCACTTTCGCCCCCTCGTTTTCGCCTGTCAATCCCCCCTCAACAAAGAGATCATCAACAACGCTGCAAACTCATGGCCGCCGCCCTCTCCTCCGCCCATCCTTCCCAACTGGAAGCCTCCTCGGGCTCTATGGAGAGGCCTCACGGCGTTGATCCTCGCCGGCCGGGTCATATACCGCCCTCTCACTGGCCGGATCCACCTCCGCAACACCTTGCAGCAGTTGGAACGCGTGGGGCCGCGCTCCGTAGGCGTCTGCCTCCTCACTTCCGCCTTCGTCGGCATGGCTTTCACCATCCAGTTCGTCCGCGAGTTCACCCGCCTCGGCCTCCAGCGCTCGGTCGGCGGCGTTCTCGCGCTCGCCTTTGCCCGGGAGCTAAGCCCCGTGATCACCTCCGTCGTGGTCGCCGGCCGCGTCTGCAGCGCCTACGCGGCCGAGCTCGGCACGCTGCAGGTCTCCGAGCAAACCGCCAGCCTCCGCATTCTCTTCACCCGTCCGGTGGACTACCTCGTCGCCCCGCGCGTCCTCGCCTGCGCCATCGCCCTCCCCTTCCTCACTTTCCTGTGTTTCAGCGTCGGCCTGGCTTCCAGCGCCCTTCTCGCGGACGCCGTCTTCGGCGTCAGCATCAACATCATCCTCGAGTCCGCCCGCCGCGCCCTTCGCCCCTGGGACCTGATTAGCTCCATGATCAAGTCTCTTGTCTTCGGCGGCATCATCTCCGTGGTCAGCTGCGCTTGGGGAGTCACGACGCTGGGGGGCGCCAAGGACGTCGGCGAGACCACCACCTCCGCCGTCGTGATTTCCATTGTCAGCATATTCATTGCGGATTTCGCCCTCTCCTACTTATTCTTCCAGGGGGCAGGGGATTCTCTCAAGTATGCCATGGGTTAGTTAGGCTGTTGGAAGCTGCCCTGTTCAAAGGCCCAGCTTCTCTCTATCTTCTCCAGTGAAAATCTCACCCTGCAAAGAGATGTATCTTCACTCACCGCATCTGATTTTGTGGGAACTCTTTGGTTTTATGGAAGCAAATGAAATTTGAAGTTGCCAGAGATGAAGATTTTAGGTGATGATTTTATTTGTATTTAACCTGTGTTTTAGGCTCCATTTGGGAGACTTGGGCTTCGTTTGGTTTGGCATCTCGCCGCCTCCGTTTGGAGCAAATGCCGTCGGACAGCGGGTAAACAAACGGTCAGCGGCGGCATTTGCTCCGTTTGAATCCGCAACAAGGCGGAAACGGCCCCAATCCATTCCGTTTCGACCCCCATATCTCCCCCTCCGGTTCCAAAGTGACGTTTTGACCCACCGGATGAACCTGCCACCGCCGAACCAAATATAGCCTTATTTTCACCGGTCAAGCGGTTACGTACGCATGAACCGAATCTTAATTAAGGACCGGTTCATGCGCGGTGAAAATAAATCCCCCCGAACGGAGCCTAAATTAGATGGGAAATAGAAAAAAAAAACAATCTTCTTTTCCACTCAATTTCAGGAGCGTTTGGCACGGTGGTGCCGGTCGTGAACATGTGAGTTAAATTGTTTAACGCCCACCTAAAGAACTTCATCCACATTTATGTTTAAACAGATGAAATTTGTTAGGTGGTCGTTAATGATTGACGGTTTAACCCATGCATTTACGACCACCACCGCCGTGCCAAACAAAGCCTTCTACTCTTCTGTGATCAATTGAAGCAGAAATATGCATGAACCCCGTATCTCAGTATTTATGGGGAAATTTGGGTCGGATTTTACACAAAAGTTGATCTAATTTTAGAATTTCCTTCCTAACTCAGGCATCCCTAAGCTGGGGGGATTGGATTATTGGAGAACCTCTTTCATTAGCAAACCAAGAAAACACTTTAGAATTATTAAAAGTTCTTCATATTTTGTTCTATGTATCAGCAGAACCAAGTGAATGAATTTGTTAATTTCCTGCCAAAGTGTGTTGTAGTTCATCTCCACTATTATGCTTAGGTGAAGTTAATTCTCATTCGCTTCATCCATATATTGGAATGCAGTTAGTGCCATGAACTTAAAACTGGTTAGAGAACTTCTTGGTAGATGACAGTTTCTTTTTCTTGTTGTTGCTAAGCTAGTAAAAATAGTTTTGTTGTTGTCTAAGGCTTTGTTTGGGATCTTTTACACCAGGAAGAAGAACAGATGTGATGTAGGGTAGAGTGTGTGGTGGACTCCTAGGATGCATGCTAGTGGTGAGTGGGTGACTCCCGACTTCCCAACGACTCTATGCATGCACTCCTCGCAGTTAGGCGCGTACAATAAAATCAAACAATTAAATATCATAAGTAATTAGTGCATCAAATTATAAATGCGAACGAATTTTTCGTTAGGCGTAAGGCAGTGGCTTTCCTCCGCAAGGAGGGCCAAATTACAAGTGTGCTGCGGTTAGAGATTTATCCAGGAGTAAAATACTATAATAAATTGTAAAAATCCAGGTAAACATGTAATAAGCAAACTGTCACAATGTTTTACAACCCAAAGAAAACCAATACAAAACACAATACGAATACTAGAACTGCTAAAATAAAATGGATCTTAATGTTGGGCCCTAAAAGTGGGGTTCCGATGATGGGGAGACCGAATCGAGTAAGGGGAAGGCTGGTCGGCGGTTGTGTGGGCTGGATCGGAGGGGGGGGGGGACTGGATCTGGGCTGAAATGCCCAGATCTGGGTGAAATCGATGGCGGGTGGGCTGTTCAAGGTGGATCCAAAGGTTAGGGGATTTGCGGCAGCAACCAAGGAGTAGGGGGAGAGGGTTGGGGGGGATCTGGGCTGGTTGGCCCAAATTTGGGTGGATCTGGACGGGAAAGGGCAGAGAAAGGTGGCTCCATGGTGGTTACAGCCTTACAGGCGACGTCCTGCAGGGAGTGCACTGGGAGGGGGGATTTGGAGTGGCCGGCGGATGGATTTAGGCGTAAGTGGGCAGCTGTCTTGCAGGGTGGAGGCTGGTGGAGCACCTAATGGTGGGCGGCTGCTTGGAGCGAGGTGGATGGTCGGCGGGCTGAATGTGGATGGGTGTGCGGAGGCTTGAAGGGGACTGGACAGCAGGTCGGTGAGGGGAAGGAGGCGGAAAAACACAAACAATAGGTACTTACCCAAGGAGTCGCCACCAGGGGGCTCCATGGAATCTGCATCGCGGAGATTACCAGAATGAAGAAGAAACTCTCTAAACATTCAACAATGAAGAAAATAAAGCGGGCCTAAACATCCTATTTATAAGAAACTGAAATTAGGATACTCGGAATCAAAGACTATGATTGACCGATGGTTTTGAGGCCAAAACTAAATGAAATAATATCCGAAAAATAAAGCTATATATGAAAAAATCTCGGATCAACAAGCCAGACACATTCGCGGTGGCGGATCGCTGATTCGATTAAGTCCGCCTGCGAGAATAAGCAAAGGTGGTGTCCGCCTTGCGTCGAGTCACGCCAGATGGTCTAGGTCAAATGCTCTAGTGGCCGCTGCGATCCACTGAAAACTCGTCATTCCTCAGGCAACTTATGAATGACGTCATGCTTGTACTGAAGCCTTGGGCAAACCTCCTATAGAAAGTGGCAAGTTCATGGAAGTTGCGGGCCTCGTAGATGTTTGTCGGTACGAGCCAATCACGGACTGATTTGAACTTCTCGGAGTCAACAGATACGCCAGTGAATGACATGATAAATCCTAGGAAATGGACAGACTCTGACAGGAAGGAACACTTCTTCAGATGCACATACAATTTCTTCCGGCGTGGGGTGCCAAAGAGAAGCCTCAGATAGTCTAGGTGGTCGGCTTGGGACTGGCTATAAATCTGGATGTCATCAAAGTATGCAACCAGAAATTTGTCAATATAGGGTTGTAGTACCTGAGTCATGACCCGCATAAACATGCTCGGGTGGTTTGATAGCTCAAATGACATGACTAGCCACTCATATAGACCATCCTTGGTCTTAAAGGCCATCTTCCACTCATCTCCATCACGAACTCGAATCTGATGGTACCCACTACGGAGGTCGATCTTGGAAAAGATCTGGGCACCAGACATAATATCCAGTAGGTCATCGAGTCGTGTGATGGAGAAATGATATTTGACCGTAATCTTATAATTGCACTACTGTCAATGCACATGCGTCATCTTCCATCTTTCTTAAGGGTAAGAAGGGTGGGGACTATACACAGACTCAAACTCTCTCGGATGAATTGCTTCCGAAGAAGCTCGTCGATCTGCCTCTTGAACTCAGTGTGATCATCCGGGTGTATACAGTAGTGGGGAAGGTTCGGAAGAGAGGCTACCGGGACCAGGTCAATTGCATGCTGAATTTCCCCAGAGGGGGCAATTCATTGGTGAGCTCATCAGGCATGATATCCACAAATTT
The DNA here is from genome assembly GCA_039513925.1 of Platanthera zijinensis. Classification (NCBI taxonomy): domain Eukaryota; kingdom Viridiplantae; phylum Streptophyta; class Magnoliopsida; order Asparagales; family Orchidaceae; genus Platanthera; species Platanthera zijinensis. The sequence continues at coordinate 126,721,871 of CM077097.1, read as the reverse complement.
GTCCAAAAGGGGACAGACAGCTGGGGGATGGTTGTCGGAGGGTCACTCAGAAGCCATGGTGGTCGCCACAACATAAATAATATTGGACTCAACGCATTCTCGCAAGAACTCACCTTGCTTCAGGATATGTAGGGGTCTCGAAGAGCTCGTGCTCACGGAAGGCTCAACCTGACCCTTGGATTTCTCCTTGGGTTGGGTAAATGACAATGTGATCTTCTCCCCTTGTCATAAAATACACGCGTGTTCGAGCGACCGAAAGGTCCGAAACACGTGATATCGCTAAACATGCTCGGGTGGTTCGATAGCTCGAAAGGCACCGCGGAGATTACCGGAATGAAGAAAAAACTCTCCAAACATTCAGCAATGAAGAAAATAGAACAGCCCTAAACATTCTATTTATAAGAAACTGAAATTAGGGCACTCAGAATCAACGGATATGATTGGTCAATGGTTTCGGGGTCAAAACTACATGAAATAATAGCCGGTCGCATCCGCGGTGGCGGATCGCCGATTCGATCAAGTCCGCATGTGAGGATAAATGAAGGCGGGGCCCGTCTTGCAGTGGGTCACGCCAGATGGTTGGTCCCCGGTCAAGATGAGTCCGAACAAATATTGTGTCAAATTCTACCGTTAGCAAGCAAGCCATCATGAGAGCATTACGACCGTGTTCATTGTAACTGTGTTCTCAAGGTTTATAATAAAGTTCATAATAAGGGCACTTTTCATCCATCGGTTCATAAAAAAATTCTAAACTTGGTATAGATTTCAGTGGGCTTGTATTTGCGCTGTGGGAATTAAGTAGACTGCATCTTGGCCCATAAGCAGCGGCTTCCAGCGGAAACTTGATAGGTATCAAACAGTAGAACTTTCGTGGGAGGAGAATCACACGTCTTGCTGAATGTAGTGAAGTGGATGAGAAGTTGGGTTAGGTGTCGTCAGCTAGCTAGACTTTGCATTTATGAGTTAGTCAAACTTGGACTATTTCAACATGGGTGCTGTTATTAGCAAACCCTATTTGATTTCTAGCAAACCATTACTATTAGCAAGAGGAGAAAAAAAAGAAGACGGAGCTCAGAGGAGAAAAAAAAAGAAGACGGAGCTCAGAGATTTTCGGCGAAGACTTAATTCTCCGTTCATTCGGCTCAACGTGCGTCCACTTGTGACTTTTCCGTTCCGGTGATTGCTCCCGCGATTGCAGCTCAAAGCTTTGTTTTTTCTTAATATACTTATAAAAAGAGAGGTGGTCTGTCGATCACCCTCCTAGAAATTCTAACTCTTGTACTCAAATTCAACTAATGAATTTTTGTGAGAGCCGGGCACCTGGCTCCCTCTAGCTAAGACGGCGTGGTTAGTGTGAGCGCTAAGTGACCCACAACAAGCATAATAGTCATGCCTCTTAAAAAATGCCTCCACAACTAAAATGATACTTAGAATGCATGCGAGAGTTCAAAATGATTATGGAACGTTATAAAAAGGCGATTGTTAACCGCAACCCGTTATTTGCTAGTCGCACTCCAAAATCTCCTAACTTTTCGCACCTTTTCAAAATACGCCTTGTACATGCAATTTCAGGAAAAGTGTTCAACACGAAAGTTGTAGATCTCGGCGAGATCTACAACTTTCGTGTTGAACACTTTTCCTGAAATTTCATGTACAAGACGTATTTCTGAAAGGCGCAAAACCTGAACATATTTCCAAAGTACGCCTTGTACATGCATTTTTAGAAAAAGTGATCAACATAAAAGTTGTAATTCTCGACGAGATCTACAACTTTTGTATTGAACACTTTTCCTAAAATTGCATGTACAAGACGTATTTCAAAAAAGCGCGAAAAATTATGAGATTTTGGGGTGCCACTAGCCAATAAAGGGGTTGGTTAACAATCGCCTATAAAAAGAATTATATTTTGTTATTAATAATTTAATAATAAAATAAACCATAATTCAACTAATTTACTATTTTCTTGTATATGTACCCTACATATGTTGAAAGGGTGCTGTTATTAGCAAACCCACTTTGGTTACTAGCAAATCAGAAAAAAATGTATTCTGTCATTTTTTGCATTTTTATCTCTTCCCAAAAAATACTACTAGCAAATCATTCTTATTTTTTTTTATTTTTTTCATTTTTGAATTTTGAGTCTCAAATGTTTCTCATTTGAAAAAGTGATCAACATGAAAGTTGTAGATCTCGATGTGATCTACAACTTTCATGTTGATCATTTTTTGATTTGAAGCCGTTTAGGCCTCCAATTTTGACCCGAAATGAGACACTCACGGAACGAGTCGTCCGTACAAGTTTTTCGGCGTGACTTTTTTCGGAGCCCAAATCGAGGGTCTAAATTGCTTCAAATCAAAAAATGTTCAACATAAAAGTTGTAGATCTCATCGAGATCTACAACTTTCATGTTGAACACTTTTTGATTTGAAGCAGTTTAAGCCCTCTATTTGTCCCCCGAAATAAGTCACGCGTCCGTGCATATGTTCGGCATGACTTTTTTCAGGGGCCAAATCGGAGGTCTAAATTGCTTCAAATCAAAAAGTGTTCAACATGAAAGTTGTAGATCTCGTCGAGATCTACAACTTTCATGTTGAACACTTCCTATGAAAATGCACGTATAAAACACAGTTCAAAAAGACGCGCATATTCTTATATGCACTTAACTCGTATATATAGCACAACACATCCATATAGGAATTGGAAATCAAATATATTTCTAAACCGGACAATATTTTGTTTAAAGATTTTGACACAGAAAAAAGAGTTTTGAACATACTAAATAAAATTTTGCGGCATTTTGACTCATTTCTAATGCTAACATAAGTGGTTGAATGAATACTTTTAAAATCATTTATAATGTCATTATATGTACTGAGTTATTTTGAAAGAATGAATGTTTTAAACAAAATTTTAAATTTTTTTAAAAAAAATTATGTTGCTTTGCTAGTAACAAAATGGTTTTCAAATAGCCATTTTGAAAAATGAGGGTTTGCTAATAGTAATGGTTTGCTAGAAACCAAATAGGATTTGCTAATAACAGCACCCTTTTTTTATAGCTTTTTAGGGGGTGCGCTGATAATTGGTTTTTTTATAGCTTTTTAGGGGGTGCGTTGATAATTGCTCTCTTAGGAATTAAATGGATGAAAATGAGCGTTTGATTACGGTCATCTGGATTATCAATTTTTGGAATATGATCCCCCGGCGATTTGATTCTGATGGCGGCAGTAAGGGTGCGTGAAATTCAAATCCGAAAGCGGCAGTGACTTCATAACGGAAAAACACATAAAATTGAAACATTAATCAAATGATTTGATGAAATTTTAATGGAGATTCATGGGATGAGATATTTTGAGATTTACAACTTTATACCAAGAATACACGAGTTATATAGCTCCGATCATAAAACAATTCTAAAAGTTCCGTCACATTTTGAGAAGTTTGATTTTTTAGGCGAGTGGCCGCGGGTCCGGGGGGAGTGCTGTGCACACGCCGCACAGCACGGTGCTGTGCGGCATCCAACGGTGGGCGTTGAGTTCGAGTGCGCTGAGATGCGTGCACATCACAGCACAAATCTCGACGCTTGCACTCGATCTCAACGCCACCGTTGGATGCTGTGCACAGCACCGTGCTGTGCGGCGTGTGCACAGCACTCCCCCCGGACCCAGTGGCCGCCACCACCGGCAGCCCTTCTACGGGGATTCTATCATCATGGGGTTGCAGATGAAGGGGTTGAGATTGACTGGCGAAGGAGGTTGGTTTAACGGGCAAACCACACACGTGCAAAAGATCCGTGAGAAGCAGCGGGCGCCTCTCAGAGCGCAACCTACTCTTCCAATCATCCAATAATAGCATTTACGCCGACACAATCCCAAGTAACATCTTTTACCGGGCTTCAACCGTAAATACATTTCTTGGCAGTCTTTTGCCGCAGTCGCTTCAAAGAATCAGATCAAAAACATTAGTATTATTATTGCTCTTACTATTGCTAATTAATTTACCCAAATTAATTAAATGCACATCAAAAATTGATTTCTACACATATAGAGAGAGAGGGGGGCCTTCGAAAAACACGGAACACAGTTTCCGCGCACAATTTTCCATCCGTTGTATTTAATCTAATGGCTTTAAATATAATTTGCCGACGAGCTCAGGGCTGTCAGCTGTGACACAGAAGCGCGGCCAGCGACTGCGGGCTCACAAGCCACCGGCCGCCCCACTGTAAAAAAAATGCAATGGGGCGGCGGCGTGCCCACAACCGCCGGCCGCCCCATTGCAAAAAAATAATAATAATAAACAGCGGCAGAGCAACCGCAATTGCAAATTTTTTTACAGAAGGGCGGCCGGCGGCTGCGGGCTCGCCGGCCACCGGTCGCCCAGGGCTCGTCGGCATGGACCCCGACGAGCCCATGGCGGTCGGTCGCCGGCGAGCCCGCAGCCACCCCGCTGTCATTGGGCAAGATGAGCGTTGATGGGATATTTGCAATCGGACGGCGATGAGCAGTAGCGCGGAACTATGCTATATCCATTACGCGGATATACATATTTTTGATATATATACATACGAACATCTTCACATGGGCTACGCTCGTGCTCGATGCTATCGGGCGGGCTTCGGCTGCATCAAGACGGGATTTGCCCGCCTTTGCACGACCTTCGCCCGCCTTCGCACGGGCTTCACCTGTGCTCGATGTGTCGTTGTGGGCTGTGCCCGCATCAAAACGGGCTACACCCGCAACATATACATATGAGTACTCAAAATGATCGTAAAAAAATATAAATCAAAATTACAATTTTATTTTTTTATAAAAATGTACGTTTTGCCGTAAAAAAATTAATTTCTCTCTCTCACACACACTCTCTCTCATATAACTGTAAGAGGCTTATTATATTCTTTTTTCTTTCTCTCTCCTCTCTATTCTAATTTTCTTTCTCTTTATCTCTCCATCTAAAATATAAGATTTAATATACTCTTTGATCAAACGATTGAGATGAAGTATTTGTTGTGGTTGAAGATATGTATTTGAAATATATGACAGAGATATATATAATAATGCTTGTGTGTGTATTTATGTGTATGATTAGCTATATATATTTATACTATATTAAAAAAAATATCTACTTTAATTTATATTCATCTTTTTTTTTAATCCAAGCATTTAAATATATTGTTAATAATTAACGGGACCTCTCCTAGTCTAGTGGGAGTTTGCATAATTACTCTTATCTTTTGAAATTACGTTAATCTCTCCTCTAGGTTTTTCAAGTTTTCAAAAATGTCTCCATTAGAAATATGAATGAAAAATAATAAAATACATTCATTATTTTTAATGTAGGGTTATTAAGAGTAAAATTGAAATATCATAAAAATTTTGTCTTATTTTATCATATTTCATTTATATTTCTAAAGAAAATGAACACATTGATAAAATTGAATATCATAAAATAATTTTACTGATTTTATCATTTTTCATTTATATTTCTAACAGAAAGGATATTTTTATAATTTAGGAAAACTTAGAGGCAAGATAAATGTAATTTTGAAAAATAGAGGGGTGCAACCTCTAATTATGTAAACTCCCAGGGGAGGATCCAGTAATAAACCCTTTAAATATATATATATATATATCAGATTAATGCAAAAACGCGCAGCGCGTTTTGCTCTAAAAAACGCGTTCCCCGAAAATACGGAAAAAGCACCCCCTAAACAGCATTTTTAGAAAAAGTGGTCAACATGAAAGTTGTAGATCTCGACGAGATCTACAACTTTCATGTTGACCACTTTTTCTAAAAATGCTGTTTAGGGGGTCTATTTTCAAAAGGCGCGAAGGGGGTTCCGCCCGGTAAATATTACGAATTTTTTTTTTTGCGCGGACCTCCCTTCGCGCCTTTTGAAAATAGACCCCCTAAACAGCATTTTTAGAAAAAGTGGTCAACATGAAAGTTGTAGATCTCGTCGAGATCTACAACTTTCATGTTGACCACTTTTTCTAAAAATGCTGTTTAGAGGATGTTTTGTTCATTTTTCCGAAGAGCGCGTTTTTTTGTCCAAAAAGCGCTGCGCGGAAATACAGTGTCATATATATATATATATACATATATATACATATATATATATATACATATATATACTTATATATATATACATATATATATATACATATATACATATATACATATACATATATATACATATATATATATATATACATATATATACATATATATATATATACATATACATATATATATATATATATATATATATATATACATATACATATATATATATATATATATATATATATATATATATATATGTATCTATGCTATATTAAATGAGAAAAATGACCTTTAGTTAAAAATTCTATTTTTGATTTTCTTAAAATTTATATGTTTTTCATTTGATTAAAAAAATGTGTTCTCCTATGGGCAAAATCTTTTACATTCAATAAAAAAATGTGCTCTCACCATCGCTCGTCAACTCTCATGCACAAGAAAAAAAACGAGCGACAGACGAAGTAAGGCATTCGGGAATTTGCGAGTAGCGGGAGCGTTGTCATGTTGGGGCAATGTCATGACTGAAGTACTGTCGTGTAGGACATTGGGGCTCATCCCGTGCACTGTCACGATTGAGACACTGTCGCGATTGATCGTAGGGGTGGAGCTATCTATGTAAGTCATAAAGTCATCAAATTAGAGTTGAGAGCAAGAGAGAGAATACTTACTATATATATCACCAAAACTCATAAGAAGTATTAATAGCAGGGCTATTGAAATCTTTCGTCGAGAGAACCCCATAACTAATTTTGATGATGCGTAAAGATACGTCCTAGAGATTGTGCGGTTGAAGAAGCACAATTAAGGATGATGGCTCTATCAACCTAATCTCATATTCTCAAGTATATATACTAGAGATTCTAAAGCATAGCAAATACTTTATTCTTAATTAGTTTTCTTATCTCTCATCTATTATTTGTTTGCAACCCACTTTCAAATTTCTCCATAGCGCTATTATTTTTCCACAGAATCACTAATTTTATTAATATTTTTTCTAATGAATATAAGACCTGATCAAGCATTAATTCAAATATTCAAAATTTTAAATATTTTTTCGTTAATTAATATGAGAATTGTCCTAGCATTCTTTGATATTTTCTAAATGGTCCATATTTCCATTTTTTTAAACTCGTCCTCTTTTAATATTATATATTAGTTGACTTCTTTCGTAATATAGTAAATGTTGTTATTTCTTTTCCCCCAACTACTAATTCTTCTTCTTTTCCACCTTGCCATGTGTGCCTGAGTGGGAATGCCGTTTGGAGGGATGTCGGCCCTGGCGCCGGCCGCCCCTCTCGGCCGCGGGCAGTGGTCGTGAGGTGGAGCCGGAGGGTGGCGGCCCCAAGGTGCGTCCGCGACCTTGCGTCCCTCTTGCGGTCGCGATCTTGCGTCCCTCTTGCGGTCGCGACCTTGCGGCTGCTGGAGGAGGCCGCGACCCTGCGACCACGAGAGGTTGCTACAGGGTGCGGCCGCCGGGGGCAGCTGCAGGGCTTGGCCGCCGGGGGGCATGGGGAGGCTGGCCGCGAGGTGCGGCCGTCCCTTGCGGCCACAGGAGGTTGCCGCCAGGGACCTCTCCTAGTCTAGTGGGAGTTTGCATAATTACTCTTATCTTTTGAAATTACGTTAATCTCTCCTCTAGGTTTTTCAAGTTTTCAAAAATGTCTCCATTAGAAATATGAATGAAAAATAATAAAATACATTCATTATTTTTAATGTAGGGTTATTAAGAGTAAAATTGAAATATCATAAAAATTTTGTCTTATTTTATCATATTTCATTTATATTTCTAAAGAAAATGAACACATTGATAAAATTGAATATCATAAAATAATTTTACTGATTTTATCATTTTTCATTTATATTTCTAACAGAAAGGATATTTTTATAATTTAGGAAAACTTAGAGGCAAGATAAATGTAATTTTGAAAAATAGAGGGGTGCAACCTCTAATTATGTAAACTCCCAGGGGAGGATCCAGTAATAAACCCTTTAAATATATATATATATATATATCAGATTAATGCAAAAACGCGCAGCGCGTTTTGCTCTAAAAAACGCGTTCCCCGAAAATACGGAAAAAGCACCCCCTAAACAGCATTTTTAGAAAAAGTGGTCAACATGAAAGTTGTAGATCTCGACGAGATCTACAACTTTCATGTTGACCACTTTTTCTAAAAATGCTGTTTAGGGGGTCTATTTTCAAAAGGCGCGAAGGGGGTTCCGCCCGGTAAATATTACGAATTTTTTTTTTTGCGCGGACCTCCCTTCGCGCCTTTTGAAAATAGACCCCCTAAACAGCATTTTTAGAAAAAGTGGTCAACATGAAAGTTGTAGATCTCGTCGAGATCTACAACTTTCATGTTGACCACTTTTTCTAAAAATGCTGTTTAGAGGATGTTTTGTTCATTTTTCCGAAGAGCGCGTTTTTTTGTCCAAAAAGCGCTGCGCGGAAATACAGTGTCATATATATATATATATACATATATATACATATATATATATATACATATATATACTTATATATATATACATATATATATATACATATATACATATATACATATACATATATATACATATATATATATATATACATATATATACATATATATATATATACATATACATATATATATATATATATATATATATATACATATACATATATATATATATATATATATATATATATGTATCTATGCTATATTAAATGAGAAAAATGACCTTTAGTTAAAAATTCTATTTTTGATTTTCTTAAAATTTATATGTTTTTCATTTGATTAAAAAAATGTGTTCTCCTATGGGCAAAATCTTTTACATTCAATAAAAAAATGTGCTCTCACCATCGCTCGTCAACTCTCATGCACAAGAAAAAAAACGAGCGACAGACGAAGTAAGGCATTCGGGAATTTGCGAGTAGCGGGAGCGTTGTCATGTTGGGGCAATGTCATGACTGAAGTACTGTCGTGTAGGACATTGGGGCTCATCCCGTGCACTGTCACGATTGAGACACTGTCGCGATTGATCGTAGGGGTGGAGCTATCTATGTAAGTCATAAAGTCATCAAATTAGAGTTGAGAGCAAGAGAGAGAATACTTACTATATATATCACCAAAACTCATAAGAAGTATTAATAGCAGGGCTATTGAAATCTTTCGTCGAGAGAACCCCATAACTAATTTTGATGATGCGTAAAGATACGTCCTAGAGATTGTGCGGTTGAAGAAGCACAATTAAGGATGATGGCTCTATCAACCTAATCTCATATTCTCAAGTATATATACTAGAGATTCTAAAGCATAGCAAATACTTTATTCTTAATTAGTTTTCTTATCTCTCATCTATTATTTGTTTGCAACCCACTTTCAAATTTCTCCATAGCGCTATTATTTTTCCACAGAATCACTAATTTTATTAATATTTTTTCTAATGAATATAAGACCTGATCAAGCATTAATTCAAATATTCAAAATTTTAAATATTTTTTCGTTAATTAATATGAGAATTGTCCTAGCATTCTTTGATATTTTCTAAATGGTCCATATTTCCATTTTTTTAAACTCGTCCTCTTTTAATATTATATATTAGTTGACTTCTTTCGTAATATAGTAAATGTTGTTATTTCTTTTCCCCCAACTACTAATTCTTCTTCTTTTCCACCTTGCCATGTGTGCCTGAGTGGGAATGCCGTTTGGAGGGATGTCGGCCCTGGCGCCGGCCGCCCCTCTCGGCCGCGGGCAGTGGTCGTGAGGTGGAGCCGGAGGGTGGCGGCCCCAAGGTGCGTCCGCGACCTTGCGTCCCTCTTGCGGTCGCGATCTTGCGTCCCTCTTGCGGTCGCGACCTTGCGGCTGCTGGAGGAGGCCGCGACCCTGCGACCACGAGAGGTTGCTACAGGGTGCGGCCGCCGGGGGCAGCTGCAGGGCTTGGCCGCCGGGGGGCATGGGGAGGCTGGCCGCGAGGTGCGGCCGTCCCTTGCGGCCACAGGAGGTTGCCGCCAGGGGCAACTGCGATTTGCATGAGTAGTGGGATCCATTGCGTGGATCACGTGCGGATCGCGCACGTTGATCGCGTGCGCAGTGGTAATTTTCATCATCTCCACCAAATTGGTAGAGATTATGGGTGATCGGCTACTCACACCTCATTTTCTCTATATTTCCCCCCAAAAAATATTAACTCCTCTTCTAAGTATTTTCATAATAGTAATTATTGCAATTTCTTCTCTTTTTCCACCTAGTCATGTGTGCAATCCGGATCCTCTCTATTTCAAGTGAAATGGAGGGGATCCATTTCATATTTAATGGAGGGGATAAATCCAAAAAAAATCTAATGACCAACAATTTTTTGAATAAAAAAATATAAAAGCAATGAAAAAACAGAACCCGTTAGATGATAAAACAAGTAATCCTATCTGTGAAATGGATCCCCTCCATTTCAACTGAAATGGAGAGGATCCTGATCTGTGCGGGAGCGGGATGTCGTTAAAATGATTGCATATTGTTACGGAATAGATAATACAATATCACTACCAGAAAAGTGTACTTAAAACTTCTTAAGCTCTAATTGATCAACTGTGAAATAAAAGAAGCCGGGTGGTCACTCTAAGTGCTTGCCTCCAGGCAGTGGCACGGGCACTGCGGTGTTCAGCATGAGGTCGAGCGACCTCTTAGAAGACGGTTCGGTAGTCTGCCCAAGGAATCGTGGCAGGTATCGCCCTTGGCTCAGAGCGGACTCATCTCCTCGGCATCTGCATAAGCGGCACGTGGTTACACCCCTCTTCTCTCAACCCCCCACCGCTCCGCGGTAACCCTGGTGTAGATGGAAAGAGCTATCACTTCCCTTACATGCAGATGACCAGTTGTGCAACACGCCAAATCAATCACGCCTACCACGTTGCACTAGCGCTACCGCTCCGCCCTAAGAATGCTTACAGGGAAAGAGCAGACATCTTTCTTATATAGCAGGACACCTGGGAGAAAAACGCATAAACGGACCTACCGCCGAGCGGTTACCCTAACGTTGAGCGGTTACCCTAACGTTAAGCGGTTACCCTAACGTTGAGCGGTTACCCTACCGCTGGCGGTAACTTAAGCATTTTATAAAAGCGGTTGTTTCTCTTTTTGGTGGGGTTGAACCTTAGAACGAAGATCAGAAGGTTGTCACGTCGTTTCTGTAGCAATGAGTCGCCGCCCAAGGAGGACTTTCACCCTCAAGCCAAGAACGAAGAAGATCTTCGAAGACCGCGAAAAAAGAATGGAAATCAGGGGACGATTAACCGCACAAGGAACGGGAATCAAAAGTGTTGGTCACTCACCTCCTCTGGAGACAATATTTGAGGGAGCAAAATATCATCTTCTTAATCTACCTTTGTATTCATTTTCTTTTCACTTTGTTGTATCGTGTGTGGTGAAATTTTCTGGGGGAGGATATCGGATTCCGGGGAGTCCGTGGAAATAGTCCGGGGAGGATTCTCTGGAAATCGTTCGGGGAGGATGTGTAGACCGGGTAGGTCTAGGTAGGGCTCGGAGATCTTCGGGGGAAGGGAGAGAGCCAGCTCGAACACCTTCTGGGAGAAGGGAGAGAGCCAATAGGTCCGTGGGGGGGGGGGGTCGGTATGAAAAATGCAAGAGTTTTCTATTCATCGCTTACGATCTTCGGCGTCATGAAGATCAACATTTTGTAATTTTAAGTATCGATCTCTTCAATATTCTAATGAGATCATGTTTACTTGTTTTGATGATTGTGTGTAGCCTCAAGTCTCAACACGCTGAATCGATCACCTGTGCAAAACGAACGAAGTTTACTCACAAAAATATGATTTCTGTGGGATATCGCCGGCGATAATCCTACCGTCCCGCAATACCACACAAAATGCATATTCCTATTGCAAAAAAGATTTAAAACTCGCATTATCGCAGTAAACCTTATTCCCCTCCCCTCCCCTATACGATTGCCTACATATCCAACAAATTTCACTCAAGTATTCAACCGGGTATTTGCATAAAAAAATTCCCCTCAAATAGTCAGCCAGGTTTTCACACAAGTGAATTCACCTCATAAAGTCAACCCGTTCGTTATTCGCACAAGGAAATTCACTTCATACCATCAACTAGGTACTGCCATATACGCATTTTCTTTATCAGATAACCAGGCATCTGAATAAGCTTATTTTCTTCATATTGTCAATGTGGTACTCACAAATTACACGCATTCCTTCTATCGCCTAACCACATAGGTATCATGCAGCAGAACTTTCCTGAGACAAGAATCACACATTTTGCTGAATGTAGGATCCGTTTGGCACGGTGGTGGCCGTCGTAGACGCATGGATTAAACCGTCATTCGTTAAGGATCGCCTAACAAACATCATCCATTTGAACATTAAAGTCGATGAAGTTCCTTAGGTGGGCGTTAACGAATGACAATTTAACCCCCATGTTCATGACCGTCACCAAACGGAGCCGTAGTGAAGTGGATGAGGAGTTGGGTTAGGTGTTGTCTCAAGTCTGAGTCATTGATGAGCTAGCTTGACTTTGCATTTATGAATTTCTTTTGGCTTGGTCTCCATGCCTGCCGATAATATCAATATTTACCTTCTTCTCAACTTTGGACTCGCTTGGTCAAAGTTTCTCAAATAAATTGAGGTCAAATTTTGGTTTGGGTTAATAGCCTTCGGCGTATTATTAAGGGCGGCAAACCTGGCCAATGTTGTTGTCGTTTGTAGGAAAAAATACAGAAAATAGTAAATTAGTACATCTTAGTCAAACTTGGACTATTTCACCATATGTAAGGGTACATATACAAGAAAATAGTAAATTAGTTGAAATATGGTTTATTTTATTATTAAATTATTAAGAACAAAATATAATTATTTTTATAGCGTTCCATATTATTTTGAACTCTCCCATGCATTGCAAGTTTCATTTTAGTTGTGGAGGCATTTTTTAAAAGGCATGGCTATTATGCTTGTTCTGGGTCTCTTAGCTCTCACACTAATCAGGCCGTCTTTGGCTGCATTTGGCACGGCTTATCGCGGTTTATTTGCTCCGGTGAGGTTGGACAAAAACGTCATTGTCATAGAATTTATGTTTGGTATGACAAATGCTACTATCATTACCAAAAAAAGAAATTAGTTTAATGGGGCATAAGATTTTGGTATGACAATGACATTTTTGTCCAACCTCACCGGAGCAAATAAGTTGCAATAAGTCGCGCCAAACACAGCCTAGCTAAAGTGAGCCAGGCGCCCGGCTCTGACAAAAATTCACTAGTTGAAGTTGAGTACAAGAGTTAGAATTTCTAGGAGGGTGATCGACAGACCGCCGCTCTTTTTACAAGTATATTAAGAAAAAACAAAGCCTTGAGGTGCAATCGCGGGAGCGGCCACCGGAGCGGAAAAGTCACAAGTGGACGCAAGTTGAGCAGAATGAACGGAGAACTAAGTTTTCACCGAAAATCTCTGAGCTCCGTCTTCCTTTTTTTTTCTCTTACAAATGAAGGTCTGAACGTTTTTTATAGCTTTTTAGGGGGTGCATTGATAATTGCTCTCTCTTGGAAATTAAACGGATGAAAATGAACGTTTGATTACGGTCATCTGGATTATCAATTTTCGGAAATATGATCCCCCGGCGGTTTGGTCCCGGCAACGGCAGTAAGGGTGCGTGAAATTCAAATCCGAAAGCGGCAGTGACTTCATAGCGGAAACACACACAAAATTGATACTTTAATCAAATGATTTGATGAAATTTTAATGGAGATTCATGGGATGAGATATTTTGAGATTTACAACTTTGTACGAAGATTTCATGAGTTTTGTGGCATTTAGTTAGACTTTTAACCTGCGGTGCGGTTGAAACGCACTGTTATTTTGGGAGTAAGCTACGTTTGGCATGGCTTAATCTAAAAACTCCGTTTAATTTATGTCGCAGTTTTATTCATATCCCGATCCGCATTTTTTTTCCTGCGTCCAGCATCAAAAGCAGCCGCAAAAGCCTGGAGTATCTTCTCCCGAAACCCTATCGCCATTCCTAATTTTTGCTTGCTAACGGCTACTTCCGGATCTAGGGTTCCCAGTTCGCGTCTCATCCGCGGTTCTTCCTCACGCAGCGCGCCGCCGGTGGTCCATCTTCTCCGCTCGCTGGCTGTACAATCCCGTATCCGGCGAGTGGGTTGACGGGAGCCCCGACCAACCGGTTTAAACCGCCCAAGTCCCAGGCGAGCTCGGCAGGGAAATACTTAGGCCAAGTTCAGCTTCCGCCGGGCCGAGTCGTTACCCCATTGGTCTGCCCATAGCCTCCCAAAACAGCGGAGTTACGTTGTTGGCAGGCCAACCTGGGTTGCACATAGCTATTCAGAAAAGCGGGATTTGGCTATTTGCAATCCGTTTGCATAATCTTATAAATAGGACACAAGGGGTACGTATCTCAGAAAGGCATGCTCACTGGTGCCCGGTCTTCTAGCGCTTTCTGAGATACCTTAGCTTCAGCACTTGGCTAAGGAGGGAAAGCGCTCTAAGATCTTTCGGGTGTGTGGAGGGACCTCCGTGCTGGAGCATTGGGTCTGTCCCTAGTTCTTTTTCCTTAGTTCTTTGGGCTCGCAGGAGAGAAGTAAGTGTGTGATCACCCCTTTCCTAAGGGTGAACTCCACGAGACCGACTTTTCGGTTTCAACATTTTGGTGCGGTGAGCGTGGACCGTGATTAGCAAAGAAAATCTTTTGCAAGTTCGATGACTGGAGATGAAGGACGAGGTTCAGGCGGGGCCAACTCGCCACCCCCTCCCCATCATGCAGCAGCGGAGATGTCCGCGGAGCTCATAGAGGAAGTGTTTGGGCTCGTCAGGGTCGCACTCGGCATTCGGGCCGAGAGCACGACACCGGCAGTTCCTGTGGTCGGCGCCCCACCCTTGGGCGACAACGCACCCATTCGGCGGGCTGGGAAGGAGGTCGTAGGCGGAGGCAAGCGCGAGCTGTGGGGGCGAGTCCTGTTCCCGGGCTCGGTAGGTGAGTACCAATTCGGCGAGACGGCAGGAGGGGAGTTCCTAGCTCGCCTGGTTGAGGGGGGAAGCCATTTCAGCAAGTTCGTTTCTTCTGCCCCAGTTCCAGAGGGGTTCAGGGAGCCGGAGATGTCCTACTACACCGGGAAGGGAGATCCGGTCCGGCACGTCCAATGGTTTGAGGACGTGGTTTTGATCCGACAGATGTCGGATGGGTTTAAGTGCAGGCTCATCGCAATCACCCTCAGGGAGAAGGCAAGAGACTGGTTCCACCAACTCCCGGCCGGCTCCATTTACTGTTTTGAGTACCTGCGTTGGGGTTCATGTTGAGGTTCTCCATGTCCAGAAAGAGGATGAAGGAGGCCGAGTCTTTGTTCCGTGTCAAGCAGGGAGCAGGCGAGGCTCTAGGGAGCTACCTGGACAGGTTCCAGGAGGAACTGTCCCAAGTACAAGAGATGTCGGGGCACACCATGATGGTTGCCTTCACCTCGGGCCTCCAACCCGGGTTTTTCTTTATGGAACTGAAGAGGACGCCTCTAGTGTCTTTTGAGGCACTCATGGAGAGGGCGGCAAGGGAGGCCGATATGGAGGCGACACACCCAGAGTTTTCCCTGAGGTTGGTCAGGTGGGCAACAAAGGAGGAGAGGCCAAGGGGTGGCCGAGCTCAGGAGGAAAAAAGGGTTGAGCCCCAGCAAAGGGAACAGCAATAGCCCAGGTGGGAGCATCAAGAGCCGACCAATCGGCTGGTGTGGAGGCCGGAGTGGCAGGACCAGGCGCCACGGAGAGGTTATCATGGAGGGGATAATCGCCAGGGTGTACATGATCAGTTTCACCCCCAGGGCAGGAGGCAGGGTCAGAGACCCCCTCTCCTTGATCAGGAGGAGGCTATGTCAATTGCTCTGGGGGTAAGGAGGAGAGGACAACCAAGAAGAAGGGGGGAGGTCAGGGTGGACCTACCCTATTGCGACTTCTATCAGGAGGAGGGGCACACCACATCTATGTGCCCGGAGTTCCTCGAGATGAGGTGAAACAGGGAGGAGGAGCAGTGACAAGACAAGCAGGGTGTGCGGATTGAAGATGTCCGACCTCGGGCGGAGGAGTACAGATGGATGACTGACCCGAGTTTGGAACCCGAGGAGGGATTAGAGTGGTCCACGGGGGGTAGGGGTCGAGGCTTCCCGCAAGGCAAGCATCCACGCCATGTATCGAAGGAACATTGGCTCAACATCCCAGACCCCGCCCCCGGATGAGAGGATTACCTTTTCAAGGGAGGACATGTCGGGCCATGAGGACCCTTTCTGCGATGCATTGGTCATTCAGACAGCCATCAAAAATTTTACCGTCTCCCGGATCCTCGTTGACAACGGGAGTTCCGTCAATGTCATCTTCAAAAAACCATTCGACGTGATGAAGGTGGAGGCCAAGAGGGTGTTGGCCTCTGATGGGCCTCTCTTCGGATTCTCGGGGGAGAGGAAGGAGGTGGAAGGAGAAGTGGGGATCCATGTCAGCCTGGGGGGCAGTTCAAGAACTGCAGGTTCGTCATCGTGGACGCCCCCAGCAGCTATAATTCCATCTTTGGATGACCTATCATCAACGCTTTCCGATGCGTCCCCTCGTCCTTCCACCAATGCCAAAAGTTCAACGCGGAGGGGATCCAGGTCCGAGTCTGTGGCGATCCCAAGACGGAGAGGGAATGTTATGTGACAGCGGTAAACTCCATCTCTTGGCAGGAGGGGGCCGAGGAGATGGAGTGGAAGATGGAGGAGGCGGAGCAGGAGGTAGAGGAGAACCGCGCTCGGGAGGAGGAGGCGGAGTAAGTCCGGGAGTTTGCCAGAACAATGGTCATAGAGGAGGCTGATGAAGAAGTCCTTACCCCAGGAAAGGAGGACGTTGAAGAATGTGGGGAGCAGTCCCGTCTGGAGTCAGCAGAGGAGGTGGTGGAGATGGAGGTTCTCACCCTATGAGGCATGATGGAGAAGGTTCGCGTTAGCGGGGGGCTGACCCAGGAGTCCTAGGGCAGGATGCTGGAGTGCATCCAAAAGAATGTGGACATCTTCGCCTGGATCGCCGCGGATATGTCGGGGATCGATGCTGACGTAGCCTGTCATCGCCTCAACCTGGACCCGGGAGATCGCCCCATCTAGCAAAAGAAGAGGTCCACTGCGGACAAGCTGGCCGAGCCGATCAGGGAGGAGGTAGCCAAGCTTCTCAAGGCTGGCTTTGTATCTGAAATACAATACCCCGGTTGGGTCTCCAATGCAGTAATGGTTAAAAAAAGGAGACGGCCGGTGGCGCATGTGTGTTGATTTTTCTTTGCTTAATAAATCATGTTCCAAGGATTGTTACCCCTTGCCTCAGATCGACGCGTTGGTTGACTCAGCCATCGGTTTTCCTGTAATGAGTTTTTTAGATGCATTTTCAGGTTATCACCAGATCAGGATGCACCCTCCCAACATCAAAGATGTCTCCTTCATCACCTGGGACGGGTGCTACTGCTACAAAATAATGCCCATTGGGCTAAAGAATGCAGGGGCAACCTATCAAAAGATGATGGACAGGGTCTTCTAAGAGCAAAGGTGGAGGAACCTGGAGGTATATGTGGATGACATCATGGTCAAGAGTCGAGATGTTGTCTCTCACCTCTTGGACTTGGAGGAAACCTTCACCACCCTACGCAAGTATAAGATGCGGTTGAACCCCCTGAAGTGTGTCTTCGGGGAAAGCAGGGGCAAGTTCCTAGGTCATCTCCTTACCCCTATAGGTGTGGATCCCAACCCAAACAAGGTAAGGGCAATCATGGAGTTGGGATCACCTCGGAATGCTAAGGAGGTGCAACGGCTGATAGGGAAGCTGACAGGATTGAGCAGGTTACTCTCCTGTGCCGGAGATAAGTGATCCCCCTTTTTTAAAACTTTGAGGGAGAGCCAGAAGTTCGAATGGACTAGGGAGTGCGAGGAGGCATTCCAGGCCTTGAAGAGGCAGTTGACTCTGGCCCCCCTGCTCCAAGGGCCAAAGGAGGGGGAGGACCTTTTTTGTATCTAGGTGTTGGGGCAGAGGCCTTAAGCTCCGTCCTGGTTCGGGAAGAGGGGAAGAAGAAACTCCCCGTATATTATGTAAGTCGGGTAGTGCACTTTCCCATCACCAACAACAGGGCCGAGTACGAGGCAGTGATCGCAGGGCTACTTTTGGCCAAGGAACTGGGGGTACTTGATGTGGAGGTCCTCACTAACTCCATGGTGGTGGCTTCCCAGATCAACGGGGAGTTTGAGGCAAGAGAGCCTACCCTTCAACTATATTTGGAAAAGGTGAAGGGGGTCATCTATGCGTTCCAGACCTTCTCCATCCGACATGTCCAGCGGGAGGAAAATGAGCAGGTGGATCAGTTAGCCAAGCACGGCCCCCTGGTGGGGGGGGGGTACCATCACCGACCTGTTCCGCCCATCCATCGAAGAAGGGGAGCTGATGGAGGTGGATCAGCCCCCCACGTGGATGGATACCTTCATCACTTTCTTTTCCACAGGGAGGTACACGGAGGGGATGGACAGGAAGAAACGCAAACACAAGTCAGCATACTACCTCATGCGCGATGGGCAGTTATATCGAAAGACTCTCTTGGGATTGTTGGCTCGTTGTGTGGCCGAGAGGGAGGTACCGAGGATTTTGGAGGAAGTCCACTCCGGGGAGTGTGGTAGTCACTCAGTAGGTCGAACCCTGGAAGAAAGGATTATCAGGCAGGGATACTTTTGGCCTACCCTGGGCCATGATGCTGCCGAGTTCGCAAAGAAGTACCACAAATGTCAGTTGTTCGCTCCCCTCCAACTACAACCAGCTCAGCGGCTCAAGAGCATCATGGATCCTTGGCCTTCGCAATATGGGGAATGGATCTGGTAGGGCCTTTTCCTCAGGCTAGCGGGCAGAGAAGGTTCCAGTTGGTAATGATCGATTACATTTCTAAGTGGTTGGAGGTGAAGGCACTGGCCAAAGTGACCTCCCAGGTGATTAGGAATTTTATTTGGGGAGAGATCATCTGTAGGCACGGGCTGCCCCAGGCCATAGTCACGGGCAACTGGCC
This sequence comes from Platanthera zijinensis, assembly GCA_039513925.1. Classification (NCBI taxonomy): domain Eukaryota; kingdom Viridiplantae; phylum Streptophyta; class Magnoliopsida; order Asparagales; family Orchidaceae; genus Platanthera; species Platanthera zijinensis. The sequence goes on along the minus strand of CM077097.1, from coordinate 126,702,753 downwards.
TTAGTTCGCTAGTACCGAGTTCATCAATTTCAGCGGGCAGCTCGGGATTGACCTCAGGTTTGCTTCAGTTCACCACCCCAGGAGCAACGGGCAGGTGGAGGAGGCAAACAAGATCATCGTCAACTTATTAAAAAAGAAGGTGGAAAACTTGAAGGGGAGCTGGGTCGAGCAACTCCCTTCAGTCCTCTGGTCCTTGTGAACTACCACAAGCACGGCCACGGGTGAGACTCCCTTTAAGCTTTCCCATGGTTGTGAGGCCTTGCTTCCGGTGGAGTTTGAGGTCCAAACACCTCGAGTGGCAGAAGCCAGGGAAGGCCGGGAAGAGTGGAGAGCCGAGAATGAGGAGGATCTGCGACTCTCCCTGGACATGGTGGAGGAGCTGCGCGACCTATCCGCCATCCGACAGGAGGAGGTAAAGCGAAGAATGGCTAAGTACTTCGACAAGCATTTCAGGGTCAAATAGTTCACGGAAGGGGGCCTGGTCTTGAAAAATGTAGTCGCGGCAGGAAGTTCAACCGCTGTCGGAAAACTTAACCCCAACTGGGAAGGGCCCTATATTATACAGGAAGCACTAAAGTCGGGAGGATACCGCCTCCAGAATGTGGGGGTGAGACCCTGGGTAATACTTTGAGTGACGATGATCTGAAACGCTTCTATCTATAAACCTTGTATGTGCTTCCTCTATGAATATAAATTGTTCAATTCTTTCAATCTTTTGCTTGGCAATTACCTTAATGGTAGGCGAGGTTCAGACGCTCACCGTCACTAAAGTGTTCTAAGTATTCTCGCTCTAGGGTTAGGTCTCGATGCTCCTGCTGTCAGGCTTCTACCTAGCTGACAGAGCTAGGGTCTCGATGGACGTCGTTATGACCCCGGGACTGAGCCCGGAGGATGTTCAACACCCGCCGTCAGGCTTTCACCTAGCTGATTGTCCCGGTGGTAGCACCCGGGAGTGGAAAGTGTTCTAAGTACTCTCGCTCTGGGGTTAGGTCTCGATGTTCCCGCTGTCAGGCTTCTACCTAGCTAACAGGGCTGGGGGTCTCTATGGACATCGTTATGACCATGGGGCTGAGCCCGGAGGATGTTCAACACCCATCATCAGGTTCTCACCTAGCCAATGGGATTAGTGGTAGAGCTCGGGGTTTTGGAGACCAATGAAAGAGGGGTATAGCTCACGGGTGAGCTGAGTACTCGCGGGCGAGCTGGATGCTCGCGAGCGAGCTGAAAGTTTGTGGGCAAGCTCGAAGCTCCCAAACCTGACAAACGGCCGGACCCCAGGGTCTCATCACAAGCACGCGTCCTAACTCAGGTGTATTCTAACGACATGGTCGATCTTAGTGAGATCACCCAAGGTGGAAGGCTCACAGACAATTACATCGCAGCAAGTAAGTTCAAAGGAAATGAAGATAGAAAAAATCATGCAAATTTCATTCATTAATATTGCTGACATAAAAGGGGAGCTCGCCTCGGCGAGTTTACAAAAAAAGTGGGGGGGAGGAAATTACAAAGCTATACTTGGTCAACTCTCGTCTTCCTCCCCTGACGTGTTGCCCTCCTCACTCCCATGTCGCTGGTCCTTGTCCTTCATCTCCCCGAAAAGCGAGGCGAAGCTGTCTTCCTTCTCATCAGGTGGGCTCGGCGGGAACAGACTTGGCAGGAGGTCCCGAACTGCGACCTTCTCGCAGCCTTCCACCAGTACCTCTGTACCCCTCATGATGTCCAGAAGACACTCGGCAGACTCGATCGTGTTAACTCGCAGTCGCTCCATGACCTCCTTTTCACCGAAGACTTGCGGCCTCTGATAGGGGTATGGGGGCTCGCCGCCACCCTCGGGGAGGAAAATCTCTGCCTGCCGAAGGAGCTCGCTATGGATCCCCCGGTTCTGCTCCTTTAACTGCCCCACCTCGGCCTCCAGCTTGGTAGCGCGAGCTGATTGCTCTGCAGCACGAGTCTCCTGCTCGCTGGAGCGAGAACTTTGCTCGGCAAGGCGAGCTCGCAACTGGGCGACCTCTTCTCCCAACCCGGTGGCGTGAATCTGTAATTTGCTTGCGGCCTCGGCATCCTGTGAATCGAAAACTGAGAATATTGTTGCAAAATGTACAAGTGAAAACAGGAAAAGGTGCCCGATACTTACCAGCCCGCCTACAGCTCTTACGAGCAGACCCTCGATGATGTCGCACTGTCTCTCCGCATCAACGGCTTTGTCCTTCGCCACGTCGCGCTCCTGCTCGGTTTTCAGCAGGAGCTGGCTAAGGTTGAAGCCGCGACGCTCCATCATGTGGTGCAGTTCCAAGGACCGCATATGCGCCCGCAGACCCTCGTGACCCGCTAGCGAGGGGTCATGCGTTTGTAAGCCTTGGCGCCGTCATGACCATAAAGGCCGAAGTAGAGCGCATAGGCGTGGTCGGTGGGAGGTTGGCGAGCACCCCAAGAAGGGTGGCAAGTGGAGATGGAGACCCGATGAGTCTGCTCATCCCACCTAACCATCGGCTCGCCAGCCGAGTCCTTGTACTTCCCCCCATGCCGAAAAGGGGGTGGTCCTTGGGCAGGCCCAGCTCGCGGGGCGCGATCTCCTCAGCAGCATCGGCGGAGGAGGGCTCGCGCCCCCTTTGATCCTTCCCTGTTATTTCTTTTAGCGGGCTCTCCGGCAAGGCGTCGGAAGAGGTCGCAGGCGAGTCCATGTATGTGGGGGACAACCTTTTCACAACCCAGGACCTCTTCTTCTGATTCGGGGTCCGGCGAGGCGGGCCCGACCCCTCGGTGTTCAACCGCATCTTGCTAGAGGAGGGCTGGGGCGCCACCTTTTCATCTCAGCAAGCCAGCGCGGCCGCCCGAGCGAGCTGGAGCGGGTCAAAATAAAGTCCCAAACCCGCAAAAAGCGGGTTCTCGGGGATGAGCCGCTCCCCTGCAGAAAAAAAACTTAGTCAAAATTTTGTTATTATTTCCGCCTAGCCCAGCGAAAAAAGGAATCTAGGCATACCTTCACCGAGGAGGATGGGCAGGAGAGAGTCGAGGTCTCGGCGGAGGTGGGCGACCTCGAAGTCCTTGTGGAGGAAGAACTTATGAAACTCGGAGTCGTTACCAAATACTGCGGGGGTGGGGGGAGGTATACCTCCTCGCCCTTCTATAGGGGTGAAAAGGGGATGTTGCTGAGATCACCCTTGATGAAGGCGATTGGATATACAGTTATGATTTTTGTTCGCACCTCGCGAACCTTTATGAAAGAGCCGTCGAAGTAGGCGACCCCGTCGGGGGTGGCTTTGTAAGAGAACAACTTCCGGAAGACCGTCATGTTGAACTCTATAAGCTCCCGTCAGAGGTAGCAGGCAAACTGAACCATCATAGCGACGACGTTCGGGTTAAGCTGCGCGGGCACTGTAACGACTCCACCTGTTAAATAACATATAATAGAAGGTCTGGCTGGGGCCCCACACTATATATCATAAACAGACGGCGAGGTCACTGGTTAATACCAAAATACAATCGCACCCCAACTCAGAGCAAGCTAGCGAAAGATTTTAACAATAATTTGAACTCAACCCAAGAATGTCCATTATCTATATGTAAACCACAGTTATATACAACATCTTAAAGGAAAGTACAGCAAATACAAACAAGTTGGGCTTAAGACCTTACAGTTCCTCTTTTCATAGTGTGGATTGCATACATCGGCGCGCAGCCCGGCCACACATGAATAAAACACAACAACATTTTGCTTAGCCTTCAAGGGCTAGCAGCAGTAGCAGCAGCAGGGACTTCCGCCCTTCATTTCCTGCTCGGCTCTCCAGCACCTCCACAGGGACAGCCCACCGAAAAGGTGGTAAACAAGGCAACGGTCAGCATTCAGCTGACCAATTTATAGCAATCATACCCCTTTCCAAGGGCAGTAGCATTCCTTCCCTGCATGCATAGCAATGCATAGACAGATATATCATATCTTGTTCTCTCACGCACAATCAATCCATCACAACTGTCAGCCACACGGCCCGACGATCCGTGCACTCAGGGCAGATTCTTAGTGCACCGACGAACCAGGGTCAACAACACCGTTTACACGGTATTGAGCATTTAGTCTTAATGGCGCACAGGCCTAAGACTCTCATTATGTCACTGACAAAAGCTCAATGCCTTGACGCTCTCCTGTACAGTCGACATAACGCAGGTACAGATCAACCACCCCCATTGCTCAAGTCATCTTGCCATCACCGAGTACAGCGTCCTCGAGGCTACATCTGAAGGCGCGGGTCGGTTTCACCTTTCTTGTTCGGCAAGAAGCCTTTTTCAGAGCTTGCAGCTCACACTAGCCAAAATGTCCACCAAGAACTGGCTTCATAATAGTCACGCTATCCACAAGGACTGGATACACTGTCCACAATGGACTGGCTACACTGTAGCCAACAACACAAGCAGTACAAAGGTATTTTCCTGGAATTCCTCATTCCAGTACTTCTTGCTACTCCCCTTCACAGGCACAACCCATTGACTCCACAAACTACATGTTTATACGCTGAGTCTTCTCCGGTGCGCAAGATGCAACATCACCAATCCAAACCAACCTGTCTAGATGGGCTTCACACAGTATGTCTATCCCGTACTACACATTTCCGGGTCTAGATACAAACTCAAGTTGGGATAGCAACTATCAACCCACAAGGATCACTTACTCTTCCACCTTTTGGTGGATGATCTCATACTCATGCATAAAGGAGGACTTCACTTGTCCAATGAAGGAAGATCGTTACCCTTGACGATATCTTGGGAGCCATAGAAATTCTAGCCGGTTGAAAAGAACCGCAGCGGCTTTGCCTCCACAGATTTGGCCTCGGATCTCGAATCGGAACTCTAAAGCTCCAGCGGTGGCCGGATCTTCTCCTCTTCCTCCTCCTTGCTCCTTTCCCTTCTCTCTTCTCTTTAGAAAGAGAATATCCAAGTGAATAATGAAATCTTCACTCAAATCCAGGGTTAAACCTAGTAGGGAATAACCTGGGCCACAGGATCAAGGATGAAGGAAACGAACGACCACAAATCGCCCTCAAAAGTCTATTTTTTGGACTGACTCGGCCTGTGACACACCTGTATCACAGGTCATGTACTTCAAGCGGTACACGAACTGACTCAACCAGCACAAGACACAGCCATGTGACACGCCCGTATCACAGGCCGTGTGCCATGACACGGCTTCAGACACGCCCGTGTCTGGCCCGTGTTCACCACGCCTCACTGCCTGGGCAAATCCAGAGAAGGGCACGGCCCTGTGACACGCCCGTGTCACAGGCTGTGTGCCTAGACACAGCTGCAGACACGCCCTTGCCCAACCGTGTTAACTAGGCCGCAAAAACCCGAGGAGGACACGGCCTCTGACATGCCCGTGTCATTGGCCGTGTGGGGCTCCCTGGATTTTATCCAGAGAAGGACACGACCTATGACATGCTCGTGTCCTTTGCTATTTTCCCCAACCCAGAGCAGGACACGCCTTGGGACACGCCCGTGTCCCAGACCGTGTTGCCCTTCCTGAACTACATTTTGGGCTGTTGGGATTTTGGGGTGTTATAGGCACCGCATCGTAGTACTTCAGAATCTGGCGGATTTCCGACCAGAGAGGCAGACGCAACCCCACCTCGAAATACGAGATGGGGAAGGCGAGTTCGTCCGGGTAAAAGGAGTTAATGGCCTCGTGGTCTGCCGGGAGGCGAGCCATGAAGCCTGAGGGAACAAATTCATCCACGAACTCGGCGAGCTCTTCCGCGGTCGTATTCCCCTCGAAGAAGCAGTGCTCGGAAAAGTGTCGAGCACTCTTGGTTCGCCCGTTGGAATTGGGGTTCCCTTTACCCATGCCCGCCGAAACCTAAAGCGCGAGCACCGGGGATAGTATAAGCAAAGGGGGGAAGAATATGGAGGCAATAAAGGCGTGACAGGGGTGGTGAGAAAGCCTATTTATAGAAGAAAAGATTTGAGACCGAACCGGCTGGTCATTCTGGCCCGCCTACCCCAGCTCGCCGACCACCGCGAGCTAACCTCGTGCTATGGCGATATGAGATTGATAGGACGATGGTTGTTGTATTTAAAGATATCAATAATGATAGAAAAATTATCCAAGTTATTACAGGCAGGACCCGAATAATGCCCAAAGTAGAAATGAAAAAACCCCCCAACACGCGTGGACCAAGGGAGAACGGGAGCGAGTACCGGTAGGCCCATCAGGGGGGCCGTCTCTAGTTACCACGGTCTCGCGGCCCTGTCGCCTCAGGTCGTTGCGCGTGGAGTTCGCGAAGTCTCCCCAGATTCCTATGAACAATCTGAAGGTTCTCGTCGATCTCGTCGATGAGAATGGAAGAAGACGTCGCCTCGAATGCCGAGATGACCCTCGCTGTGTCCGCAAGCCACGCACACTCCTGCTGCAGCCTGTTGTTGTCTCTCTGCACCTCGTGGAGCTCGCACACCAGCTTCTTGAGAACCAACGGTTCTCGCCTTGACCGTTCAGGGCCCTCTAGCTCAGAGTCCAGGAAGGCGTCCAAAGTGCGTGGAGAAGGGAGGGGCTACTATCGAGCTTGGCTCGTGGATTCGTCAGCCTAAGACTCCATAGTGAGGTCTGTGTGAACAGTTGAAGACAGCGTTAAGTGAAGGGGGCGAGCACCGCCGAAGCCGAGCAGGATTTGGGGAAGTTGAAAACCTACCATGCAAACCCGGCTCCTCTATGTTGACGCGAGGAGGGGGATGACCTAAAAACTTGCCAGGGATGAGGATGACCTCCGTACCTCCCCCCGCAGGTACGGGAGCAAGAGGCTGTCGTGAAGGAGGGCGAGCCGACGACCTCGGCTTCTGCGAGTCCAGCCCCGTGGTCCCGAAGGTGGGGGCGAGGCCCGCATGCGTGCATCAGAAGCCCGATTCTGCGAACTATCGAGAGGATTCCTGGCTCGCGGTGTGGATATCTCGTCGATATGGCCTCGGCTGACCCGATCGGCGGAAAGGACAATGATATCTTTGTCCTTGGGTTCAGAAGTTAGCCGAGTGGAGGAACCGGCCCCGTTATCCAGTGCTGTCTTAAAATCATTATATATGGGCTCGACATCTTTTGGGAGAGGCTTCGCTTTCTTGGCCGAACTAAACTCGACAAGGTTACGAGGTGGGGCGCTGAGGTCGGTCAGGCCCGCGATGCGAGCTGCAGCTTCCTCGCGAAATCGCGCCACTCGCTCTAAAACCTCTTGGGGAAGCGACATCTTGACAAGGCTCGAGTAAGGAGAATGACAAAGGTCAGCCAGTTATGCAGGCGCATGTATATATAGCCGCTGGAGGACCCCACCAAAAGATTCTTTCGGGCTCCCGTCGCACTCACCGAATCCTGTGAGGTTGGTTGTTTCTTTCCGAGCTTGTCCCAACCACGCAAAGAGCGGTGATTGTGTACAACCCCGTATCCGGCGAGTGGTTTGATGGGAGCCCCGGCCAACCGGTTTAAACCGCCCAAGTCCCAGGCGAGCTCGGCAGGGAAATACGTAGGCCATGTTCAGCTTCCGCCGGACCGAGCTCGGAGTTCTTCGGGCCGAGCACGGCAAATGGGGGTTGGACGAGCTCGGGGTTCGTCGACCCGAGCACGACGAGTGGGGGTTGGACGTCAGGCGAGCAGAGCCGGCCGAGCCCGTACTCGCCCGAGCCCAAGGAGGGGAGGCGAGCGCGAGCTCCACCGGGCACTCCCCTCCAGGGCGAGTAGAGGCTTTAGAGTGTTGTTCGCCCAGGTTCCTACTGTGTTTTTACCGCGTTACCCCATTAGTCTGCTCATAGCCCCCCAGAACAGCGGAGTTACGTTGTTGGCAGACCAACCTGGGCTGCACATAGCTATTCAAAACAGCGAGATTTAGCTATTTGCAGGCCGTTTGTAGAATCCTATAAATAAGACCCAAGGGGTATCTCAGAAAGGCATGCTCACTGGTGCCCGGTCTTCTAGCGTTTTCTGAGATACCTTAGCTTCAGCACTTGACTAAGGAGGGGAAGCACTTTAAGATCTTCCGGGTGTGTGGAGGGACCTCCGTGCTGGAGCCTTGGGTCTGTCTCTGGTTCTTTTTCCTTGGTTCTTTGAGCTCGCAAGAGAGAAGTAAGCGTGCGATCACCCCTTCCCTAAGAGTGAACTTCTCGAGACCGACTTTTCGGTTTCAACACTGGCGGCCCATCTTCTCCGCTCGCCAACGGTCCATCTTCTCCGCCCGTGCATCTTCTTCCCCATTTTAGATCTTGTATTTTATTTCTGTTTGTTTAGGATCCATACAGTTCTCTGGATCCTCCCTCGTTTAGGATTTTATTTTGATTTCTAGATTTTCTTTTCACTGGATCCTCCCTCGTTTAGGATTTTATTGCACTATGTAATTTTGGATTTATCAGTTGATTTATTGCAGATTTTGGATTTAGGATTTTCAGATTCCAGTGAATCTCAGCAATTATTGTAGATTTTTGTTTCACTTGATAAAATTTTGGATTTATGAGTTGATTTATCATTTAGGATTTGATCTTTGCACTATGTAATTTTAATTTTTCACATCTTTGCACAATGCTAATAACTTCTGCTTTTCATTTTGCAATAATTGATGAAACTAGAGCTCTTAATGTGTATGTGTGTTCGTAAAAAGTATAACTTATTTTGTTTTTACTGGAAGGGTAAAATAAAAGACGATGAGCCGGCCGTTTTGTGGGACAATATTTCTTATGTTGGGTATAATATTATGAAATTTTTTTGTTTTTTTCAAATATCATGAGGTTTGTAATTATTTTTTGGAGAAAAAAAATTTCATTCAAAACTTCATTTTGTATTCAAACAATTTTTTCAAAATTTCGTTTTATAAATTTCATTTCACTCAAACAATTTTTTAATAATATTTCATTTCTCAGAATCAGCACTGTTTCAAAAAGCGATTTTTCATCAGCAATAGTTCAATCAAACAAGACCTTATATAGCTCCGAAACAATTTCAAGGGGTAGACTCGTAATGAAGAGAAGAAAAGTTCAAAAAGTTTAGCCACATTCGGTGAAATTTGATTTTTTTTTTTTTTTTTGCGGACGATCGCCGCCACCGGCAACTCTTCTACCGCGATCCTATCTTCACACGATAGCGGGAGAAGGGGTTGACCTTGACTGCCGAAGGAGGTTGGTTTAACGGGCAAATCAGACACCTGCAAAAGCGCGGCCTGACCCCGGAAGAGCACCCGCTATCTCTCAGAAAGCAACCTAGTCTTCCAGTCATCCAAGAATTGCATTTACCCTGACAAAATCTCGGGTAACATGATTGACGGGTCCTCAATCGTAAATGGATCTCTTTGCAGCCCGAGGGATCTTTTGCCGCAGTCGCTTCAAAGAATCAGATCAAAACATTAGTACTAGTATTGCTCTTACTATTGCTAGTTAATTTACCCAAATTTATTAAATGCACACCAAAAATTGATTTCTCTCTCTCTCTATATATACATATATGAACACTTTTATCTGCCGGCTCCCATAGTTACATATTAATGCTTGTGTGTGTATTTATGTGTGTGATTAGCTATATTTATACAATATTAAAAAGAATTATCTACTTTAATTTATATTCATCATTTTTTTTAATCCAAGCAATTAAATATATGGTTAATAATTATAGGGACCTCTCCTAGTCTAGTGGGAGTTTGCATAATTACAGGTTGCATCCCTCTTATCTTTCGAAATTACATTTACCACTCCTTTACATTTTTCATGTTTTCAAAAATGTCTCTCGGATGAAAAATAATAAAAGCAGTCAAATCATTTTATGATTATTGCGATCATTAAAGGAGCATAATAGCTGTAATATTAAATGTTCATAGCTGCATCTAATTATAGCTCCTGTGGTTTTGGCAATAGCCGTTTTTGGAAATAGCTGTTTTGGCAAGGATGTAAATAGCTTACCTTATGTGTTCCTTCCAGATTTAGAAATTCGATTGTATTCTTGGTTCTATATAAAGCTACATACGTGAATAAGAAAGGAGAAGGAAAAACATCTTCCACGTTTTATTTTTTCAATGATATTCCAATTTTATCATTCATTTTATAGTGATTCTAAATATATTACGAGTGATAAATTATAACACACATGCATCATTTTCAATGTAGAGTTATTAAGAATAAAATTGTAATATCATAAAATAATTTTTCTTATTTTATCATACTTCATTTATATTTCTAAAGGAAATGATCGTATTGGTAAAATTGAATATCATAAAATAATTGGATTGATTTTATCAATTTTCATTCATATTTCTAACGGAAGGAATATTTTTGTAAATTGAGAAAATTTAGAGGTGAGATTATATATATATATATATATATATATATATATATATAAGCAAATATTGTTTTTCTCTCTTAATATAATATAGATATATATATGGCAAAATTATCAAATTGGTCCCTAAACTTTGGGTACTTTTTCAAATCAGTCCCTAAATTTTCAAATGATTCAAATAGGTCCCTAAACTATTAAAATCACTTCAAACTAATCCCAAAGGATTTTTAATTATTATAATATCTTATTTTTTTTAATATATTATTTACTCCTCCCCCGCTTCTCATTTCCTCCGCCCGATATCAGCTGCTATAAAAAAACGGTCTTGCTCGTCGATCTTTCCGACCCTGTACAAGGTCTCGCAGTTCTGCTCGCCGGAGCTAGGGGTGCAAACGAGTCGAGCTCGAGTCGAGCATGACAAAATTTCCAAGCTCGAGCTCGAGCTCGAAGAGCTCATTTATTCCAGCTCGAGGTCGAGCTCAATGCCAACTTATCGAGCTCGCGAGCTTTTTAGCTCATGAACTTTATTTTCTTTTTATATATATATATATATATAATTTTAAAATATATAAATAAAAAGCTCGCGAGCCGATAAATAAAAAGCTCGCGAGCCGGCTCGCGAGCTCATGAATAATAATAGATGAGCTCGAGCTTGACTCGTAATCGAGCTCGAGCTCGTCGAGCTCGAGCTCCACAGGCTCGAGCTCGAGTCGAGCTTTTTTCGAGCCGGCTCATCGAGCTTTCGAGTCGGCTCAACTCAACTTGCACCCCTAGCCGGAACTCATCCATCCGGAACTCATCCATCCTCCCCGCCGGTGACATTATTAAAATAATAAGTTTCTTTCATTTCTCTCGCTGTCTTCTATTTCCCCGGCTGGTGTTTTAGGGTATTTTGTTCTGCTCGCCGGATTTTGTTTTAGGATTTTGCTTACAAGACATATTTCGTTATAAAACAGATGCAATTAATGTGAAAATTGTTTTGTGTCAGCTTATACTGGGTGGTTGTTAGTGTAAATTAGAATGCTTAATTTATTTTTTATAATTTTATAATCATTTTTTTAGAATTATCTAATATTTGTAATATTGCATTGAAATAAAATTTTAATTAAATAAATAAAAGAAACGAAAAATCACTTTAGGATTATTTTGAAGTGATTTTAATAGTTTAGGGACCTATTTGAATCATTTGAAAGTTTAGGGACTGATTTGAAAAAGTACCCAAAGTTTAGGGACCAATTTGATAATTTTGCCTATATATATATATGTGTGTATATACTATATTAAAAGAGAAAAACAATCTTTGCTTAAACATTCTATTTTTTTCTCCCTCTTTATTAAAAGAATTTTAATTTTTAAAATCTATATGTTTTTCATTTATTTAAAAAATATGTGTTCTCACGTAGGCAAAATCTCTTACATATAATAAAAAATGTGCTCTCACCCTCGCTCGTCAACTCTCATGCACAAGGAAAAAACGAGCGACGGGCGAAGTAAGGCGTTCAGGGTGTTTGCGAGTGGTGGGAGCGTCGTCACGCAGGGGAAATTTCATGACCGAAGTACCGTCGTGCAGGACATTGGGGCCCGTCCCGTGCACTATCACAATTAGAATACTGTCATGATTAATCGTAGGGGCGGAACCCGTGCCTGTCTCTAGTAAATATATAAGTCATAAAGTCATCAAATTAGAGTTGAGAGAGAGAAAGAATACTTACTATATATATCACCAAAACTTATAAGCAGTATTAAGAGTGCGGCTATTAAAATCATTCGTCGAGAGAACCCCATAACTAATTTTGACGAGAAGGCGTAAGGATATGCCCTAGAGCAGCACAAAGAAGCAGAATTAAGAATGATGGCTCTATCAACCTAATCTCATGTTTATATAGTAGAGATTCTAAAGCATATAGGAAATACTTTATTCGTAGTTTTCTTATCTCTTATCTATTATTTGTTTGCAACCAACTTTCAAATTTTTCCATAGGGCTATTATTTTTGCACAAAATCACTAAAAAATATTTTTTTATTAATTAATATATAAGACTTGATCAAGCTTTACTTCAAATATTCAGATTTTAAAAAATATTTTTTCCTTAATTAATATAAGAAAGGTGTTGTTACTAGCAAATCTAATTTGATTTCTAACAAATTATTACTATTAGCAAACTCTCATTTTTCAAAATGACTATTTGAAAACTATTTTGTTACTAGCAAACAAACATAATTTGTTTTAAAAAAATTAAATTTTATTTAAAACATTCATTCTTTCAAAATAACCCGCTGCATATAATGACATTACAAATGATTTCGAATGTATTCATTCAACCACTTATGTTAGCATTATAGATGAGTCAATATGCCACAAATGTTTAGTATGTCCAAAACTACTTTTTCGACAAAATATCATTATGTGCACCAAAATCTTTAAACAAAATATCGGTTTAAAAATATATTTGATTTTTAATTCCTATAAGGATGTGTTGTATATACGAGTTAAGTGTATATAAGAATATATACGTCCTTTTGAACTGCGTCTTATACGTATAATTTCATGAGAAGTGTTCAACAAGAAAGTTGTAGATCTCGACGAGATCTACAATTTTCATATTGAACACTCTTTGATTTGAAGCACTTTAGACTCCCGATTTGGCCCCTGAAAAAAGTTACGTCGTACATATGTACGGACGCCCAGGATCGGCGTGACTTTTTTCGGGGACCAAATCGGGGGCATAAACGGCTTCAAATCAAAAAGTGTTCAACTGGCACAAACTGTTGATTACTATTGAAGAAAGTGATGAGCATATATTCTCCCAATAATTTCTCCATAAATATCATTTTGAGAATTAAGAATTTGCTAACACTTTGATTATGAAACATAAATAATTCAGCATGCAATAACCTTAACTACATCATCAATCTCATAAGATCTGCAATTTTCATGGAGATTTACAACTTTTCGAAAGTTGTAAATACCCATGAAAGTTGCAGATCTAGTCGAGATCTACAACTTTCATGTTGAACAATTTTTGTTTTGAATTAGTTTACACCCCCAATTTGGGCCCCAAAAAAAATCACGCCGAAAATCTGCAAGTTCCGTACATGTCTTTTTTAGGGCCCAAATTAGAGGCCTAAACGGCTTCAAATCAAAAAGTAATCAACATGAAAGTTGTAGATCTCATCAAAATCTACAACTTTCATGTTATTCACTTTTTCAAATGAAATATTTGGGGCTCAAATTCAAAAATACAAAAATTGCCAAAAAGCAAGATTGGTTTGCTAGTAGTAATTTTTGGGAAAAGAAAAAAATACAAAAAATGACTGAATCTGTTTTTTTTTTCTGATTTGCTAGAAACGAAAGTAGTTTACTAATAACAGAACCCTATAAGAATTGTCAAAGCATTCTTTGATATATTCTAAATGGTGCATATCTCCATTTTTTTTTAACTCATCCTCTTCTAATATTATATATTAGTTTGACACTTTGACTTTGATTACTTTCAGAATAGTAATTATTGTAATTTTGGACCGGGATCGTCTCCATTTGGGGCGAACTGGAGGGGTCCAGTTCGCGGCCCTGATCTTGCCTGCAAAATCGGACGGCGGAGAAGAAGTTAACTTCACTCGCGGGGCCCGCTCGCCAGGTCAGCTGCGAGTGTAGTTCCATCTTCCGATTTCCCAAGCGAAATCAGGGCCGCGAACTGGATCCCCTCCAGTTCGCCCCAACTGGAGAGGATCCGCGTCCCTTTTTTCCACCTAGCCATGTGTGCTTGAACGGGAATGACGTTAAAATGATTGCATAATGTCACCGAATAGATAAACAATATCACTACAGGAAAAGAGTACTTCAAACTTCTTAAGCTCTGAAATAAAGGAAGTCAGGTGGTCACTCTAAGTGCTCACCAGCACTCTCCATACGGTGGCACGTGCACTGCAGTGTTGAGCGTGAGGTCGAGCGACCTCTTAGGAGACGGTGGTTCGGCAGTCCGCCCAAGGAATCGCGGCGCGTATCGCCCTTGGCTCAGCGCGGACTCGTCTCCTCGGCATCCGCATAAGCGGCACCGCGTGGTTACACGCAGTTTCTTCTCTCAACCTCCGGCTGCGCGACTCTTCATGTACCTAGGGCGGCAGCGCATTTAATACCGCATTTAGTAAGACATTGAATGTCTGTCTCTTCGTGAACCGTCCGAGTAGCCTACCCTCAAATATAAATAGAGATCATGACTGCTCAAACGGGGACAACAGATTTGGCCCCCTAGTTGTAGGTGCGGACCAACCCTAAGTCTCTCTCTTCTTCTTCTCCGCCACTTTTTTATTCGCGCATAACCTTTGGGTCCTCACGCCTTCCCTTGTAATCCTTTCTTGTTATAATCAAAAAAACCCGCCGCAAGAGAGACATTCGCCGCAGCGAGTCAGTCTGGTGTTCGCCGCTGCCAACGACGCCTTTTTCCGTGTTTCTCCGCTACTCGTCGAGCCCACGGGGCATAGTAACCGATCAGTTGCGATCTCCGATTTCTTCACTGAACTCCCCAGTCGAACATGCTGTGAGCATGGCTCCAAATTCTCCAGTGAACCTAGTGCATCCCATATGAGGGCAGTGAAACGCATAATGCGCTACCTGCAAGGCACACAAAATTATAGCAACTTGTTCAAAAGGAGCGGGGATGAAGAAGAAAGATTAACAAGGTATTCAGATAGTGATTGGGCCAGGTTTGCCAATGATAGGAAGAGCACCGGTGGTTTTGTGTTTCAATTGGGAGGAATGTCAATCTCATGGTATTCGATAAAACAGAATGAGCATTGCCCTGTCTTCCGCTGAGGCAGAATATATGGCCATGAGGGAAACCTCAAAGGAAACGGTCTGGCTCAGCAATCTTCTCAGAGAATTGAAGGGAGGAGATAAGCAAACCATCACAATAATGATTGATAGCACATCTGCTATCTCCATTAGTAAAACTCCAGTATTCAATCATAATGATTGCCTTCGAAGAAATGAGCTTTCACCAAAGGATTTCCCACACAAAAAAACCCCTGCAGCCACAGATGTTCTCACATTTTGACAAATGGATGCATGCGCTTGCCAATTGCATTTGCTATGAACATAGACACCCTACTAAGAACAGCTTGCCACCGTAGCCAAATCGCGCATCTCTGCTTCGATTCCTCGTAATCATCCAATCTTAGTTTTGCCGATCATCGATCATTGCGGCTTTTGCCTTCACGGGCACACACACATAACCACCATAGCAATCTCGCTCCAGATCGCGAACCTCTGCATGACTCCTCTCAATCATCCAAAATCCTAATTTTGATCCATCGGGGAGGGTGTAGCGGCAATTTATCATGTTAAATGTCCATGAAGTGCAGCATTACTCATGAATTACTCCAAATTTATCCCCCAAATATACAAATGAAATTGTTGTGGCTTTACCCGCCAAAAATATACAAGATCTTCGTTGAAGAGGGAGTGTAATTATGATGAGCACAAAGGAGGAGACAAAAATCCGTACTTCACACCATTCAGCTGCATCAAAATGGGCTTTTATATACCTGAAAATATAAAGGTGAACCATGATAAATAAAAAGATGTCACTCCCAACTGTCACATTCATAATATTATTTATTAATTTTTAATATTAATTGTCCAAATCTCCTCTTAGAGTTTGCATAATTACAGGCTGAGCACCAGGAGAGGTTTCTGGTAATTTCAAAAGATAGAAGGGTGCAGTATAAAATTTAGTATACTTATATGAAAGATTCTGATAAAAGACCTTTAATTTATACTACACTTAGGCTTTGGACAGTTGCTCATAAAAAGCCGACAGAAAATGAAGTTTGAGAAAAGTGTTGTTTTTGAAAAAAAAAAATTGTCAAAAAATTATTTGAGTGAAATGAAATTTGTAAATCAGAATTTTAGAAAAATTGTTTGAAAACAAAATGAAATTTTTAATAAAAAATTATTTATTTTCATAAAATGATAACCAACCAAATATATATATATATATATATATATATATATATAAAGACATTTTCCATAATACGACAACCATCACAAAAAATAATATTTACGTCCTGAAAAGATGTGTTATTTCTTAACTAGTTACCCTTACGATTTTGATCTATGTTCTACATTCATACAACTGATGCGCTATAGTCTCACGTAGCGCGATTATCTCATCTACACCGTATGCAGTATCAGAGCAAGTTTATCGCCACCCTTGTGAGTCTACCCCATCATCCCAATCCCCCCTCCCTGACTCGTACTCATTGAAATCAATACCCACACGCTCCCAAAGGGTGTTGACCAATGAAAGATCCCGATAAAAGACACTTAATTTATACTACACTTTGAAACTCAAATCATGTTTTATATTCATCTTTGCGGCCCATCTCAACAATCCACCATCATATGAGATTATGAGAGTCCTCCATATTCTTCACATGACCACCCTAAAAATGAAAGCTCCGGGGTCTGCTTCAGACTGCTTGGGAATCCCTTCAAGCTCTGCCGCATTAGGAAGATCGCAATAGAGTGGTCTTTACATACAAGGGCGGAGGGGAGATCAGACATAACAGGCGTGATTTGCCACAAAAAATAGTGTTTTATCTCCAATTCCCGCCGCGGACGGGATGGCGCACGTGTGGACAACGGCGGGGAATGGATGGCACATCGGCCGCAAGTCAAAAATAAAGGGGTGACCACTATTATGGGGCGTTCAAGACAAATACATTACATTAGGAGGAAAAAAAATTTCATCCAGACTTCTTTCTGAAATCTAGGTCCGGGATTTTTATTGTGTTGCCACATGGAATAATAGATGGTGGTGATCAAAACTAAAAAACCAAACAGGTGTGATGAAACCGTTCAAACCTAGCCCAATCTCCTAGGAGATCAAATTTCGATCTCCTAGGAGATCATCCCCAAGTCTGCTCTCCGGATGAAATTTTTTTTGCATTAGAAGTGGCTTCAACAACACTTGATTCGAATTACTTTTAAATATTTCCTTTAAAAACATGTCGTGAGCCCTCTCTAAAAAAAACTTTTGGACATCTTTAAACCCTAAATTCAAAGTAATTGTTCAAGTGAAGAACACCTGAAATGTGGGGGCGGCGATTCATTCTTTCCAAGAATATGGAGCTCGATCAACGACCAAGTAATCTCCTCGAATATCCTTGGCCACTCGAATCTCTCCGTCCATATACACAGACTCAAACCTGCAAAGATGAATCAAAATCCGTGTTAAATATTCACAATAACAAAAAGAAACAGCCTCTTCCATATGAATGATTATTTGGGTGCATCCCAAAAATTTATGGGAATCCAGATTTATAGGGATCATAAGTAGCAGAAGCTTTTCCTATCACAAAAGAGTTGTGTTTATATATAAAAAAAAAGAACTTTCATGTATTGGAATGTCCATTGCAAAACATCTGCATACTCCTTCAGCTGTAAATTTTCACATTTAAAAATCTTTTGCAGCTCAATCGCTAGCTTAGATTGGGTGTTGTCTCGAAGAGTCTATGCTAGTATAGTCGGGAGTGTGACGTGCGTAGCACTCGTCCAGCATTGCACATGGTGAATCATTTTAGGAAAGAACATTGCGAAGCCCTACCTTGAGACTATCTCCAATTATGGATGTTGAGCAAGTCATTTCTTAGTAAAGTTTGAATGTTAAATGTATGGAAAAGATAAACTGTATAGTGATAGGACCAAGCACTTAGATGTGAGCTCATTTAGAGTTAGTTTGGCACGGCAGTGGCGGCCATGAACGCCGTGGTTATGAACCGACGTTTGTGAACGCACGATCTCACCTAACTCCATCCACTTTATGTTCAAAACTAGTTTTGATTTCTTGGTGGCAGTCATAACTGTAGCCATGCCAAACATATATCCCAAGACAATAACGTTTTTGTCCAAACTAACCGGAGCAAAAACGTCGTGCCAAAAGAAGCCATAATCAGCACAACACAACATCCATAGTTGGAGATAGTCTCAAGGTAGGGCACGAAGTGCAAGCTTAACCAAAATTCAAGCACACCCATCTTAACAAAAGAGAAACCTAAAATTTAAGATTCTTCAAGTCAAATAATCCTCAGATGACATAATATTCCTGCCTACTAAGTAGCTATCACTATTAGAGCCAAATATGATCAAAGAAAACAGATCCAAGTCATGGACGGCTTGTCAGCGACGATTAGAGACTTCATTTGAACTGAAAGATAATTAAAAATACCAAAAATTATCCACCTCAAAATATCCCCAAAAGAGTGCCAAAATAGTTAGCTATCGACGTGTCTCGTGATTTCTAGCGGAATGTTAGCTTAGCTCTAGGTTGTCAAAAAAACGTTAGTTTTGTCCTACCAAAAAAAACATGAAAATCCTCGAAAGAATAAGGCTTCGTTTGGCATGGCGGTGGAGGTCATAAACGCGACGGTTATGAACCGTTATTCGTGAACGCCCGACCTCACCTAAAGAAATTAATCCACTTTTATGCTAAAAACTAGTTTTATTTTCTTGGTGGTGGTCATAACCGTTGTCATGCCAAACTTACATACTATGATGGAGGCGTTTTTGTCAAAACTCTCCAGAGTAAAAACGCCGCATTGTGGGTTGATGCTGGAAGTGTTATATATCTGCAAGTTAAGGTATGAATTAGTCCTCTTATTGACTGGTGACTAACTCGTTCCTCCGCTTAACATTCCATTTTTTTACTAACTGAAAAACCAAAAAATTTCAGGCATGTCTTAATGATTCCATTCAATGATATTAAAGAATTTTGGTCGCAAGGGAAAAAAGTCTTAAATGACTCAAAAAATCCAGTAATTAACGATTAAGAGAATTGCATACATGGCTATAATTACAAAGATAGATGTCTTAAACACAAATACATCAACATAAGGATAGAAGAGAAGCCTCAGATGGATTTGGAGTACATAAAATGATAAAACTGTTCCATTAACATGTTTTCTTGAGATGAAAATGGTTTCAAAATTCATGAATTAAGTTCATCGGAGTTTGGACTGAAGACTATTTTTGCGGAATAAGATGATTTTTCAAGAGTAAAAAAGGGGTTTCACAGTATAAAAGATAACTGTCATTCTAGACTCCAGGGTTGTCTGTTCTTACTTCTCACTATAGAGTTGCTAAGCTCTTCCTAACACTCATGACTGTCTTTAACTACATTTCTATATTGCGAGTCCAGAGTATACTCATTCAATAATCAGGCACAAACTGTTGATTACTATTGAAGAAAGTGATGAGCATATATTCTCCCAATAATTTCTCCATAAATATCATTTTGAGAATTAAGAATTTGCTAACACTTTGATTATGAAACATAAATAATTCAGCATGCAATAACCTTAACTACATCATCAATCTCATAAGTTTTTGCTAATTCATATACCACATTTCTCTTCTGACCAAATAGAAAATTTAGAAGGCATTAGCTTCCTTCAGAATTTCACTTGGGATTTAAATCCGGTTCAAGAAAAAGAGGAAAGAAAACATCTTTATTGCTCTTGCAATCCTCCTCAAAAAGCAAAACAGGCAAGAAATTACATACCATCCCCGACCAAAAGGTGGCAACGGAATCTCCCACGTGCCCCACCTGAGAACTGCACTGGTAAATCTGCTTCCAAGCCCGCAAATTCAAGTACATTTATATCAGCAAATCATTGTTGATAAAAAATTTACAAAATTAAAAGTAGGAAATTGAAATTAAATGTGCTTGATTGCATGTAGTCTATCTCCTTGCATTGTACTTAAGATGATTATTGTACCCGCCATTATGCTGCAGGAAATTGACAATACACAACTAGGATTCAATATAGCACTCAAGCAATTGCAGACAGCACTTCTGAAATTTATTTTTGAAGAATTTCGCTTAAAGTTGTAGAATAAGAGAGAAGAAGAGAGTTTAACAATTATGTGAAAAGATGATTTTCTTTTTGTACCTTTTTCTTGTGGAAATTATAAAAGCCTTGGACTAGTCTTGGACTCTTTTCAGAACAACTATGATTGTTGGTGAACAATCACACTATTTTGTCCTAGCATTCACAACGGTTAGTACTAATAGTTATAATCCAATTGTGGGCACGCGCGCGCACGCGCACAACTGTTAGTACGAATAGTCACAATACAACTGTGTGCACACTGTTGGATTTTCGGTTTTGGTTCGGATCCGAATCCGAACCGGATTCGCTATGGATTAAATCCCTATTTCTGTTTTAGGGTAAAGTGAGAACCGGGCCTGGATTCCCATGAGAGAAGAGTCGCCGCACCCCCCGTCTCTCCTGTCTGCGTGAGGAACCGCCGCAGAAGCAGTGCCGCCATTCCTTCAGGTTCGCGTGAGGGAGGAGCCCCCTGTTTGGGAGAGAACAAAGCCGCAAGCGAGCAGAGGTGCGACCTTGATTCCGTTCGCGATTGGGTCGCCGGAGCTCGGCTTGCCTCTGACGTCTTCAACAGTGTTGCGCCCGTTGTCTACCCCTTTTCTTCTTCCGTGGAGCCCTAAATGGATCCGCTGGGCTCGGTGGAGTGGGCCTCTGCTGGTCGTGGACGAGGTGCAGTGGGGGAGTTGCCACCTTCTTGGGCTCGGTTGGTTTAGCCGTTGGAGACGGTAGTCTTGTGGTGCGGGCATGGTGTCAAAGGCATGTGTGAGTGTAGTTGGCCTCGACGGTGTTTTCTCTCCGGTGGTGGCTGCGGGTTAAATGTTGGACATCGAAGTTAAAGGTTCCGGTAAACCTTGTGCGTCCGCGAGACAGATTGCAGTCCAGATTCAGATTTTGGCACGGATAGTGCATGTCTGGAGCATCCATGGCGTATTCGCCGGACGGTCATTTCTTCACTTGATTTTGTATCTATTTGCATTTTTATATTATTGATTATATAAACTACGTGAGTGTCGGCGTGTTTGCCGACCATTATTATTTTTTCTGTTTCTTGTTTACCATGTGTTGATTATAGTTGTGCCCGCGTTGGGTAGAAGACTTTACAACACACACAACTGTTAGTACTAATAGCACACACAACTGTTAGTACTAATAGTTACAGTCCAATTGTGCACACACACACACACACACAACTGTTAATACTAATGGTTACAATCCAATTGTGTGGACTGGACACACACACAAAACTGTTAGTATTAATAGTTACAATCCAATTGTGTGCACGCGCGCGCGCGCACACACACACACAACTGCTAGTACTATTAGTTACAATCCATACCCAAGACATTCATTTCGGTATTGAAAGCATAAATGCTGAGAAGCAATCAGATACCTAAAATTTATTCTCTGAGGAGGAGCTGGTTCGATGGAGGACCTCACAAAGAAAACCCCAGAAGGCGGGAACGTGATCACGTTATTGAGAAGCCCCTTCTCCACATCAATGACCTGCAAAACGTCGCCGGTCTGAGTGCCGAAGAATCCGGCATTCTTGATGATGAAAAGCTGCTCCTTCTCCGTGGTCCACAGCATTCTCCACGTGCACGAGAGCGAAGGGCCGGTCGTGTTCGTGCCCTCCCCGTGCGCCGCGAGCTCGTCGATGGCGCCTATAATTTCTCCCCTCTTCGATGGGTCCGTTTGAGTCCGTAGCCCTCTCTCCTGGTCCGAGATCAGACGCAGGAGATCGGCCTTTGCGCGGAGGAACTCGCTCGAACTCACCGATTGAGAGGCCGGAGCTGCGCCGACGGCGGGAGAGCGACGCCGGGAGATCGGAAGTTGACGAGTTCTAGGGTTTTGGATTGGAATGCGGGGGTTGGGGAGGTGGATGGGTGTAAAGCTGGTGGCCACAGAAATGGCCGGCGCCGCCATGATTTTATGGGGTAGGTTTTTTTTAGTGCACCGTCGAGAAGCAATTGATAAACAAAGACCGTTCTTATTTGCACACCTCATTTCTCTAAATAGTCATCCTGCTATATATTTGTACCCCCATAAAATTTTATTTTAACACTTGCTGGCAATTAGCACACCACTCAAAAATAAGAAATAAATAAGGATGCTGATATTTATACATCTTAAATGACTATTTATAATCCATAGATATTTGTACATCTTAAAATTATATTTATATCCCGATAGACTATTTGTACCTCAATTTAAAATATATAAAGAGGTCATCGAGCGTTTAAATGCTCAATTCCGGGAATCCATGGTTCTTTTCAGAAAAACAATGGACAAGTCGAGGGAGCAAATCAACCACCTACCCAATAGGCTCGATGCAATCCGGCTTGATAAAACTAGCAAACGAATTTTTTTTTTTGCAATTTTTGTATTTTTGAATTTTGAGCTCCAAATATTTCTCATTTGAAAAAGTGATTAACATGAAAGTTGTAGAAATCCATGAGATCTACAACTTTCATGTTGACCATTTTTTAATTTGAAGTGGTTTAGACCTCCTATTTGGGCCCGACAAAAGACACGCCCGGAACGAGTTGTCCGTACAGATTTTCGGCGTGACTTTTTCGGGGGCCAAATAGGAAGTCTAAACTGTTTCAAATCAAAAAGTGTTCAACATGAAAGTTGTAGATATCGTCGAGATCTACAACTTTCATGTTGAGCACTTTTTAATTTGAAGCCATTTAAGCCCCCGATTTGACCCCCAAAAAAAGTCACGCTGATTCCGGGCGTCCGTATGTATGTTCGGCGTGACTTTTTTCAGGGGTCAAATCAGGGGTCTAAACCGTTTATGATGTACAAATATCAACGCCCAATTTATTTAACATACATTTAGAAACACAAAAAAACAACTTCCAAATTCCACCCCTATTAATAGTATGAAAAAAAACTAATAATAATAATATAAAAGTTTACTCCCATAATCTAATTTATGAGATAAATGAAAATCATGTTTAATAAAAATTATGTCTAGCTCTTCTCAGTTTGCAGTCACATTTTTTAAGTATATTTGACATAACGAGAGTTATGACTGCAATAAACTAGTTTTCAACATAAAAGCAAATAAAATTCTTAGGTGAGGTCCGGCGTTCTTGAGCCGTGTCCAATTAAGGTTCCGTTTGACGGAAAATTTTTAGGTGAGCCGTGCTCATAGTGAAAATATGAGCATTTAAATAGTCCTGGGCCCCCCATACTATAACTCCCCAGCCCCAAAAAAAAAACCCCCGCTTCCCATTTCCGGATTTCCCCGGAAGCTTCACGTCGGCGTGTTCTTCTACCCTAGCCCCCAAAAAAATCCCGCTTCCCTCTCTATCAGCTGATCTCCCCGGAAGCGGAAGCCCTGTTCTTCTACCCCGGTAGCCGAAACCGACTCACTGCAGAGCAACGTAGCCGAAACCCCCGTAGCCGAAATCCGTAAACCTCGCTGGAGTTTTTTCTTAGCCTTGTGCATCGTTGCTGCTGTCGTCGGCGGATCTCTTAGCACCATTAACTGTGCGGTTTCTTTCACAACCTTATGCCACCATTAACTGTAGTATGGTTTTTATATGAATTAACCAAACAACTCACTATTTGTTTCAGTACTTCAAGAAGGGCGGAATACAGTTCGAACGTTTGCTCTCACACTTCACAACAGAAAACGTTGAAGTTGCTGAGTACATATTAATGCCCGTGCACTTAGACTCACATTGGGCATTACTTGTCGGCAAATTGCAGGCGGCGGAATGGTATTTTTACGATTCATTAAAAAATCCTACCCATATGAAAGATCTTCCATCGTTGGTATGATATTTTATTAGCATGTTTTTATGGGCATGTTTAGTGTTAACATTTTTTTTTGACATGATAAGATTTTAATTGTTGAATATTTCTCTTATGCAGATTTCTAGCCTATATGGGGACACAAGGGGTACGTTACCAGCCGCTATGAAGGAGTGGAAAATATCATTTGTGGATTCAGCTCCAAAACAGATGAACTCTTTCGATTGTGGAGTGTTTGTTCTTAAATACATGGAGGCAACGACGAGTGCAAGCATGGTAGATTGGGGAAAGTGTCAAGATTGGCAAAAAAAGATGGCGAAATTCCGGGCCGAGATTGCCGACGAAATGATACAGAATTTCTGCTATGGGGGGGTGCAACCATGAAGAAGTTTTACAGCTACATGTTTAGGATTAACATTTTTGTGATACTGTTTAAGAATTCTGGAGTGTTCGTTCTGAAATATTTTTTAGACTAGGTTTTGATACATAACTTTGCTGCTATTGTTTAATAGTCGGCTAGATCTAACTAAGCGAAATTCCTATGCATTTTGACATATTTTTTTGGCCTTGAGGAGTGTTGTGGCTTCCATGATGGCTGCAACATGTTTTGATACATATTCTGGATCATAACACTTAAACACATATTGAATAAATTGAAGATCATAACACTTAATTGAAGATCTCATCTAAATAAATTGATAACACTTAAACACATTTGAAATTAGAAAAGTAAATTGAGAACATAACTGTAGGGTCCAAATAAGAAACTCATAATTGAAATGACAGAACTCAATACGGAACTGTTCGATTCAAATAAATTTTTAACGTAGCAGTACATCTGGGACACAACTGAAATTATTGGGCAACGCCATTGATAAATCTACATTTAGATCGAAATATGTTTGATCTGCCATTACGCTTGACGGCCCTTCGAAGTTGCAAGTTCCAATGAAGTTAAACTCGTCTAGCTCTTGCTTAATATTACCATGCTCTTCTGCATTTTGTTTAGTATTCCCATGCGCATTTGCCTTCTCCTTTGACATCAATTTTGCTGCAATGCAAAGTAAATTTAAATTACAGTCAGTAAGAATGAAAAAAGAAAATAAACATCATAGAAAATTTTAAACAAAAACACTTACTAGGTTTTTTTTTTGGCTTTTCAAAATGACTTTTGAGCCGCGCATTCGATACGCCTTTTGGGCGCACAGCCGCCGGATCTCTAAGCTCGATGTTTTCGGCATTTTGCCCGCGGTATCCTTTTTTTAAAGTCTCCTCGTTTAGTAATATTTTGTCCGTGCTCTTTGCAAGTTCAGTCATGACACTTAGAACATGTTCCTTCGCAATTTGACAGTTTTCAATGCGCGTGGCTAGATCATACGTGAACCGGAGAAGGTGATGTTTAAGTACTAAGTTAGATTGTGAGTCATTCAAGCAAATACTCTTGGTTAAGTTCAACCCTTGCTTGGCCATAAGGGTGAATCTTCTCAAAAAGTACTGACTAGGAATTTGCTTAACATTCTTCGAGTTGTATACACGAAGAATGTGCTTGCAAAGGATTCCCCTAGTTTCGAAGCCCTTGCATGAGCAATTAGCGTCCAATGTGTTGACGTTAACACTTACAACCCAATGCTTAGCATTGTCTCCCCCGTCACAACTCGTTGTTGCGAAATGCACCTGATCATCATCGTGTAGAACTTCATGTACAATATTTACATTTAATGCTCCATCCGTATATGTCTCTTCAAAGATATGGTACATTTTCCTAGTATATAATTTGGATGCTTGTTTCAACAAGAGGCAATTTTTGGCCTTAATAGTAATTTTACCTTGTCTACACTTGAAGTCCTCTTCATGTTCGGATCGCCTCCATGATGAAATCAACTTGTCGACACCGTGGTAACACTCCACTAAAGAACTAGTGGCTTTGGAACATCCGTGTAGACCGTTGTTTGCGGATTCACTTCTCTGTGTTGATAAAATGCCGAGATCGATAATCTCTTTATTATAAGCAGTAGACCACTTATGTTTGATCTTGTAAAGGTCACACAACCACCTATTCTCCTCCAAATTACCTCGAGATATCATTGCAGTCCATTGCACATCGAACTCAGCGTCGGTGTCACATTTGCTCATGCATTGGTAAAATAAACCTCTAATAGAAGGATCTTGGTTGAATGCCGGAACCTTAGACGGTGCTTTTTTGGATATGTGCCATTGACATAAACGATGCCGGCTATTATAAAAAACTTTGGAGATAGCAACCGCCATTGCTTGATCTTGATCAGTAAATATAGTGCTAGGTTGCTTACCACCTACGAATCTCAAAAAAGTTTCAAATAGCCAACAAAATGCATCAATGGTTTCCTCGGCCAGGAATGCGCCTCCAACAAATACATTTTGCCAGTGATGATTCACAGCAATGAACGGTGCACATGCTAAATTGTACTTGTTCAGTCGATAAGTGGTGTCAAATATAATTACGTCGCCAAAAGAATCATAGTCTACTTTACTATGACCATCCATCCAAATAAAGCTTGTGAGCCTGTTGAAATCATCAGTACGCACATCATAGGAGAACATGCTATCATTCATTTGCAAGTCCTTGAATATCTTCAGCAGGCCTAATGAGTCACCACTCTCTATGAGTGCCTTCTTTTCACGTTGGACGTAGTTGTAAGCATCGCTTTTACAGAATCCAACATTCTCATACCCTCCGACCTGATCAGCAAGAAAATTGTATGCATGGACTGTTCTTATGCCACTACTAACCATATTCTTAAGCAAACCAACTTGGACCCTAGATATCTTTCGGTGAGACCGCAACAAATGAGCCTCGTTATCCACAGCTAAGGGATGGTTATGCTCCTCCACTATTCTTTCCACCATCCAATTTTTGCCCTCTTTATCAACGCTGAAATGTATGCAAGCCAAGCATCCGGTTCTGGTGTCTAGTTTATGAAATTTCACATGTGGTCCATCGTTTAGATCTTCTTTGGAACGCTTATAACCAGCTTTGGAACACTTATATTCTCTAAATTTGATGATCCGAGTGTGTATCCAATATACCACGTGTGCTTTCCGAACGCTAAAGCCTTTTTTATGAGCGTAATCACAGTACATATTGTAGGCTTCATCCTCTGATTGAACAACAGGAAAAACGGCACCTGAATTGCTCTACAAAAATAAAACAGGATTAATTGAATGCCTCAACTCAAAATGAAACAGAGGATATGAATCTGTCTGAATATGTACAACACAATTATTCCGGCCGGACGACCAGAACTGAAGTGTAAGACAATATACAATATCATAAATTCCGGCCGGAGGGCAGGTACAAGAGGGAAAAAAATAAACTTTCTGCTGCACTTCAGAAAGTTTCCCAGCAAAAAAAAGGCACGGCTCAACTAAAAATTTTCCCTTTCTACGGCCTTACAAGCTCAACCAGCAAAAAAAAAAGGAGTGGCGGAAGTACCGGAAATGGTTGAGCCTCATCCTCTTGCTTTTCGTCAATATTGGGCGCGCAGTCCACCGAACCCGTCATCCTCTTGCTTTTCGACAATGCCGACGGGAAGCTGGATATTTTCCGGCTACCGGGGGAGAAGAACACGCCGACGTGAAGCTTCCGGGGAAATCCGGAAATGGGAAGCGGGGGTTTTTTTTTGGGGGCTGGGGAGTTATAGTATGGGGGGCCCAGGACTATTTAAATGCTCATATTTTCACTATGAGCACGGCTCACCTAAAAATTTTCCCCGTTTGACACGGTGGTGACAATCATAAATGTATGGATTAAATCATCATTTGTTAAGGATCACCTAATAATTATCATCTGTTTGAACATAAAAGTGGATGAAATTCCGTTCCTTAGGTGGGCATTAACGAATGACAATTTAACTCTATGTTCATCAGTGTCACCATCGTGCCAAACGGAACCTAAACGGAACCTTAAATACAATAAAATAAAATAATTGTTGGTATATCCAATAATGAATGATAACTATATATAATATATTTTAGTTTTAAAAAATTATATATATCACCATACTCCAAATAAAAATGACATAAAAATGTGAACAATAAATTATGGGCCCGCCCATCGCTTGTAGTCGAGCCATTTATTTGTTGATTACTTGATTATATATTTACTTACTTTTTATATTTGATTGTGATAATCTTGTCCTGTTTTTAACATATTTTTTCAAAACTATTTAAAACTAAAATAAATATAAATTAATTAATTAAAAAGTAAAGACCATTTTTTTCACTTGATGATACCGTAATGGCCAAAAGTGCCACCAATATTGATCTTGTCACCCTATGTTACTAATATTTTTGACATCACCAAGGCTCCCTTTGATGCCACATTTTCGCTCTAAAGACTGGGCAAAAATGTCACCATCGAATTTATTTGCATTGACAACGGTTATAACCACTAAAAAAATTAGTTTTGAACATAAAAACGGATGAAATTTCTTAATAAGTTAGGTTGGGTGTTCACAACCAACGGTTCATAATCACCGCATTCACGACCCAACACGCGTATTAACAGCGCATCAATTTAGGATTCGTTTGTTTTAGCAGTGCTCCTCCGTTACGTTGAAACCAAAACATAATTTGAGATTTTTTTTCCCCCAATTTGCTAACACCTCCTCTCAGCTCCTTTTCAACAGAGCTTTCCAACATCAAAGAACATTTTCTCCTCCCACATCTCCGGCATGGGACGGCAGAAAACGGCAGAGTAGTGGCACTGATTTCTTTCTTATGAACAGTTATCATATATTATATATTATTATTATTATTATTAATGTTATTATTATATATTATTATTAATCAAAACTAAGTGAGTTAAATGTATTAATTATTAAGTAATATAAACGCTACTGCTATCAAATAGTTTTCTATATTCTAAAGGGCTCTATCACTATTATTTTATCAAAACTATTTATTCGTTCTGAACAATTTCATTCTCACAACTTTATTCTCACAGTTATATTTGTCACTTCCACCATCGAAACTAACAGAGTCATAGAGTGACGATCTTTGCAAGTCAAAAAAATAGATCCTTTATATTAGCAACGCGACTTAGAATATTGGTAGCCCATTGGCCGTTGACAGCCCAAAAAATCGATAATGGCAGCACAATGACTATTGGCAACCCAATTTTTTTCAAAAGCCATATAACCACATTATCGGCCTTCATGATGATTAGAACAAAACCCAACTTTTTACCAATTTTTCTCGCTCATTCAATCAATTCTTTTTTGCTAATCGGAAAAGTGTAAAAACTTGGAACCCGGAATTAGCTAAATATGGATTTCACGCACCTTTTGAAAATATGTCATATAATAGGCCTATTTTCAAAAGACGCGGCACCGGGCGAAACTATTGCGAATCGCATAGTTCCGCCCAGGTTCCGCCCATTTTGAAAATAAGTCTACTATATTGCATTTTTAGAAAAAGTGTTCAACATGAAAATTGTAGATCTCAATTGAGATCTACAATTTTCATGTTGAACACTTGTTCTAAAAATATCATATAGTAGGTCTATTTTCAAAAGACGCGGAACCGGCCGGTCCCGTCCGAGTTTTAAAAGGTTAGGCAAAGTTTGTTTTGGGGTTGCTATTAACGGTCATATTATGTGTTTTTTATTGTTTTACCGGACTGTCAGTATTTAAAATCGGGCTGCCAATATAAATGCCCAAAAAATATTATAAAGCTTGCCTTCATTTCATGGTATTTATAAATTTTCATTATCATCTGCATTTCTTTTTATGCATTAACAAATTGTCCTTTAATTTATCTTATTTTTTCCGGAGAGGTAAAAAATCTGGGTTCATTAGGATCATAGGACTAAACTTAGAGGAAGAAATCCAGTCCAATTCCAAATTCAACAGAATTCTAATTATTCAGCTAGGCAGCAAAATTGATTTTAAAGAATTGAAATTGACCATTACCCATCGTTATGAAAATATAACAATAATACTGTTGTGAATCACTAGACGCTCTTATAGACTGTTCAACCATCTCTTATTGCTGCAAATTTCTATCCTGCCACCCGGGGCAGTGAAAACCTAGCACCAGTCCTTGAAGATCTCTAGGGTAAATCGCGAGTCATGTTCTCAGAAGAATCAAATCAGCCCCATGATCCTCTCATCCTGACAGGAGTGAACTGAGAGACAGTTCAATTCGATTGATCTATAAAAGCGTCGAGCGACCCGCAACAATTACTAATACACGCTTTTTCGAATTTCAAAATAACGTAAATGCCCAAAAATTAAGATAGTCTAATAACTCGAGCAGTGTGTAAAAAATGGAAGGGAAGGATCCAGAGCATACTGTGTGTTTTGAGATTGCTTTCTCCAACTGGCGCTTGAAGATTTCACACGTGCTATTGTGCAAGTTTTGGACGAGGTTATTTGACTTACCGCATATGTGGCTTTGACTTCACACGAGTGAAATCTTCCAGGAAAAAAAAGGACCCGCGGTCCAAAGATCAAATTAGCATGTAAATCAGAACAACCATGGTCATTCAATAGGTCATTGAGAATATGAAGCTGGCTGCTGGTGAATCATGACCGCTCAATAGGTCAATTTGAATATGAAGATGGCCAATGGTGATGATTCTCCAGGGGTGAAGCTCAATTCTCAATTAGGCCGGCAGAAATACACTTGAAAGATATGGAGGGTGAAACTATGGACTTGGTCAACCCTATTCGACTGCCTCCAAATTACGTAATGTTTGAATGTGCTCGTGATTCTTTACACGCTTATGGCCAACTAAAAATCCGAAGATATCCTTCCTCACGCATTCCGTGGAACACTACTACAGGATGCTCAATCCCTTACAAAATTGATCTTGCATTTTCATCATTAAAGATAGGAGGTGGGAATTGGATGATGGCATCCCCAATCCCTTCAAGAATTTCCTTCTTTTATGTTCAATCGGACACGCAGTAATTCTTCGGACATTGTTCGAAAATAGAGCAGGCCGCTCTTACCATCCATGCAGAGAGATCGTGAAGATTCGAACAGGACGTCAGCCAATGGATTGAAACTACATGCGAAGGATGAAAGAGATTGTGCGGCAGACGACCAACTTGCTAGAACAATACAAGAAATATGTTCCAGGGAAGAAGGAAGGGGAACAAGCAAAGAAGGAATGCTCTTGAGAACAAAGTGATGAACTGGAAGAAGAAGCTTTCACCTTTGCCCCCACTTCACTTATAAATGAGATACAAGTCTCTCCTTCCTTTTAGGTTGTCATCTTCCGGAAATAGAATCGTTAATCTTGGGGCCTCTCATGTTGTCTTGCAGGGACACCGTGGGGACGTGGTGCTCATAACGAACACTTCCCCAGATAAAAATTGTTATTATCCCCAAGATTAAGGGAAACTGTAGTAGCAACTCGTAAGCATTCATCCATATGGCCCACAGAAGTATTCTGATTGTGCCATTGGACCAAGACTAGGGAAACCAAACGACTATCCCGGTCAAGATGCTGAGTCCAAAATGGACTCGGGAAGATAGGGGTAGGCGCCTCAGTGGCGAGCCCTGCAGAAAGTGAGCCCTCCACGAGACATAAACCAACTACCCACGTCAACTAGGCGAATATGGCTCTGGTCTGACAGCAGCACACGATAGACAGACAAACCCAATGCAATCTTATTAGGAGTATGTAAGTAGAAACTCAACTTAGATCACATCAGTGAGGTCATGGAGGATTGACAATGAAGAGTAACTTCATGAAGACAATATCCCAAGGGGCAAGGACTAAGTCGAGACAATATTTCTTTGCATGATGACTCTTATGTTCCTGGGCATGCAACAAGTTGAACTTGAGCTGCTAGAGCGCTTCATCACTATCAAATAGACTGGAGGCTAAGGCGGCAACTCACCACTCTCCTGTCATATAATGACTGAGTTGTGGTGGAGGCCGGCCGCAAACAATATGAAACATAATATGTCATTATCGCTGCCTGATATGAGATGTTAAAAGAGAATTTTTCCCAAGGAAGACAGATG
Organism: Platanthera zijinensis; assembly: GCA_039513925.1. NCBI lineage: Eukaryota > Viridiplantae > Streptophyta > Magnoliopsida > Asparagales > Orchidaceae > Platanthera > Platanthera zijinensis. The sequence continues at coordinate 126,670,802 of CM077097.1, read as the reverse complement.
GACCAATGGCGGGGCGGATCTGAAGCAAAATAACAAAGATACATCGAAAGGCTTCAGTTGAGGACCTCCGCTTGTCTCAAGTTGGTATGGAGAGCTCATATGCAGCTTGGCGACATGAACCTTGAAAAGCTCGCACCAAAAAAGGCTCATGAATATAGAGTCGCAATCATGAACAATTCAACCATAGTAAGACATCTATGCAGATGAACGATCTTTCAGACAAAACAACTCAATGTTGATATAGTCATGTAGGGGGGAAGAAATGGAACAAAGTGAACATGCTTTGTTAGACGAGCAACAAGATTTCGGAAGTCGAGAAATAAAATCAACCGTGATATTTTTTTCTCGAATGTCCTTCAGCATCGGTAGTGGTTGCAGCAAACACGCGTGGGGAGGGGGGAGGAGGGGAGGGGGTGATGTAAACCCAAACATGAAGGGTTTCATATTTGTAGAAATATGTGAAAATTTTATTAATGCCAAAAATTGTTCTTTACAACTTGAGAGAATACATATATATAGGAAGAGAGAGAGGAAAAAAAATCTCAATCTAAATGTGGGATTAATCTAAGAGAGCATTATGGGTCACAACATGGGACAAAGTAATGGGTCTAATTACATGGCTTCTTCTAACACTTCTAACACTCACCCGCAACTGGAGCATACAAGTCGTAGGCACCAAGCTTGGATAAAAACTGATGATGTTTGGTTATGGTAATGCCTTGATAAGAATGTCAGCAACTTGCCCAGAAGCAGAAACAAGCTCCAACTCTAATTTCTTCAACTGAACAATCTCCCAAACGAAGTGACAGTCAACTTCAATGTGTTTTGTTCGCTCATGGAACACTGGATTCTTGGCAATATGTATGGAAGCATGACTGTCACAGAAAAGAGTTGTTGGTGAGGATAGTTTAACTCCCAAATCATCAAGAAGACCCTCAAGCTAGGTAAGTTATGACACAACGACCGTCATTGCACGATACTCAACTTCAGCAGAAGAGCGAGCAACAACAAACTGCTTTTTGTTACGCCAGGTGATAAGATTTCCTTCAAAGTAGGTACATAAATCAGTAGTGGAGTGTCGATCATTCGGAGAGCCCGCATAGTCGGCATCAGAATATGCAATAAGAGAGAGAGGAGGATGGCTTATACACGAGTCCTTGTCCAAGAGCAGTCTTCAAATACCTGAGGATGCGTTCGACTGCCTGGAGATGAGAGATTCGTGGAGCATCAATAAAACGACTGACCACCCCAACAACAGATGAGATATCAGTTCTCATTAGTCATAGGCAAAAAGCCCGGGTCCGGAAAGCCCGCCCGGGCCCGGCCCGCCAATTGTGAATTGCAGCTAGACTCAAGAAGAGACAAACTAGGGAAATCTTGGAAGTGGGCTAGAATGTCTGAATGTAATCAACACCAAATACCGGAGTGTACCCTTCACAACTAAGTTTTAGCCTGTTCATTGTGCCACCAGGAGATCATTTCTTTGTATAAACCCATTGACAACCATGGCCTTCTTTGTAGAAAGTTGGACTAGATCCCAAGTCACATTCTAACTGTTGGCCTTCATTTTTCTTTTGTCATAGCATGCCTCCCGAGACAAAAAAGATAATGTCTAAGGTATAAGTGTTGTGAGGCACCATAATGTCTAAGATAACGTCTAACCTAAGAAAGTGAAACAAAAGCCCGGCTAGGCCCGGCCCGGGTCAAGATCGGGCTTGGGACCCTTGCCGGGCCCCCATTTTTGCCGGTTGCCCGGGCCGGGCCGGGCAAAACCCGGGCGTCGGGCTAGCCTGAGTCCAACACCGGGCTAAGGGGAAAAATCTCGCCTAATCAGGCGGGATTTTAATAACAATCCTCTTTTGAATTCAGGTCGGCTCGGCCCGGCCCGGCCCGGCCTAAAGGGCCTAACTGGGCTCCCCTTTTGAGAGGGAGCCCGAGCCCGGTTGGGAAAAAACCCGGTCCCAACCAGGTCGGGCCAAGCCTGGCCCGATCGGGCTTTTTGCCCATGACTAGTTCTCGTAACTGTTACATATATCAGTTTTCCTACAAGACACTAATAGTACTCCGAATTCGGAAGCAGTGAATCGGAGTCAAATTCATGAGCAGATAACTTGTGGTTGACATCCATCGGAATTTCCGCAGGTTTGCACCCTGAGAGGTCAGCATTTTGAAGAACGTCAAGACAATACTTCTGTTGTGATAGGACAATGTCATCAGGTGGTCTTGTTACCTCAAGTCCAAGGAAGTATCGAAGATTTCTCAGATCTTTAGTATGAAAAAACAGAGTTAAGTGTTGCTTAATTTGTTGTCTCACTGTGGAGTCATCACCAGCAATCAAAACATCATCCACATAGACCAGGAGAATGACAGTCCTGGTTAATTGATGACGAGTGAACAGGGAGAAGTCCACCGAGCTTCTCTTGAAGTCAACCTCACGAACGACCTTACTAAATTTTTCAAACCAAGCCGGAGGAGACTGTTTGAGACCATAGATAGATTTCGTGAGCAGACATACACAAGGCTCCACTGTAGTCTCAAACTCGGGCGGTTGATACATGTAGACAATCAAGAAGGTCGTCATTCAAAAAAGCATTTTTGATATTCAGCTGATGTATGGGTCATTAGCGATGAACTGCTAAGGAGGTCAGAATTCGAACAAAGTTTAACTTGGCGACTAGGGAGAAAGTTTCATCATAATCAAGTCCTTATTATAAAGTGAACCCCCGGGGCACAAGCCAAGTTTTTAGACAGACGTTCAACAATCCCGTCGACAGCATATTTGATTGTAAAGACCTACTTACAACCAACACAACTCTGTCCAGGAGGGAGAGGTACAAGATCTCAAGTCTGATTGGACCAAAGAGCAATCATTTTCTCATTCATGGCTGCACGCCACCCCGGATGCTGGAGAGCCTCCTATAAAGAGTTAGGTATAGAAATGGATGAGAGAGAGAGCACAAATTTAAGAAGACGTGGAGAGAGGCAATGTAAGGAGATGTAATTTGTCAAGGGATGATCTGTAGAGGTTGATGATGGATCAACAGGCCGCAAGATCACACTAGTAGAGGGAAGCTGATGTAGGGCATCAGATTTAGGAGGCGGCGAGTGTATACACGAAGGAGAGGTGATTTGGATTGGACTAGCGTGGTAGTAGGTGTGGGAAGGAGAGATGGAGGCGGAGACGTGACTGGAACCGTGGGCTGCGGTAGAGGAGGAAGAAGAGGAATTGTAGGGATGGTGTGAAACGGTTGATCTTCACGAAAAGTGACATCAGCAAAAACGACTATTTACCGTCAGTAAGAGAATAGCAGACATACGTCTTTTGGGTGCGAGACTATCCAACAAACATAAATGTTGTAGCACGTGGAGCAAATTTATCAGTGGGTGGACCAAGGCTATGGACATAACATGTACATCAAAAAACGTGAGGTGTGAGAGAGAACGGAGCCTTCGAAGGGAAAAGGAGAGTGAATGGGACCACGAAGTTGAGGATGGACGAGTGCATGCGATTGATGAGATGACAGACAGTAGAAATGACGAAGTTCCAGTATAGTGGTGGAACCTGCATTTGAAACATGAGCGATCTGGCGACATCGAGAATATGACAATTTTTGCGCTCGGCAGCGCCGTTCTGTTGAGGAGTATAGGCACACAAAGTCTGATGGATAATACCAAACTCTGTGCACAGATTAGAGAAGGCACGGCTGGTATCTAGGTTGTCAGGATCGCGATCCAGATCATAGGATCTTACGATCCTACGATTCAGATTTTGTAAATCGATCCTAATTTTGTAAAGCGATCCGCGATCCGACCTCTACTATCAGATCTGATCCTACCTCGAAACGATCTCACCTATGATCTCGATCCTGAAAACCTTAGTATACTTACGTGCATTATCGATACGAATAACTTTTAAGCAAGTAGAAAATTTAGTACGAGTCTCCATAAGAAATGCACGAAAGATAGATGGGAGTTTGACACGATCACGAAGTAAGTACAACCAAGTAACACACGAGTAATCATCAATAAATGTTACAAAATAACGATAACCAAAAACACTAGGGATCTTATATGGTCCTCAAATATCATAATGCACTAAAGAAAAAGGAGCATCACTCCGAGAACAGAGAGAAGTAAAAGACACATTATGTTGTTTGTTAAAGATACAAGATTAACAAGTAAACTCATGAAGAGAAACATCTGAAAGAGCTTTCTTGAGAATCTGAAGAGGAGTATGCCCAGGACGACGATGTCAGTCAACAGAAGAGGCGGTGGAGAGAGTCGTAGGTTGAACGTCCAAAAGATAAACCTCGTTGGATAGCCGCCCCCTACCAATTATATTCTGCGTTTATCGATCATGCACAACAAAGGAGGAGCGTGAGAAGGTTACACAACAATCAAGGTCCTGAGTAAGACGACTAACAGAGAGTATGTTAAAGGGGGATCCCGGAACATGAAGAATCGAGGATAACGAGAGGGTTGGAGTAAAAGGCATGTGAGCAACGCCAGAAACCAGGGTAGTGTCACCATTGGCCACTGTGATGAACTTGGGATAAGCAAAGTCCAAGTATTGAGGTGGTTTCTGCGGAGAGATGTGATGCGCGACACCCGAGTCCACAATCCAATGAGAGCTTTGTGAGAGCCAAGAGATAGCTTCATTGGAGATCGATGTCACGGATCTATAGGAGAGACTAACCACCCCTTGTAACTGTTGGAGTTGAGCATGCAAAGCAGCTATGTCATCATTGGTGGTGAAGGGAGAAGTTGTAGTAACGGAAGCAGTAAGATGAGGAGACAGACCATGCTTGCGACAGGTGGCCTCAAGGTGACCATCCCGGCCACAGTGAGAACATTTAAAGAGAGTACGACCACCACGACCCCGTCCTCGAGAATGGCGACCTCCACGAGCCGGTGGACCACGAGCAGAAGGAGAAAGAGTAGATACGGGATGCTGGAGGAGAGACGGAGTTAGATTTATAGGGGCATCCGGGGGAGGAGAAACCATCAGTAGCATCAAGCAAACGTCTGATAGGGATGGAGTAAAGGAGGAAGACAGAATCTGAGCTCGAACACTATGAATATAGGGTGGAACAAGGGACATCATCATGGCAATTCCAACTGCTTCCTTCTGCGCCCGTTGCACAGCCAAATCCGTGGTGGGAGGTTGACGTTGTATCATGTCTCAACAAGAGTTTTAACTTGAGTAACAAAGGAAGTCAAGTCACCAGTGACCCCGGGGTCAAGTGATTGAAGATCGGTAATTATGTCGAACAGGTGCCGAAGACTGTCCTTGCCAGAATAGAGGGAGTGAAGATCCTCCCACATAGTATGGGTCATCTCGTGATATATGGCCATCCTATACGGATCGGTGTCCAAGGATTTGAGAATCCATGATTGGGCACGACCATCATCACGTATCCACTCCTCGGTGGGTGCAGTGGGAGGGGCCCTTGTCAGGTGATGAAGGTCTTTAGTTTGCAAAAAATGGCGAACTGAGTGAACCCACTCAACAAAGTTTGTTTCCCACAGAGAGAGATGATAATGATCTGAAGTTCATTATGAAGTTCAAGGGGGGCAGCAACAGCACGTGCAGGAAGTGAGGAAGCAATAGTCGAATTCATGAAAGCAACAGCACCAGGAACAGGTTAAACAGTGAACAGGCGGACTGATTGGCCGGCGAACAGGCGAACTGCGAGTGCGGCTAACAAGACAGAACAGCAAGTCGCGTAGCTAGAAGAGCCCGAACAGCGACCTGGAATCTAGGATAGAGACGCGGCTACCCGAAGAGCGACCTGAAGGAAGAGGCAGGGCGACTAGGAGCAGCGACCTGACAAAGAGACAAGCCGCAACTTGAAGAAGGCGGCAACAAGAAGTCACAATGAGAGGCAAGCAGCATCAGAGGCTCAATGAACAATTCCCAGGAGCGGCGGACAAGCAACAGCGGGTAGGCGACCCAGAAACATCGGACATGCGGACAAGCAGACAGACCGCTACAAGCGGCAAGAGAGGTCGTAGCGGACTAGGAGCAGCGGTCAAGCAACAGTGAGTAAGCGGCAAGAGCAAATAGCAGGCAGGCGACCAAAGCAGGCGGGCAGCTGAATAAGTCCAGCGACAAGAGCAAAGACGACTTGGAACAAGCACGTCGCGCTAGGAGAAAATCGGCAACAAAAAGTAAGTCGGGCGAGCTAAGAAGACTGGCGACCTGAGACCAGCGACCAGAGAAAGAACAAAAACGGCGGCAAGACCGCGCGGCAACCAAACCGCGCAGCAAGAAGAGCACTAGCTGCAGCGACCTGTGCGGCAAAGCAGAGATGCGACGAGGACAGACCGCAGCAAGCAGCAAAGATGAGTAGACCGCGCGAGAAGGCAACAAGGAAGCGAACAACAAGGACCTGCCGCAGAGGACAGGACGGTGGGACCCAGCTGGGAAGCCTATATAGGCAAGTGGACACACAAAAAAGGAGGAGACCAGCACGCGAAGTCTCCTGCGGGTAGAAAAGGAGGAAATCCGCCAGAGGCTAGAGAGAGGGGGTGCAAAGAGGGCGGGTGCGGTTAGACAAATTCTAACCGCCCAAAGGGGAAAAGCACGGAGAAGAGAAGGCGGTTAGAAAAAACTAGCCGCCCAGAGGGATCGATACCTCTGAAACCATGTAGAAATCTGTGGAAATTTTATTAATGCCAAATATTGTTCTTTACAACTGAGAGAATACATATATATAGGAAGAGAGAGAGGAGAAGAATCTCAATCTAAAATGTGGAATTAATCCAAGAGAGCATTATGGGCCACAACATGGGCCAAAATAATGGGTCTAATTACAGGTCTTCTTCTAACACTTCTAACAATATTCAATCGTAAATAAATAAAGTTGGAATTAAATTAAATTAAATTGAGACCGCAGCAAACACACGCGATGAATCATAAATAAATAAAGTTGGAATTAAATTAAATTGAGCCCATAGTTCGAGTCGATGAGCAAATAAACAGGGTAATTAACCTAAGCTTACAATGATACTCTCAAATAACCAACATTTGAAAAATGAGTGACATGAAATTACAATCCACATGAAATAGTACTAAAAGAAAAACGCGAGATTTTAAATAAACGACAAACAGACACGATGATAGTTTAGGCAAGCTCTGAAATTTTAATGATCAAATAAACAAAGCATATTGTCATTCTAACACATCACGAGCCAGAGAACGGTAGAGGTATACCTCAGAGCACAAGTGAAGTGTCGGATTAGTAGGGCACATGTGACAGGTGGCTGGCAGGGGTAGGAAGTAAAGGTGGAATTCGGTTGGAACTCTAGATCCGACAAAGGTTGTGTCGATTCCGTCGGAAGGTGGTGTTGGAACATGCGTTTTCCATCTCTCAGGTTTGATAATAGTAAATCTCAATTTGTATTTGAGCATACTTGTGTTGGGCATAGTATGCAGGTTTATAGGTGTGCAGTCTTACAAGGAATACACTCTTTGTGAGCTAGCGCCGGTGTTAGTGATACCGTCGTGCGCTAGCTCTGTTTGTACTTGTTGACTGTAGTTGCTTAGACAGAGGATGTCAACCAGACTGCTTGTACATCGACTAGAAGGAAAGTCGACTACACAAATCATGTGACGACCGCCGCACGTTACTGATACCGCCTGGTTCTAGTGTGTCGACGGGAAAACAAAATCGACTAGACTGTCACTGTCGAATGAAAGGGATGCAGGTCTTGTGAGCTACCGTTGGCGATAGCAATGCCGCAAGCGCTAACTTGTAGATTGAAAGGAAATATCGACTAGAGAGCTCATGTCAACTGGATCTGTCTGGTACCGCCGGGCGCTAGCTTGTCGACTGGAATGAAAAATCGAACTGACAATTTATGTCGACTGGAAGAAAAAATTGACAAGACAGTATATGTCGACTTGAAAGAAGAATCGACGGGACTAGACTTATCAACTACCACAATGCATTACTGTTAACGCGCCACGCCACCTGGAAGAACACATAAGTAATCTGAGTGCTCTGCGTGGGAACCTGGTGGCCGCCATAGAAGGAAAATGCCGCTACCGCCCGCGGTAGTAACTACCGCTCCGCGGTAACCCTGGTGTACAAGGAAAGAGCTGCCGCTTTCCTTACCTGCAAATATCCAGTTGTGCACGCGCCAATTCAAATGAGTCTACCGCGCGCGCTAGCACTATCCCTCTGCGCTAATTGATGCTTACAAGGAAAGAGAGCCTCCCTCCTTACCTAGAGCCAGACAGCTAGGAGAAAAATGCGTAAACGGACCTATCATCGAGCAGTGGCTTATTTAAACTCATATAAAAGAGTTTCTTTTCTCTTTTTGAGGGTGGAAACCTATAACAAAAATCAGAAGGCTGTCACGACTTATTTAAACTCATCAAGCAAAAACGAAGATCTTCGGAAAACGCGAAAAAAGAACGAGAATCTGAGGATGATCGAATGCACAAGGAACGAGAATCAATAGCGTCGATCGCTTACCGCCTTCGGAGACAATATTTGAGGGAGCTAATTTATCTACTGTGTATTTGAGGGAGACAATATTTAATCTACTGTGTATTTGAGGGAGGCAGTATTTGATCTACTGTGTATTTCTTCTCTTTTTTTCCTTTTGATTATATCGTGGTTCGTTAAGAAATCGTCTGGGAGGATGTCGAATTCTGGGGAGGAGTCTGTGAAAATCGTCCGGGGAGGACGTCGGATTCCAGGGAGGAGTCCGTGGAAATCGTCCGAGGCGGACGTCGGAATTTAGGGAGGATTCCATGGAAATCGTCCAAGGAGGGCATCAAGAACGGGAGGTCTAGGTAGGTTTCAAAGACCTTCGGGGAGAAGGGAGAGAGCCGGCTCGAAGACCTTCTGGGAGAAGGGAGAGAGCCAATCGGTCCTCCGGGGGAAGGGTCGGCATAGAAAACCCAAGAACTTGTCATTCATCGCCTTAGATCTCCGGTGTCATTGGGACAAATTTTTGTAGTTGTAATTTCATTCAAATATTATAATGAATTATTATTTTCATGCTTTGATAATTGTTTGTGATCACTAGTAATATTGAAAGTTATGTTTCTGAAAGTATAATCTAAAGCGCACTGGAATGATCACCCGCACGAATTGAACGAGGATTGTCCACAAGAATACGATTTCTGTGAGATATCGCCGGCGGTAACACTACCGTCGAGCATAAATAACAAAGAACATATTCCTGCAACAAAAAATTTAAAACCTCATAACATCTTTTTGAACCTTATTCATCCCCCCCTAAGGTTGGCCACAGATCCAACAGGTGGGAGAGGAATGGTAGTCCAAACCCAATGGGGGAGACGGCGGTGGTGAGGTTCTAGAAGGAATCAAAGAGGACCGACAAGCTTCTATGGCCGGGGCGACGGATCCAATGATAGAGTTGTCAAAGTCGTCAAAGCTGACGAGGGTTAGAAGGGGGTAGATGGTCGGAACCTTGGTTGTCGATGGAGGTCGGCGGTCGGTGGGAGCGGGACGAAGTCGGCGAGTATGTACAAAAGGAGTCTGGGTGGAGTTCCGAAAAATAGAGAAAAAAATCTCGGTTTTTCGAATTATTTTCAAGCTGCATGAACCAAGGGGTGGGTTGGGTTTTTACAGGAATAGTCTTTTAGGTTAATTTTGAGTGGGTCTTTATGGGGGATCACCAAAATAATTTGTTACCATAGCATAGAATGAATAAAATCATTTATAGTCTCCTCATTGAGAATTTTCTAAAATTAAAGAGATAATATTTCAATTTATTTATTTAATTTTAGGATTACTTATTTTTTAAAGAAAATAGACACTTTCTTTTTATTTATTTATCTAATTTCATAATTTGTCCAAACCATTGCTAAAACTAATTTGACGAGTCATTTTATTAAGGGTCGTATTGGTCCGTCATGTCAATAAGCCCCAATACTCGCATGATTGAAAATAAGTGAAACAAACATGCCTACAAAAGTGCGATTAGAGTGCGCAATAAATATGAAATGCACAAAGGAATGCACTGCATAACATATAAAGTGCATAGAATAAACTAAAGATGCATCTTGAGTTTCATCAATTCCATCATGGTTGAAAGAGCTCAACCCAATCAAAACTGTGATGTAACATGCAATCTGGTGGTCCATAAGTTGTACTGCTTTGCTATCGTCATTCCACCAAATAATCAAGAACTAAACGCCCGCTCACATAGTAAGTGTGAAAGGTGAATCAGGTAAAGACAACTCTGGATGTGGTAAGTGAGGGGTTGATGAGTGGATCAAAGGGCGGATCCTTTGCTACAACTCATAACCCGCAAATAACCTCTTTGTACTGAAAGATGCAGGAGACTACTCTTCTTCGGAAAGCTAGAACACCCTGTGATAAAATAATCAATGGATTTCAAATTTTTTTGAAGACGCTCACATTAGTCATAATTTTATGCACAATATTTAAGTGATCAATAAAGATCAAAATATCAAAGAGATAAGAACCACAAAATTGATGTAACCCGCGACGCATCTTTATTTTTATTTGCACCTGTTTTATTTGTGTAGCGCATGTCGTGGCGCGTTTGGTTTCATTTTGTTGTGTTTAGTTGTGCGCGCATGTCATTAGCGCTTTTTTGTGTATTTTGTATCGCGCATACTGTTCGGGCAAATTTATTGTTTGACTCGTTGGTGTGTCCGGCCAACGAGACCCTAACTGCATAGGTCCGATAATTTAGGAGATAGATTAATTTAGGGCAAGCACTAATAATTAACTATTTCAAAAGGAACTAATGTGATGTCTTTCTTTATTGGAGAATCCTATGGTCATTTCCCCATCTACATTTATCAAAGCCTCATTGGGTTGCAGTCGGCCTAATTTCAAAGTCCATTCCAAATTCCCCCTTTAGTGTCTGTCAATATTAAACCCTCAAATCAAACCCTAAAGCTTTGCTATAAAAACCCCCCCAAACCCTCCTGTGATCGGCAGCTGGAAAAAGAACCGATCGAACCTATTTTTGGTTTCGATTGGTTCCATCCAGCGCCGCTAACCTGTGCTCCCGCTCCCGCCTTCAGCGCCGCACTCCCGACATCGTCGAAAACCTCCCAAAGCTTGTCGCCGTCAGCGCTCACCTCCTGCTCAGGCGGAGATTGTTTGAAGCCCCACACCTCCTGTGTCCATCTTCCCGGACGAGGTCAACTCCAGAAGTTCCGCCTGCCACCGACAAGGTCACCAGAGCTCTCCTTGGGCACTGTCGACGACCCCAGCACCCTCCTCCGACGGATTCAGCGTACCTCCAGCATTTCTCCTTCTTCCTGTGGACATGTTTCACGATTTTCGGCCTTCTGTTAGCTATTCTGGCCAGCCCTCAGTCCCCCCCACACTTCCAGGCAGCCTGATTCCAGGCCATCCTGAGCACAGCAACGGCTTGTGGCTTCTCCTTCCACCTCCCAGAGATAGTCAGTCGTTGCTACTCGCCCAATGGTATACCTCTAATCTTCCCCACTTGCGATCTTTAGTAAATTTTAATGTTTATATTATAAATGAGTAGTTGATTATTATGAGCTTGCCCTAAGTAATTGTGTCTCCTAATTATCGTTATTTTCATATCCGTGGTTGCCAATTTCTTGAATGCTATGCATGTGGAGTCGTGATTTTGCAATGTTACTACGCACGTGAGGTAGTCTTACGTTCGCGAGCGATGCCTTGACCGTTTATTCCGTTAGAAAATAGCCCGCGAATACCTTCGCGCCACATTTATTTTAAAAGTTCTTGATTTTATATTTCGAAACTACACCCCTAGGTTTCAGGTTACATCAAAAATGGAAGAGAGTGGAGATCAAATAAACAAGGTATGGGGTAGGTAAGCTCGACTTGTGAGATCATCAAATCATGTTGCCTCATACGCTCTCCTGTTACACTTGTGTGCATTTACTCATTCTTGTCATGGCGACGCCTAGGCGTCCAGACGTCCAGGCGCCCGATTGTGTACAAGGCATTGGGGACCTTGTTTTTTTAAGAAAAGGGAAATAGACTGCGGTTTTTATAAAAACCGCAGTCTATTCTAGGAATAGACTGTGGTTTTTTAAAAATCGTGGTTTATTCCTCAGTTTGAATGCATATGAAATATTTAGACTGCGATTTTTACATAAAACCGCGGTCTATAGTAGAATATACTGCAGTTTTTATAAAAACCGTAGTCTATTCTATCTATAAACTGTGTTTTTTCAAAAACCACAGTATATTCCCCAGTTTGACTATATATGTAATATTTAGACAACGATTTTTAGATAAAATCATAGTGTATAGAAGAATAGACAGCGGTTTTTATAAAAACCGCAGTCGATTCTTTGAGACACTGCGGTTTTTAGAGAAACCGCAGTCTATACTAGCTATTTGCAATCCTAAATCATAACTTTACATTTTACCGTGACCTTTTACAGCATTTAGGGTTTTAGTGAGGGTTTCGGCTTCTGGCAATTTTGTGAGGGCTTCGATCTGGTGATTCTTCTTCGATATTTGTAGGTCTCCTCAAATCTGAAAGTCAGAAACACACGGCTCTTTCAATCCTTCTCTCATTTAGGTATAGCATTTCTTCTTTTTCTCAGTACTTCTTTTCCACTGGACTGCCGACTATTGTTATTTTGGATTATGTTATAAGTCTATAAGAGGCACCAACATATGTTTTTTCTCAGATCTGAAAGTCTTATTTTTCTCATGAAATTCTGAAACCTTCTCATTTGGATATTTAAATTTAGTGATGCAAAATATAATTGCTTGATTAGTTATTATCATACATATGCAGTTTATTTCTCTATGGATTGATTATGCTCTGCACTCAACAGTTTAAAGATCTTTGTTTCTTTAATTCTTTTGTGAATTTTGTTTAGTGTTTTTGGAAGATTTAGGGTTTTTTTTAGGATTTTCCTATTACAGGAATATGACCGATAAATGATCTTCATCAAAGTCAACAAAAGACACCAGTAAAATGGCTGAATTGAATAAGTTTAGGTTAGAGGGGAAGAAGCTTAATATTTCTATGAGTGATGATGGTCGCATTATTTTCGGCCCTAACACAAATAAATTGATGAGTTTTATGGGTACGCTTGTGAAATATAATGTGTCAACTAGATATGCTGAATGGAAGGAAGTTGATAAACATCTTAAGGATCAACTATGAGAAAAATTAAATGTATGTAATTTTGTTATTAGTTATTACATAACTATTTTTTTAGTTAATTATTAATTAATATTGTCTATTATTTTCAGCTTTATTTTGATGACAGTATATAGTCTGTCTGGCAGACTTTAGACGGTGGTTATTATAAAAACCACAGTCTTTTTTACTATACACTGCGTTTTTTATAAACAACCGCAGTGTATAGTCTGCCTTAGACTGTGGTAAGGCAGACTTTAGACTGCGATTTTTATAAAAACCGCATTATAAAGTCTACCTTAATTTTTTTTTAAATATCTAGTTGTCGTCTTGCGACTTGCTCGCCTTATTGTCGTTTAGGCATCCGTCTTATCGCCTAAGCGTCCAGGCGTCCGACGCTCGCCTTGGTTCGCCTTGACGCCATGACAAGAATGCGTCTACTAAACCTAGATCATCTGCCTCAATTTGTTTATCCGGTGGAGTATGGGAGCAGCGCAAATTTTATTTTTGACCCCAAAATTATCTTTTAAATTTTCCATATAAAAACTTAATGTGTGCATCCATATGAGTGAACATCCGTGGGGCAATTTTTATCCTCCTGACACGATGACGTCTAAATAGATCAACAATATAGCAATGAAACTCAAAACTTATGCCTATAATCAAATGATAATTGAGTGAAATAAAAGTGTGATCGCCAAATATAAATCGATATAGTGAGGTGTCTAGGATAAGCGGTCATCGGATATAATGCGAGCAAACAAAGAATACAAGGTGACACATCAAAAATAGATATAGCATTGAGTCCAGGCCATTTGAGATGAATGGAAAATCAAGATCACATCTTTCTTCCTAGAGTGAGGGTTGTTTGGTTTCTTATGCATCTAATACGCAGCAGAAAACTAGCAAGAAACTCATTGAAATGATCATGCAAAAAACCAATAGATCAAAAATCGAGATTATACTCGTTGTGTGAGAACCACAACGTAGAACGAGATTTATGTCTCTACGAGTATCCACACAAACACAAGAAACGCCTCCCATCCATCCAACGAACTCGGTTTGGAAGATGATCGTCCCTTTTTCTCCACGAAATACTAGTTTCGTTTCAGGAGAAGATGCAGTTGCAGGTTTTTCAGGAGTCGTGAGAGTCGTATTCAAAAGACGTGTTTCAAAAACACCAAAAGATGCTATTTATAGCAGTTTCATAAACCGCTTATTTTCGCATCGAGAGGTTGAAATTTGTGAGTTGAGTTCTATTTTACTAGTTGATGTACGTCGGTTTCATAAGTCAGTGTGCGTCAAGTGCTATCTCATGGTATAGAAACATTGATAAACACACACCAAGTTGTCATCAAGTACTATCAGGTTACCTCTCAACTCGTTATATGTCGACTTCACAAGTCGATTTACAACGAATAGTATCCAAAAAAAACCTGTATTTATGTTAAATGCACGCCAAGTCAACATACATTGACTTCACAAATCAACATGTGTTTAATAGTCATTTAACACCCCTTTTTGAATCCAATTCACATTACAATTACTCCCATCTTTATTAAATTAATTTCAAATTAATTAAACCTAATTTTAGACTTGGTTCTTCACTAATTAACACGATCATTTTAGCCACAATACGGACAAAATTTTTTCCAAAGTAGAAGCAACACAATCATTTTAAACTTGGTTATAAAATTTAAGTTATAACATATTAACATTATAACATATCAGCACCGCTCGACTCCTCACATTCTGCTTGCGGCTTGCCCAAACCTGATACCTGGACACTCCTACGACTCTCTTCGTCTCTCGTAATCTTCTTCCTCTCTCGGCTCTCGTCTTCTTATCGGCACAGGTTATCTGGTTCAATGGTGATTCTCGCATCTAGCTGTAGTTTTTTGGTTGTTTGGTGTTTGTCGTCTTCTTCTCAGCACCGGTTCTCGACACATTTCCTTCTCTCCTCTCATCCTTTATGGCTCATCTCCTCAGCACTGCGAGTTTTGTCTTTAATTTTTAAGTTATTATTTGTTATGGATAGTGGCTCATCCCCACGCTTACTGTCTTCTTCTCGACTAGCTAGCTACAATGGATAGTTGGATACTTCAATCTTCGTCTCTCCCTTTCTCAATTTTTCTCTTCCCATTACCTCTATTTCTCCATATTTCTCTTCCTCTTTCTCTATAGTTGGATGACTGTTGTTGGTAGTGACATTGTGATTGTGGCTATTTTGGCACTGTAAATAGTTGGCAGCGACATTGTGGCTGTCTTTTTCTTGGCTGGCTAGGTGTTATGGATAGTTGGATACTACTCTCTTCCTCTCTCCCTATCTCTTTTTCTCTCTTCCTCTATTTCTCCCTTCCCACTTCCTCTATTTCTTTATAGTTGGATAGCTGCAGTTGGCAGTGACATTATGATTGTGGATTTGGCATTGTGGATAGTTAGTAGTGACATTATGGCAGTTTTTGCATTGTGGAACTGTGGCATTGTGACAATTGGAGCGAGAGCGACAACAGTGAAAACAGTTAAATATATCTATATTGTTTTTTTTATTTTTATTTTTCTTAGCATATAAATATGTAAGCCCAGTCTAGGGCAAATTATTATCGATCAATCGGATTCTACTTGGTATCAGAGGAGAAGGAAACTCCGCCGCTCGTTCGCTCGCATCTCCCGCTCGCTCCGCCGCTCGATCCGACCGCCTCTCCCACCCGCTCTCTCCGCTCGCTCCGCCGCTCTCTCCTCCCGCTTCGCTCGCCTCTCCCGCCGCTCTCTCCGCCCACTTCGCTCGCCTCTCCCGCATGCTCCTTTGGGCGTGATCGGAGGGCGTTTTGCCCTCCATGGGGGCTGCCGGAGACGCCTCCCTTTCCTCCTCGGGTGTTCTCTTCGGCTTTCAGATCTAGCCCACACCCGTAGGATGTCCTCTTTTTTCACTTGAGATCCTTGTTCTCCACTATGGATGATCAATCAAATTTGTCTCCTGCTTCTCAATCTGGTGCTCTTCCCGGTTCCCCGGCCACCCGATCGGATACTTTGCATAGTCCCTCGGGTGATCCTCCTCGGAGTCATGGCCAGTCATTGAAGATTCCTACTGTTGCCTTGGATGGCACAAATTACCTGGAATGGTCTAGGGCGGCTCAACATGCGATTCGCAGCCACCAGTTATATGGCCTTATTGATGGTACTATCGTTGAGCCATCACGTTCTGATCCCTCGTGGCGCAAATGGGATGCGGACAATTCATTGATCGTCTCGTGGCTTCTTCATTCGATGTCTCCTCAGGTGTATCGGAGTTATATGTTGTTGGACTCCGCACACGATATTTGGACGAGAGCCCGTGATACTTACTCCCAGGCAGGCAGTTCGATGCAGGTATATGAGCTCACTCGTCGTGTTCTGGAACTGAGACAGGGAACTATGCCCGTTGCTGCCTACTATTCTGAGTTTGAGCGCCTTTATCAGGAGTTGGATTTCTTTAATACCTTTACTGTAGCCTGTACGACTGATGCAGTGGCTCTTCAGAAGGATAAAGACCGCTTCCGTGTTCACGTCTTCCTTATGGGCTTTAACATGGAGTTTGATGTTGTTCGACTGCATGTTCTCCATCGTGAGCCTCTTCCCTCCCTTCGGGAGGCCTTCAGCATGCTCCTCAGTGATGAGAACCGTCGCCGCAGTCTTGGACCTACTACTGACCACTCTGCGCTCGCTGGGAGGCCCCCCTCCTGTTTGCAGTCACTGCGGGAAAAAGGGCCATATCAAAGACTCATGTTTTCGCCTGCATCCGCACCTTGCCCCAACCGGTCGAGGTTCTGGTCCTCGTGGTAGAGGTGGATATCGTGGAGGTGGTCATTTTTCTGCTGACCGTGTTCAGTCTTCTGCACACTCTACTGAGGTTCTGGAGGACACCCCTGGTGGTTTGTCTGCGGCCGAGTTAGAGGCCTTCTGCCGCATGTTGCGCTCCAACACTGACTCTACTTCTGCTTCCTCTCACGTTGTTGTTGCCACTTCAGGTCTGTCCAGTGCTCATGTTGTGTCTTCCACACCTTCCGAGTGGATCATCGACTCAGGTGCGACCGACCACATGACCGGCTCTGCCTCAGGTTTTACCTCCTACACTCCCCTTTCTGGTCGTGATAAGGTTATTGCTGTCAATGGCTCTCTCTCTGCCATTGTTGGTAAAGGGACAGTCTCATGTTCTCCTGACCTATCACTTTCCTCTTTTTTGCATGTCCCTTCTTTTACCAGAAATTTACTCTCTATTAGTCACTTGACTAACTCATTATACTGTTCTGTGACATTCTTTCCTGATGTTTGTGTTTTTCAGGATCTGGCTACGAGGCGGACACTTGGCAGTGGTAGGAATGTTGGCGGCTTGTACTTGCTGAACCAGTCTTCTCCCAGTGCCCTCTCTTCCACCAGATCTCCGACTCTTGATGATCTTCGACGATGGCATCAGCGCCTTGGCCACCCTTCTCCTTTATATCTTACTAAATTGTTTCATGTTTTTCATCATTTACTTCAGTCTTTTTCTTGTGATGCGTGTGAACAGTCTAAACATGTTCGTCGTCGTTCTACTCATTTGTCTGTTCCTAGTCTGTATCCATTTGATGTTATTCACTCTGACGTTTGGGGTCCATCCCGTGTCCTCTCTTTATCTGGTTATAAATGGTTTGTAACGTTTATTGATTGCTACTCCCGCACTACTTGGCTTTATATGCTTAAAAAGAAAAGTGACATATTTTTTTGCTTTCAAAAATTTCATAAGATGGTGGTCCAACAATTCGGAGGCAAAATACGTGTGTTACGTAGTGATAATGGCGGAGAATATGATGATCGCGGTGCATTTGGGGCCTATCTTGCGGACCATGGCATCATCCATCAAACTACGTGTGTCCACACCTCCACTCAAAATGGGGTGGCCGAACGAAAGAATAGGCAGTTGCTGGAGGTGGCCCGGTGTTTACTTCTTTCTATGCACCTCCCTAAATCCTACTGGGGGGATGTTATTCTTACAGCCGCGCATCTCATTAACCGTCTTCCGTCCCGTGCTCTCTCGTTTGATGCGCCCCTGTCTCGTCTCGCAAAAACGCACATTGTCCATACCTCTCATCTTCCCCCTCGTATCTTCGGCTCCGTGTGTTTTGTTCATGTCCATAGCCCGCATCGTGATAAACTCGATGCGCGGCCTCTTCGGTGTGTTTTCGTTGGTAATTATTCTACCACCAAAGGGTATCGGTGTTATCACCATCCGACACGTCGGTACTATTGTACGGTCGATGTCACCTTTCGTGAGGGGGAGTCGTACTTTGATCCTCGTCAGGGGGAGATGACTAGCACTGGTGACGAGCTGATCGACTCCCCGCTCCCTATTGTTGCCCCTCATCTTATTCCTCCACCTGCTCTCGTCACTGTTGTTGACACTCATCCTATTCCTCCACCTGCTCCCGTTCCTTCCACCGCCGCTCCTCCGATAATATACACATACTCCCGTCGTCCTACGACTGTTGAGCAAGTGCAGACTGAGGACGTTTCGCCAGTACCGGTGACTGTCTCCAGCCCAGATTCAGATGATGACCTCCATATTCCTCTTGCCCGTCTTATAGGTAAGAAGGGTAGCACTAATCACCCCATTGCCAACTACATTCGTTATGATCACCTTTCTCAGGCACATCAAGTCTTTATTTCTTCTCTTTCATCTATTGTTATCCCTAAGACATGGCAGGAGGCTGTTCAGATACCTGAATGAAAAACGGCAATGGAGGAGGAATTGCGTGCCTTGAACAAGAATAAAACGTGGCAGCTGGTGAGCCTTCCTCCAGGGAAGCGAACGGCCGGATCCCGTTGGGTCTACACAGTTAAACAAAACCAAGATGGTGTAGTGGAGCGGTACAAAGCTCGTTTGGTGGCTCAGGGATATACCCAGACTCAGGGTATCGACTACCAGGAGACTTTGCTCCTGTTGTGAAGATGAACTCTATCCGCGTGCTTTTCTCGGTTGCTGCAAGCCGTAGATGGGAACTACTTCAGCTCGATATCAAGAATGCATTTTTGAATGGCGATCTGGAGGAGGAAGTTTACATGGATATTCCATCGGGCTCTGTTATCAAAGGGTCCAAGGGAAAGGTGTGTCGGGTTCTAAAATCCCTGTACGGCTTGAAACAGTCTCCGAGAGCGTGGTTTGGATGCTTTTACAAGTTCATGCTTCAACTTGGATACACTCAAAGTCATGCTGACCACACACTCTTTATTAAGAGAAAGGGTGCTCAGGTCTCTATTCTTATTGTGTATGTGGACGACATTATCATTACCGGGGACCATTTGGAGGGGATCACTTACCTGAAGGAGCAACTGAGCAAAGAATTTAAAGTTAAAGACCTGGGAAAGCTGAAATATTTCTTGGGAATTGAAGTGGTGTGGTCTCAACAAGGGATTTTTCATCTCCCAAAGAAAGTATACTCTGGATCTTCTTGAAGAGACTGGGATGCTTGGGTGTGCACCCGTAGACACACCTATTGAGGCTAATCACAAAATTGATGCAGATGCTAGTGGAGAAAAAGTGGATGCCTCAAAATACCAATGTTTGGTTGGACGTCTCATATACTTGTCCCATACTCGCCCTGACATTACGTATGATGTGGGAGTCCTAAGTAGGCATATGCACTCTCCTTCCATTCATCATCAGCAGGCGGTCTTTAGAGTGCTGCGGTATCTCAAAAAGGCACCAGGCCGTGGGATCCTTTTCAAAAACGGCCAATCACTAGAAGTTGAAGTGTTTACAGATGCTGATTGGGCCGGTAGCCAAGACGATAGAAAATCAACCACGGGGTACTGCACCTTTGTGGGAGGCAACCTCGTTTCATGGAGGAGCAAGAAGCAGAATGTGGTAGTTCGGTCAAGTGCAGAGGCAGAGTATAGGGCTATGGCACAAGGTGTTTGTGAAGGATTGTGGTTGAGGACTCTTCTTCGTGATATTGGCCTTCAGGGGAACAACTCTATCATGATCTACTGTGACAACAAAGCTGCCATCAGTATTGCGCACAATCCAGTGCAACATGATAGAACCAAACATGTGGAGGTTGATAGGCATTTCATCAAGGATCACCTAGACAAAGGAAATATTTGCATCCCTTTTGTGAACTCATTCGACCAGCTTGCGGACGTCTTCACCAAGGTTTTATGCAGCGATAACTTCAAGGACAGCACAAACGAGTTGGGAATGATCAATATATATTCCCAACTTGAGGGGGAGAGTTAAATATATCTATATTGTTTTTTTTATTGTTCTTTTTCTTAGCATATAAATATGTAAGCCCGGTCTAGGGCAAATTATTATCGATCGATCGGATTCTACTAAAACAAATTAACGACAAATAGGAAGTGATAATTTTAGGGAAGCTCTGAATTAAAGTCAAATAAATATTAAGCATAAAACCATAAAACAGTAAGGGAGCAATGAGATTAAGAGGTATGTTGTAGGAGCAGGAACACAATAGGCTCGGATTGGATTTGTGGCATCAGCTTCTATTTTGGATTTGCAACCTCTATGATGGAGTTATGGAGGGAGTCGTCCATATTTGACGAAAACAGGGAAGGTTGCTGGATGGAAAGGACTGTCGGGGTTGGCTCGTTGGAACCGTCGACTACTGGAGGAGAGGTCGTCGGTACCCGACTGGCCCTCGGGAGGCTTCGTTGGCCGACCGGCCCTCGGGAGGCTTCGTTGGTGATGGGCGAGGATGCAAAGACCGGTGGAAGGGAGTAAGGAACTGAGCTAAAGCCTTGCTGGATTTTACCGAGAAATAGAGAGCTATTTCAGACTCCTTTTTCTCAGTTCTTTTTTAGTTCCCTTTGCACTTGCTTGCCCAATTTAACATTAATCTTAATTTGACGGACCTTTGTATTCATGGTCTTATCGGTCGGTCACGCCAATAAGTCAAACTAGAATGCACAATCGTGATACATGACATAAGCACGTTAATAACATGCACGAAAATAATTGAGAAAAAAGCTCGCAAAGACAAGCAATGCACATATATAAGAAATAACAGAAAATACAGTAAAATAAAGATGTGACCTAGGTTGCATAAGTGGTCCTCAATCTCAGTCAAAGGCATCACACTCCATCACAAAAAAAATTGGTAAAGTTCAACACAGATAGTACAGGAGCGTCACCACTAAGGCCCGAAAAAGTGCTGATTTGGGGGACTATGTAGAGAATGCCCATCTAAAGGAGTAGATTCAATCATTCTGCAACAAGCTGGTGATGAGGTGAACAAGATCACCATAATGGTGGATGGTCCATAGTGTCTCTTAAGGCCCGGAAACCCTCATGCAACCCACATTGAGGTGTGCATTGGCCAAAGAGGCGCTTCCATACTAATGGTGAGCCAATAAATCCAGAACGATGTGCAAGGGATCAAGATGAACTTGCAAGAAGAGTTATAAGCAAGGACGTCATAAGAAATCATGGAGAACTTATGCAAATGAGGGCAAAAGACATTGTTTGTGAGATCACTTTTTTTGTTATATAATATGGGCCTGCTCCCATTGCCGAATGTGCAGTTGATGATAAGCCGTCTTCAAGTTCAACCTGAATATTTTTTAAGGTCCCGTGCAAAAACATCGAGAGGTTATGTAGTTAAACAATAAGAATAGAGCGAACACTACCATATGCAAGAAAAATAACAACACTCAAGCCTTTATCCCACTATAGTGGGGTCGGCTATATGGATCCTTTGTCGCCATTGTGCCCTATCTTTTGTCATAATCTCACTAATGCCTAAGTATATCATGTCTTTCTTTATATCTGCAAGAAAAATGATACTAAAAATTTGTCCTAGAATAGGCTCACATGGGACTTCCTCCGCAACGGTGATACCTCGCTTCTTTTCATTCTTGGGCACGAAGTTGAGTGTGCTCTTGCTCTTTAATAACAATCAAGTAGCACTGTTTTTGTTGTATCAGATCTCATCAGATCATGATGACTCTTTAGTAGATGAGAAAATTGATGGAGATATGTATGGTAGATGCAATGAATTAGCACAACTAATCGAATATGGTGTTGTAGTGCGGCTCAATCAAAAGAACCATGAAGTCACCCCCTTCACCTCATTATTCGTGTAGTTTCCCAATATGACTGAGAATGTGATGACACCCTCTATTCTTCTTCTTTCTCCTGAGAAATCTACTACCGTTCGGCTCCCTGAAAATGGAATTCTGAAATTGGAATTGAGATATTTGAATTCATTTTGGGTGTTCAGCACCTTGGAAATGGCTTGGAATTAGAATTCCTTGAAACCCTTAGGTTTTAAAAACACGCTAGGACCAATTCTTTGGGTTCACGCTAGTATTTCATGGTTTTCGGCGAGGAGAGCAAGCCCGACGACAACCCTATCGCGAGAAGCGTCTGCTGCCGCCAGTCGCAATCCCTACCCGCCGCCACCGGTAATACTTCCTCCCCCGTTCCTCTTTCTTCTTCTTGTTCGTCGGACGTCCTCATCGTCGATCCTCATTTTTGGTGTTCATCAATCTGACGCCCCCCCCCCCCCCGACATCTTCTTCGTTCCAGGTGTTCTGCCCCTTCTTCTTCCTCTTTCACTGCGAGAATGCCTCCAGGTGTTTGTAACCCCTAGTCTCAAGCAGAAATCCTTCCCCGTTTGCATCGGCGTGCTAGCTCCTCCCCTCCAGTTGTCGGAATCCAAGTATTGTTGGTCGCTCCTTGCTCACTGTTTTTTAACTCATCTCATTTTGTTTGGAAATTGATCATGCTCTCCAATTATTCTTGATGTTGTTCAGTTTTGTTTTAAAAACAAAATACATATATGTTCTTGATGGTTATGTTATTGTGTCAAGAAGAAAATACAGAAAAATATTCAATTGCTATTCAGTTTTTTGGTAGAGATCTGATATATGTTCCTCAATTCTTATTGTAATTGCTCAATTTTTAAGTTAAAATCAAAGTACACATGTTACCAATAACTCTGAAAATTGAGTTCATACAAAAACTATATGTCAATTTCAGATCTGAATTCCATTCTGCATCCGAACGGCAGAATTGTCCAATTCCAATGCCTGATGCCCGATTTTGCACAGCAGCCAAACAACAAAATTGAAATTTAGCCAATTCCAACCGGATCGGTCACTCAAGATCTTTGGTCTTCTATTGGTTTTTGAATTGCCTGAATTTCAATTCCAGAATTCCATTTCCAGGGGGCGGACGGACCGCTGGAGTTCCTTCAGACTCCTTAACATTCCTAGGATCAAGCCTAATCTCATCAACTCGCACAAAACATACTGCTCACTAAACATTGGGTGTCAATGACTATTCAACTAAGTTGTTAAAGGCACGCATAAATCTCAAGGCTCATTAGGCTCAGAGGTTTGCGTTTTTGGAGCATAAATGGCGCGCCTGAGTGAGCTTTTTGTTGTTGATGTAAACTCAATTAGGGTTTCGGAAAATAAATGTTTTTTTTAAAATAATTTTAATTTTATAAAATAAAATTAGGGTTTGAAAATGAGTAAATTTTAACATTAAAAAAAACAGAGAGGGCCGAGCGGCCAAATCGAATTTTTCACGCGTATAAACTACTCGTGACAAAAGACATTGACGAGTAATTAACCGTTATTCAAGACGTTTACCCAAGCATCCAACGAGTTAAAACCAGAGTGAGATCCGTACATCCACCGACAAAATACCCACACGCAATAGTTTATGGTTAAATGGTAAATTAATTAGCGCGAACGTCTGAGGCAAGCTTAGATTAATTAAATGAGTTGCATAAAATTACGTAATAATGAAGCAAGAGAGGGCGGAGTTACCCACGCATACACAAACTACGGCAAGGCTGATTCCGGCTTAAAGCAGTTGCACGGCAAAAGCTCACTGCTGAAATTCCAGGGATGTTGGCTGAAAGAGATCGGGTCAACAGGAACTGTAGATGGGAAGCAGTGTTGGACGGTGGCGGCATAATGGAGACCGCTGGTTGAGTCAACAACCCCCCCCCCTTGTTGCAGGAGTAGGACGCTGAGGTTGGCGACGACTGGAGGAAAGGAGGAGGGCCACTGAGATGTTTGTTGGAGACTACAGCCGTTGAGGAGACGCCGGCTCTAGTTGGTTTGCGCTGGAGGAAAGTGGCGTGTTGGGCGGCCGAAGAACAGCCGGCGCTGGAGGACACACGGGAGAAAGAAGTCGGGACAGTGGCCGTAGAGGAAACGTCGGTGCTGGAGGAGTCACGTTGGGGAAGACGACTGCTCGAGAAGTTGTAGGACGGGAGTAATGTGCCGGGTAAACAGGAGAACGACGTGACTTGTCGTTCCTATCTTTTCCTAGCTGCCCTTTTTCTTTGGCCCGCTGGAGATTTTAAAGCAGAGAGTTTCTATTTTCACATTAACTTTTCAAAGCTTGTATAGAATTGTTTTGGTAGAAATTGACCGTAATTTGATTTCCTAAGTTATCCTGCAATAAACTTTAGTGCTGAGAAATATTTGATTTCTCTCGTTTTGATTTTATACTTCATTTGGTTTTATGCCTATTTAATTAATTTAAGCTTGCCCCTTTTCGCCCTAGCTAAACGAGTTGCCGGACCATTTATTTAGGGTCTCATCGGCTGATCAAACCAATGAGCCGGAATCCAACATAGCATGAGTACATAGGAACATTGACAAAAAATGAAATAACAATCATGAAATAATAATAATAAAACAAAAAAACGGCGCGTGATGATATGACACATCCTCGGATGCGGCGGTGGATGCTGTTTTTTTCAAATAAGAAAGAAATGATATAAGAACTTAATATTTTTTGCATGATTTAGTGTTTGTGAAACATAATAGAGCGTTGAGACTTAGATACAATGCATGTGACTGTATGTATTATACTCTTTAAGAGATATAAATGATAGTAATGAATGATTAATGAGTAGAATAGGTGAAGAATCGGATCAAGAAGATGAACTAATGTTTGATGATGATAATTTACAATGAATGTGGTTGCAAGTTGCCCTCGTCAGGCGCACGTCTGAGCCTAGGCTCCAAGACCATTTTGCGCTTTGGTGCGGCTTGAGTCTTTAATAACTAAGCTATTCAGTCGACTTCAAAATAGTTAATAATTCATGATAATGATTGCATCATGATAGATATTTTTATGCATTGCTAAACATTCATCCCTAAAAGAGATAACATGCAAGAGGGTTCCAATACAATTTACCTCATGATAGTCCAAGCAACACAAGAAACTCCTATACCGCTAATGATGGAGGATGCTGACAAGTATTAGATATTTTTCCCAGCGACATTATATGATAAGAATTTTGCCGAGCCACCCTCACTTATGAGGTTCTTGATTACTAACTTTTAGGACCGTGCATTCATTTGTGTCATGCAACAAGGTCATTGTGGAAATTGAAGTAAGGCTTCATCTGGATGATCGGCAATCAACGCCAAAATGGGATCTATGAGCAAAAAGAACACTATAGAAAGATCAATGTCTATCTCTGTAATACTCTTATCATTCTAGCGAACCAACATGTTCATGTCCAGCTCATCCCCTCTTCCTCAGAGGTCATCTCAATTTTGGAAACATTGGCAATAATCAGATCATATGCTGTTTTCTTTAGAACCTAAAGATGAGGTTTGGCAGGACCTTTGACCAATTTGATGATAATGATGAAGAAGAGGTCCTTGAATTAATACTTAGCGACAAATTTAGTGCAGAATGAATTCGCGGACACGTTGACTTCCACGACCACAATAATTTTCCCCATTTACTGCTGGAGAAAACTTCGAATGACTCCATGATTATCATTTTGCATTCGTTTATAACAGTTTAATCCCAGGAGAGAGCTCTAAGTTAACATATAATGCAGTTATCAGGTATTCTATTGAGTAATTGAATGATTACATGGATGAAGGATCGAAATGAATCCACTCACAAAGAGAGTAGACTGATAATGAGAGAGAGAAGCATTCATTCAAGTTAACTATGAACTGACTAGTTAGAAATTCGAAGATACAAATGTTGCTCAAGTAACAAATTCAACATTCCAGTTGTTCATTTTCCCTATTTATACATGATGTGTAGAAAATTTCCCAAATAGGTGAAAGCGGAAAAGAGGTCGCAGAAACACTCAACCACAACCGAAAACAAGGAAAAATCAGTAGCAACAGCAGCACAAGAGTCTCCAATTGAAATTAACTTCTTTACAGAGCGAGATATACATTGCAAGACATGATTTACAATGTAACCAAGGGAACAGAAATCTGCAATAAGAAGTTAACTGCGCGGACAGAAAACTGCAACCGCACTAGTGACCAATCCGCTAGCCGAGTCCGTCGTAACCGCCGAAGCCGCCTATCCGCAGCTAACCGTGCGGACTGTTGTTATTAAAATGCTAAAGGAACTTGAACAGAACTCGTTGATTGACTGGGCGAACTGCTCTGCTTATCCGCAACTTGGAGAAAGAAATCAAGTCGCAGAGACCGCAACCTGATGCTATCCGCTGACTGCTATCCGCGAACTGTTTCACACCAAGCTTCCACTAGTTGTCTAGCCGTCTGATGTTAGCCGCACAGTCTGCACAGATTCAACTTCCTTAGTCGCAGCGGTTAGAAAACCGTAACCACAAAAACCAAGCGCGAACTAGTTCTTATTGTTCACTGATATTTATGACGAGCTGAGTACTCTTACTGATATTTATGACGAGCCGAGTACTCCTATTTATAGGTGTGAGGAGTGTCGTCACCACCCGTATCGATAAGATAATGTCGCCTAACATCAAATCCGTGAATACAAGAATCAGTCCGCCACATAAGGAAAACTATCCGCAAAAAGCACGGACAATCTTGTCCGTAAGAACAACCAGACCGCCAAGCTAGCGGACACAACTCCATTTCGCGCAAAGCTCTAGTCCGCGACAACCATGCCGCCAACTTGCCGAACTCGGCGAGCTCAAGAAGAAGTCCGCAACACGGCGATCTCGGCGAGCTAGGAAACAAGCTGGACTTGGTCTCACAAGACCAAGTCCACGACAAGCTTCGTGGTCTCCAAGTAACCACGCCATCTGCTATCAAGATCGGCCCATTCTGAACAACACCAGTCCGCAAGGTGGCAGACTGCTCCATTAGACTGCGTGACCTCTAGGTAAACAAGTCCACGCAACTGTGCCGACCTCCAAGATCAAAAACCAGACCGCAAGCACAGAACCAAGCCGAACACCGGCGAGCTCCAGAAGAGTCCGCCATAACCGCGGTTAGCCAACTCTAACCGCCCGGTTAACCAAGGACATTTGCTGAGCCAGACCGCAAGAGATAACCGGCACCTATCAAAGGCAGTCCGTCAAAGCTGTCCGTCAGGCCGCGGCGGACTCTGCGGTCTGTGCGGTTTGACCAGACTAACCGCCCAACACCACTTACTCCCACTTCAACAATTTCAACATGATGTACTCTACGAGAATTTCAATAACTCCTGATTTCCTAGTAGCATGTCCATCCTGGAACTTCTAACTGACTGATGAATTGCCAAATTTCCATCAAGTTGCTACTTAAAAGAGTGCTAACCATTGCTTATAATTATCCAATGAATTCTGTCAAATAAATTCACAGACAGGGAACAAGAGTTAAAGTTGTGGTGATACGACCTCACCTCCAGGTGACGATTGTTAGGCACGAGCCAAGCATTAATCGCCTAGAATGAATTTCACAAAGAAAATATGTTGATATATGTGGTGCTCGTATACAAAAAAAATCTATAAATGAGTATGATGAAATCCAATAAAAGATATACGTGACTGTTAAACAATATGTTGCAAATAAAGCATTAATCAATTTCTCAAGTAGAATGAACTCTTACACTTAGTTTTCAAATACTATCCAACGTGCTGAACAAATTCATACAATTAAAGAGTGGCTGAGGAGAAAAAAATTGAACGTAATGATAGAAGCAACTATTTTTATTGTTTAAACTTGAGCATAATGAGCCAAGAAAAGAGATACAGCACAACAAACTTAAATCGGGGAAAGTATAATATAATTGGTTGCTCGAAAAATACCTGCATTCACCTCATCCATGACTCAGAGCAGAGAAGACCGGTTGTCTTCGCCCCAACCTCCGCAATTTCACACACAGTGCACTGCTGCCCTTGGAACTGCAGCGAAAATCTAGCACCACAATAAGAACATGAAACATCCTTCTGTCCACGGTAGATAGGAACAAAAGTGGCTCCACAAACCATAAAAGGATTTCTATAATCATAGTTAAGCTGGTGAGCATCACTTTTATCACCGCACGCCTGCAGAACCTGCCTCGCCTTCTTCGATTGAACTTCACTAGGGTTACTCTCCAGAAGCATACTAGCAAAATTCGCTGCTGTGGCGAAATTCCTTCCCTTAAAACATATGGTCATGGCGCTGGTGAGTACCAGCCTTGTATGAATCTTTTGAAGCTTACAATTGGTGAAATATGCTGCCAGCTCCTGCTGCCTTATCAGATCATCTTTGGTTTCCTTCCTCTTGACCTCAATCTTCAAGCCCAGAACATACTCTTTAGCTATCTCAATTAGTTCTTTAACTTCATCAAGCTCCCTCCTAGAATCAACAACGACTAAAGGGATAGTGTGCAAGATATTCAGGAACTGCCTCAAAGCCTCTGAGAACTTCCCTTCTGTCGTTGCTCGGTAAGCTGACTTGAGCTTCTCATCCATCTTTGAGAAACTGAATATGAGCGCTGGAGAGCTCCTCACATTAGGAGTCGACGACTCGCTCCATCCCATCTCGAGAGCGATCGAAATAACTGGGGCCGTAGGAAAAGCGGGAAGATGAGTGTGACTTCCCGTGTATATATCCATAAACATTGGCTTCAAGAGAGCGAAATTATTTATACCCAACTGCCAGTAAAGAAGGTTCATTGCCGTTCTGAAGTCTCCCGCTGCAACATGCTTGACGGCAAGAACCGATTTCTGAATCCAGATTTGACTGACGGGCATGCCTGGAGTAGGAGCGATAAATACAGAAGCACGGGCACTGGTTGCGGCAACTGGGGTTCCCACATCAGCTGGCAACTCCAGATCTTCGAGATCCCATCCTCCTCCTTCATAGTTCTCATCATTTGCTTCAGCATATTCTGCTTCATTGTCAGTAACGCCTATCTTAATTACACCCTCTGCATCAACAATATCCAAATCCTCATCACCCCAGTCAGCACCAGTCGCTTCTCCATCTTCTTCCTGTTCTTCATGTCCTCTCCTTCCAATTTCTTCCAGTCCACCTTCAAAAATGCCCCTCATAACCCTCAACAGAGGCCAGTCTCGGCCACACATGAGAGGAGCAGGTGGCAACAGAAGAGAGTGTGTTTTGCTTTCAGGGACAACAGGAACACTGTCTCCCAATTCAGCTGCAAGCCTTTTAGAAGTTTCTGAGAGACCATGAGTTATAGCGGTGATGTAGGCAAGAGGGAGGTGGCCCGATCTCTCCAATATTTTTACACGCTCCTCGACATCACCCAGATACATGGCATTGTGGAACTGACCCATAGGATCATTCTTGAGTTCAGCTATCCTCAACATTTTTGATAGCTTCTCCCTGTTTCCCGTGACGAGATATAGGAACGACAGTCTATCAAAGTTTTTAGTCTTCTGGTAGGCATATTCAACGATGCTGGTATTTCCCTGCCGAAGTGACTCAATCCCTAATCTGTACCAATGGTCTTTCTCATCCATCTCTTTTGCAGAAGCAACAGCAATCTGAATGTTGCCACTCTCTAGAGCCAGGTTGAATCTGGTTCTCTCATCTTTGACAAAGTGAAGGGCTACTTCAGGGAATCCTTTCTGCTGTAAGTATGAAATCACAGCCTGCCCGCACAACTGTGAATTCTTGATCATGCTCATAACATGGTCGTATCTTTTCCTCAAAAGAGCGAGCTTGAATATGTATTCTGTAGCCTCAATCATTATAATCTGATTCTTTCCATCACGATCCAAACAGAAGATATTGTTGCTGGAGACCTTTGTTAAGTATACAGGAACATCCAGAGTTCTTATAATCCCACTGTCCCCATTAGGAAGGCAATACTTTATGTGGTTTAAGGTTGTATAAATGAACACACCATTTTGGTCCCAGGCTCCACTCTTTACACGTATCGTTTCATGCAGCATGCAACGATGAATGAGATTCTTGCTAGCAATCACAATGGCATGCTTGCTTAGCAGAGCAACAGATTCCATGTCACTCGACCAAACTACATATTTGACTGCAGAAACCTGAAGTTCCCCGAGAATAAGCCGTTGTTGAAGATCGAAGACCACAACTTTGTCTTCAGACCTACATAGTAAATTTCCCGTCCCAGCATAAAAGATTGCATCTGTAGATAAAGGAAGGGGAGTTTTCTTTACAACCTCATTATTCAGATTCTTGACGACCGCTTGATTGGAGCTCTTATCAAGAACTGCAAATCTGTTGCGAGCAACAAAAACAGCAGACCCCCCTAATCCTCTCTTCGCATCCTGCATAATCTCCCCCTTTCCAGTATTGTCTGAAGGAACAATGTAGAGTTCATAACAACCAGAATCCACATCAGAACAGATCAACACAGCATTCTCTGTGGGGCTGAAAGACAGTGTTCTTGCTCCCTGATTCAAGCTGACAGAACCAGGCTTCCTAATTGGAACCAATTGACTGTCCTTCTGAGAAGAGAACTCATAAGACCTCAAAAAACGATCCTTGACGTAATATAAGAAATCGCCACTGACAGAGAAAGCTGGACGCTCCTTCTCCAATTTGAAAACAATCATTCCGCTATCATGACCAGCTGCGAGAAGATTCATCTCCGGGTGCACAGCCAAGACCCAAAAACGATCATGCTCGCGACGAAATGTCTGAACTGCGGTGCGCTTGGTAGCATCCCAGATGCGAATACTTTTGTCCTCCGAGTTAGAAACAATAATATCCTGCTTTGCATGGAACATCACACAAGACACATTGTTCATGTGCCCTCTCAAAGTGTCCACTTCCCAGGCCTTTGTATCTGTGGAAAGCAAAATCTATTCATTCACTAAGTTGACATCTTTTTTTGCAAGGGTAAAAATAATAAATTGCTTAGGTTTTATTGTTACTCATCTTCCCTTCCTTCGATAGAGATAAAACATGCTTGAGTTATCAAAAGCAAACAGAAGGTTTTGTATGACTTACCATTCATCCTCCAAAGTTTCAGTTGTCGGTCATCTGCACCAGAAACAATAAGGGGTAGACTAGGATGAAAAGATGCCCAATTGACACCCCTGTCATGGCCCTCCAACACATACTTCACGACAGCATCGACCCCGCCAAACAAATCTGTATTCATCTGGCTAATGCGAGATATATCATCAGATGGGGAAACAGTCTTCTTCCTCAAGGCGCTGATGTCCCAGACACGAACAGTCTGGTCAAGAGAAGCGGAGACAACGAGGTCCTCCTTGGGATGAAAGGATGCACACATCACGTAGTGATTGTGACCTGTCAACACTGAAATGCAGTTTCTGGATTGCCAGTTCCAAATCCTAATTGTTTGATCGTCACTTGAACTCACAATCCACGGGTACTCGTCATGGAAATGAACAGTTCGAATGTAATCTAAATGCCCTAGAAAGGTGAACAGGCAGCGGTGTGTTTTGTAATTCCAGACCTTGATCTTGTAATCGTCTCCTGAAAAAAACAATATTGTTGGTGCAAGTTTTATTAGATCGAGAAAAGAACAATGACAGAAATCATGCCTCCTTAACAATAATATAATCGATAATCACTTAAACAAACAACAAAACCAGATGGAGCACCACAATCAGCGGTATCTGGGGAAGAAACTGATGTCAGATTCCTAAAGCAATTAAATATTGACATTCAGTGCTAACCATTATCACTACTTAGAGAATGCATATCGGACATTTCTTCAGAATCAGGACCTACAACACAATTAACTATACAGCAGTAGCAAGGAAGATATTTCAAGAGTTAGAAGAAGATCAGATCACCTCCAGATACAAAGAGCGGCTGTGATTTATGGAAGTGGACGCCTCGAACAGGTCCTTCGTGCTCGTCGAATCGGTCGATGAGAGTGCCCATCCGGTAGTCCCATAGCTGTATAACGCCGCTGTGAAGACTAGCAAGGATCCATGGCCTCTTGGTATGAAAGCTAAGTCCCTTCACCCGATTACTCTTCGTCTCAAATTTGGTCAGCATATCTTCCTTGTTCCCTCCCTCCCGCCGCGTTCAGATCTCCAAAATCCCTCCGTCGGCTTGCCGATCAAACCCGAAATTACAGAAAAAACGAACAGGTCCGATCATCGGAGATCAAACGCTAGAACTAGGGGTGCGATTCGGTTAGAAGAAGGGGTTTTAAAGCGATGAGAACGAAGGGTGATGAACTCGGATCTGAGATCTGAACGAAGAGGTTTAATAGCAGGGGGGCGGGGGAGGCGGCTACCGCCGGCAGCGAGGCCGTCGACAGAAGAGAAGAAGCGGTATCCCAGAAATGAGATCTCCGTTCCAGAGCCGCGCTGGATGGATCTTTTCTACTTGCCTCTCCGTTTTAGGCTTTAGCTACTTCCGACAATTTCTCTATTGTTGGTTCCATTCATCGCACCATTCACAGCATGACGTATGAAAATACAACCAAATCTAATTGCATTCCATTGGACTTAGGTCAACAAATTCAAGCCATCAGGCATGCAAATTGATCAGAGAAGTCAGCAAGTCTATTCGCCTTCCGACATGCATGCTGAAATCGGAGCTATGGAAAGTAGCTGAGGATGGAGAAGTCCTCGCCATCATTAGACGCACCCCGGCCACCACGCCTCGGGCTCTCGGAACAAACATCAATCAAGTTTTTGCAATCCCCCTCCAAAGTGACGCCACGGACATCTAACCGAGATTGCTCGACAAAAAGCTTCGGGGCAAGGAGAGTTGTCAGCTCGGCCCCACCCGGATCCCAATGCAAGATCGAGAAGCCGGCCGCAAACACAATCTCTCACAAGTCATTGCGGGCCACCAGACCAAGCTGTTGAAATTGTTAAAGTGGGAATCCACGCAGCTTGTCGCCAGTCCGTGCGGGAAGTCAAGGCAAACCGCGGAGGCCGCTCAGTCTGCGGGTTCATTGGTTCACCTGGAACCGCGCGGCCTATTGTCGGAGGTCGCTGGGGTTGTTGACCTGGTCACGTCGTGATGTGTCAAGCCTTTGTTGGCTGCCTAAGTGGCGAGATCGCACGGGTTGTGCAGTTTGTTTCTCAAGTCGCTATGATGTTCTTAACAACTCGGCCTTGCGACTTCTCTCTGGTATTCGCACAAGTGAGCGGGTTGTTGTTAACCGCAGATCTTCGGGCGGCTACCCTATCGCTTATGGGCGGTGATTGCACTCCCCTGGTCGCCTATAAATAGGGGTCACTAACTCGACATTCATAGCGGGAACAGTGAGAACTTATCTCGCTTCTTGAACTTGTGGTTAGTCTTTGTTAATCGTGAAACTAAGTGAAGTTGTATTGTGTTGTGCAGGCTATGCGGCTAGCACCGAGCGACTAGGCAATTAGTACTGGTGATTTGTCAGTGGAGGCTCGGTGTGGTTCAGTTCGTGGATAGCAGTTTGCAGTTTACCAGTAGATCGCAATTTGTGTGACTAAAAGTCTTCTTCCTTGATAGTTCGCGGATAGTTTAATAAAGCAGTTCGCCCCGGTCTCTCAATGAGTTGACTGTTTCCCAGTTCAATTCAATTCAGCAACATCTGTTTGCGCAGTTTCTACAGTTAGTCGATCTTTGCGGTCAGGCGGGCAAAGTTGTGGGCAGGTTGTTTTTCAGCAGTTACTCAATAAAGATGTTCGTCGGGTTCTGTTCGGGCGAATAGGCGGTATGGCGGATAGGCAGCTTCAGCTCGCAGTTTGCGGCTAGGCGATCTCGGAGTTTTGTCCGCCCGACTTGTTCTTGTCTTGTTCATGTATGTATTTTTATTTCCATCGGGTGCATTGCGCAATTATGTCTCGCAATGTATACGTCGTCTTGTAAAGAAGATAGTAGTTATTGCAATTTTAACTCTCGTTCTTCTACTGCTTGTGGTTTATTTGACTTGGTTGATTGAGCGTTCCTGCGACTTTCCCCACTTCACAAAATTTTACACAAGCCTCTCACCGAAAGATGAACCAAGAGCACCATCCACATTGAACTTTATCCATCCAGGGGAGCGCTAGGAAAAAGATAGTGACAACTTGTACGGCTGAGTAAGGCTCCAGTGTCCCTGGAAAAAGAAAGAAAGGAGCATATGATGTTCTCCATAATAGTTGTCGCCATACTCGTGAATGTGGCCACCACCCCATGATGGACACATTAGGCCCACACAAAACCCGATACACAACATAAAAGAAAATATGCATCAGGTCGATCTCGTGAACTGTTGTAGAGAAGAGAAGACCATCGCATTCTCCTAGCTGGAGACAGTGGGAATACGAATCCCCCATCGAAGAAGACTCGTCGCAATAGCTGCCAAGCACCCGCAATCCATGACTAGATGAGTACAGTCCTCTGCCACACCTATCCGTCGTGAGCCCCTTATGTGCAAACCAATCCCGAGTAGGAATTGCATTCCAAACAAGGCACCACCAAAAAGTCGAACCGGGGTTGAAGCTTCGGCTTTTTTAGCCTACTAAAAGAAGTATGAATCCCATCAAATTGAGTCAAGAATGGGAGGGCAGCAACATATTTCCCGCTAAAACGAGACCGAAGCCCGACCCAATCATGCTCGAGAGAGCAGTGTGTCGGCATCCGGTTGATAACCTTTATGAATTCAGAACCAAAAAACAAGGGAAGCAACACAACATTCCAACTGCCATCCGGTTGGAACAATTCTGCCACCTGCATCGACTTAAGCATAACACAATCAATGAAAGTCGGTCATCGAGAAAGGACCCTGTTCAAAATCCACGCATGCGATAACACATTAATAGACTGCTCATTCACAATCTGCCATCTGAGCAGGGGCTGCAAGCAAGCCGTCTCATCCTTAATAACCTGCCAAACCGATGAGTCGCTTCTCTTGAGACCCTCCTACCAAAGCCACCCAGGATACCGAGCAAAAAACAGTTTATGAAACAAGGAAGATTCTTGTTGCATCAGCTCCTAAGCAAACTTCACACGGACGGGACCCTGCTACTTACGCACACCATGGAACCCAAGTGTCTCATAAGAGGAGGGAGAGCTGCACCTATCCCAGTCAACATAGTGCATTCCCGATTGAGTAGAGCTCTGATGTCATAAGAAAATCCACGACATCCGCTCAATACCATCTTGTGTCTCTTGTGTCGCCCGCGGCACTAGCAAGTGCATATACAAAAAACATCGGCGCGGACAAAAGAATCGAGCTAATGAGAGAAGTCCGTCACCCCATAGACACAAGCGTGTAAATGATCGGCATCCTCCTCCCCTGATTGAAAGTACACTAAAATATTGTCAATAAAAACAATGACAAAGTAATCAAGGTACTCTCCAAACGTCTTGTTGATCAAATCCATGAATACATACATCACATTCGTAAGCCCAAAAAATATCACCGTGAACTCATAGTTTTTATAATGTGTGCTAAACACAATTTTGGAGATATCACTCTCACATATTCTCTACTAATAATACTTATAATATTCTCACTAAAATTCCAACTTCAAATATATTGTACATCCAACCAACAGGTCAAACAAATAGTCGATTCGGCGACCCAACGTATAAGATGTTTCCAAATTATTTAGAGCAATACTATATGCCCATCTATAGTTGATGGCAATCCCTTAAAATTCATCCATGTCAGAACGGCCTTTCAAGATAGTGATCTCGATTGGGTTGCCGAAGTAGGTCGCCTCGACTGCGCAAAGCAGAATGGTCCCAGCAACCAAGAGCTTGTGTGTGAGATCCAGGGCGGGCGTGCGGGCAGGCTGCCCGCGTGTTTGTGCACGCGCAGCCGTACCGCCTTCGTCACAAGTTTTTTTCTCGCGCACCTCTCCCGCCTTCGTCGTCTCGCTTGCGAACCCACCTGGGCCGCGGGCTGCACCCGGCGGGGAATGGTTGCCATTTTCCATTTGCACCCGAGAGAAGGTGAGCATGGGCTAGAGAACCGTCGTGATGGAGTTACTATCGTGCAGGGTATTGGGGCCGGCCCCCTATACAATTTGGCGATCTGAATACTAATGCAATTGATAATAGGGGTGGTGAGCTGGGTGCCCCTCAATCTCACTCGTCATTGTATATCCTCAAAAGATATAAGGCAGTGTTCGTTTGGCAAGAATTGGGGGAAAGAATTGGAATTCGGTGTCCCAATTCCAATTCCGTTGTTCGTTTCGACACATTTAGACAGGAATTGGAATTCCTGCCAAAACCCATGGGTTTTCAAAAAATAAAAAAAACTCTGCGGTCAAAACCTACCCCCCCTGGTTTTCTGCAGTTTTCGGATAGAAGCTCGCCGACTTCGCAGCCCCATCCTTCCGCCAATCGCCCGACCTAGCCTCTGTCTTACTCAAGGCTTGCCCATAGCGCGTCTCCTCCGCCATTACTTTTCTTCCCTGCGTCTCCCTCTTCTACGTCAACAAATCTACAAGTCTTTGTTTTCTCACTATGAGCTTCCTTCGTTTTCCTTTACAACTGCAGTGCAACCTCCTTTGGACGAAGTATTCGTCTTTATGGTGTTAGGTTGTGCTCATAATCATAACCAAGATTTATGATGTTTTTGAATCCGTAGACAATCGATGCAATATTTGAGTGTTACATTCCGGCTAATTCCTGTCACCGAATTCCATCCTCCAAACGAACAAAAATAATGAAAACTTCAATTCCTGTGACTGAAAACCTTCCTGCAAACGAACAAAGGAATTGGTTTTCTGCCAAAACCAGCAGAAAACCAATTCCTCTACGTCGTAAGTTTTCGGCCAAAACAATTCTTGCATCTCAATTCATGCCACACGAACTCTCTCTAAATTAATTTCTATAATCTGATTTCTAACTCGTAAGTCGTAACGGTTGGATTTTGGATCCCGAATTCGTTGTGTTTTTCCTGCGCTCTCCTCACATTACCATTTATGGACGCGCTTCCTCCAGATCAGATTTCCCATCTTCCTTTTTCCCCAGATCCTTATCTCCGCCAAACTCTCCCTCCGCCGTGAAAACTCCGGCAAGGTTTCCCTTCCCCGCTTCCCGTCGATCTTTCTCCTTCCCCTTTTGTTCCTTCCGGAATGGCGGATCAAGGGTCTACCTCGCAATATGTGAAGCTGAAGAAGATCCAGGACGCACCTGCTGAAGATATTCAGCCCGGGGAGCTCAATCAGCCCATCCGTGTTCCTCAGGTATCCCCCCTTCCCAGTGTTTACCGATGCCTGACCGAAAGGTGTTTGTAATATTTCCGATTCGAAAGTTTGGTTGAATCGCGTTTGATTTTGAATTTTTGATTTCGTTTGTAATTCTTTCTCAGAATATATGGATCTTCCTTCTTCCATGCTAACGATCTGATTTGACAGCTGGAGGTTCATAAATGTGATGAGTGCGGCCAGCAGCTGCCGGAAAATTTCCAGCCACCGGCTGATGAGGCCTGGAATACTAATATCTTACGCTGTGAAGAGGACACAGAAACCTGTAAGATTAATTTAACTTGCCAATGCTTGAAATTCTGCTGAGAATCGATAAATTTCCAACTAAACTATTTGATTGAAGGAATGGATGAATTATACTCAGTATTTTGTTCTGAAAATTAGGCCTTTTGATCTTTTTGTCAAATCTGTTGCGATTTTCAACTTAGAAGATTGTATTTAATACATTAACATCATTTTCATTATGAAATTATGCTCATGCATGCTTTATAAACCATCGTTTCATATCTTTATAACTTTATTTACTAGCAAACTATGCTCGTCCACTCTAAATTATAATCAGTGTTGCAGATATCAGTCGACATGTCAGGCATAATGGTTTTGGGCACAAAACGACGTTGATATTTTTAACGAAAATGTCGTTTTGAAAATATCGCCATGTATATCAGTTTCACCCAATATATTGAGCGGTATTTTGAGGCCGATATATTTGTGAGAATATTAAAAATATTTGGTTTTTCATTTCTTTTGAGCGACTGATCGGTAATATTTTGTTCGCACATCTCTCTGTGTCTATTTTTGTCAACTTTCTCTTCTTGCGCTCATTTGATGTTTTTTATGTCGTTTACTACCGTTTGCGTCTCTTTCTTGTGTAGTTTACAAACATACATTATGTGTATAGTTGTTTTCTGTGTAATTTATAAACATATATTATGTTCAAAATTATATATATTTACCAAAAATATGTATGTATATGAATGCAATTATTGAAATATTAAAATCTGACATTGCAAATATCCCCGCAGTCTGACATTTCAAACATGACTTGAATTCGATATTCGACATCTGCAACCTTGATTACAATGTGTTATGTCTCACAAATCTAACATCCAGTCTTATTTTATCATTCCTACCATGGGTTGACTTGCCATGCAAGTGGGCATGTGCTCATTCATGTTGCTACAAAGAAGTCTTGATTACCCAATTTGCACCAAAAAATTTGCAATAATAAAAGTCAAGATTTTTGGATATACACAGAAAGCTGACAACACAAGGGCATTAAGGAGTACACAATGCAATAGAGGGATTTGATTGAGCACAAAATAAAATTTTTTATGGACTTGCATATAGCAGGTTTTGATTGATCACAGAATGAAAATTTGTAAGTAACTTGTAAATTGCAAGATGACAAGTGCATGATAGAGTTGAAGCAAAATCCAAATTTGAAATATTCACAAGTGCAATTTTGGGAATTTCATAATCTGTCCATAACATAGAATTTTAATTTTTGAAACTTCATTTATATATTCTTGTGAACACTATGGGACAGTTTGGCGTGGCGTTTTGCTAAGGTGAGTTTGGACAATAACGCCACTGTCATAGAATGTGTGTTGGCTTGACAATGGTCCTCAGGCAAGTCTCAACCATCACCTGGGCCATTCCCACGATTTCCAGCCTGGGTATCGTAACAGGCCGTGGCCCATACACCCCAACCCGTCACCGCGGACAGTGTTACCCCGATAGGTTGTTGAGGCCAGGGATCGAACCCTCGACCTCCTTGATAAGGAGTCTTAAATAAGTCCAATGAATTATAATTGAAGAATTATGAAATGAAGTATCTTTGAAGATATGAAGTCTGATCACACTAATGATTAATCATTCCAAGTCTCTTAACCTAATTCATCTTTCTCTACCCATAATTCGCTTTCTCAATTCTCGCTTGATCTCAACAATTTACTCGCTTCTCTTGTATTTTTAGAGTAGGTACGTTCCAGATGATAAATATACAAATTAAATAAATGTAACTCTCCTCACTTGATAGTAGATACAAATTATGTAATCTAGCCCTGAGTTCTTGTTTTTGCCCACCAAAAAAATTTTCATTAACCGGGTTGAAGAAAAGTCCTTGAAAAGCCAAGGCGTGCCTAGGAGCTAGTAAGGTGCGCGCCGAGGCACTCCTGGGCACACCTACGGCACCTCGCCCGCCTCTGTCTTGCAGAGGCGAGGCCTGATGCACCTGGCACCTCAACTGCGCCTAGGCACACGCCTTAATAACACAGGTGTGGAGATGGTTAAAGTTATCAAAAACTTCTACAAGATCAACCCAATATATGGAGCCTTTGGACATTCTTTATAATCTTTACCAGTATGCCTTTTCCTTAATGAGATGACCAGAATAATAATTTTTATATGCAGGATGCACATTATATAGTTTGGTGCTTGTCTGGCCTAACACAAGTAGATTACTTGAGTAAAATGTTCATGTTTCATATTAATAATCTTGACCTGCAAAATAGTGAAACTTATCATTTATGAAGATTAGATTTACTTTGCACCTAGACAAAGTTATCCTCCAAAATCCGAGGAAAAACTTCACGATAAGTTGTGGAAGCATATTAACGAGAAAAAATATAATATCATTTGGTAAGAACAATGATAAAATCTTTTGTAATGCTCGTGCGTGGCGTGGGACTCAAGCATTTGGTCATATTTCAATCATCATCGTCAGTACTTTTATCCGAGCCATTTGGTGTTGGCGGCGAGCGGTCATTTTTCATTACTACCTATTGAATTCTGCTTGATTGTGAAGTAAATTCCACTCAATTATTTGAACAACATTTATCCAAAGTAAGTGCTCTTCATTGTACATATTCAAACCACAAAAATATATCTATAGTTACCGCCCAACTATCTGTTACGCCCCCTAAATTGAGGAGGGAGGAGGCAGTGATACAAGGGGGTAAATCCTAGAATGAGGGAGGAGATGAGAAAAACTAGAGAGAGAGGAAGAGGAATTTTAGAGAGAGAGAAGGGATTTCATATTTCATTGTTTACCCCCAATACATGACAAGACCCTCTTAAATAAGGCACCAAGGGCACGGGTGTAAATACCCGATATAACATGAATTGACAGCTCGACTCATAACGACTACATAACGACTCGACTCAATATAACTTACTACAAATACATAAAATACTAATTAACTAAATAACCGACGAAGGACCATAACACTCTATTTGCCCTTCAAAACTAGCTTGCCCTCAAGCTCGTGCCTCATGCGGGTGGCCGGATCATCTGGTATCTTGACCTCCCTCCAAAACAACGCGCGGTAGCGCGGTGTAAATACCGGATATAACACGAATTGACGACTCGACTCATAACGGTTACATAACGACTCGACTCAATATAACTTACTACAAATACATAAAATACTAATTAACTAAATAACTGACGAAGGGCCATAACACTTCACCCGCCCTTCAAAACGAGCTTGCCCTCAAGCTCGTGCCCCATGCAGGTGGCCGGATCATCTGGTACCTTGACCTCCCTCCAGAACAACGCGCGGTAACGCGTAGCGGCGGCGGTGGCGTCGAGGAGGAGCGGCGACGCGATCAGTAAAATGGGTGGCATATGGAATGACTTCGTTGGGTCCGCTAGAGGGACTGAGAGCAGCAGCCACATGGAGGGCAGAGGGCAGACGTGCGGCGGAAGGAATGGATCCGTCGGGGTCGGTTGAGCAGTTGCC
The DNA here is from genome assembly GCA_039513925.1 of Platanthera zijinensis. Lineage (NCBI taxonomy): Eukaryota > Viridiplantae > Streptophyta > Magnoliopsida > Asparagales > Orchidaceae > Platanthera > Platanthera zijinensis. Next base: position 126,629,590 of record CM077097.1, on the reverse strand, counting down.
GACGGAGCAGGTGTCGACAGAAGAGGTGGTGAGGCTGCTGGTGGAAGCATCATGTCATGGGCCGACGGAGCAAGAGCCGACAGAGGCGGCAATGAGTCGGTCGGAGGAGTCGATGCTGAAAGTGGCGGAATGGAGGCAACTGTACCTGGCAGAGGCGGCCCAGAAAGAGGCGATGCCCCCGACATGGCAGCGGCCGACAGAGCAGGTGGCGGCGATTGCATGGTCAAAATCGGCGGAATTGGTGGCAACGACAACGGATTTGTCGTCCTTGACCCATTGCTGATGTCGGCAATGAACTGCGTCGAGGCAGCCTGAAGGGAGTCCCGGAGGTAGACCAGGAGAGTGACGACCTGAGCGGAGCTTAAGTTAATGTTCTCCATAAGGAAGGGATCTAATTAATTCTAGATAGGAATTAATAATTAAGCAAATATGACAAAAGCCCTATTGATTAGGGGCTTTTGGTTCACGCGGCACAAGAAGAGACAAATGCGGGGCTCGAGAGGAAAGCATGCGGACTAGTGTGCAAGAGGGCTCCAAATGTGAAAAAAGCAACAAAAAAGGCGTACAGGACAGTCGACTGATACAACAAAGAAAGAAGAGAGAATGTGGAAAGAGACAGGCGGCAGCAAAAGGGGCTCGATTGGAACCGGACGGAGCGGAGCTGGACCGCTCAAGGACGAAGCAGATGGCTCTTGGGGTCTTGAGCTACTGCAGGTCGGACGAAATTGGAACGGGGCTTCCCTGCCGTCGAGGAGGAAGCAATACTCGTAGGCGAAGCAGTCGACGCGGCCTTCGACGAAGCCGTGATTAGGGGGTCGCGTCTGGTCTGAACGACGAAGAGCTAGCGGCATCCCGCTGCTGTAGCTGGGGACGGAATGACGAGGAGTGTGGCGGGGCTTGTAGATGCTGTCGTTGACTGTGTCTTGCAGATGCTGTTCGGCGAGGAGTGCGGCTGGAGACGGAGTGACGATACAACTGCGGTTTGCTGTTGCAGACCCGTCCAGAGGGCTGATGGAGAACGGGGGACGGGGGAATGGCGTCGGCGCAATGTTGGCATGCGTCTGCGGAAGAGGGCCGAGTGGCTCTGATACCAATTTGTTGCATGCCCTAAATTCAGGAGGGAGGAGGCGGTGATACAAGGGGGTAAATGCTAGAATGAGGGAGGAGATGAGAAGAACTAGAAAGAAAGGAAGAGGAATTTTAGAGAGAGAGAGAAGAGATTTCATATTTCATTGTCTACCCCCAATACATGATAAGGCCCTCAAAAATAAGGCACCAAGGGCACGAGTGTAAATACCCGATATAACACGAATTGATGACTCGACTCATAACGGCTACATAACGACTCGACTCAATATAACTTACTACAAATACATAAAATACTAATTAACTAGATAACTGACGGAGGACCGTAATACTATCATACCATTCTCATTTCAATCATGTTCAGGATAGGATGGAACAATGATCAAAAAAAGCTTTTTTGAAAAATAACTGATTTTGTCCACTTGGGGCTCTATTTGGGACGTTGGCAGCGGTGGGAAAAGCTCTATTCCCACCGCCACCGTCATTTTTAGTTTGTTTGGATGGGGAGATTTTCAAAAGTGTTTTTGCAAGACAATTCTTTTGGGGGCTTTTTGTACGGTCGGTCCAACGGGGGTTTCTAAAGACCGTTTTCTCTGCTTTCAACTTTTTCTCTTTTATTCGAAGGTTTTCTGACCCCATTCCTGATCGTTCACCCATTCCTGATCTTTTTGTTTTTTGACGGTGACCATTTATAATCTGCTTATTTAGAATTTATATAATATTTACTTATCTATGCGATAAATGATCAATATAAAATACAAATTTATTATTAATAAATTGTTCTTTCAAATAAAAAATCATACACCCCTTTTTGAAAATCACTTATGTGGAGATTTTTTAAAAGTCTACGGCTTTTTCAAAACAAATTTCTGAATAACTCTAATGTCACCACTGTTTTTTCCACCACTGTCTGCGCTCCAAACAGAGCCTTGGTTGGAGCATTCATCCAATTATTATGTGATAACAGGTTGGAAAGGTCTCTTTTGCCCCTGTGTTTTATTTGGACAAAATGTTCAGAATATCCAAGATGATGCACAATGGACATCAGCATGTGTTTGCCATGCAATATTTATTGAAGGTGGTATAGCACTTGGAGCTGCATTGCCAATGTTCTATGGTTTTGATCCAAAGATATCTTGCATGATAATAGAATCATTTTGTTTCGCATGGTGGCTGTGTGCTCTCAATACCGGCGCCTTCAGGAAAAAGCTCCAAAGAAAATATCATCTCGCGGTTAGCATTTCATTCCTCGTATTTGTATAGATTACTTTGAAATTTGTAAGATGTTAGAATCTTTGCATTCAACTTCGAACTAATTTGTTATTCAACTTCGAACTAATTTGTTATAGACGAAGAGGCCTATAATTTGTATTAAGTGCACAAATGCACAAGCCTTTTGATGGGGGACCATCGGGCGCATCTCGGCGCAAGGCGGGCCCCACCTTCGTATATTCGCGTCGACGGGCTTGATCGGACCGGCGATCCGCTACCGCGGATGTGTCCGGCTCGTCGTTTCGACTCAGTTTCATATATGACATTTTATATTTTGGATTTTATTTCATGTACTTATGGGATCGGAACCGCCGGCCAATAATAGCCGTCGATTCCGGTTGCCCTAATTCCATTCTCCTATAAATAGAAGTGTTAGGGCTGCAGGAATATTATTGCTGAAGTTGGAGAGATCATCTTCCCTACTTCCGGTGGTCCTTCCGCGGTGCCGACGCCGTGGAGCCCTTGGTGCCGACGCCTCGGGTAAGTTCCCTTGCTTTCTCCCCCTCTTCCTCTTCCCCGTCCAGCCACCAGCCACCCCCCGTTTTCCGCCCAGATTCGGCCGACCGAATCCCCACTCCCTCTCCCCCGTCCAACCCGCCAGCCCCCCATCTGTCCGCCCAGATTTGGGCCGACTGAACCCCCAATCCCGCCCAAAATCGGGGGCTGCCTGAGCCCTCTCCACCGCCCAGCACACCGCCAAAACCCCCCCTACCACAACCCTTATTTCCCCCTCCCTAGCTGCCCATTACCCAGCCCCACCAGCCCCGCGATCCACCCTCACCGGATCTGGACAGAGCCGACCAGATCTGTCCAGATCGGGTTGAATCCCGCCGGAACCAGCCCGGCCACCAAAAACAGCCCCCTCCTCCCCTCAAACAGCAGCCCCTTCATCTCCCCACGTGGATCCACCTTCCCCCTTGCCCGATCTAGTCTCGCCACCACCCGGAAGTCCCTCATAGCCTCCGAAATTTCAGATCTACACCGATTTCCTGCAGTCCTAACTTTTAATTCAGAATTTTGTTATTTCCTTTGGGATTTGTATGTGTTATTTGGTTGTGAAATATTGTATGCTCTGTGGTGTTTGTGCCGTATTGGAATTACAGCTTGTTATCATTTTGCCTGTGAAGATCTCTAACTTGCAGGTCGCTTAATTCGCCGCGCGCTAATTTTAAGCCTCCGTGCGAAGGAGTGTTTTTGCCTACGCCTAAAGAAATTGCTCTGCCGCCTAATGAATAAATGTCATGTTTAGTTTAATGTTTTGTTGCTTATCTTGATTAGCGCGCTTGATCATCTTTGTGTCGGCATATAGACATTGCTTAGGGTGAGTCCACCCCCCTCACGGCACTAGCGGGCGTCTTAGGACACCACTACACAGCCTACCCTACATCAGTTGGTATCAGAGCCCAAGGTTGGGTCATTGTGCATGCTCCGTAGTGGTAGGACATTTAGAAGCATGGTAGATCCTCCAGCCACCAATGACCGGGCAGCGGGCTCGAATTCGAGCACCGCTACCACAGACTTCCAGCGTCTTATTCTAGAACGTTTTGACGCAATGGGTACCCAGTTCGAGAATGTGCGTCACGATATCGCCACGGTGACTCGTCGTCTAGATCTGATAGAGCACGCTAGAGATACTCCCTCCCTTCATGACGATGAGATCGCGGGTGACCCGGGAGACTCTCCCCGTCGCGGGCAGCGGGTCAGAGATGATCCGCCACCGGCAGACCGCTACCACCGTGAGGTCCCCGTGAGAGTCCCCACCCCGCCTGCATGGCGGAATCCTGAGCCAGCACGTGGCCGACCCCCACCCCCGCGGGAAGATTACCGCATGCCACATCATCCTGGCCCGAGGGACCATGTCCCTCCACACGGTCGCCGTGACCATCGTCGAGACGAGTATTACCCGCCGGGTCAACGTGAGCGCGGACCCCCGCCCGCTCGGCACGACTATGACCGGGACGACGATCCTGATGAGTATCCTGACCCGCGGAGAGGTGATCGCGGTTTTGACATCACCCGTAGGATTCGCCTCGATGCCCCGACATTCGATGGTCGCCTGGATCCAAAGGCCTTTAGTGATTGGCTCCTGGACATGGATCATTATTTTGATTGGTACGATATGAGTGATGATCGTTGTGTCCGGTTCGCCAAGATGAAATTAATCGGACAGGCTAAGGTGTATTGGATTAGTGTTGAGCGAGCCCTAGAGCGTGACGGTTACTACCCCATCACCAGATGGGATGACATGAAGGAGAGGCTTAGGGATAAATACCTCCCTGCCTCCTACCGTGACCAGCTACTTGATCAGCTGCAGAGCTTACGTCAGGGGTCGCTTTCCGTAGCTGAGTATATGGCTCGATTCGACGAGCTAGTTGTTAGGAACGATATTTCGGAGGAGCCTATTGTCACCGCCTCTCGATTCAAGGCTGGCCTCCGCTCGGATCTCCGGAGAGAGCTGATTCCCCATCGCTTGGAGACTGTAGATCAGATATTCCAGCTCGCTCTAGAGTATGAGCAGTACCTTCGTGCCCCTAGTACGAAGCAGTTTCCTTCCCGGACGGATTCGTCAACGTTTAGGAAGCCCGCTCCCGCCCAGACTGCTGCAGCCACCTCATCCCCCCGGGTCACTCCTGACTTGAAGGGGAAGGCTGTCGGTACCGAGGGCCAAAGGCCTGGGGGTATACAGTGTTTTAGGTGCGGAGGTAGAGGACACGTGGCGGCCCACTGCCCCACACGTAGTCTGTTGATTGAGGATGAGGAGCCCGATTTAGAGGGAGATGTGGAGATTACTGAGGAGGTCACTGCCACCGTTGAGGAGGGCTGGGAGAGCGACGCTGAGCGGTCGTTAGAGGTGGGAGTGGTCATGCGCTTTCTGCATACCCCACAAGCCGATGAGGATTGGCGCCGCACTACCATTTTCTACACATATTTCCCGAGTGCAGGCGGTCCCTGCAAATTAGCTATCGATAGTGGGAGCTGTGTGAATATTGTGGCCCAGAAGGGTCTAGACCGCATGCAGGTGAAGGCGGAGCCTCACCCCCACCCCTATCGTGTCGTCTGGGTCGACAAGACCGCGATCCAGGTTACCCAGCGCTGTCTCGTTCCGATCACCATAGCATCTTTTGAGGACCGAGTTTGGTGCGATGTCATCCCTATGGATGTCGCCCACGTCCTGCTGGGCCGCCCTTGGTTATTTGATCGCGATGTCACGTGCTTCGGTCGATCGAACACGTGTGTCTTCTATGATAAGGGGCGGAAGATCACTTTATCCCCCACCCAGCCCAGAGAGAGGCCTAAGGGCCGGGTCGAGCCGTCCACTAGCACGATTACTTCGAGACCCGTGCATATCCTGAGGCGTAGTGAGTTTCTGAGAGATAGCACTGATGCTGGTATCATGTATGTAGTGGCAGCCACTATGACTTCTGATTGCCCTACACCTGAGGTTTCCCCTGCCGTGCGACCGTTACTAGATGAGTTTGCGGACATTATGCCAGAGGAGCTCCCTGATGAGTTACCCCCTCTGCGGGACATCTAGCACGCTATAGACTTAGTCCCGGGGGCCTCGCTCCCCAATCTGCCACATTATCGCATGAATCCCGTTGAGCACGCTGAGCTCAAGAGGCAGGTTGATGAGCTTCTTCGGAAGCAGTTTATCCGCGAGAGCTTGAGTCCGTGTGCCGTCCCCGCCCTTCTTACCCCTAAGAAGGACGGCAGTTGGCGCATGTGCATTGATAGTAGAGCTATCAACAAGATTACTGTGAAGTATCGTTTCCCGATCCCTCGTCTAGATGACCTATTAGACACGATGTCCGGAGCTCAGATCTTCTCGAAGATCGATCTCCGAAGCGGGTACCACCAGATTAGGGTCCGAGAGGGAGACGAGTGGAAGACGGCGTTCAAGACAAAAGACGGTTTGTATGAGTGGTTGGTCATGCCATTTGGGCTTTCGAACGCCCCGAGTACATTTATGCGAGTCATGACCCAGGTTCTGCGGCTCTATATGGGCAAATTCCTAGTCGTTTACTTTGACGACATTCTGATCTATAGCCACACTGAACTTGATCACCTTGAGCACTTGAGGCTCCTATTCGATATTCTCCGAAAGGAGAAGCTGTTTATCAATCTGAAGAAGTGCTCCTTCCTATCGGAGTCCGTCCACTTCTTGGGATTTATTATCTCCTCCTCAGGCGTGTCAGTTGACCCTGAGAAGGTCCAGTCCATCCGTGAGTGGCCCGTACCGTCGACCATTCATGAGGCCCGTAGCTTTCATGGACTGGCTACCTTTTATAGGAGATTTGTTAGGGGTTTTAGCTCGATCATGGCCCCATTTACTAGCTGCCTGCGTAAGGGAGATTTCCAGTGGACCGCCGCGGCCACTCGAGCATTTGAAGAGATTAAGGACAAGCTGACGTCCGCCCCCATTCTGCGACTCCCCGATTTTAGTAGGGCCTTCGAGGTCGCGTGCGATGCATCGGGTGTGGGTATAGGAGGAGTGTTGAGTCAAGAGGAACACCCAGTTTCTTACTTTAGTGAGAAACTGAACGAGGCCAAGCAAAAATACTCGACCTACGATCGAGAATTTTATGTTATCGTCCAGTCACTGAGATATTGGAGACACTACCTCCTCCCCCGGGAGTTTGTGTTGTATTCGGATCACCAGGCCCTACGCTACCTCGACTCTCAGAAGAAGCTGAGTCACCGCCACGCGAAGTGGGTAGAGTATTTACAGGATTTCCACTACGTTCTCAAGCATCGCGCTGGTGTTGAGAACAAGCCCGCCGACGCACTCAGTCGTCGAGTCTCTCTACTTCACACACTGCGGGCCCAGGTGGATGGTTTCGAGAGGTTGATCATGGACTACCCTACTTGTCCTGATTTCGCTGAGGCCTACACTGCGTTGTCGAGGGACCCTCCTGATCCTGTTGAGGGGTTTCAGATCATTGACGGTTATTTATTCCGGGGATCCCGTTTGTGCGTGCCCAACACCTCGTATCGCGATTATTTAGTTTGGGAGTTGCGCGCCGGGGGTGCCGCCGGTCATTTTGGGCGGGGTAAGTCGATTGCTCTGGCAGAGGATCGTTTCTATTGGCCGAGTCTAAAGAGGGATGTGGCTCGTATTGTCCGACATTGTCGTGTATGCCAAACGGCCAAGGGAACGAAGAAGAACACGGGCTTATACACTCCTTTACCCGTTCCCCACCGTCCTTGGGAGGACATTAGTATGGACTTCGTGCTGGGACTTCCGCGCACCCTGCGGAAACACGATTCTATCTTTGTTGTTGTCGACCGGTTCTCTAAGATGGCGCACTTTATTGCATGTAGCAAGACCGCCGATGCCCCCCGCGTCGCGGCCTTATTTATGAGCGAGGTCTTTAGATTACACGGTCTCCCAAAGTCCATCGTGTCCGATCGGGACGTGCGGTTCGTTAGTTATTTTTGGAAGACGTTGTGGCGGAAAACAGGAACTACTCTTAAGTTCTCGTCCGCATACCACCCTCAGACGGACGGTCAAACTGAGGTGGTGAATAGAAGTTTAGGTAGCCTGCTGAGATGTCTAGTTGGAGAGCACGCATCTAGTCGGGACTCGGTGCTCCCTATAGCGGAGTTTGCATACAATAGTTCCATCAATAGGTCAACTGGTCTGAGTCCGTTTCAGATAGTATCAGGTTATGACCCTAGGAAGCCTATTGATCTTATACCCGTCCCGACTGAGTCACGTCCTAGTGAGTCTGCTGAGTCCTTCACACGTCATTTGCATGAGTTGCATGAGTCTATCAGACGTAAAATCAATTTGAGCAACGAACATTATAAAGCACAGGCAGACAGACATAGGCGGGAAAAACATTTTCTGGTCGGTGAACAGGTGATGGTGCGAGTTCGTGCGGAGCGGCTCCCTCAGGGGCCTGCTAAGAAATTAAGCATCAGGCGAATTGGGCCCTACACTGTTTTGAGGCGGATCGGGTTGAATGCCTACGAGCTGGACATTCCTACGAGCATGGGTATCCACCCTGTGTTCAATATTGAGGACCTGACACCCTACTTCCCACCTCACGAGTACCCTGATCCCTACCTTGGCGGCCCTCCAGAGCTTCCACCACCACCCCTTTCCCCCACCACCCGGCCTCCCCTTGCTTCCCACTTCCCCAGGAGTTCACCACCATTGGCTTCACCGAGTGCACCACCTCCTGACCTCCACCACCGGACCACTTTTCCCGAGAGCTGAGGGTCGAGCAGGTTACGGAGATCATTGCGCATGAGTTCGTCCCCTCTACGGATGGACTCGTGTGCCGCTACTTGGTTCGCTGGTTTGGACGTTCTTCTTCTGACGATACTTGGATTGCTGCTGCTGAGCTTGATCAACTCGCACCCGGACTTCGACTACAGTACGATCGTCTCCATTCATCGGAGATGAAGGCTTTTCAGTCGGGGGGAGTTGATGGGGGACCATCGGGCGCATCTCGGCGCAAGGCGGGCCCCACCTTCGTATATTCGCGTCGACGGGCTTGATCGGACCGGCGATCCGCCACAGCGGATGTGTCCGGCTCGTCGTTTCGACTCAGTTTCATATATGACATTTTATATTTTGGATTTTATTTCATGTACTTATGGGATCGGAACCGCCGGCCAATCATAGCCGTCGATTCCGGTTGCCCTAATTCCATTCTCCTATAAATAGAAGTGTTAGGGCTGCAGGAATATTATTGCTGAAGTTGGAGAGATCATCTTCCCTACTTCCGGTGGTCCTTCCGCGGTGCCGACGCCGTGGAGCCCTTGGTGCCGACGCCTTGGGTAAGTTCCCTTGCTTTCTCCCCCTCTTCCTCTTCCCCGTCCAGCCACCAGCCACCCACCGTTTTCCGCCCAGATTCGGCCGACCGAATTCCCACTCCCTCTCCCCCGTCCAACCCGCCAGCCCCCCATCTGTCCGCCCAGATTTGGGCCGACTGAACCCCCAATCCCGCCCAAAATCGGGGGCTGCCTGAGCCCTCTCCACCGCCCAGCACACCGCCAAAACCCCCCCTACCACAGCCCTTATTTCCCCCTCCCTGGCTGCCCATTACCCAGCCCCACCAGCCCCGCGATCCACCCTCACCGGATCTGGACAGAGCCGACCAGATTTGTCCAGATCGGGTTGGATCCCGCCGGAACCAGCCCGGCCACCAAAAACAGCCCCCTCCTCCCCTCAAACAACAGCCCCTTCATCTCCCCACGTGGATCCACCTTCCCCCTTGCCCGATCTAGTCTCGCCACCACCCGGAAGTCCCTCCTAGCCTCCGAAATTTCAGATCTACACCGATTTCCTGCAGTCCTAACTTTTAATTCAGAATTTTGTTATTTCCTTTGGGATTTGTATGTGTTATTTGGTTGTGAAATATTGTATGCTCTGTGGTGTTTGTGCCGTATTGGAATTACAGCTTGTTATCATTTTGCCTGTGAAGATCTCTAACTTGCAGGTCGCTTAATTCGCCGCGCGCTAATTTTAAGCCTCCGTGCGAAGGAGTGTTTTTGCCTACGCCTAAAGAAATTGCTCTGCCGCCTAATGAATAAATGTCATGTTTAGTTTAATGTTTTGTTGCTTATCTTGATTAGCGCGCTTGATCATCTTTGTGTCGGCATATAGACATTGCTTAGGGTGAGTCCACCCCCCCCCCCCCCCCCCTCACGGCACTAGCGGGCGTCTTAGGACACCACTACACAGCCTACCCTACATCACCTTTCCTACTGTAAGAATAAGTTATGGACATGTCCTCTTGTGTAGAATATCCTTTTGCCTATAATAGACATTTTTTTTTTACAAATATTGGGTGACGCGGGCCACGTGGCAATGCGTCTTTAGGTCTATTCTACTCTGATACCGTGTTATAATCTAAGTAACCAACCTAACTAATCAGTTATAGTTGGAGAGACCCAAAATCTCAACACATTTGTTCACGCATAGTCTTTTTTTAATTGGGCGATTTGGTGGTAGTTGCCTTGTAGGTCATTGAGGCTTGGCTTGTTTTTATCCTATGTTAGAATATAGGCATCAAACTATTATGGACCCATGTTGGGGGCACATATCAACATCTCCTTCAGTCGACAAAGGATTGATCATAATTGTATTCACATGTTATGGTACTATTTATGTTTTAAATGTTGGGCACTTTCTAATTTAATTCACTTGTGTTACTGCCCAAGTGAGGAGTTTTTGAACTTTTGATGGTTTGAACTGGTGGGAAATTAATTAAGAAAATATTATTCCAATCTCTCTCCCTTCTCTTTTTCTTTCCCCTACCTCGCTCTCTCTCTCTCTCTCACGAACTATAACATAATTTACCGAACCAAACACGGTTCGGTTTGTTGAACTTTTCCCAGTAACAAGAAATTCACGAATGATTGGTTGCAGGACCATCCTTGTGACCCCCACATGGTTCACTGCTGCATGCACTGGTGCGCGATATGCCAAGAACATCGGGAAATGAAGGGACGCCTCTCCTTTAACGTTGAATTGCCAACCGTGAATAAGGCACCCACAATGCAGGAAATGAGCGCAAACGAGAGTCCTGAAGCAACTGGTTCCGGGAGTAGCAACACTCAGCAAACCTAGATCTGCGAGCTTCGAAGACGAAGGGATGCATCTCGACTTCGTATGCTCGTGCAATTCATCCTATGGGGTTGCTTGGTAAGTCGAATTTCTGGAGACTGATGCAGGGTATTGATTTTTGAAATCATACTTATAAGTCAATTTTTTGGCGCAGATGATGAAATTTTTTATTATGTTGATTGCCAACTTGAGATTATGATATTCACATAACTGATATTTTTAGCTTCTCGAATGTAACAAGTTTGACTTTACCAATTTGTTTGATATGGACTCAGATCTTTTCAAAGCGAATTACATGTAATCTTTTATGTAATATATGAGAACTATATAAATACAAAAAAAAATTTATTTGAAATGTGAATTTTTCTAGGATTATAACATTTACTCAAAATGCACCATTAAGGCTTTCAGATGTAGCTATTTTAGGTGAAATTATTGCGCCCGGGCTCCGAACAGTCCAAAGGTAATCGAGAGCGGCCTCGTGAGATGCATTTTTTTGAACGTGAAGACGGGGTGACCATGTGGCCGCTCATTATTTGTTGCGGATAGTACGGTAATAATTTCCTACTTGCATTATGCTCCCCTCATTGTATTTCTCGTGCGCCCTCTGATTTCCGCCATGAGTTTCTGAGCATGGCAGGAATCAAAGCAAAGTTGCCGTGTTTAGAGTCAAATGACTTTCGGATCCCGTTCGAAAAAGTGAACATGCTCTTTGCTTGACCATTGGTGGTCACTAATTCAAACACATGAAGCAAGGATGACTTATCAAACCGCCCTTTTTAGTGGGATTCAGATTGGTTCATTTCACGGTGATATTTGATTTTCACTTTATCTAAAGATACATAATTTTTTAATTAAAGAAAAAAAATAAATAAAAATAAGATTATTGAACCCATCAAATCAATAACAAATTAATTTCGACCATGAAATGAATACCATCCATATGAACTGAGAGGATTGGTACCCTTTAGTTTGAGATTGTTTTCCCTTTGTTAATCGTGTGAGTTTAAAAATAATTATTCTGGGATAATAGTTATCTAAGATGATATTATAAATATAATATAAATATGTTGTTTTTTCTCGTGAGTTTGAAAAATTATTAGGACCTCTTATCGGGTTATCTCCCTTTCATAATTAATTCTACTCAAAAATAAATAATATAAGCGCGAATAATTTTTTTTTCGATAATTTAAAATGAAAACAAAGACATGATAATTTAATATAATTAATCATAAAAATAAGTAGCTCTTAGTGTATTCAGCCTACAGGTTGTAGTTTATATATACATTTAGCTCCATTTAGCACGGTGGTGGTGATCATGAACATGGAGATTAAATTGTCATTCATTAACTGTCATTCGTTAACGTCCGTCTAAGAAACTTCATCGACTTTTATGTTCAAATAAATGATGTTTGTTAGGTGATACTTAACGAATGACGGTTTAACCCATTCGTTTACGACCGCCGCCACCATGCCAAACGTAGCCTAAATTTAACTGAAGATGATGATTTTGAGTCCGTTTGGCGCGGCGCTTTGCTTCCGTCAATTTGGACAAGAACAATGATAAAATATGTCATGACTGCTACCAAGAAAAACTAATTTTGAACATAAAATTGGATAGAGAACAGGCGTTCACAAATGACAGTTCATGACCACTACAATCACAACAATAACCACCACCGTGATAAATGGACCCTGTCTAACACAATCTCAAACGATTAACTGGCTTTTGGTCTAAATGTTATAATTAATTTGATCGATAAATTATAATAAATCTAAAATCATCTTAATTGAGAGAACTACAATATTCACGAAGAGAGTTGTGAGTACAAATGAAGCTGTCTGTGAGAAATAGAAGATTGGATGAAAATTGTTTGGATTAAACTCCGTCTGCAGAGTTCCGCAGAGCAGAATAACAAAAAAATGTTTGTTAAGAATAATGTTGTGAATAGCTGTTTTTTGATTCAAATTGTTGAAATCATCTTACACAGCCGACTACTCCCAGAAAACTTTGTTTTTTTTTCCAATTTGATGAAAATCAAAGTTTAATCGCATAAACTACATACAGATGGACAGCGAGATGACACACACCGCCATAGATAAACTCAGAAGCTGCACGAACAGAGCCCCTTCCAAATGCCCACAAAATTACATACCCAGAGATTTGTAATAGGTTAACACATAAAAACTAGCATAACCAAAATATTAACACAAAAGATATCAATCAGATTTCTAAAAGATAACCTTTGACATGCCAAACAACCTGGTAGGTGGCATTTTTGTCCAAACTCGCCGAAGTAAAAATTCGGCCAGCAAGCGGAAGATCTGGAAGAACTCGGCCAAACCAGCAGAAGGGATCAGATCAAAACAACCCAGCTGCACCAGGAAGTGATATGGTGGATGGCCTCAACAGGAATGCTGACCCGCATGCTCAGAGGTGTCCGGCAGCGATGAAGATCGAACGGACGTCGATAATGTTGGTGATTGCCGCCCCGATTTCAAATCGTCGTGAAAGATGAGAGGCGCAATAGCAGCTTCACACAGTAATTCTGTTTCACTTGACAGATACCCTGGGCAGCGGTAGGAATTATACGAAGGACCTCCCTTTTTAATAAATGGAGTTCTATATAGACTGAAATGCCAAACACCTCTAAATTTTTTTTAAAACAAAACAGAACAAATAGGCTCTCCTAAACGGGGCCTTAATGAGAGCGGAGAGGACCAAATCCTCGCATTAAAGTATACTATTACACGCACATAGTCAAAGTGTAGCTTCATCTTCACCTCAGAAGTCCTCATATTGATCTAATTAAAACAGGTTTCCTTCTCTTTTTTGAGAATAATGATTCAAAAAGCCTCACTGTGATATCTTTTTTAATGTAGGTGTTCTAAACATTTCTTCTTAACCCACAATAATACTTTAGGTCCATAAAACATCTTAATAATTTGGTAATTCCTGCTGAATTTTTTTTCATAAAAATTATGTATAACATGCATGATTAAAAAAATGTCAAAATAAATAAATTTACCAGTAATCTATGCCTCGCTGGAAGCCAATCACTGACAATTTATCAATCAATCAATGTGTGCACGGATGCGGATGATTTTGTCGATAAATTGCCTCTCCCGGCGATATCTGTTTCACATTCCAAAAAAAAACTCTCAGATTTATAGATACAGTGGGCCATTATTTACTTTCCACATGCAGTTTTATAGAGTAAACAAATATTATTTATAAGATCTGGATTTGCTTGGGAAGGTGGTGAGGGTGGGAGAAGCTATTTAAAACAAGTCCTCCATGTTTTAAATGTCTCACCACGCTTCTGAACCAAAGAAGTTATTTTTAGGTGAAAGGCCACGGTGGGATCCTTCCACGTTTGCGCCATTCGTCCAACAATGTTCGTTGTTTATTTCATGGATGCTGGAAAGGATAAATAGTGCATGTTTGTTAAAAAAGAACTGAAGACCGGCCCGGAACTGGACCGATCAATTTGGGTCGGTTTTGGATCTTGAAGATGTTATCCCATGATCCCAAACCTTCCAGAATCAACTCAGAAAGTCAGAAAAGCTAACCGGAGTACACAAGTGGTGGCGACTGACTCATCAAAACAATTAAAATTGTCAGATTGTCTTCCAACTTTCAGGGTAGCTTCTTCTTGTCGATACAAGCTTCTGATTGGACAGTCGGATCTTAAGCAATCAATCGATTTGAAGATTTTGAAGTCTTGCTAAAACTCCATAAAATTCTTCTATTGAAGGATCCATCATGTGTTTTTTGTATTGAATCCAATGTTGCTTTCTGGTTTTAATTTTATTGAGCGATTAAGGAGATGTGTACCTCCAGAATCTCGCAATGGAGGACCATTAATTGCGATTGGGAGCCTTCTAAAGAGGAAGAAGCAAAAAGGGAGAAGTAATTGGTGCCACAAGATGTCACCGGGGGTCCTTCCAGGTTTTGCCGCCGATTCTCTAGCGGTCTTCAGAGTAAAGGCAGGGGCGGTGGATGTTGTCTCACCCGAATTAACCATGCTAAGGTGTGAACGTCGTTGTGTAGTTTGGGACGGGGGCTCTGTTATGGGTCTTAGAATGTTACCGAAGGAGAGGCCGGAGGCGGAGATGATGGTGGTGGAGGATACAACGGAGCCCTAACCGCGGCTGCCTAAGCAGGGTTGCTCGTTAGAGGAGAGAGTAACTAAAATCTCACATTCAAGGGGACAAGAACTAAACTATCTCATTACTTCATACAACATCCCAAATGCCTTTATATAGACTTACAAGAGGACATACAAGTAAATTGATAAGGACAAGGGAAATATTAAAATATTAAGACTAGATAATTGGGCATGCAACCCTAAACGACACTATACGAACTCGACTCAATAATAATAATAAAGCTAGGTACTTGACGTATAGGATCCATAACATCCCATCTGTCCTCGAAATAGAGCTTGCCCTCAAGCTTGAACTTCGCTGGATGACCGTGTCAGCTGGTATCTTGATCTCTCTACAGAATAACACCTGGTAGTGTGCCGCATCGGCGGTAGCTTCGGCGAGGAGCGGCGGTGCTGTCGGAACAACGGTCAGCGACCAAAATGTGTTTGATGGAGCTGTAGAAGCGGCAGTGAGCAGTAGCAACAAGTAGGCCGTAGGGATGACGGTCGGCAGCAAAAATGAATCCGTCGGAGTTGGCAGAACATGGGCCGACTGAGCAAGGGCCGGTAGAGGAGGCGGCAAGATAGCCGGAGGAACCAGCAGAGCAGGGGTCGGCGGAGCAGGAGCCGACAAGGGAAGCAGTGGCACGTCGTCGGCTGGTGAAGAATGCAGTTGCACGAGGAGAGGCGGCGATGGTGCAGGTGAAATCTTTGGTAGAAAGGCGGCTAACAAATCATCAAACTTATGTAGGAGTGCGGTCATGTTGTCCCGACGACGAGTCTCGACATCCTGACGACGAGCGCCCATGAAGGCTGTAAATTCTTGTAACATCGAACCGATGGAGGCCACATCCGCAACAGTAAACTTGATGTTCCCCATAATTAAGTGATGACTTAATTAATTCAATTAAGTATTAATAAGTAAGAAAAAATAAAAAAAAATGAAATTATTAATAATTAATTAACCAATTAAAATAATTGCATTAATTGGTTGCTGGGTTCAAAGACAGAATTGACAGAAAGGATAATAATAAAAAAAATAAAAAAATGTGAATGGCTGAGAGAAGGCATGCGGGTGTGGGGTTTTAATAAAATAGAAATAAAGAAGTGTGTGGCTCGATGAATGAAAAAGGCGAGCTGCTGTGCGGGGTGCTCGAGGAAGGGGGATCGTAGCAGTTCGTGGAGAGGAGGGCGGCTCAATGCAGAAGATCGGCTAGGATCGTTGATGCAAGAGCAAGCGACGGTAGAAGAGGCAGAGCGCGGGGGAGACGTCGATTGCGTGCGATGGTGTGCTCGATAAAGGTGTGAAAGAAGTAGGTCTGCTCGGATGAAGGCGTGCAAGACAGGAAACGACGCACGATGCTCGGCGGGGATGCAGTTTTGTTGTTGCAGACACGATAGAGATGCGGATGTAGTAGGGCGTCGTTGAAGCGGAGTCAGTTGCTTCTGGAGAGCCTCCCAGCCCTGCGGAAAGCAGAATAAGGTCATGCAAGGGGGGCTTGTCGGCGGAGATGGTGGATTCCCATACAAACCAGAGGGAGGAGCAACTGCAGCGGGCTTAAGGGCGACAATGGAAATAACATCAGCTTGTTGGAATAGGGTTGAATAAAAACGACTTGTCATAAGGGGGAGGAAGGCGTGCGGAGCACTGGAAGGAGTGTGTCCGCAGAAGAGGACCGAGAAAGCTCTGATACTAGATGTTATGGGTCTTAGAATGTTGTCGGAAGAGAGGCCGAAGGCAGAGATGATAGTGGTGGAGGATACAACGAAGCCCTAACCGTGACACCAAGATGGCTCGTTAAAGGAGAGAGACACCAAGATCTCACATTCAAGGGGACAAGAACTAGACACTTTTAACACTTCCTTCATACAACATCCCAAATGGCTTTATATAGGCTTACAAGAGGGCATACAAGTAAATTAATAAAGACAAGTGAAATATTAAAATATTAAGACTACATAATTGGGCACACAACCCTAAATGACTAGATACATGAACTCTACTCAATAATAATAAAGCTAGGTACTTGACGTATAGGATCCATAACAGGCTCCTTAATCAGCTAGACTGGACATACTTGGTTCGGCTTGGTTCGGCTCAGTTCGGTTTAGCTTCTATGGAGTGAATTATGATCCAATGTGCTCGGAATCGCACACTTATGGTTATTCAACTCATCTTGACGAACTTCTTCGGGCCTAATATGCAGTTATGCACACTTTAAACTTTTTGGGGTTAACCAACCAGAACTATACTACTGTTTTTTTAACAGAGAATATTGCAACCCCAGTCTGAATAATACTAAAAATGAAGTTTCTTCAAAAAGTCTAATTTTTCCTACCAATGATTTTCCACCGCACCATTCTCACATCTAGTTTCCCACCACTATTTTATACATTGCCTCAGCTATCCCAAACATAGCACCACGTGAGTAAGTGCTGGCAAGATTTTCAAAATTTTAAAGCATAAAAAATTGATTATTAAAAAAAACTACAGGAGGGAATTCATACATTACAATTGCAGAGATGGAGAAGCAGAAGAGGCCAATAGAAAGATGTATCATAAAGGTCTGCCAAAAGTTCCCCTTGTCGAGAATTAGTCTCTCAGATATGAGTGTGATTGCACCAGAAAAAATCAAAACAATCCAGCCTGATGGCAAACACTGAATAACGGAAAAAGAAGTGTCCTGCAAAAGAGAAGGGAAAAACGTTAAAGAGTGCAATTTTTATTGAAAATACTAAAAAGCTAGACAACTGAAACATGAATTCTAGTGCTTTGGGGGCTAAGGAAAAAAATAGACTGTGTGGTCACATGCCTTGAAGTATCGTCTTATAAACAATCCAGAGTATGTGATTCTTAAAATCATATCTTGAATCTGTTAAGGAATTTCTCGAGACCATGAGAAAAATATCTTTGCAGAAGCAGGATCCCTTAGAAAATTGTTGCCTACCCACATAAACATAAGAAGACTTTGTATGAACAAGAAGAGGGGAAAAAACTTAAGACTTAAGATTAGAATGAAAGGGTGCATTTTCTTTTCATGCCATTAGACAAAAGTAATGAAACCATTTTGTATTACATGCAAATGACCTTGAAGTTAAAAAATATTTTACAACACAAAGAACTGTACAATTTTGCTAAACATTTAATGACAGTTTAAACTTTTAGCAAGCAGAACCCAGTAATTGTCCGACTTAGCTTTGATCTTGCATGGTGTTACATAAACATTAACAAAAGTTATCTTTCTCCACAAAAAAGGGATAAAGGAGTATGGAAAGCATAGAGGATAGCAACTAACAGCGCTCCATTTCCCATCAGGCCATCAACAAAAAGGCTCTCAAATTCTCAATCAACCAATAAATATAAAAAAGGTAAAATAATTGATGCATGACGCTACCAAAATCAACATATCAAGATGCGCAACATCAAAAATTAGAGGAACGATGGCCAATAATGTCACCAAATATTATAGTGCAAAATATTGTTCATCATCATCTGAATGTCAAACAATAAGTGAACAAACATAAAATATAAAAATAAATGTTTGCATGACTTTCGTCCCGTCCGTCAATAACTAATTAATTTTGAATTAGATGCTTAGGTTCTAGTATAGTATCAGAGCAGGCCCAGGCAACTCACTCATACATCACCCAATTAAAAAGTACACAAGCTAGTGGCAAAAGACTTTACATATTAGGCTTATAAGTTATAAATGAGGTAGCAGGTTCAGAACATTGATCCACAATAGGAATTTTGATGGGGATCAGTCGTGACCATCTATCCGCCGAAGGGCGGGACCACCGTTTGTCTAATCGCACAGAAGGACTTGATCGGATCGTCGATCTGACTTCGTTGATGCGTCTGAATCTGCGTCTGCGCTTGTTTTCATATACTATTTTTGTATTTTATGTTTTATTTTAGGAGAGCATGAGATCCTAATATCTCCGGCCCATCATAGCCATCGATATTAGGATGCCCTACTTGTGTTTGCTATTTATATGTAAGTTGGGGCTGCTGCTAAGGGCATTGCTGAATTGTGGAGAACTCCTTCTCCAATACCGGTGATCATACACGGTGCCGACGCAGCAACCCTAGGTGCCGACTCCTAGGTGAGTTCACTCCCTCGTTCCCCTGCCCTCTTCCCTCTACCGATATGGCGACATCCCATAATCATCCCCCATGTCTCTGTCTCAATCTTCCACGCCCTAACTGTTGAAGCCGCAACCCTTCTGCGTCTGGACCCCAGCAACAACCTCTGATCCCGCCTTCCCAACGTCGATTTCCTTCAGATCTGACGGCTCCTCCCACTCCTCACTCGATCGCGCCACCAAGCCACATCCAGCAACCCGCATCCCCATCGTAACCCCTCTGACAGCCCACCCCTGAGTCGCAACCCCTCCCGCAAATTCCGTGCTTTCCCATCAGCGATCCTTGCCAGATTCGGCGACCTCACCCCACTCACCTCCCGATTCCGCCACTCAGGTAGCGTTTGGTTAAGCTTATTGACTGCGGTGCGGCTAGAACGCACCGCCATTTTAGCAATAAGCAGCGTTTGGTAGGGTTGTTTTCGAAACCTTTGTTTATTAGTAAAAACACTTATCTTTACAATCCCGTCCGCTAAAAAAAACAGCGGTTCACCGCAGAAGCCGCTCCTGCGCATTTCGCGATTGCCGTCCTTCCTCCAAATCGCCAGCGGCGAAATTCCCTTTCCCTGCGTTTTTCCGACCGCTGACCTTCGCACATCTGCCCTTCGAACATCATCCCAACCCATTTCCGACCGTTCTCAGAGCCCTACTCTCCAACGGTGGTATCGTGCGCACATCTTCTCTTCGACGGTGGTATCGTGCGCAGATCTTATCTCCGACGACCGGCCCTCTTCCTGTCGACGACGACCGACCCTCTTCTCCGTTGACGACGACCGGCCGCCTTCCCCGTTTCCATATCGTTGAGGTATACCCCTTCTCCCTTCTCCCTTCTCATGCTTTGCAATTTTAGGTTTTTTTTTGTTTGGGGCGTTCTTGCTCGATTTAGGAGCGATTTCTGAGTTTTAGGGATGAATTTATATATATGTGTGTGTGTTGTTGTGTGATTTGTGTGTGTTATATGTGTGTGTTGTGTGTGTTATTATATATGTGTGTGTTGTTATATATATGTGTTGTGTGTGTGTTATGTGTGTGTGTTGTTATGTGTGTGTGTGTTGTTATGTGTGTGTGTGTGTTATGTGCATTAATGATTGAAAAATATATGTTATGATTGAAAAAAAAAATATTTGGAAAAAATGTATGAATGAAATTTTATTTTGTGTTATATTTGAAAAAAAAATTTTATTCAAAACTCCGTTTTGTAAACTCTGTTTCACCCAAACAGTTTTTTAACAAAACTCTGTTTTCCAAAATCAACACTTTTTCTATCAGCAACAGTTCATCAACAACTTTCCATCAGCAACAGCACAACCAAACAGAGCCTCAGTCGTCCCTCCCTGCCCAGATCCTGCCCCCCCCCACCCTCCAAATCCTCCATCCAGCAACTACCTCCACACAAGCCTTATTCCTCCCCAAGCCGGCGCCCACCAGCCACTTACAGGCTACGTCCAACCCAAGCCGGCCTCCACCCTCGCGGATCACACCAACCTCATCGCTCCAAAACAACCCCGACCATCTCTTTGGTTGTAAGACTTGCTTTGGTGTTTGCTCTTGTTTTACATTATTAAATATTATCTTGTTTGTCTTTCTCTTTAAATATTGTCTGTGTGGGTTTGTCTCGTGCCTTATTGTGACTTGCAGAAATGTCTTTGCTTAGAGGGCTCTAGTTTGCCCCACCAAAACGTAGGCCAGCCAAACTAGTTTGCCCCGAAATATTTGCGCCGCCTTCAATTAATCAAATTAAAGTTTATTATAGTTTGTGTGGTTGTGTTGTCATACGGATTGCAATTGAGGGTTCAACCTCCACCCGTGGTTCCACTAGGTCATAGTTACACCCACCCGCACGTCCCAATTCCCTTTGTGTAAGTCTACCCTACATCAAATTTGCGTGTGCACTTAATATAGATTGATCCATTTGACCCCTCCACCTGAAGATCAATTAGTTTTGAGTTTGGATTCTTAGGTTCTAATAGTTTTAATGTTAAGTATTCATTATATGATGTTATGATTTCATTACATGCAGGAGGCAGTATAGGTTGGCAACATAAGTAACATAGATAAAGATTTTCCAAAGAACTTGACCACAAAACTGCTAGTCAATTAAAAGGGAAACAAAGGATACTTAATAAATTTGCAGCAATCAGGCCAAGTGCTCCAGAAGATTGTACAAGGACAATATTAAATAAAAGATATATCCCAGAAAAAATGAACAATGAGAGAGTTGACTTCATTAGTTGATTTTCGTTGGCAACTGCATGCAGAAATGCCTCGGAAGTACCTGCAAACAACATAAAAACATGAGTTTCCCTTACAAGAATAAGTGAAAAAGTAGTTTTTTCCCATAAGCTGTCAGAAGTTAAAGATGATGAGATGCAGCACTATGAACATTAACGTAGGTTATATGAATATGGTTGTCGGTGATAATGCAAAGGAACACTTCAGTTCATCGTTCCAAGAACTTACACATATTCTGGTATGCTTCACGAACCTTCCTGCACTTATAGACCAACAACAAACGGTATAGATATGCATAAGAATAAAAATCTATTAGATGATGCCCACATGATGCTTATTCGAATGACTGCTCTAATATTTTTTGAAGGGATGATATTTTTATTGCATGTGACCTTATTAGTCTCATGCCCCTTCTGTTCTTGATGGCTAACTGGTAAAATTTATCATTTATACATTTAAGATTTTTTTTCCCTTGACTAGAAATCTTCGACTGTGTTAGCTTTGTGTATGATGACAGCCCAAGTCAAACTATGTTAAATCATCAACCAATGAATTGTCTTTTTAGGGTACACTATAAGCACAACTATTATGATACTGAATTTAAAAAATAATTTATCTTGGCAGATGTTACTTTCAATAGATGTTAGGTTTTTTGTTTCCAACAGTCAGTCCCTTCCAGTTTTTTTACAGTAATAAACGGGTAATGATGAGATCGATCTATTTTAGACCTCCTGGGCAAACTAAAGAGTTTTATTCTACATCAGCGCGGTTAAATTTTGATGTAGGACACAGCACCGCAAAAATAAGTGTTAGCTAAATCTAGGATCATATAATCTTATTTAATATCTAAATTTATGTATCTAGTGAATGATGCTCAATTTTTATTTTATTTGATTTTTGTCGTGTCTAATGTCATAAATTATATTTAGTGGTTATGGTTGAACAAAGTTGTACTGTCTATGTATGTTGGTCATATTTTATAGGTCATGTATGTATCTCATATACATTGACGTTTAAATATGGGTTAATGTCATGTAAAGCGGTCACGGTTCCGGTTCTACTAAAACTGTAAACCGAACCGCTAAGGTAACGGTTCTTCAAATTAGAAACAAAATCTTATTTGTTTTAACCGGTTCGAGTTGCGGTCTCAACATTAATTTTTGGAACCGCCGTGTCAACGGTTTTGATATTGGTTCAACAAGAACCAAAACCAAACCGGCCTCCAATGATTCGCTCCAATTCTAAGCGGTTCAGTCTGGTTCCAATCGATTCTACGTGCCATAGTTTTAATTATTTTATAATACTATAATTTGAGTGATTAGATACATTAACAAGGATTATTATCTCTTTAAAATGCATATTCAAAAAGGAAATTGGAATTCAAATTGGTTGAGCAAAAATTACATATTTTTTAAGTCTAAATATGTTAAAATTAAACTAATATAAATATCCATGCAATAACATCTGATTTGGCGCACTGAATAAAAAAACAATATGCAATATTGTATGATTACGGTTCCAAAATTCAAACTGAATAATAAAATGAAAGAACCGCACCCGGACCATTATTGTTTACAATTCTGAAATTCAAAACGGAACCTGAATAATTCGCGAATGGTTCGGTTCAGTTCTTTGCAGTTCCAGATCGGTTTTTGATTTTAAGTGACAACTTTCATGCTATGTACATGAGTTAAATGAAGCATGTATGTCAAGTTGAGCTTAGGTTAAGCTGCAGGACGGGGTAGGTAAATGTGACTCTAGGCTAGGCTATGCAAAACCCTATCGTGCAGTGTTGGGGAAAACCTAACTACAACCTTACGATGAGGCAAGCATGCAAAGAGAAGTGACGTAGGGTAAGACCTTAAATGAAATCTAGGTCTAGATGTAAATGCAATGACTGGCGAATTCAATCTTGCAAAATAATATTTATGAACGATATAACTTGATTTCTCCACAATTGAATTACAGCATGCTAAAATAAGGAAATGG
The DNA here is from genome assembly GCA_039513925.1 of Platanthera zijinensis. Taxonomy (NCBI): domain Eukaryota; kingdom Viridiplantae; phylum Streptophyta; class Magnoliopsida; order Asparagales; family Orchidaceae; genus Platanthera; species Platanthera zijinensis. Next base: position 126,606,136 of record CM077097.1, on the reverse strand, counting down.
AGAGAGTAGGAGCGCGAGAATGCCGAAATCAAATGCTATTTAAATGAAAAATTGCAAGGACCAAAGTAATTGGAAACACGGCCTACAAACCACTATCTCAAGTAGGGAACAAACACAAGATCCAATGCTAAAGAGATAACAACATACCTTGAACTTTGCAAAACAACAAAGAGAGGAGGGCTGGAGGCGCTTTTAGAGGGCCGCCGGGACTTGTTTTCAGCACTCATACGCGGCAAGTGGCTGTCCAAAGAAAAAGACAGCAATCCAGGCTTTGTCGGGAAGTGGAAATGATGTTGGCAGGTAATATTCAGGAAGCTGGTGGCAGTACATGAAGATCTGGACAGCAGGAATTGATATTGGGAAGGTGGGAGAGGTGAGGAGATGTGGTGGGGAGTTTCTGGATGGAGGGAAGGGGACAGGTGTAAGGGGTGATGGGTTGTAGGTGGTATTGGCTCCACTTGAGCAGACAATTGGGGGAAAGGGTTCAGGTGAGATGGCTGTTAATTATGTGGGGGGTGAGGAAATGCGGTTCCACGTGTTGGAGTGGTGGAACACTTCTTGTCCTCTTGTTTCTCACACCGGGTTAGCCCAAGTGAGCTTAGAGGAACAAGAGTGCGAAACTGACGTTCGTAGGGACATTCCCGCTGCCGGGGCGTTCGACGATCTTCGAACGCGGCTCAGCATTCGTCGAACGCTTGGACCCAGGGCGTTCGACGATCTTCGAACGCGGCTCAGCGGTCGTCGAACGCTTGGACCCAGGGCGTTCGACAATCGTTGAACGCAGGTCGGCGTTCGACGATCCTTGTTTCTGGTTGTTTCACGGGGTATTTAAGTCCTGCTATTTTGGGCTTAGGGTAAGAGAGAAAAGGGGGGCTGCTATTTTTATGTATAACGGTTGGAGTTCTGGATATATACACGAAGGTCTATTCGTGTAGGGAGTTCTTCAGAAGGTGATTCCTCAATATCTTGTCCAAAGGATCTTTGCGTCTAGGTAGGATTGGTTTAATCCTTGTAACCTTTTGCATATTGATCTGTTTATTTTGGTGAACAAGAATAAGAAGAGGAAGGGGGAGAGGACGTAGCCCAAACTTGGGGTGAACCTCTATATATCTTTGTGTTAGTTTGTTCTGTGGTATTCAACTGGTACATCGAATTTCTGCTTCTTGACGCTCAGAATCTTTACATTTGGTATCAGAGCGAGGTTTCGATGGCTTCAGGAGGAGTGCGGACCGAGATAGAGAAGTTTGATGGCAATAGATTTGATTTGTGGAAGATGAAGATGGAGGACCTTCTGGTTGATCGTGATTTGTGGGGGGCAATAGTTGATCCTCCGCCAACCGAGAAATCGACTGCGGATATTGTTGCGGCCTGGACAAAGGCTGATCAGAAAGCCAAAGGTTTAATCAGACTTTTTCTGCAAATTCAATCTTGACAAATGTTATGGAAGAAACTTTAGGGCAAGGGTTATGGCGGAAGCTGGAGACTCTCTACCAGAGCAAATCCCTGGTGAACAAGCTGTTGTTGCGGAAGAAATGGTACAACTTGAAGATGCATGAAGGCGATTCTTTTTCAGAGCACCTGACCAATTTCAACACGGTTGTGAGTCAGTTGATCTCTATTGGTGAGAAGATCTCGGATGAAGACAAAGCCATCACACTACTCTGTTCGTTGTCGGATTCCTGGGACAACGTTATTGTTGCTATCGGGGGCAATGGAGAGAAGGCGCTCTCAAGTGAGTCAGTGTGTGCTACTCTTCTATCTGAGGAGACCAGGAGAGGAAGCTCGGAGAAGGCTAGCAAGGGTGCTTTGAGTGTATCCATATCGCGCCCTCAATGGAGGGATAATAAGCAAGGTGGATCTCGAGATAAGTCTCGGGGTAGATCCAAGAGCAAGGAGAAGAAGCCCATCAAGTGTTGGAAGTGTAATGAGGTTGGGCATGTGAAGTCTCAATGTCTCAACAAGGCCATTCAGAAGAAGGATGCAGGGTCAACTTCAGGTACAAAGAAGGAGACCGACGGCGGTGACATGTACATTGCGGCTGCATGTGTTGCTCAGAAGGATTCTGATGTGTGGTATGTTGACACGGGAGCATCTTATCACATGACTCCTCATAGATACTGGTTCTGTGAATATGAGAGATTTGATGGTGGTGACGTCATGCTTGGGGATGATACTGTAGTGCAGATCGTTGGACGTGGCAAGGTGATGCTAAAGCTGTCAAATGGGACCACGAAGACTCTTCTGGGTGTGATGCACATTCCTGGGATGAGCAGGAATTTGCTCTCAGTGGGTTCTATGGCGGATGCAGGAGTGACTTTCAGTTGTGACAAGCACTCATGCAAGATGACTCGAGGGGGGATGGTGATTGCCAGCGGAGTCAGGCAGGGGACACTATATAAGCTACTTGCCGATACAGTGGTTCCTAGCGAGGCCTTTATTTCTGAAGGCCAGGAGGTAGACCAGGAGGAGCAGTCCAAGCTGTGGCATCAGCGGCTTGGGCATATCAGTGAGAAGGCGATGTCAGTGGTGGCATCTAGTCAGATGGTGGATGGTGTGCCTGCGTACACCTCGAGCTTTGGGTTCTGTGAGCATTGTCTGCGTGGCAAACAGAACCGGGTGAGTTTTCAGGGGACGGGGACGAGGGCAACCGAATTGCTGGATTTTGATACATAGCGATGTATTTGGACCTACTCCAGCTCTATCTCTAGGCGGTGCTATGTATTATGTATCGTTTATTGATGGTTTTTCTCGTTACTCCTGGATTTATTTTCTTAGGTCCAAGGCCGAGGTTCTGGATAGGTTCAAGGATTTTAAGAACCTGGTGGAGAGCCAGTTGGAGAGAAAGGTAAAAGTCCTTCGTTCTGATAACGGAGGTGAGTATTGCTCTGATGCCTTTGAGCGGTACTGTACTGAGCAGGGAATTGCACGGCAGAAGACCACTCCCTACACTCCAGAGCAGAATGGAGTGTCGGAAAGACTAAATCGGACATTGATGGATAAGGCAAAGTGAATGCTCAGTTGGGCCGGTTTGGGGAAAGAGTTCTGGGCCAAAGCTGTGGCTATAACTAATCACATGAAGAACAGGTCCCCTACTTCTGCAGTGAAGGGGTGTACCCCCTTTGAGGCCGTTTTCAAAAGAAAGCCAAATCTGGCCTATGCTCGTGTGTTTGGATGTGATGCGTACGTTCACATTCCAAGGGAGAAGAGGGGGAAGCTTGATATGAAGTCTGAGAGGTGCATCTTTGTAGGCTACAAAGAAGGAATCAAAGGGTACAAGCTTTGGAACCCGGTGACCAGGACTGTGACGTACAGCAGGGATGTGGTCTTCCATGAAGTCAGTCCACAGGTTAGCACACAAGGGGGGAAGACAAAGTCTGCAGAGGAGGAAATAGTGGATGTAAGCATAGAGGATGGTCCTCTTATTGATGCTCAAGGGGTCACTATTGTTGGTGCTGATTCTGATTCCGAATCAGATGTTTTGGAGGCGGTGAGTTTTGATGATGGGTCAGAAGATGAGGTTGTTGATGTCCCACTTCTGAGGCGTTCAACGAGAGAAAGGAGGGCACCACTCCGGTACTCTCTTAGTGCAGTTGGAGCACAATATTGCCTTAATATGCTTGGTGAAGATCCCATTTCAGCCAAGGATGCAAGGTCAAGGGCTGATGTGAACCAGTGGGAGCTTGCGATGGTTGATGAGATGGATTCCTTGCGGAAGAATCAGACTTGGAGTCTGTGCAAGCTTCCAAAGGGAAGGAAGGCCATTGGGAGCAAATGGGCCTTCAAGCGGAAGGTGAAGGCAGATGGCACCGTGGATAAATACAAGGCAAGGTTGGTTGCCAAAAGGTTCTCTCAGGTTGAAGGTGTGGACTATGACGAGATTTTCTCGCCGGTTGCTAAGCTCACTTCGATCAGGTTGGTTCTCTCTATTGCGGCAGCGCATGATTTAGAGGTCGAGCAAATGGATGTGAAGACGGCGTTTCTTCACGGAAATCTGGAGGAGGAGATATAAATGAGGCAACCAGAGGGGTTCGAGGCCAAGGGCAAAGAAGATCTGGTTTGCAAGCTGAAGAAGTCCCTTTATGGTCTTAAGCAGTCACCGAGGATGTGGTATCAGAAGTTTGACACCTACATGCTGGATGTGGGGTTTGAAAGGACAAATTCTGACCACTGTGTCTATTTCCAGAGGAATGAGGAGTATTTCACTTTCTTGACACTCTACGTAGATGATACGTTACTCGTGGGGAATAGTGTCAAGATGATCCAACAAGTGAAGAAAATGCTCTCTACCAAATTCAAAATGAAGGATTTGGGGCCAGCAAATGTGATCTTGGGAATGCAGATCTCCAGGGACCGAAGCAAGAAGAAGCTTTGGTTGGGACAACAAAGGTATGTCGAAGAGGTGTTGAAGAAGTTCAACATGGCTGACTGCAAGCCTATCGGTGCTCCTATGCCTGTTGGGAGTAAGTTGTCTGTTGAGATGTGTCCCAAGACACACAAAGAAATCGAGGACATGGCAAATGTTCCATATGCTAGTGCAGTGGGGAGTTTGATGTACGTCATGGTGTGCATTTGTCCTGACATCGCACATGCAGTGGGGGTCCTGACCCGGTATATGGCTAAACCTGGGAAGGAGCACTGGAATGCTATGAAGCGCGTTTTCAGGTATCTCCGAGGTACCTCAAGTTATTCCATCTGTTTTGAAGGTACTGGTGAAGGAGGATCCCTAGACGTGGTTGGCCACGTGGGCTCAGATTGGGGAGGTGATCTGGATAGCAGGAGATCCACCGGTGGATATGTCTTCACATTATTTGGTGGAGCTATCAGTTGGATGAGTCGGCGATAAGGAGTGGTAGCACTCTCGTCGACGGAAGCGGAGTACATGCCTCTAACTCATGTTAGTAAGGAGGCCATATGGCTGCGAAGGCTGTGCCTGGAGCTCGATTTTGAGCAGGGTCCGATGTGGTGTGATAGCCAAGGGGCTATTCAGTTGGCCAAGAATCCGGCTTTCCATGCTAGGACTAAGCACATTGATATCCAATATCACTTCATCCGTGAGAAGGTGGAGAAGCAGGTGGTTCGACTGGAGAAAGTCGACACTGAGATGAATAGTTCTAGTTTTCTTACCAAGGCTGTTCCTGTTGCAAAATTTGAATGGTGTGCAACAGGCCAACAGCCGTGGGGTTGAAGAGAAAGATTGGAGGAGCTGCCTTATTGTGTGATAGTTGTCCACCAAGTGGGAGAATGTTGGAGTGGTGAAACACTTCTTGTCCTCTTGTTTCTCACACCGGGTTAGCCCAAGTGAGCTTAGAGGAACAGGAGTGCGAAACTGACGTTCGTAGGGACATTCCCGCTGCCGGGGCGTTCGACGATCTTTGAACGCGGCTCAGTGTTCGTCGAACGCTTGGACCCGGGGCATTCGACGATCTTCGAACGCGGCTCAGCGGTCGTCGAACGCTTGGACCCGGGGCGTTTGACAATCGTCGAACGCAAGTCGGCGTTCGACGATCCTTGTTTCTGGTTGTTTCACGGGGTATTTAAACCCTGCTATTTTGGGCTTAGGGTAAGAGAGAAAAAGGGGGGCTGCTATTTTTAGGTATAACGGCTGGAGTTCTAGATATATACACGAAGGTCTATTCGTGTAGGGAGTTCTTCAGAAGGTGATTCCTCAATATCTTGTCCAAAGGATCTTGGTAGAATTGGTTTAATCCTTGTAACCTTTTGCATTTTGATCTGTTTATTTTGGTGAACGAGAATAAGAAGAGGAAGGGGGAGAGGACGTAGCCCAAACTTGGGGTGAACCTCTGTATATCTTTGTGTTAGTTTGTTCTGTGGTATTCAACTGGTACATCGAATTTCTGCTTTTTGGCGCTCGGAATCTTTACACTACGTGAAGTTGGGCTATGTGGAGAGGAGTAGGGGCTGATTATGGGGAAGTGGGGCTGAAATGTAGGAGGCGAAACTCGAAATCTGGTTCCGAACTCCACTTGCCTGAGCCGGAGGCGAGTGCAGACCGCATAACCCGCTCGCCTGTCACTTCCCTCTGGCATGGGGAGAGTGCAGGCCATGCTGTCGCACTCGCCCTCTGCTGCTCTCCACACTCGCCTTGGGCGAGCCGGGGAGATATATCTTCATCTCGCTACTTCAGCTCGCCTAGGCCAGGACTGCCTCTCTCTGCCTTGAGCTCTTAAACGGGACCCTCAGAGGGTCCCACTCGGCGAATATGGGGTTGTATAGGTAACAATGAATCCCAAGAGGTGGCGTGGTCTCCAACGAGGTATCACAAAAGATTTCCTAAACTCTTGTTTACTACCTTTGTCTGGTCATCCATCTGTAGATGGTAAGCAGATGAAAATAGAAGTGTGCTGTCAGTCTTCTTCCAGAGAGTCTTCTAAAAATAACTCATGAATCGGACATCTCGATCGGAGATGATGATCTTAGGGAGACTGTGAAGTCTAAAGATGCCCCGAATGAATAATGAAGTAACATGAGACGCATCGGTCGTCTTGATGCATGTGAAAAAGCTAGCCAATTTGGAGAGCAGGTCAACTACAACAACTATATAATCGTGCTTGCTTGCACAAAGACCATACTAATATCCACCCAAGGCTGGTGTAGTGCTGGAAGTTGTGAATAAAGTCGCATGTTATGGCGTGATCTCTTAGTCGTCCAACAGATATAGCAATGGAAAACAATAAAAACGATCTTCCACAAGTGTGGTGGTCTTATACCTACTGACGCAGGGCGAATCTATAGGCGGCGGGAAATCTGCGACCTAACCCTACATGCTATGCAAATCCGACGATTAGATCATAAATTAGATAATAAATAATGACATCCCACGCAATCAATTCACGGCAAGGCAAAATATTTTATTAAGGCAAAACAAGTTTAAGTTTTCCTCCATCTGGAGGGCCAAAGCAAGAGTGCGCGGCAAATAAACCCTGCAAATCACAATAATAATCTAACAAACAACTACGATGCAAGATATTCAAAACAAGTACAAGATCAAATTCAATATAAATATGCTGAAAATAATAATCAGATACAATAAAAACTCACCAAGTAGTCGGCTGACCAAGACAATGAAGATTTCGGAGCCGGATGCGTTTAGACGGCGATCCGATGTGGAACCGAGGGCGGGGAAGTGATGGAGGTGGCTGCCCTCGGCGGTGGGAGATGGAAACGGGTCGGAAATGGGTGGATCCGACCACGCGGGTAGAGATCCGAACGGGGGGGGGGGGTGTGGATAGATACGATGATTTGGTAACGGATCTGGGCCAGGGAATGGTGGATGGATGGGGAGAAAGCCGGATCCGGGCTGGATTTGCCTAGATCTGGGCTGCTAGGGTCCGGGAGAGGCTGCACGGGTGGATCCACGGGAGGGGGTGAATTGGCGTTTTGGGAGGGAGGCTGTAGAGGGAGGTGGGGTTGTAGATCTGGAGGGAGGAAGTAATGGTTGTGGGTTAGGACCAAGGAGTGGTCGGCTGAGGGAGGGGCTGAAACTGGGAGGTCGGTGGCTTCAGGAAAGGGGGAACAGTGGACAACAGAGGATTGGGAGGGGGGAAACTATAGGAATACAAGGTGGAATTTCCGGGCAGCCATCTGTGGATGAATTTTGGGGATTGTAAGGGTTGCAGATGAGGGTTTCGGAGGGGGAAGAAGGAGCATAGGGTTAGGGGGTACCTTGGGGAGGGAGATACAAACCTAGGAGTCGTCACCTAGGGTTCCACGGAGTCGGCACCGTGGCGGGATCGCGGGATTCCGGGAATTATTTCACCAAAATCTTCAATGCCTTCAAAACCAGCCCCTACTCATCTATTTATAATAAAATTAGGATTAAAGCATCCCACCATCGACGGCTATGATTGGTCGGAGGTGGGGTCACTCAAATACATCAAAATACAATATAAAATAATGAAGTAATATATCAAATCGATTCGCAACGGGAATTCGGACAGATCTGCAGAGTCCGATCGTCGATCCGGGCACGCCATATATGGAAAGTCGCCAATCAGCCCCGAACGGGCCCAAAACTCGTCCTCCACTGCAGGTCCTTGTCTCTGCTCTGCATCAATCTCCCCGGCTTGAAAGTATTCATCTCCTGATGAATAGGGATCAAAATTCTCTCACTGTATGTCAGGTAAGACTGGAAGCGGTCCACTAGAGGTCGTCCAAGTGTCATCCATGGAAGAGTGTCCTCGCCAACCAACTCCCCCTGACTGAAAAGTTGTCATCTCCGGTGAATGGAGACGACCGTGCTGAAGTCGAAGTTCAGGGGCAAATCGAGCAAGCTTTGCTGCAAGTATCCAAGCGTCATCTGCATCGGGGCGGCCCCGTCAATGTACCAAGTAGTGACAACGCGACCCACCTGAGGTAGCAACAAGCTGGTGGGATCTGAACTGCGTGATGCTCTCATCGCTCATCTCTCGAGTGGTGGATCTCGGTGCGAACGGCTGTGTCGTCGATGAAACCAGAGAAGACGAATCTCCAGGTGGGTGGGTGTCAACAGTGTGTGGGTTGTAGTGGCTATCAGACGTAGGTGGAGTATGAGAGTGGTAAGACAACGAAAGTGAGGGTGGGGATGACTGGGTATCTCCACTGCTCGGCTCCACATACTCGCGAGGCTCGTAGTACGGCGTCAGATCCTCGACATTAATTACTGGATGGATTTCATACTTGCCAGAATATCGAGTCGGTAGGCTTTTGTTCCAATGCGACTTATAATAGAGTAGGGGCACATTCGCCTGGCGCTTAACTTTTTGACAGGCCCGGAGGGGAGTCTCTCAGGGCGGATTCGCACCATTACCTTCTCGCTTTCATTAAACACTCGTTCTCGCCTTCGCCTATCTGCATGAATTTTATAGTTTTCATTATTCATTATTATTCGTCGGTGAACCGACTCATGTAATGCATGCAAATTATGAACAAGTGATCCAATCGACTCATGCAAATGAAGCGAATAATGCAAATAGAGCACAACATACTTGAAACACTTCCTAAGGGAAGACTTGGCAATGACTTGGATATTACTAACATGGGGTAGCCTATCAGGAGGCTTGTCGGGTGGCCGATGGAAAAATCTGGCGTGACCAACATCATCACCCGTGGGGACGACGTAGATGGTGATAAAATAGTGCGGAGCACTGGTGTGATGGGTACCTCTCAAATGATATAGCTCATCAAGTGGCTTACCAGGGGGTGTATACCAAAAGTCATCACATGTAAGATGATCACTAGTGCGGATACACGATCCATCACTAAAGTGTAGGAGGGAAGGCTTGTCAAATGAGCCTCTCGGGGACTTAATCCCGAGGAGGTCGATAATGATAGGATAGTCCACCACGAGGAGGGCACCAATAACAGTAGTGTCTGTGGAAGCAAGCAGGGCACCCACAACAAAGTCAATGTTAGCCTCCTGAACCTCCCAAGGGAGTAGTGGCTCATCGGGAGACTTATCTGGAGGTTCAACGATAAGGTCATTAATAATGGGAAGATCCCTCAGATGAGTATCGTTGATAGAGGTCGTGTCCTCGTAAGTGGGTGAAGTAATCACTATGAAGTCAACACTATACTCTCGACTCTCAGTAGTGAAGTGACTCGAGATTGTACTAAGGGAAGAGTAGGGGATTCCTAGACTCAAGTGTGGGTCAATCGATATAGTGTCGAGAACAGTGTCTCTGTTCAAAGGGGGCACTAGGTCTAGGTGTAGGTCTAGGTGAGGTGAAAAGGATGGATATACCATCACATCATCACTGGGTCGCGCGTCCTCACCCAAGTGACCACGCTCACTAGCCATGCTAGTATCACTATCCATTTGTATCATAAGGTCATGATCAGATTCAACCTCGAGAACACATGAGCATTGAATCTCATCAAACTAAGAAAGATCAAAACCAAGTGTCAAGTCTCTTATCTCGGTGGGAGCACTACTCGCCGCATCGGTGGCTTGACCCAAATCCCTAGGCTTTCTTCATAATGTAGATCTTAGGTGATCAAATTGAGCTTCTAAGATATCAAAGCGGTCAGGAACTAATCGCAAAAATTCAACCTCAGGTAACTCTATTGGTGGAATACTAGAAGGGTCTTGACATGTATTGCGATCCTGCCGATAGTGACCTCTATAGGGTTCCTGAGGGTCTTCTAGACGGTAGTTCCTAACATAATCTGATTGTGCATGTGGGTGCGTATGGGCCCTGTGGACGTGCAGTGAAGGTCGCTCATATCCAAACCCAGATTCCTCTCCTAAAGGAGATGTGTAACGGCGATAACCTGAACATAATTCAATTCTATCATCATGAAGTCGCGGAGAGGTGTAATGATGAAGACGTGAGGACCTCTCGTCGTGATGATCGCCTCTAGCATAATGGAATTTTATCGAGAGGTCGAAACGATCTCTAGGAATGGTGTGTGGGGAACGATGATAATCATAATGATAACATGAAGGTTTCTCTAAATGGGCTCTAAGTGGTCGGATATAGGTAGACTCAGGATACCCAGATAGAGGAGACAAACAATGGCAAAAACTAGACATAAATGAACCCAAAGACAATTTAAAACCTACCACGACGAATATAACTGTGGACAAAACCTGGCTTTGATACCAATTGAGGCAGGGCGAATCTATAGGCGACGGGAAATCTGCGACCTAATCCTACATGATATGCAAATCCGACGGTTAGATCACAAATTAGATAATAAATTATGACACGAAATTAATTCACGACAAGGCAAAATATTTTATTAAGGCAAAACAAGCTTAGGCTTTCCTCCATGTGGAGGATCAAGCAAGAGCGCGCGACAAATAAACCCTGCAGATCACAATAATAATCTAACAAACCATTACAATGCAAGATATTCAAAATAAGTATAAGATCCAACCCAATATAAATATGTTGAAAATAATAATCTAATACAACAAGGACTCGCCAAGTAGTCGGCTGACCAAGGCAATGAAGATTTCAGAGTCGGATGCGTTTGGACAGCGATCCGATGTGGAACCGGTGGCAGAGAAGTGATGACCGTGACTGTCCTCGGCGGTGGGAGAAGATAACGGGCCGTAAATGGGTGAATCTGACCACGTGGGTAGAGATCCGGACGGGGGTGGATAGATACGATGATTTGGTAACGGATCTGGGCTAGGGAATAGTGGATGGATGGGGAGAAAGCCGGATCTGGGCTGGATTTGCCTAGATCCGGGCTGCTAGGGTGCGAGAGGGGCTGCACGGGTGGATCCACGGGAGGGGGTGGACTGGCGGCTTGGGAGGGAGGCTGTAGAGGGAGGTGGGGTTGTAGATCTGGAGGAAGTAGCGGTTGTGGGTTAGGACCAAGGAGTGGTCGACTAAGGGAGGGGCTGAAACTGGGAGGCCGGCGACTTCAAGAAAGGGGGAAATAGTGGACAACGAAGGATTGGGAGGGGGGAAACTATAGGAATACACAGTAGATTTCATTAATGAAGAGTAGATATGAATAGGTGGAATTTCCGGACAGCCATCCGTGACTGAATTTTGGGGATTGTAGGGGTTGCGAATGAGGGTTTCGGAAAGGGAAGGAGCCTAGGGTTAGGGGTACCTTGGGGAGAGAGATGCAAACCTACGAGTCATCACATAGGGTTCCACGAAGTCGGCACCGTGACGGAATCGCGGGATTTCGGGAATTCTTTCAACAAAATCTGCAATGCCTTCAAAAGCAGCTCCTACTCATCTATTTATAATAAAAGTAAGATTAGGGTATCCCACCATTGACGGCTATGATTGGTCGGAAGTGGGCCCACTCAAATACAACAAATTATAATACAAAATAATGAAGTAATATATCAAATCGATTCACAACGCGAATCCGGACAAATCTGCGGAGTCCGATCGTCGATCCAGGCACACCATATATGGAAAGTCACCAATCAGCCCCGAACAAGCCCAAAACTCGTACTCCACTACAGGTCCTCGTCTCTGCTCCGCATCACCTACCAAAGTGGCCCGATGCACCACCAACGTGCATCTTCCAAACCAGATGATCTCAGAGGGAGGTCCTGAGGATGCATAAAAGTGTCGCAAAATAAATACCGTTCGGTAATCGAATAGTCAAGGATAACCTCAAGTGACTACGGAGATAGAGCGGAGTATATATCTGCAAAGTCTGGGCATGTCGAATACTTAGTGATCATATACTCGAATCTCGTGACCTCGGTGACAAGGGTGTGAACTAAGCACACCCGGTGACTAAGTGTGTCCGCGAGTTTGTTCTCAACTAGCTGGTGTTTAAGAATGTAGTGAAAATCATGCATGCACTCTATCAATTTGGCATTGATGGCTCAATTTTATCTGGGAGTCCAAGTAACATAAGGCCCGGTGATCCGAATATAACACAAACTCGCGTGGGAGGAGGTAGTGCCTCAATGACTGTACTATCGCATAAAACTCTCGGTCGTAGTTGGACTACCTGTGTCGGGCCTTATTCAGTTTCTCATACTAAAATAAGAAACTGGATGATCCTCCTTACACAGTACTCCACTTATGTCTACGACGGAAGCGTCGCATGCTACCCATTGTTTTAAATGTCCTCTGACATGTCACTTTTTAGGACAGAACAATATATTTTTCTAAAAAAAATAGATTGTCATTTTGTAAAATATAGGATGACATGTCCGATTTTTTCCGATATATCGGCCGAAACGACTTTTAAATATATCGTCCGCTATTTTATTTTATGTTATATTAGAAGACAATCAACATATGTTTATACTGCACATATATATATTATATTATGTATGTTTAAATCAGTTAGACTTATTTTGATTTTTTAACGTTTTATTGTAACAACCAATTATGTATAATTTTTTCTCAAATTTTTTAATTTCATATTACAAAAAATATGAAAATATTTAATACATTTATTAGTTGATTATTTGCACGTTTTTAATATAAATTTATAAGTTTAAAAAGACTTATAATCAATCAAGAATTTTTAACTTTTAAATTTTTTTTTTCAATAAACTTATTGTAATCAAAAAAATTATTATATATTATTAAATATATTTTACAATGTATCATTTTGTATTTGTTAATAATATTTTATCTTAGATACTATTAGATTTTATTTTGTAATATAAATGACTCCTTTTTTTATCAATTTGTTATATTATTGTCCTATTTTATGTCATATAATTATAATTAGTATACATAAAAATAAAAATGTATTTATAAAACATGAAACTGATATTTTAAAATATCTCTGACATGTCTCCGACTTCCGACATCCGACATTTAAAAACTCAATCCGATATGTCGTCAACATCCGATATTTAAAACATTGAGACTACCTCGAAGGCTCGACTCAATTGGTAATTAGAGTTCACTTAAGAACTCTTTATCTAGGAGGTCGGGTGTTCGATCCAAGGCCTCAACAACCTACTGTTGGTTGTAGTTGGCCCAGAGAAAGGTTGGGGTGTACGAAATGCAACCCTGATGAAAGCCCGCCTGGTGGATTCCAGGGTGGGCCCCCTGGCGAATTCTAGGGTGGGTCCCCCTGGTGGATTCCAGGGTAGCAGACAGGTGAATTCCTGTCCAGGATCATAAAAATGCAAGCCACAACCAACAGTAGGTTTTTTAGGCAAGGGATCGAACACCCGACCTCCAAGATAAAGACTTCTCAATTGAACTCTAATCACCAACTGAGCTTCAACCCTGATGAAAGCTTCTCTGGTGGATTCCAGGGTGGACCCCTCGGTGGATTCCAGGGTGGACCCCTTGGTGGATTCCACGGTGGACCTCCCGGTGAATTCCAGGGTGACAGATTAGTGGATTCCTTTCCTACATCAAGAAGTATGGCAAGTGATTGCAATTAAAAATAATTCAAAACAAACCAAACGCAAAGAGCATGATTAATCACAAAACAATGAAGATAACTTGTAAGTTTAGGTTCACGCATTCGAAAGCACTGATATAATGCAAAGTAAAATAAGTCCAGTAATATCAAAGAGAACAATATGAACTATGAAGAAACTCAAACATCTATAACAATATAGTGTTTGATTCACACATACAAAAAAAGAAACCAAATAAATACTCACATGAAAGCAGTTCATAATCGGTGGAGGCAAGGTTGTCAAGATCTCGATTTTGCTCGTAAGATCGGACGATCTTACGAGTTTTACGGGGTAAACGAGTCACGAGGTATGCTGGATCGGGCTCCCTACAGAAACGCCAGGATCGCCGTTTATGATCGTAGGATCGTGTGATCCTACGATCATATTCGATCCTAGCGTTTTAATCGGAAATGAAAATGACTCGATCCCGCGCATTATTTCTTCCCAATCCCGCATTCTAGGTCATCCCCGATCCCGTCGCAGCCGGTGCTCCCGCAGCAGGCGCTCCCGCCGTCGTCGCAGCAGGTGTTCCCGCCGTCGTCGCAGCAGGTGCTCCCGTCGTGTGCTCCTGTCGTGATGCTTCCGTCGTCGAAGCAGGTGCTTTGCTCCCGTCGTGGTGCTTCCGTCGTCGCAGCAGGTGCTTCTTCTTCTGTGTCTTCTTCTTTTGTGTCTTCTTCTTCTTCTGTGTTTTCTTCGTCTGCTTCTTCTTCTTCTTCTGTGTCTTCTTCTTCCGTGTCTTCTTCTTCTGTGTCTTTATATATATATTGTTTTATGATTATTGATCTTTAAATTAGATTTTTTTAAATTTTGTATATTAAGATCTTACCGTTTCGTGTGGATCCCACGTTTTACGATCTTACCACTGCCGACCGATCTTAGGTAAGATTTCGATCTTGACAACATTCCGTGGAGGAAGTACATACGATGTTCGTAGAGTAGTGGGGGCAATAAGGGAAACACTCAACGATTGTGGAAGGAATGTAGGTAAAGCAAATGGAGGACGAATTGAATGGGTGGTTTAGAATGGGATGGAGGATGGCTTGGGAGGGTCGACTAGGTCAGAGAACCTGTGATGAGGAGGTAGTATGTAAGGGGGAGGGTGACGAGGAAAGAGGGGGTATGGATGGTCGGTCAGGTCTTGGAATGGGCATGAGAGGGTCGACCTGAGAGGAGAGGTGGGGCATCGTCCAGGCCATAGATGGTCCTGGAAGGGTCAATCTAGCATGAAATGGGCATGGATGGGGCAATTGGGCTATGGGGTATCCATAAAGTGGTTAGCGGTTGTTGAACAAAGATTTTTTGGGTGAAGACTTGGTGGAAAAACTATGGGGAGGGACAACATTTCAAGGAAAATAAGGAAATTACAATGTGAGGATACTGACTAGGAGTCGTTAATTAGGGTTTGTGGAGTCGGCACTGCGAATGACCAGTGTATGAAGTTAGAATTATCCAAAATCTGTAAGGGAGACAAAGTTAGTCCCTACACCCATTGAAATAGGCGGAAGAAGACAACCATCATGAACAGTCCAAATTGCATGTGCAACTGTGCGTGATGATTATCAAATCTCCATAAATAAATAAACAAAAAAAATGAAAATATATAAAAATATGTCGTCGTTGCTTTGTATGCGATTACGGACTCGAGTCATCCAGAAGATGACCATATCAGTCTCTCCTGCAAATGTAGACCCGTGCAGGCCTCAATGGATGATGATCCACTCTCGAACGGTGATCCCCATCAGGTTAGTCTAAATCACTTCCTCTTAAACCAACCCTAAAAAATCTCCTCATTTACAAATTGTTGATATTCACATCATCTCCTTTTTGAATCGACACATATTTTTGACCTCCGCCTCATTTCGCGCATCCATGGATGAAATTCTCTTCCCCTCCCTCCCATTGTAATTCAATGCATGCATGTTAAGCTTTGATATTTCAACTCCCTTAATGACCCCTTCTTGAAATTACCAAAAAAAACTTTGGAATTTCATCAGGCTCTGCATATTCCACACCAATGATGATAACTTCATCCCTTGGGATACACATTCTCCTCTACAAATAGTATCCATATGTTGCATTTTAGGTACACCATGATAAAACAATTAAAGTTGTTGAGTCTACCTTTGTGTATGATCCTCAAGTAATATTCTAGTAAAATACATTTAGAGGAGAGTGAGAGTGGCCCTTGATAAAGGACCCCCAATGAATCAAAGAAATTATCTCCATGAAGGATTGTCTATGAATTCAGTTCAGTTGGAAAGATGAAGTGGCTCTGCGGCAGAGAACTGTAGGTAGAAATCCAACCTTCATATTTTGATAGCTCTAGTATTTTTCTTAGTATGTTAAGATCTTCCTCGTATGTTTTGCATCACTCTTCAATCCCCTAAGATGTAGCCTTTTATTTTAACTTATTTTACCCAAGATATAAACATTTTTACAAAACTATATAATATTTCTTACGGATTTAGTTAAAGTATTTCAATTAATATATTAAGATTAAGATATACTAAATATTGGTGTAAATGTGCTTTTTTCATTCCTTGAATTAGCACATATTTTCATAAGGCATCCTAGAAGCATGAGATTGCACGTGCAACTCAATGTAGGAAGTATCTTGGGATGATTAACTACCTCAACATTTTGATGCACTGTTATCAATCTCTTCGAATTTTATTCTTGATTTACACACTGGTGAGTTTCTTCCCATTCTAATCTTTATCTTCTTAGTGCACAATATAAAAATATTTATTCTTGTACACTAACCCATTCTATATATTTAGCTTTTGCGCTCGTTTATTGCCTTCTCATCTTGTCTTGGTTTATGTCATTTATTCCAATTTTATTCTTAAATCATTGTCTGGGATCATATCACATATAGGTTAGAGACAAGTTGATGCGGAGCAGAGACGAGCACGAGCTTTGGACCCGCTCGGGGCTGATTTGGCGACTTACCATTTATGACATGCCCGGATCGACGATCAGACTCCGCGGTTGCGTCCGGAATGTCGCCGCGAGTCAAATTCATATATTAGTTTATTATTTTTGGTTCATTAAACATGTATTTTAACGGCCTCTCCCACCAGCCAATCATAGCCGTTGATTGAGATGCCCTAGTGCTTCATTTTATTATAAATAGGAGTCTTGTGGGCTGAATCAGGGATTTCAAAATTTAGAGGCTTCTATTCCCGGATTCCAGCGATAACTCCCCGGTGCCGACGCCGTGGAACCCTAGGTGACGATTCCTAGGCGCTCAAACTTCCCCCCAAGGTACTACCCATCCATAGTCTTCTTCTTCCTGCTCTGAAACCCTCATCCGAAGCCCCTACAGCCCCAAATCCCAACCCCCTACCGCTGCCCAGGAAGCACAAACATTGTTCACCGACATTGTTCGTCGACACTGTTAGCCGATACTGTTCGCCGACATTGTTCACCGACCCCTGTTCACGGATCACTGTTCACCGACACCGTTCGCCGACACTTCTTCCCTCCCGTGGATCCACTCTCCTTTAGCTCTAGTTTCTTGGATCAATTCAGATCTAGAAATTTCAGCCCCAGTCCGTTATTTTCACCTTTCGTTCATCACCCCTCCACCCGGATCCGACCCTAAATATCGGATCTACCCCTTCTCAGCCCGGATCTACTTGTGTGTAGCCGGATCTACCCGTTTCTCACCCGATCTCATCATTTACCGCCGAGGACGGCCACCGCCTTCATTTTCACGCCACCGGTTCCACCTTCGATCGCCGATCTACACATTCGGACCCTCATTATTATTCAGTGTCTCGGTTCAGCCCGCTACTTTGTGAGTTTATTTTGTGGTATTGGATTATTTGATTTGACATTCTCATTTGGTGAATAAATGTATGTGCTGTGATGTAGGTTTTGTGCACCCGTAGACTACCCCTACATCACAAGTTATGTATAAGAAAAAAGTTGCATAATGAGACTTACGACTTCGTATCACTTTCGAATAGGAAGAGGCATAAGGCAGTTGATTCGTGACATAATCCAGTCTTCCATGAATGAGCAAAATGCATAGAAAATAATGCCATTTTACAAGGGAGAATATGTGACGGCGTGCCACGACCGACTCGCGTTTATACCCGCAGGAGGCGGTGATCCGCTGCCCAAACGGACGATCGGAGTCTGTGGTCGCGTCCAATTGATCGTTTCGAGTCACTTTCATATTTTGCATTTTATATTTTGAGATGTGTTTAGCCCCCGATAGGTCCGAACAGTCTTAGCCGTCCGATCGGGGTGATTTATTTTCTGATTATGCTTGCAGTTAGGGCTGTAACGGTTCGGTTTGGTTCGATTTTTTATCAAAACCATTAACCGAACCACCCACTTGTGGTTCCAAAAATCTGAAACCGAACCGTGTGCACCTTTGGAACCAAACCGGTTCGGTTCGTTCAGTTTGTGTGGTTCAATACTTAAAAAGAAAAGAAATTTGCTACTTAAAAGTGTGAATTGAATCATTTACTGCATATATTTTGTACTGATCGGTGCAAAAGGGAATAAAGTAATTCATTACATTCTTTAATGTCAAACAAGCAAGGAGGAAAATAAGAATAACAACATGAAGAAGATGATGATTGGAGATATATGGATATCAAAAATTAAGTTTACTCCTTTAAAAATTAAGTCTTTTACTCACCAACTTTCACTATTTTTATTTTATTAATTCACTCAATGTTTGAAAGTGAAGTTCAGGTATGAAATAGGAGATTGCCAAGTTATCTATTAAGGTTCATGGCACGGGACTTGAAAATTCACAGAAGTGGCAGTTATAATTTATAAATGTTCAAAAACTAGATAAAGGATACAGAGGTTATCACACGGAAAATTAGAAATGTATTTAAGTTTTTGAAGCCCTAAAACTTAAGAAACAGGAAGAAATCAGGAAATCAGAGAGGATTTAACTTACTGCTTGAGGCTCCACCGCTCCAGGTTGTCAGTCACCCGGCGCTAGTCGCCAGTCAGCAATCGTCGCTCGCTGCTCTCTTGCGGTCGGAAATAAACGGAACTCCAGCCGACTGCCGTATTTGAGATTTTGATTTTTGAGTGAGTCGTAACCTAGTGGGCTGCGGAGTGCGGACAATCGGGCATATTAAAAATGAAAATAGTTGTGCTGCCAAGTGTGAAGGGGCAAGCCTTAATTAATATAAATAGCTAACATGGTTCGGTTTAGTTCGACTCAGTTCGGTTTGACACTCCAAACCGTGAACCAAACCGAACCACGCGGTTTTTCAAAAAATGGAACCTTGATCAAACCGTGGGCTACTATAACCGAACTGAACCGTGCGGTTTGGTTTGGTTTGGTTCGATTTGGTTCGGTTTGGTTCGGTTTGGCGGTTCGGTTGGTTCCAGCTTACACCCCTACTTGCAGTTATTAGGCGATTTTCTTATTTAGGGTTATATATAGCACAGGCGGTTTTGAAGAGGGCATCGAGAGTTTTGAAGAAAGCCAAAAACGTTGGTCATATCTCCTGGTCTGACGCCTGGAGCAACTCCTCGGTGTGATGCCGAGGTCCCGCCTTCTCTTCCTCCTTCGCTACCACCAGTCAGCCGTCGTGAGTCGATCTTCCATCCCCTATCTCTTTCTTCCCAACGCTCACCCAGCCCCGTCGTTCTCCCAATTTCCTCCGCCAAGAACTCCTTTACGTTCGTCTAAACCCCGCCCACCACCTCCCAGTTAGCCGAACAACCATTCTCCCACCCGGATTCCCCTCTTCCAGCCATCTTTCGCCGCTGGCAGGGGCTGAGCAACCCCTACTCAGTCCACGCCACCATCCTCAGTGCCCGTCAGCCAACACGTCCTCCTCCGCATCTTCAACCCGCCACTTCCCTCCGCATCTTCAACCTGCCACTTCCCTCCTCCCGTTAGCCTACTACCCACCAGAAATATAAACCCACGACCACCCCTGCCCATAGCAAGTCTACAACTACTCCTAACAGTCCTCACAACCCAAGTCACCAGTCCCCCTCCCTTTCATGTGGATCCCACTTCAGATCAGCCCCACCTCGACGTTGCCGGAAAACCATTCTCCCACCCTGATTCCCCTCTTCCAGCCATCTTCCTTCGCGGCCAGGGGCTGAGCAACCCCTACTCAGTTCACGCCACCGTCCTCAGTGCCCGTCAGCCACCACGTCCCCCTCCCCTCCGCATCTTCAACCCGCCACTTCCCTCCTCCCGTTAGCCTACTACCCACCAAAAATATAAACCCAAAACCACCCCTGCCCATAGCCAGCCCACAACTCCTAACAGTCCTCCCAACCCAAGTCACCAGTCCTCCTCCCTTTCACGTAGATCCCACTTCAGATCAGCCCCACCTCGACGTTGCCATGCCCGTGTATGCCGCCAATACCCGTCATCGTCGTCTGCGCGTGCAACTTGTGGTATAAAGTTATGTCCTTTGTTGTTGTTTATTTTTGTACTCATATTGTGGTGGATTTTAATTTCATTGTGCTACTAGTTCATCTGTGTTGCGACTTGCAAGACTTATTCCCCTTGTGCTTAAAATTATTGCGCTTCTTTCGCTTGCAAAATTAATAGTTTGTTCTCTTTTAATTCATTTATTGTGACTGCATGTGCCCTACTGATAAAGTTAAAGTAATTAATTAATTGCTACACTTTTTGTGGCGGACCACTTGTGCACTGGCATTACATCTCATCTCATCTAGGGCTGTATTTAGAAAATCCCCTTGAGTAGACCTTACCACTGCATCAAATTGGTATCAGAGCCCTAGGTTAGGGTCATTTACATGTTACACAGTGGTAGGGATTATCGTCATTCCATGTCAAGTCACAATCATATCGACGATCAGACGACAAAGACTGTTCGGACTTCGGACCGATCGGGGGATAAACACATCTCAAAATATAAAACACAAAATATGAAAGTGACTCAAAACGATCAACCGGACGCGACCACGAACTCTGATCGTCTGTCCGGGCAGCGAATCACCGCCTCCTGCGGGTATACATGTGAGTCGGTCATTGCGCGTCGTCAACTCCCCCAGGCTTAAAAGCACTCAACTCCGGTAAGTGGCGGTGGTCGTAGTCGCTGTGTAGCCGCGGGGCGAGTCTCTCAAGCTCCTTAGAAGAGATCCATGTAGCATCGTGCATGGGTCGACCGCTCCAACGGACAAGATAACATACAATATCTCGCCCGCCCGCCGTGTAGAAGTCGTGACCGATGATCTGAAGCACGTCGGTCTATGTCATTGTGCAGACATTGCGTTACCGGTGACATTATCTTCTGCACAAGGAGTTCATTTTGTATTCTGACCATCAGACACTGAGATATCTAGACTCGCAGAAGAAACTGGGTCACCGACCTGCCAAATGGGTGGAGTATATACAGGAGTTTCATTATGTTCTTAAGCACCGAGCGGGTGGCGAGAACAAACCGGCTGACGCCTTGAGTCGCCGAGTCAGCATCCTCCATACCATGAGTGTCCGAGTTATGGGATTTGAGCAGTTAGTTTACGCTTATCCCTAGTGCCCATATTTTGGGGACATCTACACGGCACTTTCGAGGGACCCTCCCGATTTTCGAGAGGGTTATTCGATTTTTGACGGGTATTTATTTATAGGTTCACGCCTATGCATACCTCAAACCTCCCTCCGAGATTTCCTTATTTGGGAGCTTCACGCAGGCGGAGCAGCGGGCCACTTCGGTCGAGATAAGACAATTGCATTAGTTGAGGAACGCTTCTTCTAGCATTGTCGAGTCTGCCAGATCGCGAAGGGGTCCCGCCAGCCCACTGGGCTATACACTCCGCTACCCGTCCCTGAGCGACCCTGGTCTGATATTAGTATGGACTTCATTCTCGGGCTCCCTCACACTCTGAGAAAGCTCGATTTGATATTTGTTGTAGTGGATCATTTCTCTAAGATTTCCCACTTTATCCACTTGCAGAAAAACCGCTGACGCCTCCCGCGTGACGGCGCTATTCTTTAGAGAAGTGTTTAAGTATCATGGTCTCCCCACTTCCATAGTCTCTGATCGTGAAGTGTGCTTCATGAGCTATTTCTGGAAGAACTTATGGAAGAAGATCGACACGACCCTGAAGTTTTCCTCCGCCTACCACCCGCAGACAGATGGACAAACCGAAGTGGTTAACCGTAGTCTTGGGACACTTTTTCGTTGCCTCGTTGGGGATAGTCCATCTACTTGGGATTCTGTCTTCCCCATAGCCGAATTTGCATACAATAGCTCTGTCAATAGGACCGCGGGTTTAAGTCTGTTTCATATTATGATGGGATACTAGCCTAAGAAACCTATTGACTTAGTGGACATTCCCAAAGGGGCCAGGCCTAGTGAGTCAGCAGAATCCTTCATACAGCAAGTGCAAGCACTACACGAGTCGGTCTGTAAAAAGATTGCAGCTAGTAATGATTATTATAAGAATCAAGCAGACGCACGGGCGGGACCAAATCTTTGAGGCGGGAGAACAAGTATTGATTCGCATTCGATCTGAGATGGTCTCGCAAGGACCAACAAAAAAATTAAGCGCACGCCAAATGGGCTCATATACAGTTGTACGACGGATTGGTACGAACGCATATGAGATAGACATCCCTCATGATATGGGCATCAACCGAGTATTCAACGTAGAGGATTTGAATCCTTACTAAAAATAGCACGTGTACGTGGACCCCTTTTCCACACCTCTACCCGAGCCTTCATCTCTCATAGCCCCTCTACATGAGCCTTCGCCTCTTAGTGTCTCCACCAGTTCCTTTTCTTTTCTACCCGCGGAGTCGCGCCATATAGATCGCATTGCACCATCAACGATTCCTCTGACACAGCAGTCAGACGGAGATGCATCATTGCCAGACGGAGATACATCACTATCAGACGGAGATACATCACTATCAAACGGAGATACATTTGTGTCACCCTCTTCTACTGACGACGTGCTTCAGATCATCGTTCACGACTTATACACCGCGGGCGGGCGAGATATTGTACGTTATCTTGTCTGTTGGAGCAATCGGCCCCTGCACGATGCTACATGGATCTCTTCTGAGGAGCTTAAGAGACTTGTCCCGCGGCTACACAGCAATTACGACCACCGCCACTCATCGGAATTGAGTGCTTTTAAGCCCGGGGGAGTTGATTGCGCGCCAAGACCGACTCGCGTGTATACCCGCAGGAGGCGGTGATCGGCTGCCCGAACAGACGATCGGAGTCCGTGGTCGCGTCTGGTTGATCGTTTCAAGTCACTTTCATATTTTGCATTTATATTTTGAGATGTGTGCTTAGCCCCCGATCGGTCCGAACAGTCTCAGTCGTCCGATCGGGGTAGTTTATTTTATGATAATGCTTGCAATTATTATGCGATTTTCTTATTTAGGGTTATATATAGCACACGCGGTTTGGAAGAGGGCATCGAGAGTTTTGGAGAAAGCCAAAACCGCCGGTCATATCTCTCGGTGCGACGCCTGGAGCAACTCATCGGTGCGACGTCGAGGTCCCGCCTTCTCTTCCTCCTCCGCCACCGCCAGGCAGCCGTCGTGAGTCGATCTTCCCTCCCCTGTCTCTTTCTTCCCAACGCTCACCCAACCCCGTCGTTCTCCCAATTTCCTCTGCCCAGAATTCCTTCCCATTCATCTAAACCCCGCCCGCCACCTCCTAGTTAGCCGAACAACCATTCTCCCACCCTGATTCCCCTCTTCCAGCCATCTTCCGCCGCTGCCAGGGGCTAGGCCACCCCTACTCAGTCCACGCCACCATCTTCAGTGCCCGTCAGCCACCGCATCCTCCTCCCTTCCGCATCTCCAACCCGCCACTTCCCTCCTCCCGTCAGCCTACTACCCACCAGAAATATAAACCCACGGCCACCCCTGCCCATAGCTAGCCCACAACTCCTAACAGTCCTCCCAACCCATGTCACCAGTCCCAACGCTCACCCAACCCCGTCGTTCTCCCAATTTCCTCTGCCCAGAATTCCTTCCCATTCATCTAAACCCCGCCCGCCACCTCCTAGTTAGCCGAACAACCATTCTCCCACCCTGATTCCCCTCTTCCAGCCATCTTCCGCCGCTGCCAGGGGCTAGGCCACCCCTACTCAGTCCACGCCACCATCTTCAGTGCCCGTCAGCCACCGCATCCTCCTCCCTTCCGCATCTCCAACCCGCCACTTCCCTCCTCCCGTCAGCCTACTACCCACCAGAAATATAAACCCACGGCCACCCCTGCCCATAGCTAGCCCACAACTCCTAACAGTCCTCCCAACCCATGTCACCAGTCCCCCTCCCTTTCACGTGGATCCTACTTCAGATAAGCCCCACCTCGACGTTGCCACGCCCGTGTATGCCCGTCGATATCCGTCATCGCCGTCTGCGCGTGTAACTTGTGGTATAAAGTTCTTTCCTTTACTGTTATTTATTTTTGTGCTCATATTGTGGTGGATTTTAATTTCATTGGGCTACTAGTTCATCCGTGGTGCAACTTGCAGGACATATTCCGCTTGTGCTTAAAATTATTGTGCATCTTTCGCTTGCAAAATTAATAGTTTGTTCTCCTTTAATTCATTTATTATAACTGCATGTGTCGTGCTAATAAATTTAAAGTAATTAATTAATTGCTGCAATTTTCGTAGCGGACAACTTGTGCACTTGCATTACACCTCATCGCATCTAGGGCTGCATTTAGAAAATCCCCTTGAGTCGGCCTTAACACTACATCAATATGGTGGATGAGATTATGAAACTCAATATGTAACATCAAACAAGCAATTAGTAGATAACTTAACAAACATCTATTGAGAAGTTATATAAAATACATTTGAACAAGCTAGTTTTGCTAAACATCCGCGTTCCAACTGCACGATGTGTAATTTATGTGAATCTTCTGAGGCGCCGGAAGGAACATTGCAGGAGGAGGGTTGGGAGTTGTTTGTCAGAGGTATGTTTAATTTAATTTAAGCTTGTAGTCAAAGACATTTTCTATCTATGATACCCTAGAAAGGATGGGTGATTGAAGTGAGCCCTTGCTAAGAGACCAGCGGGAGTGTTTTTAAAAGAGTGTCAAGGGCTGCTTACTAGAAGTACGCAATATTTATGTTCACTTGTTTTTACCAACTACACAACATTGGGCTTTACATAAGTTGAATTTCAAGAACATTTGCCATGCAACATTCATGAGTAGATGTAGCAACCACACAGATTTATTGCTCAAAGGGAGACAGAGAATGTTTGCAAGATGAGAATTCAGTGTATGGGTTGAAGCAACCACAACAAATGTGATTTGTGAAGCATGTGAAGGTTATGAGATGGTTTGGTCCATGAAGATGTTACAATGATCATTCAATCTTCCATCATCAGGTAATGAATGTAGAAATTCTGGCGGCCTATGTAGAAGATATAATTATTATAATGGTGAAAAAGATAGAAGAGATCTGAAGAAATATATTCACGAGAAATTTCAAATAAAGAATATTAGCAGCTTGAAGTATTTAGAGCCTTTAGGTGACATGGTCCAATGAGATATTTTTATCTCGTAGGAAATGTATGCTTAAGATGCTTTCAGAGTATGAGATGTCGGGATGCAATCCAATTGATGCATCAATGGATTAGAACTCTAAATTGTTACCATATCAGAGGAAATTATCAAAGCAATGAAAGCATCAAGGGAGATATGAGATTTGCGGAGAAGTTGAACTATATCAAGATTACTCGCCATGATATCTGATATTCAGTTAGCATTGATTAAGTTTATGTCTGATGAATACTCTCGAAGGATTTGTGATATCGTAATTAATTTCTTTTCCGGTCAGATCTCCTATTTGAATGCATTATTATAAGCTGTCATGTGCATCATGTGTATAGAAATTTAGACTTTAGTTTAATTCCTAATAAGAAATAATGTAAGTCTACTTAGAAAATCATTCAAGTCCACTTAGCAATGTTTGATCAATGAACAAGTTACGCATTTTAATTATATTCTATTTGGTATAAGATAAAACATTAGCGGACATTAAATATTCGCTTTATATCATATGAAAGTAATACCAACAATTAGCCTGGTTTAGTTATTGGGTCATGGGAGAATCAGACCAGTCCGACAAAATTTGTTTGGTGGTCATCGAAGGTCAAAAAGAGAGCTTAGAAGTAGACTCAAGAGTTATTTAAACTTCTGGTTAGTCTACCATCCAATTCAATTTTGCGTTAAAATTTTTATCAGGAATAAAATTTAGGCCAGAAATCCTGCCAAAAAAGGAGTGCTTTTTTGGGGGCTGAGAATAAGTGCAGCCCAAACAAATTATTTTCATGGACAAATGACCCAAGAAATCCATTAAATGGAGATTACACGACACTGACAGATTACCAAAAGCCCTACATGAACTAGAAGACCCAAAAATCATAATAACTCTGAAGAGTGATAATGACGACGCTAACATGAATTGTGGGTCCATAACAGCATGTTGGGGTATCAGATCTTCAGGGTCAGGAAACCAGTTGCTCCCAAAATGAGTTTAATTCTAGAGAAAATACATTAAAAACTGGCTTGAGATTATTATCGTTGGGAATCTCACATAAAGACAGTAAACTTAATGACAATGAAAAAATCTTCAAAACGGAAAAAATACAATCCATACGGTCTACTATAATAGTAAAACGGAGCCAAAATTCATAAACTAGAGTTATTGTGGATTTATTAAGGATACTAACCATTCACAGCTAAACTGACAATATAAAAGCAATAGTAACGTAGAACAGTTGAAGCTTGTCCATCACTCCATTTCTTCCCATAGAGCAGTCTGATGAGACAATATGAGTAACTTGGGCCAAATGCACTGGCTATAAGACCTGCAACAATTACAAAAAAAATATGATTTAATGACCAACTACAACAACTAGAACTACAAGGTCATACAAAGAGATGATCTGGCAGAGGACTTCTGCACATAGAGCTTAGCCAACATCAAATATTTTAATTATTACCATCTAAAAATAACTTTAATGACCAAGGAGAGCAGGACTTTAATGAACCTAACATGAGCATTCTCTTAGAAGAAGCACTAAATTACTTTATCTTCACAGATTCTGATGTATAGCAATTATGTGGTTGAAGAAAGGGGATAATCATTGAAAAGCATACCAATCAGCAATACTAACTTAAGTGCGTCTATTAGTGAATTTGCTAACATCTTGATCCGCTGAGAGGAGTCTCCTATTCAACAAGATGATGAAAAATGTCAGTATCTGCATAAAGATTAAAAAAAAGAATTGTAGATGATAGCTAGTATGGAGGCATCTAGAAATCAGAAATAAAAGTTCAATTTTACAAATAACTGAGCCTGTATTGCAAGTAAAAAGATTTCAACATCAATGAATAACAGGCCTTGTTATTAACATTGAGTCTGCCGGCTTTATAAATCCTTCTGAGTCGCACATTCTATGAAGAAAAAGTGTTGTCTAACTATAGTATGCTACCGCTACTCCTACGGAAGAAACGAGGGAATACCTGCGATAATTCCCTTTGATGCCCTGGGGGGGGGGGGGGGGGGTACCACCACATTCCCCCAAATACCCAGCCGCTGAACCGGCTGGACCTATCCGGTTGGCTTAGGAGGAGGGAGAGATCAGTCTCCTTGTTATTTGGCCCCTCCGATGATAGACCGCTTCGAACAGAGCCTGGGTCATATCATTCCCGGCGTCTTCGAAAAATTGTTTGTCCTCAAGATAAAACTCGGGATATGTCTCTTTGAACTCGTCGTAATCCATCCAAGTCTGTTCGGACTCACCCAAGCCCCTCCAGTGGATCAGCAGTTATATGGTGGACTTCCCCTGCACTGTCTTAATCATCACTTCAAGGACCTTCTCCAGTATCGGCCGAACTTCGCCCTGTTCCGTCACATCTGGCAAGGGGCTAATATTAGGAACGTCCACATGTGCAACCTTTTTGAGTAGCGACACATGAAAGGTTGGGTGGATGCGGGGATCATCATAAGTTCTAGAGTGTACACCGCGACCCCCACCTTACTGAGGATTCAAAAGGGCTTGTGGTAACGGGGTGCCAGCTTCTGGTTCCTCACTCCTACAATTGACAAATGTTGGTAAGGTTGTAACTTGAGATACACCCACTCTCCTACCTCAAAACTTTGCTCTCGTTGATGCTTATCTGCTTGGGCCTACATGCGGTGTTGTGTTTTTTGAAGGTTCTCCTTCAACTGTTTTAAGATGTCGTCTTGCATTTGTAACGCGGACTCCACTTCTGGCACCACGGATGTTCCTTTCTCATAATTCTGAAGTGTCGGCGGTACTCTCCCATACAAGCTTTCAAACGGTGCCATCCTTGTCGTCGTTTGGTACATTGTATTGTACCAGTACTCCGCCCATGGAAGCCATTTACTCCACTGGTGGGGTCTACTCGCAATGAAGCACCACAATTATGTCTCCATGCGTCTATTTAGGGCCTCCATCTGCCCATCTGTCTGGGAGTGGTTGGTTGTACTCATGCGTAAGGACGTCCCTGTGAGACGAAAGAGCTCCTTCCCAAACTTGCTAGTGAACACGGTGTCACAATCGGAAATAATGGAAGTAGGTATCCCATGCAGTCTCACCACCTCCCGGACGAAGGCCTCCTCCACAGCCTCTGCGGTGCAAGGATGCACAAGCGCAATGAAATGTCCATACTTGGAGAGGCGGTCCACCACCACCAGGAGGACCATCTTGCAATGTGATTTGGGTAACCCCTCAATGAAATTCATCGCAATGCTCTCCCATGTGAGCTCCGGAATGTCCAGCGTCACTAGTAACCATGCTGCCTGCTGGAGTGGTTGTATCGTACTTTTTCCTCTAGCACTCCTTACAGTTCTTCGCATGTTGTGCTACATCGTTCTTCAATCCCTTCTAATACACATTCTGCTTGATCCACTGATAGGTTTGCATCATTCCAGAGTGCCCGCTGTTGGGGGTGTCGTGAAACTCGTGGAGTAACTGCTACCTCAGTGGGGATCCTGGTGCAACCACCAAGGGTCCCTTGTAATACAAATGGTCATTAATGGCATGGTAGCCCGTTTCAACCTCCTTACCTTCTGCAAGATTTGTCAATATCTTGCTTAGTTCCTTTTTGGCCAACACCTCCTGATGGACATCCTCCACTATGCCTCAGACCAGCGCAGAGATAACGAAAATAGAACTCGTTGGAGGCAAGCGCGAAAGCGCGTTGGCAACCTTATTCTCCTTTCCTTTACAGTATTTTATTGCATAGTCGTACCCCAGCATCTTTGTCACCCATTTATGTTGCTCTAGCAACGAGACCCGCTGCTCCAGGAAGTATTTTAAGCTCTGATGGTCAATTCGTATTTTGAAGTGCCTCCCTATGAGATACGGCCACCACTTTCCCACCGCATGCAAGATCGCCAACATTTCCTTTTCATAAACCTAGAGCCTAACGCCTTCCCCTGAATCGTCATGTTGTAGTATGCCAACAGCCTCCCTTCCTGGATCAGCACCGCCCCCAAGCCAGCTCCCGACGTATCTATTTCCACTATGAACAATTTGAAGAAATTTGGTAATGCTAGCACCGGGGTCGTCACCATAGCCCCCTTTAATGCGTGGAACGCTAACTCAGCATCCCTTCCCTAATCAAACATCCTCTTTTGAAGTAATGTAGTCAGCGGTTTCGCAATATTTCTGTAGTCCTTCACGAACTTTCTGTAGTAACTCGTTAGCCCCAGAAACCCTCTCAACATCTTGATGTTGGTGGGCGTGGGCCACTCCGTCATGCTTTGGATTTTTTGTTTGTCCGGTCGAACCCCTTCTCTATTCACTAGGTGACCCAGATACTCCACCTCATGTTGCCCGAACGAGCATTTTGACCTCTTCACGTACCATCTTTGCTTCTTGAGAACTTGCAGCACCCTCCTCAGGTGCTCCACATGTGCCTCCAAACTCGGACTATAGATGAGGATGTCGTCGAAAAAGACTAGCACAAACTTTCGCAACCATGGCCTGAATGTTTTGTTCATGACCGCCTGAAAGGTCGCCAGCGCATTCGTCATTCTAAAAGGCATCACAAGGAATTCATAGTGCCTTTCATGTGTTCGGAACGCTGTTTTTTATACGTCCCCCTCCTGCATGAGGATCTGATGGTACCCCGACCGAAAGTCCAACTTCGAGAAATACTAGGCTCCTTGCAATTCATCCAGCAGCTCGTCAATGACCAGAATCAGAAACTTGTTTTTAACCATGGTCCCGTTGAGCACTCTGTAATCTATGCAGAATCTCCAAGTTCCGCCCTTCTTCTTCACCAATAGGACCGGAGAAGAAAATGAACTCATGTTGCGTCGAAAGGTCCCTTCCCGCAACATTTCTCGGACGCATCCCTTGATCTCCTCCTTTTGTATGTGGGGATACCTATATGGTCGGACACTGGTGGGCTCCACGCCTTTGTTAATCATGATCTGGTGATCGCATGCACATGGTGGTGGCAACCCCTTTGGTGTCTCAAAGACCTCCTCGAACCTTCCCAAAGCCTCCTTTCCTACAACCTTTCTGGAATCCTTTCCTTCCGCTCCCCCGAATCTTCGTCAGTTAGGATCCAAGCCATGCGGTAGTCCTACTCGACCCATTTCTCCAGACACAAGATAGTGGCTTCTTTCACCCAAGGGCCTATATTACTTTGCAGCATGTGCTTCTTCCCATCATGCGTGAACTCCATCGTCATGTTCTCCCAGTCATTCGTAATTAGTTCTAGCTGCCACAACCACTGCACCCCAACACAACATCTGATCCCCGGACATGTAGTATATGCAAATCCATATGACACTTGAATCCCTGTATCGTAAGTGTCACCTTTCTCACGGACCCCGTGCACTGTAGGAGATTTTTGTCTGCTACGAGCACCTTGTCATCCGTCAGTGTGATGGTTAATTTCTTGGCTACCTCGGTATTGATGAAGTTGTGGGTGCTCCCACTATCCACCAGTATGGAAATCTTTTGATCTGCCACCTTTCCAGTCATCCACATCGTGGAGGGTTTCCCTCCCACCCTCTAAAGCATGAACGGAAACTTCAATCTCTTCCAAATCAAAGACCTCCCTCTCTTTGAGCGAGTTGTCCTCGTTAGCTCCTAGTTCCTCCTCTTACAGCATGTAAACCTGAATCACCTTACACTAGTGTCCGAGAAAAAAATGGTTTGTCGCAAATGTAGCACACCCCCTTGGTCCGCCGATCCTGCATCTCGTGCCACAATAATCGCTACACTGCTGCTTCCTTTCGTGTGGATGAGTTGCTGGTCCTTTGAACGCACCCTGTTCCGCTTGTTGCTCCCTCGATAAGTTGTTGTCGTCTTGCGTCTTCTGAGTTTTTTCTCCTGCAACCGGGCCATCCCGATGGCTTGTGCTATGCTCCTGGGCTGAAATGTCTACACCTCGTCACTGATTTTCTCTGAGTTCGGCCATAAACACCCCAGAAGCGCCTTCCTTAACCACTGCACCCGGTTAGCTAAACTTTCAAACTTCATTATATACTCATTGACAGTCTCTATCTGTCTCAACTTATTCAACATCATATCGAAGTCCTCATATTCAGTCGGCCCAAACCTCGCGAAGAGCCCATCGCAGAATTCCTTCCATGTGGGGTAGGGTCACTGCCTCCTTCACCAGCTCAGTCGCTGATAGGTATCCCCTTCCAGATGAAAAGAAGCGATATGCACTCACTAGTGCTTGGGAAACTCCTGATACTCAAAAAACATCTCGGCCCTCTCGAACCATTCCAATGGGTCCCCATTTTTGTACTTAGGAAACTCCATCCTCGTCAATCAGGGCTACACTGGTGGGCAGTGATGTTGCGGTGCCCGCGCCTCCGGGAAATCTGGAGGTTGTCCCCAGCCTTGATTCCACGGTCCCCAATTCTCCCCTGGTCTTCCTCTGCCTTGCGTGATGGGCCCCCGACCCCAGTGGTCCTCCACTAGTGCCTCTCCTTCCCCTCTATATGGGGTTCGAACGCCCCCCGCGTCATCCCATGTCGGTTCCGTTGCTTCGTTCTCCTTCCCACCCCCACACCCACATGAGACTGTCGGTAATGCTGACCGCCTCCTCTTCTTGTCTTCGCATCCCTCTGGTTCCTGTTATCCTCCCGCCATGCTGTCTGCGGCTGTCGTTGTTTGTGGAAACCCCCTGGCTCTTTGGTGAAGCTGCAGAAGCCCCCAGAGCCTTTGCCAATCCCCCGGATGCCAAGCGGCTGTTGTCCCTGGGCTCGCTTGCTGGAAACGACGGCCCCCTTAGCCTCGTACAACCCTTCGATCCCACCGTCTGGAGCAATCGGCGGAGCCCCTGCTTCCTTCCACCAGTCGATCGTTGACTCTCCCGCGTCGCTGAGATCAACCACATCGTCGGCTACTTATCCCTTTGTCGCGATTGGGTGCCCGCTCGATGCGGCCAAGCTGATCCACGAGCGTAGTCGTCGCCTCCAGAAAATCTGCATGGGAGCGCTCCTCCCCGTCGTTAATCTTCTGCGACAACTCTTGCTTCAGCGCCTCCAGGAGGTCCCGAAGGCCTTGTTGCCCCTCCTCCAACGTCGTGAGGTGTGTGTCGTGGGTTGCCATGATTGCGATGGAGGAGAACTCCTCTGATACCAAATGGTATTCTACTGCTACTCCTACGGAAGAAAAGAGGGAATACCTAAAATAACTCTCTTTGATGCCCTAGGGGGTGCCACCGCATTCCCCAAAATACCTAGCTGCTGAACCGGCTAGGCCCGTCCGGTTGGCTTAGGAGGAGGGAAAGACTGAACCAGTTGGTTCAATCTCCTTGTTCTTTGACCCCTTCCAATGATAGACCGCTCCGAACCGGGTCCGAATCATATCAAACTACAAAGCATTAAACATGGTATAATCTTAACTAACAAATTTAAGCTGACAAAATAGCATGTCCATCCACAGTTAAAAAAAATAAAAATTGGATATTTTGAATAGAAGAGTCAACTTCAAATTAGTAGAACAAAAACTAAATACTTTGTATGCAATTTTAGTAGAGATGATATAAGCATTTATTAATTTATTTTGAGTAAATGATAAATAGATACCTATGTGATAAGTTCAAGTACATTGGATTGGTCAATCAAAATATGGAGATAGACGAAAATAATTGGGGGATTAAAATGAAGAAGTTTATCAAAAGTATTATGTTACAAGGGGATTTGAGGAAACCTAAACGTAATTTTATAAAATTTCAATTAGGTCATTGATATTATATGGATATGAGTGTTAAGAGAGTAAAAAAAATTCGATATCTAAGCTGAGTGTGGCGGAAATAAGAATGTTAAAATGAATGTGACAAAACTAGAAAAAAGGAACAATAGGCATAGGATATATTTAAGACAATATAACAAAAATCATACTTGGGTGGTCTGATCATGTAATATGAAGGCTAGAAATGCACTAATAAGATGAGTATACATAGTATAGAAGGATTATGTAACATGGATAAAAACATTTCAAGATGACCCGTGCAGTGCCAAATTTAACACTTTATACAACCCTTGATAGAAGCCAACGAAAAAAGAGGATTTATTAAATACCTCAAATAGTTGAGACGATGATGCAACAAAAATTCTTTCTTTCTTGTGAATAAAGTAGGAGAAAGTAAAGAACAATCCATTTATTAAACTAATGAAGGTACACCAGAAAGAAGCTAACCTGATGCTACTTTAGCAAACATTGTATATGAGCTTTCTTCAAAAGGATTAAAAATCAACCTCACAACTAAACTTCCTGACATAGAAGAACAAGAAATGCATAATAATGTTTTTGATATTAAATATATAAAAGCTTCCAGCAAAACATAAAAAGTTCTCCAAAAGACAAGAAAAGTGCACAAGACATACCTAATTTGTCCACTAGGCCATATATAGCTTGATTGTAAGATGAATCAAACCATAAAAGAACCATTTTTTCGCCTTCTTGAAGTAACAATTTCCATGATGCTTGACCAGTAAGTAAAAAGCACAAATGACGTAATTGGCTATCATATTCAAAGTTGATCCGCAACCTGGAAATTAGTATATGAGATGAAAATTTACAATTTATGTCTCAATAATAATGTAGTGTTAATTTTGTTTTCGTTTAAGTGCTTGTGTCTATGCAATAAATGTGGGCATAGCTTTAACAGGTTCCAGCTGTAGGTGATAGCTTGCAAATAAGGGAACGTTATAAATAAGACCAACATGTTACCTAAAAGGGAAGAGGTAACGTATTTTTATAACCCGAAAAGCAAGGAAATAAACCCAATAACCGAAAGCTAAGCTAGCACCATAAGAAGCCTGGGAGACAGCAAATATAATCGCCATTTCCTGGAAGAAGAAAAATTTGATGCATAAGTACCGCAAGAAAAACATTTCTCAGCCGTTCACATGCATTAGGTACTATGAGAATCTTACATTTAGTAACTCAGGAATTGGTTATAGATTTAAAGAACTTGGGAAGTTATGGAACTCTGTCACAGAACTACCAGGTCAGACCACCTTCCTTCCTATCGAAGACACGGTGAATATTGTGCATCTGCTAAACGACACTTTTTTTAAAGAGAGAAGGTGATATTTAGTTCTTATTTGTGGACTGATGCGGAGCAGAGACGATGACGAGTTTTAGGCCCGTTCGGGGCCAATTGGCGACTTTCCATATATGGCGTGCCAGGATCGACAATCGAACTCCGCGGATGCGTCCGGATTTGAGTTGCAAGTCAAATTCATATATTACTTCATTATTTTATGTTTTTATTTGATGTATTTAGTGGCCGACCCCACCGGTCAATCATAGTCGTTGATGGTGAAGCCCTAGTTTGTTCTCTTATTATAAATAAGAGTCTTGAGGGCTGAATTCAGACATTGCAGAATTTGGAGAAGAACATTCCCGGATTCCCGCGATCCCGCCACGGTGATGCGATCGTTCCTGAAGGGTAGGGAAATAGCAGCCAAAACACAAGGTAGCAGGGCTCTTCTCACAGAAAACACAAAGTACCACAGCTTAACAAGGTAAAGCAAGAGATACAAGATCCACCTAAGAGCCAAGCTCTGAACAGTGAATAGGACCGGTAGAGACAGGCAGCAGCCGAAACTCTCCCTCAAGCACAAGCAAAAAATAGCATACTCAGAAACCCTACCACTTAGCTATTTATATCACATGGCCAAGGGATTACATTCTAACACACTTAATAATAAAACAACTTAACAGACTGATACAATCAACACTACTAAACCGGACTCGGTCCGCCCAGCACGCATCAATACTCCCCAAATCGAAAGTTTCGTGTCCACACGGAACGAAACCCGAAAAACGCTGCTGCAGCGACCACAGATCTTCCCATGTGGCGTCATCCTTGCTACCATTAACCCACTGGATCAAGAGTTGCGTGACCACTCTCCCATTCCTTGGAATGATTCTCCGAGCTAAGACTGCCATCAGTTCCACCAGAAGATTACCGTCTTCGTTGACTGTCACAGGTAGAGGTACAGGTACCGCCGGAGGGGGGCCCCGGTGTTGCTTAAGTTGCGAGATGTGAAAGGTGGGATGTAACTTGGCGTCGACTGGTAACTGTAATTTGTACGCCACGGGGCCAATTTGTTCCATAACTAAAAAAGGACCAAAATACTTCTGAGTTAATTTCTGGGCGTTGTGACTTCGTAGGGTGGTTTGCTTATACGGTTGTAGGCGCACATATGCCCATGTTCCCACCTCCAAGTGACGCTCTTGCCTTCGTTTATCCGCGAGGACCTTCATGCGATTTTGTGCTTGTGCCAAGTTAGCTTTGAGAATGGCAATTACCTTTTCCCGGGCGGCAAAGGATCGATCCACCGTCCCGACCCGTGCCATCCCCTCCACATATGCGGTGTGCAACACGGGTTCTTGCCCATAGACCACCTCATAAGGTGTCATCCGAATGGCGCTGTGAAAAGTGGTATTATACCACCACTCCGCTAAAGGTAACCACTCTCTCCAACTCCTTGGGCGTTCAAAACACATGCAGCGTAGATACCCTTCAATGCAGCGGTTCACCACTTCCGTTTGCCCGTCGGTTTGCGGATGATAAGCGGTTGAGAGCTTCAACTGTACCTGCAATGTGCGGAACAATTCTTGCAAAAATTTACTCACGAAAACCGCGTCGCGATCACTGACAATAGAAGCCGGCAACCCATGTAAACGAAAGACCGAGTCCATAAAGACTTGGGCCACGCCCTCGGCCGTATAAGGATGGGAAAGCGCCATGAAGTGGGTGTTTTTGCTTAATCTGTCCACGACCACAAATATGGTGGATTTCCCTTGACTCTTGGGCAACCCGTCAATGAAGTCCAACGAAATATCTTGTCATACCCTCTCCGGAATGGGAAGGGTCTGCAACAACCCCGCGGGATTTTGATTGTCGGCCTTGCATTTTTGGCACACACTGCACTGCTGAATGTAGGTGTGGACGTCCGGTTTCATCCTCTTCCAATAGAACATCTTCTTCAAGCGATGGTGGGTGGCGGTGATCCCCGAGTGTCCCCTACCGCGCCGTCATGGTAGAGTTGTAACAAGCGCTGTTTGAGGGCTGCACTATTACCGATGACGAGCTTCCCCTTCCTCTTGAGGATACCTTGTTGCCATGTGTAGTCGGGCTTCGTCGTGGCGTCCTGCTCCTTCCGAGCAATAATCTTCTGGATCCGGCTGTCCCCAAGCCAGGATTGCTGAACTTGGTGCAAGAGGTCTGTTGTGACGAGGGCCATTGCAAACGCCGCCCCGTCGGACCCGTCAAACTTGCGGGAAAACGCATCCGCGCACACATTCTCCTTCCCTTGACGATAGTGGATGACATAGTCGTAACCAAGAGTTTGTAAAGATACTTTTGCTATGCGGGAGTCACGAGCTTTTGATTTGTCAAAAACCGCAAGCTTTGGTGGTCTGTTTTAATGATAAATTGGCGGCCCACCAGGTAATGCCTCCAATGTTGCACCGCCATGACAATAGCGAGCATTTCCTTCTCGTAGGCCGGTAGTAGCCCATTCTTCTTCCCCAACGCCTTGCTGAAGAAGGCAAGTGGGCGGCCTGCTTGACTAAGAACCGCGCCAATGCCGCTGTCCGAGGCATCCGTCTCCACCATAAACTGCAAGTCGAAATTCGGTAACGCCAATACCGGGGGCGTTGAAACCACCCGCTTCAGCAGCCCAAACGCCTGCTCCGCCTAATCATTCCAGGAAAAATAGGGCACTTTCAAGGGCCGGGTGAGCGGTTTTGCTATTATCCCGTACTTTTTGATGAAATGGCGATAATACCCGGTTAATCCCAAAAAACCTCGTAGTTTCTTCAATGATGAGGGTGTGGGCCACTCCAACATGGCATTTATCTTGGTTGGATCGGTGGCGACGCCGTTGGCGGAGATAACATGACCCAAGTATTGCACTTCCCGCAAACCGAATCCACATTTACTCTTCTTCAAAAATAACCGCTGCGCGCGTAACACTTCGAAGGTCGCCGCAAGGTGGTCCACGTGAAGTTGCCACGAGGGGCTGAACACCAATATGTCATCGAAGAACACCAAGATGGACTTCCGCGGTTGGTTTTGAAAGAGAGTGTTCATCAAGCTTTGGAAGGTGGAGGGGGCGTTCGTCAATCCGAAGGGCATGACCAAGAATTCGAAGTGCCCGTGATGAGTTCGAAATACTGTCTTGTAGATAACGCCCTCTGCCATGCGTACTTGGTGGTAGCCGGCCCGTAGGTCCAGCTTGGAAAAATAGACCGCCCCATGTAACTCATCAATCAACTCCTCAATAATTGGAATCGGGAATTTGTCCTTTATGGTGTTTTGGTTAAGCTTCCGGTAGTCCACGCACAGCCGCCAACTACCATCGTTTTTCTTGACCAAGACAACGGGTGATGCATACGGGCTGCCACTTGGGCGGATCGTGCCAATGGACAACATTTCATTGATCAACCCTTCAATTTCAGTTTTCTGTAATGGCGAGTACCGATAGGGGCGCAGATTAATTTCGGCCTTGTCATCCTTCAGGTGGATGTGATGGTCATGACTCCGTCGAGGTGGCAGCTCCTGTGGTTCCTCGAACACATCCCGGAGGCCGTGTAGAACTCGGCCCAACTGTGCCTCCTGCTCCTCATCCAACCCGGTACCTCGCGGGGGAACCTCACCGGCTGACCCCGGTGCTTCCTCTAAGCTACCGAGGGCCATAAAACTGCAGCTAGCACCCCCTTTTGCAATTAATTTTTGCATCCGTTGTTGCTTAGTCCACGTGCCCGCCGAACACTTGGAGCCGCTCAGGGAGATTTTTCGGCCTTGGCACTGGAATTCCATTTGGAGATTCTTAAAATCCCAATGCACCACGCCGAGAGTGATGAGCCACTAGACACCCAGCACAACCTCACACTCGCCGAGAGGAAGGACGAGCATCTCGGAGATGAAACACACCCCTTGCATACACCATTGGAAGTCCGCCACTTTGTGCGAGCTGGAGATTGTCCTGCCATTTGCAATTGCGACATTAAAAAGGGTAATGGGAGTAAGCTTACATTGCAATCTTGTCGCAGCGTTGACGTCAATGAAATTATGTGTGCTACCCGAGTCGATGAGGATGCTGATGGGTTTCCCTTGACATGAGGCGATCACGCGCATGGTGTGGAAGTTGGTGAGGCCGGTCAACGCGTGTAAAGAGACTTGGGGATTTGTCTCGATAAGGTCAGTCGCGTCCTCGAAGAAGGCCGCCTCATTGTCTCCGCCAACTTCCTCCAGATCTTCGCCGTCCGCAACTGCGTCGTCATCCTCCTCCTGAACTAGCTCCAACGTATATGATTGTCGCTTATCTGTGCAGCGATGGCCCAGGGAAAATTTGCTATCACACCAAAAACAAAGACCCTTACTCTGTTTATCTTCCATCTCCTTAGGTGTGAGACGATGATGACTTCGCCGAGCAAGCTGCGGTGACGGAGTGCTCACGAGGTTAGTGCTTGGGGACTGGCCGCCGGATGGCCATTTGAGCGTCGGAGGGGGCTTTTCGCGACCAAGTCCTCCCAACCCACCGCCGGACCCCCGCCGATTGACGACCGCCAGCAGCTGTTCTTGGAGGCGTGCTAGAGAGAACACATCCCGCAAGGATTTTGGTTGGAACATCCAAACCGCAAACTCTATTTCAACCTTGAGGCCGGTGAGACAAAAACTGATGGTGTATTCCTCGGAAATGTTGACACGGTGGAGCAAGATATCAAACTCATCCAAATAGGATTCCACCGAGTCCTTTTGGCGCAGTTTCTTCAAATTGCTCATCGGATCATCGAATAACAGCGTGTCGAACCGCTGTGTGATGGCTTGACAGTATTCCTCCCAATGTGGTACTTGCCGAGTGATTATAGCCTTCATGTATGCCTGGTGCCAAAACAGTGCCTTCCCTTCCATATGAACCGAAGCCACCCGCACCTTCTGATCCTCCGACGTGCCGTCGACGTCAAAAAATTGCTCACACCGGTAAATCCAGTCCATCACGTCCTCTCCCATGAAGCGGGGAAAGCCTAGCCGCGAAAAACGGGTGGAAATATGATGTGTATGCTGGTGTCCGCCTGCCGCATCTGAAGCCGAGCCGGAGTTGTTGGCCTCCGTGCGCCGCCCCGCCGTGTTCTCGAAAAACTGGCGAAGTTGGTCGGTTAACCCTTGAATGGACTGCGCCATCTCCCTTTGCTGTCGCGCCATGGACTCCTGCATTTGCTTGACCGCTTCCAACTCGTTCACCAGGTCCTTCGAAGGAGCCATTCCGAGGAGGCCGGTGACTGGCACTGATACCAGTGATGCGATCGTTCCTGAAGGGTAGGGAAATAGCAGCGAAAACACAAAGGAGCAGGGCTCTTCTCACAGAAAACACAAAGTACCACAACTTAACAAGGTAAAGCAAGAGATACAAGATCCACCTAAGAGCCAAGCTCTGAACAGTGAATAGAACCAGTAGAGACAGGCAGCAGCCGGAACTCTCCCTCAAGCACACAAGCATAAAATAGCATACTCAGAAACCCTACCACTTAGCTATTTATATCACATGGCCAAGGGATTACATTCTAACACACTTAATAATAAAACATACTTAACAGACTGATACAATCAACACTACTAAACCGGACCCGGTTCGCCTAGCACGCATCACACGGTGCTGACTCCGTAGAACCCTAGGTGACGACTCCTAGGTGGTTATCTTGATCCCCAAGGTATTTTCTAACCCTAACCTCCATTTTCCACCTCCAAACCCCTTCAGCGTCACCCCATAGCCTCCCAAAACAGCCGCCTCACTGTTTCCTCACTGTTTTCTCATTTTCTATTTACTGTTTATTAATGAAATATACTATTCACAAGCTACAGTTTTGATTCCTTGAAAATATCTGCCTGAAAGCCTCCAAGAACCCACCGCCGGCCTGCTGCTACCCTGCAGCAGCCAACCTACCGCCAACCCCTCTCACTTTCGCCCCTTCCTCCCCCCAGTGAACCCACCTCCAGCCCTTCCCCCACCTTCCAGCACGCCCACCGCTCAGCCCTCCTCCCGCCAGCAACTACCCGACCACTTTTAGCCCAGACCGACCGCCCTTAAGTCACCCCTCACGTGGATCCACTTCCTTACACCCCAAATTCACAAGATCAATTCAGATCTTGGAATTTCAGCCCCGATCCGTTATTTCCACCACCCGTACTTTCCATTTTTGCCCGTATCCAACCCTAAATAGCGGATCCACCCCTCCCTGGCCCGGATCTACTCGTATGTGGCCGGATCTACCCTTTTCTCACCTGATCTCATCATTTACCATCGAGGACAGCCACCACCTTCATTTTCACGTCGCCTACCCTACATCATGGACACTCTTGGAAAACTGCAAAAGCAAATTAGGAAATCATAATAAATGTTTATATAAGGCCAACCCGTTGCGCAAAGCATCCCCGAGAAATTGTCCGGGGAAGGGTCCCACCACAAGATTAATAATTTATATAAATGCTTATATAATTAATAATTTACTAATTAATTAAGTAAATATTAATTAATTAGTAAGATAATTAATTAGATTAGATTATTTTGTTTTGAAGTTTTTTGTCTTGTAGTGGGTCTTCATCCTTTATAAGGAGGCTTTAGAAGTAGAAGACAGGATCATGGATCTTGATTTTGGCTCTCATATGAGAAAAGAGTTTTTTGGAGGAACAAGTCTTTGAGAACTTGGCGGGAGAGGCGCTTTCGAGTTGTATCATGTTATCATTTTTCATTCCAAGCAAACTCTAGTCTTTTCTCCGTCATAATCAGGGTTCAACCTATCGTGCCACCCACCATATAGCTTGATAGCCGACAGCAATCTGCATTGCAACAACTGAACACAACCAACTTCGCGCACATAATTCTCAACCACCGGAGGGGCACCATCCAACCGTTGCATTCGTCCCCTCGACGTGACAATCATTGTAGCATAGGAACGAACAATTTGCTCGAACAGACGGTATGTTCGTTGAAATTTTCACGGGGTGCAAAAACTTTGTCATTGGCATCTCCCTCTTCTTCCACAACAGGCCTTATATCTTGACACTACTCATGTTCCATCCATGTCCGCCGTCGTAGCTAGTATGAAGTCTGATTTGCCAACGGTCACTTTTCTTTTCAACCCAGGTTCTGTCGACCACATCGCAATCGTCTACGACCATTCATCCACAAGCGTCGACACCAACACCGCATCATTGTCGTCCCTCCTCTCTCGCAGGTCAAGTCTCCGCCATCTTCCCTAGCTCCAGCGGCAGAACCCAACACCACCCCTTATGCCCCTACTACAATCCTTGTGTCAACATATCAGCTGACCGAATCAATTCTTTTCCCACCAGCTATCAGCACCACCCGTTGCTTCATCCATGCCGACACAAACCCTTCCCTTCTTCAATGCACAATCAGTCCAACCACCACACAGTACAAGACCCGCTTTCGTTCTTCTTCTTCCTACAAACCTGTGTCAGCCCCACTCCTCCCCCAATTCCATCCACTACACCACATCGCATTCATTCATCCTCTACTTTTCGGAACACTCGCCCCACGGGTCACAACCGCCAAGCCAACAAGTCCTCAGGCACTGCCAATGATCAGGCCCAACAACAACGTTAGGCTCCTTTCCCAACTTTGCACCCCATGTCTGCTCTCTCTAACATTTCACCACAGTATAACACATATAGCCAACACACTTTTGCTTTATCACCCACACCCACAAGCTCCTATTTGAACAAGTCCATTAAGGCATTGATTACACTCGTGTTTGTTACCACCACATGCTCAACCAACTTGTTGTTACATGTAAGGCGTCGATATCTCGTCGGAGGCGATGGTGGAGGCGGGGATGCAAGGGAGCCGAGCTCGACCTGCGGAGAATGCGAGGAGAAGAAAAGAGGGGGAGTGGAGCTCAACCTTAACCCTGACCCTAACCCTAGAAGTAGGGTTGAGCATATTATTCAAAAATCGAAAGTCGCTCGGATATTGATGTGAATCAAAATCGATTACAATTCATTCAACTCAATTTGATTTGATTCAATTAGACTCGAAGCGCATTTCAAGTCGATTTTGATCTTGTCCCGAATCGCTTGAAATATGATTTGAATCTAATCAAATTGACTAAAATATTATGTATTAATCAACATATTATTATTTAAAACTTTAAAGCACTAAATTTTAAACCTAAACTAATTGATTAAAATCTTAAACAACCTTGTTTGATCAATTTTAGGAGGACTTAATTTAATTTCAAATTGGCTCAATTTAATTTCCAGCCGCCTTAAAATAAAGACAAAAAATGCTCAATTTCGAGCCGACTCAATTCAATTTAGAGTCGGCTTGACTCAAAATCAATTTTTGATTTCGAGCCGAATTTGACGACCTTAGGTTGTGACTTGTGAGTCGTAAGTGTCTTGTAAGTTTTAATACTGTAAATATTTTATAAAAGCCCAATTGTTCGGACTTATTACGAGTATGCTACCGTGTAATTTTATTTAAGGGACCCATGGGGCTTAAACGAGTTATTAAAGAAATTATGAAATTCTCTTTTAATTCTCTCTTAGTTCTCTTCCTCTTCTCCTTCTAGGTAGGGCTGATTTCAACTCGAGTTCGAGCGATTTGTCCCCAACTCGGAATCGATTTCGAGTCAAACTCAGCTCAAAATCAAAATCTATTTCGACCTATCGCTTTATGTTCGACCTCACCGGGACTTGCCACAACGAGTTTTCGCTCCACACTTGTTTAGGCCCCTCTCACATCTCTATGTTATTAAGCTTGTCACGATGCTTTCCCCGCTATTACCCCTTTCCTGGACACAAACTATTCCAGGTTGGAAAACTTAATTGCACCATCGATATCGTTAAAAACCCGCATAAAGTAGTCCACCTTACTTTTTCAACTTCGACCAGTTATGCCTCAAGGAAGTGGGGTATTTTCTAGCAGTGGTGAATGTTATGGAACTACAGGGTTAAACTGCCTGCTCTGTTACGGTCCTCCTGATCCACCGGGACACACCTCACTGACTCGCATGGTACCGTAACAGGACCGTACACCCCAACCCATTACCGCACCTATTCAGGCCCACGTAGCCACTCGTGGTGCCCGTAACATTCTCTTGGATTGTATCTGTTTTGGGCAACGTGCCTCGCCTTACTATTTTAATATATCAAGTCCTATTATATTTGAAGCGTAGTCGCATCGTATCTTTTAGTGGTTTAATGTAATCATATTATATCGAGTCGAGTCAAGTCAAGTTGTAGATTTATCTTTAGTATTTTAATGTTTGATGTAATTACGGGTTTGCCACCCGGGGGTCCAATAAATAGACCTTTAAGAGTCTTGTATCTGTAAGCAATGA
Source organism: Platanthera zijinensis (assembly GCA_039513925.1). Taxonomy (NCBI): domain Eukaryota; kingdom Viridiplantae; phylum Streptophyta; class Magnoliopsida; order Asparagales; family Orchidaceae; genus Platanthera; species Platanthera zijinensis. The sequence goes on along the minus strand of CM077097.1, from coordinate 126,562,427 downwards.
AAGATTTCTAATTTTTGCCCCCTTGTGAGATATTTGGTGGCTCTTTCCTCCAACAAGCAACTCCGCTTAGGCAGCCACAGTCAAGGCTCCATTGTATATTTGTCATCTTCCCTGCCTCCGACCACTCCTCTGGCGACCTCTGACCACTCACATAACAACTTTGGTATCAGAGCTATCCTTCCTCCTCTTCCGCCGGCAGCACTTCCTCAATTCCGAAGCCAGCCCTACAACTATCAATACTCTGTTGATCCTCGACAGCAACTGAAATAGCCACTGCTTCAATCCTCAGCGGCACACCCATTTCTTCCTTCAAACACACCGACGGCAACAACTTCAACTCCTCCATTGACGACACCACCAGTGATTGCGTTCCGACGAACCGTTTTCGCACGACATCTTTCGTGTGACATCCACCAGTACCTCCATCAGCAATTGTACAGCGCTGAATCACCAATCTTCTCGACGTTGCTCCCCTCGTTGTCTGCGACATCAACGATCGGCAGTCAGCGCCACTTCTTCTGTGATCAGTCGAGAAATCATCCCCTTTGGCTATCGAGAATCTGTCCAATTCTGGCTCTCGAATTGCCTGCAGCTCTGTATAAGACTCGAACCTATTTTTGTTATGAAATATTTTATATTTTAAAGAATAGAATAATTCCCCTATGATGAAAATCAAATTCAATGTCGATTTGACGTCGCACAATTTATTTTGATGTTCGAGTTTTTTTAATATTTTTGCATCGTTCATTTCGTTTTGGGTTCACTTTTGTTATGTAATGAAACCTTGCATATAATAAATCTTCGGTAATACTTATGTCGACTGGAAGAAGTACCTTGTCGACTGGAAGAATGGCTTGTTGACTGGAAGAATGGCTTGTTGACTGGACTATATCGACTAGAAGAATGGCTTGTCGACGTGACAATGACGACTGGAATAAGTACCTTGTTGAATGGAAGAAATGTCAGTGGCGACTAGACGTATATCTGTGTCGATTAGAAGACCTCCATGTCGAATGGAAGATCTTCGTGTCGGCTAGAGGAGTTCCACGTAAACTGGAGGAGCTCCTGTCGATTAGAAGCGCTCCTTTAAACGGTGGTTGGGACTGTCTGGCTGGAATATTATATAATATCATATATCTATCTAATGTTTTTTTAACTTGACGAAGGTTTTAAGCGGTGGATATTGACTGTTGACTTTATCTATACAATAATATCTGACCGTTAACTTGTGGCTTGGCTTAAGCGGTGGATATTGACTATATTCCTCTGATTGGCCCTTCCTGTTCATTTCGCCTACCGAAGCTCTCGACCTATTGATTGCTGTCTAGGGTTATTTTTATTCATCTTCCCCTGGCTCGATTTCTTCTCCTCCTTGGTCGTCAATGTTGGACAAGGTTAAAACTTGTTGTTGTCTCCTTCCCGCGCCTTTGCTGTTGTGTTACTCGTGGGTTGTGTCGCCTGTGTGAACCTTGAGCCGACTGACTTTGTTATATCGTGAGCTTATTTCCTCCCTCTCTTGGCTTTTAAAAAGGGTCGCCAGTTAGGGTTCTAGATCGGGGGATTTTTTATTTGTGCTTTACTCTCCCCCCCCCCCTCTTAATTTATTGCTCTATGGGATTTCCTGGCGGCCATGGGTTTATTGGATGGTTTTGCTTTGGAAATTACTTGTGTTGGCCGGTTGTATTAGATGATGATGTGTTGGTTGTTTTGATAGGGTTTTTGCCTTGGACTTGGAGCTGTTATTGGCAGCCCTTGGTGCTGTTGTGGACAGGCATTGGAGCTGTTGTTAGCAGTCATTTGTGTTGCTATTGAGCTGTTGTTATTACCTGTTGTGGGTTGTCATTTGTTAGCCTTTGGTTTGCCCACTTGGTGGCTTTTATTGGTTACCTCTTTGGCTCTTGAAAGAAATGTTGAGTGGCTGAATTTCGATTTGAATTTGTTTCCATTTTGAGTCACCAAAGCTATTCCTTCCCTAGACAACTCCTAGAGGTCGTAGTTGTAGTCATCTTAAGAGTCCGCTTATAACTATGTAACGACTAACGACGCAACCCTAAAGTAAATGATTTGCTTGATACTACAGAGGATGGCGTCCGGCGATAAATGCGGCGAGAATCCTATCAAGGACAAGGGTAAAGGAAATGTTGTGGAGAGTCATTACCGCTTTGATTATGTATACATTTGAATTATTTTGAATTATGAACATGCGGGACTATTTGACTTTGAGCTACTTTCTTGCATGCACACTGAATATGAATTGAATTAAAGAAATTCGAAAATTTGAAATCACTCAAAAGATGAAATCGCTAATAGACTAAACATGCATTAACAAGCGATGAAAATTCTAAGGGAAAAAGTTATATAACAATTTCTTATATTTTGAAAATGAATATGAATGAAATATGAAAAGAACAAGAAATTGAGTGCGTCGACGCATCGAAAAGCTAAGGTTAGGCCTTGTAGGGGGGTAGAGCAACAGACTCTTACACCTTGTAGAAGGTAGAACTCCTACACCCCGTAAGGGGGGTTGAACTCCTACAAAAGTTGATACTTAAATGTTGAATCTATGAGGCATGGAAGTCTGCTGCATTGTTGAGTGCCCTAGAATGGACATTGATACAGTGGGCCCAGATGTTTGAGAAAATTGAAATTGACCCTCAACATTTCAAAAGGACAAATTTTGATATGAATTTTGAACTAAATATTGATATGAATAAGAATGCACGAAATAAGAATTCAATACCATAAATTATTTATTTATGTTCTACTAGCTCACTGTACAATACCTTACTTGCTTATTGTTTTACGATATATGTTCATATAGAATTGATAACTGCATATTGATGCTGATTTTTCGTGTTTGTCTGTAGTGCAGTTGAACAGGTAAGGAATTCACTTAATTTTTGAAACTAATTGGTTGTCAATTTCCTTTTTTAGGATCAGATCGTTAGTGCACTAGGCCCTGCTAGGAGGATACATGTGGAGGCAAAAAAGAAGCAAAGGGAAGGCGTGGTTCGCCCTCGGGTAAGCATTTGTTTTTAGATTTGTTAAAGTCTGTAAATGAGATAGATATGTTTACTTGTTTTTCCCTGTACTCTGGCTAGGCATGATGTGAAGAATAAAAAGTTATTTTAAGTGTCTCCTGGCTATGTTATTAAAGGTATAAGGCGCACCGAGGCGCAAAGGGGTCCTGGAGCCAAGGCGCAGGCGCACGCCCGAGGAATATGAGGCGCAAAAATGAAAATTAAAATAAAATCAGTGAATCGGGCGCCCGATTCGCCGAAAATCGGTGAATCGGGCGCCCAATTCGATTCACTGAAAAATCGGTGAATTGGGCGCCCGATTCACTGAAAATCGGTGAATTGGGTGTCCGGTTCACTGAAAAATCGGTGAATTGGACGTCCGATTCACTAAATAGCCTAACAATAGGCTTAGCTAGTTTATGAGTGTGTGATGGAAGATAGATGATGGATCATAAGATGGGCAAAGGAAGGTAATGTGAATACAATTCCATTGATTCCAGAAAACTGTTGAAATACAATTAATCCAACGTTGGATAATCTTGGAATCAAAAGGTTAATAGAGTAGTAACAAATGAATATTGAGAAGGAAAAAAGGTGAAGTCAGGATAATCTACCTGAACCATAATGATAAACGGTACAGGCACTACAGTAAAAATTGTATGGTAAATATACTGATAAGACATCTATCTCTGAAGCAGGTTATGTTCATTATTTTTTCTATTAAATAGCATATTAAAATGACAACATTGAACACATAAGAATCAAATTATTACTAGCTTGTTTACCAATGCTTCCGTGTTATAATTTTAGACATAATATCTTATTTACAATTATAAGTTCCCCACAGGTGTAATAATTGCAGCTAAGTTGATGGGCTGTGAAATTGATGAACTAATGTTAGTTTTATCAACTCACACAATTCAAGCAGGCAATGATAGCATTGTCCAAAGATTGACATTACAACAGGTAATGTTATTGGCTATATAAGATAAGTTGGTTCAATATCTTTTCCTGAAACCAACTTGTGGGGGATAATATAATATTTGTATACAATGATATCATTGCCTGCCATTGACACCAGGGATGAATTAGCAAAATTAAAATATGCTAGCTTGTTTGAGTGGCTGGTTGAACAAGTCAACATATCACTTGAAGCTGGGAAAAGACATACTGGAAGATGTATTAATATTCTAGATATCTACGGGTTTAAGTCACTCTATGTATCGGATATCATGCTATCTCTTTGATGATTAGATTATGGACCTTAGAGCTAGCAATCCGTGGTAACGTTATTGCTTTCATCCCAACAAATTTTAAGAAGCTTTCGAGCAAATGAGTTTGTACCTTTGAAATTTTAAGAAGTTGGTCCCTTGAGAGCAAGAGGAGCGGCGGCCGGCAAGCTTTCGAGCGGAAGAGGAGCGGTGGTCGACAAGCTTTCAAGCAGAAGAGGAGCGGCGACCGGCGAAACTTCAAGCTAGGTTTTTCGCAAAGCGTATGTCACAGAGAGAACCGGAAAGAGAACATAAATAATTTAGATGTTCATATAAACAGAAGAAGCTCGGTGCCTGCGTTTTCAGTAAGGCTTGCAGGATGATATCTGTGCATCTGTAGTTCCGTATGATATTACGAACTATGCAATCTTAATGGAGAAATTCTGAATGGTTGAGCTGAATTGTGAGAAAAGACAAAGAAGGACAGAGATGAAGAAGAGATTTAAAGACAGTGCAAGTTAGAACAAGTCAGGCAAATTTGGTGAAGCCCTGTGGAAGAAAAAGAAGCAGCAACAGTTTGCATCGACAAATAGTACACAGGTATCGCAGTCGGCGGTGACCAAGTGCGCCAAATGTGGCAGAACGCACAAAGGGGAATGTCTGGTATCTGCTTTTACTGTCACCAATTGGGGCATCGGCGAAAGGATTGTCCAAAGCTACAGAGGGAGAAAAGTACGAGGGGAACTCAAGCCTTACCTACACAAAAAATCTATCATAATGGGACTTTCAAGGAAAGGGAGTCGATTGCCTCTGTACCCGCTGAAGGAGACAGAGAAGAAAGGTTGGTTCAGCCCCGAGCTTTCAACCTGGGGCAGCAAGAAGCGAAGGCAGATGATACTGCGGTTACAGGTATGCTCCATGTGCATGAACAAGTACTAAAAATCATATTTGATACTGGTGTCAGTCATTCTTTTATTTTCTGCTATAAACTTGATTTTGTTCATACACGACAATATAAAGTTGTCAAACCATTAAATGTGTTATGCCGAATAACACGGTGTTAATGACTCAAAAGTGAGTCGTAGTATCATTATCCTTTAATGATAAGATAATTGAAGCGGATGTTGCAGTCCTACCTTTGGTTGAATACGATATCATCCTCGGTATGAACTGACTTTCGAATTGAGAAGATGGTAATAAATTGTCACAATTAAGTGGTATCGAGCCGCATGTCACGGACTTGTCCCCTTGACAATGTTGTGTGCGGTCTTAGCTCCTTTATACGCCTCTTCGCAGTTAGCTAAGTCAGTCTCCTTCAACACTGATTGTGGCAGATGAGTAAGTGAGCACTTAGAAAGAGTGAACAAGAGAGCAAGAGACAAGAGTGTATGAATGCTTTATTGTTTCAATTCCATGGATGCTTTACAAAATGAGGGGTCTCCCCCTTATATAGGCCCCTAAAGGAGTTTCCCTCCAAAATATAGAATGAGCTAGACTACACTACCACTTTCTTGTATCTACATCTTTCAAGAAACTTCTAGACTATTCTCTAGAATTCTATGTACAAGAACATCCTCCAAGATCCTAGATTTCTCTAGAAATCTCTAGAGGTTAACCCCATGGTTAGTAACTCGTGACACGCAACTTTATTTTATTTTTTAAGCTTCAAGTAGAGAAGTCATGTCACTCCTCTCTCATAATAGTAGTTGACTTCCATCTAAAGCCATGCGGAACTTTTCTCTTGGGACTTGGCAGCAACTTTTTTCTTTCACATTAAAGTCCCCCGTCGTTTCACTTTTTTTTTATTATCCTTCCTATCTCGTTTCGTCCTGTCACATTTCAACCTCGCCACCAAGCTGCATATTAACATCAAGCTCCCACACCATCTCATTTCCTCCAATTTGGTGTCTTCTACTTATTTTGTTGTCTCCAACACAAGGGAGCACAAACACTTCGAGCATATTTATTTGTGTCACAATTGGGCGACGACGCAGTTCACGCGAAAACTCCCAACCAGTCTATTCAAAGGAATCTAGTTGTACAGTCACTCATTCCTTCTCTCGTGCTACTTCAATCCACAATATGGGTGACACACAAGATATCATGGCTGCTCTCCAAGGATTCATGACGTCCATAGAGGACCGCCTTCGAGAAACTAAAACACGCCATCAGGATGAAATGACTGCCCTCACCATCAAGCATACAGAGCTAACTACCGCCTTCCTCGTTGTTACTACCCTACCTACGGAGCATGCCATCGGCAGTCAGGCGTCGGCGCCTCCGCCACCGCTTATCCGCCACAAACCACCGGCTCTCATCCGCCCGGCAGCTGTTCTACCGTGTTATACCAGGATGGAATTACCAACCTACGACGGGAAAACTGATCTATTGGGTTGGTTCACCAAATGTGAATAATTCTTTGGTCACTGACAAACTCCAGTAGCCGAATGAATTCATCTAGCATCCTTCCACATGCTCGACTCTGCTCTATTGTGGGCTTCTTGTATCCTCATCGACCAGCCGAATCTGATGTGGGAAGACTTCAAGCGATTTTGAAACTTGCGTTTTGATCCTCCTATCCACAACAACCCCCTCGGCAAACTCACGCTTACACAACAAACGGGGTCCGTGAATGAGTACCTGGAACAATTTAAGCTTCTTTTGGTGCATGTTACTCTTGCCCCAAAATGCAAGTCGTCATTTTCACCACCGGACTTTGCGATCGCCTGCAACTAGATGTCGAGTTTGAGGCCCCCTCCAGACTTATTGACTGTTATGAGTCTGGCCAGGCTCTGCAACCGTCGCCTTCAGCGGGCACAGGAGGCCTACCCACTCACCAACAACAGCATTCAACATGGCAGTATCGAGGATCCTCCAGCCCCGCCGGTCCGCCGATTATCTCGGGACGAGATGTTGCACGACACGCCCAAGGATTATGTTTTAACTGCGACAAGCAGTACACTCGCGGCCACAGGTGCAACATGCTTTTTTACCTGCACGTCGAGGACTCTCGCGACGAGTGTCGGATGAAGTGCACCGCCGTTGACCTCTCTTGAGCTTGAGGTCAAGCTCATTTTTGGATGGCAGGAGTGATGTTATCGGCAACGAGCCCCTTCTTAGTATTTTAATATATTTAATCCTATTATATTTGAAGTCTAGCCGCATCGTATCTTTTAGTGGGTTACTGTAATCATATGATATCGAGCCAAGTCAAGTCTAGTCACGTCGAATGTTTATCTTTAGTATTTTAAATTTTGATGTAATTACGAGTTTGCCACCCTGGGTTCTATAAATAGACCCTTAAGAGTCTTGTATCGGTAAGCAATGAAAAAAAATTATTTCTCGTCCCCTTGTGAGATATTTGGTGGCTATCTCCTCTAATGAGCAACTCTGCTTAGCCGGCCGCGATCAAGGCTTCACTGTCTCTGCCATCTTCCTCGCCTCCGACCACTCCTCCGGCGACCTCCGAGAAGGCCCATAACAGTATCTTGTCATTGTTTTTTAATGCAAACTCTAGGTTTTTCTTTGTCATAACAAACTCCTACAATCAATGCTCATAAAACTTGAAAGGCAAATATACAACAAAGAACCCAAGGGTATCGACATTAGTTCCCAAGACGTTGAGCCATTGGAAAAATAACCCTTAAATTGTTAAATGAATTTGGGAAATGCACAATTTGGAAGGTGGGGTAGGCAACAAAATTTTTTGTACATAAAATAATGTGAGGAAGAGCCTCTCGTTGCAATGGATAACACGCTGAAACAACAGATTTCTGCATTTTTACTCAGAAGAATGTTAATAACAACAATGGGGACTGGACAATCCCTTTTATTATAAATGAAGAGCTGAGGGAAAATTGCTATTGAAACTGTGGATCGCCTGCTTTGCAACATTGTTCTGGCAAAATCAGTTTGGAGATGGGTGGAAAACAAGATTATTAACAAACAAATCACAGCTGGAACATTTAACACCAGGTTTAAATGCTGCAAATCTATGTGTTAACTGTTTCAATAAGGTCTTTGGAGCAATAAAAAATTCTATTATCATTCCCTGTACTGGGTTTACATGGTGGAAATATGCAATAGTATTTATCAGAACAACGGATAAAGGAGTGAACACGTCATACACCAAATACACAATCTAGCACAACAAAAATTTCAGAGAAATCCCTGGATGTTGACCCCAATGTTCAATGTCAATGAAGCTAACTTGAAATCAAGGATATGACACTTGGACAGGATGCATCCGGAGCAAGGCGGGCATTTTTCTTATTTCATTTGTTAGTTTCAATGGGAAACAGTATGCTTTCATAGCCGAGTGAAGAGCTCTAATTGAAGGCCTAAGAACCTGTAGAGAGTTGTGTTGTTCAATTCCAGCATGTAGTGTGGGACCGGTTATATTCGGATTATCCCCGGCCTGGCATGGTTTGAGGATTAGTCTTACATTGCCTACCGCACATCACCCGTCCATGCTTATAGGCCCCTCCTTTCACTTCAGGATTTTGGGATGGAAGTTGCGAGTTTCCAAGATGGTATCAGAGTTGGGATTGACCCATAATGGAGGGGGGGGGGGGGGGGGGGGTTAAGCGATTCCACCGTGACGTGTGAGACCGATTTATATCTGAATTATCACAGGCCTGGCACAGTCTGAGGTTTAGTCTCACGTTGCTTGCCACACATCACATGCATGTGCTTAGTCCCACATTGCCTATCGCTTTTGATGCGACCAGAGAAGCCTCTTTTTTGATATTTCCTGCATTTAATTTGTCTCGCAGTCTTCATGCTTATTTAGTTCTATTGAAGGAAATATATACAGGCTCATTAGTTAAGGCCCATTTAGTCACTTAGCTATGAAGTTTAGTCTCACATCTTGTATTGGGATTCTTCTCCTCTCTCTCTTCCTATATATATGTGTACACTCACAAGTTGTAAAGTAATTTTTGGATTAATAAAATTTCCTCTCTTTCTACATGGTATCAGAGCCAAAGATCCTTCTGGGCGGCAAGTTCTAACCGTTTGTTCTTCTTCCCTCTGGATGGTTAGAATTTGTCTAACTGCGCCCGCCTTATTTCCTCACTTTGGCGGGTTGCCTCTTTTCTATTCGTTGGAGCCTCAGCGAGCTAGCCTCCTCTTCTTTCCGTATCTTCCTGTTGTTTGCCATTTTCGATTAGCATTTTTTTTCCTGACCGCTCGCCTGCTCCTTTCAACCTGCAGAGATCAACGGTCTGTGTTTGTTCTAACCACATCGTTTCTCTCTCTCGTGACTTCCACTTTTCTTCTTCCCCCACCCCCACCCCATCGGCTTTTATACCCTTTGGTTTTCTGACCCGTGGGGACCTTCTCTTCTCGTCGCACGCTTTGTGGTCTCTTCTTCTCTTCCCGTCTGCTTTCTCTCGTGGACAGCTCGCAAAATGCACTTAACTGACCGATGGCCCCAATACGTTTCCCTTGCCGCTAGCTTTTCTCGCCTAGCCGCAAGGCTTCTCGATTACCCTCAGTCTGCTGCGTTTTGCCTTTGTCTGTTGCGGTCTTCTCTTGTCGCCTGAATTGTCCCCGTGTTGCTTCTGTTGCGGCGTCCTCTTCACTGCGACTTCCTCTATTTTGCAACTTCTTTTATTCGCGCGGGCTGCTGCTCTTGGCACGAGCTCTCCTAGCCGCCTTTCTAGCCTCGCGCGTCTGCCACCTCTCAAGTCATCAGACCGACGCAACTTATCTGGTCGCCAGCATCGATTGACGCTCTTGCTCGGTCGTGCTTGCGCAGGCTATCTGTGGTTGCCTCTGCATACAACCTGTGTTGCTTAAACCGCTAGTCTTCTTGTTGCGGTCAGCCGCTCCTGGGCATCGATTCCCCTGCTGCTGCTTGCCTCTCCTTGCGCCCTCTTGTTGCCACCCTCTTCAAATTGCGGTTTGTCTCTTTGTTCAGGTCGCTTCATGGGTTCTCTTATCCGTGTGACTTGTTGTTCTGTCCTGTTAGCTGCTCTCGAAGTTCGCCTATTCGCCCGTCTGCTCTGTCCGCAGGCATTAGTCTGCCTCTTTAGATCCTCTGGTATGCTTGAGGCAGAGTTGTTGTCTCTTGCCGCAGCTTGTTCTCTCTTGTCGCTGGTCTCTTATGGCCACTGCTCAAGCCGCTCGGTCTCCTGCAATTTTGTTTGGCTCTTTCCTAGTGGCTGCTCAGTCCCCTCCAAAGAGCATTCAAACTGACCTTGATGCCTTGCGCTCCCAACTCAGGCAACTTCAACGGACGATCGGCAGTTCTCCGGGATCTGTGGTTTCTATTTCAGATGGTGGAACCTCCTGTCTTGCTCATAGCTCATCCTGGATTTTGGATTCAGGGGCCTCGCACCATATTACCTCACGGAAACCACCACAATACTTAGAATCTGTGCATCCCAAGTTCATCACTGTTGCTAGTGGGGATACCATTCCTGTTTCTGGCTCGGCAGAAATTCACATTACTCCCTACATCACTCTTCGTTCAGCTCTTCATGTTCCGGACTCTCCTTTCAACCTTCTCTTCATTGGTCGTCTTACTACACATCTTGATTCCTACGTAACATTCTCTTCCAACTCGTGTGTTGTGCAGGATCGCAAGATGCAGTCTATCATTGGAAAAGGGCATCTGTCGAATGGTCTCTACATCCTTGACCCCTCTCCTCTGACGGTGTTGTCCTCTATTATCTCTGTTGAATGGCATCGGCGTCCACGCTCCTCTAAACATACTCCGAAAATCTCTTCTTGATGTTTCCCTCCAAGATTTCACATGTGAGTTATGAATCTATGACAAATATCATTGGTCTACGTTCTCACCACATCCTACTCGGAGATTTGCTCCCTTTGATCTAGTTTACTCGAATATTTGGGGACCCTACAAAATCGCTAGTGTTTTTGAATATCGTTACTTTGTCACATTTGTAGATGATTACTCTCGAGTGACATGGTTGTATCTTCTTCGTGACCGCTCTGAACTGTCTGGTGTAGTTCGTAATTTTATCATTGAAACTCGCAACCAGTTTTCCACTACAATTAAAACTCTCTGTACCGACAATTCCCGTGAATACACAAGTCATGCGCTTGCAAACCTATGTGCTGAGTTTGGGATCATCCATCAAACCTCGTGTGCCTATACCCCCCCCCAACAAAATGGTGTTGATGAACGCAAGAATCATCACCTGCTTGAGGCCACCCGCTCTCTTATTGGAATTTCGCGGTCTCTACCGCATGCACTCATATTAACCGCATGTCTTCCTCTATTCTCAATTTTGTGGTTCCCTTCAATCTTTTTTTCCTCCAAACCTCCTTTTTCCATCACCCCTCATGTGTTTGGCTGCGTGTACTTTGTTCATAATCTTGGCCCGTCCACTGACAAGCTTGTTCTACGTGCCCATAAATATACGTTTGTTTGTTACTCTCGTACTCAGAAGGGCTACGTTTGTTTCTCCCCCGCGGATCGCAAGGTTGTTACTTCTGCTGATGTCACCTTTCTCGAAAACTAGTCATATCATTCTCAACCAGCTAATTCTCCTCTTCTGTGACTCCTTCCGCGACCTGCTATCCTTATTACTTCAAACCTTCCTCCTCTCCTTCCCACGCCAATCCCACCAACCCCACCTCTCCTTCTCACACCAATCCCACCCAAGCCACCTCTCATTCATGTGTATTCTCGTCGTCCACTTTCGTCCACTACCCTACGGGAGATGCCCCCTCCAATGATATTCTGCAGCCTGCAGATACGGCAACTGTTTCTACTGCTCACTCGATGGAGAATTATGTTTCTTTACACCGTCTCTTTCCGAAACTCCGACAAAGTGCTCTTTCTTTATCCTCTATTACCACCCCTAATTCTGTGTAAGGGGCTCTCCAATATCCATGGTGGCGGGCGGCTATGGACGAGGAAATGTCTGCTCTTTGGGCAAACCACACTTGGGATCTGGTCCCCCTTCCTCGTGGACAGACTTGCGTGGGTTGTAAGTTGGTGTTTGCCATCAAACAGGGTCCGGATGGGACGGTTCAACGTTTGAAAGCTCTTCTGGTAGCTCGCGATTTTACTGAACAACAAGATCTAGATTATGATGAGGCCTTTCCTAAGTCACTAAACTCAATATTCGTGTTTTGATCTCCCTTGCTGCTCATCGCCACTGGATGTTGCACCAATTTGATGTCAAAAATGCTTTTCTTAACGGCAATTTGCAGGAGATCGTTAATATGCAACAACCTCCCGGGTTTGAGACCACGGGGGAGTCTCTTATCTGTTGTTTGAAGAAGTCACTTTATTGTCTCAAACAGTCTCCTCGGGCATGGTTTGAAAAATTCAGTAAGACCGTTAGTGTTGTTAGGTTCACTCGGAGTTCAGCCGACTTCTCTTTATTCGCTCTTCATCGTCCAACAGGCACAATGATTCTCTTGGTATATGTGGATGATATCTTAATTACAGGAGATGATCTTATAGGAATACATATGATCAAACTAGGGCTGCAAACGAGCCGAGCTCGAGTTGAGCTCATCAAAAATAGCCGGCTCGAGCTCGAGCTCGAGCTATTTTTTTTGAGCTCGAGCTCGACGAGCCTGTGGTGAATAGGCTCGAGATCGAGCTCGCCCGAGCTCGCCGAGCTCGCCCGAGCTCGCCGAGCTCGCAGGAGCTCGACGAGCCTGGTAAGGTCCACGATTGAAAGCCAGAGCTCGCCAGCCCTCCTCTGTCGTCGTCCGCCGCTCGTCAGTCGTCGTCCGCAGCCCACACTCCACAGGCTTGCTGCTCTCGCGAGGAAGATGAAGCATAAATATTATTAATAATAATTACTGTTATTATAATATATTATATAAATAGGTTGCCCAGACTTGCAGTCCACTCCGAACTCCGTGAAGGATGATGTCGCACTCGATTACAGGGTTCTGCAGGCAGTAATTAATAGGCTGTCGGTGCCCAATTAATATAATGTATATTAAAATATATTTATTAATATTAATATGTTATATTATATTTATATATATATAAGCTCGCAAGCCCATGAACAAGGGTTGTTGGGCTTGAGCTCGGCTCGAAAGAGGGCTCGAGCTCGTCAAGCTCGAGCTCGAGCTAGACATGCTCAAGCTCGAGTCGAGTTTTTTTCGAGCCAGCTCGTCGAGCTCTCGAGCCGACTCAACTCAACTTGCACCCCTAGATCAAACAGCATCTGGCGACTGTGTTTCAAACAAAGGACTTGGGAAGCCTTCGATATTTTCTTGATCTCGAGGTGGCTCGGAAACCTGATGGGCATGTGTTATCTCAAAAAAAAAGTACTGTCTTGACTTACTTCATGATGTGGGCATGTGACTTCTTCCAAACTCAGAGTATTATCGTCGTCTTGTGGGAAAGCTGATATATCTCACTGTTACTAGACCTGATATATCATTTGTTGTTGGAGTTGTCAATCGATTAATGCATGAGCAATGCATTTCTCATCTCCAGGCAGTCGAGCGTATTCTTCGATACTTGAAGACTGCTCCTTGACAGGGGCTTGTATACAAGCCCTCTTTATTTCCCTTATCTCTGAATGCATATTCAGACATTGATTATGCTAGTTCTTTGGATGATTGTCGTTCCACAAGTGCATACTGCACTTACTTTGGAGGACATCTCATTACATATTTACATGGCGCAGCAAAAAACAGTCTGTTGTTGCTCGCTCATCTGCTGAGGCCAAGTATCGTTCAATGGCAGTGGTTGTGTCTGAGCTTACACGGCTTGAGGGTCTCCTTGATGATTTAGGAGTCAAGCTTTCCTCACCTGCCACTTTATTTTGCGACGGTCAAGTTGTCATACACATTGCCAAGAATCCTATCTTCCATGAACGGACGAAACACATTGAAGTTGATTGTCATTTCATTCGAGAGAAGGTTCAGTTGAAGAAGATAGAGTTAATGCATGTTCCCGCTGCTCAGCAAGTTGCTGACATCCTCACCAAGGCCATATCACGACCTTTTTACTATCAGTTCTTGTCCAAGCTTTGTGCCTACGATCTGTATGTCCCAGCTTGCGGGGGAGTGTTGGAGGAAATATGTAAAGGCTCATTAGTTAAGGCTCATTTAGTCACTTAGTTAGGAAGTTTAGTCTCACATCTTGTATTGGGATTCTTCTCCTCTCTCTCTTCCTATATATATATATATATATATGTTTGTGTGTGTGTGTGTACACTCTCAAGTTGTAAAGTAATTTTTGGATTAATAAAATTTTCTTTTTCTACAAGTTATTTTATTCTTGCGCATATTATTGGCATTATATGTTTTGTGTATGTTATTAGTGCATGCCTGTGTGTTTTTGTGCATGTCACTCGCGCGTGTTTTTTCGGCTTATTGGCAATGATGGACCAATAAGAGCTTGAATGAAAAGGTTTGTCAATCTAAGTTAAGTGATAATTAAGGCAAGCTTGAGAAAATATATTAAAAACATATAATTTAAGTATTTTATCTTTTTATCAAAAAAATCTGGAATTAAATATTTCAATTTATAAATAATTAATTTAATTTCACGATTATTTAACAGTGGAAGAATTCATAGACTTTTGATCAAAGCCTAATGTATGAACTTTAAATCCAAGAGCCAAAGTTCATGAACCCCTTATTAGCCTCCTCTTTATTTTAAATTTGTAAACTCCCTTCTTTTATTATATAAAAAATGACATACAGAAAGTGACGGTCATGTTTCTCTCCCACTTACTTGACATTCACCAAAAAAATATCTTAAAGAAAAAAAAACAGCTAAACACTGAGTTCCATGCTATGTTGTTCATATATAAGCTGTTATTTATATATAAAGGGGAAACACAGATTCAAGAAAACAATTAGGTCACAAAGAAGCTCTAGAAGCTTTTTTCAAACATTATATTTAAGTCTTAGAATGACATAAAAGCTAATGATCATCTTGTTCGCACATGCATTCACTAAAATTTCACTTCTCCTAGAACATTCTAAATTAATAAAAAATATGGAATAAGTTAGATCGTTACCATGCCCGTGCCTTGGAACATTAGGGTGTAGGTTGTCATGCAACGGACAATAGTTGCAGCAGTTTCAACCATCAACCTTAGTTTTAGGAGAAGCAGGTTCTGTGAAAGAATATACAATGGCTCTGCTAATAACTCCAAAATACAAGCAAATCCTGAGAATTCGTTAAAGCTGATGAGTATTCAAATGCAAATAAAATATATAATCAAAACAAGGTAGATAAAGATCAAATGTAAGGAATGTAACAAATAAGATTACAGATGCTAACAAAATAAATTCTAAATAATCATTATTCCCCAAAAAATGGCAAATAAACTTTAAAAAATAACCATTAGTCCAAAAAAAAATTTGACAAATAAACTTTGATGAAATAAACTCTGGTAACTTAACATATATTTTAAGCAAGTAAAGCTCCTAAATTTGGAGGTAAAATAATCAACAAATTAATCCTCTTTAATGATTTTCCAAAAAACATTTCAAATGATTACCCTATTTCAAAAAAAAAACTCAGGCTGCATGCATAGATTTGCTAGGATGTATACTAATGCACTATGGGAATTAAAAATATGAGTAACAGATTTGCTAGGATTTATACTAAAGTAGAGAGGAATAATGCTTACACAATCAATCAAGAGAGGCATTACTCATACATATACTTGAGTAAGGAGGAAACTTTAAAACAGAAAAAGACCATACTACCCCAATCCGAGATTAATACACTAAGAACGACTTGGAATAAACTATATATATATTACAACTCTCCCCCTTAAGTCGGACGGAAGATGTCGGTTATCTCAAGCTTTTGAATATCATCGGTAAACACATCACACCCCAAGCTTTTGGTAAACACATCGGCCAGTTGATTTTTGGAATGAACAAAAGGAGTGACAACTGTCTTTTTATCCAAGTGATCTTTGATAAAGTGTCGATCAACCTCAACATGCTTTGTCCTGTCATGTGGGACTGGGTTATAAGCGATGCTAATAGCTGTATTATTATCACAGAACAAGGAGAAAGGGGCTGTCTCAGAGAAACCCAGATCTTATAACACAGTACGCAGTCATGGCCCCCACATAAGCCTTGAGACACGGCACAATATTCTGACTCTGCACTTGATCTAGCCACAACATTCTGCTTCTTGCTATGCCATGTCACAAGGTTTTCACCAACAAAGGAACAGTATCCTGTTGTGGACTTTCTGTCATCACGGCATCCAGCCCAATCAGCATCAGTAAAAATTTCAATCTTCAAGTTGTTATTTTTGGAGAATAAGAGACCACGACCAAGGGCTAAGAATACCGACCGCAAACGTAATGTCAGGGCATGTGTGGGATAGATATCTAAGTTTTCCAACCAATCTTTGATAACGTGATACATCTGTGCGATCACCATCACGATCTTCCTCAATCATGAGATTTTTCTCCATAGGGGTGTTCGCAGGAACACAACCAAGCATACCAATCTCCTTTAGGAGATCCAATACGGATATAAAGATACTCTGCTCAGATCTAACCACCTTGATACCCAAGAAGTATTGTAATCTTCCCAAGTCTTTCACTTCAAATTCAATAGATAGGAGGGTCTTAAAATTAGCAATCTCTTACGTGTCATTTCCGGTAATCACAATGTCATCCACAGACAATGAGAACCACAACCCTCTGTTCATGTCTCTGGATAAACATGGTATGATCAGATTGAACTTTCTTGTACCCAAACTTGAGCATAACCGTGAGAAATCTCTCGAACCAGGCCCTAGGTGATTGCTTCAGGCCATATAAGGATTTCCTTAGGCGGCAGACAAGCCCTTCGACTCCTTTCTTCACAAAACCAGAAGGGAACTTCATGTACACCTCTTCATCAAGCTCACCGTGGAAGAACACATTCTTCATGTCCAGTTGATGAAGGTCCCAGTCCAGGCAAGCAGCACATAATAACAATACCCGAATGGAGTCCATCTTTGCTTCAGGAGCAAAGGTCTCTCGATAATCAACTCCCTGAGTATGAGTGTATCCTTGAGCGACCAGACGTGCTTTATACCGTTCCACCTTGCCATCTTGGTTCTGCTTAACAGAGAAGACGCACCGGGAACCTATAGCTTTCTTTCTTGGAGGGAGAGAGGAAACATCCCATGTGTAATTTTTGTCCAAGGCAAACATCTCATCTTGCATAGCTTGTGTCCAAGCAGGTATCTCCAAAGCTTCCTGACATGTCTTAGGAATTTTATTAGGGAAAGGGACGAAACAAAAACCTGATGAATCGGGGTAAGATGATGGTAAACCACATGATTAGAAATATGATGTTGCATATAAGTAACTTTACCTTTCTTCAGCAATGCAAGAAGGATATGCAGATCGGCATCATCAGAATCTGAGTATGAAATTGGCACTGGTAGAGATGGAACTGTAGTAGCCTGTGTACCTGAACGACGGTGGTATACATGGGGAAAAGGAGAAATCGTTGTAAAGGAGTCTGGTACCGGGATAGGAGCTATGGGTACCGAAATAGAAGGAATGGAAGGGATGGAAGGGAGAAGAGGAAAAGAAGCAGGAGTAGCATCCGCATCACCACGACTCTCCCCCTGACGAAAAAGGTGAGTCAAAGGCAGAAAATAGAATTCCCCTCCTAGAAGGTGACATCCATGGTACAGAACATACACCGGGAAGGGGGGCGATAACAGCAATATCCTTTGGTCGTAGAAGAATGGCCAAAGAAGACACAACGTTGAGCCCGAGAGTCAAGTTTGTCGTGAAGGGGTTAGTGAACATGCACGAAACAGACACCCAAAAACACGGGGTGTCAAACCACGCCGGAGGTGGAGAGACGAGCTAGAGGAATAGTAAAAGAAAGGACACGAAGGAAGGCAGTTGATAAGATGAGCAATTGTAAGTACCGCATCGCCCCAACAGGATTTTGGAAGATGCATAGTGTCTAGGAGACAGCGAGAAACCTCAAGGAGGAGCCAATTTTTATGTTCGGCCACTCCGTTCTGAGTAGAGGTGTGAACACACGTTTTCTAGTGGATGATACATTGATACCGTGAGTGGTGAGGTAAGAGCCAAAGGCACCACGATCGTCATACTCCCACAATCACTTTTAAGAACACGAATAGAGACATTAAATTGAATTTGCACCATTTTATGAACTGCTTGAAAGTAAGGAAAAACTTCATTTTTCTTTTTCAACGAATAAACTCATGTAGTGCAAGAGAAGCGATCAATAAAAATGGCAAACCATCGAAAACTAGATAAAGATAAAATAGGGGACGACCCCCAAACATCAAAATGTATAGCAGCAAAAGGGATGCTACTAAGGGAAGAAAGATGTGAAGAAGTACGTCGCACATGTTTAGACATATCACATACATCACAAGCAAAGTTCTGAAAAAAAGGTAAAAATGCAGGAAATAATTTTTGCAGATAAACGGAGGACAGATGTCCTAGACGCAGATGCCAGCGGCGAACATCATCAGTAGTAGCAGTGGAAATGGAAATAGCCTGAGAGAGAAAATGGGTGTCCAGGTAGTACAAGCCGTCACGGTTCCTACCACTGTCAATGTTCCGCTTCACACCCAGTTCTTGAAAGACACGAGAATTAAAAAAAAAAATTATCGAGCAATTAAAGATTTAGTAAAATTGTTGATGAAGAATAAATTGCGAGAAAAGAAGGGAACATGAAGTACAGAGGGAAGAGAAATGGACGGAGAATAAGAGATGTTGTCTTTGCCCGCAATAGTGACAAAGAATCGTTAGCAGAAATAACTTTATCTTTACCAGACAAAGGAGTATAAGAGAGAAAACCTGAGGAAGACCTAGTCATGTGGTGTGTAGCACCGGAGTCGAGCACCCATTAAAAAGATGAGGTGGTGATTGCATGAGCACTAGGCATAGCAATGGTGGCAAGAGAAGTAGAACCTCCGGTGACAGGATCAAACTGAGAGTGAAGCAGGCGACGAAAGGCATCCAATTCCTAAGTTGTAAGTGGCTGTAGCGGAACACTTGGACTCATCATGGACATTCGTAGTGTAAGCAGCATCATGAGAACGGTAACCACTATGTCTATGGCCCCTGCAGCCAGATCCACGTCCAGAAGGTGTCAGATGTGGATGAAGTTTGAAATATACCTCCCGAGAGTGTCCCCTTCGACCACAATAATCACAGGTGGACACAAAAGATCCAGGAGTGAGAATATGACCACGACCAACACTAGTCAGGGCAGAACGATCAGGAGGAGCCATAACACTGAGGGACTTGTGGCGGTCTTCTTCACTACCTAGAACCATATTGAATGTCTCCCGAAGAAAGGGGAGAGGAGAGCGGAGGAGAACATGTGTCTGTACCATATCAAATTACATATTCAAGCCCATCAAGAATACATGAAGACGGAAGTGATCCTCCTTTTGCTTTAACTGAACGGCATCAGCAGTACACGCAGGAGTGAAATGCGCAAAGTAGTCCCAGCTCTTGATAAAGGCGCTCGAACTCCGAGAAGAATGATGAAACGGTCATCGATCCTTGCTGCAACTCCAAAATGCGGCGAGTGAGATCACAAACCTGGGTGGAACTGCCAATCTGAGAGTACGTTTAGCGAGCACGGGTCCAGATCTCGAATGTCGAGTCCATCAGCATATAGCTCTGGTATACCTTAGGAGACATCGAATGCAGGAGCCAGGAGACAATTACAGAGTTATCAAAATCTCAACGCTTCCGAGATGGATCAGTCTTGAGGGGCTCCTTAATCGTCCCATCAATATATCCAAACATCTGTTGGGTGTAAATGACATGTTGGGCAGCGCGAGACCATTCAAGATAATTCGTGTCGTCCAAGGGAACTGTGGTAATCTTCAAGGAGCTGGAGTGGCCATGAGACCGCTGAGGGTCACTCATTTGAGGCAGGATCACACCCGGAGAAGATATAGACGAATCAGGATCACCCATATTGGTAAAGAGAGAGGGAAGAGATCTCAGATCAGCAGCATCTAAGCAGCATTAGCATGTCGGGATCCATTAGGGGCAGCAGCATCAAGGCAGGCCGCAACAGCAAGGGGATATGACGGGATCGTACGTCAGGAATCGTCGGCATAAGCAGTTGAGAGTATTGGCAGCGGCAACAACAACAATAGCAAAGAACGGCGGTGGCGAGCACGAACAGTGACGACGGAGAGTGGTGAGAGAAGAGGGGAGACGGAGAGCAGCGGCTTCACTGGAGAACGGCGGCGGCGGCCTCCTCAGCAACCGACAGCAGCATCAATTCCGCCCATCAACCGCATCAGCGGGTCGAGCACGAACAGCCACTCAGACCTGCGAATGGGAGGAAACGACCGATCGAGGAGACGTGAGAGAGCAGTGAGACGATCGGGAGACGCGAGAGACACCGGCGCACGCGATTAGGTTTTCATCCTTTGATACCAAGTAGAGAGAAATAATGCTTACACAATCAATCAAGAGAGGCTTTACTCATACATATATTTGAGTAAGGAGGAAACCTAAAACAGAAAAAGACCCTACTACCCCAATCAGGGATTTATACACTAAGAACGACTTGGAATAAACTAAATATATATTACAACTACTAATGCACTGCGGGAATTAAAAATATGAATACCATTTATCAATAAAGCCCGCGCATATGGATCAGAAATAGCTGTTTGGAAAGAAATCTTCTCAATCCAGAAGTAAAGGCTGCACAGAACACAGGTAAAAATGACTCCAAAGGGAATAGTCAACCAAGCTATTCTCAGTAACTTTGCAGCATTTTCATCCATTAGCCCATCACTGCAATAAGGATGGATACATCTTTTGGTCAATATAGATAACATTAATGCCAATAGAATATTCTATCATATGTACATGTCATAAAGTTATAAGCACGGCAATTGCATCACAGTAGCTCTTTTAATGTAGAAGTGATATACAAAAAAATTAACTCATCCAGTAGCAAGAAGTACCATATTTTGAGAAATATTAAGAATAAAAGAAGAAAATGACAATTAGTACCATATTTTACCGCTTTTCCTTTCCAAAGTATTGTGTTGATGCATAAAACAAATGCATAGTAATATTCTAATGAAATAAAAATGTGAGAGTAATCAATCTCATAGATCAAGTTCACAACAACTAAGTGCTCAACGAGAGGAATGACATATGTGATGATTAACTTTGCTACTAAGAATCCTTTTATAAAACTGCAAGCCTTTTTCAGCTATTAAGCTAAAAAAACATTCAAACATGGCATAAGTGTCTTGGTCATATTGGACAAGACACACGGGATGAATCTGTAGGTGGAAGACGGGTAATACCCGAATCCTAAATGAAAAGCATCGAGCATGCCATGAATGCAATGGACCTAGGACAAACCCTAAAATGATCATGCATATGAGAGCAAGCAGACAACACGTGATCGATGACAAGAAATCACACAACATAAATCTTACCTTGATGCAAATGCAATGCAACAACCCACTCATGCTATTAATTCGGACGAGTAATTAATTAAATAACAAAATTATAAACTTGCATAAAACAATCATAACTGATTGCAAGTGATTCAAACCAGGTGACAAACAATAACTGTCTATAATAGAGAGTGCTTAAATTTTGAATATTATGAGAATAAGACGTACCGGATCATTGAAAGGCATAAGTTCAGCAAAATACAACTAGAAATAACCATGAGCATCCACTCAATATAAAGAAAATGAAAACTAAATGTAAAGACTCGCTAAGAGATTGGCATTGGCGCTGGATGGTAGTGGGGTGGTAGATCAAGTGATTGGAGTGACAAGGAGGATATCCCGGAAGTGGTAGTGATAATTGGAGGAAGATCCTAGAAAGGGATCGGCAGCTGGAAGGGTTTTCATGGATGGAGAAGGCGGTAAGAGGTAGATCCGAGGAAGGGATCAGCGGTTGGAAGGTTCCCGTGAGCGGGAAAGGCGTTAGGTGGCGGATCAGAGGAAGGGATTGGTGGCTGAACGTGGAGGGGAAGGCGGAAGGAGGTGGATCTGACGGCCAACAATGGAGGCGAGGTTGCAGGAACCACGAAATGTGGTTGTCGGTGTTGTGGAGGGCGAAGGAAGTGATTATGAGCTCAGGACTGGGTGTCATAGCTAGATGGTGTCCGGCAAGGTCGTAGAAGGTCGAAGGTGACGGGAGGAGGTGATAATGGGAGGTGTCGTGTGTCGGCACTGGGAGGAATCGGGTGTCGGCACCCAAAGCGACCAAACAGACTTCAAAACACTTTGGTGAAAGCATTGATACCCCCCTTAAGACAAATGTAGAGTATATATAAAGAGAGGTAGGTTAAGCAGATCAGATGAATTGTATTGCAGGATCGGCTCCATTGCCATAAATGATGCGCAACCAATCTCTACCAATCTCTCTGACCCAGAAGCATTCATCTATGAAGAATGGCGACTGTCATGCTCCTGGTGGGTGTAATGTCCACAAAGGTCGCCGACCACCATTGAGGGTCCCATACACGAAGTAAGCCGCCGAATGGGGCAAAAGTAAGGTTACAGTGGAGGTTGGAGGTACATGATAGATTGTGGTGAAGGTGGAGGCTGAAAGTGAAGACTGGAGGCCCAAAACTAGGTGACTCCACATCTAGAATCAAATCCTCCATATTGAATACATGATGAATACTCATATTCCTAGGAATATCAAGCTCAAAAAATTGACTCAAACTCTATCATGACAACGCGAGAATCTATTCACCATGTATATAGATTCATAGTGGAAACCTCTCAAATAATGTGATAATCATCACTCAATTACCTTCCTTGAGCATTTTCTCTCTCATGTGATTACTCATGCAGGTTTTAAAATAATGTATTATTTAATATAACTTTATGTCGGAGTGTGACATGCAAATAATGCAACAGAGGCAAAAGATGAATGAAAAACCAAACAGACTCACTAAATGCAGAATATACGTAATGGTGGAAGTTCCTAAAGATGGTGGTTTATCTGATGGTTTCTTGGGCGGGGTGTGGAAATACTCGTTGAGTGTACGACGAACACCCAAATGGCTAATTAAGAGATCAACGGTGAGATACAGTATCATGGAATGTCAAATGTCTCTCAAGGGACCTGAATCATCAAGGGGCTCACCAGGTGGTGGTTAGTAAAAGTTGTCACAGATGCGATCTCCTAAAGGAATGTCAAATATAGTGACATAGGGATGTAACTCAGAATGTCCAATGGACAGTAAGTAAATTAACCATGAATATGACTATCCCTCGAATTGAGAAACAAAATCATTTGTATCAGGGCAAATGCTTCTCAAGGAGGGAGGCACGGAAAATGGATTTCTCATGATCTAAAGGAAGGACTCATCACAGGGGTAAACAATAGTAAGATGGTTCTCCAAATGAAAATTATCGACAATGATAAATTCATCAGGAACGGAAGAAACTACCACCACAAAGTCAATATTAAGCTCACGAATCTCACTCATAACGTGACTCGGCACTACCACATTGTGAAGCTCTGATGAAAAAGTTCTCAACACATGGGATACGGGAATAACGTGCAACTATAGCATCATTGGGTCGTTAGTACTTACTTTTGGTTGGAATCACAAAAAATGAGTCAAAATCAAATGACGGGTCACTCATCAGACAATGTACCTCACTTGAGTGAGATAAATCAATATCAGATATCACTTTTATCGTGTCGGACAAGACAAGAGTAGTCATAGTGGTGTCCTTAGAATGGGAAGGACTCATACTGAGGAGGTCAAGGTGTGAATCAACTCAACTAACTCTACTGGATCTCAAGGACTGATCATAATGAAGGGAGAGCTGGTATGTTTTCTTGCTCGAGGGACTCTAAGTAGTAATAAGTCAACAAAGTATGTATCTCGGATCGAAGTCCATACCGAAATTGGGAAGCGGTCATAGCTTGATCCTCTCGGATGTCGCTCTGCACTATTAACTCATCAAAAGAATTTTATACTAAGCGACGTACATGGATCGTTGTCAAAGGGTAAATAATTACACGAGCAGGCGAGTCTGAATGATGTTGGCAAATACCTCTAACATAACATTAGTTTCATCTCCCAACAACTAGTGACACGAATAAGACGATCTTGCTCACGGGTCCTCTCAATGCTATACGAAATGATGAATATCCCCTCGCCTAATATAGAAGTCTATGTTTCATAAATTTGATACGACGCTCGCCAAGAAAACAAAAAAATCGAGAAAATATTTTATGTCCACGAGCCAATTACTAAAAGACTTTGGACATGAATCAACAAACAATGGGGCAACATCACGAAACCTATACTCTAGATCTCTCTCGAAATGATGATTCCCGTAGTAATCATCTCTAGGATAATCAAGTCATGATGAAGGCTCAACACGGTCCGCACATGCGTGGGAAAGGGGGCGATAATAATAACCATGGTAATCGTCTCTAGAATGGGGATGACAATAATAACCATGGTGATCGTCTCTAAAATAGTATAATCGCGTCTAGGGGTTGACACGATTACTGAAAGTGGGGTACAGCGAATGGGAATAATCATCGTAGTAATATGGGGAGCTCGTCGAAGGGGCCCTATAAAATCAGTAATAGATGGACTTGGATCCTCAAATAGAGTGAGGAAAGACGGCGATAACTAGTCATGAAGGAACTTATAAACTCGATCATTGTGTATCAAAATAAAGCCAAAACCTAGTTTTAGTACCAATTTGGCATGGGACAAATCAATAGCTGAAAAGGCGTGATGCGCTAACCTAAATGAAAAGCAAGCGAGCACGTGATGAATGCAATGGACCTACAACAAACCCTATAATGATAATGCAGATGAGAACAAGCAAACAACACATAATCGATGACTGGAAAGCACGTAACATAAATCAAACTCTGATGCAAATGCAACAATTCCCTCATGTTATTAGTTTTGACAAATAATTAATTAAATAACAAAACTTTAAAGCTTGCACAAGACAACCATAATTAATTACAAGTGACTCAAAGCACGCAATAAACAATAACTGTCAAAATGTAAGAGTGCTTAAAATATAAATATCATGCAATTAAGACATAAGAGATCATTGAAAGGAATCTATCAAATAAGTTGAGCGAAATATGGCTACAAGTAATCAAGAGCATCCATTCAATATAAAGAAAATAAAAAGTAAATGTAAAGACTCACCCAGAGACCAACATCGGTGTTGGATGTTCATGGGGTGGTAGATCAAGTGATTGGAGTGACAAAGACATTATCCTGAAAGTTACGGCGGTGATTGAGGGAAATTTGAGGAAGGTCGGCTGCTAAAAGGGTTTTTGTGGACGGGGAAAGTGACAAGAGGCAAATCCAAGGAAGATATCGGCGGCTGGAAGGTTCCCGTGAATAGGGAAGGCACCAGAAGGCGGATTAGAGGAAGGGATCGTTGGATGGAAGGGTTCTCGTGGGCGGAGAAGGCGACAGGAGGTGGATCCAATGGTCGACAGTGGAGGCAAGTCCACAGGAACCACAAACTGTGGTTGTCGGCGTCGTGGAGGACGGAAGAAGTAATTACGAGCCCGGGCTAGGCGTAATGGTCGGTTAGTCTTCCGACAATATCGGTAGAAGGTGAAAACGACAGGCAATCCCCCCCCCCCGGAGTTGGCACCAAGGGGAATAAAGCATCATCACCCGAAGAAACCAAATGGGCTTCAAAACTCTTCAGTGAAACTGTCAATACCCCCTTTTTTTAGAACAAGTGTAGAGTATATATAAAGGGAGGTGGGTTAAATAGATACTTTCTATGGAATATGTGTCCATAATTATTGTTTTATTTATCTTTTTTCTTTTGGAGATGGTCTAGGCGAGTCTGAAATGCATCCTATACGTGATTGAGAAATGTTGGTGTAACACGGCTCGAACACTACAGTATTTCAAATACATGAGTATTCTTGCTACCCAAAATTTTAATTAAATAGTGCATGTGCAGATACACGGAATTACCGGCGGTTAATCCCCCTTGCTACCTAAGATTCTAATAAAAAATGCATGTGTGGATGCACATAGTTCCCAACGGTACAATGCTACTCACAAATCACAGGGGTAGCCAATATACCAAAAACATAAATTGCAAGAATGACAAGAGTAACAAATTAATTGATTTAGAAGCAAGGCTCACCATTTTAGGTCTTTTCGCATGCAAGCACGGCGAAAGCCTTCTCGGCTTAGAAATAAGATAGCAGTAGTTAACAGATGAAATTTCACTGCATAAAGCTGCAAAATAAGATGAAAACAAAAAAAACTGACTAATCAGTAAAGTTTAATTCAAACCCAAGGCAACAAGAAAAATATCAAAAAAGAGAACTCAGAAGAAAGAAAGCACGTGTGAGGGGCCAGGGGAAGCAAATTTCATCTCGAGAAAAAAAGGTTAATTGTAATAAATCAACATTTTTGCAGTCAAACAAAGGATTAAAATTCGTGAACAAAACATGTTTAAAGACCTTTTTTTATAACAAAGTAATTCATAACAGAGATTTAATGTTCAAACAGAATAATTTGGAAAATTAGGAAAAGTTAATTGAAGTAACAAACTCAAATATCAGCCCTTGCCGAATGCACTAAATCAAGTACACCAGTAACCCCTCTTAATGTGAGGGTAAATGTTACGGACATTCACGACGAGGTGCATCCATGGCAGATCTACAAGCGGCGAGGACCGCACACGGCGGTGATGGCGGGCGTGGCTCGGACCAATGAGGATGAACCGCCTATGGCAAGCGCGGAGGACAATTAATATTCAGTTTATGTTTTGTTTAATGTTTATGTTATCTTGTATTTTTGTTATTGACATCCCTCCTCTATAAGAAGGGTTGGTTGGACTGGTTATGTCTTATCATGGATGTGTTAGGAAAAAGGTTGCTCGCTTGTTTCCTCTCAAACTCTAATCCCTCTCCTCTCCCTCTTATCGTCGGCTCTCCCCTCTAATCCAGGTCTCTTCTCGTACGGTAATAGAAAACTATATTTGACACTCATGAGATTCATGAGAAAAAAATATTTTGGCCCCCTGTAAGTTTCAGAAAGACAAGTATTGTAGATTTCAGAAAGACAGGTAGAACTCTACTGATGTAGGGGTAGGCTACAGGTGCACAAAACTTACAACACTAGGTGTGAGTGCAAGGGTGACACACTAATCCAAATCTACGTGTAATGCAATGAACGATATTTTGACGAACAAATTTAAGCAATGAAAAAATTCAGCACCACACAGATATTAAAATAGAAAAACAAATATTTATTTTGGCAATATTATAATGACTTTCCTCCGCTCGGAGGGCCAAGACGAAGCGCGCGGCGAATGTCTCCTCCTGCAAGTTATTAGGACACCAAAACAAAGATCTACGAACAGGAATCGCAGCAAGATATAATAAATCACCAAATGCAAATGTTGAATCAAATATTACAATACTACAAACGCTCACAGAGTAGAGGGCTGAACCGAGGCACTGAAGAATTTGAGGTCTGGACGTGTAGATCGGCGATCGGAGATGGAACCGGTGGCGAGGCGACGATTGCGGTGGTTGTCCTCGGCGGTAAATGGTGAAAACGGGCAATAAAACGGTGGATCCGGCCGCGTATAAGTAGATCCGGGCCGGAGAGGAGTAGATCCGCTATTTAGGGTCGGATCCGGGCAAAAATGGAAAGTAAGAGCGGTGGAAATAATGGATCGGGAGCGAAATTCTCAGATCTGAATGGATCTAAAGAATTAGGGTTATTTGGAGGTGGTTCCACGACGGGGGAAGTGAGGGGTGGTCGGCTACTGCAAATGAACCCTTGGTGGTGGCCGGTTTTGGTAAGGGAGCTGGCGGTGGGCTGGGGTTTTGGGATAGGGGCCGGCGGCCTGGGCTGAAGAGGGAGGGGCGGCAGAACCTGGGGAAGAGGGGGAAGGAGGGCTGGGCGGCGGCACAAGGGAGGGGAGGTTTAGTGGCGGCGATCGGCTGCTGGAATACAGCAGGTCGACAGCGGGAGAGCGGGGTTTAGGCTGATTTCTGATGGCTGGAAATGGGATTTGAGGGGTGGAAAACGATGGTGGGGGTGGGGGTTACCTTGGGGAGGAGTTCGGAGGCCTAGGAGTCGTCACCTAGGGTTCCACGGCGTCGACACCGGGGAGGGATCGCTGGAATCCGAAAATGAATGTCCTCCAAATTCTACAATGACTTGGTTCAGCCTCTTAAACCAATATTTATAAGAAGAGAACAAACTAGGGCTTCACCATCAACGGCTATGATTGGCCAGTGGGATCGGCCACTAAATACATGAAAATAAACTCAAAAAAATAAACTATTATATGTTTTTGACTCAAGGCGACGTGCCGGACGCAATCGCGGAGTCCGATCGTCGATCCGGGCACGGCATATATGGTAAGTTGTCAAATCATCCCCGAACGGGCCCAAAGCTCGTGCTCGTCTCTACTCCGCATCACTTACTTTCTAAGACGTTAAACAAATAAGACAATAAATTTTATTTCCAATTATCTAACAGATTTATTCAAGTAAAAGTGTTTTCTTAAAAATAGCCCTTAATTGATTTTTAAAACTAAAATTTAGTTGGATGAGAAGTAAAAATGCAATTTTAATTTAAAACAAATTTCTCACAATTGGTCTTGTTTGTTTAATGTTCACGAAAGTAAGAGCTCCACTTACCTTTCGGACAAATTCAGTTTATAGAAATCCACGTCTTTTTTATAACTTTACGGGATCAGATCTACTTTGGCCTTTATTTAAAAAAAACTAACATTTTAAGAACTCAATTTAATAATATCAATTGTTGATGCTTAATCCCTCGGATTATGTAAATGCACCTGCAAAAAGAGACAAACTGTGGGTATAATAACTTGAAGGCATGGTTTTTATTAAAAGCATTAGTATATGAAGGGGGTGGAAGGATAGTGCAACTGAAATGGGTATCTAGGCGAATGCCTACTAAGGGTTAAAATATGGAAGAAATTATACAACATGAAGCTTTGGATATCAAAAACTGAGGTATGATTGAAGCTGACTGTTCCATTCTTTTTTCTTCAAGAAACTAGGAATGACTGAAAATTTAAAATTGTGAATAGTTCAAGAATATTGTAACGCTTAGCATTTAGCAACCTAGTGACATTACTAAAAATTCAGTTAAGCAGAAGAACAGGAATGAAAAACTTGGAAATCCCCGCAATGTAAATAAAAGATCTCAACCTTCATTTCTTTTACACATTTAAACAGTGAAGGTATTGATTGTTTCTTGGTGGGGAACTAAAAACAGCCACAAATCTGTGAGAGCTTTGATCGAGCAATCAGCTTACCGCATAATCAGCTTCAGTTAGTTGTCTCACTATCCATGTATTAAAGATAAATGGAATTAATCTTGAAAGGAACTGGGTTGCTGAAAGATCAAACCAGGAAATTAACAAGTTGTGAAACAAAATAATTAAAAGAACAAAAGAAAACAACAACAACAAATAAACAATAAGAATGAAGATGTTGAAAAGCATGAAAAACAAGTTGCAAACTGACCCATAAGGTACTTGAATGTTTGGCCAAAATTGTTAGTGGCAGTGCTTCTCTCAGCCATCTGAGCTCCATCTTTCCCACTTGTTATCACATGCATGTCCCTAATCTGTTAGCAGTTATGGGAAATCATTGAAGCCCTTAACAAATATGCGACATTTTCAACATGAGAACTCTAATCTGGAGCAAATCAATAACAACAACATTCAAGCCTTTATCACACTATAGTGGGGTCGGCTATATGGATCCTTTGTCGCCATTGTGCCCTATCTTTTGTCATAATCTCACTAATGCCTAAGTACACTCAACTAACCCTAACCTGGAGCAAATCAATAAACCCTAATCTGGAGCAAATCAATAAATCAGAAAAAAAACACTCAACTAAACTAAAAGGAAGAAAATAATATTGGGAATGCAAGAATAACAAACTAAGTTTGACTGTTGTCTGATGCGATCAAATTTAATTTTGGTCTGCTGTGAAAAGATGAGATCTCAAATCCTAATGCACTGTCAGCAGTTCTTTAAGAACCTTTTTCCTGCTTTTTTATTTGTTCAACAAATCAACCACATCCTCTTCGCCGAACTGTGTTTCCTTTGAACCCTACTTATTAAAGGCGCATCAAGGCGCAAATAGGTCACGGAGTTTGGGCACAAGGCTCAAGGCATGCGCCTGACGAAAGCAAGGCGCAACCACATCCATTTTAAATAATCAGCATCAAATATAATTTCACCTTCTCGATCAAATTCTTCATCTATTATACTAATTAATCATTCATTACTATCGTTTATATCTCCGAAAATTAGAATTAATGTGGTCACTTGCATCATATCTAAATCTTAGTGCAGAATTATCTTTTACAAACACTAAATCAATCAAAAAATTATTGAGTTCTTACATTTTTTATTTTCTTGTTTTTGGAAAAAAAATTACAACAAAAAACTCACTCAAGCGCACCTTTTATGTTCTAAAGGCGCAAGCACGAAGGCGCAAACCTCTGAGTCTGGTGAGCCTTAAGCGCGTCGGAGGCGCGCCTTTAACAAAATAGCTTTGAACTGAGCGGGATTATGATCAAGGTCAAAGAACTGTGACCGAAGCTCGTTGGAGTTTAAGAACTTAATCATTTTCTTCGGAATTGTGAGAAAAAATTTGAAAAAAAAAAGGTTGAATCCTTCTAGCTAGATTAGAAGCCAAGTTTTCAGGAAGCCCATTAGGCACAAAGTAATGCATTGTATTGAGAGATGCAAATGTCATTGACATCTAACAATGAAACGTTGAATTAATGTGATGTAACATTTCATAGGCATGCAAGGAATAAAAAAGCGAGAGCAAACAAGATTTTTAATAAACGACAAATAGATAAACGGTGACTAAGGCAAGCTCTGAAATCTAAGGCTCAAGTAAAATTAAGCATAAAACTAAGTTAACAAATGTAGATCAAGCAGAGATAGAGGGGTATACCATAGCCTCTCAGATGCAGTAAATGGAAGCCAGTTGAGGCAGTAGGTCGGAACTATTTGCGAGCAGGAATTGGCACGAACAGAGGACACCTGGAGGAACTCAACTAAGGCAGGTGGTCGGAGTTGTCTCGGCGGGGGTCGAACGGAGCGGGAAGAGGGATTGGAGCTATTGGTCGCTGCTAACGGGGAGCTTGGAATGGGCCGGGGGTTCTGGCAGCACCTGAGGACGACGAGGACAGCATACTGTAGCAGGCTAGGGCTCGTCGAATTGACTAAGGGATGTAAGAGGAGGATTCTTTGGGGACATGTGAGCTTCTTAGCAGCGGTGGCTGCGCGAAAAGAACGATCGACGGCGGTCGGAAGCTGGATAGGCGTGGTCTCGTTGATTCACTGGGCAGACAAAACAGAGAAATGAATTCTCTAGTGAATTATTTTCGGCTCTATTTGCTTGGAAGGAATTGAGATGAGAAATTAAAATTGGCCCGCAGAAATTGAAATTGACTGAAATTGTAGTCAATTGCAATTATGTTGCTCGGCTAAATGCGGGAATTTTGTCGATGGAATTGGAATTAGTAATTTCGTTGTTCGATTGTGTTAGAATTCAATTGATGAAATTAAAATTTTAAATTTAAAACAGCGACAATAATATAAAGCAAGCATACATACACAAATACACATGAATACACACATAAATACACAAAAATACAAATACACATACACATAACACATGATCCTGGTATTGCCTAGGACAATCCAACAGCTCTGATCGAATGAACCCGCTATGAATCCAACAACCCAAATATCCATGTTTTCACTAGTATACAATATACATGAATACAAATTTTTTTGAAACCTAATTCTAGTTCTGGAAACAACAATCATCATCCCAAACACAAAAAAAGGAAGTTGTTAACAGCAAACCTTATTTGACATCACTTTAAATATAACCAACCACAAGAGAAAAAAACATGATTCAATATAATCTAGGAAATATTTTATATTTATTAACAAACATTTACAATAATGGCATCACTTTAGATATTAATTGTATCATGCATTTGCTCCTAACACATCACTCAGAATTTATCAGAACGTAGCAATCATAGCAAAAATAATTTTGTAAATCTGATAATAAGCGTACTTCACTGCAGATGATTAACAAAATAAAACCACTTGTATAAGAAACGGAGTTTATAAGTTTCTTGAACAATTTGATGAAAACCAGCAGAAAAAAACTATCATCAGAAAATAAAAGTTGGGAGTTTGAGCGGGGTCAGGATACCATACAGTGATCGGAGAGCCAGTGTTGAGCACCTTCTGCCCGTGAACAAGTCCCTCCATCCCGTCCATTGCGTTGGTCCTCACCATGCTCTCTGCCAAATGCTGAGCAACCTCCGGAACAAGGCGGATTGGGCAGTAAAACACATCCCGCGTGAGGAAGCAATTAACGGAGTTTAAAGTGGAATAAAATGGAACCTGTGGTCTGTTTGAAAGTGGATAAGAGATTTCGGCGAAACTTTGTGTGGCGATCGAAAAGGTCGGTAATGGAACGCAAGAGATGAGTGGGGGATCTTGGTGACGGCCTGAGCTTTGCAGTCGGCGTGAGAAACTTTGGGAGTTGGCGGCCTGAGCTTTTCAACCCCGGAGATCGATCGGTCGCGGAAACTCGCGGAGAAGAGGGGACTTGCTGGAATCGCGATTTCTGACCTCGCGACGTCGGAAACGGGAGAAATTTTTCGGTCCGGGTTTACTGTTGGAACCAGAACAAATACAAAGAGGTAAATGTATGGGACGTACAAAAGTGTATGTCACATTCCCAAAATGTGTGGGCTCACATGCATTTTAATGGTGATCCAGAGCTCCTGGATTCAGATTTGGAACCGGGGCTTGGACACAATAATTTGCCCGAAAATGGGGGCACTGTTTGGCGCGACTGCAGCAACGGAGAACTCTTGGTCGGAAGTATCGGTGAATAATGACTTATTTTGCAAGCAGAATCTCTGAAACTATTTGGAAAAAAAACTTTTGTTTCAAAAGACAAAATTTATTAAGTTTATTGGCAAAACAGCCTTGAGTTTTCAAAAAAAAAAATTTAAAATTAAACGATAATTAATTAAAACAAATATATAAATTTAGTGTGCATATTAAGCACTCTGATATTCTATTATAAAATAAAATACACTAATTAATATGTTTTACACAAACAAAACTCGTAAGTGTGATCCGTCTCGAACAATCATCAACACTTTCGATTATTGGACGTCAACTGCATAGTAAGTAATGTAATTGTTGAAGCCTGGAAAATTTCTACTTCAAAATTTGGATCAATGCAACCTGAGGTTACCGATCCTGCAATCGTACTCCGCGGATCGGACAGCTAAAAGAGGAGATAGAAAATGACTATAGGCACACCCCAAGTGCTCCAGCAGGGATGTACCGCCACATACCCGGAAGTTTAGGAAAAACTTCCCCTCCGCAACCAAAAGCTGGGTAAGGCACTAGCCAGACATGTACTTGGCGAGTATTCAGCTTTGAGGGACCTCAACCTCTTCCAAAAGTCACATTTCTAGTACCCTTGGGGGCTATTTATAGGCAAATCTGTGAGGGTATGGGCGAGCATCCTGCCTCTGCTAACGAGTATCAAGGGCTACTCGTTCATACTCGCTCTCGCTCAAGCTCACCTCGGCTCACCCAAGCTCGTCTCTGCTCGCTCAAGCTCATCTCTTCTCGTCCAAGCTCGTCTCTGCTCGCCTCTGCTCACTCAAGCTTGCTCAAGCTCGCATCTGCGCGCCTCGGCTCGCCCAAGATCGTCTCTGCTCGTCCAAGCTCGCATATGCTCGCCTCTGCTCATGGAGAGGCTCGCGAATAGTCGTCTTCTTAGGCATTTCTGATCTCGACGAATTACGAGTTATACACAATCTCCGTTTTTCCCGGGCTCGCTCGCGAGGTCGGAAAAACAATGTTGAACCGGTGTTTAGAGAGATCGCGTGTTTGATTCACGCTCACCACACCAAAGTATTGAATCTGGGAAAATCCCTACTCAAAAATTCGGATCAATGCAACCTAAGGTTACTGATCCTGCGATCGAACTCCATGGATCGGATAACTAAAATAGGAGAGAGAATATGACTATAAGCACGCCCCAAGTACTCCAACAGGGAGGTCTCGCCACATACCCGGAAGTTTAGGAGAAACTTCCCCTCCACAACCAAAAGTTGGGCGAGGTATTGGGCAGACATGTACTTGGCGAGTTTCCAGCTTGGGGGGGCCTCAGCTGTAACACCCCTATCCGTCGCATAGCATATAGCAGTAGGTCCGGCCGGGGCCCGACGCCATATACTACGGACAGACCGGTTGGTTACGCGTTGAAACCATACAACCAATCACCAACGTCCTACACAGAGTCATTCTAGCGAAAGCAAATTATTAAGTTGCACAAATTCAAGAACCCTGGCAAGCAGGAATGTCCACTACAGAAGTAACAATAGGAACGAAACTACAAAAGTACCGGCCTTAAGGCCTTACAAGGTTTGCTTAACAAAACATGTCTTACATACTTCGGCTCGCAGGCCGACCATACATGAAATAAACGGAAAGCATAAAAAGGGTTAGGCCTTCGAGGGCCAGCACCGCAACATGGGCTTTAGCCCGCTATTT
Source organism: Platanthera zijinensis (assembly GCA_039513925.1). Taxonomy (NCBI): domain Eukaryota; kingdom Viridiplantae; phylum Streptophyta; class Magnoliopsida; order Asparagales; family Orchidaceae; genus Platanthera; species Platanthera zijinensis. The sequence goes on along the minus strand of CM077097.1, from coordinate 126,527,606 downwards.
TCCGCTCGGCTCCGCAGCACCTGCAAGCACAAACCACCGCCCGGTGGCAAACAAAAACAACGGTCAGCAATGCTGACCAAATTATAACGATCTCGCCCCCAAAATCGGGGCGGCGATGCTCTTTCCCTGCACTTTATTTGTATAGGCAATATATTAATGTGAAAACACATCAACACAGGCGTAGGCTCGCACGGCCACACACCCCGTGCACTCAGGGCACATTCTCGGCGAACCGGCCAACGTCACGTCAATTCAAGCCATAGACGTTCCCAATCCACCACCGCCTCTTGGACGGTCATCCATATGAGCATTTTGCCTTCCTGGCCTTGGTCACGGCAATTTAAGCCATAGACCGCCGAAGACCCTCATCCATGCCAACGGTCCTACCGAACGACATAGACCGGGTACGATTCCGCCTGACCCGTGCTCATATCGCAATGGCAATTTAAGCCATATGCGCAGGTCAAGACTCACCGAGTCCCGTTTCCGCCACAACAATCACATAACCCGGTTATGTTCACGTTGGCTCCCCGACCATCGTGTTGGCAAAACTCGCTTTTGCCCAGTTTTCCGGGTGCACCTTGGAGTTAATCCCCAAGGCTCCCTGATGCAATCTACTACGTAGAAAACTCGAAAAACGTCCAAACACCCGGAGTCTTCCCCGGTTTATATGCAATGCAACATCACCGATCCGGCTCTACTTGTCCGGATAGGCTTCACACACAATGCCTATGTCCGTTTTCGTATACGGACTCTACACAAAGGGGACTTCACATATCTACCCCAAGGAATGCTCCAACTCTTCGCTCACTCGCGAGAGCGGGCTTCCTATGCAAAGGAAAAGAGGGCTTCACATGCCCAAGGATGAGAAATCGTTACCCTTGCATTCTTCCGCGGCGCCATCGAAAACTATACGGTTGGAAAGCACCGCAACGGCGTCGCCTCCGCGGATCAGGACTCGGATCGCGATTCGGAGCTCCGAAGCTCTTCCGGCGGCCGGATCTTGGACTCCTCCACCAAACTTGCTCTCCCCTCTCTCTAAAACTTAGAGAGAGATTATCCAAGAGAAATAAGGGTTTCAAAACCCTATTCCCGGCTAAAACCACCCAGGAGCAGCCCCCCACCGTCGGATCCAAAGCCAAGGAAGCGAACGGCCCGAATTAAATCCAAAAATCATAAAATCTGGGCCGAACACGAGTTGGCACACGGCCGTGTGCCTGGCCGTGTAGCTCATTCGTCGTCTCGACCCAAATTGAAAACCAGCACACGGCATGTGACACGGCCTCCGACATGCCCGTGTCGCCTGCGACACGCCCGTGTCGGGACCCGTGTCACGCCCCCCCGTGTGCAATAAATCACCAGTTTGGAGTCAGAGGGGTACACGGCTTGGTGACACGGCATCGGACACGCCCGTGTCAAACCGGACACGCCCGTGTTCGTGCCCGTGTCACTACCCGTGCACCCAACCGCACAGCACAGGTGTGACACGGCCTGGGACACGCCCGTGTCCTAGGCCGTGTTCCACCACACGACCATCGTCGACCTGAACTGGTCGACGACACGGCTCGAGCTCGACACGCCCGACACGGCCTCCGACACGCCCGTGTCACCTGCACCAAAAACCCGACTTGGCCCAAAAACGATCCCCGTCGCTCCTACAACAATTTGGGGTGTTACATCAGCTTCTTCCATAAGTCTCATTTTTAGTACCCCTAGGGGGCTATTTATAGGCAAATCTAGGGGGTATAGACGAGCATCATGTCTCTGCTGGCGAGTATCAAGGGCTACTTGCTCATGCTCGCGAGGTACTCGCCCATACTCACCCAAGCTCGCCTCAACTTGCTCAAGTTTGCCTATGTTCGCCTCTGCTTGCCTCGGCTCGCCCAAGCTCGCCTCGCCTTGCCCAGGCTCACCTCTACTCGCTCAGACTCGCCTCTACTTGTCCAAACTCACCTCTGCTCGTGGCGAGGTCAGTGAATAGCAATCTCCTTAGGCATTTCTGATCTCGGCAAATTGTGGGTTATGCACAATCCCCGCTTTTTCCAGACTCACTCGCGAGATTGGAAAAATAATGTTGAACTCGTAGTTCAAAGAGAAGGAGCTAGACGATATGTTGCGTGGGGCCCTTCCCAGAAGTGGAGCTCAACTGAAGGAGGAAAGAATGTCAACACCTCCCAGGAGAAGAACTCAACTGAAGGAGGTGGAGAAGAAGTCGACATCTCACAGGAATAAGCTCAACTAGAGGTGGAGAGAATATCAACAACTCGCATGAGCCGAGCTCAACTAGAGGTGGAGAGAAGGTCGACACCTGTCAAAAGATAACTCAACTGGAGGTGGAGAGAAGGTCGACACTCGCAGGAGCCGAGCTGAACTGGAGGTGGAGAAAAGGTCAACACCTGTCAGGAGGAAGCTTAACTGGAGGTGGAGAGAAGGTCGACAGCTCGCAGGAGCCGAGCTCAACTGGAGGTGGAGAGAAGGTCGACACATGTCAGGAGGAAGCTCGACTAGAGGTGGAGAGGTCGACAGCTCCCAAGAGCCGGGCTCAACTGTAGGGGGAGAGAAGTCACACTCAGGGGGTAAGTAGTCGATATGTAGGAGAGAAGCTCGTGCAGGGACTCGGACTAAGACAATACCACACTCGATGACTTTCCATCAGTGTTGAGATCACTCATCGGGCTACTTAAGAACTGGACAAAGAATTAGATGACAAAAGGTCTCAATTTATGGGAGGGACGATCCTCTCCCTAACGAGGTGGAGAATCAGCATCGAATCCTCTTCTAATAATACCCATAGTCGGATGAGAAGTGCATTCGGGGAATTGTCGGCCAACATGCAAGGGGGCAGCTGATCTCGATCAGCATTGCAGAGGCTTGAACTTAGGAGGTGGCAAGTCCCGATGCAGTGTCCCATCATCCGCCCAAAGTACTATCGGTAAAGGGAAATGGCTCTCGGGAGGTCTTGCAGGACACACACGCTCGAGGCATCCATCCTTTTCTACCTAGCAAGGAACTGAGGGGACCCAAAGATAGTGAATGATAGTCGAGGGGTGTCTCAAGACGCACACTCTCGAGGCCTCCGTCCTATTCCAGATTCTCACCTCCTGGAATGCCTTCGCTTAGTCGCTTTCCAAAGCACGGTGGGTTATCCCACCTAAGTAACAACAAAGACACATCCTGCATCGCAAGGAAAAAGACACCAAGAGTGGTCTTTAGTCTTTTCAAAGACCGAGGATGCCGTTAACAAGGGATCACTTTGCGAGGTCGACCTTTTATCGAGCTTAGAGTTTGGCGTCCTAACCTGTTCCTGATAGTCCCTCCAGTCGGAGAAGAGGTGCAATTTGGGGTAGCTAGACAAACATACAAGGGGGGAGCTGATTTCGACAGTCAATGCAGGGGCTTAGTCTTACAAGGACGCTTTAAATCCCGACACACCATCTCATCATCCACCCGGGGTTTTTTAGAAGAACCAGGTCGGATGCAAGTTTCCCAAACCGATTGTAAAGATTGACTTCACTATTTCTAGCTATCTTGAAACACTTCTTAAAAATAAAGACAACCCGCTCAATCTTGTGTTTCAGGGGGCGAGGAAATTAAAGCGAACAACTTTGTACATTGTGGAAAGCGTACCTTTTTTTGTTATGGATATAACCTTTTCAGGTCATCGTCGCTCTGAGTGTTAGAGAGATATCTTTTCTAGTATCAGAGCTGCATGGTTGCTGAAGGAATGACCTCGCGTGTATGGGATTCACGGAATTGAAGCAAACACCAAAGTTGTTAAAGCGTTCACGAGTATGAACTCGTGAAATTAAATGAGAGCACCATAGATGTTGAAGTGATAACCTCGCAGAATTGAAGATAACACCCTATCTGTCGAAGCAATGACCTCGCGAGTATAGAACCCGCGGAATTCAAGGAGAGTACCATAGTTGTTGAAGTGATAACCTCGCGGGTATGGAACTCACAGATTTGAAGATAGCACCCAGTAAGCGTGAAGATCATCACGAGTAGGAGCTCGCAGAATACTGCCTTGAAGAAGTCATGAGTAAGCCGCCTCATGAAATGTAAGCTCTTGGTGAAGATCATCGCGAATGGGAGCTCGCAGAACACAACATATGTTTTTCCTTAGTAGTGAACTCGTCGTGAATTGTCTTGTTTGTTACTCATACAAAAAGTACTCACGGGATTTACCAAACCATCTGTAAGCATGAACATGTATGAAAAACACCATATTGAAGAAGGAAAAGATTAAGTCGGGGTAAGTGTCCCTTTTGACACTAGACCCCCTACGCAGAGGTTTTGGGGCAGATTCTGAGCTCTCCCGACCTTGCGAGTATGTCACTTGCAAAACTCGCTTATGGGCGACTAACAAAGATACTCGCCTCTTTGAAGCCGCCAATCCCGCCTATACTCGCCTATTGGCGGGTATAAAGTAATCCGTCCCTTTGAAGTCGTCAATCCCACTTATACTCACATATGGGAGAGTAACAGGGAATCTGAAGTCGCTAATTCCGGTGTCGACCGCTAGAACTTGAAGACTGGAACTCGTTGCCTTGAAGTCGTCATCCCATATATACTCGTTTGTATATCGTCATTTGCAACTCGCCCCTGTGAACTCTTATGCATATTCTCGCCTAGGGTTGTTGCCATATGGAAACCGCCTATGGGCGAGTAATAAGGGAACTCGGCAACCTACGAGTAGGACAATTAAGGAGGTCGCGATCTGAAACTTGCTTATGAGCGAATAATAGGGAAGCTCGCCCCACGAAGCCGCTGAGCTTGAAAGTTGCCAACTTAAAGTCGCCTCTGAGCGAGTAACGAGAAAACTCGCTCAACTTGCCGAGAACTCACCCACCTTATCGAATGCTCGCGAGTTACTCTCTTTGGTCTCCAGCTCGTCGTCTTAAGCTATGAAGTCTTCTCGCAAAAATTTCTTCCTCGGCTATGATCCGCGCTCACCGCACCAAAGTGCTGAAGCCGGGAAAATCCCTATTCCAAAATTTAGATAAATGTAGCCTAAGGTTACTGATCCTGCGATCGAATTTCACGGCTCAGACAAAAGCACACCCCAAGTGCTCCAGCAGGGAGGTCTCACCATATACCCGAAAGTTTTGGAGAAACTTCCACTCCACAACCAAAAGCCGGGCGAGGTACTAGACAGACATGGACTTGGCGAGTATCCAACTTGGGGGGACCTCAACCTCTTCCAAAAGTTTCATTTTTAGTACCTCTGGGGGCTATTTATAGGCAAATCTGGGGGTGGGGGTATAGGCAAGCATTTTGTCTCTATTAACAAGTATAAAGGGCCACTCGCCCATACTCGCAAGGCACTCGCCCATACTCGCTCAAGCTTGCCTTAACTCGTCCAAGCTCGCCTCTACTCGCATGTGCTCGCCTCGGCTCGCCCAAGCTCGTCTCAGCTCACCCAAGCTCTTCTCTGCTCGCCCAAGCTCGTCTTTGCTCGCCTCTGCTCACCTCGGCTCGTCCAAGCTCGCCCAAGCTCGTCTATGCTCGCCCAAGCTCGCATATGCCCACCTCTACTTGTGGCGTGGTTCACGAATAGCCGTCTCCTTAGGCATTTCTGATCTCAACAAATTACGGGTTATACAATAATTAATCAATTTTATAATTTTATATGTAATATAGCTTACAAAGTTTTACGGCTCAAAGTATTTTACATGTGATATTTCATCTGTTAATCTGTTATGAAGTCTCTGATGTTCAATATTTCAGTCACTCTCGTTCCTTCAAAAGTAGTAGGTGTGATATTATTGTTCTTGGACGATTGTTTGGTCGCAGAACGCAGGCCTCTGCATGAACATAGCTTTTGTTTCCATCGCATACATAAAACTCGGGGTCTGAATGCGATGGATATCTTCTAATGAAGTTATGTCGCGTCATCGTAGCCACCACAATGACACACTGTTTTGAAAAAATAAACGGAGGTCTTTTGCTAAGTATGACCCACTTTTTCTTCCATACACTGAAGCTTCTTTTCGATCACACTACGAAGCGAGGAGTATGTTGTACAATCCCATATTCGCTGGGTGGGACCCGGAGACTTCACTGGGGGATTGGGCTAGCCTCAGGCTAGCCTTGGGTTAACCCTAAGGGATACTGGTGGAGTTCTCGTCCTTAAAGGCTCCCGCCTGGCGGTGGGCGATATCGTTCGCGCCACGACAGGCTTCGGGTCCAAAGCCAGAGGAGCTTCCGCCCTGAAGGAGCTCCCGCCAAGGGCAGGCGAAAGCTGGGGAAACCAGAGCAGAAAGTCGAGCTCCCGGCAGGAGAGATCGTCGACCGACCAGAGCAGAAAGTCGAGCTCCCGGCAGGAGAGATCGTCGACTGACCAGAGCAGAAAGTCGAGCTCCCGGCAGGAGAGATCGTCGACCGACCAGAGCAGATGGCTTGATTACGGAAGCTCCCGCCTTAGGGAAAGCTCCCGCCCAGGGCAGGCGAGAAGGCCTTAGGTGAGCCTTCATTCGCAATGGCATCATGACCACCTAGCGCGAGAACCTTCCTGGCAGGAGCTCTCGCCAAGGCAGGCCTAGAGGGGACCCAGCGAGAGCCTTCTAGGCCGGGGGTCTCGCCAAGTGGGCCCACGGGGTGGGACCCGGAGTCCAGAGGAGATTATTTTATTATTATCCCGAGGCAAAATTACCCAAATGCCCTTGGGATGACAGCGGGATTTGGCTATTGGCAGACCCTTCAGGGGTATTTCAGTATTTTCAGGTCAAAGGAAGACTATAAAAAGACCCATAGGGGCTCTTTGGAAGGCAGGCTTTCATTACTCTCCAACTCTAGTGCCTTCTGAGGAGCTCCCAGCCCAGCATTTGGCTTTGGAGGGGAAGCTCTCAGAGATCTTCCGGGTGTGTGGAGGGACCTCCCAGCTGAGGCTTTGGGTCTGTTTTAGGACCTTAGCAGCCAGTCAGGGGTCGAGATTTGAGAGAAGTAGGCGTCGGCAGCACTTTGGTTCGTGAACATTCGTTGAGGTCATTTTTGGCTTCAACAGTTCTGGTGCGGTGAGCGTGGAAGCAGTCGGTGTAAGAAAATCTCGAGTTAAGTCCCATGACAGGAGGCGAAGGTGAAGGATCAGGCGCAGGAGGATCCCCCACCCGGGTGGACGATGCGACGAAGAAGATGTTCGAGGACTTCAGGCGAGAGGTCATGCAGACGATTAGCTTGGCCTTCTCGGCAAGGAATGAGTGAGAGACGCCACAGGTTCCGGTGGAGGTGGTTCCGCTGTTAGGCGAGAACGCTCCAGGGCAGCGCCCCGGGAAGGAGGTCCCGGTGGAGGCAGGCGAGAGGGACGTAGCCGCGCGGGAGCTTTTCCCAGGCCAACATCCCGAGAAGGAGCTTCCGGCGGATCTGGGCGAGAAGGAGGCGACGGTGCGGGAACTCTTCCCCGGGCATGGTCTCGTGGATCGGTCCAGCCAACCGAGGTCGCGAGACGGGCCTTCTCGGAAGGCGGGAGGCGAGACCCCCTTTAGTGAGCTCATTGTCTCGGCTCCAGTGCCGGAGGGGTTCCGGGAGCCGGACATGACCTACTACACCGGGAAGGATGACCCGGTTCAGCACGTGCAGTGGTTTGAGGACGTGGTGTCCATCAGACAAATGTCGGATGCCTTCAAGTGTAGGATTTTTGCCATCACTCTGAAAGAGAAGGCCAGGGACTGGTTCCACCAGTTGCCGGCGAGTTACATCTACAACTTTGAGGATCTGCGCAGGGGTTTTCTGTTGAGGTTCTCAACTTCGAAGAAAAGGAAGAGGGAGGCTGAGTGCATGTTCGCAGTGAGGCAGAAGCCGGAGGAGACGCTGGGTCACTATGCGGACCGTTTCCAAGAGGAGGTTCTCTTGGTCCAGGAGGTCCCAGGGTATGCGCTGATGCTTGCCTTCACCCTGGGGCTGAGACCAGGGTTTTTCAGCATGGAGTTGAAGAGGGTGCCCCCTCTCTCTTTTGAGGAGCTCATGGAGAGGGCGGCGAAGGAGATAGACTTTGAGAGGGCAAACCCTGCGTTTGCGAGGAAGCTGGCCAGGTTGGCCGAGGATGATGTGAAGGAGCCGGTAGTGGGAAGGCAGAGAGAGCAGAGGGAGCAGAGGGAGCCGAGGGAAGATAGGAGAAGAGAAGAGCCCCGAGGGAAGGGACAACAGTATGGGGGGGGCCAGGGAGCCGAACAACCGACTGGGTTAGAGGCCTCAGGAGGGTCGCCCCCAGGGCCAGGGAGGACTTCTGGGAAGAGATAACTTCCGGGAGCAAAGAAGGCTGGAGCAGGGAGGATGGCGACAAGGACCAAGGGGTCATTTCCCGCCGCCGCAGGAGGCCATGGAGGTGGGAAGAGGAAGAGGAGGAAGAATTCGGGGAGCCGGAAGAAGGGGAGGAGGAGAAGGAAGAGGGGGCAGGGTGGCGTTGCCCTATTGTGACTTCCACCAGGAGAAAGGTCACGCAACGGCCATCTGCCCAGAGTTTCTGGAGATAAGAGGGGCCAGAGGGGCCGGGAGGCAAGATCCGCCTGTAAGGATCGTTGAAGTGCAGCAAGAAGAGGCTGAGGACAGGTGTGAAGACAGGGTTGACGTGGGGACCCGAGGAGGGATCGGAGTGATCCATGGGGGAGTGGGGATCGAGGCAACCTGCAAGGGGAGCCTTCAAACCATGTTCCGCCGAGGGGTCGCCTCAACCTCCCTGGCTCCCCCCCAGAGGAGAAGATCACCTTCTCATCCGCGGATATGCCAGACTACGAGGATCCGTTCTGCGACGCGCTTGTGATCCAGACAGCGGTAGAAAACTACACCGTCTCCCGGATACTGGTGTATAACGGGAGCTCAGTGAACGTGATCTTCAAGAAGGCCTTCGACGAGATGAGGGTGGAAGGAAAAAGGGTCCTGACTTCTGATGGACCGCTCTTTGGTTTCTCCGGAGAAAGGAAAGAAGTGGAAGGGGGAGTGGGCCTACATGTGAGGCTTGGGGGCGTCTCACGGAACTGTCGGTTCGTGATCGTAGACGCCCCGAGTAGTTACAATGCCATCTTTGGACGTCCCCTCATCAGCGCCTTTCGCTGCGTGCCCTCCTCATACCACCAATGCCTCAAGTTCAACAATGGAGGGGTGCAGGTTAGGATCAGGGGGGATCCGAAGATGGCAAGGCAGTGCTATGTGACGGCGGTTAACACTGTGTCGTGGATGGCGGAGGCAGAGGAGTTGGAGAAGGAGATGGTTGAGCAGGAAGGAGTTGAGGAAGGGGAGATAAGCCTGGGAGAGGCGATGGAGGTTGTTGAGGAGATGGCGGAAGTGGAGGAGATTGGCCTAGAAGAGGCGAGAGGAGTGACGGATGAAGAAGAGCAGAGGCAGGAGGAGAGCCTGGAGGAGGCGACGAAAGTTGATGAGGTTGGGGGAGAGGAGCTCGAGTTTGAGCAGGAAGAGGCAAGGGTAAGTTGGGAGCGGTCGGGGCTGGAGCCGGCCGAAGAAGTGGTGGAGATGGAGGTGCTTACAAGAGCGGGGGAGGTGCAAAGGGTTCGGATCAGCGGAGGCTTGAGCCTCGAGGATCAGGAGCAGATGCGAGCCTGCATCCAAAGCAACGTCGACATCTTCGCTTGGAGCGCGGCAGACATGTCGGGCATCGACGCGGACGTGGCCTGTCATCGCTTGAACCTGGATCCCAGAGCCCGCCCCATACGCCAAAAGATGAGGGCCATCGCCACCAAGCTAGAAGCCCCCATCCGAGAGGAGGTCAAAAAGCTCCTGGACGCAGGCTTCATTTCAGAGATCCAGTATCCAGGCTGGATCTCCAACGTGGTAATGGTAAAAAAGGGAGGAGGAAAATGACGCATGTGTATTGATTTTTCTTTATTAAATAAATCATGTCCCAAGGATTGCTACCCCTTGCCTCGAATCGACGCGCTAGTGGACTCAGCCGTCGGTTTTTCTCTTATGAGTTTTTTAGATGCATTTTCAGGTTACCATCAGATCCGGATGCACCCTCCTGATGTCAAGGATGTTTCCTTCATCACAAGAGAGGGATGCTTCAGCTATAAGATGATGCCCTTCGGGTTGAAGAACGCAGGGGCAACGTACCAACGCATGATGGATCGAATCTTTCGAGATCAAAGGGGAAGGAACCTGGAGGTCTACGTGGACGACCTCATGGTCAAGAGTAAGTGTGTTGATTCCCACTTGCGGGACTTGGAGGAAACGTTTGCCACCCTGCGAAGGTCCAAGATGAGGTTGAACCCCTTGAAGTGCGTCTTCGGGGCTAGTCGCGGTAAATTCCTCGGACACCTCTTGACTCCCGCGGGGGTAGAATCTAACCCCGATAAGGTTAAGGCTATTCTAGACCTGGAATCACCTCGCAGTGCCAAAGAGGTCCAGCGCTTGACCGGGAAGTTGGCCGGGCTAAGCAGATTCCTCTCTCGGTCAGGGGATAGGTGTTCCTCTTTCTTTAAAGTGCTTCGTGGTAACCAAGTATTCGAATGGACGGCCGAATGTGAAGAGGCATTTCAGGGGCTGAAAAGGCAACTCTCCCAAGCTCCGTTACTTCAAAGCCCGAAGGAAGGGGAGGACCTAGCCTTGTATCTCGGAGTGGGGGGAGAGGCAGTGAGCTCCGTCTTGGTTAGGGAGGAGGGGAAGAAACAGTTACCCGTCTATTATGTCAGCCGAATCTTAAAAAAGGTGGAGCTCCAATACCCTATTCTAGAGAAGCTAGCATACGCCTTGGTCGTCTCGGCTAGGAAGCTCCGCCCTTACTTTCAGGCGCACTCGATTAGGGTGGTAACCGGTCATCCTCTTCGCAAGGTCTTTGAGGGGGTGGAGCATTCCGGAAGGTTGGCAAAGTGGTCACGAGCTAAGCGAGTTTGACATTTCTTTCGTCCCGAGGCTCTCCATCAAAGCCCAGGCCGTGGCGGACTTTTTGGCGGATTATGTCACCGAGGCCGAGGAAGAAGAGTCGAGGCCGTCGGAGGCATGGAAAATGATGGTCGATGGAGCCTCAGGAAGGCACTCCCTGGGAGGAGGTGTGGTGCTGGTAAGTCCACAAGGGGTTACCATAGAGCAAGCAGTGGCCTTCCACTTCCCTGTAACCAATAATCAGGCGGAGTACGAAGCCGTGATAGCCGGTCTCCGACTGGCAAAGGAGTTGGAAATTCAGGATGTGGAGGCCTTCACAGACTCAATGGTGGTGGCATCGCAGATCCGAGGGGAGTTCGAGGCCCGGGAGCCTACCCTCGCGAGATATCTATCAAAGGTAAGAACTATCATTGGAGGTTTCCGTTCTTTTTCTATTCAACATGTTCCCAGGGAGGAAAGCACGGCAGCTGACCGATTAGCAAAGTTCGGGCCTCGGGGTGGAGGTACCTTAACCGAACTATTTCGGCCAGCCATTGAAGAGGGGGAGTTGATGGAGGTATGTCAGCGGTCCTCATGGATAGATCCGTTGGTGACCTTCTTGACCACAGGAGAACTGTCGGAAGAAGTCAAGGATGCAAAGAGCTTCAGGCACAAGGCGGCTCATTACCTGATGTTGGAAGGGAGCTTGCATCGGAAGATGTTGTCAGGACTCCTCGCGAGATGCGTGACCGAGGAGGAAGTCCCAAGGATCCTGGAAGAGGTGCATTCTGGAGAATGCGGCAGTCATTCAGGGGGAAGGACATTGGAAGCAAGGGTGATAAGGCAAGGATATTTCTGACGGACTTTGAGGAAGGATACCGCTGAGTTCGCAAGGAGGTGTCGGAAGTGCCAAGTACATGCTCCCCTCCAGCTCTTGCCCGCCCAAAGGCTTCGAAGCATCACGATGCCATGGCCCTTCGCCATTTGGGGAATGGACCTGGTTGGACCCTTCCCTCCAGCTAGCGGGCAGAGGAGGTTCCTCCTAGTTATGATTGACTACTTCTCCAAGTGGTTGGAGATCAAGCCTTTAGCCAAGGTAACCTCCCAGGTCATCAGGAACTTCGTTTGGGGGGAAATCATTTGCAGGCACGGATTGCCCCAAGCGATAGTGACAGACAACGGTCCTCAGTTTGCCAGTGAAGAATTCATCAGTTTCTGCACCCAATTGGGGATTGACCTCAGGTTCGCCTCTGTCCATCATCCTCGGAGCAATGACCAGGTGGAGGCGGCAAACAAGATCATTGTCAACTTGCTCAAAAAGAAGGTGGAGAACCTGAAGGGTAACTGGGTGGAACAGCTCCCTTCCGTTCTGTGGGCCTTGCGAACGACTCCGAACACGGCCACAGGGGAGACCCCCTTCAAGCTCTCTCATGGGTGTGAGGCTGTCCTCCCGGTGGAGTTCGAGGTTCGGTCCCCAAGGGTCGCGGCCGCAGCCGAGGGAAGCGAAGCTGGGAGGTTGGAGAATGAGGAAGGGTTGCGCCTCTCATTAGATATGGTGGAAGAGCTGCGGGATGTTGCCGCCATCAGGCAAGAAGAAGTAAAACGGCGAATGGCTCGGTACTTCAATAAGCACATCAGAGTCAAGCAATTCGCCGAGGGGGATCTAGTACTGAAAAAGGTCGACGCTGCAGGAAGGTCGGCCGTGGTTGGTAAGCTCAACCCTAGCTGGGAAGGGCCTTATATAGTAGAGAAGGCTCTGGCTAACGGAGGCTACTATCTCCAGGATGCGGAGGGAAGGACCTTGAGTCACACCTGGAATGGTGATGACCTGAAGCGCTTCTACCCGTAAGGGGAAAGAAGGATTGTAATGTTGTAAACAACTATTGCATTTTCAATAAGTTTATTTCAGAATATTGACTATCTCTGAGTATGCAATCTTTATGTTTTTAGTTTTGGCCGGCTATGACTCCTCATCTCAATGATGGAATAGGCCTGGTTGAAAGAATCTTCATCAACACCCCGAGCTCGGCTCGGCCTCAGGTAGACCCGCTGCGCAGGCTCTCATCTAGCTGGCAGGTCCGAAGGCTCGCCTGTAGGGGAGAGGTTTGGTTATCTTCATCAACACCCCGAGCTCGGCTCGGCCCCAGGTAGACCCGCTGCGCAGGCTCTCATCTAGCTGGCAGGTCCGAAGGCTCGCTTGTGGGGGAGAGGTTTGGTTATCTTCATCAACACCCCGAGCTCGGCTCGGCCCCAGGTAGACCCGCTGCGCAGGCTCTCATCTAGCTGGCAGGTCCGAAGGCTCGCCTGTGGGGGAGAGGTTTGGTTATCTTCATCAATACCCCGAGCTCGGCTCGGCCCCAGGTAGACAAGCTGCGCAGGCTCTCATCTAGCTGGCAGGTCCGAAGGCTCGCCTGTGGGGGAGAGATTTGGTTATCTTCATCAACACCCCGAGCTCAGCTCGGCCCCAGGTAGACCCGCTGCGCAGGCTCTCATCTAGCTGGCAGGTCCGAAGGCTCGCCTGTGGGGGAGAGGTTTGGTTATCTTCATCAACACCCCGAGCTCGGCTCGGCCCCAGGTAGACCCACTGCGCAGGCTCTCATCTAGCTGGCAGGTCCGAAGGCTCGCCTGTGGGGGAGAGGTTTGGTTATCTTCATCAACACCCCGAGCTCGGCTCGGCCCCAGGTAGACCCGCTGCGCAGGCTCTCATCTAGCTGACAGGTCCGAAGGCTCGCCTGTGGGGGAGAGGTTTGGTTATCTTCATCAACACCCCGAGCTCAGCTCGGCCCCAGGTAGACCCGCTGCGCAGGCTCTCATCTAGCTGGCAGGTCCGAAGGCTCGCTTGTGGGGGAGAGGATTGGTTATCTTCATCAACACCCCGAGCTCGGCTCGGCCCTAGGTAGACCCGCTGCGCAGGCTCTCATCTAGCTGGCAGGTCCGAAGGCTCGCCTGTGGGGGAGAGGTTTGGTTATCTTCATCAACACCCCGAGCTCAGCTCGGCCCCAGGTAGACCCGCTGCGCAGGCTCTCATCTAGCTGGCAGGTCCGAAGGCTCGCCTGTGGGGGAGAGGATTGGTTATCTTCATCAACACCCCGAGCTCGGCTCGGCCCCAGGTAGACCCGCTGCACAGGCTCTCATCTAGCTGGCAGGTCCGAAGGCTCACCTGTGGGGGAGAGGTTTGGTTATCTTCATCAACACCCCGAGCTCGGCTCGGCCCCAGGTAGACCCGCTGCGCAGGCTCTCATCTAGCTGGCAGGTCCGAAGGCTCGCCTGTGGGGGAGAGGATTGGTTATCTTCATCAACACCCCGAGCTCGGCTCGGCCCTAGGTAGACCCGCTGCGCAGGCTCTCATCAAGCTGGCAGGTCTGAAGGCTCGCCTGTGGGGGAAAGGTTGGCTCTTGCGATACTTTGTTCTTAGCCACTTCTACGACACCCCGAGCTCGGCTCGGCCCCAGGTAGACCCGCTGCGCAGGCTCTCATCAAGCTGGCAGGTCCGAAGGCTCGCCTGTGGGGGAAAGGTTGGCTCTTGCGATACTTTGTTCTTAGCCACTTCTACGACACCCCGAGCTCGGCTCGGCCCCAGGTAGACCCGCTGCGCAGGCTCTCATCAAGCTGGCAGGTCCGAAGGCTCGCCTGTGGGGGAAAGGTTGGATCTTGCGATACTTTGTTCTTAGCCACTTCTACGACACCTCGAGCTCGGCTCGGCCCCAGGTAGACCCGCTGCGCAGGCTCTCATCAAGCTGGCAGGTCCGAAGGCTCGCCTGTGGGGGAAAGGTTGGCTCTTGCGATACTTTGTTCTTAGCCACTTCTACGACACCCCGAGCTCGGCTCGGCCCCAGGTAGACCCGCTGCGCAGGCTCTCATCAAGTTGGCAGGTCCGAAGGCTCGCCTGTGGGGGAAAGGTTGGCTCTTGCGATACTTTGTTCTTAGCCACTTCTACGACACCCCGAGCTCGGCTCGGCCCCAGGTAGACCCGCTGCGCAGACTCTCATCAAGCTGGCAGGTCCGAAGGCTCGCCTGTGGGGGAAAGGTTGGCTCTTGCGATACTTTGTTCTTAGCCACTTCTACGACACCCCGAGCTCGGCTCGGCCCCAGGTAGACCCGCTGCGCAGGCTCTCATCAAGCTGGCAGGTCCGAAGGCTCGCCTGTGGGGGAAAGGTTGGCTCTTGCGATACTTTGTTCTTAGCCACTTCTACGACACCCCGAGCTCGGCTCGGCCCCAGGTAGACCCACTGCGCAGGCTCTCATCAAGCTGGCAGGTCCGAAGGCTCGCCTGTGGGGGAAAGGTTGGCTCTTGCGATACTTTGTTCTTAGCCACTTCTACGACACCCCGAGCTCGGCTCGGCCCCAGGTTGACCCGCTGCGCAGGCTCCCATCAAGCTGGCAGGTCCGAAGGCTCGCCTACGGGGGATAGGTGGAGTCCTTGACTTTTTGATCCTTGGTTCTTGGTTGGTAGTTACTACGTTACAACGAGCTCGGCTCGAACCCCGGTAGACCCGCTGCGCAGGCTCCCATATATGCTAGCAGGTCCGACGGCTCGCCGGTGGGGTAGGGGTTTAATTGGTCGGAAAAATATGTGAGCAGGGCCCTGGCCTAGACCGGAGGCAAGGCCCTAAAGGTCTCGGCTCAGAGGTCTCAGCCAGTAAAGGCCTCGGTTTGGAGGTCTCGGCCAGTAAGGGTCTCGACTCAAAGGTCTCGACCAGTAAAGGTCTCGGTCAAAGGGGGCTCTCGCAAAAGGAGGCTCCCGGCGGACCTGGGCAGGATGACTTAATTGACGACGCGAGGTTCCCGCCTAACTGATCTCTATGAAAGATTACCCTAAAGAGACTAAGGGTCTCGGCGGAAGCTCGCGCGGAAGCCATTCGGCTGAATAATATACTTTCAAACACACACTGACAATGAAAGATGAAACATTTCTTTACATAAAATTAATTACAAAAGTCGGAGCCTCTCGCTCATTACAAAAGAAACAAAAAGAAAAAAGAAGCTTAGGGGGACGCGCTGTAACTCCCGCTGGTGCTCTCGCTTGAATCATCGCCAGAGCTCGCTTCAGATGTCTCGCCAGCGGCGGTAGAAGACCTCGGGATGTCTGAGGGAGGCGAGTCCGGCGCGCCCGGAGGTTTGGGAACTGGATCGTAGAGCCAAGGAAGGAGTTGGCGAGCGTCGATGGTCGCGCCATCCTCCCGAAGCAGCTTGACGTCTCGCAGCGTCTCGAGCGTCAGCTTGACGGTTGCCTGTGCGTTGGCTTGCAGCAGCTTGTCAACGTCGTACTCCGAGAGGTAACGGCTCCGCAGCCTCGCATCTAGCTCCGAAGGCGGGACCTTCGCCATCTCAGCGCGAAGCTGTTCCCTCAGGAGGACGCTCTCGCAGCGCGCGTTGGCCAGCTCTGCGCGAAGCTCCTTGACTTGGGCAGAATCCTGTGAAAAAAAAGAGTTCAGTATGGAAACATCGCACAGTCGTAACTTTGAGAAACGAGAGCAAGGGTTCAGGAGGGTCTCGCTTACCTCGGTCGCGGGGCGTAGAGACAGCGCCAGTCGAGCATCCGCAAGCTCCTGTTGAGCTCTCGCGAGTTCTTCTCCCGCGGTGTGCGCTCGAGCCACCGCATCCTCCCTTGCCTTGCGCATATCGGTGAAATTCTTGTCGAGGGTGATGCTTCGGCGCGCACACATATGCGCAAGCTCGAACCCGCGCAATAGAGCCCGGATGGCATCGAAGGCTAGAAGGCGGGTGGACATCTGGTCAAACACGCTGGCATCCTCTCGGCTGTAAAGGCCATATCCAAGCGCGAAGGCTTCGCCAGTCACATCTTCCCCCTCCGCCCAACTGGGAAGGAGCGTCGTAACCTTGATTGAGTTTGACTCGGGGTCCCATTCCATCTGAGGCTTCCCCTCCGCGTCGGCGTACTTCATGGCGAAACCAAAGTTCCTGTGCCCTTTTGGCACCTCCCGGGGCGGAGCTCGGCCGGGGGTTCCGGCGGCGAGCACTTCTCCCCCGGCCTCGCTTACGGCCGGTGGGTTCCCGGTGGAAGCCTCGGCGCGGCTCTTGGCGGCGGCATCCATCTCGCTGGCCCTTTGGAGGATCGCTTCGAAGGAGCTGCCTGCGGGAAGGGGTTGGACAGGCGAGACGGCCGGGGCTTTCCCCTTCTCGAGAGCAGATGGTTTGGGCCTCTTCAGCGTTCGGAGAGGAGGAAGGGCGACCTTCCGCTTCTTGGCTGGTGGCGGCAAAGGAGGGGCTGGATCGTTTCGGCAGGCGCTGGCGCTAGCTTCCGCGAGCGCAAGGGAGCCTCTCGCGGCCAGACCCTCGACACCCCGGCCTTCAGCGAAGGGTTGGCGCAGAGGGACCTCCCGCTCTCCTACAAAGTTAAAACACTTCAGCGCAAGAAGATCTTTGATAAAAGAAGGAATCTGAAGCGAGACCGTACCTTCGCCCGAGTGAACGAGTGGGAGGGATTCGACATCTCGCCTGAGGTAGGGAACATCGAACTCCTTGGTTCCAAAGAATTCCAGGATTGCGCTCTCGCGCGATCCCAGAGTAGGCGGTTTGTAGGCAGCGTCCTCGTACTGAACGGGCTGAAGCGGGACGTTGCCGAAGTCCCCGCTGACATAAACGAATTTCTCGCCCCAGTGATGGTGCTTGTTGGCGAGACCGGTAACCTCGAGCAGTTGCCCGGAGAAGAAAACCACCCCTCCCTTGGCGCGGAAGTTGAATAGCTTCCGGAAGATGGGCAAACTGAACTCGATCCTCTCGGATCGCATATAGCATATGAATGCTATAAGGATCGCGACTGAGTTCGGGTTCAGTTGGGCGGGAACCACCCCATAGTACCGAAGAGCAAGCCAAACCTCCGGCCAAAGGGGAAGGCGGAAGCCCACCTCGAAATGCTCGAGGGGGATGGCGAGTTCTCCCGCCTCCGAAGTATTCACCTTATCGTGATTACCCGGGTTCCGCGCCGAGAAGCCAGCGGGAATATAGCGGTCAACGATCAGGTTATATTCGTCTAGGGTGAGCTTGCAGGAAGGGAAGAGGTGTTTTTGGAAAGCTTCCGCGCAGTGGGCGCGACCCTTGTTCTCGCCAGGCATGGTGGGTTCGCGAGTGAGAGCGAGAGCTGAAAAAAGGTCGAAGCGGAAGCAAGAACGCGAGAGAGCAAGGAAGGAAGGCTGAGGTTCCGGATCGAAGAAGTAAATGCGGTTGGCAGACTTCTCTATTTATAGGGAATCATAATCATCATGGATCCATCCGACGGAGAGAGAAAGTGACGGTGGAGTACAGCTGTCAGAATCTGGGCTAACGGCTCCTCGATTTTCCCCCTCGGGATGGCAGCGGTCAACGGTCGTTCCGGGTTTCGACACAATTATCTCGATCATCGCAAGCCTCCTAGATTGGCGCGAGCCTCCTAGATTGGCGCGAGCCTCCTAGATTGGCGCGAGCCTCCTAGATTGGCGCGAGCCTCCTAGATTGGCGCGAGCCTCCTAGATTGGCGCGAGCCTCCTAGATTGGCGCGAGCCTCCTAGATTGGCGCGAGCATCCTATATTGGTGTAGGCGTCTTAATTTAAAAGCCTCGCAGAGCAATAAAAAGGAAAGGAAAGAGAGACATTGGTAACAGGGAGGTTCTCGCCAACGAAAGTTGGATAAACTTAATTAACAGTAATGTTTATTACAGATACATTGATAAAAGAGATTCAAGCGAGAAGTCTAATAGGGCTTCCAATACCATCGTCCTCGTTCTCGCCGCCTAGTTCTTAGAGGCACCAGCGGATTGAAATAAGACGATAGGGTGGTGCACCCAAGGTTGATCCGCCTGGCGTGATCTCGGATCTGCGAGATGCATCTCCCTGGTGAAGACTCGGCGGTAGGCCCTCCCGGACGATCAGCCTCGCCTAAGAAGAAATCCCGCTCCAGAGTCTCCAACCTTTGCTCCACAGATTCGCGAAACGCTTTTGCCGCGGCAGAGTGAGCACGATCTCGCCGGATGAGCCTGGCCAGGATGGCCGAGATCTTCTTCCTCCTCCCCTTCGCGCTCTCGGCGCTGTTCAATATTTCTTCTATCTCGCCAGACGAAGGGAGGGGAGAATCTTCCTCCTCTTCATCGTCCTCATCTTCATCATCTTCTTCTTCTTCCCGATTGGCTTCCGACCGCAAGCCGGGATCACCTGCAAAGGAAACGCGCGAGAATTTTGGTCAAGGCATGACAATCAACAGTCCAAAAAAGTTTCGCATACCTGCGGTTGGGCGAGAACCTTTAACCAAAGTTGGACGAGAAGGCCCGGCCCCTCCGTTGGTTCCATAAAGGAGGTGAAGAGGCTTGCCCAGCCCCGGGCGGAAGGGCTCGCGCACGATGGTCCCGACCTGGCCAGAAGCTCGTGGGGAGTTGTCTTCTCCCAAGAGATGATCGGCATCCTTGGGAGTAGCGGAGGGATCAGAGGCCGTCCCTCCCGCCTGCAGGGTAGGATTGGTCACCAAGGGAGGCAATTCCACAGTTCTCGCTTCTACTTCCCTGGCGGTTAGGCCCGGGTCGGCGGGAGCGGGCACTGCGAGAAGACAGTTCAGAAAAGAAAAGGTAGGGTTGACATATCGACAGTAGCAAAACGTACCTGTCGTTTCGGTCTCAGCTGAAGGAATTGCGTCCGAGACCCGTGTTTGGTCCTTGGGGGAATGAGCGGGCAGGTTCGAAGAAATCGGCGGGATCTCAGCGTCATCGTTAGGAGCGGATCCTGCGAGAGCTTACTTTAACCATCGGATCTAGTGCACAATCGGCTCGGTAGGCACGGTTGAAAGGCTTACCTTCTGCGGGGAAGGATCCCCCGCAGGATTGGGAGTGGGGGAAGGAGGCTCCCTGTTCTCGCGAGAAAGGTCCCGCCGGACCACCTTCGCCCTTTTCTTTTCCTCTTTCTTCGGCTCGGAAGGCCCGGCGGTTGAAGTCTTTCTCGCCAACCATGGAGCCACCGCCGCACAGTTAGCCAAGGCCCGCGCTTGGGCATCGGCTAACCGGTCTTGGAGGTCTTGCGGAAGTGGTTTGATAGCACGTTTGGGATGCATGGTAAGCTCGCGCAAAAATCTCTGAGGCGAGAGCTCAGTTGGAAAACCGTACTTCAAGAGCAGGGCGTATGGACGCCTATCAGTACATATTTATAGCCGCAGTAGGACCCACCAAAAGATTCCCTTGGTAGGCGGACACGTGTCCAGCGAATATTATGGGGGTTGGACTTGTCTTGTCGAGCGCAGGGCTAGCTCGAAAAGAGCGGGGATTGTGTACAACCCCATATTCGCTGGGTGGGACCCGAAGACTTCACTGAGGGATTGGGCTAGCCTCAGGCTAGCCTTGGGTTAACCCTAAGGGATACTGGTGGAGTTCTCGTCCTTAAAGGCTCCCGCCTGGCGGTGGGCGATATCGTTCGCGCCACGACAGGCTTCGGGTCCAAAGCCAGAGGAGCTTCCGCCCTGAAGGAGCTCCCGCCAAGGGCAGGCGAAAGCTGGGGAAACCAGAGCAGAAAGTCGAGCTCCCGGCAGGAGAGATCGTCGACCGACCAGAGCAGAAAGTCGAGCTCCCGGCAGGAGAGATCGTCGACCGACCAGAGCAGAAAGTCGAGCTCCCGGCAGGAGAGATCGTCGACCGACCAGAGCAGATGGCTTGATTACGGAAGCTCCCGCCTTAGGGAAAGCTCCCGCCCAGGGCAGGCGAGAAGGCCTTAGGTGAGCCTTCATTCGCAATGGCATCATGACCACCTAGCGCGAGAACCTTCTTGGCAGGAGCTCTCGCCAAGGCAGGCCTAGAGGGGACCCAGCGAGAGCCTTCTAGGCCGGGGGTCTCGCCAAGTGGGCCCACGGGGTGGGACCCGGAGTCTAGAGGAGATTATTTTATTATTATCCCGAGACAAAATTACCCAAATGCCCTTGGGATGACAGCGGGATTTGGCTATTGGCAGACCCTTCAGGGGTATTTCAGTATTTTCAGGTCAAAGGAAGACTATAAAAAGACCCATAGGGGCTCTTTGGAAGGCAGGCTTTCATTACTCTCCAACTCTAGTGCCTTCTGAGGAGCTCCCAGCCCAGCATTTGGCTTTGGAGGGGAAGCTCTCAGAGATCTTCCGGGTGTGTGGAGGGACCTCCCAGCTGAGGCTTTGGGTCTGTTTTAGGACCTTAGAAGCCAGTCAGGGGTCGAGATTTGAGAGAAGTAGGCGTCGGCAGCACTTTGGTTCGTGAACATTCGTTGAGGTCATTTTTGGCTTCAACATGTGCTTTATTAAATATCTCTCGACATCTTTCTAATGGTCGCTTATCTCGAGCAAAGTCCGGCAAGCGATATCTAGTTTCCGTAAATGATTTCAAAAGCCCATTTTCTAATGGATAATCAACATCTACCAAATAATATTTACCTTCATTATTAGAAAAGATTAGACAATATTCACATATGGCAAATCGATATGCATATTACTAAACATAGAATTTGTAACTTCAGGTGAAAATGAAAATTTACTCGCCGGTAGGGGTGTGCATGGTGCGGTTTGGTGGGGTTTTGGCCCAAACCGCAACCGCACCGTAAGGGCTCGGTTTTTGCCCGAGCAAAACCGCATCGCACCGAAATTATGCGGTGCGGTTTCGGTTCGGTGCGGTTTTTTGCGGTGCGGTTGCGGTTTCGGTGCGATTTTTACATGTATTTTACATAGACTACAGGTAAGCATCGCCCCCATTATCGTCAAGTTGAGCGTTCTATTTATAGAGAAACAAATTTTCTACTACTACAGATGCATCATTTTAAAACGGTCATACTATTTTAGTATTTTATCTCAGATTCCATTGAGTTCATTGAAGGTCATTCCTTTGATTGCTTTTGATGAAGATTTTTCTTTTTCTACATTGTTCTCTTTAGCCTTGATGTCGAACAACACAATTAATTCCACAACACCCATCAAATTTTCTCTTGTGAGTTTATCTCGATCAAACAGTTCTTTGATCAAGTCACTGTTACTACTGTGACTCTTGA
The DNA here is from genome assembly GCA_039513925.1 of Platanthera zijinensis. Taxonomy (NCBI): domain Eukaryota; kingdom Viridiplantae; phylum Streptophyta; class Magnoliopsida; order Asparagales; family Orchidaceae; genus Platanthera; species Platanthera zijinensis. The sequence goes on along the minus strand of CM077097.1, from coordinate 126,505,818 downwards.
CGAATTCTCAACTCTCATGACAATATCAAAGTAACATATTATGGTTTGTACTTGTTGTATAAAAATCGAGGATGATTATCCACATTATCCACCTCCACCAAATATTGATATTGTTGATTCTCCACCTCTACTTCTTGGCATGATAATATCATGTATGATCTTAATCTTGCTCTAAGAAAGGGTAAGTGCACATGCATCATTTTTTCTATTTCTCAATTTATCTCCTTTACTTAATATACTTAAATGTGACGTCACATAATTATAAAAAATTAAATACACAAAATATTCGGTGCGGTGCGGTTTTTGCGGTTTTCAAAATCCAAAAACCGCACCGCACCGAACCGCGCTCGGTTTGTAAAAGTTCAAAACCACACCGCACCTAAACTACGCGGTGCGGTTTAAAAATCAGTGCGGTTTTTGCGGTGCGGGCGGTTTTTGCAGTTTTTCATGCTCACCCCTACTCGCCAGATCCCTAACTGCACGGTGGTATATGCGGCTGTCATGTGCAGATCCCTCTCAACCAGGAACAACATAAGTAAAGCACATATTAAAGTTGCAAACCCCATCACATTTTGAGCTGGGCTTCCGTGACAACCTATATACGACACTTGATTTTCAACAGGTATTCGTGCATCAACATGTGTATCATCAATTACTCTGATACAATTTTAAAAAATGACATATATCTTCCATCATTTCTGACATGTGAAGGAATAGTACGAAACTGAGGATCGGTATGAGGAACAATGTTCATGGACAGGTTAGGTAGAGCACGAAGTCCTATCATGAATAACTGACTGATAGTCTCCGTAAAATGTTGGAATCGTTCACCTGTTTTCTGAACGTTTCATTGAGATCCAAAGTATAAACTGTGATTGTCAATATATTACCAGCTTGAGTTCTTTGTGTTCCCTATAATCCATGAGTTTGTTATAATAGTGTTAACAAATAAAAAAAATGACTTTTGTCATTCGAAACATGTTATGAAATCTTCCAGGATGCCCGACAAATAATTCACGTATATATTTATGTCTGGTTTGAGATGAGGTCATGCAAGGTGTTTTATCACAAAATAACCCAACATACTCAGTGATCACACCATGCACTTTTAAGTTCGCGCCATAATTTCCAATGTCGCTTCAAACAATCCCACTTGTTTTTCATTTGTGCACGACTGTACTGTAAACAAGTTCGATCCTTAAAATTTTCATCAAATTGGTCCAACGCTCTATTAAAATGGGTGGTTGGTCTATTCCCTAAATCAATCACTTCTTAGATGTAGAGATCACAAAATAATAGAATATGGGATAACTCCCAATTGGCCAATACTTCACTATCTTTTTGTATGCCCATCTACAAGACCAAACATACACAACAATAAAAATAAATAAATAAAACAACTTCGAAGAACATAAATAAACATTGACACACACACATAAAAAATATTGACACAAAAAACACACAAATACACACAAACACAAATATACAAACACAATCATACACACGCAAACACAAATCATACACACACAAACCCAATCATACACGCACAAACACAATCATAAATAAACACATAAACAAAATCATACACACACAAATACAAATATACAAACACAATCATACACACACAAATTATACACAATCACAAGCACAAATACACACAAACACAAATCATACACAAACACAATCACAAGCACAAACACAAATCAAACACAAACACAATCAACGTCGAGAGCTTCACAAGAATGCTACCACAAGAATAAAAACACATAACAATGTACCTAGCCAAAACAATCAAAAGATGCTACTTCTAATCTCTTTGCAGGAAAAGAAGCAGAAAAATGTTATGCCTAACCAGAAGAGGGAGGTGAGCCTGAGAGGAGGCAGAAGACCTTGTACACGCTGGAGGAAGATGTTCCCCGCTGTCGTCGTCGGAGAGGTGGAAGGAGCGGAACTTGGCTCGATCGCCCAATGCAACGCTCGACAGAAACAGCAAGGAGAAGAGAACCACCTTGCCTACTGTGGGGGAGGAGGAGAAGCTGAAATCCGTCGTCGGAGAGGAGAAGCTGGACGCTCGCCGGAGTGGAGAAGGGCGATCGACAGGTTGTCTCGCCGGAAATGGAGGAGTTGGAGGAAAGGGCGAACGACTCTGGCGCGAGTTGGGGCAGCAACAACGGAATTGCGGCTTTCTGCGATCTGGAGTCGTGAGAAAAAACCACGACTCTGGATCGCAGAAATTGCACGATTTGAGCGCGGTGGCGATTGCAAAATCCGAGATTTTTTTTGTTTGGCGGGTTTTTCGAAAAGCTGTGGCATGCAGCAGCTGAAACGCGGTCCCCTCTCTTTCTCTCTTCTCCATCTCACTCACTTCCGACAATTTCTCTGTATTTAATTTTAAATATATGCGGGCTCCTCTGTTTTGTATTTATATTTTTATGAGTGGCAGACATGTTGTTCTGTTTGTATGGTCAACCGTGACAGTACCTCCGCGCAAAATTATTCCGACCACGACATTATCCCGACGTGACAGTGCTCTGACCGCTCGCAAACCCCTGAGTGTTATACTATGTTTGTCGCTCATTTTTGTGGTATACATGGGGGTTTGCAAATGACGGGAATAACATATTTTTTTATTGTAGTTAAAGGACTTTGTCTATATGAGGACACATTTTTTAAAATAAAAGAAAAACATAAATTTAAAAAATAAATAAAATGGGCAAAATCGAAAAACAAATGTTTAACCAAACAGTGTTCACCCTTTTTAATATAGTATAGATTTATTGTCTCTCTCCCCATCTCTTTCTCCCTCTCTCTTCTGTCTACCTCTCATTCATGACAATCACTCTATTTCTTTTGGTGATTGTTAACCGCAACCCGTTATTGGCTAGTCGCACCCCAAAATCTACTAATTTTTCGCACCTTTTCGAAATACGTCTTGTACATGTAATTTCAGGAAAAGTATTCAACACGAAAGTTGTAGATCTCGACGAGATATACAACTTTCGTGTTGAACACTTTTCCTAAAATTTCATGTACAAGGCGTATTTCTGAAAGGCGTAAAATCTGAGCATATTTCCAAAGTACGCCTTGTACATGCAATTTCAGGAAAATTGCTCAACACGAAATTTGTAGATCTCGACGATATCTACAACTTTCGTGTTGAACACTTTTCCTGAAATTGCATATACAAGACGTATTTTGAAAAGGCGCGAAAAATAATGAGATTTTGAGGTGCCACTAACAAAAAGCTGGTTTGCGGTTAACAATCACCTTTCTTTTTCTTTAACCTTAAGTAGATGTGGGCCCCTCCACTCTCTCCATTTCCCTATTTTTTTTAAAACAGAAGGGTAAAGGGGGAATATTGAATGTTTAACCAAATGTCTTTTCCCTTCTAGCACAGTACAGATAAGTTCCAATTTTTTTGAATTTTTTGGTTGCCCAAAGTAACTGAATTATAATTGTCACTTGAATTTCAATTTGAGTGCTCCAATTTTGGCTTAAGAGTTCGTATAAACTTCTGTGCGAGTGAGACCTCCTCACTGCATCTCAGAGTCTTGTTTGCAAGCGATCTAGAGATTATATGTATCCTTTCGCCATCTTCTTGTAGAGATTTGTCTGGTTCGACCATTGGATCTATATAACCCGCAATTCGTCGAGATCAAAAATGCATAAAGAAGACAGTGTAATAGAATACTTGACAGCCTTCAGGAGAGTACTCGGCGGCCTTTGGAAGAGTACTCGCACCCCGCTTGGGCCTGGGAATAACATTCTGATTAAGGTGGGAGCAGCTGTTTGTAGACCATACCCCCTCACCCTTGGATTTACCTAAAAATAGGACCCCAAGTCACAAGTGGAAGGCACCCTTCACCCCCACCCTATGGTGTGCGAGTTCAGTGTCCGCCTCACTTATGTTGAGCTCAGCAAAGATTTTAGGAGGGGAAGTTCCTATAGTCTTTCCGGGTGTGTGGCAAAACCTCCTCACTACAGCACGCGGGTATTGTTTGTAGGCGATTAGGAGGAATTTCTTGTGTTCGCTAGTCTCTTCTTATTGTATATCCTCCGGGTCGACCACAAGACCGGTAAACTTTGGTCACCCACAGGTTCGAGCAGTAGCGATCAATTTTCTTAGTTCCAACAGGATCAACAATATTTAGCCACTCTTTGGTCCAGACTTTAGAATTGGATTTTACTAATTCTAACATGTCCAGAAATTCTCTTGAAAAAAACAGTTTGCTTGATGAGGTCCCTCTGAAATTTTTAAGTCAAGCCGTCAAAACTCGAACCAAGTGCGCGCGAGCCCGACCGGACCGATTATACGCATCGAAGCCGCAAGCCCTGGAAGCCCCCAAAAAGGAAGTCGGGCCCACGCCCGCGTCCACGCTGGTGCGCCTTGCCTGCACGGGGGCTAACCGTCGGCCTCACCCCCCACCCACCCCCGCGCACGTCGCCGGCCGACTCCTCCCCCCCCCCCCCCCCCCCGCTCGCGCCCCCCCCCCCCCCCCCCCGGACGCACCGCTGCCGGCGCGCGTCGCCGGCTGCACCCCCGCGCTCACGCGCCGCTGGCCGCCCGTGTCCCCCGCTTGTGCGCGCCCCCGCCCGCGTGCCCCGCCCACGCCCTCGTGCGCGCGCACTACAGGTCGTGCACGCGCGCACCCACGACTCTGGGCTCCCTGCCCGGGCCGCCTGAACTACCCGAGGAGCACTTACGTCATTTCGATAAATTTGGCGATCCTTGTGGACGAAATGAAGTGATGTCATTTGCCAGCACAAATAACTCCCCGACGCAATTACCACTACGACCCTCCAGAAAACTATAAATAGGTCCTCAGACCTTCATTTGAAAACAAACAACTCCAAAGACAAGAGAGAACTCCGAGGTTTTCCGACGAGTCGTGCACTAAGGCCGATTTTCATCTCAGAAATTCTCTCCGCTATTTTCCTTGCACTAAAGTTTTCAACAAGCTCCAAGTTATATTAACTGCCTCCACGAGAGCACTCTCATCAAGGTTTCACATCAACGAGAGCGCTTCCTCCAGAAACTCCGAAGACTTAGAGAATTTTCCATCTGAACGCTCCCACCAAGGTTCCGTAGGTTCAGCAACATTCCAAGTCCGGAGCGATTCCATCGAGGCTTTGAGGACTTAGCCGTTTTCCCCATTTTCTGTACTGTGCACTTGTAACGGAGTAGCTGCCTGTCACCCTCCGAGATCAAATCAATTTTTGTAAAACTTCGAGAAATTAGCGGATTTTGGCTCAGCACAAATCGGGTCACGTGGTTTTTCACCATTTTCGGGTTTTCTACGTCAAAAACGTCTCTTATCGTTTGTTGTAGTTTACTTTAACTATTTTCGCGCCAGATCCGACTCCGAGCTAAGGCGCTCCGATTTCTCCAAATCGAGGAAAAACAGAGCGACGCTCAACATGGTATTTGAAAATTCTCCATCAAAGTCCTTAAAAAATTTTAAGTCTTTTTTGTTTGGAGATCAAATTTTAGTTATTTATTTGTTTTAATAATAAAATTATATTCTATGTTAATAAATATCACGTATGTATATTATATAAATTCTAAAAAATTAGGTTATAAATTGCCAATGGCGATAAACAAAGTTAATGAACGAGTGAATACTAGCAAATTAAATTTGCTGCTGCAGGAAGGAAGAACGATAAATCACAAATGATCGAGGCATGACTTTCTTAAACCCTCGAATAAAAGTGGAAAAACTCAAAGCAGGGAAACTGGCTTCATTCGTTGACAAACTCCCCCCCCCCCCCCCCACCCACAAAAAAAAACACATTTCTTGAAAAAGTTATTTAGAGAAAGCATGTAATCCAAACAATCAAAAAAGGTGATGACTGTGGGAAAATAACTTTTAATTATTATTGTACAACCCGTATTCGTCGAGCGTGGACCCCCCACAAAGTCAGGTCATCAATAATTCAAAGTCAACAGGTCAAAGCAAAGGTTAGAGTAAGCATTTAAGATAGTGGAAGGTCTTGGCGAGCATGACGAACTCCCCTTACATACTCGTCAAGTAGGCAACTAGGGCAGTTGCTCGCCCAAGTGGAGGAGCTCCCCCAGAAGTCGCCTAGTTGTTGGTGGGGTTGAGCTATAAATAAGACCCCCCCACCCCACCCCACCCTCCCTGGTTTGTCTATAAATAAGACTGCATGGGTACGAGGGTATGAACTTAAAAATCTTGCAAAGGATCTCGACCACCTCGATCTTTTTTTTGACTCTTAGCTGAACTTTTGCATCCTGCCTTCAATAAGGTGAGCGGCGAGATATCGATCATCATCTTAGTCATCACCTAGATATAGTCGTCAGCTAGTGTCCACCTTGTACCCTGCTCGACCAATTTGGTTTTGGAGGGGAATCTTCTTAAAAGCATCCGAGTACGCGGTGGGACCTCCCTATCGCAACACCTGGTGTCCTTCTAGTTTGCATTCAAGTTTTTGCGTTCCAGTCTGCTAAGCCGTCGAGCCCGATCGCTGGACTGGTAACCTTAAGCTGCATTGATCCAAATCTTGAAGTAGGGTTTTTCCCGGCATCAACACTTTGCTGCGGTGAACGTGGACGACCTGAAAATGTTATATCCCTAACAGTAAAGTGTATGACTACCTGTGTGTAAAAGTTGTTTATATCTTTAATAAAATCCTCGCCCCTTGTAACGCGGGTTAAAGCGAGTTGTCTTCATTATACAAAATTGTCTCGAGATATCTAAAAGCAGTGAAGTCAATCTCCGCGATCGTTATGGGAAACTCGCCTCCGACCTGATTCTCCTAAGAAACTCAGTGCAGACGATGGGACGGTGTGTCGGGATTTAAGGCATTTTTGTAAGACCAAGCTCATGCATTGACCGTTGTTGATATGAACAGACCCTGGGCTACAACTCAGTTTGTGATAGTCCCTGTTAGGAAAGATATTTATCAAGGGGGCTGAGTTTGAGACTCCGCCTCAACATCCTGCCACACTGAGAATATGTGTGGTCATGGGTAGGGTGCTTGGGCTGCAGCCCGGTGGAGGACCTGGCGTGTTCATCTGGTGCAGAACCAGAGCGAGGCAGCTCTGGACCACTGCATCACAGTACAAAAGAAGTAATGACGCCCTGTATAAAAGTTCATCCAAAAAAAATCCTAGCTACTTTGCATAAAATATACATGAAGGCATGCAGGAGGTCGCCGACCGACTAGGTCTCATCATCGCCAGTGTCGGCCTTGTACTCCTCATCATCGATCACGACGTCATCTTCATCATCATCCTCATCCTCTTCGCCGGCATCGTCGTCATCATCCTCGTTAGAGTCAGTAGCGGAGGACAGTATGCGGTCGGGCGAGTTGGACTCCTCAACAAGCATGTCAGGGATGAGGTCCTTCACCGTTAGGAGGGGGGCCTCTGGGCCAAGGAAGTCGTTGATCATCAGCTTGGCGAGTACGACGTCACCCATCGTTCGCGCAATGTCGTGTCAGATAGTGGGCATCTCATCGTCGTGTAAGCAGATCTTATACCCCATCTCAGAGGTACTCGCCACCGCCAGTTGCGGCTCGGCAGGGCGAGTTTCCACCGTAATAGGGTGAGTCTCTAGCTCGGTGATCCACACTTGGGTGGTCTCTAGTGCGACCTTGGTATTCGCGAGTTCCTGCCCCACCGCAGAGACCTTCTTCGACGTCTCTATCTCGACTTACTGCGAGTAACAACAACGATCGTGAGTGAAACAAAAGACCAGTAATGGTTATGCCAAAGTCGTGTATCCAAGCCGAGTTTACCTCATGGGCCTTGCACCGGGCGGCCTGAAGCCCTAGCTCCAACATCTTCTTCGCCATCACCCTTAGCAAGTCCTGGGCCTCAAGCAGTCTCTTGGGCGCATAGTGACCCAGCTCGGTAGTTCGCAGGAGCGAGCAAGCTGTCTGGTTGGCGAGCTCCTTTGCGCATGTGTCTTGCAGTGATTTGACGTCTGCGCAGCTATAGAGGGCTAAGGCGACGTCATACCCGCTCTTGTCCTCCCAGTCCTCCAACCAGGCAGGAAAGTTGGTGTTCAGAGTCACCTTGTGTTCGCCCTCCCCCCAAGTCACCAGCGGGTAGTCGAAGATATCCCTGTCATCGCACCCTTGGTTGTTGTTTGGGTGGAAGTAGGACGCGTCGACCTCATCCGGGTCCTCCTTCTCGCCAAAGATCTTGCGAGAGACCTTCGCTCGCTTCCTCGCGTGCTCTGGGGACTTGATTTTTTCCTTCCCCCATGCCAAACCTCCTCTGCTTTTTTTTCGCCAGGATGCTGCCGACTTTTGATGCCCGCATGCAGATTAATCGCAGGAGTCGATATCTCCTCGACATCGCCAGACGGATTCACCGAGCTTTGGTGCAATAGTGCGACCTCATTTGCCAGCAGGAGGGGTTCTCGCTGAAGGATGTGAGTAACTGCAAAGAGATAAGAGATAGTAAATCTTAATGACTAAAGCTTGATCAGTGCCAAAAACATCGAGTATGAAAGAATCTCGCTCATATGTATACCTTCGCCGGAGAAGACCTCGCTAAGCTCATTGTCGTTTAGTCACCAATGGATGACATCGAACTTTCGGCCTCGGAAGGCCTCAACCAGCTGCTCGTGCGACCCCTCCAAGAGAGGGGACATGGAGGCGACCTCCGCCGATTGATGTGGTCTACGCGAGAACGTTTCGAAGTTGCCGCCGATGACAACAAGATACTCGCTCCTGTGGTGGACCTTGTTCACAGTGCCGATAAGAGTGCAGACCCGGCTGATAAAGAAAATGACGCCCTCTCTAGTCACCACGAAGGCGAAGATCTTCCGAAAGATGGAGAGATCGAAGAAGATCTTCTTCGATCGCAAGAAGCAGAGTAAGCCCAAGGTCATTGCCACTTCATTTGGGTTGATCTAGGCGGGGACTATATCAAAGTACCTAATTACATGACAATACTCCGGTCATAGAGGAAGTCACATGCCGACTTCAAAATGGCGAAGAGGGAGGATAAGCTCACCATCTAGCACTTTGTTAAGTCGCTCGGTCGTAGTAGTAAGCCTGACGGAGTATCCTTCTGGCAGAAGCCTCTTCTTGAAATCCTTCAGGTCCCTTTCTTCGGCGATGGACTTTTTTAATACAATGCTGGTAAAGTTCCTCGTGTGGGCTAAGCAGCGAGTATTAGCGTCATCCCCAACCATCTCAAAAAGCGAACAAGCAGAAGAGCGAGAAGGAATAAGGCTAGTACAACAAGCGAGAAAGAGACAGACAGAAGATACTTGCAAGCACGGATGAAATTTCACAATAACATAATTAAGGCACACCTACCCCCTCTATTTATAGGCGGAGGCCAGAGGGTATTGGGTACCTCGTGTGAGTATCGATCTAAGTCGCTACCAACCCGTCTAAACCTAGAAAGTCGCCAAAATCCTATCTCGCGTAGGTTCAATCAGAAAATCGCCAACTCGCCAGAACTTGTACAGTTAGCCCAAGAAATCGCAGAATAAAACAGGTATTGACGCAGGGAAAAGAATGTTGCATACTCAGTGTGAGATCCAAACTCGTCAATCATATTAAAAGAATTTTTACAAGATCGTTCAGTACAACACCGCCAAGAGCGGTAAAAGAAAAGGAGAAAAAAGACAATAAAAAGTCCAATTCATAGGAGGTTGCTACTATTGGAGAGGAGAATGTCGCCTGACCCAGCCCATGTTGTGCGCTCGCATGTGGTGCTCGCTTGCCACGGCCATCGCGTCATTGCCTCGTCACAGCTGTTCCTCCATCCTCGTTAGCCGTTCAGCAGAGCCCATGCTTGCCTGTATCCCCGACAGCTCCTCGTGATGAAGCTGATGGAGATGCTCAATCATAGTTTGTCGTCACTCCAGCTCATTGATCAAGTGAAAGTGGGACTCAGCACCAGTGACCTCTCTGACGGCTCATCTATCTTCGCTATCCGAACCTTCAGAGCAGAGATCCGGCGATGAGGGTTGTAGATAGAGAGCTTGTCGAACTTCGCCTCCAGCTCCATGTATGCGTAGGGAGCATCCTGGCAATACCCATAGGTTGGTAAGCGAAGGGCGTTGATGAAAGCCGCTCTCGGGATTGCAGGGCAACTCGTCAAGCATAAGAGAAAGTCGACGAAACAGATAAAGCCTTAGCTAAGCCAACAATCAACCAGTCCATCAACAAGCGAGTTACGAGGCCGAGGAGATCGAGATCGACGGTAGGAAGGGCTACGACGAGCTGATTCTCGTTGTCCTGCCGACGAGCCTCCTGGGCTCGGTGACTTTCCCCTGGTCGCGACCTCCAGAATCTCGCTCTCCAGTCCTCGGTTGAGAGTAATGTGAGTGTCTTCCTCCCCAACCTTGCGACGAGCTCGCGGGAGCATTCGAAAGGGCATGAGTCTTTCGAGGACGAGCATCAAAAGGAGCAGTAGTAGGCGACAAAGGCGGCAATGACAGGGAAGTACTCACCGAAGGAAGCAATGAGCATATTGTAGGGAGAGAGGCCTTGCTCGCCCCATGTTGCGAGGTCTTCTCCACGAGAAGATCTTTGTTTCTCACCTCGGGAACTTGCTTCTCTCGCCGCTTTTTTGAGCTGATGTTGATTCAAATAGAATGTCCAGGCCGCGACTCCTGTTGGGCTCCAACCACGACCAAAGGTACATATCACAGTGGGGGTATGAACAAATGCTAGCGCGGAGGTAGTTGGTGGTGGAGCTGCCTGTAGAAGGCAAGGGTCAGCAAGTCGACACGTTAGAAAGTTTCAGTAACTCTAAGCAAACAATGTTGAGATGCTAACCTTACAAGGTAACAAAAGCTGATTGTATTTGGGTTTGGGACCCGACGAGGTTCGGTGCAGGGGGAGAAGTCGGCGGAAGGGGCGAGATGTTTCGGGCGCCGACTCTTCAAACATGTCGCCCATCCCAAGTTCATTGAGAAGTTGTTGGGTATGAGCAGGAACTTCGGGATGGTTGGTTGGGGTGGCGACATCCCCAGTACCTGAAGGCGGCTTGTCTTTCTTATAAAGCTAACAACTTTTCTTCTTTGATTTGTTCTTCTTTAATTGGCGAGGGAAGGTCAGCGGTATCGTCTCCATCCCGTGACCTTTTCGACTTCTTAGGTTCCAATAACCCCGACAGTGCAGCAATACTCGCATTGTCGACTTCCTCGGTGGATTGCGACATTGTGTGCGAGTTCAAAATGTGTGCCTCAAAGATGAGCCACCCCCTGTTTATAGGGTTCAACAGGCCTCCATGGGTCACAAGTAGTCTTGATGCTCGTCAGGAGCAGCTTGTGTTGAATGAGTGTTGAATGATTCTTTCCAAGATCCTACGTCACTTGCAAAGAGCGAAGATTGTGTACAACCCATATTTGTCGAGGGTGGATCCCCACAGAGCCGGGTCAATAAGAAGTCAAAGTCAAGAGGACAAAGCGGAGATCAGAGTCAGTATTCGAGACAGTGGAGGGCTCGGGCGAGTACGACGAGCTCCCTTCACATACTCGCCAGGTAGGCGACTAGAGTAGTTGCTCGCCCAAGTGGGCGAGCTCTCCAAAATCCACCTAGCCACCGTTGGGGGTGGGTTATAAACAAGACCCCCACCCTTAGTTTGCCAATAAATAGGACCTCATGGGTACAAGAATATGGACTTAAGAATCTCACAAAAGATCTCAACCACCTCTTTTTTCTAGACTCTTAGCTGAGCTTTTGCTTACTGCCTTCTAGAAGGCGAGCAACGAGATAACGATCATCCTCTTGGTCGCCACCTAGAGATGGTCGTCAGCTAGTGTCCATCTTGTACCCTGCTTGACCATCATTGGTTGTGGAGGGAAAATTTCTTCAAAGCATCTAAGTACGTGGTGAGACCTCCCTACAACAGTACCTGGGGTCCTTCTAGTTTTCCTTTAAGTTTTTGTGTTCCATTCTGCTAAGCCGTCAAGTCCAATCGCTAGACCAGTAACCTTAGGCTGCATTGATCCAAATCTTAGAGTACAGATTTGTCAGGCTTCAACATTTATTGTTGTGGGTCACCCAATTTTTACCCGATTCGGAGTATCAGACCGCCTTAGCTCGGAATCAGACTGGGCCGCAAAAACAGTCAATGCAAAATAATAACACGTGACAAAGGTTTTTTTACGTGGAAAACCTAAAAAGGGTGAAAACCATGTGGTCAGATCTAAGTTCACGATCTGTTACAAGAGTTGACAATTTTCTCGGAGTGTGACAAACCACCTATCTGTTACAAAGCTCTGAGGACAAGCGATAAAAAATAGAATGAGTCCACGATACTCTGACAATAACGTCAAATGGAGTTGAGGATTCACTAAGTCTTCGAGCCCTGAATGAGAGCGTCCTTTCGGGAAAAATGGCCCAAGTCCTTGCAACATTGAGCGTTGCGCGCTTGGCAACCTAGAGAGGGAGCAAATTCCGAGCGGAGGAACAATCTAAGCCTCACGTCCTCGCCGGAAAATGTAAGAGCTCTCTCTAGAATCTAGAGCTGCTTATCTTCAAATGAGCCCCTGAGGGCCTATTTATAGTTTTCTGGAATAACATGTTGATAATTGCGTCAGGGGTAGATTTTATGCCGACAAATGATGTCGTTTCGTTAAGGTCACCCGGATTGTCAATTTTCAGGAAATGATGGGCGAGCCCCCCCCCCCTCGCAGCCCGGGTAGGGTGCCCGACGTCGGCGGCCGCCGACGCGCGTGCTGGCGCTTGCGCGCATGCTTTGGTGGTTTCGGACCCTTTAAGCGGGCGAGGCTTGCGCGCGCGATGCGCTTGACTGGGTTGCATTTGTTGAACATTCTCAGTCCAATTTGACTTAAAAATTTCAGGGGTACCCATCAATTATTATTGATGGGATTCCCCTAAATTAATTGGAGTCATGCCGATTTTGTCAAAATCTAGACTAATATCACATTGTGTGGGAGAGTTGAGAAGCAAAGAAAAGGAGTCGTAAAGAACTAGAGTTAGAAACCCATTTGCGATCGAAGAGCAATTGCAGCCCTAACCACAACCTCCCCTGTTTGCAATCGCAAAGGAGCCCTAGTTGTACCATGCCCACCAACGAAGGCCACATGAGAAAGAACGGTATTCCTTCGGCGCAGTAAGAGTGGCCAGTGTTTGCTAGTTGACGAGTCTGAAAGATCTGCTGTCTCAGCTAACTACCGATTGGAGAAGGCTGCTATATCAGTCGGCAACGTCAGCGACATCCACAGTGAAGGCCGGCGGATGGAATTGTTTCAGTGATTGCATATGGTATTTATTATGGTATTCATCGCATCATATTGTTCACTGTAACACGTAGATGCTCAATTATTGAGGAATTTTGTACTTGAGATATTTCCGAATAAAATAGGTTACCCTCTTTGATAAAGAACAATTTATATAAAGGTAGTTTTTTTATGTAAGGCATTTTCGAATAAAATAGGTTGTCCTCTTTAATTCAAGCTGAAATGTGCCAAAATATCGCACATAAAAAAAAATTTAACGCACACGCCAATATCGCATTGCGTGGGAGAGTTAGGAAGCAAAGCAAAGGAGTCATAAAGAGCTAAAGTTAGTAACTCGTTTGTGATCGAAGAGCGATCAAAGCCCTAACCACAACCTCCCCAGTTTTCACTCGCGAAGGAGCCCTGGTTGTACCATACCCACCAGCGAAGGCCACGGGGAAAAGAACCGGATTCCTTTAGCGCAATAAGAGTGGCCAACGTTTGCCAGTTGACGAGTCTAGAAGATTTGTTGTCTCAGCTAACTACCGGTCGAAGAAGGCAACTATAACAGTCGGTGACGTCAATGACATCCACGGTGAAGGCCGGCGGATGGGATTGTTTAAGTGATTGTATCTGGTATTTATTATGGTATTCATCGCAGCAGTTCGTCCACCGTAGTGCGCAGATGCTCAATTATTGAGAAATTTTTTTACTTTAAAGTATTTCTGAATAAAATAGGTTGCCCCTTTTGATAAAGAACAACTTATATAGAGGTAAATTTTTTTACTTTAGGTATTTCCAAATAAAATAGGTTCCCCCCTTTAATTCAGACTGAAACGTGCCAAAACGTCCCCCATAAAAAAAATTTATCGCACACGGCAATATCGCATTGCGTGTGAGTGTTGAGAAGCAAAAAAAACAGTCGTAAAGAATGAGAGTTAGAAACCCGTTTGCAATTAAACAGCAATCGAAGCTCTAACCACAACCTCCCCAGTTTTCAATCGCGAAGGAGCCCTAGTTGTACCATACCCACCAGCGAAGGCCGCAGGGAAAGAACGGGATTCCTTCGGCACAGTAAGAGTGGCCAGCATTTGCTAGTTGAGAGTATAGTCGTTTAGACGATCTGTTGTCTCAGCTAACTACTGGTCGGAGAAGGCTGTTATATCATCCAGCGGCGTTAGCGACATTCGCGATGAAGGTCGGCGGATTAGATTGTTTTAGTGATTGCATCTAGTATTTATTATAGTATTCATCGCATCAGTTCGTTCACCGTTGCGCGTAGATGCTCAATTATTGAAGATTTTTTTACTTAAGGTATTTCCGAATAAAATAAGTTATGTCATTTGATAAATAGCAATTTATACAGAGGTAAATTTTTTTACTTAAGGTATTTAGAATAAAATAGATTGCCCCTTTAATTCAGACTGAAATGAACCAAAATGTTATCCATAAAAAAAAATTCTCCCACACAGCAATATCGATGGGAAAGTTGAGAAGCAGAGAAAAGGAGTCGTAAAGAACTAGAGTTAAAAATCTGTTTGCGATCGAAGAGCAATCAAAGCGCTAACCACAACCTCCCAAGTTTTCCATCGCGAATGAGCCCTAGCTGTACCACACCCACCAGCGAAGGCTACAGGGGAAAGAACGAGATTCCTTCGGTGCAGTAAGAGTGGCCGGCGTTTGCCAGTTGACGAGTCTGGAAGATCTGCCATCTCAACTAACTATCGGTCAGAGAAGGCTACTATATCAGCCGGCGGCGTCAGCAGCATCCACGGTGAAGGCCGGCGGATGGGATTGTTTCAGTGACTGCATTTGGTATTTATTATAACATTCATCGCAGCAGTTTGTCTAACGTAGCACATAGATGCTCGATTATTGAGGATTTTTTTACTTGAGATATTTCCGAATAAAATAGGTTGCCCCCTTTGATAAAGAGCAACTTATATAGAGGTAATTTTTTTACTTAAGGTATTTCTGAATAAAATAGGTTGCCCCTTTAATTCAGTCTGAAATGTGTCAAAATGTCGCCCATAAAAAAAAAAAATTATCGCACACGACAATACCGCACTGCGTGTGAGAGTTGAGAAGCAAAGAAAATGAGTCTTAAAGAACTAAAGTTAAAAACACGTTTGTGATCGAAGAGCAATCAAAGCCCTAATTAAACCTCCCATGTTTTCAATCATGAAGGAGGCATAACTGTACCATGCAAGGGAATTAAGTATATGTTCGCGCGTGTCGAGACCGACTCGGAACGATCCATTGGGTTTCGTGTCACTCTAGGGCACGACTCTATGTCAGAGATACTATAAATAGTCATTTCACACCGATGAGCTATTATGGTCTATCTTGAGCAGACCTTCAACATCCTTAAGATACGTTTTTTCGTCTGAGGTTTTTCCGCTCCTCTTGTTCTCCACCGCCGCTTGCGATTCTCTTTCGCGCTCCTATTTTTTCTGCGAGATTTCTCATCCATATCATAGATTGGAAGAGGCGGATCTTGGTTTTAGATCATGTGCGTTGCTCTCATTGTCGATCTTCTATTTCGATTGAAGGAAGCAGAGCGCCCATCGCCGCATGGAACAGTTCGCCTGGAGCTTTGTCGCCAGGAACAGCCCCGCCTCGATCATCGCCGCCTGGAACGGCCTGCCTGGAGCTTTGTCGCGTGGAACAACCCCGCCTGGAGCATGGAAAAAAAACACAGTTCGTAGATCGTTGGGAAATCTTTCTACAGTCCCTAGGATCTAAGAAATCCCGATCTTTCTACAGTCTCGCATATCTATGGATCTGGGAAATCCAGATCTGTTTCCCTCCCCGTTTCTGCTCTTGGTGCCTCCTGGAGGAGGAAAGTTCAGATCTGGCTGCTCTGTAGGCGGTTTCCGTTCTAGAATCTCGTGTTGCTCCCTCAATCGTGACTCGATCCTACTGTCGCTGATCATTGTGAAGGAGATATGGTCGTTGTTGCCGATCCCTACTGTCGTTGGATTTTAATTCCGTCTACAAAAGGGAGGTGTGCATCTGTTAATACATATTTGGGCTCACAAAAGAAGGGAGCCAATCAAGATTGAGATCCACTTGCTCTTACAAATCTTGGGCATTCGTCGGATTTCAGAGCTTGAGCAGTCTTGTTTTTGCCGTGGAATCTTTTGTATTTGTGCAGTTGAAGCTTGGAGGAGCAAAAGAAACTAATACCGGATTGGATTCGAAGTTTTGGACTTGTCTCAGCACGGTTTAGAAGACCTCGTTTTAGAATGTTTATTTCTGTTTAAATCTAACACGATGTCGAAGAAAAGTGCGCTCGACACTATCAAGTTGCAGTCATTTGATGACATTGACTTTCTTAGCTGGAAAATTCAAGTTCAATTAGGAATGAAAGAACGGGAAATTTTCTATACTGTTTAGAGTGATTTCACCACGACCCAATAGGATGTGGACGGATACTAGTGAAACAATGACGAGGATTTCTGCAGGGACTACCTCCTGAACTCCCTGAATCCCCGTCTCGCTTTGACCTACTACACATATAAATCTGCAAAGGAGATTTGGGATTGCTTGAACGCACATTTTCAGAAGGAGGAAGGACTATAAAAGTCGCTTATTGGAGAGAAGTTCTTTAACTTCAAGTTCAAAGCAAACTTGTCAATCACTCCTCAAATCATAGAACTGGAAAACCTGCATCACAAGCTGGAGGACGACCAGTCTAATATGAACGATAATCTTTTTGTGTACCTAATTCTGAGTAAGTTGCCTCCTGAATGGCTCGCCTTCAAGACCGAATGCACAGACTGAAGGAGAAGATCACTCCGGATGAACTCAAGAGGTTCATCCACATTGAGGACCAGAACATTGCTAGGAAAAGCTCAGAGCAAGTTGCTCAGCCCTCACAGGCTGTTAACTTTATTTTTCGACCTAGGAAGCCTTCTCGGAAACCCCCGACACCAAAGGGTGATACTACTGAACAGTTGACGGCAAAAAAGCCTTCTCTCGAAAGGAAGAAGGGCAAATGCCACAACTGCAGCAAGTGGGGTCACTAGGCTGCTGAATGCAAGGGTCTAAAAAGGAAAAAAGGAGAAGGCCCCGCAAAATATAGCGAACATGGTGGTCGACAACTCCGATCAGAAGTCCTTCGTGGTTATGATTGGGAGTAGTCACCGTAATGCGTCTTTTGAGTGGTGGCTAAACAACGGTGCTATCTGTCATGTCATAAATGACAGGGGTCTTCTCTCAAAGGTCAGAACAGTGCAGGACAAGGTTGAAAACTACAATGGAAGAGAGACTGATGTTACTCCTGCTGGGACAACGGGAGCTGATCCTCTCTTCGGGTAAAACTCTAATTTTAAAGCATGTTAGAGTGGTTCTTAGTTTAACTAAAAATTTAATTTTCATGAGTTTATTAGACAAGGTTGAAATTTCTTTTACAACTCAAAACGATAGAATAACATTAGCAGTTAATTCACACTATTTTGATTGTGTATACATGATCAATGGTATGTATAGACTTAGCCTAGATAACGAGTGCATTAATCAAGTGAGTTCAACTCTTATTGATCCTAAGCTATTACACAATAGACTTGGATATGTGGACTATAAGAAAATGCGAGATTTAGCTAAGAGTTATAACATCTCATTAGATCTTTCTATTCGATTTGATAGGTGCGAAGTTTGTGCCTAAACTAAGATTACTAGAAATCCCTTCAAGTAAGTATTTAGGAGCACACAACTTTTTGAATTGATAACATTCTGACCTCTGTGATTTTCAAAGTCATGCAACTAGAGGAGGAAAGAAGTTTCTTATTACCTTCATCGACGATTTTTCCAGATATTGTCATGTCTACCTATTGAAATCGAAAGATGAAGCCTTTAAGATCTTCAAGAACTTTAAAACTCATGTTGAGAACAGTTAAACTTAAAGATTGAGAAATTTAGAAATGATAGAGGGGGAAAATACACTGCAACTGGGTTTAAGGACTTTTGTACCTTTGAGGGTATAATCCTAAAAACCATGACTCCTTATTCACCTAAGTCGAATGGTATCGCTGAGTGTAAAAATAGAACTTTGTCAGAGATATTGAATTCTATGATCCTCACAGCTGACATGCTTAATTCCTTTTGGGGGAAAACAGTCCTAATCGCAAATCACATTCTAAATACAGTGCCTCACTTAAAGCTTAACTTTACTCCGTATGAGTTTTGACATGACCATCCTTATAGATATGACACTCTAAAGACTTAGGACTGTATTGTTTATGTTAGAATACAAGACCTTAAGAGACTTCTACAAACAACCTGCGTTTATTTAGGCAATACAAAAGATAATGCAACTGATATGTTTCTGGATCTATCTACTAATACAGTGATAGAGTTTAGAGATACTATTTTTTTTGAACATAAAATTATCAAAGATCATGACTTGACCGTCTCCGGGTCTACTGACATGACTTCAAAATCTATTGTAGAACCTGAAGCTGATCCCTCTGACACTGCTCCCCAACCTCTAGAGGTCGAATTTGTTCATGTTAGAGTATCTACAATAGATAGAATCCCTAAGGATTTTGGTGAGAATTTCGTTACCTACCACTTAGAGGATGACCCATTTTTCTATAGGGAAGCAATGAGATCCAGAGATGCGTTAATGTGGGTAGAAACCATCGATGATGAGATTAACTCACTGCTACAAAACAACACTTGACATCTAGTTAACATATCGAAAGGAGCTAAAGTCCTAGGATGCAAGTGGGTACTGAAGAAGAAATTGCACAGTGATGAGTCTATAGCTAGACATAAAGCACATCTAGTAGCTAAGTATTATAAACAACATGGGGAAATTGACTGCTTTGACGTCTATTCACATGTATCTCACCTATCCACTATTAGGATTCTTATTGCCTTAGCTTATATCGAGAACTTTATAGTTCATCAGACGGATGTAAAGACAACCTTCTTGAATGAAGAGCTTGATGATGAGATCTATATGAAACAACCTGAAGGTTATGTATATAAATATCTAAAAGAAAAAATGTGTAAGCTACATAAATCAATCTATGAGCTTAAGCAAACGCCTAAGATGTGACACATAAAATTTGACCAAGTGATAAAGAGCATTGGAGTTTAGTCCAGTCTCTCAGACAAGTGTCTCTATCATCGCTCAATGTAAAAAAATAGTCATTATATGTCTGTATGTGGATGATATGTTGATTATGAGGTCAGATCTTACACAGTAAGAGATATCAAATCCACTCTTGCAAAAATATTTGACATAAATGATATTTGTCCTGTTGATACCCTCTTAGGAATGAAAGTTAGAGTAGACAAGAGTCGCATTACTCTTAGTCAAACTCATTATATAGAGTAAATTCTTTATACCTGGGGTTATAAAGATTGTAGGCCAGTAGAGACAGCGTTTGATCCAAAGGTCAATTTACGTTCGAATGAAGGACCAACTGTAACATCCCGACTTTTATTGGGCCACCAGAACCCTAGTGGGCCCAATAAAAGTGGCCCGGACCCTACCCATGACCCGGTGAGGGGTAACCCAAGGTAGGAATTAGAGCTAGAGGACTCCGAATTGAGTTCCGTCAGTTCCTGTGGCCTCGTATAGTCAATACGAGCACATCGGAACTCGTTCAATTGAACCTAGAGGTCATATAGTGGATTTGGCCGTTACTCGCAGAATGTCGCGAAAATGAGATTTTTGGATATTGACATAGAGAACTCCGATTTGAGTTCTGTCAATTCTCATGACTTCGTATAGTTGATACGAACGCATCGGAACTCGTTGCGTCGCAATTCGAAGCCTAACGATGATTATGGGCGTTTTGACCGTTTTAGCACGCTGCGACGCGCAAATATCGGATTTTCGCCAAACGAACTCCGATTCGACCCCGGTCAGTGGCGTTGGACTCGTATAGTCAATACAAAGTCAACGGAAGTCATCCCGATCAATTTCGACGATAATTGGTCAACCCGTGGTCAAATCAAGCCTCGTCGTGCACCGAAAAGCGTGCGCACACCAATTATGTCGCGACACCCGAACCTTGACCCGACCCCGATGACTTGGACCCATATTGACTTGACTAGCAAGGGGGACCCACCCTAGGGTTGACTTGGTCAAACCCTCCTAAAAATCCATTTTTTGGATTTTTCTCCAAATGAGGGGCCCACCTCCTCTCCAAAGGTGGATGACTCATGCCCCCACACTCTCCTTGGGCCCCCAACCAGCAAGCCCCCATCCCACTACAAGTGGAGGCCCACCCACTTCTTCCCTCTCTCTCTCTCTCTTTCTCCCCCTCTTTCTTAAGGCCCAAGCCCATGAAGGGCCTCATCCTTTTCCACATGGGAAAAAGGAGAGACCTCCAGCTGTCCTTGGACAGCTGGAGGACAGCTGGAGGGTGGGATTAATCCCTCCCTAAGGAGGGATTAGTCCCACACCACCCAAAAGGAGGGAGCTCCCCCTCCCCCTCCCTATATAAAGGCCCCCCCTCCCCCTATACTCCCCACACAGTCTCAGAGCAGCCTTCCCCCTGCTCCTCCCCCCTCTGCCGGAGCTCTGGTGGCCAGAAAAGGCAAAGCCGAGCTCCACCACCTTCCAAAGCCATTCATGGCAGAGCTCGCCGGAGGCCGCCAAACCCCCCAACTTCAGGTAGAAACTTTCTCTCTCCCTCCTCCCTAACTTTTGGACGTGTCGCATGCAAGCTCCGGCGGCCGGAGCGCCGCCGCCGCCACTCCCCTCCCCTCACGGTTTAAAAACAAAAAAAAAAAAACTCCGGCGGCGGCCGGCGGCGGCGGGCCGCCGGACCACCGCCGGAGGGAGCGCCCGGCCACGGGTAGTTGGCCGGAGGCGGAGTCACGGCCGGCCGGTGGCCGGCCGGCGGCTGGGAAGGCCCGTAAGGGCGGCGGGATTGGTTACAGCGGGGGGAGAAGGAAGTGAACAGTATTTTTGTTTTATATTTTATAATTTATATTATTATAATATTATAATATAATAATGGAGGGTTTTATTTTTCAGAGGTTAAAATAGAGCCCTCATGAAAAAGTGTTGAACATGAAAAATGTTCCCCATAAATAGGGCAGTCTCCACAAAAATTTTGAGAATTTTTGGAATTGTTTTGGTATTTTTAAAAGCCCAAATAAAATTTGTTTGGCCAAATTAAAGGCCCAAAACACTTTGGAAAATTACCAAAAAATTACTAGGCTCATATTAGGGTATTTGAAGGGTTGTATCAAAATTTGGGGTCATGATATTGAGTGTTGATATTTTTCCCAATTTTTGGAAGCCTAGAATCGCGCCCGATAATTATTACGCTCGAAAAGGAAAATTGGAGCGCGCGACTATCCTCACTAAAAGAATAATAAAATTGTCATATCATCGAGAGTGGCCGAGGCAAGTGACCGAACCCCGTGTGCTCCGAGATTCCGTGAAACCGTTGAGCACCTCGCCTCTCGGGTGATTTGGGTACGCTCGGAAGCGAGAGTACGATTAGTGCTATGCGAATTATTCTCGATAACTAATGAGGGTGCAACTCCTGATAAGCCACTGATCTGATTAACCCGTGATTAATAAAGCGCAACCAGATTCTAATCGGATCATAATAGTGGGTGCAACCCAATGAAGCCTTATTAAAAACTGAAATAGAACTGAATGTGCCTCCTGAGAACGGAGATGGAACTGAAGCCTCCTGGATGGAGTGATTGGACTACTAACCATTTTCTTTATGATTATTCCAGTCTTGCACTGGTCCTGTTCTTTTATTCTTTTCAGTTCAGTACTTTCAATTTAGTTATACTCCAGTCTCGTACTGGTCAAGTACTTTCAATTCAGTTATACTCCAGTCTCGTACTGGTCAAGTACTTTCAATTCAGTTATACTCCAGTCTTGTACTGGTCAAGTACTTTCAATTCAGTTATACTCCAGTCTCGTACTGGTCAAGTACTTTCAATCCAGTTATACTCCAGTCTCGTACTGGTCAAGTACCTTTAATTAACTCTACTCCAGTCTCGTACTGGTCAAGTACTTTTTTTATTCAGTACTACTCCAGTTTCGTACTGGTCACGTTTCTTTCCAGCACTTTAAATAAGCAGCATAATCACCGCACTTGTCTTCATTGCAATTTACTATTATAACCCCGGGTCCTGCTCTGACGAGCAGTCGTTATTAAGGTTGAGCCTTAGTTGGGGATAACCGGAGTTGAGGTATTCCTCCAGGTCTAGCCCCAAATAATGCGCTCCCACGCTCCTTGGCGAAAGTAAAGCTAAGCGTCGCCGCCCGAAGTTTAAGCCTAGTAGGGCAGGCCGACGTAGACCCAGTGTGTGTTATGTTTGCCGTTAATTGATTGTTTGTAAATTGCTTGCGGTGGAATAGTGGCGGGTCAGTCCCTTCCGCAGACCGTTCGTACCGGTGCGGGAAGGTTGACGACTCAAGGCGACAGGGAGATGGGTACCACGGGTGACCGGCTGTTTTATTCCCCATCGGGTTTTCCTCCGCTGGTCGGCCAAAATGATTCGTTGGATGTCGCTCACATCCAAGAGTGCACAAGGTTGTACGTTAGGGCCTGGGGTTGTGCGGTACGATCACCCCCAGAAGTGGCAGGACTGGCCACTGTCACCGACGGCCACATCGGTGAGGCCCGCGGGGCTTGCTACCCTGCTGGAACAGAAGCGGTCCAAACTATGTCGACATAGGGTCTGTGTGCGCAGGCTGTGAATGCCTGCGGTGTGTGCGCGGCTGTGAATGCCTGCGATAGAAATCAGGGTATGAAAACTTGTTGTGCTGATGAGCTAGTAGAGCATGGCTATAACCGTTTTATACTATTGCTGCTTTTTCCGGTTATACTGCACTCTTTTATATTTGCTCCTAGCTGTTCATATATGAAATGTTGTGCTAACCCTCTCTTGCTTCGGCTATTTACTTCTGTTGGGTGGGTGCGTGCTCGTCCCCAGGATGTGGATCCGGGGAGGAGATTTGTTTCTACTTAGCTCTGTGACTAACGGTTATTTGATTAACCATTCACAGGAGGTGGAGCACCGTAGTGACCCGCTGCCGCAGGAGATTACGCCAGCAGCTAGGTCGACTCGAGCAGATGTACCCCCGCCGTCCCCAGAGTTTAGAGACGTGAGTTCCGCCGAGCAGCGTAGAGAGAGAGTATATGAGAATTATATGTAGCACATGTATAGCCTACGGGCTTATATAAGTACTTAGGCTTCGGCCCTAGAACCGCTGTGATTCTGATATGTCATATATATAAATCTGCAATGGTTTCCTGTTAATGCTTCCGCTATATTCTGATGGGTTGTGAATGTTATGATTCGAGCCAACCGAGGCGGCCATCTAGTACTTGGACAGGGTGGATCGTTTCCCCTATAAGCACTGGGTGGGCGTCTTGGGCCAGTAGCACCCCTCCGGCCCGACCCGGGCAAAGGTTGGGGGGGGTGCTACACCAACATTGACCAGGTAAAGTATTCGAAGATCATTGGTAGCCTCATATACGCTACAAGTTGTACAAGATCAGACATTGCCTTCTCTGTTGGCATGCTGAGTCGCTTTACCAATAGCCCAAACAAAAGCATTGGGATGCCCTAGACAGACCGATGAGATACCTGAGAGGTACTAAAGATCATGCTCTACGCTACACTAATTACCCTCCTATTGTGGATGAATACTCTGATGGCTCGTGGTATTCAGAAGTTGATAACAGTAAATCTATCAGTGGATTTATATTCACTATGAGTGGAGCTGTTATCGTTTCAAAATCTAAAAGACAGACTTGTATAACTTTGTCGTCTTTGGAAGCCGAGCTGTTTGCCTTAGCTTCGACTGGTGATGAGGCAGACTGGATCAGGAATTTTATTATAGACATTCCCTTATCTAGGCTACAAGTCAATTTTTTAGCATGTACTGTGATAATCAAACAACAGTTCAAGTTGTCAAGAATGTCCTCTATAATACTAGACTTCATTTTGGAGAGAGTTTTGATCCACGCGTTTCACCAAAACTCAACCACAGGTGAACACATCTATTTGTTTTTCCGCCTCCTGTTCCAACCGCCGGCGTTTCGTTCCTTGATGAAATTATCCCAACCGCAACCGCTACTCGGACCTCCATTCCTCAGTGTTTTTGCTCCTCCAAGCTCCAGCCACCTCCGCCTCCTCCAAGCGCTGCCTCCTCCAAGCTCCAGCCGCCTCCGCCTCCTCCAGGCTCTGCCTCCTTCAAGCTCCATCCGCCTCCACCTCCTCCAGGCTTCCTGTTGTCGCTCTCTCACCCGACTGCTTCACCTTCCCCACCGTCCTCAAGGCCCATGACCTTCTCTTCACCGTCGCCGATTGGGCACAGGAGGGCGGTACACAGTAGCACGGGAGGGTGGCACAATGGGGCACAGGAGGGCGGTACACAGTAGCACGGGAGGGTGGCACAATGGGGCACAGGAGGGCGGCGACAGAGCACAGCGGAGGCAGGGCCACATCACGGCGGAGTCAAGGCGGAGTTGGGGCGGAGGGATTGTAAACAGTAATATTTATTTATGTATATTATATAGTTTAAACAGTAATATTTATTTATATATATAAATATAAAAATATATATACATAATTTATAATATATATATATATATATAATTTATAATATATATAAATTATAATAAATATATATATATAATAATATATATTTATATTTATTATAATATATATATATATATATATATTAGAAAAAATAATTAAAAATTATATAATATAAAATATTTATAAAACGCCACCGCTGTATTGTCAAACAGTTCTCTGTTCCGAACAGTTCTGCAAACACAGACTACCCAAACAAATCTCCATTTCCACCAACCAGTTTCCAACAGCTCCATTTACAAATCTTCTTTTACAACAACTCCTTTTACAACCGCAACCGCTAAACCAAATGAATCCTAAGAGAAGACATTTACGACTAAAACAAGCTCTATTGAATTATCTGGAAGAATAAGAAATTACCACCTTGATCGATGTGCGATCGAAGGATAACCTTGCTGATCTATTGACGAAGAAATTCATAAAGATCGGTTAATCAAAATAGTGGGGAAATGAGACTCGAGGCTATTTAAGTTCAGTCTTAGTTCAAGGTTAGACGATTCAGTTCAGTCTAGCTTAGCCCAAACGTTTTGATTCTTTCCACTTTCCTTTGTCAAAGCAAGCGTGTTATGTTCCGCTGATGTTTAGGGTTGCTGAGTACGAATCTGGTAAGTTATTTCATTCCACATCTGATGTTAACAACTTCATCAAGATCCGTCTTTTTACCTTGGAAGATAGTGTTATTCCACATTTGATAACACGATCTGAATCGGTTTGGCTCTTCTTCTGTTGATTGGTTCCATTCCATATTTGATGAGTTCCAATTAACTTTAGAAGAACAGTAACCGTGACATTCCACCTAGGAACACAAATACAGTTGCGGTGTCCAGAAGTCTATATGGCCGTTTTTTTGAAAACAGATAATGAATTCTGAGGTAGAACCTACAATACTCTATATTAGATTTCATCTAAGTTAATTCTGAAGTACTACGTTCTTACAAGTAGAACTAGATACATGTACTTTTTCAAAAGTTAGAATTCATTCTAAATGAAATTTTCTGTTGGAAAATACAGGAGCTGTTGTTGATGGAGGAGCATGTGCAAATTGAGATTCTGACAAGAATGATCTGATGGATGATGATTCCTAGAGTATACTGTGGTTTTCTTCTGCTTAGAGTAATGTTTAGCTCTCTTTTATTTCACTTGTTTTGTGTGGACTATTTTTTGCTCTTTAGTTGGTCATGAGACACTAGGTGCGCTGATACCTGTGTTATGATTGTACTTTTGACCTTGTTATGATGCTGCTGAGTTTTTTCTGTTTATTCTTATGCATGCATACAACAGTTTTATTTAACGTCCAATATGTTCTGACAAGTGTGACGGACACGGTTGTGAGCGCTTCATGTTTGGTTGAACATTGCACACACGGGTTTATGACGGACATAAGAGGAGAATATTAGGGAATTAAGTATATGTCCGCGCGTGTCGAGACCGACTCGGAACGACCCATTGAGTTTCATGTCACTCTAGGGCAAAGCTCTACGTTGTAGATACTATAAATAACCACTCCACACCGACGAGCTATTATGGACTATCTTGAGCGGAGCCTCAACATACCACACCCACCAGTGAAAGCCACAAGGGAAAGAACAGGATTCCGTCGGTGCAGTAAGAGTGGCCGGCGTTTGCCAGTTGACGAGTCTGGAAGATCTGCTGTCTAAGCTAACTACCGGTCGGAGAAGACTGCTATGTCAGCCGATGACGTCATCCGCGGTGAAGGCACACACTACCATTACAAGGAAGAGAAGTTGGAACACTCCTTTTCACACGTAAAATCTACCACAGTAACTGGGAGACTTGTCTAGTCGAACAAATTTTGCATTTGAAAAGTGAGTTTCAATATATTGCACGCTCCAAACATGTTATTTTTTGATGCTTTACTGGATCGGTCCAGCTGGACCGGTCTAGTTATGTTATATATATATATATATATATATATATATATATATATATATATATATATATATATATATATATATATAAGCTTGCACAGACAGATTATAACAAGAGTAGTAATCCCGATTCATTTTTCTAACCTAAACAAAAGAAAACGGCAGCGGCGGTATCGAGCAGATCGGCAGGCGATCGAAGCTCTCCGGCGGAAATGAGGAAGAAGAAGAAGGAGCGGCGGATCGGCTAGGAGCGGTGATCGGGGCTCTCTATTCTCCAGCGGCAAGGAGGAAGAGGAGCGGCGGCAAGCCCGATCTTGGGAGGTTCTTCTTCGACAAGGGATCGGAATACCGATCCGGTCTTCTTCTCCAGCGACAGTGGCGCAGCGACATCGACCTAGCGGAGGGCATCAAGATCGGAAGCGTGGCGGCATCGACGGGAAGGACCGATCAAGGTGTGCGGACGGCGGTCCCTTCTTCTCCGGCGACGACAAGGTCGGGAGCGGCCTCCTTCTGCAGAGGCGTAAGGCAAGCCTAGTCTAGGGCTTTTTTTTCTCCGGCGATCTTGGAGATCCGACGGCGGTAAGGAGGAGGAGGAGCGGCGACATCAGGAGGATCAGGATCTTGGGTTCCTTCTCCGGCGACAGCAGCGATCCGAGGCGGCGGAAGATTGATCGGGGTTTCCGATCTAGTGCACGACAGCGACATAAGCTCCACCTCCGGTGTAGGAGAGGGGAGATCCACGGCAGCGGCGGGTGCGGATTTCTTCCTTCGGCGGCTCCGACGATCCAGCGGCGGCGGCGACTCCGGCGGTGAAAGAGAGCACAAGGCTGCGGTTCCTTCGTCTTGAAGAGGGCAGCGGCTTTCTTGGCCAGACGGCGGCAGCGCGCTAGGGGAGTTTTCTTCCCTCTTTGTTGTTATTGTTTTCCTATTCTAGGTTAGTGTCGATCCGAAAGGATCGTTGAGTGCTCTGTGTTGTAATCGAACCTCTATTTTATTTAGTGGATCCGGCGCGCTCTCCCCGTGGACGTAGGAGCTTAACTCCGAACCACGTATATCTCTTGTCGTCTGTGTTTGATTTTGTGTTTTGGAATCTCGTACTTGTATCCTTCCGAGGATTGATTTGTGCGCGCCATTATTTGCTCAAAATTCGCTTCCGTTGCTATTGTCCGCGACGAGTTCCGTACTCGCGGGCCGGTGCCAATTGCGCAACACAAACAATCATATTAGACATCAGTACTATGTATTAGAACAAATTATTAGGCTACAGTTGTTTCGTAGGAATCGAGAGAGAAGTCGGAACTGTATCCCAATTCCAATTTTTTGCATTTGTTTAATGTTTTCTTAGAACAACGGAATTGACTTCAACCCAAATAAAAAATTTCTTAACCCAAAACCAAGCACTTGGGGTCCGGTTTTGGGGCTCTACAGCGCATCGCGTGCGTGGGGTCTGTAGGGTTTTCGACATCCACATTCTTCTTCCTCCTCTCCAGTGACGACGTCAAGGGCCATCTCCAACATTGTCAAGGGCCTCCTCTCCTCCATTTTAAAGCAGAATTGCATTTTGGTTCTTTGCAGGATCCTGCTTCTTGATCCACCCCTCGAGTCAGGAAGCCCACAAGTGGTCAATATCCACTACTATGAGAGACTGTTTCTCGAAGTAAGGCTCGTCGTCGATCTCAGTTTCTCTTTGAGATATAATTCTTGGTAGGTAATTCCCGTAAAACCCGAATCTCATGTAAATTAATAAAATTAATTTTGAGAAAAATAGCTAAAATTGGTAGGCAAATAAATGATTTTAGTGTGCCAGTAGAAAAACTTAATGAGGTACGAGAAATAAAATGATATTATCACCGTTGTAAGTTGTAACAATCTTATTTCACAATTTTTAAATGAACCAAAGAATCATGATTTAGAGGTGATTTAGATATAGCTGAGACATAAGTGAGTTGGGTTCGGTTGTTGGTGTGCTAATAACAGCCAACAGTGTGCGGATAGCATAACGTCTGGATTAATTAAAACTTAAGACAATAATCAACCAACTGATCCTCATTTAAACCCAATTAGAGTCTAGAGCGGAACCTTTGGCCGCGAGTGAATCCCGCTATTTCCGCCTCTTCTAAAATACTCAGTTCTTGCCGCTCTCCCCTAGGGTTTGCGGAAACCGCTCGCTTCAAGGAAACCGCTCGCTTCCCCCTCCTTCCCCTCCGATTTCTCACTTTCTCGCTGGAAATAAGGACGGGATCAACCCCTTTCCCTTCAAGCCCGGCAGGGATTTTTCAGGAGCTTCTTTCTCCCCACTGTAAAACCTTCTTCCCCTCTCTTTAAATACGGTTTTGAAGTAAGATAGTTTAGAGAATATAGTATGCTGTAGGAATCTTATTTGGCATGAAAAAGGAGGAGTTCCTTGAGATGATTAGGAAATTAAAAACGAGGATATCAGTTTTTGCTATAGGCAGAGTTGCTTTTGATAAGGAACTGCTGTAATTCCTGGTGTAATTGAGTGGTGGTTTGATAAATAAGGGGTTTGTTTATCCGAAATTGTCCAATATCATGTTCAACTTATATATGTATAATTTGGTCTGAAATTAATGCATAAATATAGGATACTTAGGAAGGGATTTCACTTTATTGTTGGGGCTTTATTGAGAGCTTACATTGAGATGGGAAATAGTTGATCTTATCTCTGTATGGCCAATTGTTGGTTTTATTATAAGATATGGAGTTTTATTTTGCTAGTATAGGGGTTTAATGATGGTATAGTTTTAATCAAAAGTCATGAATGGTTTTAGGGGAAAATGGAACGTTGGGAAAAAGCTTTGGGCGGGCACTATGATTACGAATTAATTATTTAGGTTGTCTAAACAAAATATGGGCTAATTGTCTTTGGTATAAAATCATGCGGGCCACTTTTATTACTAGATATTTTTATCTCATTCGCGATGTAGTTAATATATAATGGTTCTCGCCTAAAATATTTCTCATTAGACAACCTCTAAGAAGTGTGGATGAACATATGTCGGCAATATCAATATTATAGAATGCTTACTTGCAGATATGCAAAAGGTCGTCGTTCCAAGATTGATGCGATGATGCCTCGACGAAAGTAGAAAGATGAGAAATTCACTGTGAGGATTTCTTTTTTTAATTTATGTTGTATTTTCAAGTATCTTCGTTATGGACGCTAGTCGTGCACAAAAAAATCGGTCCTAATCGGTCCGGTTGGGACCGGACCGGTTAGGACCGGCTAGGGACCTGTCCCAGTTAGGACCGGTCCGGTCCCGGACCGGTCCCAAGGGTCCCAAAGAGTCCCCATTTTTCATCAAAGACCGGTCCTGGACCGGGACCGGTAAAAGACCGGTCCCGGACCGGGACCGGTAAAAGACCGGTCCCGGACCGGGACCGGTAAAAGACCGGTCCCGGACCGGGACCGGTAAAAGACCGGTCCCGGACCGGGACCGATCAAAAGACTGGTAAAAGACCGGTCATTTTAGTAATTTTAGTGAGAGACCGATCATTTTTAGTCATTTTAATAAAAGATAGGATATAAGACCTGTAAAATAGACCGGTTTGGGACTGGTCCGGGACCGGTCCTCTGGTCCCAGCCAGTCCCCCTCCAGAGGAGGAAAATCGGTCCCGGACTTGGACCGGTTTGAGCGGGACCGGTCAGCCAAAAGACCGGTCTTTTAAAAGACTGGTCCCGGACCGGCCCGACAGTCTTTTTGTGCAGGACTATGGACGCTATTATAGCGAGCATATTTCCTGCATGTGAACTGAGATGTTATGAAATTATAGAACTCACAATTTAATAGAATTGATAGATGATTGTTGAAACCGGAAACTGGCCTCTGTGGAGTTCGACCCTTGGGGAAGGGGTGATCTCGCACTTACTTTGCTCCTGCAAGAAAAATGACAAGGGGGAGAAGAACAAGGGACAAGACCAAGAGCCCGGCACGGAGGTCCCACCACACACCCGGAAGATCTTAGAGCGCTTCCCCTCCTTAACCAATTGCCGGGCTAAGGTACCTCAGAAAGCGCTATAAGACTTGAGAACTAGTCCCCTTTCTGAAGTACCCCTTGGGTCCTATTTATAGATTACCTCGGATGGTCTGCGAATAACCCGCCTCTGGTGGTCTGAATTTACTGAAGAGCCCCTCGGATTGGCCTGCCAACAGCCAAACCCCGCTGTTCTGGCTGGTTATACGCACCTCTTGCCGGGTCACCTCCCGTCATTTGGGGGGAGGGGGGCAGCAGCCGATCCGCCTGAGAGAGGCGGCTGGGGCCGGCTCGCCTAGGAGAGGCGAGTGGAGGCTGGCTCGCCTGAGAGAGGCGGCTGGGGCCGGCTCGCCTAGGAGAGGCGGCTGGGGCCGGCTCGCCTAGGAGAGGCGAGCGGAGGTTGGCTCGCCCGAGAGAGGCGGCTGGAGCCCGACCCGCCTAGGAGAGGCGAGCGAGGTCTGGCCCGCTTGAGAGGGCGGCTGGGGCCCAGCCCGCCTGCTTGCTTGGGCCCCTTCGGCGGACACGGGGTTGTACACAATCCCCGATCTTTGCGTGGTTTGCAAAAGCTCGGAAAGAAACGTCCAACCCTTGTGTCCGGCGACGAGCTTGCTGAGCTGGAGGGAATCTTTTGGTGGGGCCCACTTTTTTTTTACTATAAATAAGCCACCGGGCCTTCGATGACTGGCCCTCTCTTCTTGCTTCCTGCATGATTTGTGACCAGGAGATGCCTGCGTCTGAGGAGATACGTGCTCGGTTGGCAGCCGCTAGGGAGGAGAGTCGGGAGGAGGCCCTCGCGGCCGCCCCGTGGTTGGCGCGCAGATCACCCGGCCCGCCGTTCAAACCGGTAAAGGGAAAGATTGTCCGCCGTTCCCCGCCGAGTGATGGCCAGGGTTCTGGCGGCTCCGAGGTTGAATCTGGGTACGTGGTTTTCCCCTTCGACCTGTGTTTTCCACTGATTATTCCCTTTGCAGGAGATGCCCCTCGACGACGCATTGGAAGGGGGCTCCGGGAACCTCGCGGATCCTTCCGTGGAGATGATTGACCTGGGCATCAGTCCCTTTTACCCGGCGCGCAGCCTTCCTGCGACTCCTCCCCCGTCGAGAGTCCAGGGTTTGGGGAAGCCGCTCGTCGCCCCGGGAGGGAAATCATTCCAAGGTCGGCCGGGTTCTTCTCGGCCAGCTGACGACGCGGGAGACGTGCAGACGCCGGGTAACCCCCCTGAAATTAACCCGCTCGCCGCTCGTCTGTTTCTGACCTTGCTTCTGCAGGATATCGCGTCGTTTCTTCTGATGTCGAGATGAGCGAGGGGTACTCGCCTCTCGTGGAGCCGGAGAACATTGCGAACTTCTTGGGCGACCCGCGCGATGGCGAGAAGATGAAGGCGCAGGTGGCGCGAATGTTTCAGAAACACTCGCTGCTGCTCAATGAGGCCTTCGTGAGGATGGAGAGAGACAGAGCCAAGGCGGAGGAGCGACTCGCTGCTTTGGAGGGGGCAAGGGGCTCGGCTGAGGAGGGCGAGCCGACATCTCCGGGTGTGCATATTACGCGAGCAGAGGAGCGGTTAAAAAGCATTACGAAACAGGCCGATCAGACCAAGCGGGAGCTGGCGGCGGTTCGAGGGTATCATGACTCTCGCGTGCCGCCTCGAACCGGCTCGCAGAGGCGGGGCAGGTGGAAATGGATCGAGCACTGAACCACCTGCCTCACCCGCCCGTGCCCGCCGTTGCTCGCTGGGTCCGAACCGTCTCGCTGTGTGATCCGTCCAGGTTATCGGAGGCGAATACTATTTAAGAACAATTGCTGTAATAATTCAGGGTTCTTCTCGCCCGCTCCGGGGCGCGTGCTGTTATTATTATTGTTTCCTCGCGGGATTCCTGGCTTCAACTTCGGAGAGCCCGCCTAGTAGAGGCGGGCAGGGGCCGACCCGCCTAGGAGAGGCGGGTGAGGGCCGGCCCGCCTAGGAGAGGCGGGTGAGGGCCGGCCCGCCTAGGAGAGGCGGGCGGGGGCCGACCCGCCTAGGAGAGGCGGGTGAGGGCCGGCCCGCCTAGGAGAGGCGGGCGGGGGCCGACCCGCCTAGGAGAGGCGGGTGAGGGCCGGCCCGCCTGGGAGAGGCGGGCGGTTCGCTCGCCGCCCCTCGACTGGGCATTCCTCTCGGAATCTGTTCTGTGCGGGAGGGGGCCCTCGCGGCCGGGAGACTCTCGCGGCCGACCGGCGATTCGACGCGGACCCGGACGGGGCTCGGGAATCGAAGCGTCGGGGTTGGCCTTGCTGTCAGCTCGCTTTCCCGCCTTTTCTGATTTTTCCCGCTCTTTTTTCGGCCCTATAAATAGGCCCTTATTTATTATTTCACCTACCGTATTCAAGAGCCCTTCCAGCTTTACCCTGCGAGAACCCTCTCCTTTCTCTTCTCTCTCGCTCGGCTCACCTACCAGTTCCGCAAAATGACGGGCGGCAGCGGCGAAGCGGACGGGAGGGGCAAGTGCGCCTGGATCTTCGCCGACCACAACTTCCCTCCCGCCGTTATCTCGGAGAAGGAGTTCTTGGACGCCGTCGGCAACTTCATCCCGCCGGGTTTCGTGGCGAGGCGATCCGGGATGGAAGAAAGGATAAACGAGCTCTCGGGTGATGAGCTGGCTCTCCCGACGGCCCACTTTGAGGCGGGACTCCGGCTACCCCTCTGGCCGGAAGTCCGACAGGTCCTTAAGTATTACGGGGTTGTTCCGGGGCAGCTGACCCCGAACTCTATCGCCGTCGTCGTCGGGTTCGCCTGCTATCTTCGCGAGGAGAGGATTGAGTTCAGCCTTGCGGTCTTCCGCAAGCTGTTCTCCTTCCGCGCGAACAAGGATGGGACCGCATGCTTCGCGAGCATGCATGTCAAGGTGCGGGAGACGGTCAACAAGAGCCACAATTGGCTCAAGAAGTTTGTCTTTGTCAAGGGAGACTTCGGCAACATTCCTTTCTCGCCGGTTCAACTCGGCGAGGCGAGCTATCGGCCCCCAAGCCTGGGGGGCCATGAGGCGAAACTGTATGAGTTCTTTGCCGGGAAGAACTTCGAGGTCGCATTCCTCCGCCGGAATCTAAATGACCTCGTCCCTGTCCCGCCCGGGGAAGGTAAGCGGCTCGCTCACCTCTGCTTGAGTCGTACTTCAGATTTTTCTAACTCTTGTTTCTGCAGGCGAGCGCGACGTCCCTCTCCGCCCGCCTTATGAGAGCGCGCGGTCCGCCTTGAGCGAGCTTGGCCGGGCTGAAGCGGCGGCCTTAGCTCACCGCGAGCTCTCGGCTCCCGCCGGCCAGAAGCGACCCGGAGGTGAGCCGACTCAGGGCCCTCCCCTCTCCAAGAAGCCGAAGAAAGCGGGCGGTCAGGCTCCTCCGGCCGGCGACAAGGGCAAGGCCCCCGCAGATCAACCATCCTCTGGCCCCGCCCCCGCGGTACCCTCGACCGCTGAATCCGCCGGCGGGGCGGCTGGGTCGTCGCAGCCGCCCGCGGCGACTCGGCCCGCCGAGGAGCCGGTTCCCCGAGGGCATCCCAACTTCGGCTATGGCGAGGGACCCACGGACAGATCCGGTGTCCCGTTGCTTCAGTGGGACAAGGAGGCCAACCGCGTCTCGGTGTCCTCGCTGCTGCCTAGTTGGGTGGAACAGGACACCGCCTCCAGGGACGCCTTCAACCTCTCCTTCGGCGTATACGGGCGGGAGGATGCCTCCACCTACGGCGAGGAGGCCACGCGGGTGCTCATCTATGAGAGCGCGCGGGCGCAATTTCAAAGCCTCACCTTGGCCCACATGGTCGGCCGGCGATGCCTCCGGCTGGACAGGGACGTCCCTTCGCTCAACAAGCTGATCGACGAGAAGGAGGAGGCCCGCAAGCTCGCCCTGGAGGAGGCGGACGACCTGCGAAAGCGGCTCGAAACAGCTGATGCCGCTCTCGCGCAATATCAGGGGGCGCGGTAAGCCATCTGACTCGCACCCGCTTCTATTCCGCGACTCGTTCTAACAAATTTCTCTGCAGGATGCGGCGACCGCCAGCCGACTTGGCGCCGAGAATGCCACCCTCCAGCTGGAGAACCAGGCCCTGCAGGCGCGGGTGGGTGCGCTCGAGGCTGCTGCTGCCGTCGCGCCGGCATCTTCGAGCGGCTGCCAGCTCGTTCATCACAGCGAGCACGATCTGGCGATTCTGATGCAACAGAACGGGGCCGACGCGGCGACGTACCTCTTCCGGACGCTGCAGCGGGCCAGGCTCCTCAAGGACGAATGTTCCGGTTTGCGGGTACCGACTTGGTACCGGAGCTATTCCTCCCGGTACCTAGGCCGGGCGAGTATTACCGCATATGAGGGGCTCGCCGCCTTGAGGCCTCTCCCTTTCTTTTTTTGACATGTATTTTGTATTTATTTTTGTGTAATCGCGCCGCGGGCCGCAGCCATACTTTTGTAAAAGATTTTATTTGATAATATATTCACCGCATTTACTTTCTTGATTGTCCATTCTTTCCTGTCTCGCAATCACTATTGTGCATCGTCTTGTTAATTAATCCTGATTTTCGTTGCTGCGAGCGAGTGAGGCCGCCCGCCCGTTTGAGGATCGGGACTTAGATCTAGGTTCGAGAGACACGTTAGATAGCCGCGATGCGAGTGGGTGACTCGCGCCTTCCGCTCGGGCTCACCATTTTGACCATATCTTGGAGTGGACGGGGGCCCGGCTTCCGCGCGTAAAGACTTCACGCGGGCCGGCTTCTCGGGGGGGGGGGGGGGGGGGTCTTGGCGCTTCCGAGCCTTTGCCTCTTTATCACCCTGGGACTCGCCAAACTGTAGGTTGGGGCCGGCGTTGCGGCCTCATAGGGTTATCCTAACCGGCCCGCTCACCCGATTTCTGGTGACGTGAGAGTCTAACCTCTCCACTCGCACGCCG
The DNA here is from genome assembly GCA_039513925.1 of Platanthera zijinensis. Classification (NCBI taxonomy): domain Eukaryota; kingdom Viridiplantae; phylum Streptophyta; class Magnoliopsida; order Asparagales; family Orchidaceae; genus Platanthera; species Platanthera zijinensis. The sequence goes on along the minus strand of CM077097.1, from coordinate 126,470,245 downwards.
TGCTTAGGGCTTGCCCCTCTATGCACCGGGGCCGGCCTTCTTGGCTTGCCGACTCGCCTGGGCATCTTGGCCGGCCCGCTCGCTCAAACTCTTGCGCCGCGAGAGCCTAACCCCTTCCTTCGCGCGTTGCGCTTAAGGCTCGTCCCTTTATGCGCCGGAACCAACCTTCTTGGCCTGCCGACTCGCCCGGGCATTCTTTGGGGATGGTATCTAATCCCTGGTTGCTCGGCGAGAAGTTGCCGGCCAGACCCTGCCCGGGATCTGAGGCAGACCCCTCCGAGTGACATCCAGCCCTGCCAGCCTTGTGGGAGCCTGGCAGCGGGATCTGCTCTGGGTCTGAGGCAGACTCCTCCGAGTGACGTCCAGCCCTGCCAGCTTGGTGAGAGCCTGGCAGCGGGATCTGTTCGGGGTCTGAGGCAGACTCCTCCGAGTGACATCCAGCCCTGCCAGCTTGGTGGGAGCCTGGCAGCGGGATCTGCTCGGGGTCTGAGGCAGACTCCTCCGAGTGACATCCAGCCCTGCCAGCTTGGTGGGAGCCTGGCAGCGGGATCTGCTCGGGGTCTGAGGCAGACTCCTCCGAGTGACATCCAACCCTGCCAACTTGGTGAGAGCCTGACAGCGGGATCTGCTCAGGGTCTGAGGCAGACTCCTCCGAGTGACATCCAGCCCTGCCAGCTTGGTGAGAGCCTGGCAGCGGGAGCTGCTCGGGGTCTGAGGCAGACTCCTCCGAGTGACATCCAGCCCTGCCAGCTTGGTGAGAGCCTGGCAGCGGGATCTGCTCGGGGTCTGAGGCAGACTCCTCCGAGTGACATCCAGCCCTGCCAGTTTGGTGAGAGCCTGGCAGCGGGATCTGCTCGGGGTCTGAGGCAGACTCCTCCGAGTGACATCCAGCCCTGCCAGCTTGGTGAGAGCCTGGCAGCGGGATCTGCTCGGGGTCTGAGGCAGACTCCTCCGAGTGACATCCAGCCCTGCCAGCTTGGTGAGAGCCTGACAGCGGGATCTGCTCGGGGTCTGAGGCAGACTACTCCGAGTGACATCCAGCCCTGCCAGCTTGGTGAGAGCCTGACAGCGGGATCTGCTCGGGGTCTGAGGCGCTGACATTCATCTCTCATCGCGGGGGGGGGGGGAACAAGTTTATCGCAAGAAATTCCATTAGAGATTGAACACGGTTTACATGATTTTAGGGAAAAAAACGTTTCAAGTCGTCTCCACTCCAAGTGAGACTTAGGGTCTCACCCTCCACATTCCGGAGGCGATACCCCCCCCGACTTCAATGCCTCCTGCACAATGAATGGTCCTTCCCAATTGGGGTGGAACTTTCCCACCGCGGCTGATCTCCCTGCCGCGTCCACCTTCCTCAAGACCAAGTCTCCTTCGGCAAACTGCTTGACTCTGACGTGCTTGTCGAAGTACTTGGTCATTCTTCTCTTTATCTCCTCCTGCCTCACGGCTGAAAGGTCCCGCAGCTCCTCGACCATGTCGAGAGAGAGCCGCAGCTCCTCTTCATTATTGGCTCTCCATTCCTCTTTGTGCTCTCCGGCCTCGACCACCCGAGGTGTCCGGACTTCGAATTCCACCGGAAGTACTGCCTCGCACCCGTGGGAGAGCTTGAAAGGCGTCTCCCCTGTTGCTGTGTTGGGTGTGGTTCGGAGGGCCCAGAGAACCGAGGGGAGTTGCTCCACCCAGCTTCCTCTCAAGTTCTCCACCTTTTTCTTGAGGAGGTTCACGATAATCTTGTTTGCCGCTTCCACCTGCCCATTGCTTCGGGGGTGATGAACTGAGGCGAACCTGAGATCGATCCCGAGCTGCTCGCAGAAGCTGGTGAACTCGGCACTGGCAAATTGAGGGCCATTGTCCGTGACGATGGCCTGGGGCAACCCATGACGACAGATGATCTCCCCCCACACAAAGTTCCTGACGACCTGGGAGGTCACCTTGGCCAGCGCCTTGACTTCCAGCCACTTGGAGAAGTAATCAATCATCACGAGCAGGAACCTCCTCTGGCCGCTGGCTTGGGGAAAGGGCCCGACCAAGTCCATTCCCCAGATGGCGAATGACCAGGGAGCTTTGATACTCCTGAGGCGCTGGGCCGGTTGTAGTTGGAGGGGAGCGAATAGCTGGCACTTATGACATTCCTTTGTGAATTTTGCCGCGTCGAGACCCAGAGTCGGCCAGAAATATCCCTGCCTGACGATCTGACCTTCTAAGGTTCGACTTCCGGAGTGACTCCCACACTCCCCGGAGTGGACCTCTTCTAAAATCTTCGGGACCTCCCTCTCGCCCACACAACGCGCCAGCATCCCTGAGAGGGTCTTCCGGTATAACTGGCCATCTCGCATGAGGTAGTATGCTGATTTGAACTTGAGCTTCTCTCCGTCCATCCCCTTGGGATACTCCCCGATGGTCAGGAAAGTTACGAATGGATCCATCCAGGAGGGGTGCTGTTCCACCTCCATCAGTTCCCCCTCCTCGATGGATGGGCGAAAGAGGTCTGTGATGGTACCCCCTGCCCGGGGTCCATGCTTTGCCAGCTGATCCACCTGCTCGTTATCCTCTCGAGGCACGTGCCGGATGGAGAAAGCCTGGAAGGTGCCGATGACTCCCTTTACCTTCGCCAAGTAACGCTGCAAGGTGGGTTCCCTTGCCTCGAATTCCCCGTTGATCTGGGAGGCCACCACCAGGGAGTCAGTGAGGACCTCCACATCATGCACCCCCAGTTCCCTGGCCAGGCGTAGACCCGCAATCACGGCCTCATACTCGGCCTGATTGTTGGTGATGGGAAAATGCACCACCACTGCTTGCTCGATCCTCGTCCCCTGGGGGCTTTCTAAGATGACCCCAGCCCCCAGGGAGTGTCTCCCCGACGCACCATCCACCATGACCTTCCAAGGAACCGGGCGAGTGAGTTCCTCCTCCGCCACCTCGACCACATAGTCAGCCAGGAAATCGGCCATGGCTTGGGCCTTGATCGAGAGGCGAGGTACGAAGGAGATGTCGAACTCGCTCAGCTCCACCGACCACTTGGCCAACCTGCCGGAATGCTCCACCCCCTCAAAGATGTTGCGGAGAGGGTGGTCAGTCACCACTCGGATCGAGTGTGCCTGGAAATAGGGCCGGAGCCTCCGGGCCGAGATGATGAGAGCGAAGGCCAGCTTCTCCAGGATGGGGTACCGAAGCTCGGCCTTCCTCAAGACCCGACTTACGTAGTAAACCGGGAGTTGTCGCTTCCCTTCTTCCCGAACTAAAACGGAGCTCAGGGCCTCGGCCCCAGCCCCTAAGTACAAAAATAAGTCTTCTCCCTCCTTCGGCCCTTGGAGCAGGGGGGCCTGAGTCAACTGCTTCTTTAGGGCCTGGAATGCCTCATCGCACTCCGAGGTCCACTCAAATTTCTGGCCTCTTCTCAAGCTTTTAAAGAACGGAGAGCACTTCTCCCCGGCCAGGGAGAGGAACCTACTCAGCCCTGCCAGCCTTCCAGTCAATCGCTGTACTTCCTTCGCATTCCGCGGAGACTCCAACTCCATGATTGCCCTCACCTTGTCGGGGTTGGGCTCTACGCCGGCAGGGGTGAGGAGATGCCCCAGGAATTTACCTCTGCCTGACCCGAAGGTGCATTTGAGGGGGTTCAGCCTCATTTTGCACCCGCGGAGAGTGGCAAAGGTCTCTTCTAGGTCCCGGAGATGGGAGTCGAGATCCGGACTCTTGACCATGAGATCGTCTACGTACACCTTCAGGTTCCTTCCCTTTTGCTCTTGAAAGACCCTGTCCATCATCCTCTGGTAGGTCGCCCCTGCATTTTTCATCCCGAAGGGCATTATTTTATAACAATATCACCCCTCCCCTGTGATGAATGAGACGTCTTTGACGTCGGGAGGGTGCATCCTGATTTGGTGATAACCTGAAAAGGCATCCAGAAAACTCATCAAAGGGAAACCGACGGCTGAGTCAACCAGCGCGTCGATCCGAGGCAAGGGGTAACAATCTTTAGGACATGATTTATTAAGAAGAGAAAAATCGATACACATCCACCACCGGCCGTCTCCTTTTTTAACCATTACAACATTGGAGACCCAGCCGGGGTATTGGATCTCGGATACAAAGCCGGCCTTGAGGAGCTTTGCTACCTCCTCCCTGATGGGCTCGGCGAGCTTGTCCGCAACAGGCCTCTTCTTTTGTCGGATGGGGGGAGCCTCCGGGTCTAGGTTGAGGCGGTGGCAGGCGATGTTGGAGTCTATCCCGGGCATCTCCGCGGCACTCCATGCGAAGATGTCCACATTCTTCTGGACGCACTCCAGCATCCTGCCTTGAGCCTCCGGGGTCAATCCTCCGCTGATGCGGATCTTCTCCACCCTGCCTCTGGTGGTTAGAACCTCCATCTCTGCCACCTCCTCTGCCGCCTCCAGACGGGACTGTGCCTCCCACTCCTCAGCCTCCCCCTCATCGAAGGCGAGGACCTCCTCCTCAGCTTCTGCCACGGCCATCGCCTCGGCCGGCTCTTAAATCTCCTCCGCGACCTTCTCCTGGGCGCGGCTCTCCTCCACCTCCATCTCATCCCCGCCAGCTTCCGGCTCCACCTCCTTCAGCCTCCCCCCCATCTCCTCGGCTCCCTCCAGCCAAGAGATGGAGTTCTCCGCCGTGACATAGCACTCTCTTGCTTCTTTGGGATCTCCGCGGACCCGGACCTGGACCCCCTCGACGTTAAATTTTAAGCACTGGTGGAAGGATGAGGGGACGCAGCGGAAGGCGCTGATGAGAGGCCTCCCGAAGATGACGCTGTAGCTGCTGGGGGCGTCCACGATGACGAACTTGCAGTTGCGGGACTGCCCCCCCAGAACGACATGGAGTCCCACTCCTCCCTCGACCTCCTTTCTCTCCCCTGAGAAGCCGAACAGGGGTCCATCCGAGGCTAACACCCTCCTGGCCTCTACTTTCATCGCATCGAACGCCTTCTTGAAGATGACGTTGACCGAGCTCCCGTTGTCGACGAGGATCCGGGGGACGGTGAAGTCCTCGATGGCTGTCTGGATGACCAGCGCATCGCAGAAGGGGTCCTCGTGACTCGGCATATCCTCCCTGGAAAAAGTGATTTTCTCATCCGGGGGCGGGGACTGGGACGTGGAGCCAACGCTCCTGCGGTACATCGTGTGGAGGCTCGACTTGCGGGAAGACTCGATCCCAGCCCCCCCGTGGATCGCTCCGATCCTTCCTCGGGAGCCCACATCCACCCGGTCTTCGCACCGACCCTCCTCCGCCGAGGCCGGATCTCCTCAATCCGCACTTCCGGACGCTGTTGTTGTTGCTGCTCCCGGTTGCCTCTCATCTCGAGGAACTCTGGGCACGTGGCTGTGACGTGCCCCTCCTCTTGATGGAAGTCGCAGTAAGGCAACTCCACCCTCACATCCCTTCTCCTTCTCCGTACCGCTCTTCTCCTCTCCCCCAGTGCTATGGCCATAGCCTGCTCCTGGTCGGGAAGGGCCGGCCTCTGGCCCTGCATCCCGCCTGGAGGGTAAAACTGACCCTGTCCTCCTTGACGGTAGTCCCCTCCGCGGAACCCTCTCCTTGCCCCGGGCTCCTGCCACTCGGGTCTCCACCCCAGCCGGAAGTTCGGCTCATATCGCCCCTGCCTGGGCTGCTGCTGCTGCTGCGGCGGCGGCTGTTCCCTCTGCCGGGGCTCAGCCCTTCTCTCTTCCTGCCCTCGGCCACCCCTTGGCCTCTCTTCCTCCACGGCCCACCTGGCCAACCTTCGGGCAAACTCCGGATGCGCCGCCTCCATATCGGCCTCCCTAGCTGCCCTCTCCAGGAGTGCCTCAAAAGACACTGGAGGCGACCTCTTGAGTTCCATTGCAAAGAACCCGGATTGGAGACCCAGGGTGAAGGCCACCATCATGGTGTGCCCTGGCATCTCCTGCACTTGGGACAACTCCTCTTGGAATCTGTCCAGATAGCTTCCCAGGGTCTCTCCCACCCTCTGCTTGACGCGGAACAAGGACTCCACCTCCTTCTTCCTCTTCCTGGAAGTGGTGAACCTCAACATGAACCCCCGACGCAGGTCCTCGAAGCAGTAAATGGATCCGGTCAGGAGCTGGTGGAACCATTCTCTCGCCTTCTCCCGGAGGGTGATGACGAAGAGTCGGCACTTGAAGCCGTCTGACATCTGTCGAATAGAGACCATGTCCTCAAACCACTGGATGTGGTGGACGGGGTCTCCCTTCCCGGAGTAGTAGGTCATCTCCGGCTCACGAAACCCCTCTGGAACTGGGGGCGGAGGAAACGAACTCGCTGAAGGGGCTTCCTCCCACAGCGGGGCGAGGGGGGAACTCTCTCCCCGCCGTCTCGCCGAAATGGTACTCTGTGGCCGAGCCGGGGAACAGAACTCGCCCCTGGAACTCGCGCTCGCCTCTCTCGGCGGGTTCCTTCCCTGGTCGCCTGAGCGGCGCGTCGTCGCCGAGTGCGGGAGCGGCGACCACCGGAACTGCCGGTGTCGCACTCTCAGCTCGCATGCCGAGGGCGGTCCTGACGAGCCCGAGGATCTCCTCCCTAAGCTCCGCCGGCACGCTCGCCGCTGGGGGTGGGGGAGGGGGTGGCGAGCTGCCCCTGCCTGATCCTTGTCCTTCTTCTCCAGTCATCGAGCCTGCAGAAGGTTTTCCTTGCTGACCACGCTCCACGCTCACCGCACCAAAATGTTGAAACTGGAAACCGGCCTCTGTGGAGTTCGACCCTTGGGGAAGGGGTGATCTCGCACTTACTTCGCTCCTGCAAGAAAAATGACAAGGGGGAGAAGAACAAGGGACAAGACCAAGGGCCCGGCACGGAGGTCCCACCACACACCAAGCTGGCAGGGCTGGATGTCACTCGGAGTAGTCTGCCTCAGATCCCGCTGTCAGGCTCTCACCAAGCTGGCAGGGCTGGATGTCACTCGGAGGAGTCTGCCTCAGACCCCGAGCAGATCCCGCTGCCAGGCTCTCACCAAGCTGGCAGGGCTGGATGTCACTCGGAGGAGTCTGCCTCAGACCCCGAGCAGATCCTGCTGCCAGGCTCTCACCAAACTGGCAGGGCTGGATGTCACTCGGAGGAGTCTGCCTCAGACCCCGAGCAGATCCCGCTGCCAGGCTCTCACCAAGTTGGCAGGGCTGGATGTCACTCGGAGGAGTCTGCCTCAGACCCCGAGCAGATCCCGCTGTCAGGCTCTCACCAAGCTGGCAGGGCTGGATGTCACTCGGAGGAGTCTGCCTCAGACCCTGAGCAGATCCCGCTGCCAGGCTCTCACCAAGCTGGCAGGGCTGGATGTCACTCGGAGGAGTCTGCCTCAGACCCCGAGCAGATCCCGCTGTCAGGCTCCCACCAAGCTGGCAGGGCTGGATGTCACTCGGAGGAGTCTGCCTCAGACCCCGAGCAGATCCCGCTGCCAGGCTCCCACCAAGCTGGCATGGCTGGATGTCACTCGGAGGAGTCTGCCTCAGACCCCGAACAGATCCCGCTGCCAGGCTCTCATCAAGCTGGCAGGGCTGGACGTCACTCGGAGGAGTCTGCCTCAGACCCCGAGCAGATCCCGCTGCCAGGCTCCCACCAAGCTGGCAGGGCTGGATGTCACTCGGAGGGGTCTGCCTCAGATCCCGGGCAGGGTCTGGCCGGCAACTTCTCGCCGAGCAACCAGGGATTAGATACCATCCCCAAAGAATGCCCGGGCGAGTCGGCAGGCCAAGAAGGTTGGTTCCGGCGCATAAAGGGACGAGCCTTAAGCGCAACGTGCGAAGGAAGGGGTTAGGCTCTCGCGGCGCAAGAGTTTGAGCGGGCGGGCCGGCCAAGATGCCCAGGCGAGTCGGCAAGCCAAGAAGGCCGGCCCCGGTGCATAGAGGGGCAAGCCCTAAGCACGGCGTGCGAGTGGAGAGGTTAGACTCTCACGTCACCAGAAATCGGGTGAGCGGGCCGGTCAGGATAACCCTATGAGGCCGCAACGCCGGCCCCAACCTACAGTTTGGCGAGTCCCAGGGTGATAAAGAGGCAAAGGCTCGGAAGCGCCAAGACCCCCCCCCCCCCCCCCCCCCCCCGAGAGGCCGGCCCGCGTGAAGTCTTTACGCGCGGAAGCCGGGCCCCCGTCCACTCCAAGATATGGTCAAAATGGTGAGCCCGAGCGGAAGGCGCGAGTCGCCCACTCGCATCGCGGCTAGCTAACGTGTCTCTCGAACCTAGATCTAAGTCCCGAACCTCAAACGGGCGGGCGGCCTCACTCGCTCGCAGCAACGAAAATCAGGATTAATTAACAAGACGATGCACAATAGTGATTGCGAGACAGGAAAGAATGGACAATCAAGAAAGTAAATGCGGTGAATATATTATCAAATAAAATCTTTTACAAAAGTATGGCTGCGGCCCGCGGCGCGATTACACAAAAATAAATACAAAATACATGTCAAAAAAAGAAAGGGAGAGGCCTCAAGGCGGCGAGCCCCTCATATGCGGTAATACTCGCCCGGCCTAGGTACCGGGAGGAACAGCTCCGGTACCACGTCGGTCACCCGTAAACCGGAACATTCGTCCTTGAGGAGCCTGGCCCGCTGCAGCGTCCGGAAGAGGTACGTCGCCGCGTCGGCCCCGTTCTGTTGCATCAGAATCGCCAGATCGTGCTCGCTGTGATGAACGAGCTGGCAGCCGCTCGAAGATGCCGGCGCGACGGCAGCAGCAGCCTCGAGCGCACCCACCCGCGCCTGCAGGGCCTGGTTCTCCAGCTGGAGGGTGGCATTCTCGGCGCCAAGTCGGCTGGCGGTCGCCGCATCCTGCAGAGAAATTTGTTAGAACGAGTCGCGGAATAGAAGCGGGTGCGAGTCAGATGGCTTACCGCGCCCCCCTGATATTGCGCGAGAGCGGCATCAGCTGTTTCGAGCCGCTTTCGCAGGTCGTCCGCCTCCTCTTGGGCGAGCTTGCGGGCCTCCTCCTTCTCGTCGATCAGCTTGTTGAGCGAAGGGACGTCCCTGTCCAGCCGGAGGCATCGCCGGCCGACCATGTGGGCCAAGGTGAGGCTTTAAAATTGCGCCCGCGCGCTCTCATAGATGAGCACCCGCGTGGCCTCCTCGCCGTAGGTGGAGGCATCCTCCCGCCCGTATACGCCGAAGGAGAGGTTGAAGACGTCCCTGGAGGCGGTGTCCTGTTCCACCCAACTAGGCAGCAGCGAGGACACCGAGACGCGGTTGGCCTCCTTGTCCCACTGAAGCAACGGGACACCGGATCTGTCCGTGGGTCCCTCGCCATAGCCGAAGTTGGGATGCCCTCGGGGAACCGGCTCCTCGGCGGGCCGAGTCGCCGCGGGCGGCTGCGACGACCCAGCCGCCCCGCCGGCGGATTCAGCGGTCGAGGGTACCGCGGGGGCGGGGCCAGAGGATGGTTGATCTGCGGGGGCCTTGCCCTTGTCGCCGGCCGGAGGAGCCTGACCGCCCGCTTTCTTCGGCTTCTTGGAGAGGGGAGGGCCCTGAGTCGGCTCACCTCCGGGTCGCTTCTGGCCGGCGGGAGCCGAGAGCTCGCGGTGAGCTAAGGCCGCCGCTTCAGCCCGGCCAAGCTCGCTCAAGGCGGACCGCGCGCTCTCATAAGGCGGGCGGAGAGGGACGTCGCGCTCGCCTGCAGAAACAAGAGTTAGAAAAATCTGAAGTACGACTCAAGCAGAGGTGAGCGAGCCGCTTACCTTCCCCGGGCGGGACAGGGACGAGGTCATCTAGATTCCGGTGGAGGAATGCGACCTCGAAGTTCTTCCCGGCAAAGAACTCATACAGTTTCGCCTCATGGCCCCCCAGGCTTGGGGGCCGATAGCTCGCCTCGCCGAGTTGAACCGGCGAGAAAGGAATGTTGCCGAAGTCTCCCTTGACAAAGACAAACTTCTTGAGCCAGTTGTGGCTCTTGTTGACCGTCTCCCGCACCTTGACATGCATGCTCGCGAAGCATGCGGTCCCATCCTTGTTCGCGCGGAAGGAGAACAGCTTGCGGAAGACCGCAAGGCTGAACTCAATCCTCTCCTCGCGAAGATAGCAGGCGAACCCGACGACGACGGCGATAGAGTTCGGGGCCAGCTGCCCCGGAACAACCCCGTAATACTTAAGGACCTGTCGGACTTCCGGCCAGAGGGGTAGCCGGAGTCCCGCCTCAAAGTGGGCCGTCGGGAGAGCCAGCTCATCACCCGAGAGCTCGTTTATCCTTTCTTCCATCCCGGGTCGCCTCGCCACGAAACCCGGCGGGATGAAGTTGCCGACGGCGTCCAAGAACTCCTTCTCCGAGATAACGGCGGGAGGGAAGTTGTGGTCGGCGAAGATCCAGGCGCACTTGCCCCTCCCGTCCGCTTCGCCGCTGCCGCCCGTCATTTTGCGGAACTGGTAGGTGAGCCGAGCGAGAGAGAAGAGAAAGGAGAGGGTTCTCGCAGGGTAAAGCTGGAAGGGCTCTTGAATACGGTAGGTGAAATAATAAATAAGGGCCTATTTATAGGGCCGAAAAAAGAGCGGGAAAAATCAGAAAAGGCGGGAAAGCGAGCTGACAGCAAGGCCAACCCCGACGCTTCGATTCCCGAGCCCCGTCCGGGTCCGCGTCGAATCGCCGGTCGGCCGCGAGAGTCTCCCGGCCGCGAGGGCCCCCTCCCGCACAGAACAGATTCCGAGAGGAATGCCCAGTCGAGGGGCGGCGAGCGAACCGCCCGCCTCTCCCAGGCGGGCCGGCCCTCACCCGCCTCTCCTAGGCGGGTCGGCCCCCGCCCGCCTCTCCTAGGCGGGCCGACCCTCACCCGCCTCTCCTAGGCGGGTCGGCCCCCGCCCGCCTCTCCCAGGCGGGCCGGCCCTCACCCGCCTCTCCTAGGCGGGCCGGCCCTCACCCGCCTCTCCTAGGCGGGTCGGCCCCTGCCCGCCTCTACTAGGCGGGCTCTCCGAAGTTGAAGCCAGGAATCCCGCGAGGAAACAATAATAATAACAGCACGCGCCCCGGAGCGGGCGAGAAGAACCCTGAATTATTACAGCAATTGTTCTTAAATAGTATTCGCCTCCGATAACCTGGACGGATCACACAGCGAGACGGTTCGGACCCAGCGAGCAACGGCGGGCACGGGCGGGTGAGGCAGGTGGTTCAGTGCTCGATCCATTTCCACCTGCCCCGCCTCTGCGAGCCGGTTCGAGGCGGCACGCGAGAGTCATGATACCCTCGAACCGCCGCCAGCTCCCGCTTGGTCTGATCGGCCTGTTTCGTAATGCTTTTTAGCCGCTCCTCTGCTCGCGTAATATGCACACCCGGAGATGTCGGCTCGCCCTCCTCAGCCGAGCCCCTTGCCCCCTCCAAAGCAGCGAGTCGCTCCTCCGCCTTGGCTCTGTCTCTCTCCATCCTCACGAAGGCCTCATTGAGCAGCAGCGAGTGTTTCTGAAACATTCGCGCCACCTGCGCCTTCATCTTCTCGCCATCGCGCGGGTCGCCCAAGAAGTTCGCAATGTTCTCCGGCTCCACGAGAGGCGAGTACCCCTCGCTCATCTCGACATCAGAAGAAACGACGCGATATCCTGCAGAAGCAAGGTCAGAAACAGACGAGCGGCGAGCGGGTTAATTTCAGGGGGGTTACCCGGCGTCTGCACGTCTCCCGCGTCGTCAGCTGGTCGAGAAGAACCCGGCCGACCTTGGAATGATTTCCCTCCCGGGGCGACGAGCGGCTTCCCCAAACCCTGGACTCTCGACGGGGGAGGAGTCGCAGGAAGGCTGCGCGCCGGGGAAAAGGGACTGATGCCCAGGTCAATCATCTCCACGGAAGGATCCGCGAGGTTCCCGGAGCCCCTTTCCAATGCGTCGTCGAGGGGCATCTCCTGCAAAGGGAATAATCAGTGGAAAACACAGGTCGAAGGGGAAAACCACGTACCCAGATTCAACCTCGGAGCCGCCAGAACCCTGGCCATCACTCGGCGGGGAACGACGGACAATCTTTCCCTTTACCGGTTTGAACGGCGGGCCGGGTGATCTGCGCGCCAACCACGGGGCGGCCGCGAGGGCCTCCTCCCGACTCTCCTCCCTAGCGGCTGCCAACCGAGCACGTATCTCCTCAGACGCAGGCATCTCCTGGTCACAAATCATGCAGGAAGCAAGAAGAGAGGGCCAGTCATCGAAGGCCCGGTGGCTTATTTATAGTAAAAAAAAAGTGGGCCCCACCAAAAGATTCCCTCCAGCTCAGCAAGCTCGTCGCCGGACACAAGGGTTGGACGTTTCTTTCCGAGCTTTTGCAAAGCACGCAAAGATCGGGGATTGTGTACAACCCCGTGTCCGCCGAAGGGGCCCAAGCAAGCAGGCGGGCTGGGCCCCAGCCGCCCTCTCAAGCGGGCCAGACCTCGCTCGCCTCTCCTAGGCGGGCCGGGCTCCAGCCGCCTCTCTCGGGCGAGCCAACCTCCGCTCGCCTCTCCTAGGCGAGCCGGCCCCAGCCGCCTCTCCTAGGCGAGCCGGCCCCAGCCGCCTCTCTCAGGCGAGCCAGCCTCCACTCGCCTCTCCTAGGCGAGCCGGCCCCAGCCGCCTCTCTCAGGCGGATCGGCTGCTGCCCCCCTCCCCCCAAATGACGGGAGGTGACCCGACAAGAGGTGCGTATAACCAGCCAGAACAGCGGGGTTTGGCTGTTGGCAGGCCAATCCGAGGGGCTCTTTAGTAAATTCAGACCACCAGAGGCGGGTTATTCGCAGACCATCCGAGGTAATCTATAAATAGGACCCAAGGGGTACTTCAGAAGGGGGACTAGTTCTCAAGTCTTATAGCGCTTTCTGAGGTACCTTAGCCCGACAATTGGTTAAGGAGGGGAAGCGCTCTAAGATCTTCCGGGTGTGTGGTGGGACCTTCGTGCCGGGCCCTTGGTCTTGTCCCTTGTTCTTCTCCCCCTTGTCATTTTTCTTGCAGGAGCAAAGTAAGTGCGAGATCACCCCTTCCCCAAGGGTCGAACTCCACAGAGGCCGGTTTCCGGTTTCAACAATAAAGACTACAACGACACAAACGAAAGCAATAAGGATTGCATCGATGCATACATTAAGGTTATTTGAAGACTGATATAAATTTAATTAGACCTTAATAAGTCTTAAGTGAGTTTGTACGCACTGGATAAATTCCCAAGTCAACTTAGTTGGGCCTTAACGGGTCTTAAGCGTGCTGTACGCACTGAGTTTGACCCAAGTAGAATGGTCCCAAGACTGAAGACTGATATAAATACATTGCCCCTTAACATAATGTAATGAAATCATATGGAAATTGCGTATAGAAGTATAAAAAGAACATGAAAAAAATGAAATGAAACACGAGTGCATAAATTTTGAAGAATGCATATTTTACCATGAATGTTACTTGACTGTTACAATCTTTTAAGATTCCTTTCTTATTGTTTACATGCCTGCAACATGAAATATGTCATTATGGCTTGGGCAAGTAACTTTTTATTACTGTATATGATACATTATATATTGACTCAAAAGATAGATATCTGCTACGAATCTATCAATTACGATTTTGTATGCATTCAACTGAAATAAAGAAAGATACATATACATTTTTACTGATTCACATTGTTTGCATGTACAATTGTTTAAATAAAGTATGCTCCTCACTTAGTCATATTTGTATGACTAAACCCGTCGTCTATTTTGTTTAAGTAGCTAAGGCTACCTTGAGTCAAAAAAGGATAAGTTGATCGAGAAAGAATGATAAGGACTCGCTTCAGATCAAACCAAGGGGAACAAATGATTAACAAAATAAATTCTGAAGTTTGGCTACAAAAGAAAATTTGGTACGTATTTTATTCAATGTGGTATTTTAGACCTGGATTACTTTTAATGCAAAAATAAGTTTAGCGATTACATACATAGTTGATACTCAATGTGAAATATTATTTTGTATTGTGCTCTTGTTCATTTTTAATGCAAATGGATACTGTTATTCTGTTGTGGTCTTCGGGCTGTTACAATTCCGATGTCGCTTTTTGACGAGAAATGTCGGTAAGTACGGTTGGCTTGACTTGTAGATCTTCTTTTTGATGAACTGATGTTGAAAATGTTTATGTTGGAAAGCTTTATATTTAAAACGAGTCTTAATTTTAGGAAAGCTTAGTTGTTGAACTGAACTAACTGCTTTAAATGCTTTGCATGTAAAAACCTTCCTTGACAGCCATGTATTTACATGCCTTCTCAATATATCCTTCATGATAGTGGGTTGGTTCTTCCCCTGCGCAAACTTAATTTGTTCTTATTGGAGAACCACGTATAGTGTCATCTCTGTAGCGGACTATTGGAGGCATAGAGGCTTTTCAGAAGGTGTCAAGACTAAAAATATGAGCAACGAACAAATTTTCAATATTGTTGATGCTTCCCACCAAGACTTTGAGAACTATCTTCTTGTTTAGTCCTTCAGGTTGTCATGTACAATCTGCAACGTTGAGACCAATTGCAATGCCATGACACATTCAAACTAGTGAGTTGCTGCATATGATAAATCTTTTGAACTTTGGATGGATGAGTCCTACTTGATTCTCTTCGATGGATTGCCAACTTGTCATGGAGATTGAACTCACACTCAACATTATTGGTAGCTATGTCAACGATATTATCATTAAGCAGATGTTTTCCCTCATTTGTGGATGAAGGGTCTTGATTGATGATTCTAAGACGGTTCTTGCTACGGGTTGCCTTTTTTCATGGAAGATGCTGATGCAACCCGCGTCGCCTCGTTTGTATTATTTTTTATCGCGCATGTCTTTTTGTTGTAGCGCACGTTTTTGCGCAAGTTTTTTGATTGTTCTGTAGCGTCAAGTTGTATCGCGCACGTTGTTAGCGCTTTTGTGTATTTTTTGTATCATGCATGTTGTTCGCGTAATGTTGGTTTGACGCGTTGGTGTGACCGGCCAACGTGACCCTAAATGCATAGGTCCGGTATATTAGGAGGTAGGTTAATTAAGAAAAGCTTGAATTAATTAACTATTTAATTAAAATTTCTCTCTAAGCCTACAGTCGGCCCCACAGTTAATTTCCCCACCCCTCTTCCTTTTAAAAGCTACCCTTTTTATTAAATCTGCCATTAGCAATTTCATAACCCTAAAATTGGGTTATAAAAGAACCCCCCCTCCTTGTGAAAAAAACGTCTGGAAGAAGAAATTGAACGAACCGTGTTTAGGTATCGTTCGATTTCCCACCCAGCGCCGCCTCTGCATCCCGATACCGACGCCACCTCCCGCCTGCTCGACTGGAGGCCCGCCTCCGCCTCTTCCTTCCCTTTCCCCGCCCCGTCCGGCTCTGGCGCCGCCTTTGGTGGCCCTTTCCTGGGCCGGCGAGATCGGGAGTTGCTTTACCCTTCCCCGACGACAACGAGGCCACCTCCAGATACCTCCACCGTTGCCTTTCGGCCTCTCCCCACTGTAGCCGACGACCCAGCTGCCACTGGTTTCTTCTCCAGCTCCGCCCAGAACCTTCCAGATTTATCCTGCTTGACGGAAACCTCCCGCGAGTCTTCGTCGACTGTCACCTCCGCTGCCTGAAGCGTCGTCTGCCACCGTCGAGGCGTCCGCTGTCTTCCTCCGGCGGATTCAGGCTCCTCCAGCAAACCATCAAGCTTCCAACCACCCTCCCTTGCTCCTGCCACCGAACAATTTTCTGGTTACTACAGCTCCAGCCACTGCCTCTCTGCCTTGGGTATACCTCGCCTCTCCTCGCTCCATCCTCAAGTATATTTTATGCTTATGATATTTAAATGAATGATAATTAATTTGAGCTTGCCCTACTACTCACATATCTTAATTTCCGTTAATTTCCATATCCGTGTTGCCTTCCTCTTGAATACTATGCCTGTGGAATTGTGATTTGTGACGTTATCATGCACGTGTGGTAGCTTTACGTTTGTGTGTGACGCCTTGACCGTTTATTTCGTTGGAAATTAGCCCGCGAATGCCTCTCGCGCCGTAAATATTTTAAAGCTCGCAATTTATATTTCAAAAACTACAGCCCTAGGTTTTCGAATCACATCAGTTTAGTGTGGCTGCTGGGATATCTCACTTCTATCGTGGGATAGCCCAACGCCGGTCGTTTTCAAATTTCTAAGTTTAGAAATTTTCGTTTTAAAAAAAATGATGAGTGATTTAGACGCGTGCACTAGAGCTTTGGTGAAAGATGTTGAGTGCGTTACTGCTGACGTCCGACAGAATCTGCGTGGGTTGTGCACCTCTGTTCACAACCTGGAGGTGACAACGCGCACGTATTATGCTGCTCCTGCATACCTTCCCACTTCTCACGTAGTGGAACCCGAGGTTAGGTGTCTTGTTAGTCCTCCACATCTTCTCAGTTTCATGACGAGCCCTTTAGCTCCACCCACCCCCACTGACGCTCACTTCAGTCGAGGAGATTCTTCTAGAGCACCTGCTCCTGAAAGTAAAATTTCCTCACATCTTTATCACCTCGACTGATGTCGTGACTCCACATGTCTCCACTACAACACTCCCTTCAGTCGAGGAGGTTCTTCCCGAGCCCCTGCTCCAGGAAGAAGAGCTTCTTCCTATTTTTACCACCCCGACTGAAGTCATGTCTCCAACTATCTCTGTTTTAGCACCCACTTCGATCGAGGATGTTCTTCTCGAGCTCCTGCTCCAGGAAGATAAGTTTCCCCCTTATCCCTTCCTCCCGATTGACTTGGTGTGCCCACTTGCCCCCATTGACTCACATCCTTCAGTCGTCGAGTTGTTTTCTGTGGCCGCGCACCAGGGAGGAGTTATTAGGGATGTGTCACTCACCTCGGATACCACATTATCATCGCTTTCTCTTCTCCCAGAGGAGTTGGATAGTGATGAGGCCCTTATCTTGGGTGACACGGACTCGTGCGTCTTGTGTCTTGACTTTCTTAGCCCACTACCGCCGCAAACCCTTGAGTCCACAGACATTGTGTTCGGTGGTCCCTCACCCGAGGCCCCCGAGGCACCACCTTTCATCGACTTCGTATTCGACGAGCACGCCTTTAGTCCACATCACGTCTCTTTAGTTGCAGACGAACATGTTATACCACCACCTCACTATCGTTCGAGGTCTGAAACTTCTAGGTCTACTCGTCTCGAGGGAGTCGAGACCATACTTAGATTTTTACTTTTCTTCGGGACACCCGCTTCAAAGGTTTTTTATGGAAAATTTTACACGGTAAAATTGGGATCTTAAAATTTTGTGACTCGAGTGGGACGCTGACGGGTGAAGTCATGACGATAGACGATCCTGGTCTAGCTGACATTCGTAGGTTTCTATCGGGCGAGCGTATGATGCGTTATGAAATAATAATTCCACAGGTTGATCACGCTTGCTTCCTACTTTACTTTCTATCTTGCTTGTGTTCCTGCTTTCCCCTTACCTCATATTTGCCACACACCGCCCTTATCATCCTCCGCAAACTCTAATAATGACTGTTTATTTAAATATTTGGCATGAAATTTTGACTAATCGATTGCAAGCTTTGAGGATGAGAGGTTACTTGCAGGTTTTGGGTCGCAGCCACGGCATCAGCAGGACAGCATGCAGCATCTCTTCGATCGACACTTGGACTTTCTACTTGCAGGTTACATCGAGTCTCGTCGGGGTCGAGCTCTTTCAACCCCGGAAGAATTGATGTAACCCGCGTCGCCTCGTTTTTATTATTTTTTATCGCGCATGTCTTTTTGTTGTAGCGCACGATTTTGCACAAGTTTTTTGATTGTTCTGTAGCGTCAAGCTGTATCGCGCACGTTGTTAGCGCTTTTGTGTATTTTTTGTATCGCGCATGTTGTTCGCGCAATGTTGGTTTAGTGCGTTGGTGTGACCGGCCAATGTGACTCTAAATGCACAGGCCCGGTATATTAGGAGGTAGGTTAATTATGACAAGCTTGAATTAATTAACTATTTAATTAAAATCTCTCTAGGCCTACAGCTGCCCCACAGTTAATTTCCCCACCTCTTCTTCCTTTAAAAAGCTACCTTTTTTTATTAAATCTGCCATTAGCAATTTTATAACCCTAAAATTGGGTTATAAAAGAAAACCCCCCCTCGTGAAAAAACCGGCTGGAAGAAGAAATTGAACGAACTGTGTTTAGGTATCGTTCGATTTCTCACCCAGCGCCGCCTCTGCAACCCGATACCGACGCCACCGCCCGCCTGCTCGACTGGAGGCCCGCCGCCGCCTCTTCCTTCCCTTTCCCCGCCCCGTCCGGCTCCGGCGCCGCCTTTGGTAGCCCTTTCCTGGGCCGGCGAGATCGGGAGTTGCTTTCCCCTTCCCCGACGACAACGAGGCCACCTACAGATACCTCCACCGCTGCCTTCCGGCCTCTCCCCACTGTAGCCGACGACCCAGCTGCCGCTGGTTTCTTCTCCAGCTCCGGCCGGAACCTTCCAGATTTCTCCTACTTGACGGAAACCTCCCGCGAGTCTTCGTCGACTGTCACCTCCGCTGCCTGAAGCGTCGTCTGCCACCGTCGAGGCGTCCGCTGTCTTCCTCTGGTGGATTCAGGCTCCTCCAGCAAACCATCAAGCTTCCAGCCACCCTCCCTTGCTTCTGCCACCGGACAGTTTTCTGGTTACTACAGCTCCAACCACTGCCTCCCTGCCTTGGGTATACCTTGCTTCTCCTCGCTCCATCCTCAAGTATATTTATGCTTATGATATTTAAACGAATGGTAATTAATTTGAGCTTGCCCTACTAATCGCATCTCTTAATTTCCGTTAATTTCCATATCCGTGTTGCCTCCCTCTTGAATACTATGCCCGTGGAATTGTGATTTGTGACGTTATCATGCACGTGTGGTAGCTTTACGTTCCGGTGCGACGCCTTGACCGTTTTCGAATGCATCTGATGTGATCCGAAAACCTAGGGCTATAGTTTTTGAAATATAAATTGCGATCTTTAAGTATTTGCGGCGTAAGAGGCATTCACAGGCTAATTTCCAACAAAATAAACCTTCATGCAAATTGACAATGGAAGTGGTTTTGGGCCTTTTGTCTCAATTCCAAGTCCTATGGTTTTTCGTTTTCTGCCAAAACCAATTCTTTTCTTTGCATTCCTTGCATTTCACAAATCATTCTTATCGTTGCTAGTGGCGGAACTAGGATTTTAGTCGAGCCCGGACACCAAGTATAATATGGCTAACATCTAAGACCTAATATGATTCAAATTTTTTTGAACAACTTACACAGCGAATGGCTAAATAAATAAAACAAAACATGAAACTACCATCTGAATGAACATAAATAAATAATTTGAATGAAATAGTAAGAGGATATTCAGACAATCAAAACAAAACACAGAATGAGAACATCAGAACATAAACTAAACATGCTGTGCATTTAAGTATGAGAAAATTAGAATATAAAGCGTGCTGCATCAAAGACATTTGGGCACCAAATTGAAAGATATTATTTTGAGTCGTGTTTTCATTACCTTAGCTATATTATAAGCAATGTTTTAAATATCGGATGTCGGTGACATATCGGATTGAGTTTTTAAATGTCGGAGACTTGCCAGAGATATTTTAAAATATTGGATTTTCATGTCTTATAATTAACTTTTTTATTTTTATGTGTATTAACTATAATTATATGTTATAAAAATAAAAAAAATAATATAACAAATTGATAAAAAATGATTCATTTATATTACAAAATAAAATCGAATATTATCTAGCATAAAATATTATTAACAAATAAAAAGTGATACATTGTATACTATATTTAATAATATACTATAAGTTTTTTACAAATAAAGAAGATTTAAAAGTGAATTTTTTTGATTGATTATGTCTTTTCAAACTTATAAATTTATATAAAAAACATGCAAACAATCCACTAATAAATGTATTAATTATTTTCATATTTCTTGTAATATAGAATTTAAAAATTGTGAAGTAATTATACAAAATTGGTTGTAATAATAAAACGTTAAAAAAGCGAAACAATAAGTCTAATCGATTTAAACATATATAATTGAATGTATATAGATGATTTAAACGTATGCTGCTAGTCTATTAATATAACATAAAATAAAATAGCGGGTAATATATTTAAAATTCGTGTCGGCCAATATATCGGAAAAAATCGGACATGTTGACCTATATTTTACAAAAGGACATAATCTATTTTTTTAGAAAAACATATCGTTTTGCCTAAAAATGACATGTCGGGAGTAATGTCGGACATGTCGGAGGACATATTTAAAACAATAATTATAAGAGTAATTGGTTGAAGTAAATATGTAAAGAACTCATAAATTTAATCATAGTGACTACCAAAAGGTGTAAAAAATACTACCGGTGAACTTGGAGGTACCATACATGAGCTTTATGTACAAATTATAAAATAAATCAGCCAAAAATGACTATAACAAGACTTACATAATTATGATCAACTGAAGAACAACTCCATCTATTTGCAGTGTAACATTCAATAGCAAAAAAGCTAATCGGAATTGTTCTTTTCACCGTGGCATTTCATCAAATAGTTAGCGGTTCATCTCCAAACTCCATAACTCCAAAGTTCATAATCATTCTCAATTTCAAAAGCTGCATCATCTCCTCGTAATCTCCTTAATCCTCTTATCAAAATGCATCGCTCTTCCACGTATTAATTAACTAATTCAATAAGATTTTTTTTTAAACTACTTACATGAAAATTTGAATTTGAGATCACTACAACAACTCTACTTTGAGTTAAATTTATATTTGAAATCTAAATTCAAACTAACTGTTGATTGCTTAATTTGGAGTAGGGAACCTGGAGCCTGGAGCGAGAAACAGTAGAAGAAAAATAAGAGGATTCAAAACGGAGGAAAGGGGAATTTGGAGACTGAAAATGGAAGAAAGGGGGCAAACAATACTTGGTCTGCTCATTGCTCGACAACTGTGTGTGACTGCTCCACTGCTCGGGGATGGTCGGACGGGAGAAAGGGGGGAAACCGCCGCAAAAAGTCTCAGACAGTAAGAGAAAACCGACGCAAAAATAGGGCTTGGACTCGCTGGAGGAGTCTCGGACAGGAGACAAACGAAGGACCGAATCCGCCCTAGGCATGTATTCGCAAAAAACACGCCTGAGCACGTGCCCGGGCGTGTCTTAAGGTGGGTCCGCTCTTGATCATTGCGTTCGTCTTATCCACATTCTCGCGCTTCAATAACTTTGTGTCACATATTTCCGCTCAAGCCATCAAGTGCATGACATATCCTACCATAGAGTACTTCAAATGATGTCATTTGGATGCTCGCTTGTTAGCAGTTCTTGTTGCAAAACTTGATCATAAAGAGTCGATTTTTACACTTTTTTCGAAGTCTAGAACACACATCGGCAACACGTACTCCATCGTCCTATTGTTCTTTCCATCTGTCCATTTGCCTGCGGGTGAAAATTCGTATTGAACTCTAACTGTGTGCCCAACTGATGGTGAACGTGCCTCCAGTTGTTGGTGGTGAAACACCCATCCCAGTTCTTAACGATGCTATGAGGAATCCAAACGCACTCTGGGCGGGTGTCAAACACACTCCGGGTGTGCCAAATGGACTATAAACATGTTCTAAAGAACTATTAGCATGAGCTTGGATGCCTTGAAAATGTATAATTACGCGGCCCTGTGCGCCCCCAACCTCAATGATGCCTGTTTGATATGTTGGATTCATGTGTCATTATACTAGGGGTTGCTTGAGTCTCCAGACGAATCCAACTATCATTCATGATGTAACTTATGCCCCTTTTTGCATGCTCAACATTCCTGTGTGATGTCTGAGACACTGCATGCATCAAGTAGTTTTAAGTAGATGAGAGTTGTAATGCTCCCAAAACTGCCATTGAATGCATGTTGCATGCTTTAAAGCTACTCGTGAGGGTATACGGATTTTTTGCGGAGAAATCAGAGCAAAATGAAGGGGTTTGAGTATTATTGGGTTGCGCATGCCTGTGCGTCTGGCGCACGCTTGTCAACAAGAATTTCATTTTCATGATACTAAAAAACGTGCATGAGAACATATTTTCAAACCACGCACCCATGATGTTGGGAAAATAAAATGCATGCCCAGGCGCACACCCGTCCAGATGAGTCATTTTTCTGAAACCCAATTGGTGCCTGTCCGTTTGTTGTGGATCATGAGGGCTCACATAGTTCATGTTTCTCTATCAAAAAGTTTAGCTTGACAACGATAACAAAATGTAGGCTGATTGAGCGCCAAACGTGCAATGTGTAAGGTTAGATATTTTAACGACATTGCGAAGCGAATGTTGTGATGTTGTTGCAAGATTAGTTAACAATGACGCGCTAAGTGCAACGAATGTTGCAACTGCAGGGGCCCTTGCCGCTCTCGGTCTTTGATTTTGCAGGGTTGTTGTTCTTCTAGTATGAGCTGGCGGCACTAACGACCACTGTTTTGGGTTATTTATCATCTTCACGCTTGTTGTTCCTCTGTCAAACGTGCTATTCGTTTTTGTATGGTAACACATTGATGTTCTAGGCGTGCTTGACGTTGTTCTTCAGTCATACACGATTGTCGTTGTCTTGTGCGAGTGGTATTAATTTGTCGACGCACTTGATGTTGTTCATGTGTCATCAGTGATGTACTTTCTGCAGCTAGTGTTCGGTTAGCGAGCCGTTCTGCCTTACCCTGCTTGTGTCATTTGTGCCTTCTCTATTGTGCGCAGGTTTGTTGCGCTTCTCTCAGGTTCTTGTTAAGTCTGATGTCGTGCGCATGTTTGTTACGCTTCTCTGTTGTGTACATCTTGCTGGAGGACATGATAATGTTACTGCAAAGGTGGGAGGGCAGATTAATGTAATTTGACATAGATGGAACAGGAGTTGACACAGTCAATACGTTGGATGCATGCGTCGAAAGGCATGTTAATGTAACTTGACATGACAACAAAAGAATTGACACGCTAAATGCAGTGGAAACATGGACTTACGAGTCTAATTTAGTCTCGACTGAATTCACGCTTAATCGTTGACGTGGTCGGTATTGTGTTTAACTTATGACGCAATTCAGATCTACCTTAATTGACGCCTAATCATGGACGTCTTCAGTAGTGTTTTTAGCTCATGACTTAAGTCAGGCCCACGTCCATTCATTCACGTCTGTTTGTGCACGTGATCAGTATTATGCATGTCAAAAAAATATATCGCAAAGTTAACATGAAATAATCATCATGAAGTAAATAGGAGTAAATATCCGAGGAAACATAGAAAGCGTGAACTCAAGAAATTTGTGAGGCAGGCATAGATGAATTTCATGAAAAAGGACAGAGAGAGCATTGATTAATCAAACTCCACGTGGCATTGCTCCGTCAGGCTTTTGCCCATTCAGATTGGTGAAAGCAAAAATTGTGAAATTTGAGGGCAGAATGTGGGTAGTATGAAAGTTATCACTGTTGTTTTTAAATGGAAATTCGGGTGTCTTTCAGATGAACTGCGGTAATATAGGGACAAATGGAGGAGGATGTAGGATAATATATGACTTAATCGGGTTACAAAAAATTTCTCTTTTGAATTATGAGAGAGATATAGTAGTTGTGCACTTTTTAAGTAATTTGCTTGAATAGTTTCGTTGGTAATCTTAGGAAGTAACAATGGAGGTTATAGGTGTGCAAGACTGAACCCTGAGACAATGCTAAATTTGTGAGTTTGCTCATCAATGAAAGTTTATTTTTAGGGCATGATCTACCTCCAAAAAAAAAATAGTCAATCAATTTACCTTGCATTTGCTCTTTCTTGGTGTAGCATGCCAAGTCTTTTCAATGTCACGTGAAATGTCCCATTTTGTAATGTTCACCTTTTTTTGGTAATGTTAATTTGCTGTCTGGTTCTCTTAGTATTCATTAATGTTGGTCAGGACATCTTCTTGTGATAATCTCATATAGTAAAATTTTTTAGTAATCTTTTAATACATATTTTTCTAGATGGATGTCTATGAATAACACAGGATTTACTGATTGAAGCACATCCATCTTTATTTTCTTCCTGGATTACAAAATTCATTCTATTGTTGTTTCTAAAGAATTAGATTTCATGTGAGTGATTGCTTACGTTGCATTAATGTCGGCGTCTTATCCGGTACGCTTGTTCCAATTTTACTTATTATCGATTCTTTTTGTCAACAATCCATTAACTTTTATCAAAACATATTTATTCTATTTAGCGGTACTTTCTCAAAGGAAGACATTCCTTTTGTAGAGCAGGATGCATCAATTTATTTTAATAAGTCTTCGACTCTTCGTGCCAGTAGTTGATGCTTGGTGACTAGCTGGATATTTGACATTTCATGATGAATATGTTGGTTTAATCATCTCTATGAAATTTGTGAATCTATGTTCACGTCTGCCACAATTGTTAATATAGTTTATATCCAAAATTTAAAAGTTCTACCCACCTTTTTTGTGCCTGATCTGTAAGTTGTGATATCATTCTCAGGTAATAACTTTCAATACCATCAGATTTCATTCAAACTATGAATAGGGAGCCTTCTAGAACGGGATCATCTCCTACTTCGATGATAAGGGTAATGAATTGTACAGAAATTTTGTTTGGTTAAGTATTGTTTCAATTATAATATATTTACAAGCTATTCATTTTTGCATTGGATGTCTGGAGATATGAAATAGTGATATGCCATATTTGGTTTGAAAATAGTCGAAAGTATCCTAACTTCTTTATATATACTATACTATATATAAGGGAAAAACACTCTTTGGCGAAACTTCATCTTTCTAATTTTGCCTTTATTTATTTTAAATATTCAATTTTTCATAAGTGAATTTAATTTGTATGTTTTTTATTTAACTGTAAAAAGTGTCATCATCTCCTCAATTTCTATTAAGTTTTGTATTCGGCGTAATAATTTTTTTACGGGGACTACAAACTGAGGATGTAAAGTTATGTCAGGGCCTTTGAAACACTGTTCTGGGTATGAGCACTAGGTACGATACATATCTAATACAGTGGTATGAGAAAATAAAAAAAGTAAGGATATGAGGTACGTTTGGGGCACGACGCACTTAAAATATAAATTTACAATCTTTGTCTATGTATATATGCACATGCACATGTACATGTACGTGCATAAGAGAACTACTAATTTCAAAGTGGATGACTTGATGATGGTTCGGCTGAATCCGGAACGGTTACCTTCAGGTACTGTAAAGCGGATTGAGCAAAATGCATATGAACTTGAGATTCCTTCCATTTGGGGAGTAAGTCCGGTTTTTAACGTAGCCGATCTGACTTTATTCTGCGATTATTAACATGAGTCCTTAGATTTTCCCTTACATTCTCCTCCTTTTGATTCTTTCGGGTTGGTCAGTGATAGTGAAGCTTCACATTCAGGACATACTGACACTCATTCAGTCACTGACACACCACCTACAGATCTTCTGTTTCCACTGACAGTATTCAGGCAGAGCATGTGGCACTGAGTGATACTAATATAACAGTTCCCAGAGCTGCTGACAGACTTCCAAAATGTCGGATGATCCAAATGTACATGCTAAGAGAAGAAAAAGAAGACGAGGAGCCAGAGAAAGAAGCAGGAGAGCACGATGACAGCTTGAACATTATCGAGTTCGAGGTCTCTATCCAAGCAATGGAGGGAGGGTCTGCACTGCTCACCATGCGTATTGCAGGGCAAATCTGCCAACAGAAGGTGAGAATCTTGGTTGATATTTAAAACGCTCACAACTTCATCAACCCCACCGTGGCACAGAAGCTGGGACATGAGATCACCAAAGATGCTGTTTTCCAAGTGATGGCGGCTGATGGGAATAAGTTGCAGTGTGAAGGGGTGTTGAAGGGAGTGCGGGTCAGGGTGCAAGGCTACACATGCAGGATGGATGTTTACTTGTTGCCCATCCGCGGGTCAGATATGGTTCTGGGGTTCCAGTGGTTGCGACATCTGGGGAAGGTAATCCTAGATTGAGACCACATGACCATAGAATTTGCTCAGGAATGGAAACAATCCTGTTTGAACGGGATCAAAACCTCTCTGATGAAGGAAATCTCTCTTCGGTGCTTAGAGAGATTGTGGGAACAAGAGGACAATATGGCGGTGATTATGGAGCTCAGCAACTTATGCCACAGGCAATACTCCCGCAAGAAGTCCCAGAGCAGATGAAACCACTCCTCCATCGGTATCTAGAGGTAATTCCAGGAACCCCGATCGATCGTTACCGCCTCGGCGATTGCTAGATCACTAGATCAGTATGAAGGACGCTAATGGGCCGACTAACATTCGACCCTACCGTTATCCGCACATACAAAAGACCAAGATAGAACAAAGCATGAAGGAGACTTTAGCCCCATGGATTATTCAACCCAACGCCAGCTCATTTTCCTCACCCATCATCTTGGTGAAGAAAAAGGACGGCTCGTGGAGGTTGTGTTGACTACCACGCTCTGAACACTGCTACCATCAAAGATAAGTTCCCTATCCCCATGATCGAGGAACTTCTGGACGAATTACACGGAGCACGCTTGTTCACTAAACTGGATTTGCGTTCAGGGGTATTATCAAATCAAAATGAAGGACAAGGATATATTCGAAATCGCCTTCCGAACACATGATGGTCACAACGAATTCGTTGTGATGTCGTTCAGACTTCAGACTCTCCAACACACCCTCGACATTTCAGGTAGTGATGAACAAGATTTTCCAGCCCCTCTTTTGCAGGTCTGTATTAATATTTTTTGATGACATTCTTATCTACAGTGCCAACTGGGAAGAGCATCTCCAACATACAGAACAAATGTTCATGATACACCGAGAACATCCGCTCTATATGCCAAGTGCTCCAAATTCTCTTTTGGTCAGGAAGAGGTGGAGTACCTGGGTCACATCGTATCTGCACATGGAGTCAAGACCGATCCCAAGAAGGTTGAGAACATTCAAACGTGGCCTAAGCCGCACATTGTTCGTTTTCTCCAGGGTTTCCTCGGGTTGACAGGTTACTACAAGCGGTTCGCGAAGGATTATGGGATGATAGATCGACTGTTAAATCAGCTGTTACATAAGGATGTCTTCTGCTGGCAGGAGGAAGCGGAAGCTGCTTTCCAAGCTCTCAAGATGGCCATGACAACAACACAAGTACTGACTCTCCCTGATTTCACCAGGGAATTCATTCTAGAGATCGATGCTTCTAGTATAAGGATTGGGGCCATTCTCTTGTAAGAGGGTCGACCGATAACTTTCTTCAGTAGGGCGTATGCACTGTAGACACTGGGTTTGTCTACCTACGAGAAGGAAATACTAGCCATCATACATGCCGTGACTTTTTGGCGACTGTATCTATTGGGTAGACACTTTACGGTCCGGACTGATCAACATTGTTTGAAACATTTTTTGGAACAATGGGTGACATCTCCTCTACAATAGAAATGAGTGACAAGGTTGCTGGTCTACGACTACGAGATAGTCTATAAGCAAAGCAAGGAGAATGTTTTGGCTGATGCACTATCCCGCTTACCAGAGGTGACACTCCAACACATCTCAGGTCCACTGATCGGAGCAACACTGAATGACATACAAAAGGATATTCTACAGAACCCTGAGCTTCGTCCTATCGTCGAGTCACTTCAATAGGGACATGACACTTCTCTCGGATTTTTGCTGCAGAAAAACACTTTTACTTTCATGACCGGGTGGTCATATCCTCAACGTCGCCAACAGAGGTGACAATCTTGATTGATAGTGAAAACACTCATAATTTTATCAACCCCACCACAACACAGAAGCTGGGACATGAGATCACTAACGGTGCCGCTTTCCAAATGATGGTGGCTGATGGGAATAAGTTGCAGTGCGAAGGACTGCTGAAGGGAGTGGGGTTTAGTGTGCAAGACTACACATGCAGGATGGATGTTTACTTGTTGCTCATCTACAGGTCAGATATGATTTTGGGGGTCTAGTGGTTACGACAGCTGGGGAAGGTAACCCTAAATTGGGACTGCATGATCATGGAATTTGCTCAGGAAGGGATGCAATGCTGTTTGACGGTGATTATTGAGCTTATGCCACTGTCAACACTCCCGCAAAAAGTCTCAGAACAGATGAAATCACTGCTCCACCAGTATCTAAAGGTATTCCAAGAACCCCGATCTTTACCCCCTCAACGATTCCGAGATCACCAGATCAGCATGAAGGACTAGAGTGAGCCGACCAACATTCGTCCTTACTGTTATCTGCACACACAAAAGGTTGAGATAGAACAGAGCATGAAAGAGATGTTACCCGCAAGAATTATTTGACCCAACACCAGCTCGTTTTCCTCACCCATCATCTTGGTGAAGAAAAAGGACGGCTATTGGAGGTTTTGTGTTGACTACCGCGCTCTGAACACTGCTACCATCAAAGACAAGTTCCATATTCTCTTGATCAAGGAACTTCTGGACAAGTTCCATATCCCCTTGTTCACTAAGCTGGATTTGTGTTTAGGGTACTACCAAATCAGAATGAAGGACGAGGTTATCTTCAAAATCGTCTTCCGAACAAGTGATGGTCACTACGAGTTTGTTGTGATGCCTTTCTGACTCTCCAATGCACCCTCTACATTTCAGGTAGTGATGAACGAGATTTTTCTGTCCCTCTTCCGCAGGTCTGTATTAATATTTTTTGATGACATTCTTATTTATAGTGCCGACTGGGAAGGACATCTCCAACATGTGAAACAAGTGCTCGTGATACTTCGACAACATAAGCTCTTTGCCAAAGTGCTCCAAATGCTCTTTTTGGTCAGGAAGACGTGGAGTACCCGGGCCACATTGTTTCTGCACAAGGAGTCAAGGCCGATCCCAAGAAGGTTGAGAGCATGCAAACGTGGCCTATGCCGCACATTGTTCGTGCTCTTCGAGGTTTCCTTGGGTTGACAGACTACTACAAGCGGTTCGTGAAGGATTATGGGAAGATAGATCTAACGTTGACTCAGCTGTTACATAAAGATGTCTTCTGCTGGCAGGAGAAAGAGGAAGCTGCTTTCCAAGCTCTCAAGATGGTCATGACGACAACACCAGTGATGGCTCTCCCTGATTTCATCGGGGAATTCATTCCAGAGATCTATGCTTCCAGCATAGGGATTGGGGCCATTCTCATGTAAGAGGGTCGACCAATAGCTTTCTTCAGCAGGGCGTTGGCACCGCAGACGCCGGGTTTGTCTACCTACGAGATGGAAATGCTAGCCATCATACATGCCGTGACTTTTTGGTGACCGTATCTATTGGGCAGACACTTTAAGGTTCAGACTGATCAACAAAGTTTGAAATATTTTTTGGAGCAACAGGTGATATCTCCTCTACAATAAAAATGAGTGACAAGGTTGCTGGGCTACGACTACAAGATAGTCTATAAGCAAAGGATGGAGAATGTTTTGGCTGACGCACTATCCTGCTTACCAGAGGGGACACTCCAACACATCTCAAGTCCATTGATCGGAGCACTGGATGACATACAAAAGGAGATTCTATAGGACCCCGAGCTTCGTTATATCGTCGAGTCACTTCAACAGGGACAGGACACTTCTCCCAAATTTTTGCTGCAGAACGAACTTTTACTTTCATGACCGGGTGGTCATATCCTCAACGTCACCAACAGAAGGTGACAATCTTGGTTGATTGTGAAAGCACTCACAACTTTATCAACCCCACCGCGACACAGAAGCTGGGACATGAGATCACTAACGGTGCCGCTTTCCAAGTGATGGTGGATGATGAGAATAAGTTGCAGTGTGAAGGAGTGCTGAAGGGAGTGGGGTTCAGTGTGCAAGGCTACACATGCAGGATGGATGTTTACTTGTTGCCCATCCACGGGTCATATATGGTTCTTGGGGTCTAGTGGTTGCGACAACTGGGGAAGGTAACCCTAGATTGGGACCACATGACCATGAAATTTGCTCAGGAAGGGAGACAATACTTTTTGAACGGGATTAGAACCTCTCCGATGACAGAGATCTCTCCATTGCTTAGAGAGACTGTGGGAACATGAGGACAATATGGCGGTGATTATGGAGCTCGTACCACAGACAACACTCCCGCAAGAAGTCCCAGAGCAGAAGAAACCACTGCTCTACCAGTATCTAGAGGTATTCCAGGAAGCCCGATCGTTATCCCTTCGGCAATTTCGAGATAATCAGATCGGCCTGAAGGACGAGAGTTAGTCGACCAACATTGGACCCGACCATTATCCGCACATACAGAAGGCCGAGATAGAACAGAGCATGAAGGAGATGTTAATCACAGGGATTATTCTACCCAGCACCAGCTCGTTTTCCTCACCCATCATCCTGGTGAAGAAAAAGGATGGCTCGTGGAGGATTTGTGTTGACTACCGCGCTCTTAACACTTTTACCATTAAAGAAAAGTTCTATCCCCATGATCGAGGAACTCCTGGACGAACTACACGAAGCACGCTTGTTCATTAAGTTGGATCTGCGTTCAGAGTACCACCAAATGAGAATGAAGGACGAGGATATTTTCAAAACTGCCTTCCAAACACATAATGGTCATTACGAGTTCGTTGTGATGCCGTTCGGACTCTCCAACGCATCCTCTACAGTTTAGGTAGTGATGAACGGGATTTTCCAGCCCCTCCTCCGTAGGTCTGTATAAATATTTTTTGATGACATTCTTATCTACAGTGCCAACTGGGAAGAGCATCTCCAACATGTGAAACAAGTGTTTGTGTTACTCCGACAACATCAACTCTATGCCAAGTGCTCCAAATGCCCTTTTGGTCAGGAAGAGGTGTACCAGGGCCACATTGTATCTGCACAAGGAGTCAAGGCCGATCCTAAGATGGTTGAGAGCATGCTAACGTGGCCTAGGCCGCACATTGTTCGTGCTCTCCGGGGTTTCCTCGGGTTGACAGTCTACTACAGGCGGTTCATGAAGGATTATGGGATGATAGATCGACCGTTGACTCAACTGTTACATAAGGATGTCTTCTGCTGGCAGGAGGAAGCAGAAGCTGCTTTCCAAGCTCCCAAGATGGCCATGACGACAACACTAGTGCCATCATACATGCCGTGTTTTTTTGGCGACCATATGTATTGACTAATGGTCGGTTGGACCACACCATTTTAGGATTACGAGGAGTTGGTGCAGCGGTACCCCGCCTTGTAGGACCAGCAACCCAGGGCGGCAAGACCTGAAGAGACGATGTGGCGTACTTTAATGCTTCTTATAGTTGATGTGAGATTTTGAGAGCTTCTGCTTTTTTTAAAAGAAAATTGTAATTCAAAAATATATCAAATATTATTGTCCTTGTTATCATTTTATAATTGTGGACCTTTTATACTAATTGTGAATATTTGGACTTCATGCTCTTTAATTATTGTGCAATTGTGTGGTTGGCTTGTGATGAATAGAACATTGCCGGCAGAATAGACGTCTTGTAGTGGATGTTAGCCCGTTTGCTGGCACCACCACAAGATGACTGTTCTGAGCATGAGACTTCTTCCATCGGCCGTGCTCAATTACCGGGGGGGGGGGGGTGTGCAACTGGTATTTGGTCCCTTCAGGATCCTTCAGAGGGTGGAACTATATGCGTACACCTTGGATCTTCCCGCGGGCTTGCGTATTCATCCCACATTCCACGTCTCCTTGTTAAAGAAAAAATATGGGAAACAACACGGGCTTCCCCTACCCTTCCAGAAGCAACCAATGGCGGAGAATTGCGACCACTTCCCGAGGAGGTATTGCTCACCAAGTGGAAGAAACGCAAAATGAAATACCGTCAGAAAATACTTGTCAAATGGAAGAACTTATCTAGTCGATATGCTTGAGTTCGCGGGACAACAATGCCGAAGATGGAGGAAGGAGCATCAAGCGGGGCTTAACCAACCGGTTCAACGGTTCAGCCCCCCTTAATTAATTCAGATGGTGACAAGTGTTGTGAACCAACGGGTTCAGGCCCTATGGGGAGGGCCGACCGGCCCTCCTGGGCCTAAGGGATATTAATACCCCTAGGTTGGCTTTGTGGAGATTTATCGAAGACTTTCAAGGTATTTCTCTACTCTTCCTCCCAAACCATAGAATCCTCCTCTCTCCCAAATCCCCCATCTCGTTCACAAAACTTTTGACTCTAACTCGACTTCAGAATCACTTCTCCAATGATTATGCTTGTACTTATTTCATAGAATGTCATGGAGATGCTATCCAACGATTGCACTTGTATTTATTTCATCATTTAAGTATGAATTATATAATTTGGTACTAATTCATATTGTTTTTAGAGTTCATAAATAAATAAGAAATAATACAGGAAAGATAAAATATTCAGTCAAATAAAAAACTACACATTAAAGTGGTCGCTGATTTTTCTTTTAAGTTAAACAATACTTATTGTTATATTTCCCAGTATCTTGATTCTTCCTATAATAAGAGAAAAAATTGATTGCACATGCAACAAAACAACGTTACTTTTGGGAAGACTTAGATGATTTAGTAAAAGAAATTTCACAAAGAGAAGATTTTCATAGGAAGAGATTTAAATGGACATATATGAAAGAAAAATATAGATTATACAACCTTTCATGAAATATTTGAGTTGGAAGAAAGAAATGAAGATGAAAAACCTATTTTAGATCGCGATAGCACATGAGCTAATTGTGACAAATACATCCTCCATTAAGAGGGAAGAACATTTAATTACGTTTAAAAGCTGACCAAATAATTTATAAATTGATTATTTTATGACTCGCAAAATAAATAAAATGATTTGTAAGTATTACAAAATCATACTAGGAGAAAGTTTAACAACACAATGCAGGTTAGTGATGTTGGTCTTGCAAATTAAATATAATAAATTTAAGACAAACAAAAGTGTTGCCGAAAACTCGGTGGTGGAACTTGAAGAACGAAAAAATAGGTTTTTTTTCAAAACATCAATTATGAAACAACTAATTGATGACCCCTATGTTGATCACAGTGTCTTATGAGAAATTGTATCTTCACATTCAAGGATAAATGAAAAGAACGAAATTTGAGAGTCAAAAGGTCATGCGCCCCAAATAAAAAATCTTGGTGGTGGAACGAGGAAGTGTAAGAAAAAGTGAGCAAACAGAGCCAATTATAAACCACTCTACGCCTACAGGAATGATGAAAATTTGTCAAAGTATAAAATCTCAAAGAAAGAAGCTAAACATGCAGTAAATAGATCAATAAGTCAAACTTATGAAGAACTTTATAAGCAACAAGATATCAAAGATGGAGAGCGTGACATATATAAAATTGCTTGAGCTAGAGAGAGAAAGACGAGATTTAAGTCAAGTTAAATGCATAAATGCTGAAATTGAATTGGTTTTGATGGATAATGTGACTATTAAAGAACGATGATTAAGATAATTTATCAACTCTACAATGAAGCAAAAGACAATGAACTGAGATTGGAAGAGCTAAGTAAATCAAAGAGGTACATGAACATAATGTTTTATTGTAAAATTCAATCATCGGAGGTAAATAATGCTCTAAAGAAGACAATATATCTATCGGAGTATGAAAATGTCTAAGGAAAGAAGTAATTTTGTGGCTTACATATTTCTTTAATAAGTTACTGAAGACAGAGTATACTGGATCAATGGAGAGAAAATATTTTAGTACATTTGTATAATAACAAAGAAGATATACAAAATTGTGTCAATTACAGAGGAATTAAATTAATGAGTCATACCATGAAATTATGAGAACGAGTAATAGAAAAGAAGAATAGGACGCGAGAGCAGTATCTCAAAGAACCAATTTGGATTCATGTCAGGCAGTCGACCATGGAAGCTATACATCTCTTGAGGAGACTCATTGACAACTATTGGGAAAAAAAGATTTGCATATACTGTTTGTTGATCTCTCTTCTCTCTTCTCTCCCCCCTTCCCTCCCTCTCTCTCTCTCTCTCTCTGCAACTTCTCTTGTGGGGATTTGATTCTCCACCATCTTCATCAACCTTTTGCAAAAAAAAAAAAAAAGTAAAAGAACTAAAGAGCCGTGCCCACGATCGAGCCAAAGAAATTCCAACTCACAAACAAACACCATGGTTTTCCCATCCCTTCCTCTTTATCTCGATCCACCCAACTGGAACCAGGTGAGCTAAAAACTCTAATCTGCCCCTTCCCCCACCATCCCTTTCTTCAGCTTCTTCTTCTTCAACAGAAAAAAAAGCAAAGCTAATATTGGAAATAAACATTAATATTATTCCTCTATATACTCCATATCTGCATATACAGATCTTCTTCTTGTGTTGTTATTATTAATTTGGTGTCTTTAATATATATTATAGCAGCAAACTCATGGTCCTCCGGCGGAAGACGATGCCATCCGCCACCATCTGCCTCCGCCGCCGGCGTCTGATAGCGGAGGCGGTCCGGTCCGACCCGGTTCTATGGCAGAACGCGCCCGGCTGGCTAAGATCCCGCAGCCGGAGGCGTCCCTCCGGTGCCCTCGCTGCGACTCCAGCAACACCAAGTTCTGCTACTTTAACAACTACTCCCTCCTCCAGCCTCGTCACTTCTGCAAGACTTGCCGCCGCTACTGGATTCCAAAAGATGTCTTATGAAGAGTCTTAGAGAAGAAAGATGTAAATGTATCATACATTGACATGATCAAAGATATGTATACGAATTCAGTGACGTGGGCAAGGACATCTGGAGGATTAATACAAGAATTTCCTATCACCCTTGGATTACATCAAGGGTTAGCTTTAAGCCCTATCTCTTTACCTTTATCTTAGATTAGCTCACCAGACATATCTAATAAGCAATACCTTGGTGTTTTTTTGTTTGCGGATGATATTGTTTTGATCGATGAGACGTGCGAGGGTGTAAACGCGAAGCTTGAATCTTGCTGAGACACTTTAGAAAAGATGGGCTTAGGTGGATGTGTGAACACACGAGACTGTATAATATTAGGAATGAATGTATCAAGGATAAGGATAAGACATGAGTGACTAGGCAACGGTTAGACATTGCGAGAGTTTAGTCACTAGACTTGCTAAACGGGGTAGGGGTAGACCAATAAATACTTGAAATGAAACTATAAGATACGGTGTACTTAGACATTAGTGAGATTATGGCTAAAAATAGGGACAATGGCGACAAAGGATCCATATAGCTGACCCCACTATAGTGGGATAAAGCCCTAAGTGTTGATTGGTGTATATGTAACAAAACAATCACCTCCCAAACATCAATTTTTTCAATTAAATTCCATTTTTGTAATTTTGACTTTAAATAATAGTGTGTAAATAACAATTTAAATAAAAAAATTATTTGAAAAGATAAATTCTACACCATGTAGGCAACCACGTTGGTATCACGTAAGCGTTTCCTTGGTTACTTGCATTTGCTTTCAATGTTATATTGAAAACATGCATGCAACAAAACCCACTGAAGAAATATCTTCTCTCTACTTCAGGGGGATTATTCAAGAAGCAATGAACAGAATTCCGAGATATTCACTGCCTTTCCAGCCCTTGGTGACGCAGCTGCTTATCTAACTCAGACAACTTCTTACTTAACTCGTTGCTTTGGGGGGGATACTTGTGAGTCCTTTGAGTATTCATGCAATTCTCCATGTCTATTTTTCATAATTTGATTAACCCCAACCTTGCTTTCCCTCCCACCAAACTTTGAATATGTTGCCCTTTGTATATCTAATTTCAATAAGTGAATATTAGCCTTTGTTCCTGCTATTGCTTTAGATGAATCTGCTTTAGACAACGGTGAGGAGTTGGTAACATTTAGTTCTGTAGAAGCACAGAAATCTGAGTTGGGGAACGTTTTATCAACCTCTACAGTACCAGAAGAAAGAGAGGCAACATCATTAGGAGATTCTGTGCATTCTGGCACTGGTCCATTAGTCTCATCGGGTGCTTTTCAAATGGGACCTTCAATTTTCCAAGGGTATGTGATTGTGTGAATAATTGCTTGTCTTTGTTTTTAGAATTGTAAATATTTCTTGAGTATTTTACTCACAAGTCCCCTGGTTAGCTGGTGCATCAGGAAAACTTGTAATATAACAGACGTTTCAGCATTATTTTCCCAATTTAAAATGTTTCAGCATTATTTTCTCAATTTAAAATGTTTCAGCATTATATTCTCAATTTAAAATGTTTCAGCTATATTTTCTAAATTTAAAATATTTGGTATTCTGGTTACCTGCTGCACAACATTTACTATAACAAATGTTTTTCTCAATTTAAAATGTTTCAACTATATTTTCTCAATTTAAAATATTTTAGCTGTATTTTTTATATTTAAAATGTTTGACCAGTATCTAAATGTCATGCTGTTTTTTCAACAATAATAAGCTAAAATCAACATTATGAAAACCGGACCGGCCGGTCGGACCACCAACCGGTCCCCCGGGCGGTCCGGTCAAGCTTTTAAAACTGGCCTCGCCACGAACCAGGTAAAAACAACTTAGCTGGCCGGTTGAGCCGGACAACCGGGAACCGGGCCGGTTGAGCCGGACAACCGGGAACCGGGCCGGTTTTAACTTAGGCTTCATTTGGCGCGGCGGTGGCGTTTACTCCCGGCGGGTGGAAAGGGAGGTCTCGGACTGGAGGGAGGGAGGCGAGGCTGGAAATGGAGGGGAAGCGGGGCTATTTCTCCTTGCTGCAGGAGGAAACGCCGCAAACGCCGGGCCGGCCGTTTGTTTTTCTGCCCTGCGGGCGGCGTTTGCTCCCGCCACCGGCGTGAATACGCCGAAATAAATGAACCCTTATTCGGGTGGAATTTGGGTGGAATTTATCCAAGCAAAGGTTTTAATTCTGGGTGCCGTGGAGTTCGATTCAGAGACCTCCCAATAGAAAAGCAGGCGCCTATCCACTAGGTCATCTTGCCAAGTTGAGTTCTATTTACATATTTATATAAATTCATTTTTCGGCTCAATTAATGAAATATACTTACATCATTATATATAAATATATACAACAACACTCGAGTCTTTATTCCACTAATTGGGGTCGGGCTATATAGATCCTTTGTCGCCATTGTATCCTATCTTTTGTCATAATCTCACTAATGCCTAAGTACATCATGTCTTTTCTTATAGTTTCATTCCAAGTTTTTATTGGTCTACCCCTCCCTCGTTTAACATGCCTAGTGATTAGATTCTCACAACGCCTAACAGGTGCCTCTAATGGTCTCGTTTGTACATGTCTAAACCATCTTAAACGAGCTTCTTGCATCTTCTCTGCAACTGGTGCTACTCCTGCCTTATCCCTAATACATCATTCCGAATTTTATCCAGCCTCGTGTGTCCACACATTCACCTTAGCATTCTCATCTCTGCAACTCCCATTTTTTGCTCATGTACATAATTCATTGCCCAACACTCAGAACCATAGAGCATCGCTGGTCTAATTGCAGTACGGTAAAACTGCCCCTTAAGTTTTAATGGTACTTTACGATCACATAAGATCCCTGTCGCGCCTCTCCACTTCCACCAACCTGCTTGGATTCTGTGTCACATAATTATCAATACCTCCGTCGTTTTGAACTATCGATCAAAGATATTTAAACATTCACTACGGGAAATATCTTGATCACCCAATTTAATAACGAAGTCATCCGTTCTTCTTGTATTGCTAAATTTAAGCTCCATATACTCTGTTTTTGTCCTGCTCAACCTAAAACTCTTCTTTTCTAAAGTGTCTTGCCAAGATTCAAGTTTTGCGTTTACACCCTCACGCGTCTTATCGACCAAAACAATATCATCCGCAAATAATAAACACCAAGGTATTGCTTGTTGGATATGTCCGGTGAGCTCATCTAAGATAAGGGCTTAATGCTGAACCTTGATGTAATTCAACAGTGATAGTAAATTTCTGTTTTAATCCTCCAGTTGTCCTCACCCTTGTCACTGAATTTGTATACATATCTTTGATTATGTCAATGTATGATACATTTACTTCTTTCTTTTCTAAGACTCTCCATAAGATTTCTCTTGGAACTCTGTCATAAGCCTTCTCAAGATCAATAAACAACATATGCAAATCTTGTTTTCTTTCTCGATAATAAAAAATAAAAAAAGTTCAAAACTCACTAGGCAATATATGTGTATCCTTATTATGTATATAAAACCTGAAAGCATGAAACCTATTTGAAATATGTTTAAAATTATGAATATGTGGTGGTGATGCATGGAGATGATTCGATGGCAGACTACTCTGCATTAATATATGTTTGTTGCTTATTTTAGTGTCCCAGGCTCAGTTTGGCACGGCGTTTTTGCTCCTTGTGTTTGGACAAAAACACTACCATCATAGAATGTATGTTTGGCATGACAATGATTAGGACCGCCACCAAGAAAAAGACTAGTTTTGAACATTAAATGGATGAATTTTCTTAGGTGAGGTCGGACGTTCACGGACGACTGTTCATAACCACCACGTTCACGACTGCCACCGCCGCACCAAATGGAGCTTCAATCGACAAATTCCAATCTTCAATTGCTAAAATAATGGAAATTTCAAAGCAGATTGTTATGGGTCCCACACCATCAGTTATCTAGCAATTATATTATTATGAATATTTAGGTATCAAGTCGACTTATATGAGTCAAGTCATATCGAGTCGAGTTGCATGAGTCGAGTTGCATGAGTCGAGTTGTATGAGTCGAATCGAGTCGAGTTGTATGAGTCGAATCGAGTCGAGTCATAAGTATGGGTTATTATAGTCTTAGTATTTTAATGTTCACACATTTCTTTATATTTGGTATTTATGTCCGTACTATTGGGGTCTTATGTAAGGGACCTTTGGGTCATGTCTCCTCTTTCAAGCTTTCTCTTCGTTCTCCCTTTAGTTCTCCTCTTCATCCCCATTCTAGAGTTAGCCCCTTGTATTTTCGCCTCTACCGCTACTTCTGATGGCACATAACACTTGCCAACCATAAAACGGGCAAATCCCGTTGCTTTATATATTTTATTATGCATTTATAAATGATTATTATGCTTCATCTTCTCATTTAACATATACCTTCCATAACATTGACCAAGTTCAGTTAACTTCCCTTAGCATGCATTTTGACTATTCATCTGACTCCATGTTATTTTTCTTAAAAAGTTTTTCAATAATTTTTTTCGTTTCTTATAATAAATTATTTTAAATCTAACCTTGTTTGTGATCTAAATTTTTCACAATTCTAATTTACAGCCTTATTTCTCGAGCAAGAAAAACTGTTCTCGGCTCAGCAGATGATATTGGATGGCTTCAGCGTGCTCGCGACATGCCTCCGGTAGAAGACGGAACTGCACGATTTAACGAGTTACTCGAGAATATCAGGTTAATCCACCCTGGCATGAATAAAGTCTATGTAGAGATACAAAAAGTGCAAGTCATGCTCCTCTATCAATCTGTATTAATCTTATAGCTATATCTCAGAAAGGATGAACATAAGCTGACAGATTCTTTGGTTTATTTATTGGTTCCAGGTAATTTTACTGTCACCTGGGTATTTAATTCTTTTTTTATCTCCTATTTCTCAGGAAACATGTTGGTATGTATGTTTTTCTTTGGCAGGTCTTTTCAGTAATCATGGTCCACTGTATTTTGTTAATACAAAATCATGCTTTTCAAAGATGGGTCTGACTTGTCATATTGCTAAGATTCACAGTGAGGTATCTCTTTGTTACATTCTTAAATGATTCAAATGGCCCCTTTGTCTAGTTAAGATCCTTCCATTTTGACACTGAACTTCTTTTCCGATGCTTTAAAACCGGATTGGACTGGCCGGTTGACCCTAAAACTCGTTCCAACACTGGCATGCTCAAAAACTAACTAGCCGCTCGGTTAAGCCGGTGAGCTGCGGGACTGGACTATTTAAGACACTGAATTAGTTTTTATTAACAAAAATTAGTCGAAGGGGTTTGAACCTTGCTTTAGGTGTCCACGAAACACCTGGGCAAGCACTGCGCACAAGATTGTTAATTTATTTTATACAAAATTGTATATTACAACCAAAATTGCAAAGTTATAGTATTTATTATAATAATATCATTTCTGTATATTTGTTAATGACGGTACATAACCAATGGCTGCTACCATCGTGCCAATCGGAGCCTTAAATCTTAATAGTATCAGTTTTTGGTGATTGACTAACGTAAGGACCTCAGCTTATTTGTTCATTTTGGGACAACTGTGGCTTTAAAGAGGTGTCTGAACCCAAGGTAGTAAACTCAGTAAAGAGGTGGCGGTTTACCTGATATTTCCATGATATTTTTTGAGCTTAAATTTCACTCATGCATGAAAGAGGTGTCTGCGATCACCCACTCATGCATGAAAGTTTTCCTAAGTGCACATATCCAAATGCTACGCATGTTTTTTATAGTTGAGTTCACAACTATCGCCACTCCATGAGGAATGTAAATATATCTCGGTGGTCCAAAGGTCGGTGTCAAAATCATTACGTCCTAAATAGTTAAGGGAACATTCCGATCATGATTACCTCTTGCATTGTGTTTTTGCCATCTTATTCATGCTGCCGTCGAATGCTAGGCCTCGGTTGAGAGAAATGCGAGGGAGATCAAGGAGTACATCGAAGAAATGTATTGGGGGTCGAAGAAACGGGTTCTGGTTCTCGGGCACAGCAAAGGCGGGGTTGACTCGGCCGCTGCAATGTCTTTGTACTGGCCTTATCTGAAGGATAAGGTCGCCGGATTAGCCTTGGCTCAGAGTCCGTATGGAGGCAGCCCCATCGCCTCAGATATTTTGAGAGAAGGCCAACTTGGAGATTATGTTCAGTTGAAAAAAATCATGCAAGTCTTGATATGCAAAGTCCTCAAGGTAAACTCCCTGTTTTGAATTATTCTTTATTATTTATTTATAGATACTGATTTTAAAAAAATGCTTATAAATCTAATTGAGAATAGAGAGTGGATGAGGGATCTCATTAGAAGTGAAGATTTCTTACCCAAAAGGAACTTAATCCACTTTTATGTTCAAAATTAGTAATCATGTGAAACATAAATTCTATGATGGTGGAGTTTTTCTCTAAACTCACTAGAGCAAAAGTGCTGCGCCATTTGGCAACGGGGTGGCGGTCATGAACACGATGATTATGAACCGTCGTTCATGAACGTCCGATCTCATCTATGGATCTTCATCCACTTTTATATTCAAAACTAGTTTTCTTTTCTTGGTGAAGGACATTGTTGTTGGCATGCCAAACTTAGGCTCCGTTTGGCGCGTTTTTTTTGCTCCGGTGGGTTTGGACAAAAACGACACCGCCATAGAATGTATGTTTGGCGTGACAACGGTTATGATCACCATCAAAAAAAGAAAATCAGTTTTGAACATAAAAGTGGATAAAATTCTTTAGATGAGGTTGGGCGTTCATGAAAGGCAGTTTCATAACCACCGCGTTCGTGACCGCCACTGCCACACCTAACTGAGCCTTACATCATTGACAGTGACCGGCCAACAGAGGCTTAGGGTCCGTTTCACCTGGTTTTGGAATATGTGTTTGTATATATATGGTATTGGAGCTTAATATGGCTAGGAATAAAGAACCAATTCTCTGTTTTTCTCTCAAGTTCTTTATCAGCTGCTCTCATTTTCATTAAAGGCCATGAATTTATAAAATACAATTAAATTCTTTTTAAATCGGGCAACGCAAAATCATTATGAAATAATTTAGTTTAAATTATTTATATAAAGGATAAATAAGAAATTTTATGTGAAAATTGCTTGAAATTATTTTTTAATATTATAAAGTTTGATGGTTGAATGAGGAATAAAAATAGAATCTTCAATTAAAATAACTTGAAATTAAATTATTTTTAAAAATATCTTAAAAATTTGTGGCAGGGGGATCCGCAAGCTCTGGAAGACTTGACATACGAGAAAAGGCGGGAATTCTTGCGCAATCATCCGTTGCCTCGCGAGCTCCCCATCGTCTCTTTCCACACCGAAGCAGGCTTGGGACCCAGCGTCCTCGCCACCTTATCCCAAGTGGCGCACGCCGAGCTACCCATCATCGGCGAGGGTCAATCCACGAGGGTGCCGGTGGTTATACCGCTCTCTGCGGCCATGGCCGCCTGCGCGCAGCTACTCCAAGTTCGGTATGGGGAGAAGAGCGATGGTCTAGTAACCAGGAGGGATGCCGAGGTCCCGGGCTCCATTGTCGTCCGTCCGGAGCGAAAACTCGATCACGCGTGGATGGTGTACTCGACCATCAACGATAGCCCGGGCGAGGCCGATGCTTCGCAAGTGTGCGAGGCTCTTCTCACATTGCTTGTGGAGGCCGGACAGAAGCAGAGGCATGCGGCTGCCATGAAAGATGAGTGATGCTGCAGGCTTCTGGGCCGTAGATTCGACGGGTGAGCCCTGCCGAGTTAAATTTTTTAATTTAGATCCGGCGTGCAATGAGACAACTTGTAGATTTGTCGAAGGCGTGTAGATGCTGCATGTAGCCCTTGGAATGAGGATGAAGAGCTGTTCTTCTGTTTTTTCTTTTTAATCTATGATATCTATTGTCTACATGAAAAATGAAAACTTATCCTTTGGTGTATTATTGATGGCTCTTTTTTTTTCTAAAAAGTGTTGGTAAACAACATTGAATTGTAGTATTTAGAGAAAAAAATCATTCATGAACCAAAAAAAAATTCTAAAGTGTGAATGAGGATTTGAAGGATGAAGATGCTATGTACAAGTTCTATATATCTAGACATCTAGATATAGGGCCTTTTAGCAAGGTGATACCAAGCAAGTACTTGAATGAACCATCTCTTAAGGTAGGTTTAACTGATTTGCTCAGCTGAGGGATGAAGGTCATGACTGTCCACATTTCTTGACGAAGATAATTGATAAACACTCAAACTCGACATGCCCGAGATTAGATAGGTGTGGGATCTGACCGGATATCCGGGCCTTTATTAAAACCAGATTTTTTTTTTAAAATGTCTTTTTGGCTGGTCACTAGGCATAAGACAGGAGTAACATCAATTGCAGAGAAGATGTGAGAAGCTTGTCTAAGATGGTTTGGACACGTGCAAAGGAGACCCATTAGAGGCACCTGTTAGGCATTGTGAGAGTATAATCACTAGGCATGTTAAACAAGGAAGAGGTAGACCAATAAAGATTTAGAATGAAACTATATGGAAAGACACGATGTACTCAGGAATTAATAAGATTATGACACAAGATAGAGCACAATGACGACAAAGGATTCAAATAGATGACCCAACTATAATGGGATAAAGGCTTGAGTGTTGCAGTGTTGCTGTCTTTTCAACTGATCGTCTGATTGACTGATTGAATAGCTGAAATATCGTCGCACATTTCAAATATATGCTCAACCTACCTACCTATATCTTATCTTATCTTATATAAGGGAATATATGTATTTGGAGGCACACTATAAAATGAATATTGGTCATTCGATCATGAGAGAGAACATGAAGGGATTTGGAGAGAGAGAGAGAGAAGAGGGAGAGAGAGAGAGAGGGTGGAGTGATAAAGAGAGAGAGATGAGTAATATATTATTTTTATAGATTAAAATT
This sequence comes from Platanthera zijinensis, assembly GCA_039513925.1. Lineage (NCBI taxonomy): Eukaryota > Viridiplantae > Streptophyta > Magnoliopsida > Asparagales > Orchidaceae > Platanthera > Platanthera zijinensis. The sequence goes on along the minus strand of CM077097.1, from coordinate 126,426,791 downwards.
TGCAAAATTTTATAAAATAAAAATAGGAATAATAATTCATATTTTTTTACGATCATTTTAAGTACTGATATGTATATGTTTTGAAAAAAATAAGATTTTGGTGTGTGCGCAGCCCGCTCATAGGCGGGCGCAATCCGCAGTGACTCATCGAGCACGGACGAAGCCCGCCTGGATGCGGCCGAAGGCCGCCCGAGAGCTTCGAGCACGGACGTAGCCCGTACAAAGAAGCTCGTATATATATATATATATTTCGTTATGAACACCAGCGCGACAAAGGTCAGTTTGTTTGAGCGTTTTTCCTCCATTGCGTTCTGGATGAAACTTTTTTTTAAACAGTTTGGATCGGCGTTGGAGACACAACGACAGGGGTAAAATAGCGTTGTATCGGAGCTTTCTCCACAACTTACCCAGCCTCCTTTTCAACGCTCCGGTCTCGGCGCGGTTCTCCCCCGACAGGTAACTACACCATATTATCTCCATCTCCAGCAAAAGATCCGGTGTCGGTGAAGATCGCCGGCACCGGATCTGCGTTTTTTGCCCTAAAAAAACTGTGGATTGCCTTCTTCGCTGGTGCCAGCGACCGAGCTATTGACACCATTAACAGATATGTCTTTCGCCACCGGCATCGACAGATCCGGTGCCGGTGAAGATCGCCGGCACCAGATCTATCATTTGTTGCCCTGAAAAAACATACGGCTTGCCTTCTTCGCAGGTGCCGACGACCAAGCTATCTCCTCTATTGACTATAGATGCATCTCATGAATGGTGGAACAAGCGACTTAAGGTTGTAAGATAACTTATCTTTTTCCCTTCAATTCCTTATCGTATAAAATCTAACAAATTATGTATTTGTTATTTTTTAGATTGTGTCCGTTGCTAAAAAATTACGCTATACTGGTATCTCCCCAGAGCTCGAAAATAAATTGGATATGATGTTCAGTGAAGTGTCTGCGACCGGTGAACATTGTTGGGCACCGAGTTTAGGAAAGCGTCACTCTTCTACGGGAGACGATCTATTCATCGATGATGATGAGGAGGTGGAACCTATCTCTACTACGACGAATGCGAGTGACTTCGGTTCATGTACCCGCCCTACATGCATTAACGAAGAAGAGTCAAGTGACACAGTGAGAAAACATATAAATAGGGGCAAGGCAAAGGTCGGGGGAGAGATGCACGCAATACAGCTGAACATTGGGTCTTTGGTAGAAGAAACAAGATTTGTTGGATTGGCTATTAGAGAAGCCACCAATCACTCAAATCAATCATACACCATTGCGAAAGTCGTAAAAAAACTTAATAAACACGAAGATATCATTGGAGACCACTTCCTATACGACTTTGGAACGGTTTTCATGTTGCAAAAATCAAATAGATAAATGTTTTTTTGCCTTGATGAAGACAAGAGGGTGTGGTGGTTGAAGAACCGTTATCAATGCATGACCCAACATTTAGGTCTGTGAACACTAGTGCTTATAGTCAAGCTTTATGTCAAAAGAACTTGGTTTAAGCTCATATTTTATGTTAATCTATGTTGTCTATATTGCTTATATTGTCATGGTTTAAGTTTGATGTCATGCGGTAGTTATGAATATTCAATGCGCAACAACTAGGTTGTTTTATTATTTACATATGTTAATTTTTGCTCATCTTTTATGTCAAAAGTTACGTGTGTTGTTATGTTAGTTATTTGGGTTATGTTCATGTTATGTTGGAAGTGGTTAGTTCTTTAACATATAATGATAACATATATTTTTTGGGTGCAACATTGATTATGGATGATCAAAATTGAGTTTACGATTGATAAAAACATGGAAAATAAGATTGATGATTCTGAACAAATTCCGAATCGTTCGATAATTCTTCATGGATATGCTTACTACCTTTTGCTTATGAATACCACTAGATATTTAACACATGAGTATAATACATTATATCAAACACCATGCATGATATCATCACATACATGACATAAATGGTTTGTGACATTAATGAGTGTACACCCATCTAGATTCCACGTTATGTTTAGAATGTTAAAACAAGTTTTTTTGATCTCTTAAGTGTACTTGTTGAAGAATATGAGTTGCGCGGCTCTAGATGTGCGACTGCACACGATGTGCTTGCAATTACACTGTATGTTATGACACAAAAGTGTCAGTCAGACGTGCGTCAGAACAATTTCAGCATTCAACGAAGACTATCAGTAGATTCATTTCCAGAGGCATCAATGCGCTAGTGGACATGTCGATATAAATGATAGATGCAACCGACAGAGAATTCAAAAATATTCCGCCACAGATTTTGCACGACTCTCGTTACATGTCATATTTCAAAGATTTTATTGGCGCAATTGATGGAACACACGTCAATGCTCGGATTTCTCGGAATATAAAGTTAGATATATTGGTCAACATGGGGCACCAACCCAAAATGTTATGGTTGTATGTGATTTTAACCTTTATTTCACATTCGTCATGGCTGGATGGGAGAGTTCAGCGCATGATAGTCAGGTTTTTAAAAAAGACACAAGAGAACCTTGCTGAAATTTTCCTCACCCTCCTGCAGATAATTTAAAAAAGCCACAAGATAACCTTGCAAGCTTATAATTTAGAATTAAATTATGTTTTAATGTTTACAGGTAAGTACTACTTGGTTGACGCAGGGTATCATTTGGAAAGAGGAATTTTAAAACCTTACCCAAAAATGCGCTATCATCTAGAAGACTTCGCATGCGGCAATCGTCCTATACGAGGACGTCAAGAAAGGTTCAACCAAGCACACTTATCCTTACGCAGTGTCATAGAGCGCGCATTCGAAATCTGGGAAAAAAAGCGGGAAATCCTTCGGGATATGTCGCAATACAGCTTCGATAGACAACGAGATATTGTTGTGGCTACAATGATAGTTCATAATTTCATTCGTCATCATTCATCAAATGCGGACTCTGATATCATGGCATGTGACGTTGATGAAAATTTAGTATATCCAGAGGCTAATGAAATTACAACAGACCGACGTGGAATAATTGATGTGCGTCCGAGTAGCAGTGTTGGTGTAGGAACAACAGAAATGTACACATTACGAGATGCAATTGATGATCTACTACAAAGTGCTAATAGGTAATTAAAATTTCACTATTTCTCAAAATAATTTAATTTAAAATTTTGTATTAATGCATATCTACTATGTCATATTTTGCAGGTGATGTACGCAATTGTAAGTTGAAGATAGAGATATGCGATAATGTTTCTTGCTTTCATTCGTGAGACATGTTTATGACGTTTACTGTTGTTGTTATTATTTGTTTATGATATTTATGCTATTTTATTATTTCAGTAATTAAAAAAATCGGATTTATCATGAGTAGTATATTTATCGAGAAAAAAATTGAATGTTGATTATGATAATACATATTAACAGAAACGCTACCGTTGTTTTATCAAACTGTTTCTCCATTCTGAATAGCTCTGTTACCGGCTTACCGCTGTTTTGTCAAACTATTTTTTCATTATGAATAGTTCCATTCCCACGGCTCCTTTTACCACCGGGCACCGCCACCGCAAAAACAAAGTGACCCAAAGTAGCTGCCGCGGCAACGCGCATGTTCCATCGAGGCAACGAGACCCACGTATAGAAAAAATATGAACGCGGGAATTTGACTAGTTGACGCCACGTGTGAGGAGATATTTTTTCCTTTCCATCCTGAGATAAAAAACTTGGCATGCTAAATCCACGCAAATTTATTATTGCCTAAGATTATCTTTGGATATTTTATAATCTTTTACTATTTTTATTTTGCTACGAGATCACAGGATTATATATAATATATATATATATTTATTATATATCGGGCTTCAGCTTTCCCCTCGGTATATTCGCCTCCGATATCCGCAACGTGGACGGTGTGGAGGCAGTCGGAAAGAGCACAGCTAGCGGCGAATCCCCGACACAGCCATCGCCGCCGACCTGTCGAATCCCCTTCCCCCCACCCTCTTTGCCGGAACCCTAATCCGAAGCGACATCTCTTTCTCTCTCTTCCTTAATCTAATCGCAACTCTAATGACCCTGTCGAGTCCGGGATCGGTGGAGCGCCGGCGAAGATGACGAGGAGGTGCTCGCATTGCAGCCACAACGGGCACAACTCACGCACGTGTCCGAATCGAGGGGTGAAGCTCTTCGGTGTTCGCCTCACAGATGGCTCGATCCGGAAGAGCGCCAGTATGGGGAATTTGTCGCTTTTTGCTGGATCCGCCGGCGGAGGTTCGCCGGCCGATGGGCCGGAGGCTGCGGGAGCTGCGGCTGATGGGTACGCATCGGAGGATTTCGTTCAGGGGTCTTCTTCCAGCTGCCGTGAAAGAAAAAGAGGTTAGACAGAAGGAGTATGGTGTTCCTTCTCAATGTTTTCTGCTATTAATTTATTGCTGCTCTTACTCTGCCAAAATTTTCAATAACTCTATACGAATGAATATTCCAATAACTCTATACGGTTTAAGGATGAATAAGAAATTGAATGTTTTTCTGCTTATTTCCGTTCATATTTAGACTGAAGTACTCATTTCACACTTGTCATTTTCATGGTTTATTCTTGTTTTTTTCTTCTGCACTTGAAGAGCAGTGGCACCATGAAAGATTGACGAGGATATTTGTGTATCAATTCATAATAAAGTTGCAAATAAAAACGAACAAAACATAGTGATTCTGTCTCTATTTGAGCATAAAACATAAAAGTAGATGAAGTTTCCTTAGGTGAGGTCGGGCGGTTACGAACGACGATTCATTACCACCCTGCGTTCACGGCCGCCATGACTGCGCCAAACATAGCCTTAGGCTCCGTTTGGGGGGACTTATTTTCACCAGTCCGGTTCATGCGGCTGTAACCGCTTGACCGGTGAAAATATGTCCTCCCAAACGGTGCCTTAATCTCATGAGGAAGTAATAGATTCTCTGAGTGTTTTGGATGATTTTAAGGGTGTATGAAGGGTGAAAGTAAGACAAGATTACAATTTTTAATAACCAGGCTTTCATCTGTATTAAATTGCTCTCAGTTCATTCTAAGATGATATCTCACGGTTCCTAGATGTAGGATTAGTTGTGAGTACCAGGTTGCAAGGACATGAAATCATTAACTTCAATCATCAACTAGGCTTAAAAGAAGATGTTGCGGTTACACTCATACATATTGAATAATGCCAAATGAATCCAAAAAGATTGAAATTCAAAAAAGTAATAATTAAAATGTTGTAATTCTTAATGTACAAAGATAGATAGTAATGTATTGATGACATCAAAAAAAGTTCAATGGGTTCCACAAAAGGCTGAGAAAAGCTATCTTGCTTGAGCTAATGGGCATATTAAAGTCATGTTGCATAAGGGATTGATGGTAGGATGAAGATGGAAGTTAGGACACTGAAAGTATATTGATTACACCATTAAATTGGTTTATTTCAAAGGGCTATATAAACCTTCTTGCTCGAGCCAATGGTCTTGATATCTATGAATGCCAAATAACTCAACATGCTTCATCAAAGGGCAAGAAAAATTCTTGCCTGTGCCATTGATCCATATATATCCATGAGCATCAAATACCCAAGAGTAGCATTAGTACTCATTACCTGATGAATGTTATGTTGCAGAGGGGGTTTATAGTAGGATGAAGATGGGTGTTAGTGCAGTTGGAGTAGACAATTATATGAAGAAACACCTTTTCATATCACTGTTGGCTAAATTTACTTGAAGTGTTGTTTCGGATATATTATTGAAGGCGAATTATTTTTACATTAAAATTGGGATGACATGGATGTCATGTGTCAAATTTTGCGTTAGAACCAAAATCAATTTCTTCTAAATGAAGTGCATTAGGTAAGCATGCTAGATAAATTAAGCCATACTATTCCGTAGCTACTTTAAGCACTATGTTAAATAATTATTCTCACCTTCAAACTTTTATCACGTATATCCAATTCGTTTTATGGTCCTGTGAGTTATGGGTGCAACACTATGATGCTCCTCGTATCACAAAATGAAGTCTAAAATTATTTCAAATATAGATTATGATTTGTGCAATTCATACTTGATAGTATCATTACTATAAGGTGGAAATTCAACAAATTGAAACATTACTAAATCAATATTAAGATTGATTCTCGTATGCAAAAATTGATTTTTTAAGGCAATTTATTATAGGAACTAACAAATAGTATGGCTTGTGTGTGATATTATTCAAGTTATAATTACTCTAAGAAAAGTATAATATTTAAATTCATACTTGAAATCTCATGTAACTCTAGGATTAAGTTGCTGTTTGAACTTGGGTACATGTTTTAACTTCTATGTAAGTTTATGATGAATATGTATTTTAAGTTGATTAATGAAATCACAAAATTTTCCTTCAAGCTTTTCAGTAGTAGATTGAGTTCATGGAGTAGTAGATGTTCATCATAGTATTTTATTTCACCCCAAATTTCTTTACCCCTTCAATTGTTATTATAGAATCCTTAATATTGCGGGGAACAAAGGTTTATCATTATCCTCATAGAATCACAGTACTCATATTAAAGGTGGCGATTCCTCGTGTACATATTTTAGAAGTAGCCGGTCATGATGATCTAATTTATGATTCGTTGATAATAGAATTGCAAATATGGATCAACTAATAAGAAAATGCAATATGCATGAATTTCTTTGCTAAAATTTGTGTTTATCATAGTATGCACAATTCAAAATTTGTTGGCCATCAATTTAATTAAGGTGAAGAGTCGAGAAAACAACAGAGTCAACTAGATCTTAGACATTTGGCAGACATTTAACTAATGTAAAATATAACAAAAGAATGTACTAAGGGGTTAGAAAGTTCGGTTAGAGTGGATTACTTCACATTTTTTTAATTGTACTAAAAACACTCATTACAATTTGAGTTTTTGATGTAATTAGGGTATGCAAGGTGCATTCATCCTTTTAAATGTGAAGTTTTCTAGAGCATGTCCTAAGCTCTCACCTCAAATTGCCACCATATAACATAATTGAATCCACATTCAAAAAGAGTTCTTTAGGTCAACTTAGTGCATATTTCTGAGTGAAATCTAGACTGAAATCGGCCAGTGGTCATTGCTAGCTCCTCTCGGATGTCACTCCTCAGTACTAAATACTAATTCATCAAAACAGTCCCTATACTTAGCAACGGACATAGATCATTGCCGAAGGGTAAATAATTGCAGACGACTTAATGCGATGCTGACAAATACCTCTGACATATCCTCCCTCTTCTTCACCCATCTAGTGATGCAGTGATGTTGATCTCGCTCGTTGGTCCTCTCAATGTTAGTTCAATATGCTCTTTCCTGATCTAGAAGTTTTAAGTTTCATAAATTTTATATGATGCTAACCAAATAATTCAAAATAATCGAGATAATATTCCATGTGCACGAGCCAATAACTAAAAGACTCAAAACTCAATGAACCAACAAATGTTGGGACTGCACTAAGAAACCTATTCTAGAGATCGTTAGAAAAATGATGATCCTCATAGTAATAATCCCTACGATAATGGAGTCGTGTCGAAGGCTTAACATGGTTGACACGTGCACGGGGATGGGAACGATGATAATCATCGTAGTGGTCTTTTCTAGCATTGTGGAATCATGTCTAAGGGTCGACACAATCTCTGAAGAATCTCTACAGGGTCGAGTATAAACGGACTCGGATTTCTCAAGTAAAGGAGAGGGGTAGTGGCGATAACATGCCTGAAGGTTCCTATTGACTCAATGATTGCGTTTGAAATAAAGCCAAACCTGGGGCCTGACACCAATACGAATCTATAGGTGACCGAATGCGAATACCCTAACTACAAACTCAATGCAAGCAAGCACACGATAAATGCAATGGACCTATGACAAATTCTAAAATAAAAAATACTAACAAAGCACACACGCAACTTTTATGTACTTATGAAAGCACACAATTGAATGAATTGATTGTAATTTATAAATATATCAATGCAAGTGAATAGACAATAATTGCAATTAAGTGAAAGTGCATTGAAATTAGAATGTAGGGCGAATAAATACTACATGTCTAAATAAAGGACCCAAATTAAAACTAACGAGGTACAAATAATACCAGCAATAAAAGTGTATCCGTAGAAATGTAAAAGACAAGATAATAATTGCGTGTCTTACCAAGTAAGGGACTGTTGGCATAAGAATGAAGATCTAGTGATTGGAGTAGTGGATGCAATCCAAGAAGATAATAGTTGCTGGATGGCAATTGTCGGAGGAGTGGATGGCTCTTTGAAGGACATGTATTGTGTTGATGGATGTTTTAGAGGGTTGAAAGGGTTTTAGGACAAAGGTAGGGGCTGGCGCGTGGCTGATGAGGATGTTTGAGGATGGATATCAGTTGGAAAGGGTCTGTAGTGGATCAACCGGTAGTGTAAGGAGAGGCAGGGGATCAGTAGGGGCTGGCGGGAAAATGGAAGGGGACGAGGGCTGGTGGGAGCTTACTGGAGCGATGAACTTGGGGATAGGATTCGACGAGTGTAGTTGTTTTTTTTAGGGACCGCGGGAGCCGCTATAGAGTTGGTGGAAGGTGTAGGAGTTGGCGACGGAGTTTCCAATGGCTGGGACGGGTGGTGGCTGACCGTGGGGATGAAGGAGGAGGGCTACTGATGTAGGCTCAAATCTAGGGTTTTGAAAAAAAATGAAGTTTTGATTTAAACACTACTTTAAATGAAAATAGAAATTTAGGGTTTTGATTTTTAAAAGAAAATCACGAGGTCCGAGCGGCCAAAACTCTAAATTTTTGCGCGCAATATTCAAGCTCGTCGCTTTGGACGTTAAAGGTTCACTTACTTTCGTTCGAGTGGAACTTCCTCGCGCCTATATGGTTCGAATTCCGTCACGAGAATTATTCGGCCACAAACAAAAAGAAAACATTCAACGATTTTTGGATAAACAATATTAATAATAGAGAGAACGCAACGACAAGCCCATGGATTAATTAAATGAAAACATAATTTCCTACTAATGCGGAGGAGGGAACGAGTTTACCAAAGGAACGGGTTTACCAAAGGAACGGGTTTACCAAAGGAACTTTACCAAAGGAACGGGTTGTAAGATCCTTTCCAAAATTCCTTCTGCACAGCGGAAATAAGGACCCGGTGATTTGCGAATTCAGATCCCGTGACCGAACAATAAATTGAAGTCGACGGCTCACGGGAAGACGTCCAGGCCGTCGGATGCTTGTGTCGGAGTCGACGACGGCCCGATAGCAGGCGTCCTGCAGTGTCGAGGTCGACGGTGCTTGCGGCAGCGGCGTCAGGGCAGAATGCGTCTAGTGGAGGGGAAGCTTCGACCGGAATCAGGACAGGGAAGGGCCGGTACTCCTTTGGTTGTGAGCAGTCGTCGAACTAGAAGGCGTCGAAGGCTTGTTGTCTGGTGTGCGGGTTTCCGCCGGCAATGAACAGAGAACGAGAGGTTCATTCTTGTTTTGTCCGGGCTCCCCTTTTGTCTCCACTAATGGGGCTTTAAATAGATTAAATTTTTCTTTATTTCTTTCCATTTACAACACATGGAATCTCATAAATTTGATTACTTTTTGAAAATATTTATCTCTAAATGAACCTTCCCACTAATAGATGAGATTTTTGAATTTTGAAATTTGAATTTGAAATCTATGCTCATTTAATTAATTTTGGGCTTGCAGCTATCGTTCTACTACTAGTAATATTGGACCTCTTTATTGAAGTCCCAACGGCCGGTCATCCCGATGTGCCGGAAAATAACAAGTATAAAAGAAATGCATGAAATAAAAGAGTGCATGAAATAAAATACAAAAATAAATGCATAAAAACTATGATGCGTCGCAGGGCGCATCAATTCCCCCGGTATTGAAAGAGCTCGACCCCGACGAGAATTTGCAAAAGCTAGCGATAGAAAGATCTGGGCGGCGTCGGCGTAGCTCATCAGTGCTGATCCAAGAACTGTCTGTGATGTCTCATTCTCGCCTAGAGATGTCATTTAAAACCGAAAACCGAAAACCGAACCGGAACCGCAAAGAACCTGACCGAACCGCTCACAAATTATTCAGGTTCCGGTTTGAATTTTGGAACCGAGAACAACAGTGGTCCGGGTGTGGTTCTTACATTTTATTATCCGGACCGGAACCGGAACCGCAATTTACAAGTCTCAAGCAGTTTCAAGATTTTTAGACCCGATCCGAACCGGACCGAAGTAGAACCGAACCGTAACCCGTTTATTATTATTATTATTATTTTATAATTTATCTATAATATTTATTCTTACTATCACGAGTGAAACTGGTGCAGTTTGAACCCAAACCACAATCACACTAAAGGGGGTCGATTTTGGACCGAACAAAACTTTACCGCATAAAAACGCGTGGTATGGTTTGACATTGATGCAGTTTGGAGTCAATTTTTGCTGTGCACTTTTGATTTTCATACAGTTATATAATATATTTTCAATTTTACTGACATATTTTTTTGAAATATTTTATTTAAAAAATATAGAATATATACAACTACTATTTATTAGTAATCATGAAAGAAAACTAATTATAGCTGGTTGTTACGGTTGAGCATGCCGACGAGACGCGCGCAAGCCAACTGGAAGTCGTGACAAGTGTACACCACGCGTAGGAAGACGATTGATACTATCCCACTGATCGTTGAAAAGACCGTCGAGAAGTGCGTAACATAATTATTTCTATTTCGATGTTGTTTTGAGTTTTACTATTTGTAGTCCGCTTTTATTTCATTTCGTCAAGTTTGATTTTGGTTTTAGTTTGAGCCGATTGGAACCGGACCGAACCGCATGGAACCGGACCGAACCGTTAGTGGCCGGTTTGGTTTTGATTCTTGTTGAACCGTAACCGGAACTGTTGACACGACGGTTCAAAATATTAAGCTGGAATCGGAACCAGAACCGGAACCGGTCAAACCAAATAAGATTTTGGTTCTAATTTGAAGAACCGTTACCTTAGTGGTTCGGTTCATGAATTTAATAGAACCGGAACCGAACCGGAACCGCGATAGCTCTATTCTCGCCATGAGACCAAATAACGTTGGTATGTCCCGTGGCGAGTGCGAAACTCTCGTACATCCAGAACCTGGTCTATCTCCTCAGTAATGGGTGTCGGCACTGGAGCTAAGTCTGGTGGGATCTCTGGAGCTATTGTCGGTGGACTCGGGCTGAAACTAGGTGGATCTCCATAGAAAGGTGTCAGATCTGCCATGTTAAATATCGGCAAAGTACCGAATTCAGCGGGCAAATCTAGGAGACAAGCATTCTCCCCGATGCGCTTCCGGACTCGGAAAGTAACGAACTTCCTCTGCTGTAACTTGTGGTATGTACCCAGAGTGAATTTCTACTTCCTGAAATAAATAAAAACTCAATCTCCTTCTGAAAAGTATAACTCCCGGCGATGTCGATCGGCCATGGCTTTATATTTTTCAGAAGTCGTTCGCGATTTATTAGTGATAGATTTATGCAATTTCTTTAAATAATCAACATGAGCTTGCGCATCCAAGGAAGTACGTTCATGAATCGGGGGGGGGGGAGTGATGATCAAGTAAATGTGGTATAGGGAATCCGTAAGCAATCTCGAAAGGAGATTTAGCTGTGGCGCGATTAGTAGAATTATTGAATGCAAATTCAGCTTGTGGCAGTATAAGATCCCATTGTTTCGGATTCTCCCAAGTCAAACACCTAAGAAGGTCCCCCAAACTCCTATTAACGACTTCAGTCTGCCCATCGGTCTGAGGGTGATACGCGCTGCTAAATTCGAGTTTGGTACCTAGTCGGGCCCACAATGTTTTCCAAAAACATCCCATGAATCGAGTATCCCTATCAGAACTGATCGACCTAGGAATTTCGTGGAGTCTAACGATTTCTTTAAAAAAAGTTCGGCAACGTGTACAACACTAGAGGTTTTTCTACACTGAATGAAATGCGCCATTTTTGAAAACCGATCTACGATGACAAAAATGGAATCGACCTTCCTCTGAGTGCGAGGAAGTCCTACCACGAAGTCCATCGAGATGTCATCCCATGGCCACTCAGGTATCGGTAAGGGGGTGTATAATCCTGTGTTTTGAGCATGCCCCTTATAAAGCTGACAGGTGGTGCAATGCCTAATGAATTTGGTGATATCACGCTTCATATTTGACCAATAATAACGTGCGCTGGCGAGATCTAATAATTTGGACTGGCCTACGTGTCCCCCTAATCCAGACGAGTGAAGCTCACTAAGTAGTGTCTCTCGAAGAGGTCCTTCGCAAATGCAAAGGCGAGTGCCCCTAAACAAATAACCCTCACTCACAACGTACTGTATGGTGAGATCTGTCCCACTATGTTGACATGAAATCCAAATGTCGCGGAAAAAAAGATCAGTGGAGTATAAGTCTCGCTGTGAGTCTAAGTCAATGACGCACAGCTGCAGCGTGACTAGCAGATGAGTGCGTCGACTAAGTGCGTCTGCAACTCAATTCGTGACGCCGGGTTTTGTGCTTTAAGTGAAACGTGAACTCCTGCAGGTAAGCAACCCACTTGGCATGACGTCTGATCTTCTTCTCAGAGTCCAAATGCTTCAGAGCCTCATGATCAGTGTTCAACACAAACTCGCGCTGAATCGGGTAGTGTCTCCAATGTCGGAGAGCCTGAACGATAGCATAAAACTCTAAGTCGTAGGTGTAATATCTAGTCTTTACCTCGTTCAACTTCTCACTAAAGAATGCGATGAGACGACCCTCCTGACTCAAAACTGCGCCAATGCCTACGATCGATGCGTTACAGTCAACCTCAAAATTTTTCTCAAAATCAGGCAGCGTTAACACTGGTGCACTTGTGAGTCTCTCTTTAACTAAAAGAAACGCTCGCTCGGCTTCCACAGTCCAAATAAACACTCCTTTCTTCAAGCAATCAGTTACTGCCTCGTGTTGTAGATGTCGACCGACATAAAGGTTTTGGGGATAAAAACGCCACGACATCGATATTTTAAGCAAATATGTCATTTTAGAAAATATCACCCGATATATCCGTTTAACTCGATATATCAGGCGATATTTCGCGACCGATATATCGTCGAGAGTATTACAAATATTTTTTTTTTCATTTTTTGAAGAGACCAAACACTGGTTAAGGTGTTGTCGTGTGACCTTGAGGTCACGGTTTCGAGTCCTGGAAACAACCTTTTGCAGAAATGCAGGGTAAGGTTTGACTACATTTCACCCTTTTGGTGGGATCCTTCCTTGGACCTCGCTGTGCAGGGATGCTTTGTCCACTGGATTGTCCCTTTTGAGGAGACCAAACAGAAACAATTTATTTTGTGATACATTTTGTGCATCTCTCTAAGTCTAGTATCGACTACTTTCTCATCTAGCTCTCATTTTGTGATCTTTATCTCGTTTATTGCAGTCGACGGCTCTTTCTTGTGTAATTTATAAACATGCACTATTTGTACATATGGTTACTGTGTAATTTATAAACATATATTATGTATACAATTATACATATTTATAGAAACTGTGTAATATATATGAATAAATTTATTTAAATATTAAAATTCGACATTGTAAAATATCTCCGATATATCCCCCGCAATCCGACATCCGACATTTCAAACTCAAATCGGCATGAACCCGACATCCGACATCTACAACCTTGACTGGTGCTATAATGGTGCTAAAGTTTCGAATAAACCGCCGGTAAAAAGATGTTAGCCCATGAAATCCTCGAGCCTCAGTAATTGTCCTAGGGTTAGACCATGATTCTATTGCCTTGACCTTCTCTCTATCAACTCTAATGCACTCAGAAGAAACGATATATTCTAAGAAGGTCAGACTATCAACCAGAAATGTGCATTTCTTCAAGTTTATATATAACTTATTTTCTCGTAGGATCTCTGAGACTTGTCTAAGATGAATCATGTGCTGATCTTGATCAATGTTATAAATCAAAATATCGTCAAAGTACACCACTACGCAAACTCCTATGAGTGGCCTAAGCACTTGATTCATCACTCGCATAAATGTGTTGGGAGCATTGGAGAGCCCAACAGGCATTACCAGCCACTCATATAATCCTTAGTTTTAAACGCAGTCTTCCATTCGTCCCCAGGTCGAATTCTAATCTGCTAGTACCCACTTTTTAAGTCAATCGTTGAAAATACACGGGATCCACTAAGCATATATAGCATATCATCCAATCGGGGAATCGGAAAGCGATATTTGATGGTAATCTTATTTATCGCTCGAATGTCTACACACATGCGTCATGTCCCATATTTCTTAGGATCTAGGAGTGCGGGGACGGCGCACGGACTCATACTCTCTCTAATGTGATCCTTCGAAATCAGATCGGTCACCTGCCTATGTAGCTCCTCATGCTCTTTCGGACTCATGCGACAGTGGGGGAAAATGAGGAAAGCTAACTCCTGGGATGAGGTCTATGCAGTGCTGTATGTCTCTCATCGGGGGTAGCTGATCGGGCAGCTCCTCCGACATGATCTCAGAGAATTCGTCAATGAGAGGACGCACCGTACTAGAGATGTCTAATGCAATGGGGGTGGTGTCAATACCAGATAACATATAGACGACCTCGCTATCCCTCATTTCCTCCTGGAATTTCGACCCTTTCAGTAACATGGTGGCGGAGGGGAAGGATATCGCGGAGACAATGGTAGAAGGGGGTGAAGTCCTCTCTGGGGCTCTGGGAACAAGACCATTCTTCTGGGGGAGAAGAACGTTCTTACGACCATTGCGCTCGAAGGAGTGAGAGTTCTTTACACCATCATGATTCATTAACTACGTGCCTATCGTACTGCCAAAGTCGTCCTAGCAGGATGTGACGGACCTCGATAGTAGCTACATGACACCATACAACGTCCTGATACGTACTGCCTATGGAAAACTGTACGAGACACTGGTATGTGATAGGAATTGTAGTGCTACTAGTGACCCATGTCATACTGTAGGGTTTTCCTAAGGGCTGTGTTTATAATTTCAGCTTATCCACCATGCGTTGAGAAACAAAGTTTTCTATACTACCGCTGTTTATAATGATGAAGCAGAACTGTCCCTGTATGCGGGCGATGGTACAAAAGATATTGTTTCGTAACCAGTCATCGTCAGTAGGGGTCTTGGGAGTTAGGAGACTATGTTGGAGAACACACACTAACTGCTCAGGTTGTTCTCCCTCAACTTCGTACTCACTCTCTAACTCAGTCTCAGGGGTCGGGTTAGTCTGGGAATCACTAAGGAATACTCCATACTCAGGTTCTGACCCACTCTCAGAATCGATGATGGCGACGAAGTGGCGTCGCGGACACTCAGAAGACTTATGGTCCGGCTCCATACACTTAAAACATCTAAACGTCCCAGACTGAGGTCTAGTGCCTACAATTTCCTTGCCCTTGTTGGGAGAGGCAGGGAGTGCTGGGGTGCTTGTGGATACTGCTGGTTGAGAGGTCCCGACAGGGTGTGAGTCGGGTGAGATCTATCAGTAGGCTTGTTCCCAGATGTTCGTTTCTGCAGTGCTTCTACTCTACGCGTGCGACTCGACACCTCTCCTAAGTCTTTATAATCAAGGAGTTCTAATTGATCTCTGATGGAATAACGTAACCCGTTCAGGTAACGAGATACGGTCATGTCATCGTCCTCTCGGAGGTCGAGGCGTGACTGTAGGACTAAGAACTCGTTCGTATATTCGTCCACCGTTAATTTGTCCTGACGTAGGTTGTGGAACCTACGATAGAGGGTCTGCACATAATCGGGTGGAACATATCGTTTTCGAAGTTGCGCCTTAAACTCTGCCCATGTGGTGATCGGGGGCATGCCTAAATTAAATCTAGTTCGCTCTAGCTGTCCCCACCAAACTAGGGCGGACCCTTTAAGTCTAAACGTGACATACTCAACTTGCCTAGCTTGGGGTAATTGCTTTCAAGCCAGGAAACGGTCCATCATTTCACACCACACTAGACAACTCTCGGGCTCTATTTGCACTTCGAAATCACCCGCGCCCAGCTTGATTCCCATATCCCAACGGGGTTGGTGACGTGGTTCGTTATGTGCTTCTGGGTCGGGGTGTGCAAGTTCCCGAGGCCTATGGTTAGGGTCGTTTTCGACCAATAGGGCAGGTGTTCGGTTGACGTGCAAGGTTGTTTCGATAATTATTAACCGAAGTGCGCAACCCGTTCATGATATGTGTGACGTTACTCATTCCGGTGGTGAGAGTTTCGACCGTTTTCATTAAATCACTCATGCGTCGGGCCAATTCTCCTACGTTGTTTTCTATTTGATTGACCCGTTTTTCCATTGAAAAATTTAAAATATTTTTTGGTTGATAAAAATTTATTTTTAAAAAGAGCGTTCCCGAGCGGGGGAAAATGATTTTTTATGAAGGAAAAAATGTATTTTAGTATTTTAAAAAAAGATAAATTAAAATTTTAGAATTTTGTTTGTTATTATTTTTTTTAAAAGAGATTATTCGGAAAAAAATTTAAAATTTAATTTTTTATAAAAAAAATTTAAAGTCTGATCGCGTGATTCACAATAGGAGCAAATCACAAATAGCTCTGATACAAAACAGATGTAGGCTCAAATCTAGGGTTTTGAAAAACAAACAAACAAAGTTTTGATTTAAACACTACTTTAAATGAAAATAGAAATTTAGGGTTTTGATTTTTAAAAGAAAATCACGAGGTCCGAACGGCCAAAACTCTGAATTTTCGCACGCAATATTCAAGCTCGTCACTTTGGTTGTAAAGGTTCATTAACTTTCGTTCGAGTGGAACTTCCTCGCGCCTATATAGTTTGAATTCCGTCACGAGAATTATATGGACACAAACAAAAAGAAAACATTCAACGATTTATGGATAAACGATATTAATAATAGAGAGAATGCAACGGCAAGCCCATGGATTAATTAAATGAAAACATAATTTCCTACTAATGCGGAGGAGGGAACAGGTTTACCAAAGGAACGGGTTTACCAAAGGAACGAGTTGTACTATCCTTTCCAAAATTCCTTCTGTACAGCGAAAATAAGGACCCCGGTGATTTGCGAATTCAGATCCCGTGACCGGACAATAAATCGAAGTCGACGGCTCACGGGAAGACGTCCAGGACGTCGGATGCTTGTGTCGGAGTCGACGACGGCCCGGTAGCAGGCATCCTGCAGCGTCGAGGTTCACAGTGTTTGCGGCAGCGGTGTCGGGGGGGGGGGGAATGCGTCCATCGGCGGGGAATCTTTGGCCGGAATCGGGACAGGGAATGGCCGGTACTCCTTTGGTTGCGAGCAGCCGTCGAACTGGAAGGCGTCGAAGGCTCGTTGTCTGGTGTGCGGGTTTCCGCCGACAATGAACAGAGAACGAGAGGTTCGTTCTTGTTCTGTCCGGGCTCCCCTTTTGTCTCCACTAATGGGGCTTTAAATAGATTAAATTTTTCTTTATTTCTTTCCATTTATAACATATGGAATCTCATAAATTTGCTTACTTTTTGAAAATATTTACCTCTAAATGAACCTTCCCACTAATGGATGAGATTTTTGAAATTTGAGATTTGAATTTGAAATTTATGCTCATTTAATTAATTTTGGGCTTGCCGCTATCGTTCTACTACTAGTAATACCAGACCTCTTTATTGAAGTCCCAACGATCGGTCATGCCGATGAGCCGGAAAACAACAAGTACAAAAGAAATGCATGAAATAAAATAGTGCATGAAATAAAATACAAAAATAAATGCATAAAGACTATGATGCGTCGCAGGGCGCATCAGCTACCACTTGGAGGAAGCGCCAATGCTTTACAATGTCATGCACACAAAACTTTAACACCAAGCAAAGATGTCTAGCATGCTCCTCCAAAATCTTGCAGGAGGCAGACTTAGCTTGACTACACAGAGTGACAAAGAGGAGCTTTGGCCCTACGAGAGCTTGTAAAGAGACAAATTCGTGACAACATGTTCCAAAACTGCATGAGAATAGCTGGGGAGGGATCATCAGAGGCCTTACGGTTGGGCATTGGACTGGGGCGTCAACACCCCGAGAGGTGGGAACCTGCTATGTTGCACTGTGGGCGAAGATTGAGCGGTTCTCCACTGAAAACCTAAATCCTCGATCCTTCCCTGTGTCAGCTACTGATGGTGTATACAGTTAGCTATTAGGTTAAAATCCAATGACCCAAATCGGCTAATTACATTACATGACCTAATTCCCAAAATATGCGTTTGAAAAATAAAAAAACTTATTGATTCAAAATGCAAAAAAATGAGCTTGACGCAATCACAGTCTGCGATCTTCCATCCGATGATCTAATCATCGTCCTCAATGTCGCACAAACGATTTCCATCACTCTCAACTCTGATGGGGATCACGTCACACAGAGTTTACACGACGATCATAGATGCTTATCTTGCGCGGATCAACGATTCATGAAATTTAGTTATTTTTTTTGTATTTTTCTGAATTTTATTTTAATGTATTCCGGAGGCCATCAAAATCGGAGAATCATGATCATTCGTGGCCTCCCCTTAGTTTATAAATATAGATATAAGACTCATTTAGAAGACATTGAAAGTTAGAGAGAAAATTTCTCCTTTGATCACCCCCTCCCTCTACCTCGTTGGCCGGCCAAACCTTTCCTCCCGCTACTTAACTTCCGCCACCACCTTGCCAAACCTGGAGAAGGGATGCGTTGGGGGGACTTGAGATGAATACAACATTCTCCATCCATCGAAGGGAAAAATTACCAAGTTTGTGTTGCCCAAGGAGAATGGAGAAAAGTGTTGATAGTTTCTGCTATGTGGAAGATTTAAAGAGATTCATAGCTTAACCTGGAGAAGAAATGCGTTGGGGGGACTTGAGATGAATACAACATTCTCCATCCATCAAAGGGAAAAATTACCAAGTTTGCGTTGCCCAAGGAGAATGTAGAAATTTTTTATAAGAGAGAAAAAACATCATATTCAAAACATAGGGAATTGCATTATAATTTAAGAGAGTAGAGAGATTCACTGTCCAGAAGTATCTGAACTTACCCACCTAATTTGTGAAATTACGCATCTAACTAAGAAGAATTTTCTTAGCCATTGTAGTACTTATCTACACAACTTATCCCCACATCGCCTAATCTGATTGGTTTAAGGATTTTATATTTGAGGTTAAAAATATCCATTTAGGTTGTTTTTTTGTAACTTAATCCTTTATAATTTTACTTATGTGAAAGATTAGAGATTCATAGCGTGATTTGATGGTGGTTGATGGTGGTTGATGGGTGGGATGACTTTTATAATTGTTGGTCTGGAGTATTTGTTCAATTACTAGTGCATCATTGTCCACTACTTCACTCATCAAAGAAACTTAGCATAACACTTCATTGATGTTGATATTGTGAACTACTTATTTGATCCTACTCTTATGAAGTTTGTGTAGCACAAGAAGAATGGAGAAGAAATATGAAAGAGAACATATATTATAATCAAAGTATTCGGAAATATAATATAATAGTGGGGATTCACACACCCAAAAATATTAGGAGTTACATGCACAATTTGTGAATCACACTTCTATATAAGAAGGATTTTATACGCTGTTGAAGAAGTACTGCAAACAACCAACTATCCTCACCAATCACCTCATCTTATTGTTTTAGGATTTGTTTAAGGCTATACAAATTTGTTTTCGGGACCATTTTTGAAGTAACTTAATCCTTGATATTTTAGCTCCATGAAAGAGTAAATGGTTCTTATTATTTAATTTTCTTATGTTTGTTGGTGAGTGAATCTATGCTACCGTGTAATTCCTTTTCTCAAAATAAAATACATTTATTTCACCAGGTTTTCCTTCTTCATTTTCTCGTTCTACTTCATATTCAATATCAAGGATAGATTTATCTTACCTTTGGTTGTAGTCCTCTCCTGACTCGTGTCAACCACCCATGAGGGAGGTGTTTTATTTGATACTTAACTTCTCTTTAATGTATGAGAGAATGATGAGTAGTTATTGACTTCCTAACTATCTTCTTCCTCATTTAATTTGCTAAAACTGTCCATGTTTATAGTTATTAAAATGATATTTAGAAAGGTTTTAGAGACAAATATGTCATACTATTTACTTGACATAAAAGTGTAAGGCTCATTTTGTATGACGAGCTGTTCCCGGCATGTAGTTGATGAGCAAGTCTGATGCGGGACCAGGAGTCCACCTGCCCGCCACCCCAGAGTTCACCGGGAGTCCACCTTGGAGTTCACCAAGGAGCCTTATCAGGGCCGCGGCCCGTACACCCCAACCAGCTCTCCTCCACAGAGTCCACCAGGCGACAGGTTGTTGAGGCTGGGGCTCGATCCCCAGACCTCCTTGATAAGAGGCCTTCACCAGCGCTCTCATCACCAACTGAATCTTCTTCAACAGATCATTCATCTAAATAAATGTATCACACACACTTTCATAAAGCGTTATTTTGGTAGGTCCTGCGACATTACGGGAGGGCTTAGACACGCCACGGCCATTAATTTGCTCAATTTCTAGTATATTTTTTTTCTTGAAGTGTTTTTGGTTATTTCATTACGTAGCATCTGTATTTCATTATGTCGTATCTAGGTTTAGGGTTTTATGGTTTAGTGTTCTTATTATTAAACTTTGTATTG
Source organism: Platanthera zijinensis (assembly GCA_039513925.1). Classification (NCBI taxonomy): domain Eukaryota; kingdom Viridiplantae; phylum Streptophyta; class Magnoliopsida; order Asparagales; family Orchidaceae; genus Platanthera; species Platanthera zijinensis. Next base: position 126,406,133 of record CM077097.1, on the reverse strand, counting down.
ATAATTTAGGTTTGTGAATTGGGTATGTTGGAATTAATCAATTTATTTTTGTATTATGAGGCCAGGGATCCCTCCTATAGCCCCCACCCTTTGTTTCCCTCAACAGCTCAACTGTTGATCCACACTTTAGCAAGCACTCCTATAACGCCCACCCTTTGTTTCCCTCACCCGCTCAACTATTTTTCCACAGTCTAACAAGCACTGTCGCCCCACTTTCCCATAGTTTTAAGTGACTGTTCTCAGCCCCACACTCCGCGTGCATGGAACAACATTACTTCTTCAAGGGTTGCTCCCATCCACAACCCTACATGCAGTAGTCATCCAGTTCGGATGTCGATCTCCTTATCTTGCTCCATCTCACTACCTTCGTAGACACCCTTGCTCAGGAAGGTGTGGGAAGGGTCTAAATCATTATCTCATCATAGGTTGACCAAGTGGGTCAAGAGGAAGCAACTGTCTGAGACCACCGCCACCCTCATCCTCTCTTGCATCTCGTTCGGTGAACAATCCGTGACATGGGATGGTGACAAATTGGAAATTGAAAAATACATTATTATGTGGAAATTTGATGAGTCTCCGATTGCGAGCAAGTGTGCGGTCTTGAGAGGGAGAAATCTCGAAGAGGATCGTCTCGACCTAGCCTTCCCAATGACGAAAGATACAATATGAGCCAAGCTCGACTGAGAGAGGGGGGAAGAAGGGAGCCTTACTGATGTATTCCAAAATCTACAGCTTAATTTTAATTGATAAAATTTGTGGACTTTTTTAAATTATGCAGCGTAATAAGACGTCCCAAGCTATGACAAGCAATACGTTAATCAAAGATTTGTAAACCCACATAAGCGACTAATGATCGTTCGCAACACACCTTTATGGTTAATTTTCCACAAACATTTCAGAGAGAAGACAACGACAACAACAACACTCAAACCTTTATCCCACTATGTGGGGTCGGCTCTATGGATCCTTTGTCTCCATTGTTCCCTATCTTTTGTCATAATCTCACTAATGTCTAAGTACATCATGTCTTTCCTTATAGTTTCATTCCAAGTCTTTATTGATCTACCCCTCCCTCGTTTAACATGCCTAGTGACTAGACTCTCACAACCCCTAACATGAGCCTCTAATGGTCTCCTTTGTACGTACCCAAACCATCTTAGACGAGCTTCTCACATTTTCTCTGCAATTAGTACTACTCCTGTCTTATCCCTGATAAATTCATTCCTAATTTTATCTAATCTCGTGTGTCCACACATCCACCTAAGCAAAATGGATGCCAAACAGAAATATGGTTATGTAGGGCAAGAAATCTCCGAAATTTAGATAACTAAAACTAAGCATAGAGTTATACTAATAGTAATCGAACCATGAGTGGATGCGAGGGTCATGCTATAGGGTTATGTGAGAACGACGTAGTCCAAACCGTGCTGAAACGGACTACATGAGGTCCCTGAAATACCTAGAGGCGAGGATCCAAATAGTCAGCTCGGGAATAGGAACTTGTTCTCGTTCAAACGAAGCCAGCGACTAGGAATGTCGATGGGGTGGTTGAAAAGGGAGAGGAATAGGGTTCTGGAGGCCGATCAGTGGAGGTGACAGTCTGGATGAAGGTGCGACTGCAATCTGAAGAAAACACGGTCGACTGGGCGCAAAAACAGGCGGACCAGGGGTTGGGCAAGGACGGTGGACTGGACTGGACTCGCTTCCGTCTGAGCTTGCCGGAGATGGCGTCGGAGGAGATCCGGAGAGGCGGCGGAAATAGCGGTGTGGCTTTTCAATTGTAAATGGGGAGGAGGGATAGGCTGGAATGCTGAATAGGTTGAAACAGAGCGTTTTCCTCTGTTTTGACTTTTCTTTCGACCCACATTTTTATTGGGAATTTCAGTTTTTATAAATATAGGGATAGCTGAATAGCCTCATAATAGGTTTTCAACTTCAATATTATGGATAATATTAAATGATTGGGATATTAAATGGAGGGTGGCCGACTTCTCAAATGAAATTATGAGAAAAGGGGGTTTCACGAGGGTGATGGTTTATCGAGAAGAAGGATTTCTTTTTGTGGTTTAAATGTGGGGGGAGGGTGGTGGTGGTGGTGGTTACAGAAATAAAGGCTCATGAATATGAGGAGACTTGATAAGAATAAAGTAGCGTAATTGTTGTCTTTTGGTATTCCCCCATAATAATTCTGAAAATAACTTTTAAGTTTCAAAATTATTATAATTATTTTTTTAATAATATAAAATGCTTAATTTAAAAATAACCTTGCTTGCCTTTACTAACAGTAGTCCTAATTTGTCGGACCTTTTCATTCATGGTCTTATTTGCCGGTCACACCAATAAGCCAAACGATAGTGCACGAGTAACATGCATGATAAAACATGTGTGTGTAAGAAATGAGTGAGAAAACGACCAAGATGTAAATAAAGACAAATTTTATTGCTGCAAAAAGATAATAATTACATAGGTATGCCCCCTTATTTATAGAAACTGAGGGAGATGAGAGAATATAACAAACGATGTGAGACTAAATACAATCCGCGCGGCTTATGCAAAAGAATAGCAAAACACCAAACAACACCAAGGGAAACCGCCAATCCGCCAGGGAAGACCGGTGGGCAAGCCGTCGGACCGCAACTGCGGGTTGCCACCAGGCCACAGTTACGGGTAACCATCAGTCCGTTGCTGCGGGTTGCCACCTGACCGTAACTGCGGGTTGCCACCAGACCGCAGTTGCGGCTAACCACCAGACCGCTGCTGCGGCAAGCCTCCAGACCGCAAGAGCAAATTGCCACCAGGCCGCAGTTGCGGCTAACCACCAGACCGCAGCTGCAACAAGCCTCCAGACCGCAACTGCGGGTTGCCACCAGGCCGCAGTTACGGCTTATCATCAGACCGCTGGCAGAGGATCGCTACCAGACCGCTGCACCAACCTGCCAGACAACCAAACCGCTTGGACTAACCGCTAGACTGCCTGAACGGCGAACCGCCTGACTAGAGTGTCAAACCGCCAATTCTAACACTCCCCCTCAAGCTGGAGCGTATATGTCAACCATGCCCAGCTTGCAATAAACATCTGAAGCGGAAACTGGTTTTGTGAAGAAGTCTGCCAGTTCTTTATCAAAAGTTACGAAGGGAGTACATATCTGATTCTTCAATACCTCTTCTCTAATGAGATGACAATCCACCTCAATGTACTTTGTCTTCTCATGAAAGACAAAATTCTTTGTTATATAAATGATGGCTTTGTTATCACAGAACATAGGAAAAGAATGGTTGTAGACTTCTCCTAAGTTAAGCATAAGTGCCCGTAGCCATTTCAACTCACAGGTAGTTGAGGTCATCCTCATATACTCTGCTTCAGCACTTGACTTTGAAACCACTGTTTGCTTCTTGCTTTTTCAGCTAACAAGGTTTCCTCCTACAAAGGTGCAAAAACCTGATGTAAACTTTCTATCCTCCTTGTTATCAGCATAGCTGACATCTGAATATGCTTCAATCTTCAGGTGACCATTCTTCTGAAACAACAAACCCTTTCCTGGAGACCCTTTCACATACTCCAGAATCTTCATGACAGACCGAAGATGACACTCTCTGGGATTCTGCATAAACTGACTGACATTCCCAACTGCATAACAGATATCTGGTCTAATAACAGTCAGATATATAAGTTTGCCTACAAGTTGTCTGTATACAGTGAAATCTGGAAGAAGAGGAGAATCATCAGTCTACCCTTTATCATCGCCAACCGCCATCGGGCAACGAGCAGGTTTCGTGCCAAGAAGACCTGTTTCCTTTAAGAGATCTAGCGCATACTTTCGCTGTGAAAGAACCACCGAGTTCCTCTTTCGTGAAATCTCAATTCCCAGAAAGTACTTCGGAGTTCCCATATGCTTAGTAACAAAATGTTGTCGAAGATATCGTTTGGCTAGATCAACGCCCTTTTTATTATCACCAGTCAAAAGAATATCATCAACGTAGACAACAAGAACCACAAGACCTTTAGCAGCCTTGCGTATAAACAGAGAATGATCAGCAGAGCTTCGACTGAACCCAATAAGAGAAACAATTTCACTAAACTTTTCAAACCAAGCCCGTGGACTCTGCTTCAAACCATAAATCTCTTTCCGAAGCTTGCACACTTGAGACTCCCCCTAAGCAACATACCCAAGAGGTTGCTCCATGTAGACCACCTCTTGCAAATCAACATAAAGGAAGACATTCTTCACATCTAACTGAGACATCTCCCAGTCTCTATTAACAGCCACAGAGAAGAGAACACGTATAGTGCTGATGCGAGCAACATGAGAAAAAGTATCAAAGAAATCTACTCCATATGTTTGAGTAAACCCTTTTGCAACAAGACTTGCCTTCTAGTGATCAATAGAGCCATCTGGAAGATAACATTTCTTCATCCATAACGGCTTTCCACTGAGGAATAACAAGAGCTTCTTGATATGTTTTCGGGATGACGGTAGAAGAAATAGCAAGAGCAAAACGCTTGACATTCGGGGAAAGCTGAGCATATGAGACAACAACATCAATTGGATGCTTAGTACATTGTCGAACGCCCTTTCGCAGGGCAATTGAAAGATCAAGATCACTACTAGCTGGAGGAGGCAATGCACTGTCAGAAGAAAGAAGAGGCTCTGGAACAGGCATAGAGGGCTCCAAGGGCAACACATCAGGCTCCAGAGAAAGAGATGAAGCAACAGGAGAAGAGGTGGAAAGAACTAGCTCTGGTAGAGGTGCCGAGAGAATAGGCAGGGAAGAAGAAGTATCAGAGGGCACGAGGAGGAAGTAGGGGAGAAATATGGTGTATCTTCAAAAAATGTAACATCAGCTGGAACATATTGTTTGCGCAGAAGAGGATCAAAACATTGATAGCCCTTTTGCGTCAGACAATAACCAAGAAAGATACACTTAACAGAACGAGGAGAAAGTTTGTCACGTGCAGGAGAAGGTACGTGAACAAACGACGTACATCCAAAAATTTTCAGAGATAAAGGAAACGGCTCAACCCCAGGATATAAAATAGAAAATGGAGTCTTGCCTTGAAGAATAGAGGAGGGAATACGGTTGATGAGAAAGCAAGAGAGAAGAACAACATAACCCCAATAAGACCGAGGAACCTTCATTTGTATGCAAAGGCTGCGAGCAACATCCAAGAGATGACGATTTTTGCGTTCAGCAACGCCATTCTGTTGAGTAGTATCTTCAAAAAATGTAACATCAGCTGAAAGATATTGTTTGCGCAGAAGAGGATCAAAACAACGATAGCCCTTTTGCGTCGGACAATAACCAAGAAAGATACACTTAACAGAATGAGGAGAAAGTTTGTCACGTCCAAGAGAAGGTACGTGAACAAACGACGTACAACCAAAAATTTTCAGAGATAAAGGAAATGGCTCAACCCCAGGATATAAAATAGAAAATGGAGTTTTGCCTTGAAGAATAGAGGAGGGAATACGGTTGATGAGAAAGCAAGAGAGAAGAACAACATAACCCCAATAAGACCGAGGAACCTTCATTTGTATGCAAAGGCTGCGAGCAACATCCAAGAGATGACGATTTTTGCGTTCAGCAACGCCATTCTGTTGAGAGGTATAGAGACAAGTAGTTTGATGAATCAAGTCATGGTTCGCACAAAAATCAGAGAACTGACGGCTGATATACTCCTTGGCATTACCAGTACGAATAATCTGAATGGGCACACGAAACTGTGTGAAGATTTCATTATAAAATGCAGTGAACACAAAGAACAGTACAGAACGATCCTTCAAGAGATACAGCCAAGTGCATCGGGAGAAATTATCAATAAACGTGACAAAGTACAAGCTTCCTCTTTCAACAGTAGCAACAGGAGAAGGACCCCAGATGTCAGAGTGAACTAGTTCAAAAGGACGCGAAGAACAACGTCCCGTTCGAGCTGAGAAAGAAGAGCGATGATGTTTACCCAACTCACATGCTTCACAGTTCAAAGGAAAAACCTCGGAAGGAAGTTTTGGAAAAAGTTGATGAATGAGGCAAGAAGGAGGATGACCAAGACGACGATGCCATTGTTGAATAGAGGAAGAAACAGAAAAAGCAACGTCTTGATCTAGAAAAAAGAGGCCACCACTTGCAGTCCCAGTAGCGATCGTAGCTTTGGAGACAGAATCAGAGAAAGAACAAGTGGTGCCAGTAAAAGTAATCGTGCAATTCAACTGAGTACAGAGAGCATGAACAGAAAGTAAATTGTACGAAAAAGTTGGGACATAGAGAGCATCCTAGAGCAGCAAAGACGAGGAAAAATGCACAGTCCCACTACCATGAACAGGAGTAGAAGTCCCATCTGCAATAACAACAGAAGGTAGCCTGTTCTGGGCAGTCAAAGAAGAGAACAAACGAGAGTTACCGGTCATGTGACAAGTGACACCAGAGTCAATAAGCCACTTGTCAGAGGATGCAAGAGCACAAACTGTAGATGAGAAAAGAGAAACCATCTACATGAGGAAAGAAACCAGAAAAAAAGGAGAGCAAACCGCCCGGTAGAAACAAGTCACACAAGATCAAGACGAAAAACCGGTCACAGAAAGAAAACGACCAAACAGAAGAAATCGGCAGAAAAAATCAAACCGCACGGTTTGTCAAGAAGCCAGAAACGAGTAACTTCGCAGCGAACAAGATAAGGCACAACAAGAAGAAAAGAGCAGAAGCCGCAAGGTGAAGGTGACAGAACACCAGCGGTAAGAAAAAAAGGCCGCGACCAAAATGCGGAACAACAGAGAAGCCGCGCGAACAAAATACGCACAAAGGAGGAGAAACCGCACGAGTAGAGAAAAGAACCCGCGCAAGAAGAAACAAGCCGCATGAAGAAAAATAACCCGCGCAAGAAGGGAGAGAAGAAAAACGCGAACAACCAAGAAGTCGCGCAAAGAAGAAGAAAGAGAGGCAGAAGAGTCCGCCCGGTCAGGGTGACAACACACCAGCGGCAAGGAAGAAGACACGACCAAAAGGCGGAACTCGCAAACGAGAAAAGTAACCGCGCGAACACAACAACTCGCAAAGAAGCGCGGTTAGCAAAGAAAGCCGGACGAACATAAAAGCCCGGAAGGAAGCAAGGCACAAGCATAGGGAGAAGCAAAGGCGGGAAGGGAGGGAAGGGAAAGAAACCAGACAAACCGGAAGAAGCCGGATGAAGCCGGTAGAAGAGGCCGCGCAGTTAAACAAACAAACCACGATCTAATTGGAGCAAAGGATCGATTAACTATGATACCATGTAAGAAATGAACGGGAAAACAGTCAAGATGTGAATAAAGACAAATTTTATTGCTCCAAAAAGATAATAATTACATAGGTATTCCCCCTTATTTATAGAAACTGGAGGAGATGAGAAAATACAACAAACGATGTGAGACTAAATACAATCTGCGCGGCTTATGCGGTTTGACAATGTCAAACCGCACACTATACAAAAGAATAACAAAACACCAAACTACACCAAGGGAAACCGCCAATCCGGGAAACCGCCAATCCGCCAGGGAAGACCGTTGGGCAAGCCGCCAGACCGCAACTGTGGGTTGCCACCTGGCCGCAGTTGGGTCTAACCATCAGTTAGTTGCTGCGGGTTGCCACCTGTCCGCAACTGTGGGTTGCCACCAGACCGCAGTTGCGGCTAACCACCAGACCGCAGTTGCGGCTAACCACCAGACCGCTGCAGCGGCAAGCCTCCAGACCACAAGAGCGGATTGCCACCAGGCCGCAGTTGCGGCTAACCACCAGACCGCAGCTGCGGCAAACTTCCAGACCGCAACTGCGGGTTGCCACCAGGCCGCAGTTGCGGCTTATCATCAGACCGCTGACAGAGGTTTGCTACCAGACCGCTGCACCAATCTGCCAGACAACCAAACCGCCTGGACTAACCGCCAGACCGCCCGAACTGCTAACCGCCCGACTAGAGTGTCAAACCGCCAATTCTAACAGTTTGAATACTAAAATATAAAATGTGCAAAAACGTGCGCTACAAAATAAAAATACCGTGAATAGAATAAAATAAAATAAAGATGCAATCATGAGTTGCATCACTTTTTCCACCCTACCCCTAACGAAGAAGATGAGAGTAGAGGAGATTCAAGAGAAAGAGAATTACAGTCCATTCGGTTCAAAGGAAATGGTGCAAAGGAATTGATTTTGAGTTTAAGTGTTTCATTTGGGGCTATTCGGATGGACGGAATTCGCGGCGGAATTGGAATTCGGCAAAACCTATGGTTTTTCGTTTTAGCATGCTCTCAATTTTTGTCTGCATATGCTTGTTTTCGAGTGGGAGGGAATTCTCGAGCAGGGAGGGGAATAGTCACCAAATGTTCTCGAGCGGGAGGGAGTTATGTCTGGGAGCAATTGCTCAAGTTCATCTCCTCTTCATTTTCTTCTTTCTCCTCTTCCCCTTCTTCTTTCTCCTCTTCTTTCTCATCTTCTTCCTTATTATTTAGGGTTTTTTTTCATCGATCTTATGGCACCATCAGGGCAGCATGGTAGCTTGGTATTCCCGTGCTATTATACGACGGTGGTAAGCGCCAGTTATATGAATGCATGGCAGTATGACACACAAAGATGATTTGGATAGTTTTAATCAGCATTCTCATGGTATTCTTTCTTGTTTGATTGACTGCAAGTTCACAAGGTTTACTTATCCTAGAAGTTCAGCTGTGCTAAATTAAATTTTTTTTCCAGCATGGGGTTAAGTTGAGCCATCTAAAATTTCACGCAAAGAGAATTCATGCTAGGGTTGCGTTGTTTCTGTAGCTGTTTCTAACTCACATTTTCCCTTACCTTTGATTAGTAGGTTTGGGTTGAATGCGGTGGTCAATTTTATTTTTTTATACTCAATTCTAATTCCTATAGGTTTTGTCCATCATGCATTTTAACATCATAATTGGAATTTGGCCCATTTCAAATTCCTCCATGAATTGGAATTACTAAATTCCAGTTCTATCACAAACCCTTAGAGTTTTATCTTCATCATCCTCAAGCCCACTCTCCCCACCTATATATAGTGAGAGGAAAGAGTTTGACAGAATTTATTAACTTTGCCCCTCACCCGGGTTACATAATGCGAGAAATAAAAGCGTGCAAAAAGAGAGAGAAAATAACGGTGCACGACAATAATGATACAATGTAATAGAAGATACACGTCATCTTGGATATGCGTCGTCACCCCTTGCGTAGACCCATAACATCCCCCCTATTCTGATCATGCTTGTCCTCAAGCTTGAAGTATGGGGATCCCACCGAGCCAACAAACTCATCCTCGTTATCTGGAGGGTCGTCCACTTCGAGCCAAAAAAGACGCTTGCACCTATGTCTGATTGAATAGGGACCGTCATAGTTGAAACAAATGCCTTGTGCTCAACATTCCGCTATCTCTGCTCGCAATAGTCTTTTGATGGTGGGAGTGGGTTGGATTCCTTACCCTTAAGTGAGGTAGATAGACTGCTAGAACAAATGAGTGTGTGTTCTCACGCCGACTGTTCTCGTACCCGTCGTAGTGGCCGCCAGACTGGGTGCCCATGAGGAGACATTCAAATGCAGGCGAAGCTCATTACCGTGCTAAGGTCCTGCCGAGCTTGGAACTCAACATCAAGGCGCAATTGATCCTGCAGGCAGGCGGTGAATATAGGCACCTGATGTTCTCTATGTTGCATGAGGATGGGGACAAGATACAAGATATGGTACGATACAGAGATGAGATACATGATTTTAAAAAACCATGGATACATAATACATTTTTGGAAATATTATTTATTTAAATATAAGCACAAATTAATATGAAGACATGTATGCCATTGATGTTTTCTTCATTTTTTTCATTATTATATCTTATATATCATATATTAAATGAAAATGAAGTTTATATGTTACGAAAAACCTATCATATTCTAAACAAGAGCCATGTATAAAGATACGTAATCAATTAAATCTCGCCACTTATCATTCAACAATTTTCTTCCACATGTAATTATCGCAAAACACATACTTTTTGGGCATTTTCGAGTATACTAAATAGTCATCAATTGAGGCATGTTGTTGAACCTGCATAGCCATCATCTTTTGCATGATCTCCATAATGTGAGCGAGGGTAAGAGTGCCCTCTTCCACGGGAGATGAGTGGGGGCCATTCAGAGGTGGTAGAAGTGGGGGTAGCAGGCTGGAAGCCTCGATGCTACTGACAGGACGCTTGACTAGGCATGGAAGCAACAAAGCAGCGGCTGTGAGGACCGGGAGGCTCTTCAGAGGTAGGTGAGAGCGGTTCAGCTGGCTGGAGAAGATGAAACCGCAATTGAAGTCGAACTGGGAAGGGACGGTCGATCGAGTGGCAATTGCGTCTCTTTCGGGATGGAAATGAGTCATCAAGGGCAGGCGAGAGGTGGGGCTACAGTTGTCGAGTCAGGAGGTAATCCAATCGTGCAGGATTTGTCAGGCGGATGGATCGACATCCGGCCGATCGACACTACTGGAGGGTGAAATTGACGGAGACGGATCGTCTTGTCGATGATCTGTGGTGCGCGCGGTCTTGAGTTGGGTGCTTCTTCCGTAGGTGGAAATATGCCCTGATACCAAGATTATATGAGCCTCCGATTACGAGTGAGTGTGTGGTCTTGAGAGGGAAAAATTTCGGAGAAGGTCGTCTCGACCCTTCCTCGACCTAACCTTCCCTCTTTAATGGAAGATATAGCGGGAGCCGGGATCGACCGAGAGAGGAGGAATGAGGGGAGCCTTGCTCAGCCCTAACCAAGAAGATAATATGAGAAGGAGATTCAAGAGAAAGAGAATTAGGGTTTTATCTTCATCATCCTCAAACCCACTCTCCTCATCTCTATATAGTGAGAGGAAAGAGTTTAATAAAATTGACCAGTTATTCCCCTCACCCAGGCTACATAATGCATGAGAAATAATAGCATGCGGAAATAAAGAGTGAATAGCATTGCGCGACAATAAAGGTACAGTGTAATAGTAAATACACTTCATCCCGGACACGCGTCGTCAACCCCCGTAACAAAAGCTTAATCAAACCGTAAAATAATAATTATTATCATTAGCTAAATCCCAATGATATTTTGTCTCTTTTGAACCCTCATTTTTCATTTGTTCCTGCTGAGTCTTTTAAGAGATGTTAAACAATTACTACTATTGTTATCTAAATTCCATCATAATGTTTATTTGTAAACTCAACGTACAATAGACACTAATTTTTCCTTAAGGTTGTAAACGATTTCACAAGATCAATAAAACTCATATGAAAATCATCTTCTCTCCCTATTTTTTCCCTTAGCTGTTTTAATACAAAAATGCATTTCTATAGTAAAATTTTCTAGAATAAAATTAACTTGAGAAACAACACATATTTTGAAAGATTGCTATTTAAAATTAAAATTCTTAAGCTATTACCATTTAAAATTAAAATTCTTAATCTTGTAGGAATACAACGTGAGAATCTCCTTTTATGCACACCTTCATATACATTAAGGGCCAATGGGATTATGCTCTGCTATTGTATATCTTCTATAGCTTGACAGTCTCTCTAAAAATCATTTTCAGTTTAGAAGATGCCTTTATTAATACTCATTATTAAGAGAAAAGGATTGTTTACTTGTTACTTGTTAGTGAAATCCTCTGTTAGGTACAATATGCATGAATAGGAAATGAAGAGCTGAGATTACAATCCCACGATAGTGACGAAGGGGCATCTTGAAGGTATTTGGAAGCCCCCCGATCACCCGCCACCGGAACATAAGCTTCTGTAGGCATAATCGTAACCTGCCCTTCCCTACTAGTGAAAGCTGGACTCAGAGACTGATTAACAAGGCAACTCTATTTCAGCTACTTCCTCAAAATGTAGCTACAGCGCCAGGCAACCGTAAACATCTGCAACGGCTTATGCGAAAGAAACGCTTGCGAAGAGAGCATACTCACCGCCCCGTGGGCTTCTCCATTGAAACTCTTATGAGACTGAAAAAAGTCCCTACCAGACTGAAAGAACAGAAGGAGCTGATATAGAAGAGTTCTCCTCACCAACAAGCCACTTGAGAAATGCGAAAAATAATTTTGCAGTTACTATAACATTTTCTTAAATGTAATACAAGACTAGCAATGTGGATTCTAACTCGATTACCGTAGTTAAGTCGTTAGATTGAGTAGCCTGGAAGCGTTATTCTTCTAAAGTAGTTTACATGCACATCATTTCATAAGCCGGATAGGTTGTAATTTTATATTTAACTTCATCAGTACATCAATCTATGCCATTTTTATGGAGATCGTCACCATACACACGTCTATTCCCGCAGGAGGTGGTGATCCGTTATCTGTTTAGATGACCCGAGTCCACAGATGCGTCCGGATTGTCGTTCCGAGTCTTTTTCATGTATTTATTTTTATGTTTCGAGTTGTATTTGACACCCGATCGGTTCGAACATTATGAGCCATCCGATCTAGATGCTCGTTCAATTATATACTATTTATACATCATTCAGACAACGGTTGATGGGGAGATCAAGGTTTTCTTCCAATTATGGAACCACTTGCCCCTTCCTCTCAGCGCGACTCTAAGAGGCCCTCCCTTGGTCTGACTCCAAGGCGTCGACATCTTTAGACCCTTCTTCCTGTATATCTTCTCTGCCCTTGCCTGTTTGTGCTAGCTCTATCCGCACTCATCACTAATGCTGATTCCCCATCTTCCCAGTAATTGCTGCCTCTTCCTTTTCCCGATCTTGCTAGCCCCGATTTCACTCTCAACCATGAACATCCACAACTCCACATCATCATTTCCCCTCCTCTGCCTCCAGTCTGACACTAGTCCTCCATTTCCCACTCCATTCCAATGAGCCAGCCCAATCCCACCTTTATACAATGCCGGCCAGAGCTTCCTCTATTTCTCCTCAGTCGCCACAACCTAGATCTCCTCATTCCACCGCCGATCTCCACTCCACGACTTTTATTTCACCTAATCGACATCCCCTCCCGCAGCCTCAAGCCCAATCGAGTCATCCGTGTATCCCTTCCAACCACATTCATCTAGATTGGAGACAGTAATGCTTAGACCCCTGTCATTTCCACATTTTGCCGACACCTGCTCACGGAAGTTGTATTTTGGATGTTTTTTTTTGTAAATTATGCTCATACTATATTATAAGGGATGTAATTACTATATTTGTAGTTTTCTGTGAAATCGCATGATTTATTTGGTGCATGCTTAAAATACTTGCGCCTCAATGATGTGTGGATTAGCTTTTGATTTTTCGATTAAATTTTTTGAGAACTGTTAAGAGATAATGAGGAAGCCCATTAAAAGGGGCCCATGTACAAGCCCACGTATAGTTTATTTAGTCCCACATTGTAGATGTAAAAGACACTCTCTCTTCCTCTCTATATAAGTGTATGTACTAATGTTTTTGACAATTAAAAAAATTGCTGTGTGATTTTCTCTCACATACATCATTCTCTACATGATATCAGAGGCATCAGTCCGGTTTTTCCTTTGCTCCCAGCGGATAACTTTCTTCTAACCGCCGGTCTCCTGTCTATCCGCGGTCTGCTGCGGACTCCCTCTAACCGCAGTCAGTCTGCTCCTCTTCTGCGGCTTCCCTTTTACTTACCCGCAAGTCTTCCGTGGATCCACCCCCCTCTCGTGACCTTTATATACTTCTCCGTGGGACCCACCGGTTTCTCCACTCTAACCGCCGCGACCTGCTTCTCCTCGTCGCGGGCTTCTCTGCTTGTCGCGGTTTGTTCTCCCTGTTCGCCGCGGATTGCATCCTGTGTTCGATTGCAGCCTTGGTTCCTGCTCGCCGCGACCTGCCTCTATTTGCCGCGTACCCTCTTCTCTGTTCGTTGCGAATTGCATTCTCTGTTCGTTGCGTACTTAGCTCCTGCCCGCCGCGACTTGCTTCTCTTCATAGCAGACGGTGCTTCCTCTGCTCGTTGCTGTCTGCTTCTTCTGTTCGCCGCGGACTGTCGTCTCTGATTGTTGCAGCCTGGGCTCCTGCTCGCTGTGGCCTGCTGGATTCTTCTCTATTCGGCGCGGACGGCCTTCTCTGCTCGTCACGACTTGTCTTCGCTATTCACTGCGGACTCCTCTCCTTGCCGCTGTGACCTGTGCCTTAGTTGCCGCAGATAGCTTCTCCTCTGTCCGCTACCCGCTGCGACCTTCCTTCCTTAGCCGCGGATAGCTTCTCCCTTCACGTTTATTGTGTCTGCGCAGCTTGTATTGGCTGCAAGGGATTGCCGCTGTGACCTTCCTTTCTTAGCCTCCATGGACACTGCAGCACCCTCTCTTCCCGCGCGTGCTGCCCCACCGTTTGAGGTTCGAGATGAGCTTCGTATAACCACCATTTCTCTCAGCGGGAAGACTAATTTTATTGAATGGGTACATTCGGTCCGCCGTGTTCTACAAACCAAGGGTCTTCTTCACCATCTCACTCGGGCGAAATATGCTGAGCCCACTGATGACTGGCTCCGTGATGACAGACGGGTCCAATCATGGATGCTTAACTCCATGGACACCGAACCCTACCGCATGACCATGTATTATGAAACGACCAAGGAAATGTGGGATGAACTGCATTCTCTCTACTCTGGCAAAGACAACTTACAACACTTGTTTTATATTATCTCTGCCCTCCAATCACTGGACCCTGGCTCCACGGGCGACTTAACTTTGTCGCAGTAAAAAGAGCTAAATAAACCGAAAATTTTATTGCTCAAAAAGGATAATTATTATATAGGTATGCCCCCTTATTTATAGAAAATGGGGGAGATGAGAGAATAAAACAATTGATGTGGGACTAAGTACAAGTCGGGTGGCTTGTGCGGTTTGATAAGGTCAAACCGCACAGTATACAATGAACAACTGTACACCTAGCGACAACTAAGGAAACCCGTCACATAGCCAAGGGAAGACCGCCAGACCAGGCCGCCAAACCGCAACTGCGGGTTGCCACTAGACCGCAGTTGTGGCTAACCATCAGACCGCAGCTGCTGCAAGCCATCAGACCGTAACTTCGGGTTGCCGCCAGACCACAGCTGCGGTAAACCATCTGTCCGCTGCTGCGGCTTTATCCAGACCGTTGTAGCCACACACCAGACCGCAACGGCTAACCTCCAGACCGCTGCGGCTAACATCAGTTGCACTGTTGCGGCCTCAAACCAACCCGCTAGAGAGCTACTACACAGACTGCTGCGCCAAACCGCCAGAAGGCTGAACGGACAGCCCGCAAGACCACACCACCAGATTGCCGACCAAACAGACCGCTGAGCCAAACCGCCAGAAAGCTGACTAGATAAGCCGCTGCGACTAGTTCGGCTAACCGCCCGAACTCTGGTTCCAACACTCCCCTTCAAGCTGAAGCATATATGTCAACCATGCCCAGCTTGCTATAAACTTTTGTGAACGAAGTAACCGGCTTCGTGAAGAAATCAACAGCTAGCTCCTTATCAGAGGTAACAAACGTCGTGTACATATTTGATTCTTTAGAATCTCTTCTATGATAAAATGACAATCTACTTCAATATGCTTCGTTCTCTCATGAAAGACCGGATTTTTTGAAATGTATATAGCTGCTTTGTTGTCACAAAACATTGGTAGGGGATTATCATAAAACTCTCCTAGATCCAGCAAGAGTGTCTGAAGCCACTTCAGCTCGCAAGCAGTCAGAGCCATGCTTCTTACTCTGCTTCTGCACTTGATCTGACAATTACAACCTGTTTCTTGCTCTTCCAACTGACCAGATTACCTCCAATGAAGGTACAAAAACCAGATGTTGACTTCCTGTCTCCCTTGCCATTTGCGTAGCTGGCATCAGAATAAGCCTCTACCTTTAAATGTCCCATTCGCTGAAATAAGAGCCCTTTTCCTGGTGCATCTTTTACATACTTGAGGATCTTTAGAGCTGTCTGCATATGACATTCCCTGGGGGATTGCATAAATTGGCTTACTCTCCTTACTACATAACAAATATCGGGTCTTGTGACTGTCAGATAGATGAGTTTACCGACAAGACGTCTGTACCTGGTGACATCTTCAAGAAGAGAAGTCTAACTCCAACACTTGTCATCTCCAACAACCATAGGAGACCAAACAGGTTTAGTCCCAAGAAGACCTGTTTCTTGCAGAAGATCTAAGACATACTTCCGTTGTGAAAGAACAATAGAACCAGGTTTCCGAGATATCTCAATCCCCAGAAAATACTTAGGAGACCCCATATCCTTGGTAAGAAAATGCCGAAGCAGATGCTTCTTTGCTATATCAATACCTTTCCTAGCATCTCCTATAAGAAGAATGTCATCCACGTACACTGCAAGAATAATAAGACCAGCCGAGATTTTCCGAATAAACAAAGAGTGATCTGCAACGCTCCGAACAAACCTAACAACAGAAATAACTTCGTTTAACTTGTCAAACCAGACTCTCGGGCTTTGCTTAAGATCATAGATGACCTTCAATTTACACACCTGAGACTCCCCCTGAGCAACATACCCAGGAGGTTGCTCCATATAAACTGTCTCATTCAAATCACCATAAAGAAAGACATTCTTGACATCAAACTGAGACATTTCCCAATCTCTATTTACAGCCACAAAAAAAGCACAAGAATTGTAGTAATCCGAGCAAGAGGAGTGAACATGTCAAAGAAATCCACACCATAGGTTTGCGTAAACCCTTTGGCCACAAGCCGAGCTTTGTATCAATCAACAGTACCATCAAGAAGATATTTGATGACAAAGACCCGGCGACACCCAACCATATCAGCTCCAGGAGGGGTAAGAACAAGATACCAAGTACCCCGTTCAGTCAGAATTTTCATCTCTTCATCCATAGCACATTTCCAATGAGGAATAACCAGAGCATCACGATAAGATGCAAGAAGAACAGTTGTCGAGAGAGCAAGAGCAAAACTCTGAGACAGAGGAGACAGTCGTGCATAAGACACCACATCAGAAAGAGGATGATGAGTACATGAACGAACACCTTTTCGGAGAGCAATCGGAAGATCAAGGTCATTCCTGTCTACTGGCTCAGTTCCATCCGAAGGAGAGACTACTGGAGCAGGAGCTGTTGACAGCGGCTCAACAGAAGAATCAGAGACAACAGGAGAATCAGAAAGAGAAGAAGGAAGTGCAGGCTCTGGAAAAGGTGCTGACACAAGAGGAAAAGAAACCAAATCACCAGAAGGGAGAATAGATGAAGGTGAAAAGAATGAAACTTCCTCAAAGAAAGTGACATCGACAGAAACATACTGTCGGCGGAGAACATGATCATAACACCTGTATCCTTTCTGTCTGTGTTGGACAGTAACCCAGAAAGATGCATTTAATCGAGCGAGGAGACAGTTTGTCACGACCAGAAGAAAGAGTATGAACAAACGCTGTGCACCCAAAGACACGAGGAGGTAAAGGAAAAGGGATTCACATCAGGATGTATGATAAAAAAGGGTTTCTTCCCATCAAGAACGGAGGACGGAACTCGATTAATGAGAAAACACGAGAGGAGAATAACATGATCCCAATAAGACTTGAGAACATGCATATGAGTGAGAAGACTACGAGCCACATCCAGAAGATGACGATTCTTTCGTTCAGCAACGCCATTCTGTTGCGATGTGTAAGGACAAGTAGTCTGATAAACAATGTCATGATCCATACAAAATGATGTAAATTGATGACTAAGATACTCTTTAATATTATCAGATCAATGAATTTTAATATGAGTATCAAACTGTGTACGAATCTCATTTTAAAACACAATAAAAATAGAAAAAATTTCAGAGCGTTCGTGAAGCAAATACAACAACGTACAACGAGAAAAATCGTCAATAAAAATCACAAAATACAAACTACCCCTACCAACAGTCTGAGTAGGAGCAGGGCCCCATATATTCGAATGTACAATTTCAAAAGGATGAGAAGAACTACGTCCATTCTTAGCAGGAAAAGTAGATCGGTGATGTTTGCCAAATTGACATGCCTCACAATGAAGAGAAGAGTCTCCCCGAGGTAAATCAGGCAGAAGTTGATAAAGAATCCGAGGAGGATGCCCAAGACGAAGATGTCACTGAAGTAAAGGAGAGGTGGAAGAAAAAGCAGAAGAATTATTAAGATAGAATAAGCCACCGCTTTCAGTCCCAGTAACAATCGTCTCCTTGGATTGAAGAACCTGAAAAGCACAAGTAAAAGCAGTAAAAATAACTTCACATTTCAACTGTTTGCAAAGGACAGTGACAGAAAGAAGATTGCACGGAAAGTTCGGGACATAGAGAGTGTCCTGAAGCTGAAGAGAATGAGTAACATGCATTGTGCCAGACCCATGAACTGGGGACGGAGAACCACCAGCAATAAGAACCGGAGGTAACCAGAGTTCGGGCGGTTTGGCTCAGCGGCCTGTTTGGTCAGCGATCTTGTGGTGTGGTCTTGCGGGCTGTCCGTTCAGCCTTCTGGCGGTTTGGCGCAGCGGTCTGTGTGGTAGCTCTCCAGTAGTTTGGTTTGAGGCCGCAACAGTGCAACGAATGTTAGCCGCAACGGTCTGGAGGTTAGCCGCTGCGGTCTGGTACCAAGTAAAAAGAGCTAAATAAACCGAAAATTTTATTGCTTCAAAAAGATAATTATTACATAAGTATGCCCCCTTATTTATAGAAAATGGGGGAGATGAGAGAATACAATAATTGATGTGAGACTAAATACAAGTCGGGCGGCTTGCGCGGTTTGATAAGGTCAAACCGCACAATATACAATGAATAACTGTACACCTGGTGGCAACTAAGGAAACCCGCCACATAGCCAAGGGAAGACCGCCAGACCAGGCCGCCAGACTGCAACTGCGGGTTGCCACTAGACCGCAGTTGCGGCTAACCATCAGACCGCAACTGCTGCAAGCCATCAGACCGCAACTTCGGGTTGTCGCCATACCGCAGTTGCGGTAAACCATCTGTCCGCTGCTGCGACTTTATCCAGACCGCTGTAGCTACACACCAGATCGCAACGGCTAACCTCAAGACCGCTGCGGCTAACATCTGTTGTACTGTTGCGGCCTCAAACCAACCCGCTGGAGAGCTACTACACAGACCGCTGTGCCAAACCGCCAGAAGGCTTAACAGACAACCCGCAAGACCACACCACCAGATCGCTGACCAAACAGGCCGTTGAGCCAAACCGCTAGAAAGCTGACTAGATAAGCTGCTGCGACTAGTTCGGCTAACCGCCCGAACTCTGGTTCTCAAAGGCTAAATCTCTGGTTGAAGCCTGGATACAAATCAGCCCCCCTCCACCGATCTGGCTATTCAGCGGGCACAAAAAGAAGCTGTTGGGATCGCGATGATGATGACTCGAGTTCCCAGTCATCTTCATAATGTCAGGGCTCAGATCCTTTCCTCTTTCGTTACGCCTTCCTTATCTGATGTTTGCTCCATGGTGCTCAAGGTCACCCCACCAACCGAGGCTCCCGCCAGTTTTTCTCCAGCTTTACTCCAACAACCACTTTTACCTACTCCGGCTCCTTTAGCTCGTAACTCTTCTATTCGGGGCGGTCGCTTCACGTCTCGAGGACGAGGCCGTGCCGGGCGCTCTACTCTCAAGTGTACTACTATGATCGGAATGGTCATCTTGAAACCACCTGCTACCGCAAACATGGACTGCCTCCTCATCTTACTGCTACTACTACTACTACTGTTGCACCACCCCTCGTAACCCCTACAAACCAAGATATCAATGACCTTCGTCTACAACTTCAGCAGCTCCAAGGCATTGTTAATTGCTCATCTGGTTCGGTTGCCTCTTTTTCCACCGAAGGTATATCCTGCCTCTCTCACAGCTCTCACTGGATTGTCGACTCCGGTGCTATTCACCACATTACCTCCCAGAAGCCACCTCAGTACATGCACTCTGAATATCCCAAGTTCATCACTGTGACAAATAGTGACAACTCCGGTGTCTGGATCTGCTGACCCGCGCCTCACTCCTACTCTCTCATTATCCTCGATTCTTCATGTTCCGGGATCCCCCTTCAATCTACTCTCAGTGAGTAGGCTTACTCAGGATCTTGATTGTTGTCTGATCTTCTCTCCTTCCTCTTTTGTTGTGCAGGATCGTCGAACGCGGAATATCATTGGTAAAAGACGACTGTCAAATGAGCTTTACCTCTCGGATGTCTCCCCTACTATCCTTCTCTGCAGTCCCCTCCGTCAACTGACATCGTCGTCTTGGCCACGCGGCCTACGCTCCCCTCCCGATTCTCAAGAAGGCTCTTCCTGATGTCTCTCTACAAGAGTTTTCTTGTGAATCATGTATTTTTGGCAAACAACATCGTGTCTCTTTTTCGCCTACTTGTACTCTGAGTTCTTCTCTAATTTTTGTAGTACATTCTGATATGGGGCCCCTATAAAGTCCCAAGTGTTTTTGGTTATCAGTACTTTGTTACATTTATCGATGATTATTCACGTCTTACATGATTGTACCTCAATCGTGATCGTACTGAACTAACATCTGTTTTCCGTACTTTTATTACTTAGACGCGTACGCAATTCTCTGTTACTTTAAAGATAATTCACGTCGATAATACTCGTGAATATACTAGTCGCACTCTCTCCAATCTCTGTACCGAGTTTGAGATTATTCATCAGATATCCCGTGCTTATACCCCCCAGCAGAACGGTGTGGCCGAGCGGAAAAATCGACATCTTCTTGATGTTACTCTGTCCCTCATGCTTCAAATGCAGGTACCCACAAAATATTGGAACTTCGTTGTTTCTACTGCTTGTCATCTAATCAATCGCATTCCCTCCTCCGTTCTTGACTTTATTTCTCCATTTGTCTTTCTCTTTTCTACTAAGGTGGCGTTTGGCTGAGCTTATTTGCTGCGGTGCGGTGGAAACGCAACGCAATTTTGTGAAAAAGCAACGTTTGACTCGGCTGATTTTGGAAACCCCGTTTATTACCCTCCGCGGTTTTATATTATGGCGCAGACGCGATTCCTTTCCCCGTTCCGCCGCAACATTCATTTCCCCGCGGCTCTTGACCTAGCGCGATAGCAGCAGCCTTCCCCAATCGACGACGATCCTCGCCGTCGCGATGTTTGTTGGATCCAGACACAATTCACTTCCCTGTGCGCCTCCTCTTCCCGGTGTTTCCTCGATCGTTATCTGCGCCTCTTCTTCCCGGAGCGGTAGCAGCGGCGTCCCCGATCGATGACGATCCTCGACGACGGCTAGCATCTGAGTTCCAATTTCTGGAGGTTATTGCTGGATGCAAGTGTTTTCTGGAGGTTATTGCTGGAGCCGCTGCGCCTCTTCTTCCCGGAGCCGCGCCCCTTCTTCTTCCTCACGCAGCCGCCATTGTAGAAGGTATCCATCCTCTTCTTTTTCTCCTTGTTTTTCTTTAGGTTCAGTACTTGTAATTGCATTTTCCTGTTGTGTTTTTCTGTGCTTTTTGTGTGAGTGTGATGTTGTGTGTAGGTGTGTGTGTGTTTTTGTTGTTGTGTGGGCTGTTATGTGTGCTGTTCTGTGTGTATGTGTGTGTTGTGGTAGTGGGTTGTGTTTGTGTGTTGTGTGTGTGTGAGTTGTATGTGTGTGTGTGTGTGTGTGTTTGTATGTGTATGTGTGTACGTGTGTGAGTATGTGTGTATGTGTATATATGTGTGTGTGCACATGTGTATGTATATATATGTGTGTGTATGTATATATATGTGTGTGCACACATGTGTATGTGTGTATGTGATTTGTGTGTGTTTGTATGTGTATGTGTGTACGTGTGTGAGTATGTGTGTGTGTATATATGTGTGTGTGCACATGTGTATGTATATATATGTTTGTGTATGTATATATGCGTGTGTGCACATGTGTATTTGTGTATGTGTATGTCATTTGTGTGTGTGTGTTTGTATGTGTATGTGTGTACATGTGTGAGTTGTGTGTATGTGTGTATGTGTATGTGTTAATGTGTTTTGTATGTGTGTATGTGTGTTTTGTATGTGTGTGTTTTTGTGTGTGTGTATGTTTAATATATTAATCATATTGTGTTAAAATTTATTTTTGTAATGTTTTTGAATATTGTTTTCTCTCTACTATGTGTTGCTTTATAAAGATGGGCAAAACAAAAGACGGTGGAGTGTCCGCAATGTGGGACAATTCTGATGTTCTCCTCTTTTGTGATATCTGCATAAAAGAGATAGAACGTGAGAATCGTCCTACAACACATTTTAGTAAAGAGGGGTGGTCCAATTTAATGAAGACATTTGAAGAGTCGACTGGAAAGAAATACGATAAAGTGCAATTCAAAAACAAATGGGATCATCTGAAGGAGTGGAAACTTTGGACGGAGTTGAAACGAGGTGAGACCGGCTTGGGTTGGAACACATCAAGAAAAACTATAGACGCCTCGGATGAGTGGTGGGACGAGCGATTGAAGGTATTCAATGTTTGAATTCAATTATTTCCCTTAATTAATTATTGTATGCCCGTTTTAAATAATTGAATAATATTTTAGGTTGTCCCTGCCGCAAAGAAGTTTCGTTATTCCGGAATACAGCCAGAATTAGAGGAGAAACTGAACATGATGTTCAGCTCTGTTGTTGCGACTGGACATCATGCTTGCACCCCTCATTCGAGGAATGTTGGGCCCGAGTCTACTGGTGATAGAGCATTGTCAGACGGTGGACAAGAAGACGTTGATGTCAGTGGAGTTCCTCCTGTAACTGAGAACACAGCTACATCCGAGGTTGGCCAAAAAAGGAGGAAAGGACAGAAGAAAGATATTACATCGGTGTTAGAGGATATGACAGAATCTTTTAGGAGCATGTGTCGATTCATACATGAGCCAACAAAGCGCAATTCTTCCTTCACCATTGCCCAAGCACTTGAGAAGTTAGCAAATTACCATGAAGTGCAATCAGATAGGGAATTCCACTTCTTTGCCATCACCTATCTGATGGACAAAAATCATAGAGAGACCTTCATGTGCCTGCCAGAAAGTCTGAATGTTCAGTGGCTTCGTAGTCGCTATACTAGTGGTGTGTAGTTGAGCCTATCTTCTTTATTTCTGCGTTGTTTTGTCAGTGGATGCTATTATGTTTTTACCGCACTAGTCTGGACATTAATATGTTATCTGCTTTATCTGCTTTACATGCTTATTGATATGTGGATGATTTATATGCTTACTAGTTTTTTAATCCAACACTTTTGTATGACTTCTTTTGTGATATCTTTATTTGTTTATTCCAGAATATGTCGAGCGAGGACTCTGATAGTTCCATCGAGCAGTACGAAATAGCTAGAAGAAAATGTGTTATTGTTCAACAACACACTATAGTAGCAGCAACATGTTTGGCCTCTGCACATACCTCTCTATTAAACAATCGAGTTCCACGCATGACTTCGAAGCAGACAGGTGATAAATGGGTTGGAGAGATAATTCGTGGATCTACTGTGAGATTTCATGACTCTTTCATGATGAGTCAAGAAATATTTCTCGATCTACTGCATTATCTGGAGGAAAGGTGTGGACTCCAGGGAACAAGAAGGACAACCTCCAGAGAAGTGCTAGCCTTGACCGTATACATATTGTCGCACAATGAATCAATGAGAAAAACAATTGAGCGCTTTCAGCATTCAACGGAGACAGCTAGCCGATTTTTCTCTCAGGGTATTCGTGCTTTGTTGCGGCTAGGGGAGGAAGTTATCCAGTCATTAGATAGGTCTTTTGGGAGCACTCCACCAGAAATTATGTACGACAGACGTTATATGCCTTTCTTTAAAGATTGCGTTGGGGCTATATACGTGACACATATTGACGCGTGCATAGCAGTTGGACAGCAGGTACCCTATATTGCGAGACGGGGCAATCCAACTCAAAATGTCATGGCTGCTTGCGATTTCAACATGTGCTTCACTTTCGTCATGGCGGGTTGGGAGGGATCTGCACACGATAGCCGTATTTTCAATTATGCCTTAAATGATCCTCAATATAATTTTCCTCATCCGCCTCGAGGTAATGTTAACAATTATATTTATCTATTTCTTACTTTAATTTATTTGAGTGGTTAATTAATTTTTAACACATTATCAGGAAAATATTACTTGGTCGATTCTGGATATCCTTTGCAGAGAGGGTATTTGAAACCATATCAAGATACAAGGTATCATTTGCCAGACTTCGCACGCGGTGGTCGTCGAGCAGAGGGACGTCGAGAGATGTTCAATCATGCTCACTCATCGCTAAGGAGCGTGATAGAACGATCGTTCGGCGTTTGGAAGAAGAAATGGGCCATACTGCGGGACATGCCGAGCTATAGCTTTGTGAATCAGGCTGATATTGTATGACCACGATGACTTTACATAATTTCATTCGCTGACACCCTTGCCGCAACGATATAGATTTCAATGAGTGCGAGCAGGAGGGTCAAGATGATAGGGTGGCCTCACAAGGGCGACAAGAAACCTGCTCTGACACTGCAGGTGGAGTAGAGGAGATGACCACGTTACGTGATAGTATAGCGGATCAGTTGTATGAATCGAGAGTATAGCTCGAGATTGCGGGTGTACCTGGATTTCTTTTGTTACGTGTTTATTTAGCCTGTTGATTTTTTTATTTTGAAAAAAAAAAATTAATTCAAAACTCCGTTTTGAATCCAAACAACTTATTCAAAACTCTGTTTTCAAAACTCCATTTCATCCAAACAGTTTTTTAACAAAACTCTGTTTTCCAGAATCAGCTTTTTTCCATCAGCAGCTTCTCATCAGCAGCTTCCCATCAGCAACAGCCCAACCAAACAGAGCATAAGTCTCCATTCTCTCTCACGCCCTGTGTCTTTGGTTGTACCTGCTGTGTCCACTCTCTTGGCCCACCGACCGACATACTTGCCCCCCGGGCCACGAAGTGTATGTTTGTTGGCTACTCCCACACTCAGAAAGGCTATGTTTGCTACTCTCCTGATAATGAAAAGGTGTTCGTCTTCGCTGATGTCACCTTTCTTGAAGATCAGCCTTTCTACTCCACCTCATCCGTACTGCCTCCACCTTCCACTATTGCGCGTCCGGCTGTTCCCGTCACAACGTTGCCCCACACCGCACCTCCTCCTACTCCACTCCCAGTACCAACAGTGCCTCAACCCCCTCCTCCACTTGCCCGTGTCTACACCCATCGCTCATCCCGGATAAAGGCCCTCCAGCAGCTCCCTTCTACTGATGCTATCCCGCAGATTGGCGATCAGGCAACATCCTCTACGGCTCATCCAATGGAAAATTATGTCTCATTGTATCGCCTTTCTCCGCCCCTTCTCCAATTTTCTCTCTCTCTCTCTCCACCATCTCCATTCCTAACTCCTTGCAGGAAGATCTCCAACACCCGGGGTGACATGCGGCAATGGACGAAGAAATGACAGCTCTCTGGGCTAACCAGACTTGGGACCTTGTCCCTCTACCTCCTGGCCAGTCGTGTGTTAGCTGCAAATGAGTCTTTGCTATCAAGTATGCTCCAAATGGCACTATTGAACGTCTCAAAGCCCGCCTTGTGGCCAGAGGCTTCACCCAACAAATGGCATTGATTAAGACGAAACATTCTCTCCGGTCGCCAAGCTGAATACTGTTCGAGTCTTGATTTTCCTTGTTGTGCATCGACAGTGGCCTCTACATCAGCTTAACATCAAAAATACCTTTCTAAATGGAGATCTTCAAGAGACTATGTATATGCACCAAACACCCGGGTTTGAGACCACGAGAGAGTCTCGTGTATGTCATATGTGGAAGTCTGTATATGATCTCAAACAGTCTTCTCTTGCTTGGTTTGAAAAATTCAGCAAAGTAGTTCGCGAGGTGGGCTTCACACGTAGCTCTGCTGATTTCTCTCTCTTTACACGTCATCAAGCAACAGACACTGTGATTCTTCTGGTATATGTTGATGATATCCTAATAACGGGCGACAACATTACTGGTATCCGAAACATCAAGAAACATTTAAACTCAACATTTCAGACAAAGGACCTGGGCAATCATCGATACTTCCTTGGGCTCGAGGTTGCAAGGAGACCTGATGGTCGTGTTCTGTCCCAAGTCCCAACGGAAGTACTGTATTGATCTTCTGCAGGATGCAGGCTGCTCAAGATGCAAACTTGCGGACACTCCGATGGATGTAAATCACAAATTGTCTTCACATGACTCTGGAACTGATCCTGTCCTTACAAATCCAGAGTACTACCGTTGATTGGTAGGGAAACTAATCTATCTCACGGTTACACGACCCGATATTTCATTTGCTGTTGGGGTTGTGAGCCGATTTATGCATGCTCCTCGGACGTCCCACCTTCAAGCGGTCGAACGGATTCTCAGATACTTAAAGACTACTCCAGGACAAGGACTTGTTTATAAACCATCCTCCTCTCTGTCTCTTGTTGCATATTCTGATGCTGACTACGCGGGTTCCCTTGATGATAGACATTCCACGACTGGTTTTTGCACCTATCTTGGTGGACACCTTATTACTTGGCGTAACAAGAAACAATCAGTTGTGGCTCGCTCATCTGCTGAGGCTGAGTACCGTGCTATGACAGCGGTTGTATCTGAGCTCACCTGGCTAGAGAGTCTACTCAGTGATTAAGGCCTCATACTCTCTTCTCCGGCAACCTTGTTCTGTGACAGTCAAGCCGCCATGCATATTGCCAAGAATCCTGTATTTTATGAGCGGACAAAGCATATTGAAGTCGACTGTCATTTCATTCGGGAAAAAGTTCAATCAAAGAAGTTGGAGTTGGAGCATGTCTCTGCATCAGGACAAGTTGCTGATATATTTACCAACGCTCTCTCTCAGACATTATATCATCAGTTCTTATCCAAACTTGGTGCCTACGACTTGTACGCTCCAGCTTGCGGGGGAGTGTTAAGAGATAATGAGGAAGCCCATTAAAAGGGGCCCATGTACAAGCCCATGTATAATTTATTTAGTCCCACATTGTAGATGTAAAATACTCTCCCTCTCTTCCTCTCTTCCTCTCTATATAAGTATGTACTCATGTATCTGACATTTAATAAAATTGCCGTGTGATTTTCTCTCACATACATCATTCTCTACAAGAACAATTATACACATGACTTTATTGTTTATTGTCAATTTAATCGAACCGTATATTGCATTTTTACCCACATTAGGGTTTATCAATAAATGCACTGCATTCCACTTCATATCGCATTTTATGGCATCCATCATTCACAACCTACCATAAGGCATTTAGGGATTGGTTTGTAGACAAGGACCGCTACTTTGAGTGATACGAGATGAGTGGCGAGAGATGGGTATGATTTGTCCAATTAAAGTTACATGGGCATACCAAGATTTACTTGACTAGCCAGTCTAGTAAATGAAACAGATGAGTTGAAATGAAACAGCGACTGAAGGACAAATACCTTCCCACCTCATATCGAGATCAACTTTACGCTCTTCGGCGTGGGGCCCTTTCTATTTCCTAGTATGTTTGATGAATTAGTGGTGAGGAGTGACATCTTAGAGTTTATTGCGCATTGCGACCGCGTCTCATTTTCGAGTCGGATTAAGATCCGGAGGGAACTGATTTCTCATGGAGTAGAGACAATCGAGCAGGTGTTTCAACTGACACTAGAACATATTGTTTAGTGAGGCTATGTATGCTTCTTGTGGACATTCTAATGAACCGCTCGTTTTTAAATATATAAGCAAACATTTTGCACAAAAGATAATTGACAAACCAAGTCGTACAAGGCCTTAAACAAGAGGTATCAAAATGATAATCACCTCTTTTTCTTGTTCGTCATATTGATTAATAAGAAATCATTATGCGTACAATGCAATGGAGTGAAACTTTTCTCTTAAAATTCATGTTTGTAATTATGGGATATTTTATTATCAAATTGCTATCTTTCTATTAATGCATTTCTCACTATGCTTGCTCGTGAATCTCATCATTTGAGAAGGCCCTAAACAAGAGGTATCAAAATGATAATCACCTCTTTTTCTTGTTCGTCATATTGATTAATAAGAAATCATTATGCGTACAATGCAATGGAGTGAAACTTTTCTCTTAAAATTCATGTTTGTAATTATGGGATATTTTATTATCAAATTGCTATCTTTCTATTAATGTATTTCTCACTATGCTTGCTCGTGTATCTCATCATTTGAGAAGGCACTGAACAGAGCTGGGGATAGTTCTGAATGTCATTTTGACCGTTTCATTGTATATGTTCAGCGCCATATCTCAACTTTGAGATTATTTAATGTTTCTTTATAAGCTTTTCACTCTCCGATTTTCGACATGTTTGCTTTAATGCACAACAATTGTTTCCTTTCTGCGCTATCATTAATTTGTAGGTGTGCCATGGACTGAAGATGAACACCGTCTATTTTTGCTCGGTTTGCAAAAGCTTGGCAAAGGGGATTGGCGAGGAATATCCCGCAACTATGTAGTGACGAGAACACCTACTCAAGTTGCTAGCCATGCTCAGAAATATTTCATTCGCCAAACTAATGCGAGCAGAAGGAAGCGAAGGACCAGCCTTTTTGATATTGTACCTGACGAAGTAAGTTTCTTCATTCATCTATTTTTATTCTCATTTTTTTCGTTATTTGTCTCCTTACCATCAGAACAAGTATCTTGATAAATGGTTAGTAACTGTAAAAAAAAGTAGGATACCATATGCCTCGGATATAATGTTTCTTTTGTAAGTTATTAATGTAAAATGTGTCATCAAAACAACTAATGGAAGCAAAGAAAAATCTAACAATGGTATAGTTATAATTACATTCAATATTTCTCATCAAATATGCTTAATTGTTGTTAACATTGTAACAACATTAGCACTTGTCATTAAAGATGATTGTCACAAAATGCTGCAACCCCAAAGAGATTATGAACATCAAAATAACCGCACAATATCAAAACATCAATGCAATACTGAATAGACCCAACACTCCTCACCAATGCCATCCAACTTGAACCGAATATTTACTTAACCAAAAACTTGCGGGAATTTTGAATGATTCGGTTTTGAACATGGTTCGAGAACTGCCCGGACACATACATGCTAGCTCAAAATCTTGTGACTCTAATCTAATCTAGTTCCAGGCAGTTCAGGTTTGGTCAGCTTGATAGGCCGACTAGTACTCATTATTTTTATTTTTCACTTGTAAAATGTATATATACACATATACATCTATGCCATATTAATCAGACCATTTAATAAATTTGTGCCTTTTCGATTTTAAACCCAGGTCTTAAGAAACCCATAATTTATTTATAGATATGGCTAGCATAAAATCAAATGTGTATGGTATACTGCTTATGGATACTAGCAGCTGTGGAGAGTCTACTCGTGCGTAAGGTGCGTAGGGCAATAATATTTGTTCGTTGCTCGAGTGATGGCTAAGAACTGTCGCCTTCACACTGCACCGCAGTCACCAGTGTCTATATATAATTATAAGTATAAAAACTTATATGCTATTTAGTATTTCAAGCCACACCTTTAACTTGATTCATCATTTTAGAATGTAGAATCTCAGTTCTTTCCCATGAGCTCTCAAGAACATGACACACAAGGCTGCAGTTCTATCCCAGCACCTCCACCGCTCGAGGAGGAATGCGAGTCGATGGATTCTAATAACTCCGTGGAAGACGAAGCAGCGACTGCCATGAAGCCAGCAGAAATATCAGAATCACAGTGCAACTATCCGGTCATTTACCCGGCCTATTTCTCACCATTCTTTCCTTTTGCACTCCCTCCATGGCCTGGATGTGTTGTAGATAGTGTAGAGACGCAGGCTCATGAAATTGTGCGGCCAACTCCTGTACATACTAAATCTCCCCTTAATGTGGACGAGCTTCTTGGCATCTCGAGACTGAGCATCGATGAATCTCGAGTCGAAGAATTTGCTCTGGCGCCATCAATCTCGGTAAATCTGCTCGGAGGATCCAGCCGGCATTCCGCATTTCATGCTAATACGAGCACTGCTAATCAGAAGACAGCATAGGTGTTCATGGAGACCCCTTCAAACTGGAGGCTGGGTTTAACCTCAGTTGGCCTCGTCTTTGTATGTAATTCTGTTCTATAAGGGTAAGGATGCGAAGGAATCAATGGCAGCTTGTAAGCCTATCACCAATTTTTTATAAGACATGGATGGTTTCTTTGTATCTTGTAACTTATTTTGGAACCATGCATTATGTTTCTAATTAAGCTTTGTTATGGGTTCATTGTTGCATTGTGGCGTTTCTTTTACTTGAATTTGTCTTCCTTTGATATTGTATGCAAAATTTCATTAATTTTAAGGAATAATTATCAAAACTTTCCTGAAAGTTAGCATAATTACAGTTTGCACTCCTCTTATTTTTGAGATTACAAAAACCTCTCTCGAAGTTTACATTTCATAACATCCATACACAAAAATATCCCATCAGAGTAAACAAAAATATCCCATCAGAGTAAACAAAAATATCCCATACACAAAAATATCCCATCAGAGTAAACAAAAATATCCCATCAGAGTAAATTTTTTTTTTTTTTTGGGGGGGGGGGGGGGGGGTTTGTGCATGGATGTTATCAAATTTAAATTTCATGTGAGGTTAATGTTATGAAATGTAAACAAAGAAGGCTTGAGTGTTGTTGTTGTACACAAATTTTCCCTAGTATATCCCTTCATGAAAGCTTGTGGGGCAGATTTTTGCAATTTCAAAAAGTAGATGAGAGGTTTCATATAATTATACAGTCTCAACAATTAATTCTTTGATTGCATGAAAGGATAACTATGATTTAGACGTATGGCGACCTTCTAATTTCTTGGAATCAAATGCGTAGTTTGTCGATGGCATCATGCATCATGTATCGGATTGCTATTGTCGGATATTTTGATGAATGGTGAAGTTATTATGAAAATTTATGAGACTGCCTTATTGTTATGGTAGATAATGATCCACCAGGATCTTTCAATGCCAACCATGGAAAGTATCAAAAGTAGATTGAAAAAAAAAACATAAAAAAATTAGAATAAAACCATAATTTTATATAATATTCGAACCTCTTGAAATGCCGTCTTTTTCTTTCAAAATAGTTTGATGAATGATATACAGTTTGGTTTGGGCCCAAACCAAAATTAAACCGGTTGATATCAGTTTTGGTTTGGTTTTTGGTCAGTTTAGTCAGTTTGACTCTTTGTTTTACTATTTAAAATAGTTTTGAACTTAAATGTTTCAAGGATTTTAAGAATCTCTCAACCATTAAATTCTTAAATTTCTATCATACCATAGCTTTTATAGTGAAACGCTTGATCAAAATTTCAATAAAGGGGAATATAAAATAGTATTAAAAACTATATAAATTAGAAAACTTGGGTGAACCTTAATAAAATTTTCATAGTTGATTTACTTCAAAAAAAAAACTACACAATTTTAGTGCGAAACTTGTAAAACATATAAAAATATCAACAATTAGCTATCCAATACAATGTTTACTTACTTTCAGTATGTAGAATATATACATTAAGAGATCAGTTTAAATTCAAATACTTCTAAAATTATTCAAATGATTGTTTGCATGTTGTATTGTGCTAATAACAGCAATCAAAAGACCATCTATGATAGATTTTTTATGTGTATCTCGGCAATTTGGTTTTTCAGAGAAGAAAATTGAAGCAATCAGAACCTTCAGTTCAATCAATCAATGTAAATTTGGTTTCGGTTCAAGTCTTTCTGGGCGGTTCAGTTGGTTTTTAGAACTTTTTGCAAATCTCATGCACTACATATAGAGGCATTTTCAAACATCAACTTCTATTCATTTTTCATATACTCAATGTGTTTTATTTCAATCCATTTGGAAGGTCTATAGATTGGTTGACAGATTAAACACCATGTTAAAGAACATTAGTTGAGATTTCCAACAAGAAACTCCTCCTATTTATCATTCAAAATGTTACATCGTCCTTTAATCAGCTCATATAAAATATATTATGGTCTCACACGACCAGTTACCCAATTATTTATATGTATTAGTGTGTTATGTCGCTATCAGTATCGTCATGTTGTGCCGTTATTAGGTGTAGCTAATTAGAATTTTTATGAAGGCATTGCATCATTTTTAGTAAGGGTATTTTAGTAATTAAGTTCAAGTCATATAATCATATTTAAAGGCCCATTGGGCCACAAAATTAATATCCAAAAAATTATGAAAGTTCAAGTCTCTTACTCTCTCTTAGTTCTTTTCTTCCTCTCCCCCTCTAGGGTTATGGTGGAGCACCACTCTTCTTACTTCAATTCCTTCTCGTATTCTCAGTAGGTTGAGCTTGGCTCCCTTATAGTTTGGTGCTACAAATTGATCTATAACAAAATGATGCATTCACAAGAATTGTTATCCTCTGGAAACTATGTGTACTTAATTAAGTCACGTGGGTCTGACAATTCGGAAGGAATTAAGGCCTTCCATTCTAATTTCAAGACCTCAATTTTGTCAAAACAATTTAATTATCCTACCATTAAATTTCATAATATTACAGAGGGTGAACGATGATTTTTGTACGAGTTGAGGCATGACAAACGAAGACGAGAAAATAAATAGCTACATTGTATAGTTCTACTCTTTAGGAGAAATATTATGAGGGAAAAGAGAATATTAGATCACATGAATTGAGTTTTAGACTCCGTTTGACACGATTTGTTTGGCACAGACGAGTTAGGTCATAGAATGTATGTTTGCGTGACCGCGGTTATGACCGCCACCAAGAAATTAAAACAAGTTTTGAACACAAAAGTGGATGATGTTCCTAAGATGAGGTTGGTCGTTCACAAGCCTTAGACTCCGTTTTGGCACGGAGGTAAGCGGTCATGAACATGAAAGTTAAATTGTTATTTGTTAATGCTCACCTAAAGAACTTCATCCATTTTTTTGTTCAAACATCAAACGGATGATGTTTGTTAGGTGATCCTCAACAAATGACGGTTTAACCCATTCGTTTATGACCGTCACCACCATGCCAAATTGAGCCTCAATTTGATTATTAAGAATAGTTGTAGGGCATGAAATTTGTTAAATTAAAGCTTCATTTGTTTAAGTTTTTCACTCGAGCGTTTGGAGCAAATGCCGCCAGACAGCGGAAAAACAAACAGTCCGCCGGCGGCGTTTGCTCCGTTTGCTCCCTCAGCAAGGAGGAAAAACCATCTGCCTGCTCCGTTTCCAGCCTTGCCTCTTCCCCTCCGATCCCAAACCCCCGTTTCCATCCGCCGGCTGGCCCGGCTCCTCCCGCCACTGCCTAACCAAACAAGGCCTAAGGCTATATTTGGTTCGGCGGTGGCGGGTGCATCTGGTGGGTCGAAACGTCACTTCGGAACCGGAGGGGGATAGATGGGTGTCGAAACGGAGCGGATCAGAGACGTTTCCTCCTTGCTGCGGGTGCAAACGAAGCCAACGCCGCCGGCGACTGTTTGTTTACCCGCCGTCTGGCAGCATTTGCTCCAAACAAAGACGGCAAAATTCCCAACCAAACGAAGCCTAAGTGTTTATTTTCAGAAAGTACACACATAGGAAACAAATTAAATAAAATGTAACCTATAATTAAGTATATACGTGTAATAATTGTTAATAAATATAATATGGCATCTAATAACTGGTTAATTATGTATTTGATTTTGATGCACGCCTTGCCTACCGCTCGACATCTGATTGATCGCTTTACATATATTAGCTCTGTTCGATCTGCCCTAAAATTTATATAAAATACTGCCCTAAGGGCTAAGAAAATCCCCCTTTCCCCTTGTCGCCGTCGCCGTAGTTCCGTCCGGCTACCACCGCCTCTCCGAAGAGTTTTTCGCCAACCTCAGATCTGTTCTTCTCCCTAATTTGTGAGGATCTCTTTACCGTGTATATTTACTACCTGCTATTAATTTTTGCATGCATTTTGATTTGTAATTGCTTTTGTTACTTGTTTGTTGATTGTTTGGTAGCAATCGTTTAAATTATTCTATATGCTTTGGCTTAGTGAGGCCGCGTCTTTCTCCTCGTTAGATTTCTATAATTTGGTAGGAGATTTAGGATTTAGGGTTTGGGAAGTTAGTGCAGGAGTAAATGTTGGTTTGAACGCTGTCATTTTTCTTATCCTGAGATTTACATAAGTTCTAATTCTTATAAATTAATCGGAGACTTAGGATTCACGTTTGTTATGTTAGTTTTGGAGTAGTAGATGAAAGCGCTCTCATTTTTTAGGATTATTATAACTATTTTCATTGTTAAAAGGTTTCAAGTTATTTTATTTTTTGCTGCTCTTTTGATTACCTGGGAGTCCCTGGTGGTTATGGAGATTCACTGTAAAGCTTGGTTGATTTCTTGAAGCTTAGGGGCAGACTGCGGACAGTACTGAAAAAGATTGAAAAGTATTTTGTTTTAGAGATCACGAATCATGTTTGGACGTTTTGCTCCAAGGAAGAGCGACAACACTAGATATTATGAAGTTCTTGGGGTTACAAAGAATGCAAGTCAGGATGAACTGAAAAAGGCATACAAGAAGGCCGCCATAAAAAACCACCCAGACAAAGGCGGTGATCCAGAGAAGGTTGCTGTTTTACTAATTTCCTTAGTCTTCTTATTTTTTTCCTGTTTAAAGTGATCTGAAACTGTGTTATTTTGTGTTGAATTAGTCTAATTGGCTTCTCTAACCAGACATTTATAATTTACTTTATTAGTTCAAGGAGCTGGCTCAGGCCTATGAAGTGCTAAGTGATTCTGAGAAAAGGGAAATTTATGACCAGTACGGGGAAGATGCTCTTAAAGAGGGAATGGGAGGTGGTGGTGGTGCTCACAATCCATTCGATATATTTGAACAATTTGTTGATAGTTTTGGTGGTGAGAACTTCTTTTTTGTTAAAATTTCCTGCATTTATAATTTTAGTTTGTTTATTTCTTACATGGACTTTAATGTTGTTTTAGGCGGGAGTTCGAGAGGGCGTAGGCAGAAGCATGGTGAGAATGTTGTTCAGACCCTCAAGGTTTCTTTGGAGGATCTTTATAATGGTACATCTAAGAAGTTGTCTCTTTCACGAAAAATACTATGCCCAAAATGTAGAGGGTATGTGTTCTTCCTAAACCTATAGAATAGAGAAGCTATTTTTGTTGTATTGCTTTACAAGAGCATATACTGGATTTTGGCATGATGCATACTTATTTTTTAAAAATTAGGCAATGGGAGTGGACAGCTTTTGATAATATATATGATGTCCTCTTGGATTTTTCTTCTTATTGCTCTAATGCATTAACTTTTCCCTCTCCATAAATGTGTAAGTTACTGTCGTAAACCAGTTAGTATAGCTCTGTATGTAGCATTTAAAAATCCTTCAAATCTATTGATGCATGAATTTATATAGAATTCAGGCTCTGTTTGGGAGAACTGCAACATTTCAATGGCGGTTGTGTTAAACTAAGGTAGTAAACTCAAATGATCTAATATTGCACTGTGGAAAGGAGTAAGGCTCATAGTGTAAACGTTCGATTAGCACTAACAAGTTTGGAGATTATAGTTCATAAAAATTTAGAATTGTAATAACAGTCTATGTAGCACGGGGATGGAAACGGGATACGAGAAACAATACAAAATGGATACGGGAAACGTGATTTTTAACAAAATTAGGATACGGGAAACGTTTTTAACGCATTTGTTACTACTATAAGTGCTACATAGATCACATCAGATTAACATGGTGCTAACATTAAGAACTCAAGTTTTGTGGAAGGAAAACCATCAAGGGCAAGGGGAAAATCTCATCTCCATTACTTGTTTGAGTTGGAGTTGTTGGGGGTTTATCAATGTAAATACCATAAGCAAAATTAGATTTCTTAGTAACATGTAGAGAATACAGATGTAGCCGTACTTAGCAATGTTTTTAGGCATATATTGGATATTAATATGATGCAGAAAGAAGAACCAGGAGAAGAAGAAGAAGCAGGAGAAGGAGGACAAGAAGGAGAAGCAGGACAAGAAGAAGAAGAAGAAGAAGGAGGAGGAGAAGAAGGAGGAGGAGAAGCAAGAGAAGAAGAAGAAGAAGCAGGAGAAGAAGAAGCAAAAGAAGCAGGAGGAGGAGGAGGAGAAGAAGAAGCAAAAGAAGCAGGAGGAGGAGGAGGAGGAGGAGAAGAAGAAGGAGAAGTAGCAGGAGAAGAAGAAGAAGAAGTAGGAGAAGAAGAAGAAGCAGGAGAAGAAGCAAAAGCAGGAGAAGAAGCAAAAGCAGGAGAAGAAGGAGAAGAAGAAGCAGAAGAAGAAGCAGAAGGAGTACCTGCGGGATCGGAGGAATCGGGAGCGGAACTCCGGCGGGATCGGGAGAGGAACGGGAAAATCTAATGTGTAAAATTAAATACCCGAGCTCTATATCTCACAGAATCATGTATCCCCCTTGCGGGACACGCGATTCCGAAAATAAAATATATATATTTTTAAAAATGTGTTTCCTGGAGTTTCGGAAATGCGTTTCCGCGCATTTCTAGCCGTTTCCCGTATCCGGTACGCGTTCGAGTCGATACGTAGACCATTTTTAAGTATCCGTGCTTTGTAGATAACAGTTAAGGTTATTCAACTATTTCCTTCTCTTTGGAACAAATGTTCTTTTAATCATTTACAATAACAACTTGGCAGCGTGATAGGCTAAGAGGCAAACTGTATATATTTCAGTTCTACTGCATTAGACTTTGGTAATACCATTGAAGGTGAGACTCCCTCCTTGATAGTCGATGGAGGAATCCTAGGGTTTGACGATCGATACTATGATATACAGCCTCAGTAGTCGTTGGATTGACGCTGATGTCTGTCTCCTTGATGCTAAGTATCTTGCCTTGTCAAT
Source organism: Platanthera zijinensis (assembly GCA_039513925.1). Lineage (NCBI taxonomy): Eukaryota > Viridiplantae > Streptophyta > Magnoliopsida > Asparagales > Orchidaceae > Platanthera > Platanthera zijinensis. The sequence goes on along the minus strand of CM077097.1, from coordinate 126,369,292 downwards.
CTCAAATAGAAGTAAATATTTCAGAAGTGTATTTCTTTTTTTATTTTTATTTTTATGATTGCTTGGTTGTTTTCATAAGCCATACAAGAGCGAGCATTTATTTTATTATTTCCGCCTGCTATCAATTACTTTGCTAAGCATATTAATGATTCGATCAAATCTCAGTCTGAGCGATGTTTATGATGGTTGGATCGAGTTAGTCATATTAACCTCATTTGGAGCTTAAGTTAAGCAAAAAAGAAAGACCTAATTTCAACTAATATTCGTTGATAACAAAAATTCTGCCTAATATGCATATATTCATACATTTTTAACACATACGCAATGCATACATTTGTATCAAACAGAGATTTGAAGAAGATAATCTCTTAGAAGAACTTCATTATTTTCTGTCCACATTGGGTCTCTAATTTACTCTTCTTCCAGCATTGTTCCTATTTTCTTTGGTTATTTTTATTGTCTTTTTGATTATTTTCATAATTCATACAAAAGCAGATATCCTTTTTTGGCTTATTACACGCATTTCCTCTGCTATGGCATTTAGACCTTCGTTTGGAAGGGACCCCCCTTCAGTTTGTGTTGTTAGGCACACGTTAGCGAGCATGGAGCTGGAATTGAGCCAATTCCATGGGATTCACTCAGGACACCCTACAAATTTCGACCTAAATAGGCCAAAAATTGGCAATTTGACCCAACACACCTTCATGACTTCATCTTCCTCTCATTCAAATTTTAGAAAACCCCACCCACTCGATGTACACCTCCCCTCTCTGACGCTCCATGTTATGTAACGACTTACCTCATAATTTCTGATGTATTATCCTTTTTTTGTTCAATTTTTCCGTGAAAGCTATTTCTGGAGTAATAACTGCATTTACTAATTGATAGACATGTGACTTTTTTTAGCATAATAAAAGTGATTAATTTTAAGTTTAGAACTAGTCCAGAGCAGAACATTGTATTTTTCATGTCCTATCTATAGGAACACGCTCACATTTTCATTCATTTTTACTTGCATTATAATAAAACATATAACTTCAGCATGTTTTTTGCTTCTCTTGAAGGAATGTTACCAAGCTTGTCTGCATTTTTATATTAATCAGACATGATATAGTTAGCACTAATATTTTTCTGGCCCTATTGATCTTTTAGCTTGGCAATGATATTTGAAAAAAATTAAAAAATGGTTTGGTAAAGATGTCGGCTAACTTTTTATCTGAAGAAGCAAACAACATATTTACTTTTTGAATTTTCTCTCTGATGAAGTGAAATTAACTTCAATATGTTTTGTTGTTCATGAAATATTGGATTCTTAGATATATATAGATAACAACTTTATTGTTACAAAATATCGGTAGAGGATAATCGTAAATTTTTCTCAGTTCTTTTAGAAATATTCTCAACCATTTTAATTCCATGCAGTATGAGCTATATTTTTGTATTCAACTTCTGCACTTGACATGGATACCATTGCTTGTTTCTTGATTTTTCAAGTAATAAGATTTTCTCTGATAAACGTGCAGAATTCAGAAGTGGATTTTCAATTCCTTTTATCATCTTCATACCTAGCATCAAAATAGTTTCAATATGCAAATTGTTGTTTCTTTGAAACAATGTATCTTTTTCCAGAAATCCTTTTGATGTATTCTAATATTTTTAAGGCAACATCTAGATGATATTCTCTCGGGACTTGCAAAAAATTACTGACCTTTCCAACAATATAGTTGGTGTTAGGTTTGGTTATGGTAAGATAAATGAGTTTATCAACCAGTCTCATATAACGAGTAACCTCTTGAAGAAGATGGAGATGTCTCACTCCAATGTTTGTCAACACCCAGACATAGGACTTCAAGCAGGTTTTGTACCAAGAAGACCAATTTCGTTGAGTACAACTAGGGCATACTTGCATTTGAAGGCAACAATAAAGTTATTGCGTCTTACGATTTCAATTCTTAAGAAGTATCTAGGAGGGTCCATATCTTTAGTGACAATGTTCACGAAGATGTTTCTTCGTTATCTCTATTCCAGAAGAGTCGTCTTCAGTAAGACGAATGTTATCAACATAGACAGAGAGAATAACCAGTTCATGATTGGTCTTCCGTATAAAGAGATTGATCAACAGTACTTTTGGGATAACCCATGGTAGAAACGACCCGACTGAATTTGTCAAACCACGCTCGAGGGCTTTGTTTTAGATCATAAATAGCCTTTCGAAGCTTACACACTTGTGACTCCCCCTGAGCATCATAATTAGGAGGTTGCTCTATATAGAATTTTGGTGCAGATCATCGCAGAATACAATTTAAATATCAAGTTGGCTCACCAATTCTTGTTGATAACAACAAAGAAGAGGACCTGAATAGTACTGATACGGGCAACTTGAGAGAATGTGTCAAAGAAATCAACACTGTAAGTCTGGGTGAGCCCCTTTGCACCAAACAAATCTGGTATCTATCCACAGTATCAACAGGAAGAAATTTAATGACAAAGATTAAGTTACAACCAACAATATCAACACCAAGCAGGATATAAATAATATTCTAAGTGCCCCGTGATGTCAATGTTAGGGGTGGAAACGAGTCGAGCTTGACAAAATTTCAAAGCTCGAGTTCATGGCCTACTTATTGTCTTATTGAGCCCAAACTCGAGCTTTCGAATTCACGAGCTCGAGATGTTCACGAGATTTTCTTGAGCCTTATTTCCTTTTTTTTTTAAAATGCACAAATAAAAAGTTCACAATCTGGCTTGAGAGCTGATGAACAACAATATGTGAGCTCGAGCTTGGCTCATTATTGAGCTCGGGTCGAGCTTTTTTCGAGTCGACTCATCGAGCTTACGAGTCGGCTAAACTCAAATTGCACCCTTAGTTGGGCTAACATTTCTTCATCCATAGCCACCTTCCAAAAGATATACAGAGGGCTTTATTGTAAGTAGTTGGGACAATTTTTGTAGAAAGAGGATAGAGCGAGGAGTTGGCGAGAAGATGGACGACAAGGATTATCATAAGGGTCAAATAAGTGGTTTATGTTCATTATGTTGTATCAATTGTGAGATATCTGGTGGAGACGTGTGAATGGGAAGGAAAGATGAAAAAGGTAAGAAGAGAGGAAATAATAGGCTTGATATCAAGAGTTAGTGTCCCATCATTCGTGGAAAAATAGTGGGTAAACTAAAAAAAGTAACATTAACAGAGACATTTATCTTTGGATATAAAGTCAAAACACTAATATTCTTTATGAGTTGTGGAGTACCCAACGAAGAAATATTTGGTAGCGCGACTGGACAAGTGGAGAGTTTATCATGACCCGGTGCAAGAGTGTGGACGAAAGCATTACAACCAAATACACGAGGGGCGAGAGGAAAAGACGTGCCATAAAGAAGAGAAAACGATGTCTTACCATGAAGAATGGAAGAAGGTAGACCGTTTGGTGGAGACCAACCTAGGTCAGGTCGTCAAAAAATGCCCGACGTCGCATTTTCAGTTTATGTTTATTGCATTTTAATTTTTGCAAGTTTTATGATGTCAATTTTTAGTTTGTCGCACGTCTGTGTGCGTAGTCATGTTGTTGCACGCCTGCGCACGTCGTCATGTTTGAGAGTTTTATGTTGTTCTCCAAATGAAACATAGACATATATATATGTATATATATATGTGTATAAAAAAATTACATATATAAATCATATCTCTACTAATATACGAAAACTACTCTTTGGTGAAACATTGCCTGATGTCCCTATATTGCCCTTATAATTGTATTCATAATTACATAATTATACCAAACTTTATATTAGTATATTATAAAGACAATATTTTTTTTAGGTAATTACACAACTTTACAATATTAAAATACAAAAAATAAAAATACTAGATATCCTAAATCTAATATCTCTAGATAGGAATGACAAGAGAAAAATTAATGTTTTAACGTTAAAATATAATTTGTTTTACAAAATAAAAATTATATTCTTGATATATATTTTTTTACGGTCATTTTGAGTACTCATATGTATATGTTGCGGGTCGGGCGGAGCCCGCCGGTAGCGGGCAAAGCCCGCCGTCGTCGGTCGGGTACTGTCGCGCGAGACCATAGGGGCGGGTGTTATCCACGACAAATGTTGCCGCCCACGACAAATGTCGCCGCTCACGACAAATGTCGCCGCCCACGACAAATGTGGTCCCCACGACAAATGTCGCACCACCGGCGAATGTCGCACCACCGGCAAATGTCGCATCCCGGCGAATGTCGCACCCCACCGAATGTCGCACCCCGCCGATTGTCGCACCCCCGCCGAATGCCCCCAGGGCCGAATGCCCCCAGGGCCGAATGCCCCCAGGGCCGAATGCCCCCAGGGCCGAATGCCCCCAGGGCCGAATGCCCCCAGGGCCGAATGCCCCCAGGGCCGAATGCCCCCAGGGCCGAATGCCCCCAGGGCCGAATGCCCCCAGGGCCGAATGCCCCCAGGGCCGAATGCCCCCAGGGCCGAATGCCCCCAGGGCCGAATGCCCCCAGGGCCGAATGCCCCCAGGGCCGAATGCCCCCAGGGCCGAATGCCCCCAGGGCCGAATGCCCCCAGGGCCGAATGCCCCCAGGGCCGAATGCCCCCAGGGCCGAATGCCCCCAGGGCCGAATGCCCCCAGGGCCGAATGCCCCCAGGGCCGAATGCCCCCAGGGCCGAATGCCCCCAGGGCCGAATGCCCCCAGGGCCGAATGCCCCCAGGGCCGAATGCCCGTGCCTGTCACTTGTATATATATATATATTTATAAGATTAAAAACATATATATATATATATATATATATATATATATATATATACATATTTATATGTTAAGAAAATCTGTCGGTTCAGCCTCCCCGTCACTGCTCATCTTCCGGGTTCTTAGGTTTCACTGCTCCTTCCCCGCCATTGCCGCTGGACAGAAGGAGTTTTCCGCACGATGCCGCATGCAACCGCCCACGATCCAGCCATGCCTACTTCCACGACATCCTATCCGGCGGTTTCAACCACATCCACTGCCACGAGCCCCTTCCGCCATGGCCGTTCCGCCATAGAGCCGACGATTCTTGTTGGCCTATAAAACGAAGAAGAAGAACAGGAATCAGTGGCAGTGATTGAGAAAAAAAAGGTGAAGTTTGCTGTTTCTTGTTTCCCGTTTGGAGATTTGTGCTGAAATAGTTGAAAAAGCTTTGTGAGTGTTGTTTTATTTCTGTTGAATGTGAGAGTGTTAGAGCAACTTCAATGGGGGATCTCTATATTTAGAAATCTCCCTTGTACTATGTTCTTCAAATATGGAGAACATGGAGAATCAACTCCAACCATGTTCTCCATATTTGGAGAACATGAATTTTTTAATATTATATAAACAATTTTAAAATATAAACGATTCTAAAATATAAACAATTTTAATAATTAGAAATTAAAAACGCTGTCATCCCCCCTCCCCCGTTCTTCGAGCTCCGCTCGACGTTTCGTCGAGCCCGGCTCGGCGTCCGTCGAGCCCGGCTCGGCGTCCGTCGAGCCCGGCTCGGCGTCCGTCGAGCCCGGCTCGGCGTCCGTCGAGCCCGGCTCGGCGTCCGTCGAGCCCGGCTCGGCGTCCGTCGAGCCCGGCTCGGCGTCCGTCGAGCCCGGCTCGGCGTCCGTCGAGCCGTGCTCGATGTTTCGTCGAGCTCTGCTCGACTTTTAGCCTGTACCAAACAACTCCTTTTTCGTCGAGATCTGCATAACATGATCGTCGAAGACGACCGAGATGAACTTTTGAATTGTTTATATTTTGTATGTATTTTTATTTTTGCACGAGTTTAATCAGTAAATAGGTCTTCTTCTCTTATTTGTATGTCAAATAATAATTAGAAAGTATTCAATATTATTCTCGTTTTGTAGGTTTCGAAAAAATAATTTTATTGATATATTATATGTCATAATTGAAAAATTATTATAGCGACTACGAGGATTTATAGATTATATGAAGAATTTATAAAACAAACAATTAAATAATTAAAAAATAAAAAAAATAATAAAAAACTAAATGCGGACCACTGCATTTCCTCCCTCCTCCTCTATATTTAGAGGAGAGAGAAGATCTCCATTTATGGAGAGGCATATGCCGAACAGTTGAAGGATACTTTTATTGCAAATATAGAGAAATCTGTATTTTTGCCGCCGGTTGGAGTTGCTCTTAGGGAAGATGAATAGTGAGATTCATCATAGCTGCAGTTAGAGATTAGGGATGTTGTTCATGATTAATATTGTGTTTCTGTTCACAGCCTCTGTTTTCCGTTGAAGATGAACTGTAAAGTAATATTACTGTGCTTGTTTGTGTATAAAGTTTGATTAATGAACAGTAACATTAAAGTTACTGTGCATGTACTCTCAATTGTTGATTCCCATGCTCAGTGGATGAGTAGGTGTTAGAGTTCCGTAGAGGTGAATTAATCTACTGTTTGCTAGTGAGATTAGGAGTTAATTTATCCTTAGTGGTTAGAGATTTCGTGGAGCCACCGCGAGTGATAGAGATTTCGTGGATCCTCTAGTGTGAGAGCGAGTGAATTTTAGGTTTGTTAGTTCGTGGCTTCCTTACTTTGTGAGTGATTCCGTGGAACCACATCGTGTGAGGGAGTGAATTAATTCCTTGGTGCCCATGTGCGATAGCGGTCGACCTCGGAGCGGAGAATGAAGGTGAAGAGGAGTTCCCCGCGTGATCGCCATCGACTTCGGATACGGAAAGACGCATCTTTCCGTGGGTAATTGTAACTTTCTCTTTTTTCTTTGTGTGCGCCTCAATATTTTCTCTTAGAATAATTAGACTCATTGTTGAGTTTTCGCCCGAGTTTTGTCAGCAAACGCTACGTCGAAAACTTCAAACGGAAACGTATTTGGAGTTCATGATTTTATTGTGCTACGACAAAGGGTAACGAAACGAAAGTTGCGAACTTCATTCTCCGGATTTAAAATCGAACCATTGTTTAAGAAAATTCATTTTAAAATGAAGAAGTATTTTTGTGCTTTTCATAAAAATTCTAAGTTGCGTAATTTCTTAAGTGCTGCGCCCACTCTAAATTTTGCAAAATTAATTTAAGAATCGCATGCATTTAGGGTTCCTAGAAAAAAAGCCGACAGACGCGTAAACCCTACGCGTCGTCCTGGATCAATTTGGTATCAGAGGCGGAGGTTCCGAAATTTTTCTAAGTTTTGGGATCCGCCCTGCGTAAAATAGAAACCCGCATATCATTTTTTTTATTTTTTTTAAAAAAAGAAGAGAATTTTTTTTGCATCATCATTGCATTTTACTTATGTGTTTGCATACATCTGCGTAGTGATAGAATGCGTCGAGTTGAGCTTGGTCAACCGAGTCGTGAGAACGAAGGGGAAGAACCATCCCAGTGGTTTTTACCTTTCGCCCACCAAATGACGGCATTAACTAAGAGTACATATCAGATGCGTGAAAGGTTAGAAGATTTTAGAGGTAGGGTGAGTAGTTTAGAAATACCCCCTCAAGCGTCAATGCTGCATCGAATTTGATATGAGCATTTTGTCCGTGCACATTACAATGTTCCTCATCACTATGTGGAAAAGTCTACCTTTAGGAGAAATCCTTTATTGGAGGATTACGTCTTCACTTATACCCACTCTCATAGTACCCCATCACAGAGATCTGTGCGATACTCCGATGATTATCCTCGATCACAGTACATTACTGCCAGAGAGCATGTTGATCCCCCAATACGTTCGCATTATGCTAGAGACGGTCAGTACGATGACTATCGTCGTTATTATCCTCGTACCCGAATGGATCCTAGTAGTTCTTCGACACCATATTATGAGGGTAGAGTTCAGTATGACGCTCGTTATCGATACTACACGTCACCCTTATATGAGGAACCCGAGACAGCATATTTGCGACCACCGCCACATGTTCGTAGGACTCACGATCATCCACGAGCACGACATGATTATGTTGGAGACACTCATTATGATTACCCTCGAACTACCTATAAAGACCACTATCATCACGAGTACGTCACACCTAGTGATCCTCCTAGTGTTCCGAAGGTAAACATGATGATAGACGTTAAGGGTCAGAAAGAGCATTCCACTGCCCACACCAGGGAGACGTCACCCACTCTGTCTGATGTTCTAATACAGGATGTGTGGAGTCAACGCCCGTGTGAGTCTGCTCCGCTTAGTGAACCCACCCTTGACTCCATATCTACTAGCTCTCTTTTGAGTGTAGATTCCTTGCACACTTCATCTAGTGGCTTATCGAGTCACACCACCACACCCGATGACGCACCGAGTCATATCACCACACTCGATGGCGCATCGAGTCACATCATCACACCCGATGGCGCACCGAGTGACATTACGATCGGGAGCCGAGATCTTAGTAGCGATCTCGAGGTAGTCACCCCTACACTGTCCGGGAGTACGACCCCTTCTGATTGTTCATTTCTGGAGGACCATCACTCGACTGATGGGTCATTTGACGACCCTCCTATTGAGCCTCCAGATGAGCCACCTCGTCCTTATGTGGATGAGCCTTATCTGAATAGTACACTGTCGAATTTTAAGACATGGATACCTGCTCCATTGTCTCACTTGATGTCGATAGTGCTTGAGCATAGCCGTCTAGTAACTCACACTCTAGATGAGTTATGGGACGTACCACCTGTTGATCATCGTCTTCACGATGAGTTTTCATATGTCCCACTGGTGAGCCTACCGATGCCTCACTTTTCCTTAGGCCATTTATCGCGGTTGTCACACTTCGTGCACATTTATCTGAGAGCACTCCATCTGTTGTTGGAGCCTACGTTTGCACGTGTCGCATTTGCGACGAATTTTATTATACCCCTCCTGGTGAACCCCCAGATGAAAGACTTATGAGTTCACCACACATTTGGGATGTATCCATCTTTAGTGGCACAGTCGAGTTTGAGGGTGCACTCACTGATTCGTTGATGCTATATCTTGTCACCCGCACTTTCAGAGACAGTCTGCACACCATGTTGACACATCTGATCTTTGATGTCTCTGATTTGCACTTGAGTGTTCATCGCCCCCGCGATGAATTCTTTTATGATCCATCTTCTGAGCCTCCTGATCATGTACCTCTCTCAGGAGTTGCTCTTCATATCTGAAATCATCGATTTGTGGCGTTAGTCGAATGAGTAGTTCATTTATTACATTTGCATGATTTACATAAAAAATTTCAAGTGAAAAATTGCATAGTACTTTGGTTTTTATGCAACTCAAGTTAACAAGCATAAAAAATCTACTAATTTTAAAATGGATGACTTGATTATGGTTCGGTTAGATCCGGAACGGTTACCTTCTGGTACCGTAACGAAGCTAGCTACCGTAGAATTGGACCCTTTCAAGTAGTAAATCGAATTGGGCAAAATGCATATGAACTTGAGATGCCTTCCGTTTGAGGAGCAAATCCTGTTTTTAACGTAGCCAATCTGATTTAATTATATGATTGCTCGCATGAGTCTTTAGATTTTCCATTGCATTCTCCTCCGTTGTTTCTCCTGGGTTGGTGAGTGAGAGTGAGGAGCCACATTCAGGGCATACCGACGTTCATTCCGCCACTGACATTTCCATTGTAGTTCTTTCTATTTTCACTGCTAGTTTCAGGTTGAGCATGGACACCGGGTGATTATTCTATTCCAGTTCCCGAGCACATATTGGACAGTGACCACTACGGAAGGTGGTTTCAAAGATACTTGGTTCATTGACATGGATGTTGATCTTCTCCGGTACTACCACTCGGACCACTCACAAGAGATGAGTGATTTCGAGAGGGGGAGAGTTGGAGGAGACCAACCTAGGTCAGGTCGCCGAAAAATGCCCGACGTCGCATTTTCTGTTTATGTTTATTGCATTTTAATTTTTGCAAGTTTTATGTTGTTAATTTTTAGTTTGTCGCACGTCTGTGTGCATAATCATGTTGTTGCACGCCTGCGCGCGTCGTCATGTTTGGGAGTTTTATGTTGTTCTCCAAATGAAACGTAGACATATATATATTTATGTATATATATATATATGTGTATAAAAAAATTACATATATAAATCATATATATATATATATATATTTTTATAAGATTAAAAAAATATATATATACATATTTATATGTTAAGAAAATCTGCCGGTTCAGCCTCCCCATCACTGCTCATCTTCCGGGTTCTTAGGTTTCACTGCTCCTTCCCCGCCATTGCTGCTGGACGCAAGGAGTTTTCCGCACGATGCCGCATGCAACCGCCCACGATCCAGCCATGCCTACTTCCTCGACATCCTATCCGGCGGTTTCAACCGCATCCACTGCCACGAGGCCGTTCCGCCATGGCCGTTCCGCCATAGAGCCGACGGTTCCTGTTGGCCTATAAAACGAAGAAGAAGAACAGGAATCAGTGGCGGTGATTGAGAAAAAAAAGGTGAAGTTTTCTGTTTCTTGTTTCCCGTTTGGAGATTTGTGCTGGAATTGTTAGAAAAAGCTTTGTGAGTGTTGTTTTATTCCTGTTGAATGTGAGAGTGTTAGAGAAGATGAATAGTGAGATTCATCATAGCTGCAGTTAGAGATTAGGGATGTTGTTCATGATTAATATTGTGTTCCTGTTCACAGCCTCTGTTTCCCGTTGAAAGTGAAGATGAACAGTAAAGTAATTTTACTGTGCTTGGGTGTGTATAAAGTTTGATTGATGAACAGTAACATTAAAGTTACTGTGCATGTACTCTCAATTGTTGATTCCCATTCTCAGTGGATGAGTAGGTGTTAGAGTTAGGTAGAGATGAATTAATCTACTGCTTGCTAGTGAGATTAGGAGTTAATTTATCCTTAGTGGTTAGAGATTTCGTGGAGCCACCGCGAGTGATAGAGATTTCGTGGATCCTCTAGTGTGAGAGCGAGTGAATTTTAGATTTGTTAGTTCGTGGCTTCCTTACTTTGTGAGTGATTCCGTGGAACCACCTCGTGTGAGGGAGTGAATTAATTCCTTGGTGCCCGTGTGCGATAGCGGCCGACCTCGGAGCGGAGAACGAAGGTGACGAGGAGTTCCTCGCGTGATCGCCATCGACTTCGGATACGGAAAGACACATCTTTCCGTGGGTAATTGTTTCTTTCTCTTTTTCCTTTGTGTGCGCCTCAATATTTTCTCTTAGGATAATTAGACTCATTGTTGGATTTTCGCCCGAGTTTTGTCAGCAAACGCTACGTCGAAAACTCCAAACGGAAACGTATTTGGAGTTCACGATTTTGTTGTGCTACGACAAAGGGGAACAGAACGAAAGTTGCTAACTTCTTTCCCCGGATTTAAAATCGAACCATTGTTTAAGAAAATTCATTTTAAAATGAAGAAGTAATTTTGTGCTTTTCATAAAAATTCCAAGTTGCGTAATTTCTTAAGTGTTGCGCCCGCTCTAAATTTTGCAAAATTAATTTAAGAATCACATGCATTTAGGGTTCCTAGAAAAAAAAGCCGACAGACGCGTAAATCCTATGCGTCGTCCTGCATCACCGTTAGTGAGTAAACAAGAAATAAGAATCACATGACCCCAATAGAAGCTGAAATATTCATTTGCACACGACTAGTCTGATGAATAATGTCGTTAAAGCGGAAAAAGGAGGAAAATTGTTTGCCCATATATTCATTCACATTATTGGTTCTAATAATTTTGAGAGGTAAACCAAACAGTCTGGGAACTTTATTATAAAATTGAGAGAGCACTTTAAAGCGTTCCTTCAAAAGATACATCCAAGTACATCGGGATTCAGGAGAAATCATTAATTAAAGTTACAAAATACAGATTTTTTTTCAACCAATAGACTTGGTGGGACTAGGACCCAAATGTTTGAGTGAACATAACTCTTAGAAACTTAGCAGGGAAAGTGGTTCGGTGATGCTTGCCATATTAGCAAGCCTCACATTCTCAATGAAGTTTTCTAACTTCAAAGATGACATAAGCTGGTGGAGGAGACGTATTGGAGGATGATCAAGTCGATGATGCCGCTGGAGTAGAGAAGTGGAGAGGAAATAATAAACTTGATTTTGTGTTGAAGGATTAGGTTGGGGAAACTCAAGGTAACTTGGATGAAAGTTTCTTAAGATAAGTTGTTTACTATAGGTTTTACATTGTAGGTGGCACTTCACAAGCACAAATACAATTGAGGATTCTTAAAGCTGACCCTAAATAGTTGGGTTAAAGTTTCACAAATAAGCAGTCATGCATGTGGCTCCGTTGTGCTCTGATACAAATTATATTCTCGTTGTACGGACCGTCGTTTGGGATTGTGTATGAGGGCGATTGAGGGAGAAGTCCTGTAGGAGTTCGGCGTGACCCTTCTTGGACCCCCTTTAACCTATTTCATCGGAGGGGAGCACCGAAGGAAGCTAACGAAGGGGATCGTGTGGCGGAGCTGGCGCGCTGGCTAGGGAGGGCGGTAGGCGGTAAGGAGATAATGAGAGAAGGAGAGGGAGATGGTGAGAAGTAGAGTGAGAGATTTTAGGATAACACTTTTCATACCCCAAACAAAGTCCCCCCACCATTTTATAACCGGTTGTTGCTAAAATGAGTCCAAGAGTTCCAAATACTAAATAAAATACAAATACATAAAATAAATGATAACATGATTACGAGTTGGATTCCTTGTGCGACGTAGTGCGACGCTTGTTGTGCATGATCCCCCATCGTGGATCTGTAACGTCTCTACCCACGTCGACATCAAGCTTGTTCTAAAGCTTATCGTGTAGTTGTGAGGGAAAATTTACCAAGGGATCTGTTGATGGTACCCCTACGAACAACTTCAGTTGCGAGACATGGAACATGTCATGGATCCTAACATCGTCCATAATTGGAGACGGTAAGCCATCTCGCTGATGCGCTGTAAAATCTCAATCGGCCCGTAGAACTTGGGGCCCGACTTGTGTTTTGGGCTCTTTGTGACGGTCGGTTGGCAATAAAGGCGTCATTTAAGCCACACCCAATCCCCTGAAGTAAGAATAACTCGTTGTATCCTTGGTTGTAGGAGGCCTCCATGTGTTTCTGGGCCTAAAGAAGGTGCTCATGGGCTAAGTTGAGGATCTGATTGCGAGTTTGCAATTCACTGTCAGTGGTGGTCGATCAAACTGAGGTGTTGATGTATGCGAGTTGTCGTGGAGGTTCTTATCCATAGATGAGGTGTAAGAGAGTGGTTTGAAGGGTCTTATGATAGGACGTGTTGTAACAATATTCCACCCATAGAAGCCACCTTGCCCTGTCCTTTGGACAATCCCCTGTAATGCAATGGAGGTACATCTCGAGTGTTCAGTTGATCACCTCACTCTGTCCGTCCGACTGTGGATAGTATGTCGATGAGGGTGCATACTTGGTAACGCATAGTGCCAAGGTTGTCAGGATCGAGATCCTAGATGAGATCGTTTCGAGGTAGGATCGGATCTGATAGTAGGGTCGGATCGAGGATCGATTTACAAAATCTGGATCGCGATCCTGACAACCTTGCATAGTGCAAACATATTCTACCAAAATAGCGACGTAAAAATCTTGTCCCTGTCGGACACAATGCTCTCAGGAATACCGTGCAGACGGAACACCCAGTCGAGGTGCGTGCTACCCCATCGCCAGTAATAGGGCGGCAACTCATGGAGATGAATTGTGCGCCCTTGAAAAATCGATCCACCACCACAAAAATGATCGACCGACCCCTCGATGTAGGTAGCTCCTCGATGAAGTCCATAGATATATCATCCCATATCTGCGTGGGTACGGGAAGTGGTTGGAGATGCCCAGTCGGTAGTAGGCGGTCAACCTTGTTGTGCTGCCAGGCTGGGCAAAGGGCGATGAAATCTTGGAAGCCGCATTTGAGTCCCTTCCAAAGAACTTTACCTGAATTCACTGAAGGATCTTGTGAACTCTTTCATGAGTGGCGTTGTGGGTGCTCGTCAGAATATCTGAAATCAATAGAGAGGTAGCCGATAGGTAGAGCCGATCCTTGTATAAGATGAGGATGTCCAGTGCGGTCGAATACAAAGGTACCCACCCTAACTCAATGCGATGGAGAATCTCTAGGAGAACCGAGGTGTCCTGAATCTCCTGTCGATGGTGGTGTAGAACGGATGATGTCGGTTGGGAAATGGACAATAAAAGTCCCTCTTGGTGGTCGCGGCGGGAGAGGGCATCTTCAGCCTAATTCAAGGCGCACCCGCCTTTCACTCCACTCGAAAATCAAAACCCAGAAGTTTGTTATTCCAACATTGCTGAGAAGTCGTGGTGAGGCGTTGTTCTAAGAGATATTTGAGGCTAAAGTGGTCGGTACAAATTAGGAAGAAACGTCCCCACAAGTACGACCGCGAATGTTGGACGATCTTGGCTAATCCAATTGGCTCTTGTTCGTAATTCTTTAGTTTTTGTTGATGAAGCCCCGACGACTGAAATATGCAATCGGATGGCCCCCTACTGGACTACGATGCCACAACTATGCCCTGATGCACTGCATTCAATCTGGAACTCATGTGCAAGGTCTGGCAGGCGAAGTACCGGAGTTGACACCAAGGCCTGTTGTGGAGCGCAAAAAGCTGTCGGTACGACATCCCCTACGTGAAAGATTTCCTCTTCAACAAGGAAAGCAACGATGCTGCAGTCACGCTCTACCCTTGGATCAAACACCGATAGTAGCCCGCTATGCCAAGAAAACCATGGAGTTCCCGCTGGGTCTGAGGAAGCGGCCAATTTGCCACCCCTTTAATCTTGACAGGATCAACAAAGACACCCGTAATGTCGGTGATGTGGCCCAAGTTTGCAACACGGTCAGTCCCAAAAGAACACTTGGCCCGTTTCAAGAGAAGTCGGTGGGCACATACCAACTAAAATATTGTACGGAGATGGATTAGGTGGGCCTCCCAAGCAATGTTGTATACTAGGATATCGTCAGAAAAGCAAGCACACAACGATGCAGTAAGTCGTAGAATACCTCATTCATGAGAGCCTGGAAGGTGGACAGAGCGTTGGTGATCCCGAAGGGAATCACGAGAAACTTGAAGTGTCAACTACCATAATTGGAAACTTGTCTGTCACTATCCGTGCATTCAGCTCGTTGTAGTTCACATAGAAACTCCATGTATCATTTTTTAGGGACCAACAAAACAAGAGAATAAAAAGGGGAGACATTGTGGCAGATGATTCTCCATCACCAATAGGGTTACCGCGAAGGGGCGGCTCGAAGCAGAGGTTGCAGTGAGACTTGAACTCGTCCCATGAGAGATGAGGTTTCTCTCACTGTAGCTGAGAGAACCATAACTGTGCGGAACCCATGAGATGGAAGGAAGCAACACTAATCCAATCTTCCCACAATGTACACTGGTTGGCAAAGAACTGCTCGCAGCGAGTGATGCAAGTCAAGGGTTTTCTTGACCATCAAAAATCTGGAAGTCCATCTTCACAAAACGAAAGATTCCGCCTCCATCAGAACGAGGGGTAGGAAAATGATGCCCCACCTAGGAGGAACCTGAAGCTGCGCGCAAGGGCCGTGAGGGGCCGTCTGGACAAAGGGCCTCGATTAGAGCCCTATTGTTGGATGCCATCATATTATGAAAGGACTCCAATATCTGAGCCAAGGTAAGGGCGCCTAGGTTGTTGTTATCCAGTGGTACCGCCTGGGAGGAGGGAACATCTTGAGGGGGAGTAGGCAAGAGGCCCGTGCAGTATGCTAAAATGGGAACACCGATAGTGGAATCCCCAGAAGGATCGACTGAGTCACGCGAGGAGCATGCGCAACAAGTGGATCAGGAGCAGTGGCTGCACGCAGAATGCGAGGAATTGACATAGATGGAGTACTGGAGTGAGCCGGGCTTGTTGAGCGTGATCGTAGAGTTGAGGTGTCAACTGAGGCACTGTTGGCTGAGGCGTTGTCGTCAGGAGTCGTGCTCCGTAGGGGGGGGGGGAGCGGTGGAGGACAAAGTCTCTAATATCAAGTTGGTATGAGTCAGTCGTTTGGGATCACATATGAGGGTGATTGAGGGAGAAGTCCCGCAGGAGTTCGGAGTGACAATTTTTGGACCTCCTTATACCTATCTCGCCGGAGAGGGAGAGCATGGAAGAGAGCTAGCGACGGGGAGCATGTGGCGGAGCTACTGCATAGGCTTGGACGGGCGGTAAGGGGATAACGAGAGGAGAGATGGAGAGAGAGAGAAAGGTTTTATGATATTAGTTTTCATACCCCAAACGAAGCCCACCTCCACCTTATAACCGGTTGGGGCTAGAAAGAGTCCAAGAGTTCCAAATACAAATTAAAATATGGATTCATAAATAAAAGCTGACTACGAGCTTGATTCCTATCGTCAAAAAAATTAGCACACAATGACACAGTAAATCACGCAATATCTCGTTCATGAGAGCCTGAAAGGTGGTCATAGCGTTGGTGAGCCCGAAGGGCATCACGAGAAACTTGAAGTGTCCATGGTGGGTGCGGAAGTCGATTTTCTCCACATCCGATGGGACCATGCGCACCTGATGGTACTCCGAGAAAGGTCCAGTTTGAAGAATTACCTGGCGCAGTGCAACTCATCCAGCAACTCCTCAACTACCGGATTTGGAAACTTGTCTGTCACTGTTCGCACGTTCAGCTCGCGGTAGTCCACATAGAAACTCCATGTGTCATCTTTTTTGTGGTTCAACAAGGCCGGAAAAGAGAAGGGGGGGGGGACGTTGTGGCTGGGTTGCGCGAGGAGCAGGCGGATCAGGAGCGGCTGCACACGGAATGCGCGGAATTGGCACAGACGGTGTTCTGGAGTGAGCGGGGCTTGCAGTGCGTGATCGTGGCGGAGCTGCGGTGTGGGCTGAGGCACCGTCGGTAGGAGTCATGCTCAGTAGGGGGGGGGGGCAGGACGAAGGCTCTAATACCAAGTTGGTACGGGTCGTTGTTTGGGATCGCGTATGAGGGTGATCGAGGGAGAGTTCTGTAGGAGTTCGGTACCCTTTTTGGACCCCCTTATACCTATCTTGACTGAGAGGGAGAGTACAAAAGGGAGCTAGCGATGGGGAGCGTGCGGCGGAGATGCTGCGTATGCTAGGGTGGGCGGTAATGAGATAACGAGAGGAGGAGAGGTAGAGATAGAGAGAGAGAAAGAAGTTTTAGGATATTGCTTTTCATACCCTCAATGAAGCCACCTCCACCCTATAACCGGTCGGGGCTAAAAAGAGTTCAAGAGTTCTTGATACAAATTAAAATACATATACATAAAATAAAAGATAACATACTATGAGCTTGATTCCTTGCGCGACACAGTGCGGTGCTTGTACGTGATCCCTGATTTGAAGTGATGATGAAGATGGTTTGGCAGAATAGTGTCTCAAGCGATCATATGACTTATGCTTTCAAGATTATTATTAATTTGATCAGACTGTTGTAATTATTCTGATTGTACTCTCCATTATACCATTAGATTTATCAAGTTTTTCTCTCTTTCTCACTCTCTCTCTCTCTCTCTCTCTGAATACACATTCTACAGTATATGCTTAATACTAAGAAAGGGGAATACACGTATAAAATTGCTAGGACAGGATAATTAATCTTTAACTAAGACACATGATAATATTAGATGTATTAAGGAAGTACTGTAAGTCCATAATGAACATAATACTTAGGCTTTTTTTAAATTGATCGAAATAAGTTGATTAAAGCTTGCTTTGAGGAAGTTGAATACCCTAAAGACTTTAGATCCAGATGATCTGCTTCTTGATATTTAAAGTTACAAGTGATAATGCAATGGTATTAGAATGATTTGGATAATGTCATCCACTGCGTAATGAATTATATTGCAAGCAATCTCATGATGAAGAGTTAAAGAGAGCTACTTCACAAATCTGCTTGTAGTCCATAATGCTCAATCAACTGTAACAATACCTCAATTTACTTGAACCTGAGTGTATGGCTTTATTTGATCTGATCTTGAGCTATGCCATTGGTGATCATAGTTGGCTTAATCCAACCTCAATTTGAGCCAGGGAATCACTCATTCACTTCGGGTTTGATTGAAGCAAAGAATTAGTCCAATTTCAATGTTGTTGCATAATGCAGAAAGTTTTCAAGATTATCCACAAACAGTCGAGATGGTGTTGAGATCCTTATATTATTACCAGCTTCTCCAGTCTTATTGGCTGTGTCATGTTACAATTGCTGCCACCATGATGCCATTGTGGAATCTTCTATAAAATTGCCTTGACAAATTTTTATTTTTCATGGCAAAGTCTGATCCATATTCCTTAGATTATATTTTTTAAGTTCAAACTATATAAAATTATAAATGACAGTAATGATGTTGATGAACCAATTTTGCTGCCAACACATTTACATAAAATGATTGAAGGGACGATGAGCTTTAGCTGTCCTACACAAGCACAGATATGAAGGCGTAGATACTAGAGCAAGAGGAAACTTTTTTTTAGTGATTCAGAATATTCTTGCACATGTTAAGTCTTTTGCCTAATCTGCAAAGGCCTTTCAAGATGAAGGTCGATGCTTGTGCATGCAATATGAAGGAAGATCAGTGACATATCACCCAAAATATTTCAGAAGCAATAATTGTAGAAGGCCTAACAGAAGTACAAAGAATTGCATGGAAGTTGTGTCAAAGCCGACTTATAAGAAGAGCGATTCGTGTGTTTGCATCTAGAGCAAGTACCGACTCAAGGGAGAATGCATTATGTTAAAGTCAATCCAATATGGCCTATTTCAGATCATGAGGAAGATATGTGCCACTAGAGCTTCCTTCATTCATCTGAGAAGCAGGGGGAACTAGACCTTTGTCTGCATCTAGAACAGGCCTTATTGTTCCTCCAAAAGAGGGACCTATGATTTAGGGATTAGATTGTGGGTTGGATATTAGACATGATCACAAAGAAATTGCCAATGGCTGTGATTTTATTTCAGGACTATTGAGATCGAGGAGTTGACCATGATTCCATATGAGAAATCAGTTGAAAAATCAAACACCAGATGATTCAGATCGAGACCAGGGAAGCCACTGCCACCCAATTGCTCCTTGATTTGAACATTCAAACGCTAGATATGTTTTATATTTTTATTATATTGTTAATTTATTATTTTTAAAAAATTTGCCCCTCTTTTAAGTCTATTTAAATGCACTGTTTTAATGGAAAATCAATTTCATTAAATTTAGAAAACTTGGTCTTTTCTTGAATTCTCTAGTTCCTCCTCTTTGAAGTTCCTCATTTAAATTTTTTTGGAACTTCCCGACTCTTGTATTTTCTCTTCTTGGCCGCCTGCCATCATTGTAAGCACTGCTTGAAAATTTTCTGAGACTTTTTATAAACTCCGGTGAGATGCAAAAGGAGGCCCCGATTGTTGGAGTCAAAAATGTCACCAACTCTCCGCGCGCTATCCCTGGGTCAGGTGGTCGGCAAAGGAGAGAGAGGTTTGCAAGCGATTGGTTACTAGCCTTGCAGACGGTTTAAACGAGTAAAAAAGGACAGTGACAAGGAAATGTCGCTGACAGCGACGAACACCAGATTTTACCGCCGTGGCGAATGCCTTTCTTGCGATGAGCCTCTTGATTAATTGTAAAGGGATTAGAACTTTACAAGAGAGTACGAGCGAGTACAAGTGGGGAAGAAGAGAGAGGACTGAATGGACTTAGTGTCTGCACCAACAATTAGGTAGGTTCTGGGCTAAGTCCGCGTGTGTCATCCAAGCACCCCTGATCCCTATTTATACTTGAGGGTAGACTGCTCGGAAAATTCACGAACCGACGGGCTTTTAACGCCTCATTAACTACGGCATTACATGCGTAGCCGCCCGAGACACACGAAGAGTTGGGCGGCCGGGGTTAAGAGAAGAGACCGCATGAAACCGCGCGGTACCATCGAGGTTGATGTTGAAGAGACGAGCCCGCGTAGGCTTCAGGAGATGTGCCCGCCGCGACTTCTGGGTTGGATCAGCTGAGTTGCTCTGCGAGCGCCAAATGCACACTCCGGGGTCGCCTGAAGGGCTCCTGTGCCGAACACTGCCGTTCTAAAGCTACGGACCGGAGAACGTCCGCGGGCTTCCGAAATATTCGCCTGAAGACTTTGCGAACTTCGAGAATGGTCGCCTGGTAAGTTGTCCCCTCTTGTCTGATGCTCGCCTCAACCTACGTTAGTTGTAGGAGCAGCTCTAGGTGGAGCAAAAGATGCTACTTACGTCCCATCCAATGACCAGTAAACTACTTTGTGCTTCTCCCAGAGTGGTTGTTTAAGCTCTATATGAAATGAAAACAAGCATGTGTTGAGTGCAATGGACCTACGACAAATGCTAAAATGAAGATATGGATGAATGTACACACGCAATCCGATGAACATCTGATGACTTTAAACTCTAATGTGATGCCCATGAATGGTTCAATCATACAATAATTTTTGACGCGTAATTAATTACTGTATTTATTTTAAAATCTCATACAACTGTCGCAATTGATTTCAAATATTGCAATGTGAGTAACAAGCCGTGTTTACAGATTAATTAAGATTTCACTGAACGTAAATGCATGTAACCAAACAATACACAATTAAGAGAGCAACAAGTCAAACCAATAAGAGCCAAATAATTTCAATAACTACAAGTAGGCACCTGTTAATGTAAAGGAAATGAAACTAAGGTGCAAACTGAGTGATTAATGTTGGTTGTGGGGGAGATTCTGTGGCGATGGTGATTGTCCGGAAGGGAAGATGTTGCTGCGTAGGCACGTTCGGAGGGGAGAACGTGCTTTTATGGGGTGGTATTGGTTGGGATGGGGCTTGAAGGGGGGTCAGTTTGAGGTGGAGATGGCAGGTATAACTTGAGGCGTCTGTTGGTGGAGGTAGAAGAGGTTTGACAACTATTAGGGATCGGGAGAGGGCTGGAAGGGCCTGGGGAGGTCGGGGATGGAAGGATATTGTGGTTGGAGCCTTTGGAGAGGAATCAAATGACTTGGGGAAAGGACATCTGGTGGCCAGGGGCTCAAGCGGCGCTGGAGTCTGGGATGTTGGCAACATGAGTTTTGGTGGAGTGCGGGTGTGGCTGACGGTGTCGGGGAGGGCGGGGAAAGCTGTGGTGGGCTCGGTTTTGGGCGTTGGAGGCAGAGGAGGCTGCGGACCGAGGAGTTGGCATCCCTAAAGGCGGAAACCTACAACATCGCACCGCTAGAGGCTCTCGGCGTGGCACCGAGAGGGAAGACGAACAATGGCTCTCACGCAGGATGACAACTCTCGATGCCCATGAAAAAGCCCTAATATGGATATATAAAGGAGGGGGATATAGTTTAAGTCATAATCGCCCGATCAAATTACTTAACTGAACTCCCAAAATAGAACTTGGAAAAATAAAAGAGAAATCATCAAAAAATAGGAATATTCGTGCCGGTCGCAATCACACGCTCCAATTGTCCGTCCGACGTCCAAAGATGCCGATAATGACAAATCGTCCAATGCAGCGTAGTCGATCTCTATTACTAGGTGGCACTGGGATAAAGAGCGGTTTGTGGGTCTTCGGGCTTTGATGTTTCAGTGGCTTGTATGAAAGAATTATTTAATTGGACTAGTGATCTTTTAATTCACACTTAGGCAAGTTATGGAAGTTAGTTTATAGTCTAAAAGGTAGCGATTTTTATAATTTAATATGATTAATTATATTTATATCACTAGTCTATCGCCCTTCCAACGGTGAAGCCTCTTGGATTCTGGACAACTCTCCTGACTAATTGAGCTGACATTTAAATTTTTTGTGTTGGAATCAAAATGCATAAGCTTCACTTGGTTTATGTTTGCATATGGAGATTTTATTATCTTAACTAGTGTGTGTGAATTCTTTGGATGTATGTATTGATGTTCTTACGAAACTTATTTTCTCTGTTTTCTGTAACAATTGCAGCAAAGGATCGAAGAGTGGAACATCAGGGAGATGCTATGGATGCCAAGGAACTGGAATGAAAGTCACAACCCGGCAGATTGGACCAGGAATGATCCAACAGATGCAGCATCCTTGTTCTGAGTGCAGAGGATCAGGTTGCTTGTGGTTCCACTTTTGCTTTGTTGTGGCTTGGAGATCCCTGTGCTTACGAAATCTTTTTCTGTAGGCGAGGTTATCAGCGATAAAGACAGATGCCCGCTGTGTAAAGGGAGCAAAGTCACCCTGGAGAAGAAGTTATTGGATGTGAATGTTGAGAAGGGGATGCAGCATGGCCAGAAGATTGTGTTCCAAGGACAGGCTGATGAAGCTGTAAGCATGGCTTCCTCTCTCTCTTGTAGTTTTCAGCTGTCTTTGGTTTTTTACTGCTGTCAAACATAAAATTGTCTCCAAAGTTCTGCGAAGTATTAGACAAATTTATATAATGCTTTTCGCAGCCTGACACGGTGACAGGAGACGTCGTCTTCGTGCTGCAACTCAAAGAACATCCTAAATACAAGAGGAAGCATGACGACCTCTACGTGGAGCACACGCTCTTCCTAACCGAGGCCCTCTGCGGCTTCCAGTTTGCCTTGACGCATCTTGATGGCAGGCAACTTCTCATTAAATCAAATCCCGGCGAAGTTATCAAGCCCGGTAAGATCCCCCTCTCCGCCCTCAGCCCTAGAAACATCCCTAAATCACAAGGCCATTTTTACGCAAACATCTCCTCCAACCAGGTCAATCCAAAGCCATCAACGACGAGGGGATGCCTCACCACCAGAGGCCCTTCATGAAGGGCAGGCTGTACATCCATTTCAACGTTGAATTCCCCGATTCCGGAGTCCTTTCCCCCGACCACTGCAAGCAGCTGGCTGCAGTTCTTCCGATGAGACCGCGCACCCAAATGACGGATATGGAGCTCGACGAATGCGAGGAGACCACATTGCTCGACGTCAACATGGAAGAGGAGATGAGAAGGAAGCAGCAGCAGGAATCATACGAAGAGGAGGAGGATGCGGCTCCGCGGGTGCAGTGCGCCCAACAGTAAGCTCGGGCTTTTGAACTACTGTGTTGCCAATGTGTCAACTGCCGGCCGCATTGTATTCACATCTTTATTTTGTTACTTTGTGTCTTTTCATGATGATATTTAGTACGCCAGCACTGCCCTCTTTTCTTCAATTATTATGATAGCTTCTTGCAGTCCTGTCCAAAAAGACTGCCGGTTCCGGATCGGTCTTTTAAAAGACCGGTTTTTTGACCGACCGGTCCCGGCCGGTTCCACCCAAACCGGTTCCGGTCCGGGACCGGTTTTCCTCTGGACCGGTCCCAACCGTCCCGGACCGGTCTTTTTTACAGGTCTTTTAATAAATTGACTAAAAACGATCGGTCTTTTACTAAAATTACTAAAATAATCAGTCTTTTACCGGTCTTTTGACCGGTCCCAGTCCAGGGCCGGTCTTTGACGAAAAAAGAGAGACCCCTAGGGACACCTGGGACCGGTCCGGGACTGGACCGGTCTGGGACTGGACCGGTCCTAATTGGGACCGGTCCCTAGCCGGTCCTCACCGGTCCGGTCCCAACCGGACCGGTCCCAACCGTGTTAGTGCACTATCATAGCTCTTTAAATGGAGGTCACTGTCATGTGTGTTAATTAAATGGAGCGCATTTTTCTATCTGCAAATCAAAATTTCCTTTTTTTTAATTTGAGTTTGTTTATGATTTTTTTACTTTTTAAACTTCTTTAACCACATCGTTTTATTTCTTTTTAACATTTCGATTGTGAATCTCCCAGCTTCATCTAATCCGAGCTCGGTGACCCAAATTCGCTTCTTTCTTGCTGGCATGTCTTCGATATAGGAAAAAATTCTATTACCTGTGTTAGAGAAAAAAAAATCCTATCTTTCTTCGAGAAGCATTGTTTTTCAAACATTTTATGATTATTGACCGAAGCAAACTGCGACTGAAATGATTTTTTCACATCGTTTAAATTTGCGGGCAACATAATAAGTATCCAGGCTCATGAGATGCACTTAGGCAATATGTACTTATACAAAATCTGTTTTTTTTTAACCTCATAATTTAAATCCGGAAGCAACATTGCAAATCTCCATGCTTATGATAGGCTTTTCCACATCCTTTAAATTAGCAATAAACCCTAAATGTATAGTTGCATGAATGATTTCATGTTATTTTTTGTACCTTGGTTTGTGAATAACACAAATAACTGTGAATAATAAAATTGATGTTGCTTCAAGTGATTTGTTTCTCACTGATTATCGGAGTGGTAGGACGCCTTTACTAGCCACCACTGGCCCATTTTATGTTGGTTCCGCATTGACCGCTCGGATTTTCCCCGCCGAGAACGAACACTTGAGGTTATGATGTTATTATTGTGATATTCTGTTTATTAATAAATTTGTTGTTCCATTTCTCACGAAGTCATATAGATTTTGTAAATTAAAATGCGATGATTTAAATAAAATAAATTTTTTGAAAAGAAAGCTGAAGGGAATTGGCATGAAACATGAAGTACAGCTTGACTGTTTAAAATTTAGACACAACATTGTTTTCAATCGTTCTCATTAGAGCAGGGAAAAGGGTTATGTATGTCGAGGGCCTGAATCTAGTTCAATTATTTTACTTGTTGTTTGGATCTCATTTTCGCTGTTGGAGCGAGCGACTTTTTGAGATGAAGAGCGGAATGCGGGTGAATCTTGGGTAGGCGGAGAAGAACTTCTGTTTGCGGACATGCGGAGATCTGGATGTAAAGAGAAGGGAGTTTAACGGAGATTACTGATAAGGAGAAGAGAGGGAGAGTTGGAGTAGGCCATAGATTTTTCCTTAACAATACATAGCCTTTCTTACTGGAATATTTTGTGTCCGAGCCCGATTACATATCCGTGTTTGCGATATATAGGATGTGGACACGAGGAGCTACGTTTTTGATGTGATTTCAAACATCAAATTTGATGTTTTAGGTGTGAAAATATGATATTTTAGATTAAATGATATCTCATAGACTAAATTTTTTTGAACAAAAAAAACGCTGCTTGTCAAATTCCAATGTCATGGACATATATTATATTACTAATTGGAAGCCTTAATTGATTCTTAAAGCAGCTTAATTGCTAAACAAGCTGAACCGGGTCTAAACCACTCTGAACCGGACATAATTGACCCTAACACTAGTTTAAAAAAACCGGAATCTTCAAGGTTGAGATGTGCTCTATGACTTTATAAGAGGCAATATTGAGAGGTGGTTAATGAGGCTAGCTATCTTATCCTAATGGGTACCCCTACCCAGGAGGCCCCCATCTCGAAGGTGCCCTTCGATCCGGTGGACCATCCAACCATCTAACAATGGATTCTGTTCTTCTTTTTAGCTAATAAAATTTATTATACAAATTAGATCAATACCTCCAACCCTACTTGCTTTGTCCTAATCAGCTTTTACTGTATGATTAGACTGAATTATTGTGCTAGCTTTTTAATGCGACAGAAGTGGGTGACGAGGATGCGTCGCGGCGTTTGTGTGGTGACGGTGTGAAACTGGTGTGAAACTTTGACAATGAGAGATATAGGTGCTATACGGGACTTATTATATTGTCAGCCCGGTGCACAAAGCCTTCCTGCGTAGCTAGCGATGGTTCTGGGATGGTCTCACCCCAAGGGCAAAATGTAGACTAAGCCTCCGTTTGGTGTGTGTGTGTGTGTGTGTGGGGGGGGGGGGGGGGCTTATTTTCACCGGTCAAGCTAGCGGTTACGACCGCATGAATCGGACCGTATTTAAGGTCCGGCTCATGCGGTCGTAACCGCTTGACCGGTGAAAATAAGTCGCCCCAAACGGAACCTAAGTCTTACACTGCTGTTTTGCAAAAGCATGCTTCCCAGACTTGAACCCGTAACCTGAAGGTCACACAGCAACACCTTAGCCACTACATCAAGGCTATTTATGTTTAGATTCATTTTTGAAACCTAACCTATTTCTATTTAAATTGATAGATTCTGATTGCCCATATAAATTTACTTTAATCAAAAATAGAAAAAAAATCTAATAGAGAATCTAAGTTTCTGTTTAATGCGGTGTTTTTGCTTTGGAGAGTTTGGACAAAAACACTACCGTCATAAAATACATGTTTGGCATCACACCGATTATGATCGCAACCAGGCAAAATAAATACTAATTTTGAACATAAATGTGAATGACATTTTTTAAGTGCGGTCGACTGTTCACGAAGGATGGTTTATAATTATCGTGTTCACGACCCCACCGCTGTGCCAAACGAGCCCTAAATCTGCTTTTTATTTTAGTTGTTGGGCATATTAATTAAACCACCAATTGTGGCCACAATTAGAGCAACCAGCAAGGCAGCAACATCAATAAATTTTGTCGCCACTTTTTTGGATTTTATAATAATTATTTCATCACAACGCAGCCTATGTATACGTTATGCTAATTAATATTCTTTCTACATATATCAGATTGCCAAAGCACGTAAAAAGTATTGATTTAGGCTGCATTTAACGCGGTTTATCTCAATTTATTTGTTCCGGTGAGATTGGACAAAAATGTTATTGTCATGTCAAAATCTTATGCCTCAAACTAGTTTCTTTTTTTGATAACGGTAGTAACATTTGTCAAACCAAACATACAATGACGATTTTGTTCAATCACACCGGAACAAATAAGTTGCGATAAGCCGCGCCAAACGCAGCCGTAGCCTTTTGTAAGTATGTGAAACATTTATTGTGTAGAAAGAAATGTAAGAGGTGAAAAGATGGGGATGGATGAAGATCTCATCTCTTGTTGAACTGGAACGACTGTCACAGATTTGTCTATTTACAAGTTCTTGTGTGGTCTTAGTTTCTCTTTGCTATTCCACTCAACCTAGCTAAGTTAGGCTCCGTTTGGAAAGACTTATTTTCACCGATCAAGCGGTCACAACCGCATGAATCGGGTCTTAATTATGGTCTGATTCATGCGGTTGTGACCGCTTGACCGCTTAAAATAAGTCCTCCCAAACGGAGCCTTAGTCTCGTGCAAGATTTTAGTGGTGATGAAGAGAAGAGTAGAGAAACAACTCAAGAAAATGCTCATAAGTGAAAAGAATTCTTAAAGAATTATATTCCTTGTCGGAATCTTAGATCCTTGCAAATGAGAGGGTCTTGTCCTTTTATAAACAATACATTTTTTTCCCTCCAAAGTATTGAATGATCTAAAATATCTATATTTTAAATTATTCTATACTATACATCTCTTATATTTACAATAGTCATCAATCCTCCTTATTTTGGAATGTTTTACATTAGACTATTTTAGAATTTTCTCTCATCTCTTATATTTACAATAGTCATCAATCCTCCTTATTTTGGAATGTTTTACATTAGACTATCTTAGAATTTTCTCTCATCTTCATGCCTCTTTTTATGTATAAGGTTCTTCAAGACTTCATTTTTTTCTAGAATCATCCCGAGGCGTGACAACGCATTCTCCCCTCTTACATCACCTCAAGCCTGGTAAAAGCTCCTGAAAAGCCGTCCCCTTTAATTTCTCGGCCAACAAGATCAACAATGCGAAGAGCTCTCACGTGTGGAAATGATTAGCGAAAAATATATTGACGTAGAATGTTAGGAATGGCGCCTACCAACTCTCCCAAAATTCCGGAGTGTTAGGAAGGGCGCTACCAATTCCTTTATATTATTTTAGCAGGACCGGTCAAACTTTTCGCATGGCTCCTTCGCACTTAAACCGTGCCCGGAACTCCCCTGTACTCATGCCCGGAGCCAACCCGACTCCCTTGCATTAAACTGTACCATGGAGTTCCCCTGCACCCATGCCAGGAGCCAACCCGAGTGCGCCCGGGAGGCACCCCATCCAACACCTGGATGACGGGCCACACCCAACAGTAGAAATACTATGCGGTTGATCACATCAATATACTTAGAACTACAAGTTGAAAATGATTTGTAAATATGCACATTATTTCAAAATACTACATGGTTGACACACTATGCCTACATAATGATTTTTAATTTTTAATATTTTTTTTTTGTAATATGTGCATTACTTTATATACATTAAAATTCAATGTTAGAAGACAAAAAACATATCAGTAGATGGGATTTCAAGGCACTGCCAACTTAATTCATTAAGTTTTAATTTGTGTCAAAAAGTTCTTCCAACTTCTCCTATAGAGCCTTTTTAAGCCAAAAAGTCAATTTTTTATATTTGATTAAGCCTCCGTTTGGGGGGACTTATTTTCACCGGTCAAGCGGTTACAACCGCATGAATCCGACCTTGATTAAGGTCCGGTTCATGCGGTCGTAACCGCTTGACCGGTGAAAATAAGTCCTCTCAAACGGAGCCTAAATTACCCCTAGCCGCACCATGATTGGAAATAGTAGTTGCATGATGGAAGGAGAACCGACTGTGGAGACTGCTACTCAAAGGAGGACCGACAGAATAGATTTAGAGTGTCGTTAGTTAAAAGAACTGCAAAAGAAGACGAGCTGGAGGTGACACTGCTAGAAGGGGGCCACCAGAGAAGAATCGTCGGCAGGGTGCCATCAGATTAATTTGGTTGAAGATCAAAGGAGGATTCGGGAAGAGGAAGAATGTGGGAAGAAGAAGAAGGGATGTTGAAAGAACTCAAAAGATTAATTGAAAAGATGGGAAGTATTATTTAGACTGATATTGAAAGAATAAAAATGACACAAATTAAAACAATAGAGATCGACTAGTTTTACATTGCATTGAAACCACTTAAAATGAAATGATTTCTGTGTGGACATATTTCCACAATAGCCCCCTAAATAATGGAAAGTATAAGTATAGCCTCTTTTTTATAATGCTTCCCAATATAGCTCCTTTTTCGTAATTAAGATGTCTAACCAGAGTTTTATATAATTAGAGATAGAATTAATTAAATATGATTTAACAAGTTTCCAATATGGCCCTCTTTTGATAACCATTCTCATTCTAGCCCCTTTTTCGTTTAGTCCCACACCGTTTTGAGCCTTTATTTACTTGTTTGAGAGCCTATAAAAAAACATATTGCCTCATAGCAAACCACACAAACCAAGCTTGCATATCCGAGTGAAGTTTCAATGGAATACTTAAACGAGCGAGAGGGTTACCCATACAAGAATATTTATGAGTGTACATTTGGAGAATGTTTAGCATCTGTTGTTTATGTTGTTTTTTATATCCTTCCTCGTTTTCTAATCGTTACAGTCTCGTTTTGCAATCTTTTCATCAAATTAAGTGAAAAAGGGCTATATTGAGACTTTTTTTCCAAAAAGGGGCTATATTATACTTTATTTTTATTAGGAGGCTATACTGGAAATACCCTAAATCCGGCATAAGGTAATGAAATTTCTTAATTACGAAAAAGAGGCTATATTGGGAAACATTATAAAAAAGGGACTATACTTATACTTTCCATTATTTAGGGGGCTATTGTGAAAATTTGTCCTTTCTGTGTTGGGTAATAAAAGCATTTAAGTGCTTTTTATTTACTGCGTGCATTAAAAATGACTCACTATTTAGTATTACTGACTGACGTCTCTGCCGTGAATTATTTGTCTACACTGTTTCAAACCTTTTACCACGGTTCTCATTATAGAATGTAGAGAGTACGGCCTGCTGGTCGTCTGCTTGAGAGTGCGCCCACAACTACTGCCTCCGTTAAATGGAATTTCAACGAGTAAATATATATTATACCGAGCAGCTAGCATATATAATTACATATGTAACATGTGCAAAATTTAAATTATGAGATTGGCACGTGCACTGGAGGCAGGTGAAAAATTTATGATACCCTTGTGCTTAAGTATTGAAAAAATTTTAGGTACACCTGATGCACCATCGTCTACGTGCAAATGAAATTTTTTATACTTAAATCGTATTTTTCCGTAACAAAAAATTGATTTTAATAGAAACAAATATTAATTATGATGTTTTTACAATCAATTTAAGTATTTATTTGCTCAAATTCTATACAGTTCTGAAAAAATTTCAGTTGTATTTTTTGGTTTTGACTGAAAAAGCTCCAGTTTTCTAATTGGAATTTTTCAGTCAAAACAAAAAAATACAACTGAAATTTTTTCAGAATTGTATAGAATTTGAGCAAATAAGTACTTAAATTGATTGTAAAAATGTCATAATTAATATTCCGTAATTTGTTTTTGTTACAATCAATTTTTTGTTACGGAAAAATACGATTTAAGTATAAAAAATTTCATTTGCACGTAGAGTATGGTGCATCAGGTGTACCTAAAAATTGCTCGAGCCAGAGTATTTAGCTTTGCAAGAAGAGGGGTGATTCATGTGTGATTTCAGGTGCCCCATGATATTTTGATTGGACCAAATTTATTTTATATCATAAATAAAAGTAAAAAAAAGATACAAACAACAACTTACACATTATTTCAATTGTGTACGATGATTTTTCACTCATAGAATTCATCTATTATATAATATTTGTAAATTTTCTCTGTTATTTTTCACTCAATGTATAAAGTCATATAATTTGCAAGAAATTCATGCTTCATCTTATTGCGAAGTCTCATTTTAATAAAATTCATAGCAGAAAATGACATTTCTATAATTGTTATTGATACCAAAAGATTCAAAATATGTCGAATCAATTTATCATAGATATTTTTTTGCTATCCACGGATTAGTAAAGAAAATTTTTAAAAAAACTCTGGTCATCCTGTTCGCCTTCCTCGCCACATGGAGAGAGTCATCCTAACAAACCCTAGCAATTTAAATTTTCCTCACCACATGGAGAGAGTAATCTCACGTAGCCTTGGGACTACGAGGCTTCATTAGGTCACATTCTCATAGACATGTAAGAAAATATGTAAAAGTAAATCCTTCATTTTCAAGGTGTGTACGTATTATGTTGTTGCTGTGAGCGGTAGTAATTAGATCGAGTATTAGGCTTACTTAATTCTCATAGATCTGTTTGTTCTTAATTATATATATTTTCGATCAAATAGCACACTGAAATGGCCACTTGAAGACAAGATGCTTCACGGTTAAACATGTTATGATCAAAGCCACAAAATGAACGACCGACACCCATCATTTTCATTACTTTGTTAGAGGGGCCAACAAAGATGGAGATGCAGTTGGACGCTATTTATTTCGCATGATATGCGAGTACTCCAAGTTTGTACTAGACTCCTTAACATTTGAAGTAATCCTTTTCTAAAGTTTAGGCCACCCATTATGTTCATTTATTTTACCTGTTATTTTTAGGTTGTATAAATATACATAACTTGTTGGGAATGACCTTCATTTTATAGGAATTGGGTGTGCACGTAGCCACCCCCACATGATCTCCACCCAAAAAGAGTGGGATCATGAGTTTGACCGCACACACGATCATCACGTCCGATCCTCCTAAACGCCAATCCCATTACGCACACCAAGGGAACCGCCACCGGCGCCGCCTCGCCGGCTGCAGGCCGCCGTCCCGCCCCGGCCGCTGGCTTGTGGCCAAGGAGGCCGCCGCCGCCTTGCAGGCCGCCCCTCCTTGGTCGCCGCCTTGCGGCCAAGGGGCGGCCAAGCCGGCCGCCCCTTCCTTGGCCGCCGCCTTGCGGCCAAGGGGAGGCCAAGCCAGCCACCCCTCCTAGGCCGCGCCGCCTTGCGGCAAAGGGGAGGCCAAGCCGGCCTCCCCTTCCTCGGCCGCCGCCTTGCGGCCAAGCCGGCCGCCCCTCCTTGACCGCCGCCTTTCGGCCAAGGGGCGGCCAAGCGGCCGCCCCTTCCTCGGCCAACGCCTTGCGGCCGAGGGAAGGCCAAGCCGGCCGCTCCTTCCTCGGCCGCCGCCTTGCGGCCGAGGGGCGGCCAAGCCGCCTTGCGGCCAAGGGGCGACTGCCGGCCGCCCCTTCCCTAACCGCTCGGAAGGCAAGTCTTCATGTGATGTACCAACGGAGAGTTGCCTCGACATCCCAGACCCCTCTCCCGGAAGAAAAGATCACCTTCTCGTCATAGGACATGCCAGAGCATGAGGATCCATTCTGCGACGCCCTGGTCATCCAGGCCGCCATCGAAGGCTTTACCGTCTCCCAAATCTTGGTTGACAACGGAAGCTCTGTCAATGTTGTTTTCAAGAAAGCATTTGACGGGATGAAGGTAGAGCCAAGGAGGGTGATGGCCTCAGACGGACCCCTGTTAGGATTTTTTGGGGAGAGGAAGGAAGTCGAAGGTGGAGTCGGACTCCAGGTGAAGTTAGGGGGGACCTCAAGAAACTGCAGGTTCGTCATTGTTGACGCCCCAAGCAGTTACAACGCCATCTTCGGGAGGCCCCTCATCAGTTCTTTCCGTTGTGTGTCGTCTTCCCTTCACCAGTGCCTCAAGTTCAACTCAGAAGGGATCCAGGTCATGATCAAGGGAGACTCCGGGATGACGAGGCAGTGTTACATCACGGCTGTCAACACCATCTCTTGGTTGGCCAAGGCGAAGGAGATGGAGAAGATCATAGAGAGCCTGAGCAGGATGAAGGTGTTTAGTGGGATGGAGTCGGAGGATGACCATCATGCCCAGACCCCCTGAAGAAGCCTCGCCTCGGCGGAGTCATGCATCTTTTTTTTATGTTATAATGATTCCAGCCCCCGACCGGTAGAGTCGGGGGGGGGGGGGGGGGTCATGTAACCTAACTCTTTTTCCCCGTTGGAGGATGTTGAATTCTAGTAGTGTTCAGGTAACATGCCCAGTTCTTTTAGCTCTGAGATGATTCCGCTGTCAGGCTCTCACTAGTTGGCAGGGCAAGTTGATCTCTCGTAGAGGCTAAGTTCTTTAGCTTCGAGATGATTCCGCTATCAGGCTCTCACTAGCTTGCAGAGCAGGTTGATCTCTCGTGGAAGATAAGTTCTTTTAGCTTCGAGATGATTCCGCTGCCAGGCTCCCACTAGCTGGCAGGGCAGGTTGATCTCTCGTTGAAGCTAAGTTCTTTTAGCTCCGAGATGATTCCGCTACCAGGCTCCCACTAGCTGGCAGGGCAGGTTGATCTCTCGTGGAGGCTAATTCCTTTTAGCTCCGAGATGATTCCGCTGACCAGGCTCCCACTTGCTTGCAGGGCAGGTTGATCTCTCGTGGAAGCTAAGTTATTTTAGATCCGAGATGATTCGCTGCCAGGCTCCCACTAGCTGGCAGGGCAGGTTGATCTCTCGTGGAAGCTAAGTTCTTTTAGCTCCGAGATGATTCCGCTGCCAGACTCCCACTAGCTGGCAGGGCAGGTTGATCTCTCGTGAAAGCTAAGTTCTTTTAGCTCCGAGATGATTCCGCTGCCATGCTTCCACTAGCTGGCAGGGCAGGTTGATCTCTTGTGGAAGCTAAGTTCTTTTAGCTCCGAGATGATTCCGTTTCCAGACTCCCACTAGCTGGCAGGGCAGGTTGATCTCTCGTGGAGGCTAAGCCCTTTTAGCTCCGAGATGATTCCGCTGATCAGGCTCCCACTAGCTAGCAGGGCAGGTTGATCTCTCATGGAGGTTAAGTCCTTTTAGCTTCGAGATGATTCCGCTGACCAGACTCCCACTAGCTGGCAGGGCAGGTTGATCTCTCGTGGAAGCTAAGTTCTTTTAGCTCCGAGATGATTCCGCTGTCAGGCTCCCACTAGCTGGCAGGGCAGGTTTATCTCTCGTGGAAGCAAAGTTCTTTTAGCTCCGAGATGATTCCGCTGTCAGGCTCCCACTAGCTGGCAGGGCAGGTTGATCTCTCGTGGAAGCTAAGTTCTTTTAGCTCCGAGATGATTTCGCTGTCAGGCTCCCACTAGCTGGCAGGGCAGGTTGATCTCTCCTGGAGGCTAAGCCCTTTTAGCTCCAAGATGATTCCACTGACCAGGCTCCCACTAGCTGGGAGAGCAGGTTGATCTCTCGTGGAGGCTAAGCCCTTTTAACTTCGAGATGATTTCGCTGACCAGGCTCCCACTAGCTGGCAGGGGAGGTTGATCTATCGTGGAAGCTAAGTACTTTTAGCTCAGAGACGGTCCCGCTATCAGGCTCTCACTAGCTGACAGGGCCGGTGGTACCTCTCGTGGATGCCCCTATTGTCTTTGCTCCGAGACAGTCTTCTTTCACCCTGAGATGGTCTCGTCACCCGGGATCTCATTAGCTGACATGAAAGGTCGACCCCTCGGGGAGGCCATGTGTTTTTCACCCTGAGGTGGTCTCATCACCCAGGCTCCCATTAGCTGGCTTGACAGGTTGACCCCTCAGGGTGACCAAGTGTTTCTTACCCCGAGATCGTCTCATCACCCAGGCTCCCATTAGCTGGCTTGAAAGGTTGACCCCTCGGGGTGGCCAAGTGTATTTCACCCCGAGGTGGTCTCATCACCCTGACTCCCATTAGCTGGCTTGACAGGTTGACCCCTCAGGGTGGCCAAGTGTTTCTTACCACGAAGCCGTCTCGTCACCCAGACTCCCATTAGCTGTCATGACAGGTTGACCCCTCGGGAGGCTAAGTGTCTTCACCTCGAGGTTGTCTCGTCACCCAGGCTCCCATTAGCTGGCATGATAGGTTGACCCCTCGAGAGGCTAAGTGTTTTCACCCCGAGGCTTTCTCGTCACCCAGGCTCTCATTAGATGACGTGACAGGTTGACCCCTCAGAGAGACCTTATAATCTTTCAAACCGCGAGAAGAGTCCACTCAGCGAATACGTTGGGTTGGATGTTTCTTTCCGAGCTTGTACCAACCTCGAAAAGAGCGGGGATTGTGTACAACACCGTATTCGCAGAGTAGGGCCCTCCCGGCAAGCGCATGACCAACTATAAGTTTTTAGGCTTTTGAGAGATTTTGCACTCTTAGTGTCCAATTTTGGCCTAACTCTTGTAATATACTAGTAGGGGGAGTAAAAATCTACCTCCCCATTTGACCCCTTTTTGAGAGCGGGTGCGTCGAGTTGGCCGACACCCGCCCCCAGCTCGATAGGTGCGAGGCAGGAGCGGTAGGATCGGCTGGAGGCCAGGATCCCGCCCCCAGCACCTTAGCCCGGGGTATGGCGAGACTGTCCAGGAAGTCAGCTCGCGGGGATGAGAGCAGCCTGCGGCCAGGCTCTCGCACCGCGCGGTCAGCTCGCGGGGGTGAGAGCGGCCTGCGGCCAGGCTCTCGCCCCGCGCGGTTAGTTCGCGAGACGAGACCGGCCGGAGGCCAGGGTCTCGCCCGTGCGGTGAGATCGTGGGGAAAGACCGGCCGACTGTCAGGGTCTCGCCCGCACGGGTAGCTCGCGGGGCGAGACCGGCCGACGGCCATGGTCTCGCCCGCGCGGTGAGCTCGCGGGGCGAGATTGGCCGGCGGCTAGGGTCTCGCCCGCACAGTGAGCTCGTAGGGCGAGACCGGCCGGCGGCCAGGGTCTCGCCCGCGCGGTGAGCTCGCGGGCGAGACCGGCCGGCGGCCAGGGTCTCGCCCGCGCGGTTATCCCACTCGTCTCGGGTGCCCGGGGAGGTGGGGGTATGGCTTGGCCTCATCCCGCCCTTGGACCTCTTTGAGCCGTGCTTTTACTGTTTTGCTCTCGGGTGGGGGGAGATTAATTCTTTACCCCCTGGTGTGGAGGTTTACTATTGGCTTGAGGCTTATTTGCCCTAGGGGTATTTTGGTCATTTTTAACCCCAGGACTTGGAAAATCTATAAATAGACCCTTGAGGGTGCCTTGGAGAGCATTGCTTCTTAGCCACTTAAATCCCCTTGGCTTTCTTCCTCTAAGGCACCTAGCTCAAGCATTGGCTAGGGAGGGGGAGACCTCAAAGGTCTTCCAGGTGCGAGGTGGGACCTCCACGCTATAGCCGAGGGTCTGTTCCTAGTTTCCCAGGTCTTAGGTCCGTGACGTTCCTCCGAGCGTAGTAGGTGTGAGGTCACCCCTCTTTTGGGACCCCGAACTCCACGAGAGGTCAATTTTGGCTTCAACAACACTGTAACAAGAGCTTCTCTTCTACGAACGAAGAAATGTTGAACAGACAGTTCGCCAACTCGCGAGGCTCTAAAAATCCAAGTACTGGAGAGAACTTCTGCTCCTTTCCCTTTTTACGACGGCAACGGCGAGGCAAAGCATTCCACAGCTCCGGCAAGCCCCAAGAATTTCTGATGTAACCAAACAAAGTATTTCCGTGGAGGCGGTCCACCCGAATCCCAAAATCAAGGCAACTTTTGTTGTTGTAAATCTCCACCCGCTCGCTACCATTAGAGTGACGTCGCACCAATCCTGGAAGCAATCCAAAGAAAGTTTCCCATCATGCTCGCGAAAGAAGACAACCAACCCCATAAGACGTACCACTCCAAAGGGAGTAAACTGGGAAATCGGCACACCGCAGAACTTCAGAATCTCGACAACTTCATTGCACAGAGGGAACCAAAATCCCGATCTCAAAGTAGTCTCGCAGATCGTCAACCAACCACAAGGAGGATTTTGGACCCTCTCCTTAACACGCGGTATCCTCACTTCAAGATCGGCAGAGAGGCCGAACCTCCTCCAAATTGCAACTTGATCCTCGGTAAGAGAGGAGCGGAGACGCATCAGCCTTGCAGTACGCTTCGAGCCCTGTCAAAGAAATTAAAAATTAATTTAGACTAAAAAGTCTGAGCAAAAAACATCCACCCTCGTCATGAACAAAAAGGCGCATCACCCGATAGAAACAATAATATCTGCAACGCGCCCAAGCACATACACTTGCCCCGACACGTACGGAAGGTCCCCGCACAAGCATCACGCACGATCACGATCATTTACACAAGCCCGCGCGCGGCCTGGACCGCGCGCGGCCTGGACTGCGCGCGGCCTGGACCGCGCGCGGCCTGGACCGCGCGCGGCCTGGACCGCGCGCGGCCTGGACCGCGCGCGGCCTGGACCGCGCGTGGCCAGGCACGTGCCCACACGCGCGATCTGGCGCACACCCGCGCGCTAGGTCAAGCACCCGCGCCCGCACGCGTGCTCACGCACACACGCACTCACGCGTGCACCCGCACGCGTAGTCTGGTACGTGCTTACACCCACGACCAGTCGCACACACTCCAATGCGGGCGCACTCGCCCGCGCCGTTGCTGGTACGCCCGCGCGTTTCCTTGCACATATCCGCGCACGAGCCCGCGCACATTGTCGCGGCTGCGGGAGCAACAACTCCCTCCCCCAGGCACGGTCATCACCTCTCCTATACCATAATAAATGCTAATTTTTGCAGGACGCAACCGCTCGCCGGCGCAAGTCCATCACTGTTCGCCACCATCGGCGCAAGTCCATCACTGTTCGCCACCATCGCCGTCATAAAATAAACAGAGAAAGATCCTTGTTTTTCTTCGTCCAGAGCGGTCTCGTGCAATAAGGATCTGGGGTGTAATTGTTGAGGATGACCCCCATTTTATAAGAATTGGGTGTGCACATAGTCACACCCCATGATCTCAACCCAAAAGGAGTAGGATCATGAGTTTGACCGCACATACGATCACCACGCCCGATCCTTACACACGTCGATCCCATTACGCACACCAAGGGAACCGCCGCCGCCGCCGCCTCGCCGGCCGCCGCCCTGCCCCGGCCGCTGCCCCTTCCTCGACCATAGCCTTGCGGCCAAGGGGCGGCCAAGCCGGCTGCCCCTCCTAGGCCGCCGCCTAGGCCGGCCGCCCCTTCCTTGGCAGCCGCCTTGCGACCAAGGGGCGGCCAAGCGGGCCGCCCCTCCTTGGCCGCCGCCTTGCGACCAAGGGACGTCCAAGCCGGCCGCCCCTTCCTCGGCCGCCTTGCAGCCAAGGGGCAGCCAAGCCGGCCGCCCCTCCTTGGCCGCCGTCTTGCGGCAAAGGGGCGGCCAAGCCGGCCGCCCCTTCCTCGGCCTCCGCCTTGCGGCCGAGGGGAGGCAAAGACGACCGCCCCTCCTCGACTGCCGACGACCTCTCCCGCCCGTGACGAGGGAGGCATCACGATCGCCGGCCACCTGTAGCTAGTCGCCCCCACTGTCCGATCATCTCAGATCGTCGCAAACCGTTCGATTCACGCGTAACCACCAACTAATCACTAGGTTAGTGGGAGAAATTTAATTAATATTTTATTATTTATTTATGACAGGCTCCAAATAACGGGATACACACATTTAAACTATAGTAAAAACATTTATGAAGGTGGTTGCGGTGTGCGGATAGCCGCATAACCACCATAATCACCTCCCGGAACCTATAAAAAGAGCCTCATACCTCCTCATTTCTCATCTTTCTCTTCTGATTCTTCTTATTCCTGAGGTCGAAGCTCTGCCAATTTCCTCCTACGAGGCACCTCCGAGCCACACCCGATCCGCGCTCGAGCCACAATCGAGCCACAAGCGGGTCAAGTCAAAACCACCTGACGAAGTCAAATCGTTCAAGTTCCAAGCTGCTCCTGCAACTGCAAGATCAAGTTCCCCGCCTCCCATCTAGAATCGGCAAGCCGCTATCCGAAGACCACCAGCGCGAAATGCAATTTGTAACAACTCCCGGCGCGACGGCCTCTCGTCCGCTGTGTGTCAAGTGTGCTCTCACCCCATTATTGTAACGAGAGGTGGTCTGTCACCCTCAACTTCACAAACTAGCTGTAACCGTCAGGAAATAATGGATTTTGACCGGCACAGATCCAGTCACGTGATTTTTTACCTAGTTGAGGGGTTTTTACACGTTAAAACTGCTTGTGTACAATCAGCCTACTCTTTTGACAGTGAGCGCGCTCGACCGTCCCGAGAGCTAAGACGGTCCAAATATTCCGGCCCGACCGAAGCGTCGAGTTTGTCGGCATCATAACTAATCAAATATTTTTCATGCCTACCATATATGTTATGCAAAATAGATGGAAATGAACTTTTAACTCAATCATCATATGCACGAATCTCGATGCGATAGATAGTACGGATACAAGAAGTGCTCCCCATTTTAAGGACCTGTAAGTCATGATAAAATAATTGGTCCACATGAATCTTCATGAATTATGGACGGCTGACCTTCGTCCCTTGTGAGAAGGGATTTGTTTTAGAGTGATTGGGACACCCTACAACAGCTGGATTTGAGCTTTGTTAGGTAGAGCTCCCATAATTGATTATTAACCAGGCACAAGAGAACAATGAACCACAGCCCACCTTCATGCCCAAAATAAATACGTGGTCCGCACAAAAAGGTAGAGTTTGATGCCTAAAAGGACATTTTCTACGGGCCAATCGAAACCGCGGACTTCCTCCAGCCACATTTTAATTATTCAAAGTTTGTAAACGGAGAGATGATCTGTCATCCTTTGAGGATCTCAACTCTTGTGACAACAAAGAAACTAGTGGATTTCGGCCTGGCACTGATCCGTCCTGCCACGTGGTTTTTCGTCATTTCCGGATTTTCTACGCTAAAACATCTCGTTTGTCATTATTGTTGGATCTCTTTTGATTGTTTGTGGGCTCGGTTTACTACCTAGAGAAAACCGAGTGACCCGCAACATTATTATTATTATTATTATTATTATTATTGTTGTTGTAACTTTGATTAAGCAGGAAGGTTGTTTAATTTTAATTAGGAGGCAACAATATATCTATATATTTATATATAGTTGTTGGGAGGGGGGCAGGGGATGTTAATGCATGTCCTCTTTACTTCATTTAGGGCATCCTTTATTGCATAGAAGAGCATGGGTGATATGCCACGTGGTGTATGATGAGGCGGCCTTCAATGAAATGTCTTAGATTCATAAGTAGAGATAATTAATAATTTTAATTTGTGATAACTTTTTTTGTAGTTTTATTTTTATATGTTGTATCAAGAAAAATTATTTAGTGAGTGTGGGTGTGGTATTCATGGTTATTAATCTATGAAGAGAAAATGTGTTGGAGAGGTGGAGTAGAATTGGTTGTCTTTCCACTTAATCAAAA
Organism: Platanthera zijinensis; assembly: GCA_039513925.1. Classification (NCBI taxonomy): domain Eukaryota; kingdom Viridiplantae; phylum Streptophyta; class Magnoliopsida; order Asparagales; family Orchidaceae; genus Platanthera; species Platanthera zijinensis. The sequence continues at coordinate 126,329,521 of CM077097.1, read as the reverse complement.
TATTAAGATATTTCACTACAAGAAAATTGAGTTTTAATGTCAAAAAATTAGTGATGAAATATATTTCTATCACTAAAAGAATGTTTTTAGTGACGACCTTGTGATGAAATTAATCTGGTCACTAAATGTCTTTAGTGATCAAAATATAACGTTTATGGATGATAATTTTCGTCACTAAAAATCAATTTTCTTATAGTGTTTAAATAACTTTATTACGAAATATTGTTTGAGTTTCTAATGCACGTTTTTTTTTTCATATTAATTAGAGTTTGATATGCTCAAGTTTGTAGAAGTATATATCTACCATGACATGCATGCACAAGTTCTTCCATAATTTCAACTTCAAGGCTATCTACCATGACATAAACAAGTTCCAGCTGCATGTGTTCTCTCTACTCGCACCAAACTGAAGAGTTTTTAGGTACGGCCCCGTTTGAAGTGAGATAGCTCGGATGCGTCCTAAAGTAATATATTATTGTGTGTGGTCCTTGGGTTAGCCAAGTAGCCGCATCTCGGTGGCCCTGTTCAATACAGGTTCCGTCACGACCATCGAACAATCGAGCATCACTCTCATTATTAGATTGAGCACCTCTTATAACAATGTGCCTCATTCTCCAGAGCATGCATTATGTAGTAGAAATCACAACTTTGATTACTAAAGAAAGGTACCATCATTTGAAGAATTCAATAAAGAAAGTTGTTTCATCATTAGAACTTTTTTTCTTTCAAAATAGAGTTGATAATAAATTCATTGTCATCTTATAACATTAGGAATTTAATTTGAACAATTGATGAAGCAGTGAAGCCCACACAAAAGCTGTTTGTCATCAACTTATGATAGCTGCAGAGATGTATGAAGAAACTGAGCCCTGCAATAAAATTAGAGGAAGAAACTTAAGTAATGATTCCTACGTAAGATATTGTGTTAATTACAGATGAATTAAATTGATGAGTCATACCATGAAATTATGGGAACAAGTAATAGAAAGATGAGTAAGACGGGAGACTTAACATCTCGAAAAATCAGTTTGGATTCATGCCAGGGCGGTCGACCAAGGAAGCTATACATATCTTGAGGAGACTCATTGACAACTACCGAGAAAGGAAACAAGATTTGCATATGTTGTTCATCGATCTTGAGAAGGCTATGATAGAGTTCCAAGAGAGATCTTATGGAGAGTCTTAGAAAAGAAAGGTGTAAATGTATCATACATTGACAAAATCAAATATATGTATACAAATTCAGTGACAAAGGTGAGGACATCTAGAGGATTAACACAATAATTCACTATCACTGTTCGCTTACATCAAGGTTCAGCTTTAAGCAATATCTCTTTACTCTTATCTTAGATGAGCTCACCGACATATCCAACAAGCCATACCTTGGTGGTTATTGTTTGCGGATGATATTGTTTTGGTCGATGGGACGCGCGATGGTGTAAACGCAAAATTTGAATCTTGGCGAGACACTTTAGAAAAGAAGGGTCTTAGGTTGAGCAGGGAAAGACAAAGTATATTGAACTTAAATTTAGCAGTGCAAGAGTACGGATGACTTCGTTATTAAGTTGGGTAATCAAAATATTATATATCTTAAACATAAGAAAATTGTATTATATATTTTCAATAAGCAAAAAAGATACAAACAACCATATACATGTTACTTCAACTGTGCACGACGATTTTTTCGCCTCCTAGAATTCATCTATGATACAATCATTATCAATTTTCTCTGCTATTTCTCGTTCAATATATAAAGTCATGTAATTTGCAAGAAACTTATTGCGGCGAATTCAGCCCTCCCGGTAAATCGGACTAAACTTGGCCACCTTAGCCCGTGGAGCGATCGAGCGCACACACAATCATAGAATGAACAGAAGCACACAAGACGATTTTAACGTGGGAAAATCTCTTAAATGGGTAAAAAGCCACGTGACCGGAACGGTGCCAGTCAAACTTCACTATTGCCACCTGTTTACAGAGTGTTTGGAGAACAGAAAGCGACAGACTGCTCCTCGTTACAACTTTGAGAGAAGAGATTGTACAGTGTCCAGTGGGCGACAGACAACCTCACTCAAAGCTTGTTTGATTCCTACGTTCGAATGGAGATGAGCGTTCTCGGACGTTGCTTGGTGAGCAGACTTCGTGGCACTGCACCTTCTTCCTAAGAATATTGTGGACTTAGACAAATTTTCTAACAGTCTGGCTGGTGACGGTACGCATGCCAATGTATGTTGTTTATTGCTTCGAACAAGGCGATGTGGTTGGAGGCGGAGACGCGCAAAGGTGGAGACGCGCAAGAACGGAGATGCGGAGGTGCGAAGGTGAAGGTGCGGAGGTGCGACCATGTTGCGTCGCGGAACCGGGCGCGCTCACCCGCGCGTTCTCCTGCTCAGGCGCTTGCATGCATGCGAGGCGGTGCACTTGCATCTACGCGCATACTTGAGCGTGCACGCACACCTGGGCGCGCACGCACCTGGGCTCGCGCAATAATGTGTGCGCACCTCGGCGTGCACGGTAATGCACGCGCACCTGGGATCTCGCCCTCGTGCGCACTACCGGTCATACGGGGTGGCGTGTGCGCACCTGCGTGCGTGTGGGTGTGCATGAGTGTACTTGGGCGTGCGCTTTCAGACTACGACGTTCGTGCGCGAGGGGATCTTTTGAGTTCCCCGACTGTAACTTTCTTAACCCTTGCTTTTTGACTACGAGCGTTCGTGTAACTTTCTTAATCCTCTTCTTACTCAACAGTATAAGAAGAGAATGAGAAAGAAAAGAAGAGTTGTAGAAGAATCTTCAAGAATGAGTCCTCTCTCAGCAATCTGAGGACTATATGATACTAAGTATTTGAATCCTCTGTTGATGATGAATCCTTGATTGAGGAAGTTATAAGGATTATAAGCTTTTGATACAAAGTTCTTCTCTAATTATTCTTTTAGAAACTATAGTTGTAGCAACAGAGAAGAAAGAAGAAGGAAGAAGAAAGACTGTCGACTGTGTGTATGTTGTGTAATTCTATATTTCTGTTGTTGTCTGTTTCTTCTTCTGTCGTAGGAGTATTTCATTATTCAATAGATTTGTATTTTCCTCTTTATAGAAATTTTATTCAGAAGGAATGATATTATATTTTTCCAAATCTGCTTCAATAGATCTCGACAAATTCTTCAAATTTCTTCTTTATAAACTCTTTTGAATTTAGTGGAGAAATCCTTTATTATATTCTTCTTTTCAATAGTTCTAAAGATTTGAAATAATTCCATAGATTCTTCTTGGTAATAAGCCGGAACATATTCTCTATTATTTTAATTTAAAGCGTTACTCGATGCTACGTCGAGTTCATGTAGAAGTTACGTCGATATCTTCCTTCAAAATAAAGTCTAGTCGACTTGACTCTGTAATGATGATGCGTCGATAACATATCAATGCATGCGTCGTGTTCTGGCTTAAAGTAGCACCGACTTTACTTTTGAAGATGCACTGACTTCTAGTCGAAGTGGTGTCGATATCCAGTCGATGTTGTGTCAACTTCTAGTCGACACATGTTGACTTAACTTGATTTTCTTCCTTATTTTAGTGTGTCTTTCTCATGCCGTTGACTTTACTTTTGAGTTCCTGAGTAGCACTTTATGTGTGGATGTTTATGTTACTGTCTTGAAAACTCCAACTTATGTTTAAATGTGCTAACTATTCTGAAAATACATAAAGTCGAAAACTTTTCTTTAAGTACTCTCTACTTTCTACACTCCGAGACGTACACGTTATTTGTCACAAATATAGGAGAAGATTGTTAATGTATATTTGGACCATTAACGGGTTCGGAGATTTAACGGGTCGATTTGGATACACGGATATCCGATACCCGTAGTTACTCCTAGGATTTGCCTATTTATACCCACCTAGGGGCAACAGATAGGAGATTCCACCTTGATCACCATCTGGATGCTTCGAGATTGTTAGTTTTGCTCGAAGCATCCGAATGGTGATCAAAGTGGAATCTCCTATCCGTTGTCCATAGGTGGGTATAAATAGGCAAACACTATGAGTAATTACGGGTATTAGATATCCGTATATCCGAATCGACCCGTTAAGTCTCCGAACTGATTAATTGTCCAAATATACATTAACATTTTCTCGTTTGGAGACAGAGCTAGGGGCTTCGAAGGCTGAGGACCTGAGGTAGAGCGTCTTTCCTCCGAGGATCGAGTGACAGAGCTGAAGGCCGCCGAGCTTGCTGAGTACATGAACTCCTTGGACTATATGTGTAATATCCTGACTTTTATTGGGCCATTAGAACCCTAGGGGCATAATAAAAGTGACCGGAACCTCTACATGTGGCCCATAACGCGGTAGGAGATGACCCTAGACAGGGATATAAAGCTAGAGAACTCCAAATTGAGTTCTGTCAGTTCCTGTGACCTCGTATAGTTAATACAAGCGTTGGAACTCGTTGAGTCACAATCTGAAGTCTAACAACGAATATGAGCATTTTGACCGTTTTAGTGCGCCGCGACGTGCAATTTGGATTTTTTGCCAAACGAACTCTGATTCGACCCCGATCAGTGACTTTGAACTCGTATGGTCAATACGAAGTCAACAGAGTTCGCCCCGATCAGTTTCGACGATAAGTGGTCAATCTATGGTCAAATTGAGCATAGTCGTGCACCGAAAAGCGCGCGCACACCAATTATGGCACGATACCCTAACTTTGACCCGACTCCCGATGACTTGGATCTACTTTGACTTTGACCAGCATGGGGGACCCACTCTAGGGTTGACTTTGGTCAAACCCCATAAAAATCCATTTTTGGAATTTTCCTCAAAGGAGATGTACACCTCCTCTTCATGGCTGGTTAGGGCTTTACCTTCCTCACCCTCGGGCCACCAATTCAGTAAGCAAAGAAAAAGGAAAAGGGCCAAGGAGAAAGCCCACTACCCCTCCTCTCTTTTCTTCTTAAGATCCAAGGCCCAAGCCCATCAAGCCCTTTCCCCTTCCCCTTGATGCTTGACACATGGCTGTACTAGGGTTACCCTGATGGTGTCACATGTCCCTTCAATTAGAAGGAAGAAGAGAGCATATTTCTCCTATATGGGAATAATCCCACATCGGGTATGACTCAAAGCCACCCATTCCCCAGCCTATAAAAGAGTCCTTACCCATACTCTACTCCTCACTCGCTCATTCAAGCTTCACCCACCCTCGTCGGAACCCTAGTTCGTCGGAAAACCCAAACCCGAGCCTCTGCTCCTCCATCACCTTCATGGACAGCCGACCCAGCACTTCCCGATCCCCCCAACTCCAGGTAGAAATTCTCCCCTCTTTCCTTATCCCTGAACGTAATGCATGTGCCTCCCGGCGGCCAGAGCATCGCCGACTCCACCCGAGCCCTTCTCCAAGTCGGGTGATGGCCGATGGTAGTGAACTCTGCCCAGTGTCGTTGGTGGCGCTAGGAGGGTGTTACATCACCGGGGAAGTCTACCCCCGATGGAGGATGGTCGTGGTGCCGCCAGATTTCGCTGCTTCGGCGGCACCCAAAAGGAAATTATTTTTGCTCTGTTTTTTGTTGAAATTCTGTGGCGACGGCCGGCGGCGCCAGGTCGCCGGACTACCGCCTAAGAGAAGCCCGACCCCCAACGCGCCGGCCGGGGGTGGTATTATGGCCAGTGAGCCACTAGATAAGCGGGCGGCGCGACATCACTGAGAGCAGAGCAAGCCGCGTCACCACTCTCGGGTTGGAGAAATTTGGCGGTGGCCGATAGCGTTGGGCCGCCAGACCACAACCTAGGAGTTCGCCGCACCGCCGGCATGTCGATCGGGGGAGACGCTGGCGTTAGGCGGTTGCTGGCCGACGGTGGCAGAGCTCAACTTTGCTCTGACCGCCGACGACGAGCAGCAGTCGTTCGATCTTTAATTAGAAGATCGAACGACCACGATCTCATTAAATTACGTGTCATTCCCTCGTTTTCAGAACCCCACAACGGATCCGAGCCCGATTTACTGCGGGGACAGAAAAAAGAAACGCGTTATGCGGCTCGATCTCAGTCGCAAATTTTATTTGATATGGCTATATGCAGACCAAAAAAGTGAACAAAAATTTGAGAAATTTTCTGAAAAAAATCTAGGCTCTTAGGAGAAAAATTTTGAACATGAAAATTGTTCCCCTTGATGAGGGCAATCTCCTCAAAAAATTTAGAATTTTTATAAAATGATTTGATATCTCAAAAGCCTAAATAAGAATTTTTTGATCAATTTAGAGACCCAAAATTGCTCGGAAAATTTTGAAAAAACTACTAGGCTCGTTTTAGACTCTCTTAAAGATTGTGTTAAAATTTGGAAACCTTGAGATAAAAATTGAAGATTTTCCTATTTCTTGGAGCCAAGGGTCGCGCTCGGAAATTGATGCGCTCAAAATTCTTCGAAAATAAAAATCGAAGCATGCGACCACTTTCTAAATTGAATACTAAGTTAAATTGATTAATCAACGAGAGTTATCGATGCAAGATTTCAAGCTCTGAGCGTTTTGAGTTTTTGCAAAATCAACGAGCGCCTCGTTTTTGAAATAACTCTCAGGTATTTGAGTGGACTCAGAAGATGAAAATACGAGTTTCGAGTAGAATAATGCCCAACCTTGTTGCGGGCGAAGAATTTTCCTCATGTGTCGGAAATGATCTTCGAGATTGAAATTCGAGGAATAATGTGCTCTCTAACGAGATTCTAAGATTCGATCTGACGCGAGCAAATGAATTGCTGTTTATTCTCAGATGAATAATAAAAGTATAACTCATAATAAGTCTCCTGATCCGATTAAGTCGTGAATGAAAGGCGTAACTGAATTATTATCAGATCTTAATAATGGGTGAAACTCAAATAAGCTTCTTAAAAACTGAATTAGAACTAAACATACCCCATGTGAATGAAGATGGAACTGAACTTTTCTCCTGAGAACGGAGATGGAACTGAAGTTGCCTCATATAAACGGAGATGGAACTTAACTTGTCTCCTATGAACAGAGAAGGAACTAAAGCTTCCTGAATGGAGTGATTGGACTGCTAACAATTTTTTTATGATTTATTTCAGTCTTGCACCAGTACAATTTTTTTTCAGTTCAGTACTTTATTTTAAGTACTCCAGTCTCGTACTAGTCTTGTTTATTTTCTTTTAGTTTAGTTCATTTTCTTTTAAGCACTCCTTCCAGTCCCGTACTAGTCCTGCTTATTTACTTTTAGTTCATTTCTTTTAAGTAATATTTCAGTCTTATACTCGTACAGTTTCTTTCAGTACTTACTTTCAGTTCAGTACTACTCCAGTTTCGTACATGTCATATTTCATTTCAGCATTTCAATTATGTAGCCTATATTCTCAGCAACTTTTATTACCGTACTTTTATTCCTGCAATTTACTATTTTAAGCACGGGTCTTGTTCTGACGAGCAGTTATTTGTTAGGTTGAGTTTTAGTTGAGGATAACGAGAGGTTAGATATTCCTTCAGAATTAGCCCCAAATAAAGTACTCTGACGCTCCTTGTCGAAAGTCAAGCTGAATGTCATTTGCCCAAATTATTCGAAGCATAGTAGGGCAGGTCGCCACAGACCCGGTGCATGCCGGCATAATTGATTAAAACTGATTTCTTGTAAATTCCTTACGGGAAATCGTGGAGGATCAGTCACTTCAGCAAACCGTTCATACCGGTACGAGAAGTTCGACGACTCAAAGTGACAAGGAGATAGGTACCACGGGTGACCGACCGTTATATCTTTACTCGTTTGGTTTCCTTCGCTAATCGGCCAAAATGCAGAATCGTCGGATATTGCTCACATCCAAGAGTACACGGGATTGTACGTTGGGACCTGCGTAGTGCGGTACGATCACCCCAGAAGTGACAGGACTGGCCACTGTCACCGACGACCTTATCAGTGAGGCCCTAATACGCCCGAAATAGGTATACGTAAATTACGCAAGTGCACGTGTCGAATCAAGTAATAAAATGAGAGTAGAAATCGTTCTCATGAGAAAGTGACTAATCTAACGCTTGCAAATACTAACTCAGTCTTTTCTCTAAATCCAAGCAAATATAATTAATTAGGGATTTTGTAAAATTGATTTAATAATACTACTAAAATAAAATAATGCTATTCTACGAAAATAACTTTTAATCAATATGGAGAAATAGACTTGTATTCCGATTTCCTATGTTTATTGCGATGAATGATTTAGAATAAAGGCTTATGAAAATATTTGTTCGGTTTATCTTGTAATAATTTTAGGGTAGAAGATCCGTACCTCTCGATATCGGAAATCCCTAGTCTCTATTTCCCCTTAGGTGAAACAAGTACTGTATAAAGATCAAAAATCAATGTTGCTAGCATGAAAGTGACATTTCGTTCTCCCTTCGCTTGCTATGTTAAATTTATGATGCACTTACGTCTTTCCTCTCTCGAATCTTGAAACGCAGTAAAATACAGAAACTTAGTTTAAGAAAACCTACGTTACTCCTCTCTTGAATCTCGCAACGTAGGAAGAAAATCTTCACCAAAATAATAACGTCTCTCCTCTCTCGAATCTTGAAGCGTAATAATTAATGAAGAACCAAAATTTCATAAGAAATCATAAACTAACAAAGATAAACCAACAAACATTCATATGCCTTTTAAAATAAATTCATCATCACAACATACATAGTACTTTCATCATACAAAACTAAGGTAAATTTGTTCATGTTTGAGATAAAATAACACACAATTGAAAATATCTTATAAGACATGATTACAATAAAAATATGTAGGAATTCTTCGCCGAACTTCTTCTTCTTTCTCATCTAGCCGTTTCCTCCTCCAAATTGATGATGAATCCGAATTCCGGCCTCCTCTCAAATTTGGCCCAAAAAAAAGCTTTTCCTCTTCAGGGCCGAAATCCTCTATTTAAGCGTCTTCATCTTGGTTCAAAAACTAGATATCCAAAAGATCTTCTTTCTTTTAATTAAATTATCATCTTTAATGGAGGAATATTTGGAATAGAATATGATTACTTTCCTTGTATTAATACACCATTTTTTAAGATGATAGATTATATTTTTATTTCATGCCAAAACGAACCAAGGCTCCAAAAATTTGAATTTGTAAATGTCGCCAAAATTTGAATTTTGAATTTTCGGATTTCTGCATGTTACAACAACTCTACAACAACTTTTCAGGAATTAACATTGTTTTGTCTCTACTTTGAATTATCCAATGCTTATGCAATAAAAACATAAGAAAATGATAATATTAATCACTTTAAACCAAATATAAATTTAATCTCATTTTATTTGATTTAAAAGCATTTTTCATAATTAAAGCGATCATAGAGTTCATGAAAATGGACTAAAATAACTTCTTTTTAAGAAGTTATAACACCTTCATACTTAAATCTTTGCTAGTCTCTAACAAAGATAATTTATACCAATAACTTGGATGAAGAAATAACAACACCTTTTAAATTTGCATGATCCTTTGTTTCTTGACATAAATTAATTAAAACTTACTCCAGAAATTCATTTCACTTAACAGATAAGCTTACAAATCAATAAGAGCTCAAACATTCACAAATCCATTAGTTCGATAAAAGATAAAGCTCAATTAAGAATTCTATTGTGTGTGCTTTTCTTTTAAAATATTTTACTCCCATGTAATTTTTCTCATTGAACCTCTGCAATTATTGGAAAGGATAAGAATAAGCTAAGTTATTGATTTAGCCTCCATAAGAGCTAGTAGTTTAATTGAAAATATGATAGACTTGGGCTTGGTTATGAATTATGGATAAACGTTGATAGTGAAATGGTATTCCCTAGTTAGTAATCTTAATAATTCACTATATTATGGGGTCTATCAATATTTTTTTAATATATTCTATTCATAGTAGGGATCATTCCAAGTATAAGTGCACATACCTAGGGCTTATTTCACTATGATGTTTCTTTTTTCAATTTGTTTTAATATCATAGTTGTGATCATTCCAAGTACATTTACACATACATAGGTCGCATATCACTATGACACATACACATTTTTTTCTCTCACATTTTTTTTCATCATAGTTGGGATCGTTCCAAGTATGTATACATATACCTAGACCACATATCACTATGAAATTCAACCATTTTTATATAAAAAAATTAGACACCCATAAATGGTTAACTTAATAAGACAACTAGTAGGAATATAGAGAAATGGAATAATATGTATGAAAAGGTTCAAGCTCAAATATTTTAGTGGATGAAATAACTAACTAGACTCGTGTCTATGCTTACGTCTTTAACTCAGTTCTTGCTTACCCTCCCCATTTTTTTTGGAGATTAAAAGAATTTTGCATTTGAAGTAAACAAAAATTTTGTGTATGAAATAAGTGCTTAAGTGAGCTTCATCCAAAAAAATCTTACTAACTTCAAATTCATTTATTAAACTCTTAAAATTATTTAGCCATACCAATTAATTATCATTGAATAACTGGAATAGCTTATTGATTAATTAGAGAAAAATTGAGATCATTCAATTTGTGTTCAAATAAATTATTCTTCACCCAAGTGATAGGGGCTATTCCACCTCCACAATTTAGGACTTTGCTAGTCCCTAGCAAAAATGATTTATTTTAAGCATGAAAATAATTTTAATTTTTCTTTGAAAAATTTATCGTTTAATTAGAAAGAAGAATAATATTGAAAATAAATACTCCCCTCCAAATGAAACTCTTAATTCCTCGTTTGAGCCTCCTTTTTCTTTCATGACCATCGCCCACAATTTACTTATTCACCATAATAACCTGCATTATTTTTAGATCCACTTGCAAAATAGCATTAATAAACCAGAAGTATAGTTGTGCAAACTTCCATAATTTCTCGAGGGTTATCACATTTTGACATATCAATATACATGATATAAATATATAAGGACGTGATGATGAACAAGAGTTAAAAATTCTAACATTTTAACATAACATATTATTCTTGGCCGCCATACAAACACGATATTAGCTCATAATATCCATTAAAGCCACTACCAGGATGATCCCCAAAATAATAAAACAAAATACTATTTTTTTAACATTTTCATAGCATAATAGGAATATAACAAAAAATTTTGATCTCATACAATATACGTCAGCATGGTTTAATTAAAACAAAGCAGATTATTTCACATACACATATATAGAGAAAGACAAAAATGCGCAGCAGATCACCAGATATTTTGATTAATCAAATGTCATGTTATAATAGTTTAAGTAAGAGCAAGCAAGAATAACCATTTCACTAATCACAATACGTAACATAGCACCAGATAATAATATCTAGATGAGCAAGTCAACACAAAAGGTCCATCATATATCAAAATCTAGATAACCATACCAACCCAACAAAGTCTACCAGATACAGAAACAAAAGTGTGATACGAGAATTACTAAAGAAACTTAACAAACTAAACTAAACTGGTAGTAATACTAGGAAAAGCAAACTAAAATAGCCGGCATGAGCTCTCCTTCATTCTTCATCAGTATCTTCCTCTTCTTCTTCAGCAGCCTTGACCACCTGAACTGGATCCACTCTTGACCAATCAACATTCAGTAGGTACCCCTTGTCATCGAACTGGCTCTAGAGATGATATGGTGGAGTCTGAACAACTGGTGCCTTGAGTGCACTCATAATCTCCATCTGGTTTTTATGCATCTGCTCAAGTCTGGACTCCACATATAAATGTTGGCACATCTGATAACTTTCAAGTACTCGATATTTTCCATAATCTGATCCATGTCAACACCATCTGCAAGCAGGATATCAATATACTCAAGCTCGGTAGTCTACGATGGTTCTCCCTTTTCTTCCTTTATCGGGTTACCTTTGGGTACCTTGATATTAGATGAGATTACCATCTCTATGATAGGGTGTCCTATCTTGGTAACCATATCCCCTTCCACTGAAATCACTCCAGCAAACCGGCATAGCTCCGTGATCAACGTAGGAAACCATAGTTGTCTAACTCTCTCTTCCTTTGCTTTCACCTTTATGTTCTCAGGAATAATTCTCCCAACATTAATTGTAATTCCGTTAATGATGTTATAGATCAAGGACAACTTGTCTAGGGACACATGATTGGAGTGCTTCGTCGGCATAATACTCGCATTGATAAAGAGAACCCAGACTTTTGCTTCGCGCGTGAGGCAATTTGCTTTCAACACCCACTTAGTTGGATTCGACCAATTTGGACCAGGGGTTGCACACAGAAGGGTGGCCATATCTACATGAGTAACCCTATCTTGGATCGAACTGAACTCATCGGGATCGTGGTTCTCCAAATAACAATAGTCGTTAATCGCTCCCGCCGAAAAATTGATCTTCTTCCCTCGTACAAGTACTTTATCACCATCTACAAATTTTGCATTTGCATAAAACTCAAATACACATGGCAAAACAGCTTTGATTCTCGGGTGGCAGAAAGAGTTCCAATTTAGAGTTTTGATTTGATTAAAATAGTTCAAGCTTCACCCACTTTTTACAATCTTAAAACCCCTCTCATAAATCAATGAGATTGTTTTCAGAAATTGGAATCGCATAAGAGCATCCTCACCGGTGAATTTTTCAACCTTGATCGTGGCTTCCTTCCCCTTACCCTTGACCGAATCTTCTTCTTTGGAGCCATACCGTAGGTTTAGGAACAACAAAACATGTAGAAATACTACCCCTCAAAACCCTTAACTCAAACTAAGAATGGAAAAAAAATATTTACCTTAGGGTTCTACTATTAGCAAAGAGTGGGGTTTACCTCACTTGATTTTTTTTCTCTCGCACTTGATTTCCCGGAGGCTCGGGGTTGGGGAGTGAAGATGATGAATAGGCACGCGCTGATCCTCCCCTCTTTACTTCCCGAAGGAGTCACTGGCGGACACCGCCAAACTCGCCGCTCGGGATCTCGCCCGATGTCGCCAATCGCCGTCCACCAACGCTCGCGGTGGCACCTTCGGTCTTCGTCGGGCTTCTTCCTGCTTTGCACAGTGCCGGGATCACGGTGGAGTTTTCGCTGCTCGCTGCCCTCTGCCGCTCATGATCTGGGTTCGCCCTAGTGCGGTAATTAGGAGGAAGACGGGATTTTAGCAGGGGTAAGAGCCGGCACTTCAGTTATAGGTTTACATTTAACTAATGCTGAACCAGCCAGATATGGGGGCTGCATACCGGTTCAGCTGGACCATCAATAACTGGAATTAATTAAGTGTGGACAGAACCAAACTTGTTGTGACAAGTTGTTTTTGCACTAGGGGTGGTTGTTGTAACAAAATTCTTGTTGTCCGAGATCCACTTTAAGTCTAAAATCGACCCAGGTGACATGATAAATTATTGTTAACCCTTTTATTTATATATATATATATATATATATATATATATATATATATATATATATATATATATATATTGATTTTATGGTTTAATTTTATTAATTTAAAATTAACAATAACTTTACTATAATTATAATTAGTACTTGAATTAAAACTTTAAAAATCTCAAAATTAACTAAAAATGTAAACTCAAGATTGGGTTGCCTCCCAAAAAGCGCCTAATTTTTAGTCCCGGCAGGACTTTGTCATTGGTCCTTATTAATTTAGCGTGATGGAGGACACTACTCGTTCGTTGTCGTCTCCCCTATATGGTTTAACTCTTTGTCCATTTACTTTGAACTTTGTACCGTCTTTCTCATTCTGAATTGTTACCGCGCCATATGGGTGTACTTATTTAACCTTAAATGGCCCCGACCATCGAGATTTAAGTTTTCCTGGAAATAATTTTAACTAAGAGTTAAATAAGAGAACTAATTGTCCAGGTTCAAATTGTTTTTCGCTCAAGCGTCAGTCGTGCCATTTCTTTGTCCGTTCTTTATAAATACGTGAATTCTCATATGCGTTCATCCTTATTTCTTTTAGTTCATTGAGTTGCAATAGTCGTCTCTTGCTTGCATCTTGGAAGTCATAATTTATTTTCTTGATAGCCCAATACGCTCGATGTTCTAACTCTAACGGTAAACGACATGTTTTTCCATACACTAGTCTATATGGAGTGAGGCCGATTGGTGTTTTATAGGCCGTTCGATATGCCCATAATGCGTCATTTAACTTTTGTGACCAATCTTTATGATTGATACTTACCGTTTTCTCTAAGATTTTCTTAATTTCTCGGTTGGACACCTCCGCTAATCCATTTGTTTGGGGGTGATATGCTAGTGCAACCTTATGTGTTACCCCATATTTTCTCAATAGTGCGACAAATTGGGCATTGCAAAAATGACTTCCCCCATCACTAATAATCGCCATCGGGGTTTCGAACCGATTAAATAAGAAGTTTTTCAAAAAATTTAAGACTACTTTGGCATCGTTCTTTGGTGTAGCAATTGCTTCCACTCATTTAGATACATAATCTACTGCCAAAAAAATATATATGTTACCATTTGAACATACAAATGGTCCCATAAAGTCTATGCCTCAAACGTCAAATAGTTCTACTTCTAAAATTGTGTTCATGGGCATGTCATCAGTTTTTCTTAAATTGTCGCTCCTTTGACACTGATCACACTGTTTGACAAATTCCCTAGAGTCACGAAATAAGTTGGGCCAAAAGAATCCGGCCTCTAAGACTTTCATCACTGTTCGATCTCCCATAAAATGCCCTCCATATGGGGAATTATGACACTTTTCTAGCATGAATTTCATCTCTTCCTCAGGAACACACCGTATCACAACGCCGTCAGCGCCCACCTTAAATAGATAAGGGTCATCTCATAGATATGAACGAACTTGATGCATAAATCTCTTTTTTTGTTGATAAGTTAAATCGGGAGGCATAATATTGATGGCTATGTAATTCACATAATTAGCGTACCATGACACTGTACTTTCAGATATAGAAAATAACCACTCATCAGGAAATCTCTCATCAATTTCAGAAAGAAGGGATGACTGGGGAAACTCAATCCTAGATAGATGATCTGCTATAGGATTATCCACACCTTTTCTATCCTTGATCTCTACATCGAACTCTTGCAAGAGAAGCACCCATCGAATCAATCGCGGTTTTGCATCCTTCTTCTCCATAAGATAACATATCGCAGCATGGTCAGTGTACACTATAACTTTCGTGCACAAGAGATATGATCTGAATTTATTGAAAGCAAAAAACTACCGCTAATAATTCTTTTTCAGTAGTGGTGTAGTTGACTTGAGCCTCAATCAATGTTTTACTAGCGTAGGCTATGGTATGGAATACCTTCCCCCACACCTGTCCCAATACAACTCCTACCGTATAATCACTAGCATCACACATTAGCACAAAAGGTTCTTCCCACTCAGAAGTCACCAGTACAATTGGCGTAGTAGTTAATCGACTTTTCAGCTCGTCAAACGCCTTCAAACACACGTCATCAAAATGAAATTTTACATCCTTTCCTGATAGGCCACTCAACGGTTTTGCAATTTTCGCAAAATCTTAATAAATCTTCTATAAAATCCTGCATGACCTAGGAAGCCCGCATTAACTTCACGTTCTTAGGTGGGGGTAACTTCTCAATTACATCAATTTTTACTTTATCGACTCTTAACCCGTTCTTAGAAACGTGATGTCCAAGCACTAATCCTTCGCGCACCATGAAATGAAATTTTTCCCAGTTTAGTACCAGGTTCATTTTCACACAACGTATGAGTACCTTGTCTAAATAATCTAAACAAGCTTCGTATGATTTACCAAAGATGGAGAAATCATCCTTAAAAATGTCCATCCCGTCATCCATAATATCAGAGAAAATAGTGATCATACAACGTTGGAAGGTAGCGGGTGCGTTACACAACCCGAAAGGCATTCTCCTAAATGCGAAAGTTCTATACGGACAAGTGAACGTGGTCTTTTCTTGATCTTCGGGGTCGACATTGATTTGGTTATAGCCTGAGTACCCATCCAGAAAGAAGAAAAAATTATTTCCTGCCAATTTATCTAAGACTTGATCAATGAATGGTAAGGGAAAATGATCTTTTCTCGTGGCCTTATTCAGTTTCCTGTAATCCATACGAATACGCCATCCCGTGATCGTTCTAGTGGCTACCATCTCATTCTTCTCATTTTTTACCACAGTCATTCCTCCCTTTTTTGGTACACATTGAACAGGTGAAACCCATGGACTATCCGAGATGGGTTAGATAATTTCCGCGTCTAGCCATTTAATAATATCTTTCTTGACTACCTCTATCATGGGCGGGCTTAGACGACGTTGAGGTTCTATAGATTCCTTAAAAGTGTCTTCTAAAAGAATTTTATGCATACATAATGAAGGGCTTATCCCTCGAATTTCCGCTATGGTCCAACCTATAGCCAATTTTTATTGTTTTAGTAGTTCAATTAATCTTTGTTGTTGTTCAGCATGCAGTTTTGAATTAATAATAACTGGAAGTGTGTTATTTTCTCCTAAGTAGACATACATGAGATGTTCAGGAAGGGGTTTTAATTCTAGCGTTGGTGGGTCAACAATTGAGGGTCTGATCGCCAAGGATTTCTCCGGCATTTCAAAAGGCTCCGGTTTACGAGACCAAACAGTTGGCCTCTTGAATAATTGTAGGCACTCATGACTCACATCTTCATCATCAGACAAATCCTCACCAGTCAATACCCGGGTTAACACGTCATCTTGATTTTCAGATTTATTATTCAAGTTATAATCACATATAGATATATTGTTAACCACTTCCATGTTATCTTCCTCTCGATGTGGAAATTTTATAGCTTTTAGTACGTTGAATGTGATATGTTTGTCATTTACTCTTATCGTCAGCTCTCCCTTTTGCACATCAATTAAAATTCTCTCGGTCGCCAAAAATGGTCTACCTACAATAATGGGCACCTCCCTATCCTCTTCCATATCTAAAACCACAAAATCCACTGGAAAAATGAATTTGTCTACTTTGACCAACATGTCTTCTACCTTTGGAAATGTTAGCGTTCTATCGGCTAGTTGTAAGGTTATAGATGTTTTTGAGATTTTTCCCAACCCCAACTTTTTATAAATTGATAGAGGCATTTAGTTTATACTTGTTTCTAGATTGCATAAAGCCTTGCCCTAAAATTGATATCCTATGGAGCACGGTATAGTAAAACTTCCCGGATCTTTTAGTTTGGGTGGAAGTCTCTTCTGAAGTATGGCACTGCACTCTTGAGTAAGTGATACTGTTTCATTTACTCTAAATTTTCTTTTTTTAGAAAGGATATTTTTCATAAATTTAACGTAACTAGGCATCTGTTCTAGAGCTTCAACAAAAGGAATATTTATCTGTAATTTCTTAAAGATTTCAACGAATTTCTGAAATTGTTGGTCCAGTTTACTTTTCTTTAGTCTTTGAGGAAATGGTGGAGGTGGGTAGATTATTGAGTTCTCTTTTTTCTTTATCATTTCAGCACTAGGTTCTGTCTTTTTCTCTCCTAATACTTCTACTTCATATTCTTTGTAATTACTAGTTTGTTTTATATTTTTATCAAGTTTGATAGGAATAATATTCACCACGTCTTCTTCAACATTATTCTTCTTGGCTAGTTCATTTATAGGCCCACTTACTAACTCCTCCCCACTCTGCAATTTGACTGCTTTGCAATGTTGGTTATCTCCCTTTGGATTTGGGTGGTGTCAGTTGGAAGTGTTCTCTGTGGTCTAAGGCTCAAGGCATTGGCAATTTGTCCTAGTTGAGATTCAATTATGCGTAATGATCCTTCCAAGCTAGTAATACGAGCATCACTTTTTTGTATGGATTCAATGAGAATCTCATCAGATAATTTCCTTGAAGATCCTCGTTGATTAAAATTGTTGTTTTAGGGTGAATGTACATTTGAGTTGAAACCAGTTGGATATGTTATTCCAGAATTATTTTTCCATAAAAAGTTCGGATGATTTTGCCATTCAGGAGCGTAATGATTTGGTAGTGTATTATGATTATTATTATACCTTTATTGCCCACTAATATAGTTCGCCTTTTCAGATATTTGATTTAATTGCTCGACCGTGAGTGATGCATTAGTTGTAGGTGTAGATAAAGAATCTAACATTTTATTAATCATATTAAGTTGTGAGGTCATTTGAGTAGCTAAAGATGTGATTTGATCTGCTTGATGTACACCTATGGGGTTGTTAATTCCTTGCCTTTCATAAGCTTGATAGTTATTAGATGTGAGATCTTCTAAAATAGCAAACGCATCTTCAAGATATTTCTTCATTAGAGACCCTCCCGCAGCTCCGTCAACTAAAATCATAGTCGCAGTTTGTAACCCATTGTAAAATGTAGAAACTTGTTGATGTAGCGCTAAACCGTGATGTGTGTATTTTCTTAATAATTCTTTGAAACGCTCCCAAGCGTCATAAAAAGTTTCCTCATTAATTTGAACAAAAGTACTTATATCTCTTATTAACTTAGGCGTCTTAGAGGGTGGAAAATATTTATTTAAGAATCTTTCTACTAATTGGTCTCATGTAGTGATACATTCATATGGTAGTGAGTTGAGCCAATCTTTTGTCTTACCCTCTAAAGAAAATAGAAATACTCTTAATAGAATAGCTTCTTCAGGCGCTCCATTAACTTTGAACATGTCACATATTTGAATGATGGTTCTTAAGTGAGAATTTGCATCTTCATGATTTAGACCCCCAAATTTATTATATTGAACTTATTGCATAATTATGGCGTCCATTTTAAAATTACTGGCTTTGATGGTAGGTCGAGCTATACTAAAGTGCAAACCTCCTCTAACGGGTGTATTATAATCACGACATGTCATTCGAGGTGTCGCTCGTCCATCATCTTGATAAACTTGACCATTAAGGTTCATTTGACCCTCAATGTCATTTATAATGTGTTGTTCGTTATTATCTATCGCAGGATGAATAATATTATCAGTTCTAAAAAATTATCGGTTTTTGCCTACAAGCACGTTCAATTTCTAAATTCAAAAACAATAATTCAGGATTTCGATATCTTGACATGCATTAAACAAATAAAAAAAAATTCTTAAATTAAAATAAAAATGAAATAACATCAAAAAACAAAATAAAAACTTGAACTCTAAATACTCAGGATTTATTAATATTGCAAGAAATAAAACAATAAATTAGTTTCACTTCCCCGGCAACGGTGCCAAAAATTTGATACGCCCGAAATAGGTATACGTAAATTATGCAAGTGCACGTGTCGAATCAAGTAATAAAATGAGATTATAGATCGTTCCCACGAGAAAGTGACTAATCTAACGCTTGCAAATATCAACTC
Organism: Platanthera zijinensis; assembly: GCA_039513925.1. Classification (NCBI taxonomy): domain Eukaryota; kingdom Viridiplantae; phylum Streptophyta; class Magnoliopsida; order Asparagales; family Orchidaceae; genus Platanthera; species Platanthera zijinensis. The sequence continues at coordinate 126,310,224 of CM077097.1, read as the reverse complement.
AGTCTTTTCTTTAAATCCAAGCAAATTTAATTAATTAGGGATTTTGTAAAATTGATTTAATAATACTACTAAAATAAAATAATGCTATTCTACCAAAATAACTTTTAATCAATATGGAGAAATAGTCTTGTATTCTGATTTCCTATGTTTATTGCAATGAATGATTTAGAATAAAGGCTTATGAAAATATTTGTTCGATTTATCTTACAACGATTTTAGGGTAGAAGATCCGTACCTCTTGATATCGGAAATCCCTAGTCTCTATTTCCCCTTTGGTGAAATAAGTACTGCATAAAGATCAAAAATCAATGTTGCTAGCATGAAAGTGACATTTCGTTCTCACTTTGCTTGCTATGTTAAATTCATGATGCACTTACGTCTCTCCTCTCTCGAATCTTGAAATGCAGTAAAATATAGAAACTTGGTTTAAGAAAACCTACGTCACTCCTCTCTCGAATCTCGCAACATAGGAAGAAAATTTTCATCAAAATAATAATGCATTTCCTCTCTCGAATCTTGAAGCATAATAATTAATGAAGAACCAAAATTTCATAAGAAATCACAAACTCACAAAGATAAACCAACAAACATTCATATGCCTTTTAAAATAAATTCATCATCACAACATACATAGTACTTTCATCATACAAGACTAAGGTAAATTAGTTTATGCTTGAGAGAAAATAACACACAATTGAAAATATCTTACAAGACTTTACAATCAAAATATGCAGGAATTCTTCGCTGAACTTCTTCTTCTTTCTCCTCTAGCCGTTTTCTCCTCCAAATTGATGATGAATCTGAATTCCTCCTCTTAAATTCGGCCAAAAAAAACTTTTCCTCATCATGGCGGAAATCCCCTATTTAAACTTCTTCATCTTGGTTCAAAAACTAGATATCCAAAAGATCTTCTTTCTTTTAATTAAATTATCTTTAATGGAGAAATATTTGGAATAGAATATGATTGCTTTCCTTGTATCAATGCACCATTTTTAAGATGATAGATTGCACTTTTATTTCATGTCAAAACGAACCAAGGCTCCAAAAATTCAAATTTGTAAATGACGCCAAAATTTGAATTTGAATTTTGAATTTTTGGATTCCTGCATGTTGCAACAACTCTGCAACAACTTTTTATGATTTAAAATTACTTTATCTCTGCTTTGAATTCTCCAGTGCTTCTACAATAAAAGCATAAGAAAATGATAATATTAATCACTTTATACCAAATATAAATTTAATCTCATTTTATTTGATTTAAAACCATTTTTCATAATTAAAGCGATTATAGAGTTCATGAAAATGTACTAAAATAACTTCTTTTTAAGAAGTTATCAGGCCCGCGGGGCTCGCTACCCTGCTTGAATATAAGCAATTAATCCATACTATGTCGACCTAAGGTGTGTGTGCGCGCGACTTGAACGCCTGTAGAGTGTTAACAGGTTTGAATACTTACGGTATGAATACAGGTTGTGAATGTTTGTCGTGCTGATAGCTAGTGGAGCATTTATTATAACGAACGTATAATGCTGTTATTAATCCAGTTATACTATGCTGCACTTTCATTCGATAGTTGATCCTATCTTATATATGAAATGTTGTACTAACCCTCTCATGCTTATGTTATTTACTTTTGTTAGGTGCGTGAGCTCGTCCCCGGGATATTGATTCAGGGAGGAGATGTGTTTCCACTTAACTTTGTGATTAACAGTTATTTTAATAACCATTCACATGAGACAGAGCATCGTGATGACCAGCTGTCGATGGATAACATACCAGCTGATAGGGTCACCAGAGCAGAGGCACCCTCGTCGTCTCTAGAATTTCAAGACGTGAGTACTAGCGAGCATGCTTGAGAGTGTGAGGAGTTGGTAGTGGTAGTACTTTTGCAACTTACGGGCTAGTTGTATTAAACAGTGGTTACGACCTTAATTTACCTACTCATTTAAATATATATATATATATATATTGTTATATATATATATATATTTCTGTGGCTTCCTGTTGATGCTTTCGCAATACTCTGTGATGTGAATGTTGTGATTCATGCCGAGCAAGGAGGCCAACTAGTAATTAATGGAGTGGTTATTGTCACTTGGGTAGCACTGGGTGGACGTCTTGGGCAAGTAAGATCCCCAATACCAGGCCCGGGCCAGGCAAAGATTTGGGGGGGGGATCTAACAATATGCGCGATCATTGTCGGATCTATGAGAAGATTCGTAAGGAGGTCTGGACCAGAGAGGTGGAACTCCAGATGGAGGACATTTGTGAGGTTGCTCTTAGGCGGGGAGTGTCGAAGACACTTCAGATGGTGGGCAGGAGGCTTAGATGTGATGTCTCAGGTCTTAGCTTTGATGACCTTTCTGATGATAACAGCTCGAATTCTGAAGTAGATGTAGTTGATCAGCAACAGTTTTCTTGGTCTCTGTGTGTTTGTACTTACTTTTTCAGCTGAGTTTTGCATGATGTTGTCGCCTTGTGATGGCCTTGTGTTTGTCTTTGTACTTTTGTTCTTGTATTGTGTACCATATTTTGATGATGTATATATGTTTTGAAGTGCTTCTATACATTGTTTCAGTATTGAGCTTAACTTGTGTGATGATTATCGGACGTATTGACGTCGTTGTCTGATTATCTATTGAAGGGTGCGACCTGGTGACATCTTAACTTGCTGGTCAGCAAAAGATTAAGATATCCAGATAGGGGGTGCCGCTGATTATAGTGACCTATCGTAGTGAAGAAGGGTGTGCCTTTGATCTGTAGCGGTGCGAGGTTAGTTGATGACGACGAGGGGTAGACCCTGCTAACCGTTTGTTGATTGTGACGGTGAAGTACCAACCTTTGACCGAGACAATCACAAGGTGGGAGGCCCTGACGATACCGTGACCTACTGCGGGGGATAACGCACCTTCGAACCAGGGCAAGTAAGGACTATTGTAATGCCGACTGTTGAAGGTTGAGTGGATAAGCTTCGAGCGTTCCTATGATGGCAGATCAAAAGCAAACAAAAGTGATTAAATTAAAATATAATGTGCGTGTGCATATATAATGGTATCTTTGTTCGGTTGGCTCGTAGCAGGTACATTAACAATAAAGTTTTAGAAGCCAGAACATAGTAAGGTGTTTCCACCCGGTTCCCAATTCTTTTCCTTTTGGCGGTACTTAGATGATGATGGTCCCCGATCGCACGGCTACTTCCAGCTTTGTCTGTGTCTACTGTAGATAACATGGGCGTGCATGCTCCTGATTTTCACGTTCAACCCTAACTCCCGCAGGAGTGATGAATATTGTTGTCAAATGAGGGGTGGACAGAATTGCCTTTAATGCCACTTGAAGAGGTCGTCCAAAGATCGCATTATTGCGTGACTCCGTCTCGATGGCTACAAATTGGATGGTGTGAGTGGCTTATTTCGGGAATTCTTTCAAGATGACCAGTAGTTCAATGTTGACTTTGATGAGACAGGTCTGCCATCGAACCCATAGATCGGGTCGGAGGCTAGCTAAAGCTAATCTTCGGAGACGTTTATGTTGCAAAGCGTAGCCATGAATATTATGTTCACTGAGCAGTCATTGTCCACAAGGATTCTCTTAACCCAGAAACTTGGATCTCCAATCTTGGCACTGATGACAAGTGGATCTTGGTGTGGAATGAGCAATCCATCCAGATTTTTCTCACCGAAGCTTATTATTTCTCTATCCCAAATCTTGTGGTTTTCTTCTAGAGGTTGTACAACGATTTCAGTAGCGGTTGGGTGTCCTCCGAAGATGGTTTCTACTATCCTGATGACTTGTCTGTTCCCCTACAGCTCTTGCTACGGCTGTTCTCTTCTGGGCCGTACTTACTGATTATGGATCTGATCTTGAAGGAACCTTCCTAGGATTCCTTATCGAATAAAGAATTCGATCTCATATTTGAGTTTTATACACTCCTTCGTAGTGTGTATCATTCCTCTATGGAACTCACAGTACTTCGTTCAGTCCCCCTTACCTTCAGGTATTTCTCGAGGCTTTCGCAATGCGGGATTGTCTTAAATTGCGTATAACACATTTGCGCGCAAAGTGTTCAGAGGGGTGTATTTCTGGTAGGTTCTGGGAGAACGGTCCCCATATCATTCTTGTGATCGTGTGCCACTTCGGTGCTCAATTTGTTGATGCGAGGCTGGTTCATCTTGCTTCTTCAAATTGTCAGCGATGAGCTTCTATGGCCATATCAGCCACAATTTGAGCCTCGACCCTTCGTATAAGATTATAATAGTTAGGGACCGTTTCCCTCATTAATGATGAGTAAAATCCGCTAGGGTGGAGACCCCTAAGAAGATTCCTCAGAGAATCTTAATTGGGATCAACTCCTGGTATCTGCCTTGCCTTGACGTGAACCGGTGGAAGAATTCCTTAAGGTTTTCTCCTTCAATCTGACGGATGTCGGAAGGATGAGAAGGGTCCTTCATAATCTTTCTATTAGCCACGAATTGTTCTAAAAATTGTCAAGTTAGCTCTACGAACCTATGTATTGCCCCCTCTCTGAGGGAGTGGAACCATTTTCAGGGCCTCGATTTGATGTTCTTCTAATCGGGTAATTTGTAATACTGTGGTAAAGTGATTAATATGTTCTAAGGGTTCTTTGGTCCCATTGTAGGTCTCAATATTGGGTAACTTGAATCCTGCTGGAACTGGATGTGCCAAAACCTCTTGTGCTAACGGGGATCCGACCTTGTTAGGGCGGTACAGATATGTAGCTCTTCGACCAATCTTTCCATACTTTTCTACTAAGAATTCTCTGATCTCTTCTTTGATAGGTCTTTTGGGGGAAGATACCCGTTAGCATTGATGCCGCTTCCCGGCTTTGACAGTCCTAGCCAGATAAGCAGGGTATGAAGTAATTGTAGCTTCTGAGAATTTCTCAGTGCTTTCTTCTGGATAATTTTCTAGAGCGGGGGTTCCGGGATATGGAACCTATTCGGTGGGTGTTGGAGTTGGTACGGCCGCCTGGGCTATTCTCAGATCTTTGAGAAGCGCAAGCGCCTCGATTTGATGTTCTTCTAAGTGGGTGATTCTTCCTGTAAGTGTATGGTCTGGCGCAGTGATTGTTTATTTTTGGCGCGGTGCATTTATCTTGGAATTTGAGGGTCCGGCTCTATCAAGCTCTTACTGGGTGGATCCCTACGTAGTGCGTGTGCTTCTTCTTATCATGGTTGTTAGTCACGACTACCATTGAGTATAAGGTATTGTGTTTTATCCTTTCGAAAAACTTTGGGGAATATCAAGGGGATGTGTTCCCACAGGAGGCGCTAAACTGTTGCGGCTAACTCAACCTTCCTGGTAGACCAGACTAAACTTGGCTGTCGTAGCCCGTGGAGCGGTCGAGCACGCACACAGTCACATAATGAGCAGAAACACACATGGTGATTTTAACGTGAAAAAACCCCCCTTAAATGGGTAAAAAACCATGTGTCCGGAATGGTGCCGGTCAAACTTTATTATTGACAGCTGTTTAAAGTGTTTGGAGAACCGAATGTTGACCGCTCCTCATTGCAACTTTGAGAGGAGAGATTGTAGAGTGTTTAGTGGACGACAGACCGCCTCACTCGAAGCTGGTTTCTTTCCCACACTCAGATGGAGATGAGCATTTTCGGACGTTGCTTGGCGAGCAGACTTCGTGGCGGAGCGCGCCGGGATGCGTTGGCGGTGATTCAAGTGGTGTTGCGCACGTAGGAAGCTCTCTGAAGTCATACGCAGAGCACCTTCTTCCTCAAAATCTTGTGTACTTAGATGAATTTTCTTGCGGTCTGGCTGGTGGAGGAGGCCCGTAAAAGAATTCCGGCAGAGCGTCGACCTGAGAAAGAAGAAGGCTGGGAGAAGAAAATTTAGAAATAAAGGGGTTCTGGGTACTTTTTATAGGCTCTAGGAGGTGGTTACGAGCTATCTGCACACTGTAATCACCTATAATTACTATTTGAACTTTGAAGGTCACTTTTAATATAATTTTTGGTGAATATTATGCGTATAATCTACACTAAATGCATATCATTTTTTAATTACTTATAACCCCCCAATAATCATGACAGTTAGTGAGTAGTTATCCGTGAAATGTATGGTGGCGATCGCAGTGGAATGATCAGACGGCGGTGAGAGCCTGCCACGAAAGAGAGATCACCTGACCGACAGACGGTCGCCGGCGAGGGGAGAGAAGGAGCCCCGGCCAGTGAGGAGGCCGGCCGCGGCGAGAGCAATAGTGGGGAGGGGCAGTCGGGCGTGGCCACGCCTTGAAAGCGGCGCTATGCATCCGTGGGAGGCAGCTGCGGGGCGGGGCGACCGGGCACGACCATTCCTTACGGGCGGCGCCCCGCGGCCGCGGGGAGGGGCGGCCGGGAGAGGCCGTCCTTGCACGGGCGGTGCCCTGCGGCCACAGGAGGCGGCCGCAGGGAGGGGCGACCGGGCACGGCCGCCCCTTGCGGGCGGAGCCCCGTGGCACGACTGATTCTTGCGGGCAGTGCCAGCAGTGCGGCCCCAACACGGCTGGCCTGTCGCGGCCGCCCGACACTAGTGATGGCGGCGCTGACGACCGATCGTGGTGGAGGATCAGACGGTGTACGAGGATTGCGCGTGGCGATTGCACGCGCGACAGCCAAACTTATGATCCCACCAAGTTAGTGAAGATCATGGGGAGAAGGCTATTTGCAGCTCCAGATTCTCTACAAATTTATGAGGGCCTCATCAAAGTTCATCCTCCATCTTGTTGCGAACTCTCGTTTTAACAAGTTTTATACCAGAAAGTAACATTTCTGTGGTTGTTGATACCGAAAGAGTCAAAATGAGTCGAATCAATTTGTCAATAATATAATAAATTTTTGAATTTTTTGTTTTCATCAATTTCTGATAAAGCTTGGAAATTATAGACAAATTTTGAAGTAATTGTGGGAAGAGATATCAAGCTGATAATTTTGTAACTGAGTATTCAACATATAAATTTCATGTTCACTAAGATCTTTAGAATAAAAATTAAAATTCTTTGCAATGATACTGAGAATAAAATTCTTTGCGATGATATTTTTGAATAAAAATGTCAACACATACATCATCAATATTAAAATATTTGTATTCATTATTTGGATCTAAAAATCATACTTAGACGAAGTAGTTTCATAAAATTTGAACAGAATCTTTGGTTAAGCTCTTATAACACACAATCTATTGAGGAAGCACCAACAGTATTAACAATATACATTAATTCATTGAAAAATTATGCATTGTCTTCACTTTTGTTGATGTTGCAACAAGAACTAGTTGAAGCTTATGTGCAAAACAATAAACATAATATGTTTGTCAACATTCATTAAGGAATAAAGTTTTCAGACATTTCCATTCATCTCGCATGTTACTTGCACCAATCATATTCTTGATCTCGCATATCCTGAATACTCAAATTATAATGAGAGAGAACTGCAAAAATTTCATTTTTAAAGTAAGTGCACTTATGTCTGTAACAGAAAAAATCTAAAAATCTGATGTTAAACCTAGAGTGTATTTCAACAATAAATTAATGAGCTTTACGCTCCGTTTGGGAGAACTTATTTTCACCGGTCAAGCGGTTACGATCGCATGAACCAGACATAAATTAGGGTTCGGTTCATGCGGTCGTAATCGCTTGACCGATGAAAATAAGTCCCCCTAAACGGAGCCTTAAAAAATAAGTGTGCTAGCCAGAAGATAACACAAAAAACCAATCTACCTGCATCCCCTTTTTCCTCAAGTTTTGGTACAAACGGAGGAAAGGACTGCGACGCGCTGAACAGGAAGCGGCGAGGTTCCTTTTGCTAGAGATCTTTTCCGGCGAAGCCTAGACAACAGAGTTGAGATGTTGTTCGGCGTGGCCACGAGGGGGAGGGTTTGCGTGGTTTTCTTGCGGGGTGGGGAGAGGGAGATCGGGAGTAGGGATACAGGAAACTAGAGAGGCGGGGGTTTAAAAGAATCGGGATTGATTTTGTTTGATCGAATGGTCCTGATCAGCATATTTTCTTTTAAATTATTTTATAACATATATATATATATACTAGCATCTTTGAACGGGCTCCGCCTGTTCTTGATGCGTCGCTGCGGGTTTCGCCCGCTTGGCATTCCGGCGGGCGAACGGGCTTCGCCCGCATTCCGGCGGGCTTCGCCCTCCCCCCGACAGTTTAAAATTTTAATTTTCTGATTTTAAGAATTATTTAATTTTCAAAATTTTAAAATTAATATTCAAAAATTAAAAAAAAATTTGTAAAAAAAAAAAAGAAATCGGGCCGGGCAGGGCCGCCGCTTCCGCCCACAGCCGGCGGCTCCGCCGCCGGCGGCCTGCCCGACGCCCACCGACGGGTTCGCCTGCCTCCGGCGAACCCGCCGGGGGTTGTCCGGGGCGAGCGGGCAGGGCCACCGCCGGCGGTGGCCCTGCCCGTGAGCTCCAGAATTGGGTTCGGCGATGGCCCTGCCCGTGAGCTCCAGAACTGGGTCTCACGGGCAGGGCCACCGCCGGCGGCGGCCCTGCCCGCTCGCCGCCGGACAACGCCCGACGGGTTCGCCGAAGGCAGGCGAACCCGCCGATGGGCGCCGACAGCTCCACCGCCGGCGGCAGAGGAGGCCGCGGAAGTGCGGAAGGCGGAAATGTTTTCGGAGATGAACAGTGCCAGCCTTCGGAGGAAATGTTATAGGCAGTTCTTTTCTTTTGTATCTAACGGCCCATATTTACAGATGCTTGATCGGACGGTTTCTATTCATTTGTTGGTGTGATTCTAGATATGTATATTCTTTTATATGATAAAGATATATATATGTGTGTGTGTGTGCGTGTGTGTGTGTGTATTTGCCCGTGCCCGAAACAAGTGTTTTAAATATCTTGGATCGATAATTCAAAAGGACGAGGTAATGAAAAAGATGTGACACGGAATCCAAGCGAGTTGGTTGGAGTGTAGAAGCACATTGGGGATCTTATGTGATCGTAAGTACCATTAAAACTCAAGGGCAAGTGTTACTGTACTGCAGTTAGACCAGCATTGCTCTAAGGTTTTGAGTGTTAGGCAGTGAATTGTGTACATGAGCAAAAAATGGGAGTTGCCGAGATGAGAATTCTTAGGTGGATGTGTGGGCACACAAGACTGGATAAAATTCGGATTGAATGTATCAAGGATAAGACGGGAGTAGCACCAATTGCAGAAAAAATGCGAGAAGCTTGACTAAGTTGGTTTGGACATGTACAAAGGAGACCCTTAGAGGCACCTTTTAGGCATTGTGAGAGTCTAGTCACTACGCATGTGAGATGAGGGAGGGGTAGACCAATAAAGACTTGAAATGAAATTATTAGGAAAGACATAATGTACTTAGTGTTGAAACCGTAAAACCGGTCTCTGTGGAGTTCGACCCTTGGGGAAGGGGTGGTCGCGCACCTACTCAGCTCCTGCAAGAAAACGACAAGAAAGTGAAGAACAAAAGACTAGACCAAGGGCCCGGCGCGGAGGCCCCACCACACACCCGGAAGATCTTAGAGCGCTTCCCCTCCTTAGCCAATTGTCGGGCTAAGGTACCTCAGAAAGCGCTAGGAGACCTGAGAATTAGTAAGCATGCCTTTCTGAGGTACCCATTGGGTCCTATTTATAGAGAACTGAAAACGGCCTGCAAATAGCCTACCTCTGCTGGTCTGAAATTACTGAAAACCCCCTTGGGCTGGCCTGCCAACAGCCAAACTCCGCTGTTATGAGGGGTCACGGGCAGACCACCTGGGGCGGGATGGCCACTGGATCCTCTGCTCGACCAGGGTGGTGAGAACCCGATGGGGCTGGCACTCGCCGATTCTGCTCGGCCAATGACGAATGCGAGTTCGGCTGGCGAGCAGCCCTGATTTGGCGAGTGCGGGCTCGGCTGGCGAGCAGCCCTGAGTTGGCGAGTGCGGGCTCGGCTGGCGAGCAGCCTTGAGTTGGCGAGTGCGGGCTCGGCTGGCGAGCAGCCCTGAGTTGGTGAGTGCGGGCTTGGTTGGAAAAACCCTTAGCTCGGCCCGACGATCTCCGAGCCCGGTACGACGATCTGCCGAGTTCGAACTCGGCGGTGAACCCTGCCCGGTCGTGAGGCGGTCTGGACCGGCCGGTCTGGCCCCCGTGGATCCACTCGGCGGATACGGGGTTGTACACTTAGGTATTAGTGAGATTATGACAAAAGTTAGGGCACAATGATGACAAATAATCCATATAGCCGACATCGGCCACTATAGTGCGATAAAGGCTCGAGCGGTGTTGTTGTTGTTAGTAACAAAATTTCAATGGGTCGTGAAACACCGAAAAAAAATATAAATATTTTTCATGGATATTTTTTTTATTTAATATATTTTTATTTAGATAAGATGGTTCAAAATTTGATTAGCACTTGATTAATCAAAAACTTAGGATGATGGAGGGGCCATGTGAGTTATTCTTGAGACAAGGACTTCCCAAGGTGGCGGGCCATTTAATTCAATATTCCATATCATATATATGCCCGAGCATGAGTCATGCGATTGTACTATTCTTTATTTTACTCCTTAACTAGTCTTTATTTTCACCTAATTCTCCAACAATATCTAAATAATTTGTCCTAAAAATATATTTTCCCTTTATATATCGATTGTAGTACTATTCTTTATATATATAGGGTTAGTTATGGGAACCTTCCCTGCAATTTTCAAAATTATAGGTTGCACCCCTCTGCCTTTCAAAATTACATTTACTTTTTATCTAAAGTTTACTCGGTTTACAAAAAATGCTTTTTTTAGTTAGAAATATGGATTGAAAACATATGATAAAATCTGTCAAATTCATTATTATTATTATTATTGTTGATATTTTCACTTTATTTTTTTATAATAATTCTAGATTATCATAAAAAATGAAATGTAACTGTATAATTTTGTGAAACAGGTGAGTTGCATGAACACTCAATCAATTAAGTCAGATAAATCAGTAATAAATAGAAGAACAAGAGTCACAATTGTATTATCAATATTCTTTACAATGCGAGACATAATTTCGCAATGCAGTCGATGGAGATCACAAAAACAACAAAAGCAAAAAAACCGGTAGAAAAAAAACTGTAACCACCCAAGCCGCCTATCCGCCAAGGCTAACCGCCAAGTTCACCAAGTTGCGCGACTTCTGGTCGCAGGAACACTCAACCAATCAAGAAAAATAAATCAGTAGCAAACAGAAGAATAAAATCTACAAATATACTATCAATCTTCTTTACAATACGAGACATACATTACGAGACATAATTTCGCAATGCACCAGATGGAGATCAAAAAAACAACAAGAGCAAAAAACCGACAGACAGAAAATTGTAACCGCCCAAGCCGCCTATCCGCCAAGGCTAACCGCCAAGTCCGCCAAGTCGCGCGAACAACTCAAACCGTCATGTCGCTGAACTGCCAGACCGCACATTTAGCCGCGTGAACAACTACTTATTGCCTGATGAGGAAAACAACCATGCCCGCAACTTCTGGTCGCCAGACTGCGAGGTCGCCTGACCGTGAGGTCGCCTGATCGCTGAAGTCGCCACGAACAAAAGAATTGGAACTGAGTTACCCGTTGTCTGCAATTACTGGTCGGTTGACTGCCAAGGTCACCTAACAGCTGGGTTGAGCAAGCAGCTTATTCGAACTACTACTCAGTCTGTTAAAGGTGAACTGAATTATCCAAGCTGGGAAAGTGCCAAAGAAGAAGACCGTCTAGTCACCAAACCTACGACTTGCTTCTAACCATCGTTGACTGCTACCAGTTATATGCACTGCCTTCAGAACCAGTTTCCTGACTGTCAAGTGCTAGTCACACAATCTGCAAACACAACAACAACTGATCACTACTCCTTGCCACACGGTTAGAAAAACCTAACCGCCGAGTTTAATCCAAGATATAGTTCTTACAGTTCCTGTTATTTATGATGAGACCAGCAACCCTATTTATAGGCGGGCAGACAGATACCGTCATCGCCCAGGGGGATAGAGAAACCACCAGCGACGTGGCAGCTAGCAACACCATTCTACCTAGCATGCCGACTGCCAAAACCAGACGGCGTGTGATTAACACCACCAGTTCGCACAGCCATTCAAACAACAACCTCAGTCTGCGTGGACTTAAGCATCCAAGCTGACAACCACGTGACCTGAGCCCTAACCTTACCAACCGCGGTCTACTTGTCTCTGCAATCTCATAATCCAGACTGCGCAGTCTGCATTTAGCTCAATAACTAACCACACAGTTAACTCTCCAGGGAAGTTGCTAAGCCATTCTGGGAGAAAACATTGGCAATGAACCAATATATTTGCTAAGACTTATCCACACAAGTCGTGTGATCTCGACGGTCTGTGCGGTCTGCACTATCCTGACCGCTCACTTCCAACTTCAATAAATTACACAATAACACATCTTTTCAATGTAAAATTATTACAAAGAATAAAATTGGAATATCATAAAAAATTTCGGCATATTTTTCCACTTTATTAAAAATAGAAAACTGACAAGACAATTAAATTAATGTGAAAAACTCGTTAACTTGATGAATAACCACGTGGCGGGATCTATGCCCACGAAACTTTCACTACTTGTTGGTTGTTGTAAATGATTTTTTTAAGAACTTGAGGGAGACAGACCGCCTCTCGTTACAGTTGTTAGGAGAGAGAAAATGGCGTGGGGGGGGATAGGCCACCACAACTCACAAAGCTAGGTATTTCTTCGTGCGTTGTGGGGAGCGATGCGCATGCTGAGCTTTTGAGGTCCTATGTTGGTGCTTGGAAGTGGAAGTAACTTGTTATGCTCGTCCTGGTGTCTAGGATTTGGAAGCTCGAGTAGCACGCTCTACGCGCCTTACCCTCTGCGGTTTGTCTCATGTTGTGCTTAGATGAGTCTTGAATGATTGACTTGTTGTCGTCTGGTGGGATTTTTGCTGAGCTGAGGGTGTTGGAAACACTGAGCGTGTTGCTCTCCTAAATGTAGTTGAGCTATACTTTGCGGTCTTGAACTAGTGACGCTAGGGAGGCTTGCGATTTGCACGGTCACCACAAGGAAGGTTGATGACAGAAAGCAATTACAAGACCTCCTGTGATCTTTGAAGTGCTTGATGAATCTGGCGGGAGGCTTTGGTTGTCAAGTCGGACTTCGACGGCATAGACGGATTTCGACGGTCTAGACAGGCTTCTGCGGTCTAACGGACTTCTGCGGTCTAGACGGACTTCGGCGATTTAGACGCACTTTGGCGGTTGAGACGGACTTCGACGGTCTATACGAACTTAGGCGTTTAAGGGGAGGCACGCACAGGAGCGATCTTGAAGGCGGAGCGAATAGATTAATATTACTAATCTATATAGGTGACATTGCGACAGTATCCAGCCGGCGACGGCAGATTGCGGGATTATTTAAAATTTTTTTTGTTTAATATTTAATTTTTTTGTGTAATTATTTTATTTTTTAGAATTATTGTTTTATTTTTTTACAATTTAATGTTTTATTTTTTGTTTCATTTTTTTAATTAACTAAATTATTATTTTGTTTGTTTATTTTTTAAATCATTGAAATAAAAAATAATAGTTAAAAATAATAATAAATAATAAAAAAAGAAAAAAAGAAAAACCAACACGCGACCCAAGGTTTGGCTCCATTGTCGCCGGCGTCCTGGTCGACGCAATCGCCGGTGGAGACTTTGCCCGCTCGCTGTCGGACAAATCCCGACGGGTTCATCGAGATCCGGCAAACCTGCTAAAATTTAACATAAGAATGAAATTGTAATTTCATATTGTATGATAGGAGTTATATTAAATTTATAGGTTTATGACACCTTATTTTTTTAGGTATAGGAGCCCTATTAAAATTTATATGAACGGTTCTAATTCGTTAGTTCTATCAAATGGCTGAGATGTTATAATGTAAAGTGATTAGATGATTTAAATTGATTGGATGGTATGTGACTCTGTATGTCAATAAAGTATTTTCTTATATTTTGCAGAGATATATGCTATAACATAATAATAATATAAAAAATATACATAAATATGGTGCTTCTAATTGACATGTTTGTCACCACGTGCAGCGTTCCGTCATCCGTATCACGTTTTATTTGTACTGCCCTAAAATAAAATAAGTGGGATTGTTTGGTAAAATTATTTTCATATTAATTTTTATTTTGATACTATTTATTCTTCTCATAGCCATCCATTTAGTAAATATAAGATATATATTGATGGGGTGAAGTCCCATTTATAAGTTTGGATGTACACTTAAACATCTTCTCCATGATCTCTCCCATGGTGGAGATCACGAGTTTGACTGGTCAACTCACTCCTCCTTGATCTCCATCACAAAAGGAGAGATCATGTTTGCCCCCCACTCAACAACTACCGCCGGCCGTCACCGTCCTCCGCCGCCACCGCCCGCCGGCCTCCGCCGCCTCCCGCTGCCGTCCGACCAACGGGACACCGAGTTTGCCAGTAATATATATATATATATATATATATATATATATATATATATATATATATATATATATATATATATATATAAAAGATATATAAGATATATATATTTACGATGAAAAAATTAGAGTTGCCAGATGGGGGGACCTAGCTAGCTTAGAATTCATGCGTCCCATGATCAGATATATGCATGTGGAAAAATTCCCAAAATAATATTAAACAAATTAACTTATTCAAATAGTTTATAATTGTATTTAAATATGTGCCACATTACATTAATTTGATGTATCATGGCCTCATGGGCCTCGTCTCTCTCACAACCTCAGGTGTATAAAATTATGTCCAAATAATTAAAGTTGGTAAAATCTACTGACAACGGATGGAAATCCTCCATTTGAATCAAATAAATATTATTCATTTTCTATTTAATTATCTATGATTATATATATATATATATATATATATATATATATATATATATATATATATATATATATATATATATATATATATATATATATATATATATTGGAAGTATAAGTGTGGGCGTATGGGCAAGGGGCAAGGAGACTTCAAATTGAAAAGTGATCAACATGAAAGTTATAGATCTTGGCGATCCGAACAACTTTCATGTTGATCACTATTTGATTTGGAACCGTCTTAGTCCTCGATTTAGGCCCCGAAATCTGGGGCGGCGAGATCGCTACTGTAGCGATCTCGCCGCTCCAGATTTCGGGGCCCAAATCGAGGGCCAAAACGGTTTCAAATCAAAAAGTGATCAACATGAAAGTTACTCGGAACGCCGAGATCTACAATTTTCATGTTAATCACTTTTCGATTTGAAGCCATCATGACCTCCAAAATGTCATGTCGGTACGCCCGCATGCAAGCATATATATAAGTTTGGAATATATAAGCTCAAATTTTTTTAAAGTCTAAAAAAGTTTGAGTTAGTTCTCTCACAATACATGTCAGAATTAGGCATATAATATATGCATTTTATAAACAAGAACGAGATCTACAACTTTCATTTTGAAATTTTTTCCAAAATTTGCACGGTTTAGCCAGAATCTGGCCCGAAAGGTTGTTGACTCGAATTTTAAAATTTATTATTATTATATTCATTTCGAGGCAGCAACCTTTTGGGCGAGATTCCGGTCAAACCGTGCAAATTTTGAACAAATGTTCAACATAAAAGTTGCAGATCTCGTTCTTGGCTACAAAATGCATATATTATTTGTCTAATTCCAACATGTATTATGCGAGAACCAGCTCAAATTTTTTTAGATTTAAAAAAAACTTGAGCTTAATTATATATGTTATTCTCTGTGTGTATATATATATATATTGTAAAATTACAATTCTAAGGTGGTGCATATATGTCATGTGTAGCCGTGAGGGGATTTAATTCAAGTCAATCACACACACATAGGCAGAAGTAAGGAAATTAGTACTGTTTCAGTAGTAATTAGATCTTTCATTTCCTCTATTCATATATACATGCACGTGTGTGTATATATATACATAAAAGTATTTAATTAGACCTCCCCTTTTAGTTTGCTACATTATAAGTTGCACCCTCTTACTTTTAAAATTACCAAAAATTAATATCTCTCATAAGAGTACATTTTATAACATTCATGCATGCACAAAAAAGCAGCCCCCTCCCCCTAAAATTTACTTTTTAAGGAGGCATTTTTGTGCATGAATGCTATGAAATATAAATATATAGGGGAGTTTTTTATAATTTCAAAAATAAGAGAGGGGCAAGCTGTAATTAAGGTGCACACAGCACACCCTCTATCTTTTGAAATTATAGAAATTTCTCATATAAGTTTGTTGTGGGTCGCATGCGGCGCTCTTAAACCGATCTAAGCGAAGCGTCCTAGCACGTGAGCGAGTCAAGTGCGCAAACAATCATAGAAAAGTATGGACAAATAACAAGTGAGTTTTTACGTCTAAAACCCCGGAAAGGGAAAGAATCAAAGGATCGGATCTGTTTTTGCCAAATTTCATTATCTTATTGAGAGTTACAAAAGAATTCTTCTCGAGAGTAACATGTCAGTGCTTGTTACAATAGTAAAACTTTTGGACCGCTAGGGTCGGCAGGAATGTGAAGGTGGTGAGGATGCACTCGAAAGTGAACTGAATTGGTGGATACGACAACATGAGCTATGGACTTGAGAAACAGAACCGGCAGAAGTCTTCAAGTCTCGAAAACGATCGTCCTGAGCTGAAGGAGATCTTCAATTCCAGGAAGCAAGAGTTGAGAGCTGAAGGAGATCTTCGATTCCCGAAAGTGAGCGTCGGGAGCTGAAGGAGATCTTCGAGTCTCGAAACGAAATCTTCAAGTGATCTTCCAAGCAGATGAAAATCTTCAAGCATGCCGGAAGATCTTTGAGAGGAATTATCTGGAGTATTCTTAAGCGTATGAGACAAGATTAGTTCAAATGAGAGCATTATGACCCATTTATAGATTTTGGGATGACATTTTGGTAATTAAGCTCCGCACACCCGTAATCTTATAATTTGCTGTGTTGATTTGGTTCAGATCATTTTTGTTTTTGAAATTCTTTTTTCCAAAAATGAGCCACCATATATATATGAGGAAAGAAAATAAAAGGAAATTTTCATTTCCTGTTTTGTTCTCTCATGTGAAAAAAATTATTCTCTTTATTTTGATTGAGATGGGGAATGAAATAAAGGGAACTTTACCACTGTTAGTTGTGGTAGAGCCGCATGCTATGGAGGATTGCCGCATGTGAGTTTCAAGGTGCCGCATGTAGCTATCTCAAGTCTCAAGGAGGAGCCGCCTCTCTCTCTCCCTTCTCTCTCTCTCCTTTCTCTCTCTCTCTCTCACTCTCTCTCTCCCTTCTCTCTCTCTCCCTCTCTCTCTCGTGCACTCAGAGTGATTGTCGACCTTGAGTGTTGTTGCCGGCTTTGGAAGAGATATCTACCAGCGTTGAGAGAGGACGTTGCCGCCGGGCTTGGTGGAGTTTGCCGCCGGCGTTGCATTGGACGTTGTTTGGAGGGGAGAGGCATGGTGTCGACGGCGTGCGTGAGTGCAGTTAGCCTCAACGGTGGTTTCTCTCAGGTGGTGGCGTTGTTCTCCGGTGGTAGTGCGGTTGAACGTCTGACATCGACGTTGAAGGTTTCGGTGAACCTTGTGCGTCCGCAAGGCGGATTGCAGTCCAGATCTTTTACTCTCTCATGAATCGTGCGCGTCCGGCGCATTCACGTGTGTTTCAACGGAGGGCCAAATTTTCTTCAGTATTTACATTTATATTTTCAATATTTTGTGGTTTTGTTTGTGTCCTTGTTATCTGCGAATTTTATAGCTGTGCCTATTGTACCGTATTTCACAACACTATGCACACCCCCATGATGGTGTATTTTACTATACATACACCCGTAATATTCACACACACACACACACACACACATATATATATATATATATATATATATATATATATATATATATATATATATATATATATATATATATATATATATATATATATATATATATATATTCGACTATGCGCACACCCGATGAGAATTCCGCTATTTGCACACCTGCAATCATATAATTTGCTATGCGCGCAATCATGATGAGAATAATTGCTATATGCACAAATGTTATGGGAATCATCGACACCCCATGATAGATGATTTTTCAGATGACGTAGCGCGACGATGGTGGCGCATAAATTAATTGCCTGGTTGCGGCGGAGTACGGACAGGCGGTAGCGAAATACCCATCACTTGTGAATGGATTATAAGACTAGACCTGTCTAATTAAGTTCTCTTTGTCCGTCTCCTTTTCTCTATTTATCTATCTTTTTTTCGCTCCCTCCCTCTTTCTATCTTCCTCTCTTTTAATATTTCTCTTTTTCCCTCTCTTCCTCATGTCTCTGTCACAACAATGATGGATCGAGGAAATTGATAGTGAGGGTGTACAATTTTTTTTAAAAAGGAAATAGCCCAAACATTTATTATATCTTTTAAATTGAAGGAGCATTATTTTTTAAATTAGGGAATTATTTTCCTAATCGAAAGCTTAAATAAAGATGTGATAGTGATTTGGAATATATTGAACTATGCGATCAATGGCTTAGATTGTGTTCGATGTACTCAATGTTAGGATATTTGATTTATATGTCTGCGCGTGTCAGGACCAATTCGGAACGACCCAATGGATTACATGTCACTAGAGTGTAACGGCTTTACGCTGGAGATACTATATAAGGTCATTCCACACCGATGAGCCTTAGTGGACTATCTTGAGCGGACCATTTACATTCTCAAGATATCTGATTGGGGTTTTCCTCTCTCGTTTTTTCCACCGCCGCTTTCTGCTTTCTTCTGCATGCGTTTTTTTGCCGTCGCTGTTCAAGCCAATCGAGAGAAGGTTTCAAGCCTCCGGTTTTTGCAAGAATCAGGAAGAGCGAGACAACTAGGAGGAGAGCAAGTGTGTTGATTTAAGTTCGACATTAGTTCAAGATTAGACGATTCAGTTCCGTCTTAGTCCAAATATTTTGATTTTTCCACTTTCCTTGTCAAAGCAAGCGTGTTGTGCTCCGTTGATGTTAAGAATTGCTGAGTACGAATCTGGTGAGTTGTTTCATTCCACTTTTGATGTTAACAACTTCATCTGGTTTCGTTTTCCTTATCTAGGAGGAGAGTGTTATTCCACATTTGATAACACAATTTGACTATGTTTGACTCTTCTTTTGTTTATTGGTTTCATTCCACATTTGATGAGTTCCAATTAACTTTAGAAGAATAGTCACCGTGACATTCCACATAGAAATACAGATGCAATTGCGGTGTCCAGAAGACCATAACATCGTTTCTGTGAAAACAGATAATAGATTCTGAGGTAGAACCTAAATACTATACACATGCTTCCTCATATTGTACTACATTCATATAAGTAGAACTAGATACTTTGTACATTTTCTAAGGTTGAATTCATTCTGAATGAACTTCTCTGTTGAAAATTACAGGAGCTGCTGCTGATGGAGGAGCACTTGCATGTTAGGATCCAGAGGAGGATGACCTGCTGGACGCTGACTTATAGAGTATTTGTTTGGTTTTTTTGTCTTTGGCTTAGAGCACGGTTTAGCTCTCTTTCCTTTTATCTGTTGTTTGAACTATTTTTGTTGCTCTTTATTAGTTGGTCATTAGACACTAGGTGTGTTAGCATCTGATTCTCTGATTGTACTTTTGACTATGATGTGTTGCTCTGAGTTTATATTTTTTTCTTATGCGTGCATACTAACTTCTGTTTCTTTAAGTCCAATTATTCAGACAGATATTGCGGACACGGTCGTGTATTGTGTCGAATTCTGGTTGAACATTACACACACCACCGCTTTTTCCGACGTCGGTCTCACCGCGCGCGGACATAAGAGGAGATTGTTAGGATATTTGATTTATATGTCCGCGCGTGTCAGGATCGACTCGGAACGATGCAATGGGTTATGTGTCACTAGAGTGTAACGACTCTATGCTGGAGATACTATATAAGACCATTCCACACCGATGAGCCTTAGTGGACTATCTTGAACGAAACAATTACACTCAACACATGTGCATCGAGTGCACGATATATATTTTTTTCCTATGCACACCTACCACTATAGGAATGCAATACTAAATTCTAGAAATTTTAACAAGACAGAGCAGACATTAACTTCCTCCAACAACAAAAAAGTGAATGCATGTTTCCATATATCTTATCAGATCCGTTTCATTGACTCAACGAGAGTATTTCAAATCCACTAACTATTTTGAAAAATAATGAGGGGGTCAGTGTCCCTCGTGCCCCCTCTCTGAATCTGTCATGTCATATGTGTATGTATGTATATATGTTCAGTGTGTTGTACGTGGTTTTAGCAATTTAGGTCCTTTAGGAGGGCCTTTCCAACATTAATCCATTTGGCACGGAGGTGGCAGTCATGAACATGGGAGTTTATAAAGTGTCATTCGTCAACGCCCCCCTAAGGAACTTCATCCACTTTTATGTTCAAACTGATGATGTTTGTTATGTAATGCTTAACGAATGGCCGTTTAATCCATGCGTTTACGTCCGCCACCACCGTGCCAAACGAAGCCTAAAGCTGCGTTTGGCGTGACTTATCGCGGCTTATTGTCATACCAAAATCTTATGCCTCAAACTAGTTTATTTTTTTGGCAATGTTAGTAACATTTGTCATACCAAACATACAATGACAGTTTTGTCCAACCTCATTGGAGCAAAATAATTAAGTAACGATAAGCTGCGCCAAACACTGCCCAAGTGCGGAGATCAGATGGAGCCTTCATCGTCCAAGGGTTCAAAGATTGGGTTCAAATAAGACGCAAAGCATGAAAGCAAAATTAAAGCTGTTCACACATGGATCTTTCAGTAATTACTGGAGAGCGGGCGGGCGGGGCATTTAGCAAATAACTGCTGCTAAATTTTCTTCCTTAGTGCCCGCTGCCCGCTGCCCAAATCCCAACCCCTTCTTTAACCTCTCCAATTCCGCCGGTCCGCCCCTCCCCCTCTGATCAGCGTACGTCTCCCTTCACATTTATAGCTAGACCCAGCTCTCTCCTCCATCATAATTCCTCCCTCGCGATCACTATTCTCTTCTTCAATTCCCACCGCTCCAGCTTTCTCATGAAAGAACCTCTCTCCCCTGTTTCCTCCATTCCATCCCCCCAAACTCCACCCAACTCTCACGGCGGCGTTTCCGCCGCCGGCGACTCCAAAAAGCGAGCCAGGGATGCAAAGCAGCCGACCTACCGCGGCGTCCGGATGCGCAACTGGGGAAAATGGGTCTCTGAGATCCGCGAGCCGAGGAAGAAATCCAGGATCTGGCTCGGCACCTTCTCCACCGCCGAGATGGCGGCCCGCGCCCACGACGTCGCCGCCCTCACCATCAAAGGCCAATCCGCCTATCTCAACTTCCCCGAGCTCGCCTCCGAGCTCCCCCGCCCCGCCACCGCCACACCTAAAGACATTCAGGCCGCCGCCGCTAAGGCCGCCGCCACCACATACCTCTCCGACCACCGCCAGGCTCTCGAGCCGGGACAACGTCGTCCGGCCACTCCTGATGAGAATGAGGACACGCTCTTCGACCTGCCGGACCTCCTCCTCGACTGGAGGAGGTCTTGGGCACTGCCGGACGCCGAGGAGGTTTTCGCCGGAGTTCGACTTGAGGAGCCCTTTTTGTGGGAGTAATATTTTTGTTAGATACAAGACAAGTCAATATTACTTAAATTTGTTTTTTTTAATTGAAGCAATTATTAATTGTCATCCGATGAAGAGGGGAAGGTGACATCTCATAAATATTTATGTCTTTTTGGTCTATATTTTTTATTTATATTGCTATATTGTTAATATTTTTATATAAAGCAATATAAACAAAAAAAATGTAGGCCAAATGCACAAAAATATTTTTAGCGTTTCTCATTTCATTTCTTTCACTATTGTATGGAAAACTTTCTTTGATATAATATTCAAAAATATCAATTATATTCTTATTTTAATAATTTAATTATTTTGACATATATTATAATTTATTTCAAAACAAATAAAATACAATGCTCAGTAAAGTAATTGCAATATCAAAAAAAAAATAGAAGTAATGATGAAAATTTATTTAGATTTAAAAAAAAAATTAGTAGAGTCCTACACTTACTATGATAGGTTGTCATTAAGCATGACAGCAGTCTATTCAAGAAAAGTTGTCATTAAACATATATCAGTAATATTTTTGAGAAGATGACATTAAACCAACCAACTTTATTAAATTTGATAAATTATTGTATTTATTTTAAGTTGCATTAAATAGCACAGTCGAGGTACTGTTGCGATTGGGCGCCCGACAACATCGCGTCGGGGGCGGGCGAAGTCCGCCATCCCTGGCTTGATACTGTCGTGCTTGGCTATAGGGGCGGAGCCCGATGTTATTGCTAGTTATTTATTTATTATATATGCTACTATATACATGAATGATATTTACTAGTTTAGAAATGGCAATATATTCTTGTAAGTGACAATATATTCGATAGTAATTACACAATTTTATATTTTGTGATACTCTATTTTTCTAGTTCTTTCATATTTGTCTAATTTCTTTTATTTTACTTATATTATTATTTAGTCTTTTATATATTTTTATTTTATGTTGTATTATGTAAGCTTAGTTTAGTTTAGGGTTTAGGATAAAGTATTGGTTACACCGATATATCGTAGAGGAAAGACATTTGATTTCATATAAGTATAAAAATAACTGTTGTAATTCCTAGTTTTTCATAATCAAGACATTTGACCCCATGTCGAAGGAATTTGTATGAGTCATATTTTTTGGTTATGAAAAATTAGAAATGTTGATGATCGTTCGAGTCTCCGGTAGACCGCACTAAATTGAATCGTCTTAACTCATGAGCGGTCGATCGTGCAACAGTCATTGTAAATAAAGAAGCTGAAAAAGAACCTTTTTAACATTGAAAATCCGTCAACTGGGTAAAAAATCATGGGGTCGAATCTGTGTCGGCCAAACCATCACTATTTTCTTGTTGTTGTACAGAGCTTTCTTGAAAAACTTGAGCACGATAGACCGTCTCTCGTTATAATTGTGGAGAGAGAGTGTGGGAAGGACTCAGAGGGTGACAGACCAACACTCTCAGAGCTAAGTGTTTCTTTGTGAGTTGTGGGCAGCGATTCACTGACCGCATTTTGAAGTCCTTTGTTGATGCTTGGAAGTGGGGACGACTTGCTATGCTCGTCCTGGGGACTGGGGATTGTCTCCCGTCGCACTTTGAAGAGCCTGGAATGGCTGACTTGTCGCCATCCGGCGAGTTTGCTGCTGAGTCGAGGGTGCTGGGAATGTTGAATGTTCTGCGTGTCAGACTGCAGTTGAGCGGTCCTTGGCAGGCTCTGAAGTTGCTTTTGTAAACTACTGGCGATGCGGAGCACATGAACTTTGGGCGCTCTGGCTGGCTGGCTTGGTCTGCTGACACTGAGGAGACTTGGCGGTCCTGACGGAGCGTGTGAAGACGCGCTTGGAACAGTGACGGAGCGCGCGAAGGCGTGCTTGGACGGTCGTACGGCGGAGCGCGCAGAGACGCACTTGGACGTCTTGATGGCGGGGCACGCGGAGGCGCGCACTAATGGTCTTGACGGCGGAGCGCACAGAGGCGCGCTTGGACAACCTTGACGGCGGAGCGCGCGAAGGCGCACTTGGACGATCTTGACGGCGGGGCGTGCGGAGCTGCGCTGGGACGGCCTTGACGACGGGGTGCGTAGAGGCAGACTTGAATGGTCTTGACGGCGGGATGCGCAAAGGAGTGCTTGGACGGTATTGCATATTGACGGTGGGGCGCACGGAGGCGCGCTTGGACGATCTTGATGGCAGAGTTCTCCGAGGGACGTGCACAAAGGGGGACCTCACACAGGCACACGTAGAGAGAAAGGGATGGGGAGAGAGAAAATTCGTAAGAGGATTTTCCGGGGGGAGAAGAGAATGAAAATTAGAGGGAGTAATGGACTATTTGTAGATTTTATGAGGGGCAAGCTGGTAATTTCCTCTCATAACTACCGACCGGACGAATAGAAATACTCTGTTTAGATCACGCGGATCACAGATTTTATGTAAATGACGAGACTGCCCCTAACCGAAAATAACCTCCCTCGTCGGAAAATAACAGCTCCTCCCG
Organism: Platanthera zijinensis; assembly: GCA_039513925.1. NCBI lineage: Eukaryota > Viridiplantae > Streptophyta > Magnoliopsida > Asparagales > Orchidaceae > Platanthera > Platanthera zijinensis. The sequence continues at coordinate 126,286,052 of CM077097.1, read as the reverse complement.
CGAGGGGAGGATCGACCGGCAAGGTCGGCTTCCGGAGAGGTCCGTAGACCGTGGTTGGGCGGCCAATTTGGTCGCCCGACACAGACGAAGAAGAGGTCGTCCCTAACCTGGGATGGCGGCAAACGGGCGGTCAAATGGCCCACCATTCTTGGCCACAAGGAAGCTGCCCCTAAAAGGGGCGGCGACAACAAACGGGAGGCCAAATGGCCGTCCGTTTCTAGACACAGGGAGGCCACCCATGGAAGGGGCGGTGGTGGCGAATGGGCGGCCAAATGGCTGTCCGTTTCAGGCTATAGAGAGGCCGCCTTTGGAAAGGGCGACAACTACGAACATGCGGCGACAGCGAACAGGCAGCGGCGGTGAACGGGCGGCCAAATAGCCGTCCGTTCTGGCCACAGGGAGGCCGCCCTTGGAAGGAGCAGCGACAGCGAATAGGCGGCCAAATGGCTGCCCGTTTCTGGTCACAGGGAGGTCGCCCTTGGTAGGGGCGGTGGGCGAAAACGGGCGGCCAGAGGGCCGCCCGTTTGCAGTAGCAGGGCGGTCGGCCAAGGGGCAGGCGGTTGATACGACCAAAAAAGATTTACGTATTATACACAAGTGCACGTGCCGGATCAAGTAATATATAGTGAGTTAAGATCGTTCCCACAAAGAAGTGATTAATTTAGCGCTTGCAAGTACTAGTTCTACCTTTTCTTTAAATTCAAACAGATTGATTAAAAGTGAATTTAGATTAACAATAATTAAAAGAGAACAATAGAAAAACTAAATAACACTCACATAAGAATACTTTTATCAAATTGAAGAAATAAACTTGTACGTTAATTTCCTTTGTTTATTGTGATGAGTTTTTAGAGTGAACTTTTATGAAATATTTGATTACTATCATGCAACGATTTGAAAGTGGACGTCATTATCTCTCAATATCTGAAATTTGTTTACCTTAATTCTCTTAGTTATCTCTAACTTAGGTAGAAAAAGAATAACATGAAGCGCACGAATCAATATTACTAACACAAGATGAAATCTTTTTTCTCTTTATACTATATTGAAATTTATGTTACACTTACGACATTGTTCTCTCGAATTTTGCAGCGCAGTATAAAGATAGAATTTGGCTAAAGATTTACGCAATTTATCTCTCGAATTTCAACGCGCAAAAGAAAGGATTCAACTCTAAAATAATATAACTTCTCTCTCGAATCTCGTCATGCTATTTAGAAGAAGAATATTCACTACAAGAAAAATCTCATTTAGTAAGATAAATTAGAAAGACTTAAAAATTCATTGCTAATTAGCATCAAATTTATCTACGTAATTTTTTTTTTTACTTTACCAATGAAAATAACTAGGAATTTTTTTGTTGCTAAAATAACAATGAATTTTTTTGTTACAAAATTTGTGTTGCTAAAATAACAACGAATTTTTTTGTTGCAAAATTTGTGTTGTTAAAATAACAACGAATTTTTTTGTTGCAAAATAGCAACGATTTTTTTTTATTGCAAAATATTTATTGATGAATTTTTTTTCCAAAAAATGACATGGCTCTTTCTTACAAAATTATCTTTTCCCATAAAACATAATTGTTGTTTAATATATTTATAAATAGTGTAAATTATTTGTATTCAACAAAATAATTAATAATATATGTAATTATTTATATAATTTTATATTTTTATATATTATCTAAATTTGTATATATAAATTTATAAATTAATAAAAATTATTAGTATTTAACAAATTAATAATTATTATAATACATATAATTATACGAACAATATATAATATAAATAACTATACATATACATATATATTATAAAGTTATATTCATTTATTATATAGCAACATATATATATATATATATAACAAAAAAATATCGTTATATATAATAAATATATATTATATTTATAATTAATATATATAAATATATTATATAATATAAATATATTTATTATATAAAGAAATATATATGTTATATAAAGAAATGTATATATTATATATTTATATTTGATTATATAATTTTATGAATTATGTATACGACGTTACACATAAATAATATCGTCACCTATAAACAACGAATTAAGTTATAGCAGTTGGTAAGAATGATTGGTTGTTTAGAGTATGTTGTGTGTTCGAAATCTAGCATATACAATTAAATAAATATATTTTTTAGTATGTATAATATTTGTTTTTAATTACCAGAATTATTAAATAAAAATGTAAAATATTAGCAACAAAAATAAGAATTCCTTCCTAATTTAGAAAGGATAAAATACTAAAAAATCCTTGTTATATAGAAAGAAAAAATTTCGTTACTAAAATTAGCTAGAAACATATTAGCTACAAATTTTTTTGTTTCTAAATTCGTTGCTAATTAAAATTAGCAACGAATTTAAATGATTAGCAAGGTATTCTGCTCCTTGCTAATTATGATTTTTCTTGTAGTGATTTAATCAAAAATTTCCACAAAATGAAAACATAAATCCAATAAAGATATTTTTTAAACATTCATAAGTAAGGAATTAAAATCACAACATCACAACAAGACAAAATGCTCTCAATATACAAGTCTTAGAAATTTAGTTCATACTTGAGGAAAAATCACGCGCAATTAAAAAGATCTTACAAAACATGATGATTAAAATCAAACGTTGTAGAAATTCTTCTCCGAATTTTTGCTTTAGTCGCCGACCATCTTCTTTTCCTCTATCCTTTCCTCCTCCAAATGTTTTATTTTATTATGATAATGTGGATCCAAAAAATAGCTTGATCGAATTTTCCCTTCATCCTCCTTTATATTGCTGGTCAGCCTTCTCTTTATCAGGCCCTCAATTTGCTCGAGTCAAAAATCTCAAAAAAAAATTTCTATTTTTTCAAAATTGCCCTTTTAATTAAATTTTTTTTTAATTATATTTTGTAGAATTTCAAGTTCTTCTAGATGATAATTCTGCTGCTTTATTTCTTGTCAAAACTGAGACAAGGTCCCACATTTTTGGATTTTAAATCAGCGTAATTTGAATTTTAAATTTTAAAATTCGGATTCAGACTTGTTGCAATAATTAATACAGGTTGTTGTAACAACCTGCTCAGGCCAAAATATAAGTCCAGTTTTACTTCTCCGGATCGAATTCTTCGGCATAGAAAAATGACCAAATTAGTCGCAAATAAAATAAATATGAATTTACTTATATTTTTATTTATTTAAATCATTTTTTCTATTTATAATCAATATTATGTCAAAATAATGAGCTATATAACTTCTTTTTGTGAAGTTATCAGCGGCTCGTAGCTTTTAGAGCATTGCTTTATTATTTGTTCACTGTTCTAGCTTTGTGTACTTGCTTGTTGTGATGATCGAGCTTTGGCGATGTTGAAACCATCGTTCTGTATAGACAAACTTGTTCTACTTCTTAGATGTCAGTGGTTGGAGGGTGGATGGTATCCTGCACGAGTGAGTGTATCGCTGTTTATCTCGATTTTAACGACCATTCTGAGGATGAGTGTGTCAGGCTTGACATTGGTGAGGAGGAGCAGGCTCCCTAGTTTGTCGTATTTACTATTGTCTTGTATACTTGTTACCTTAGTGGCTCTCCTGTACTTTTGTTGTGTGCTAGCTTATGAGCTCCTGCTTCTTTTTGCATTTCGTTGTTAGTTTTATACTTCTGTTTGTTGATTTGTTTTTTGTGATTCTCCGACACATTTTTTCGGAGTTTAAGGTCGGAGCTTGGCCTTTTGCTGTTTTGCACAAGATGCAGCAACCCCAGGGCCGACCCGCCCCAGCGGCCCGTGAAGGCCTAGCCAGAAGGCTCTCGATCTGGCAGCCTACTGCCGGGTTGCAGCCCAAGCACCCCAACCTATCCCCGGTCCCACCACAAGAGCACAGTAGGTTGTTGAAGCCTGGGATCGAACCCAAGACCTCCTTGATAAGAAGCTCTCAGGCAAGCAGCTCATCACCAACTGAGCTTGCTTCAACAACCTACTGTGCTCCTGTGGTGGGACCGGGGATGGGTTGGGGTGCTTGGGCTGCAGCCCGGCAGTAGGCCGTCGATTTGAGAGCCTTCTGGCTAGGCCTTCACGGGCCGCTGGGGCGGGTCGGCCCTGGGGTTGCTGCATCAGCACTTTTCTTATGAGATTTGTAATGTTGGCTCTATTATATTTGGGCAACTTTACGGAACTTTTTTGAGGTCGACTGGTTAAAGATGAGACCCAAATGGATCTGCGACATACTACTAGGGTGATGGGTGAATACTTCTAACCGGGTAGTGCGAGGTCGGGCTCACAAGGCTGGGGGATGTTGTTGAATGGTTGTCGGTTGAAGGATAAGACCAAGATACTCTCGTGTCCTACTACCGGGGCGAAGGGTGGACACTTTTAGCCGGGTAGTGAGAGGCCGGGTTCGCTAGTCTGGGAGAAGTCGCTGAGTAATTGGCGGTGAAAGGCAGACCTTCAAACCCGGGAGACCATGAGGGGGGAAGGCCCTAGCGGTGTCACGACCTATTGCAGGAGAAGGGCAAACCTTTGATCGTTGGCAGTGGGAGGCTGCAGGGACATGGTCCAAGATATGCGCGCTGACCTTTGAACCTGTGGCGAGCGCGAGGGGGGCAGGCCCTAGCGATGCCGCGACCTACTACGAAGAGAAGGGCAGACCTTCGATCGTCGGTAGTGAGAGGTTGTAGGGACGTGGTCCTAGAGAGGCTCTGAAGGGCAGACCTTCGAACCGATGGCAAGTGCGAGGGGAAGGCCCCAGCGATGTCGCAACCTACTGTTGAGAGAAGAGAAGACCTTCGATCGTCGGCAGTGGGAGGCCGTAGGGATGTAGTCCCGGAGAGGAGGTGAAGGGCATACCTTCGAACCGGTGGCAAGCGCGAGGGAGGCAGGCCCTGGCGATGCCGCGACCTACTGCAGAGAGAAGATAAAAGATTCGATCGTCAGCATTGGTAGGTCGTAGGGCATGGTTTTGGAGAGGCAGTGTAGGACATACCTTCAAACCGGTAGCAAGCACGAGGTGGCAGGCCCTAGCGATGTCGCGACCTACTGCGGAGAGAAGGGCAAGGTCGTAGGGACGTGGTCTCGGAGAGGCGGTGAAGGGCAGACCTTCTAACCTGCGGCGAGCGCAAGGGGTGGAGGCCCTGACAATGCCGAGACCTACAACAGAGAGAAGAGCGAACCTTCGATTGTCGGTAGTGGGAGGCCTCAAGGATGTGCTCCTGGAGAGATGTTGAGCGCCATGCTCGGAGAAAGTTGTTGTTAATCAGCGCGATGCCCAGAGGCAGCTACTGTAAGGAGCGTGCTGCCCATAGGCACTTGTTGTAAGGAGCATGTTACCCAGAGATAGTTATTGTTAATGAGCTGACCGAAGGAAGTTGCTGTAAATGAGTGCGCTGCCAGAGGCAGTTGCTGTAAGGAGCACGCTGCCCATAGATAGTTGTTGTTAATGAGCGCGCTGCCCGGAGATAGTTGTAGTTAATAAGCGTGCTGCCCGAAAGCAAGTGTTGTGGACATCCTTCTATTGGAGCGAATTGAGTTCGTCGTTACATTAGAACAGACTATATTTGCCTTCTATAGGCCTAAAATGAGCAAACTTCAAAAACTATTAGAGTCACAGCCACGAGACTGGTCTCGTGGTAATTTACATTAAGAATTCATAAAGAGAACAAAGTTGATAAAATATAGGGCCCTGCAGATTAGCAGGGAGCATTCTCTTGAGAAATTCGTCTTAGGGGTTGCCCCGCAGTCCCTCCTAGCGAGCGGGTGGTCATGCCCATGCTGGTGGATTTGGCGCTTGGTCCTGTAAGAACCTTCCTAACAGCCCTTGTCTAACAAGACGCTTGGTTTCCTTATTGAGTTTGGAACAACTTTCTGTGTCGTGCCCTCATCCACGCTGGAACTCACAATACTTTGTCTGATCCCCGACGTTTTTAGCGAGGGGTCTAGGCTTACGAAGCACCTCATTGCCTCATATTTCGTATAGTATGTTTGTTATTGAGGTATTGAGGGGCGTGCATCTTTGGTGCTGCTGAGGTCGTGGGTTGCCACGATGTTCATTGTTCTTCCTCGAGTATGATATGCCTCTATCAAACTTTTGTTGATGTGCCTCGATTGCTTCATCGGCGGTGATCTTGGCTACTACTCACCATATTAGATCATGAAAACTTGATGTTGTTTCTTTCATTAATGTCTAATAAAAGTTGTCGGGGCAGAGTCCTACTAAGAGGAAGCCTCTTAAGTGCTCGGGGTTGACTCCCGGGATCTGTTGTGCCTCTGTAGTGAAACGACGGAAGAAGTCTCTAAGGGTTTCCCACTTTTTTGGCAGGTCCCAAACAAGTGAGAGGGATCTTTGACTATCCGACGGCTGGCGATGAACTGGTCCATGAATTGTTGTACCAGCTCGGCAAAATTCTTGATTTCTCCCTCCTTTATGGAAAAGAACCATATACGAGCTTGTCCTTTCAGAGTTGCTGGGAAGGCTTGACACAACAGATGATCAGTAGCATAATAGAGTTGCATCATGATCGCGAAGTGTCTGACATGTTCTGATGGGTCACCTGCTCCGCTGTACATTTCATTCTTTGGGAGCTTGAAGCTAGGAGGGATTGGATGTGTCAGAACATCATGTGCGAATGACGAGCTACGATGGAGAGGGAGGGATGCCGAAGTGGCACGTTGTTTGGCTCACTTGTTCTCTTCAGAAATTATGTCACGAACTTCTTCTCGCGTGAGCCTCTCATCTGCAGGCTCGAGGCCTGCTGCTTCAGGGAGGCTACGGTGATACCGAGCTTCAAGTCCTCCGTTAGGATGAGCTCCGAGGCCTTGGATATCTGTGTTGGGGAGCTTTGCTTCTAGCATGTTATCAAGTAAGTGAAGAAGAACTAGATCAATGTGCCCCCCGGGGGCCATTCTTTCGGGTGTGTGTGCAATTTTTCCTGTCATGCTTTCCAGTCACGTGTACCGTTGTGCTGAGGGCACTGTATTCTAGGTATTTTAGGAATAGCGGGAGTCGTGTTCTTACAGACGGTGCCAAATTATTGGGGATCGCTCAAGGCTCCGGTAGACCAGACTAAATTGAATTGCCTTAGCCTGGGAGCGGTCGACCGTGCAAACAATCACAGTAAGTAAAGAAGCTGGAAAAAGAATTTTTTACGTGGAAAACCCGTCAATAGGGTAAAAAACCACTTGAACGGACTTGTGTCGGTCAAACCACTACTATTTGCTTGTTGTTGTACAGAGCTTTCTTAAAAAAACTAGAGGACGACAGAACACCTCTCATTACAATTGTGGAGAGAATGAGTGGGAAGGACTCGGAGGGTGACAAGCCACCACCCTCGGAGCTAATTATTTCTTTGTGAGTTGTGGGATGTGATGCACTGGTCGCGCTTTGTAGTCATTTGTTGATGCTCAGAAGTGAGGACGACTTGCTACACTTATCCTAGTAACTGGAGTTGTCTCCTGTCGCTCTTGGATGAGCCTGGAATGAATGACTTGTCTTCGCCCAACAAGTTTGCTAAGTCGAGGGTCCTAGGAATGTTGAGCGTTCTGCGCGTCAGACAGCAGTTAAGCGGTCCTTGGTGAGCTCTGAAGTTGCTCTTATAAACTACTGGTGGTGCGGGGCACATGAACTTAGGCTACTTTGTCGGGCTTGGTCCGCTGACACTGAGGAGACTTGGTGGTCTCGACGGAGCATGCTGAGACACGCTTGGAACGGTCTGGACGGCGGAGCGCGCGGCTGCATGCTTGGACGATCTAGATGGTGGGGCGCGCGTGGACGGTCTTGACGGCGGAGCGCGCAGAGGCGCGCTTGGACGGTTTTGACGGCAGAGCTAACATAAGTGCTCTTAGATGGTCTTGACGGCGGAGCGCACAGAGGCGCATTTGGACGGTCTTGAAGGCGGGGCGCGCGGTGGCTCGCTTGGACGGTTTTGATGGCGGGGTGTGCGAAGACGCACTTGGATGGTCATGACGGCGGGGTGCGTGAAGGCCCTCTTGGGAGGTATTGACGGCGGGGCACGCTGAGGCGTGCTTGGACGGTCTTGATGGCAGAGTTCTCCGAGGGACGTGCGCAGAGGGGGAGCACACACAAGCGGACGTAGAGAGAGTGTGATGAGGTGAGAAACATGCCAGAGAGGGGTTTGGGTGGCACGGGCTCAGTTGGTGATGAGGGTTGTTGATGGTGCCTTGTTAAGGAGGTGCCAACGACATCGTTCAAGGGCTGCAGCCCGTGCCACCTAAACCCCTCTCTGGCCTATTTCTCAACACAGCGGGTTTTTGAGAATGCCAGGTTTCGAACCCAGCACCACCTTGTTAAGGAGGTGTTGCACTTTTTTGTAATGACCCGGGTTTAGGCCTATAGCCGCCCCACGACATCGTTCAAGGGTTGCAGCCTTTGCCCCCAAACCCCTCTCTGGCATGTTTCTCAACACAGCGGATTTTTGAGAATGCCAGTTTTCGAACCCAGCACCTCCTTAACAAGGCACCATCAACAGCCCTCATCACCAACTGAGCTGCACTGTAACGCCCCTGATTTTTCGATGATATTATTTGATTTGGTATCGTCATATTTATGACGTCATGGTGTTACCTTTTCACGTCATGTTGATGACGCTATACCGTTAGTGTGTTTCGCGTCCGTTGGGTCTGTTTGACCAGATTTTGGAGTTTTTGATGAGATTGAATGATGTCTTGTTGGAAGAATTAAATTTGTGGCATGTATGCTTATAGTAAACATTTGATTTTAGTGTCTCAAGAATGGAGCGTCGGATTCTAGTGTTGTCTTCGCTGCTAAATCCGTAGAGTCGACAATTTATCTCGGAATATTAGTCAAATCCGAGTTTCCGAAATTTGTCCTGCTTTGTAGTCGAGATGGTCAGCTCCGTTTCTCGAGAAGCCGGGAATTTTTTCCCGAGAAGTTTTTTTTATTCTTTCTCGAGAAATGCTTCTTAGTTGCTCCCGAGAAGATCGTTCCAGTTCTCGAGAAATCTCGCATGTACTCGGGAAAATTTTGTCTTGTTCTCGGGATATCTTAGGTCGTTCTCGAGAAATCCAGAATCCTTCTCGAGAAGTCCAAGTTTTGATCTCGAGAAATCCAGAAGCTCTTCTCGAGAAACCCAGAAGCTTTTCTCGAGAAACCCAGAGTCTCTTCTCGAGAAATCCAGGTCCCTCTCGGGAAATCCAGCGTTGTTCTTGAGAAGTCCTTATTAGTACTCAAGATCTGCCCTTGTTCTCGAGAAAGCCTTATTTTGTTCTCGAGAAGCCTTCTTTAGTTCTCGAGAACTCTTCTTCCTCAGTACCCGAGAAGTCTTCTTCTGTTCTCGAGAAAACCGGTTCAGCCGACCCATGTTCATTCTCTTAAGTGTAACGATTTTAATATTGTATTTATTGTATATATATATATATAAATACACGTGAGTGAGAGAGAGAAAGTTCTTCCGTGATTCATCCGGTGGCCGCCAACGGTGCTTTGATGCTCGACAACTTCAACCGAATATAGATCCGGAAAGCTCTCAACGAGAGCTACGTCATCGTGGTAAAGTTTTCCTCATTTTTTGAGTTTTTCTCGTTAGGGTTTTTGGCTCTAACCTCTATTTCAGCCATTTTTGTTCAGATTTCGACTTCCCCCGTCTTCCATAGTCCCCATTTATGCCAATGTGCGATTTAGAGGTCTTCTTCGGCAAAATCATGCCAAGGCAAGTGGTGGTTTTCTTTCCCCTCTTCCCTCCTCTTTCAATCATGATAGAATTGCTAATCTTCTCTAATTAGTGATGTTCTTATGATTTTCTTTCCGATTAGTACTATTGTTTTAATCCTTTACTTGAAATTCACTCGTATTATTAAGTTTTTGTTATGATAATCCAACCTTATTGCGTTGTTTGTGATTTTGATGATGTGTTAAATCTTTGGCTTTAATCGTCACTAACCATCATGTAGGACGTGCTAGAGTATATTTTAGGTTTTGAATCTTTCCTACTGGTTGATCAACCGTTCCCTAAATCTAGCGAGATTTAGTAGAATCCGATGTGTCAAGTCTTGAGATTTATATCATGGTTTTTCTTTGTTGCGAGTGTTAGTGGATGAAACCATCGCCGCAATGTTTGTTCCTTTTATTAGTACCTTGTGGAACTCTACCGGGTGTTTGGGCATCTGCAGTGAGTGATAGAGTGTATGAGTCTCCCCCGCAGTTAGACAGATATTATATCTGTGAGAGTGTGCCATGATGAGTGACCACCTTGCATGTGTTTTTGGGTAGAGTTGACCACATGTGGCTAATAAAGTTTTGAGAATTCTTTCTTATGATTTAATCATGTTTTCCACCTTTTAGTCCTGGACATTTAGTGTAGTTTGATGTACGTAATGATTCACGTATGTCCTATTTTTCTGATTTTTGTACTTTACTTTTGTACTCTACTTCAGTACTTTTGGTTTTGGGTTGGTATCCCTTTTTGACTTTTGTTTACTTTTGGCTTATTTTTCTACCACCGCTTGTACCCTCTTGCTGAGATGTTCTGTCTTTGGAATGCCTCAGGTCCGGAGCTTTAGCAAGTAGTGGAGTTGGTTTAGGAGTTCCTGAGCAGCAGTGTTGGCTATGGTTTTCACCTCGCCGTTGCGAGGTAGTTTTTGTTCTAGTTTACTTTATCTAGTTCAGACATACTTTTGTATTATGTGAGTTCGTGTCAGATTGTTGACGTCCACCGGATAGTAGATTTTGGATACTTTGTTAGCTGCTAGTTTGCTTTCCTTCTGATTGTTTGGATTACTTGCTCTCTAGGATGTTTTATGCTAGGATTGCATGTTAGATATTTTCAAGTATAAAGCTACTATCATTACATCATGCATTGCATGTTTTTAAAAGGTGATTGTTAACCGCAAACCAGCTATTTGTTAGTGGCACCCCAAAATTTCGTTACTTTTCGCGCCTTTTCGAAATACGTCTTGTACATGCAAATTTAGGAAAAGTGCTCAACACGAAAGTTGTAGATCTCGTCGAGATCTACAACTTTCGTGTTCAGCACTTTTCCTAAAAATGCATGTACAAGGAGTATTTTGGAAATATGCTCATATTTTACGCCTTTCAGAAATACGGCTTGTACATGCAATTTCAAGAAAAGTGTTCAACACGAAAGTAGTAGATCTCGTCGAGATCTACAACTTTCGTGTTGAACACTTTTCCTGAAATTGCATGTACAAGATGTATTTTGAAAAGGCGCGAAAAATTAGCAGATTTTGGGGTGCGACTAGCCAATATCGGGTTGCGGTTAACAATCACCTTTTAAAATTCTAAATCATTATATTTAGCGACCGTAAAAAATATTTTTACTACTATTATAAACCTAGGGTCTTGCATAACATGAGTTATCCCCAGGGGACATTTATACTCATGTAAGATGTCTACTCTTGTAAAAGAAGTATTTTCCGTAGTGTATAACTTTTTTTTTTCTCGTGGACTAAATGAGCCACTAAGCCGAGGGATACGGCTAACTGCTTAACTTAAACTGGATTTTTCTCTAAATAACTTAAAGATCTTTCTTTATGTGTAAAGTAAGAGTTTTGTCTGAGCGTCTGTAGTTATCCCCTACTGACGTGACATCATGACGCGCATTTTCTCATACTTTGATATATCATTAAATGCGGTGAAAAATGCGGGTTGTGATACCGCCCCTGGAAGGGGCGACGACGGCAAACAGGCCGCCCGTTTCGGGCCACAGGGAGGCCGCCCCTGGTTAGGGAGACGACCGAAAACGAGCGGCCAGAGGGCCGCCCATTTGCAGCAGCAGGGCGACCAACCAAGGGGCGGGCGGTTGAGTTGTCAGCCGCCTCTTGCGAGGAGAAGGCCGCCACCTTCGAGGGTGGCGGCGGAAGCCGCGCGGCCTTGGGGCCGCCCGTTGGCTTTGGGGGCGCCAGCCGACGAATGGTCGGCCGCTTACGGGGGTGGCGAGGAGGTTCAGTGCGGCGACGACGGCGGTTACGCTTCGGGCGGTTACGCTTCGGGCGGTTACGCTTCGGGCGGTTACGCTTCGGGCGGTTACGCTTCGGGCGGTTACGCTTCGGGCGGTTACGCTTCGGGCGGTTACGCTTCGGGCGGTGACGCTTCGGGCGGTGACGCTTCGGGCGGTGACGCTTCGGGCGGTGACGCTTCGGGCGGTGACGCTTCGGGCGGTGACGCTTCGGGCGGTGACGCTTCGGGCGGTGACGCTTCGGGCGGTGACGCTTCGGGCGGTTACGCTTCGGGAGGTTATACCGTTAGTGGGCTCTGCGGACTGCGGGTTCGGTCGAACCGATTCGAGGAACCCCATCAAAAAATTATAACAGTTTTTTTAACTTGTAGGAGGTTAAATGTCTTTTCCTTATAATATATGGGTGTCACATCATAAACATAATAATCGACTTAAAGAGTGGGAAAAATGTTCTTTGCGGTACCCTGCGGGGAGGTTTCCTATGACTATATTTTTACAAAATTCTTCTATTTTTTTTTTTAAAATAAGTCATAAAATACTGATCTATATATTTTTATCTTTATTTTAAATATTCATATGACTATATTTTAAGATGAAAATAAAAGTATAAAAGATTCTCGTTTTTGAGCTAAATATTCAATCCATTTTTGAAATTATTGAATGCCAAATTGCCAATTGTATTTTTAAACTTAAAAATGGTCCCCACAAATTTTCCGTGATGATACAGCGCAGAAAATTTCCTGTCAATCCCTTGTGTGTTAGGTCCTTCGTACACAATATATGGTGATTGTCGTCAATAATGTCGTGCGCAAATTGCGCAATGTCTGTATGACTGTATGTAGGATTATTAGACAAAAGTACAATTCCCCCCCAAAAAAAATCCTAGAAAAAAAATTCATACAAAATTTTTTAAATTGCCAATCATAAAATAGTATTATTAATTAGCAATATATATATACACACACGAGTTTTTTCGCACAGGCTACGCCCGTGCTCGAAGCTCTTGGGCGATCTTTGGTCGCATCAAGGGGGGCTTTGCCCGCCTCCGCACGGGCTTCGCCCGTGCTTGATACTCCGGGCGGCCTTCGACCGCATGGAAGCGGGCCCCGCTTCCACGAAGTTCAGCGGCTCGGCGCCGCAACCGCTACTCGCGGCCCTCGGAGCGCGTATGCAAAATCAAACAATCACAGGGCTCCGTGGTGCCGCGAGTGGCCGTTGCGGCGCTGAGCCGGTGAACTGCGTAGAAGCGGGGGCCGCTTCCATGCGGCTGAAGGCCGGGCGGAGGCGGGCGGAGGCCGGGCGGAGGCGGGCGGAGGACGGGCGGAGGCGGGCGGAGGACGGGCGGAGGCGGGCGGAGGCGGGCGGAGGCCGGGCGGAGGCGGGCGGAGGCGGGCGGAGGCGGTCGCAGGCCGGGCGAAGGCGGGCGAAGCCCGCGCGGAGGCGGGCGAATCCCGCGCGGAGGCGGGCGAAGGCCGGGCGGAGGCGGGCGAAGGCCGGGCGGAGGCGGGCGAAGCCCGGGCGGAGGCGGGCGAAGCCCGGGCGGAGGCGGGCGCAGCCCGGGCGGAGGCGGGCGCAGCCCGCGCGGAGGCGGGCGCAGCCCGCGCGGAGGCGGGCGCAGCCCGCGTGAAATGCTTCGAGCACGGGCGAAAGCTTCGAGCACGGGCGAAAGCTTCGAGCACGGACGAAAGCTTCGAGCACGGCTACGCCCGTGCGAAGAAGCTCGTATTTATATAATAATATAAATAATATAATATAAATAAATAAATAAAATTAAAACTTAGGACTTAGGTCGGAAGATGAAATTAAAGCGGGGAGGAGGAGAAGGAGGGGGGGAGGCCAACTGCCGGACGCGGGCGACCCCGACGGGATTTGCTGGAGGCGAACCGATAGGGCCACCGCCGGCAGTGCCCCTGCCCGTGAGCCCCAAACTTGGGACTCACGGGCAGGGCCACAGGTGGCCCTACCGGTTCACCTAGGGCCTACCCCCGTCGGGGTTGCCGGTGTCCGGCGACCTCGTCCCTGGGGTCCGGTCAGGCCAAAGCCGGCTCCGGCGACGGCGGTGCGGGGCTCTATTTTTTATATATATATAAAGCATCGTCGGCGGAGGGATATTTTCGGCAAATTAAATGTAACCGACGGTTACTGCAGCAACACAACGTTTGCGTTTATATTAGTTATGGCCCTACCGGTTCGCCTCCGGGCTCCGGCCTACCCCCGTCGTGGTCGCCGGTGTCTGGCGACCTCGTCCGCGGCGTCCGGTCAGGCCAACGCCGGCTCCGACGGTGGCGGTGCGGGGCTTAAATTTTTTTATTTTATAAAATGCATCGCCGGCGGAGGGGTATTTTCGGGAGATCAAATGTAACCGACGGTTACTGTAGCAACGCAATGTTTGTCATAATATATTCGGAATTAGGCAAATAATATATGAATTTTATAGCCAAAAACGAGATCTACAACTTTAATGTTGAACATTTTTTCAAAATTTGCACGGTTTAGCCGGAATCTGGCCTGAAAGGTTGCTGACTCGAATTTTGAAATTTATTATTATATTCATTTCGAGTCAGCAACCTTTCGGGCGAGATTCCGGCCAAACCGTGCAAATTTTGAAAGAATGTTCAACATGCAAGTTTTAGATCTAGTTCTTGGCTATAAAATACATATATTATTTGCCTAATTCTGACATGTATTATGTGAAAACCAACTCAAACTTTTAATTTATGCTTAAAAAGCTTGAGCTTATATATAGAAGGGGTCTATTTTCAAAAGACGTGCGGAACCCGGATTTAGTTAAATCTGGGTTTCGCGTTTTTACACTTTTGCGGTATATATTTATATATATAGATATATATGTATATATATCCACAATCATCAAAGAGTTGGCACGCACGGCCACATGCTTCGTGCACTCATGTTACATTTTTGGTGTACTGAATTTCAAGTCTCACCTCCATCCTAAGCATCACTCACTTAGATGGTATGTTTGAGCGACTGCTGGTCACAAGCTATTACGCTTCCCGAATTTCCCCAGGAACGGTGTACCGAGGAGCAACCCCTTCACCGACTCATATTGCATGGGTTCAGATCAGCTTTGCCCGACTCAATCATCGCGAACAACCAGCACGATGCAGGCCAGTCTCACCTCAGCATGTTAATATGATAACCAACGTTATCCCTTTAGTCACCACACAAGGCCACCAAGCTAGGCACTGCAAGTCTCACAGCTTAATGCTACGCAACCGATCCTCAAGACCCGGGCTTCACAATCAAATAACAGCTCAATGGGAGCTATCGTCAGCGCCATCACTATCACCGGGCGATATCGACTGAAAACAAATATGCCAGTCTTAGGTACGACACACCTAGTACATACAACTACTCACTGGTCTCAACCAGAAGTGCTATCACCAGTGATATCATTATTGAGGGCGATAACAACAGAATATCGTTTTTGTTACAAACTTGAGTGTTTCCTGGAGACACCCTCCAGTACTTCTGCAACAATCTGCAGTACCCCAAAACCCCTTAAACTACTCATTTTCCGCGGTATCTTCTCCGACACACAAATCAATCATCACCAATCCAGATCAACCTGTCCAGATAAGCTTCACACAACATACCTATGTCTGTACAACGATTTGAGCTTTATATGCAATTTCTACCGGGGATATTCCGTGTCAACCCAAAGGAAGTATCTCACACCATCAATTGATGGGGACTTCCATACAACGATGTCAAATATGAGAACTATCATATCCAATTATTCAGAAGGAGAGTCGTTACCCTCGTCGATCGTTTTGGAGCTATTAACTTATAATTGATCTGAATGGAATCACTTGCAGTGTTTTCCTCTCTGCAGATCTTGCCTCGACTCGTGATTCCGACCGTAAGGACTCCTTCGAAGCTCTTCCAAAAACTGAGAATAACCCTCTTCTTCTTCCTCTCTTCTTCTTCCTCTCTTTTCCTTCTCTTGTTTTCTCAAGTTGAAAGAGAGAGTGTGTGTGAAAGTAAAAATGAGAAGAAGTTTCTCATAAATAACCTTATCAATCTTGTGCCTAAGCTCAGCCATAGCATGCCAAAGCCAAAAAAATTGGACAACCTTGATTTCACGGAGAAATCTTAAGGAAATGCGATCGTTGGGCGATAGCCACTATCGTCGGGCGATATCTTAGGCGGTGGCATGCAGTATCCTTATACAACACCGCTTTGCCGCTTAAAGACCGCTTTATAGCCAACTGACATGTGGTGGTCTGACACGTGACATACTATTGCCACCCGATATCGCTATCGTCAGCGGTAGCAAATCAACTGTATCGATCTGTCGACTGCATCTACTGCATCGACTGCATAGGTGTCGAATGCATTGACTATATCGTCTGCATCAGTGTCAATTGCATCAACTACATCATTTGTCGCCTGCATTGACCTGAGCACTATTGCGGGGCGATATCACTATCGCTGACGATAACTCCAAAATTTAGATTTGTTGTTTTTCAAATGTGGAAAATCTGGGGTGTTACACCAATGTCGGGGCTCCATCACACTGCCTCCTCCACGCACCCCCACGTCAGCGCTGCCTCGTGCGGTATTTTTCGCGCACACCATTTCCGCTTGCTCACTCCCCCTCACTCTCCCTCACCGGGACTTGGAATAATTTAATAAAAATGCTTACTTTTTTTGAGGGAGACATGACGACAGCAATTAAGATCACGCAAACTCTAAGCAAGAACTCCAATAACTTTACAACAGCATAAGAAAGGAGCAAAAAAATAATACTGGAATATCTCTAACCAAATTCTTTACTCTCCAATTTATAATTCTCGCAGTAGGTTTTATAATAAAAGACATCATTGATACCAGAATATCTCTTACCAAATTATAATGTCTCAAAAGCGGCAGTGGTGTAAAAAAATATCATGTACGGATATCTCGCGGAAATGAAATATAATATTCTCTACGATATGACAAGAAATATCCCATTAATTTTTCATTCTAATTTTCGAAGAGCGATTATTCACGGCCAAAGTTGATGATCACAACGTTCTGGGACATCCCGAGCCAAAGTAAAAAATTTTGACGCTTATCATTTCACGGATCATGTCTCGCAAAAATTTGAGAGCATTTGTTGGGGCTCCCCTTAAGAATTTTTGAGTCATCAGGCCAGGGGGACCAAGCGATTTCGCGAGTAGCACATGCAAGCACAGCTGGTCCGAGAACAAGCGCATCACAGGGAGCAGGGACGGCGCGCGCCCCTTAGGCGCGCTCACGCCATGGGCGTGTGCCCCTTGCATGTGTCGCTGCCTCCGGCGGCCGTCGCCGTCTCCAGCAGCCGCCGCCCGCCTCCGCCGTCATCGAGCACACTGTCGGGGCTGTCCGGACCGCACAGGGGCAGTTTCGTCAGTTTGCTAAAATTAGTGATCCATATGATCGAAATGGAGTGACGTCATTCGCCAACACAAATTCCGCTCCAACGTAATTACCATCAAGTCCCTCCAGAAAACTATATAAGGGCCCTTAGACTCTCATTTGAAGGCAAGCAACTTCAGAGGCTAGAGAGAGCTCTGACGTTTTTCGAGAGGTTGTGAAACTTAGACCGTTCCTCTGCTCGGAATTCGCTCCGCTTTCTCTCAAGTGCGAAAGCATCTCAAGACGTTAAGGATGTGACATTCTTCTCTACATGAGCACTCTCATCAAAGCTCCGGCTTAGCAGGAGCGCTTCCATCGAGCTGAGGCTCCGTGGACTTGGAGATTCCCCTCACGGGAGTGCTCCTTTCCGGGCTCCAATGATTTAGGTTATTTTCTGCTGTTTTCATATTCTAAACTTGTAATAGAGAGGTGACCTGTCACCCTCCGAGGAAATCTATCAACTATTATAAAATCGAACTAAATAGTAGATTTTGACCCGGCACAGATCCGAACACGTGGTTTTTCACCCTTTTCAGGTTTTTCAAAGTCTTTTGTCATTTGCTGTTATTTTTCAATAATTGTTTGCACGCCTGATCCAATTCCGAGCTAAGGTGATCCGATTCTCCGCACTGAGGAAAAACCGGGTGACCCACAATAATTCTTAATTGTCATTGTTGATGCCGAGAAATATCTCAACCTCAGAAATCGGACTAGGCCACCTGAAGTTACTGGTCGAGCGGTCAAAAAGACGGTCTCTGGTCAGGAAACAGAAGCGAGCTGAGCGAACAAGACCCCAAGTCGCTGCGGCAGGAAGGTCCCACTGCGTACCCAGTTGCTTAGAAGCAACCCCTTCTCAACCAGATTGGCCGAGCTAGGTACGAAGGAGACGAGCTCGAGCAATAGCGAGTCGAGGGCAATTGCCGGAACTCGCGAGGGCTCAGGCCGAGATTTGCTTGTCCTCTCCCTCGTACCCCTGGGGTCCTATTTATAGGAAAAACTAAAGAGAGGGGGGGTCTTACTTATACCCCCACCCTGGCGAGTTGGCGACTTCCCTGGGGAGCTCGCCTAGAAGAGGCGAGTATCTGGCCATAGTCGCCACCTGGCGAGTTGGCCTGGGGAGCTCGCCATACTCGCCCGAACCTCCTGCGGCCTGGGATGCTGATCTGGATCCCCGTCTTGCCTTATTGACTTTGACTTCTGATGACCTGGCGGTGGTAGGACCCACCCTCGTCGAATACGGGTTGTACACAATCCCCGCTCTTTTTGGGCGACGTAGGAACCCAGAAAGAATCATCCAACGCTTATTCGGCGAGTACCTCTGCCGAGTATCTGGACAGCTCGCATCATCGCCTGCTGGTAGAGTAGTCTATAAATAGGGGGGCTTGATTTTCGAGACGGACCCTGAAGCTCGCCGAAAATGTCGGATGTTGAGAAGTTGTTGATGGATAATCTCGCTGCCCTGTCTGGCCTCCTTGGCATAGCCAGACAGAAAAGGCCGCGCGAGGAAGACGCCACCGCCTTGACCCCGCCAAAGAAGAAAAAGGCGAAGAAGGTCAAGCAGTCCGCCACTACGGCGGTCGACTCGCCTCCACCGCTGAACCAAGTCGCCGCGGCGACTGGAAATCCCGCAGCTTCTTCCAGTACCCAGAAGCTGTTGAGCGATCTCAGGCTTGACGACCTCCTCGGATCTGTTCGGGACAGCCCGCCGGAGGACCTGGGAGTTGTCGAGGAGCTCGCGGCCGCTAAGGAATCCGCGGCGGCTCAGGTCGAGGTCATCACCGTGACAGGTCGCTATCTGGAAATCTTTCCTGTTAGATTGTCGCCGCTTCTTCTTTACTGACAACTTTTCTATGCAGGCTCTCCGACTGCCGCGGACGCGACTCTTGACGTAGTCCCGCTGAGCTCGGCCCCCCTACTCGCCCTGGCGGCCGATAGGCCGTCCAAGACCGCCTACTCGGTCCGGATGGGCCTTAGCTCGGGGAAGGTGTCGGGGGCGACGTTGGTGAAGGGCACCCCCCGGCGAGCAAGGAGCTGCCTGTGAAAGAAATTCCCGCTGGGTTGTCCGAGTCGGCGCGCGAGGATCCTCCGGCGAGCAAGGCGGCCCCCACCGTTGCGAGTGGTGGGAAGGTAGTCTCGGCGAGCGCCTCATTGCCGCCGCCGCCACCCTTGGTCGCCACTCCTGCCCATATGTCGGGCATCTCCCTGCCCCTGCCGCCGCCTTTGTCTGCTTCGCAGAGGTCGGATCTTCCGCGACCTCCTCCACCTCCTGCGCCGAGGGCTCCACTCCACCCGGCGAGCTCATCTCAAGCTCCGCCGCCGTTGAAGAAGCCGGAGAGGCAGCGGCCGTCCTACTTCCCTCCGCGGGTTGGAGACCCCGACTACATCGGCCGAGGGTCGGGAGAGCGCGGGCAGGGCAGGCCTGCCGATCTTCCGAGCAACTCTTCGGGGAGGCGAGATACCTCCGGGCGACCTCCCTCGCCGCGCCGATCCCGATCTCCTCGTCGCGGTGAGTCTTCTACTACTTTGATTACTGTTCTGCTTTTTCTATCCTGACGATCTACCTTCCTGCTTTGTCAGATCGCCCGGCGACCTCTGGGGCGGCTTTCATTGACGCCATCGGGCTGTCCGGGAGCGAGTATCGCCAGGCTGCCGTTCGCGCCCACATGGAGCTGGAGAGCAAGTTCGACCAGCTCGCTATCTGCGACCCTCATCGACGCATCTCGGCTCTGGAGGCGAGGATGGCCAAGGTCGAAGGGCTCCAGGCGACTTTGGAGAACTACGAAGCTCGCTTCCACATGGTTAAAGAGAATGACCGCCAGCTGCAGTTGAACAACCACCGCCTGCAGCTGGTGCTTGACGAGCTGGCCGGCATCCGGTCGAGCATGGGGTCTGCTGGACGTCTGGCGAGGATGGAGGAGCAGCTCCGGCTCGGCGACGATGCGACAGCGTTGGCGACGGAGCATTACCGGCGTGCATGCGAGATCGGCTGGGCCGGGCGACATCCTCACCCCCCTGAGCGGCCTAGGGCGCCATAGTATTTTTGTTTTTTGAATGTAGCTCGCCATGCGCGACTTTGAATTCCCTTCGGACATCTGTATTTTTTCTTTTTATTGATCAATTCGTCTTTGCGTGTATGAGTATTCTCGCCTTCTGATCCTTCGTGTGCGCGCTTTCTTTGTGGTGTGCCGAGCTCTAGGTCTTCTGGCAAAGTCGCCTCTTATTCTTCACCGCGCGAGCTCGTTCGATACTCGCCGAGACGGGCAGACCCTCCCCCCTTTGCCTTGACATATCTATAAATAGGAGGGGTAGGTGGGTCATAAAGCGTATGTTGTAGCGATCTTCTCTTCATATCGGCGAGTATCCGAACATCCAGCTCGCCTTCTCGCTCTTTTTTTCAGCTTGCAAACATGGTCGGCGACGATGCCAGCGCTCGCCGACAAGCTCATGCCATTAACTTCGTGGATGCGGCATTCAAGAAGTCCGTTACCTCAGAGAAGGACCTGGCGGTCTTCAGGGAGCGCCTGCTGCCCGAGGACTATTCGGCGAGGCTTCCTACTCGCGGCGAGCGGCTCAACACCTATGTTGAGGGCGCCCTTGTCTTGTCGTTGCGGCATTTCGACGCCGGCCTGCAGCTACCCTTCTGGCCGGAGTTCTGCGAGATCCTGCGCTACTTCGGGATCGTCCCCGCGCAGATCAACCCTAATGGCGTGGCGATCATCATGGGGTTCCTATGCTTCCTCCGGGAGGAGAGGATCGCCTTCGACCTCTCCGTCTTCCGCCGCATCTTCGCCTTTGCGGCGACCTCGGAGGGAGTCATCTTTTTTAGCAGCCACGTCTGCACCTTGGTCGGCACCGCGAATAAGGTCCACCGCTGGAGCGAGCAGTTGGTGGTCGTCCACGGCGACTTCGGCGGGATTCTCGACAGGCCGCACCAACCAGCCGACGTCGCCTTCCTTCCTCCCATCCTCGAAGGAGCTCGCGAGCAGCTCTTCGAATACTTCCGTGGTCGGCGTTTTGACGTCATTTTCTGGCGTCTAAACGTCAACGTGCTCGAGGCAGTTCACCCCAATGAAAGTAAGCCGAGCTCGAAATGCGTCCTGGTTACTCGCTCGCCCTTTTGCCGTTGAAACTAACTTTGTCGCGCGTCCTGCAGTTTCCAACGAGCTTCCGGAGAAGCCTCTTCCTTCGGCGAAGGAAGTCGCCACTACGCGCTCGGACGTTCGCCCCCCTGCCGACGTTGGGGAGAAGAAGGCGGCCAAGGGAAAGTCGTGGGCCAGCTCGCAGGGTCCCGCGAGGAAGAGGGCGAAGACCTCGTCGCCACAATCCGTCGATCGCCGGTCGCCGACGGGCGCCCGGTCGCCCCACTTCCACCCCAACTATGGCCTCGGGCAGGGGGTGGTGGATTTCTACGGCCGCCCGCTCGTGACTTGGTCGGCGGAGGACAACTCGGTGTCACTGAGCACCAACCTCCCGTCCTGGTCAACCGACTGGGAGGACAAGGGGGAGGCTTTCGCCGTCCTCCACGCCATATATGGGCGAGTCGATGCGGAGTCCGTCCTGGAGCTGACCCCGTCGGAGCTCGCCCATCAGTCGGCCTGCGCGCTCGCGCGGTCTGCCGAGCTGGGGCACTACTCGGCGAGGAAGCTGCTGGAGACGACCGATGCACTCAAGGTCGTCTCCAAGAAGGTCATCGACCTCGGCATGCAGTCAGTCCGCTGGAAGGACTTCGAGGTAAACTGTCCTTGGGTTGGTTGCTTGATTTGTTTTGTCGATAGGTCCTGACGTCGGTCATTTCGCAGGCTGCCGAGATAGAAGCAGCGAAGAAGCTCTCCGAGTGCGAGGAGAAGCTCGCCGCCTCCCAGGCCGAGCTGGAGGCGGCCCAAACTCGCGCAGCGGTGATGGAGACGAGGTTGGTCGCTGCTGAAGGACGGCCGAGCTCCTCAACCCCGCTACCCGAAGACCCGGCGCGAGTGGTGAAGCAATCACGCGTCCTCTGGGAGGAGAGATCCTCTGTTCGCCGCGAGATTGAGCGGGCGGCGGGGAACGTCATACTCGCGCGCCTCAGGCTCGGGGGCCAGCTCGTCGAGGGGGAGAAGCCGCTCACTGTCGACGAGCTCATTCCCGAGCTACTCGCCGAGGGGACCGTCCCGCCGTACCGCGCCTCGCCGCCGACCAGCTCCGGCGATTCCGATGACAGCAACAGCGGAAGCAGCAGCGGAAGCGAGAGCGATGATTCGATAGATGTCGGTGATATCGGAGACGACGAATATCGGCCAGATACTGGCGACGAGGAGTCCTAGTTGCTCGCCGATATTCCTTTTGTAAATCAATTTTGAACTTGTGATTTATACAAATTTTTGCTCCTGCATTTTTCTGACATGTTGCTCGCTAGGCTCGTAGGCTCGGAGAGGAGCGTTCGCTAGATCGCAGGGGGATGGTCCCGACATCGATCATCCGCTCGCCGGGACCTACTCGCCCCTGCGCCCGGGTACTCGTGAACCTGCTGGGAGAACCTCGCGCACCGCGCGGGTCGGCGCGTGGGACATACTCGCATGCCCTCTGGGGCTCGCTTACTCGCGCGGTTCCAGCTCGCTTACCCGCGTGGGACCAGCTCGCCTACTCACGCGAGATCAGCTCGCCTACTCGCGCGAGGCCTGCTCGCCCACCTGCGCGTGACGCAAGTCGAACCTGGCTCAGCTGTCGAATCATAACCAGCGGGCCTCTCATTCCCGCAATCGAGGAGATCGGCCGATTCCCGACGAGAGGAGTTCGTGGGGGTACCGGTCTTACGACGCTGCCCAACTCGAGGCCTTGATTTATAATCGAGGAGATCGGCCGATTCCCGAGGAGAGGAGCTCGTGGGGATACCGGTCTTACGATGCTGCTCAACTCGAAGTCTTGGATTACAATCGAGGAGATCGGCCAATTCCCGAGGAGAGGAGCTCGTGGGGATACCGGTCTTACGACGCTGCTCCACTCGAAGTCTTGAGTTACAATCGAGGAGATCGGCCGATTCCCGAGGAGAAGAGCTCGTGGGGATACCGGTCTTACGACGCTGCTCCACTCGAAGTCTTGAGTTACAATCGAGGAGATCGGCCGATTCCCGAGGAGAGGAGCTCGTGGGGATACCGGTCTTACGACGCTGCTCCACTCGAAGTCTTGAGTTACAATCGAGGAGATCGGCCGATTCCCGAGGAGAGGAGCTCGTGGGGATACCGGTCTTACGACGCTGCTCCACTCGAAGTCTTGAGTTACAATCGAGGAGATCGGCCGATTCCCGAGGAGAGGAGCTCGTGGGGATACCGGTCTTACGACGCTGCTCCACTCGAAGTCTTGAGTTACAATCGAGGAGATCGGCCGATTCTCGAGGAGAGGAGCTCGTGGGGATACCGGTCTTACGGCGCTGCTCCACTCGAAGTCTTGAGTTACAATCGAGGAGATCGGCCGATTCTCGAGGAGAGGAGCTCGTGGGGATACCGGTCTTACGACGCTGCTCCACTCGAAGTCTTGAGTTATAATCGAGGAGATCGGCCGATTCCCGGGGAGAGGATCTCGTGGGGATACCGGTCTTACGACGCTGCTCCACTCGAAGTCTTGAGTTACAATCGAGGAGATCGGCCGATTCCCGGTGAGAGGAACTCGTGGAGATACCGGTCTTACGACGCTGCTCCACTCGAAGTCTTGAGTTACAATCGAGGAGATTGGCCGATTCCCGGGGAGAGGAACTCATGGGGATACCGGTCTTACGACGCTGCTCCACTCGAAGTCTTGAGTTACAATCGAGGAGATCGGCCGATTCCCGAGGAGAGGAGCTCGTGGGGATACCGGTCTTACGACGCTGCTCCACTCGAAGTCTTGAGTTACAATCGAGGAGATCGGTCGATTCCCGGGGAGAGGAGCTCGTGGGGATACCGGTCTTACGACGCTGCTCCACTCGAAGTCTTGAGTTACAATCGAGGAGATCGACCGATTCCCGGGGAGAGGAGCTCGTGGGGATACCGGTCTTACGACGCTGCTCCACTCGAAGTCTTGAGTTACAATCGAGGAGATCGGCCGATTCCCGGGGAGAGGAGCTCGTGGGGATACCGGTCTTACGACGCTGCTCCACTCGAAGTCTTGAGTTACAATCGAGGAGATCGGCCGATTCCCGAGGAGAGGAGTTCGTGGGGATACCGGTCTTACGACGCTGCTCAACTCGAAGTCTTGAATAAAATCCTGCATCCTTATATAGTTTGGAGATTTAATCTCAAAGACATCTTGATAAGAAAGAAACTCTCTCCGGAGAGACGCTCTTGCCCCTGCCAAATCGGGGGGGTGGCGTCCAGACTCGTTCCTAAGAATTCCTCTAGTCGGGAGAGAGATGCACTCGGGGAGACCTAGGCCGACGTGCAAGGGGGGAGCTGATCTCGGCCGACAATGCAGAGGCTCGGTCTTACAAGAGCGCTTAAAGTCCCGAAGCATCGTCCTATCATCCGTACTAGGCTATTCAGTAAGAACGGGTTGAAGGCACGTATCTCGATTTGATGGTGAAGATCGCTTCCAGCTGCGATTCGAACGGGGGTGGTGTTCATCGAGGGTCCTCTTCGGACGCACTCGGAGTCGACACACATCCCTGGGCTCATCCACGCCCTTCCTTCAGCAGGTGATCCTGCCTTGTTGCTCACTTGAGATTTTTCCCTTCTGGGTGCTTTACGAGGCCGGCCTCTCCTCGAGTCCGGAGGATCAGGGTGCGAATCTGTCCCTCGTAGTTCCTCCAGTCGGAAGAGAGATGCACTCGGGGAGACATAGGCTGACATGAAAGGGGGGAGCTGATCTCGGCCGACAATGCAGAGGCCCAGTCTTACAAGAGCGCTTAAAATCCCGAAGCATCGTCCCATCATCCGCGCTGGGCTATGTATGAGGAACAAACCGACCACTGCCTCCCGAAGTCGATTACGAGGCGGGCCGTGGAAACACTCAGAAGCCTTGAGGCATGTTCAACACAAAAGAGATAAAATCCCGCATCCTTTGTATATTAACTATGTTTACAGAAATAGATACATGGGTTACCGCTATGGGTAGAATCTTTTCAGATCATCCCCACTCCATGTCCCGGTCAGCTGCTCCCCCGCTTGATCTTGTAGGTAATAGCCTCCTGCGGCCAGGGCTTCTTAGACGATGAAAGCCCTTCCCAATTGGGATGCAGCTTGCCTACGACGGCTCCCCGCCCAGCGGCATCCACCTTCTTCATGACCAAGTCCCCTGCAAGGAAGTTTTTTAAGCGGACATTTTTGTCGAAATGCCTCGCCATGCGTCTCTTGATTTCTTCCTGGCGTATGGAGGCCAAGTCCCGAAGCTCTTCCACATAATCTAGGGAGAGCCTCTGAGCCTCTTCATTCTCTAGCCGCCATTCCTCGCTTCCGTCTTCGGCTGCGATGACCCTTGGGCTATGCACTTCAAATTCGACCGGGATGAGTGCCTCGGACCCGTGTGACAGTTTGAAGGGTGTTTCCCCTGTGGCTGAGTTTGGGGTGGTCCTGAGAGCCCATAGGACGGAAGGGAGTTGTTCGGCCCAATTTCCCTTGAGGTTGGTGATCTTCTTCTTCAGCAAGTTGATGATGAGCTTGTTCGCGGCCTCTACTTGCCCATTGCTCTGAGGGTGGTGTACCGAGGCGAACCGAAGGTCGGTTCCCAACTGCTTACAAAAGTCCCCTAGCTCCAAGCTGGCGAACTGCGGCCCATTGTCGGTGATGATGGCCAGAGGGATCCCGAATCTGCATGCGATTTCGCCCCAGATGAAGTTCTTGACGATTTGTGACATGGTCTTGGCCAGAGCCTTGGCCTCGATCCACTTTGTGAAGTAGTCGACCATTACTAGCACAAACTTCCTTTGTCCGCTAGCTTGAGGGAACGGGCCGATCAAGTCCATTCCCCAGATTGCGAAAGGCCACGGAGCGGTGATCGAGCGAAGCTGCTGAGCCGGCTGGAGCGCGAGGGGCGCGAAGAGTTGACACTGGGAGCATTTTCTGGAATAGGCCTCCGCGTCCTTTCGGATGGTTGGCCAGAAGTAACCGTGCCTCAAAATTCTCTGCTCCAGGGTACGAGTCCCGGAGTGGCTGCCGCACTCTCCTGAGTGAATCTCCTCGAGGACCCGGGGAATCTCGAGCTCTGACAAGCATCGGGCTAGAGGGCCTGAGATGGTTTTGCAATAGAGCTCGCCGTCTTGCAATAAGTAGTATGCGGCCTTGTACCAGAACCTTCTCTGATCTTGCCCGTCGGATGGTAGTCGGCATGTTGTCAAAAACGTGATGAACGGATCCCTCCACGAGGCTCGTTGATCGATCTCCATCAGCTCGCCTTCTTCGATGGATGGTCGAAACAACTCGATGGTGATTCCCCCAGCCCGAGGGCCGTATTTTGCAAGGCCGTCTGCCTCGGAGTTGCGTTCTCGGGGCACGTGCTCGACGTGGAAGGATCAGAATCCCCCGATCAGGCCCTTGACCTTAACCAGATATTGCTGCAAAATGGGATCTCGAACTTCGAACTCTCCCCGAATCTGAGATGCGGCCACCATGGAGTCGGAAAAAGCCTGGATGTCTCTGATGGCCAGCTCCTTGGCGAGTCGCAAGCCAGCCACCATGGCTTCGTACTCCGCCTGATTGTTGGTTATTGGGAAAAGGATCTCGATGGCTTGCTCGATCCTAGTCTCTTGAGGACTAACCAGCACCACCCCGGCTCCCACGGAGTGCCTTCCCGACGCGCCGTCTACAAACATCTTCCAGGGGACTGGCCGAGAGACGCCCATGTCCACCTCGACCTCGGCCGAGAAGTCGGCCAGGAAATCCGCCACGGCTTGTGCTTTGATCGCGACCCTTGGGGGGTAGGAGATGTCGAACTCACTCAGCTCCACAGCCCACCTGGCTAGTCTGCCGGAGTGCTCCACTCCGTCCAAGATACTCCTCAGGGGGTGGTCGGAGACTACCATGATAGAGTGGGCTTGGAAATACGGACGGAGTCGCCTGGCCGAAACCACCAAGGCGAAAACCAACTTCTCGAGTATCGGATATCTCGCTTCGGCTTGCCTCAACACCCGGCTCACGTAGTAAACTGGAAGCTGTTTCTTTCCCTCTTCTCGGACCAGCACCGAGCTAACTGCTTCAGCCCCCACCCCTAGGTAGAGCAAGAGATCCTCACCGCCCTGCGGACCCTGAAGGAGAGGAGCTCGGGTCAGCTGTTGTTTGAGCTTTATGAAAGCCTCCTCGCACTCCGGGGTCCACTCGAATTTCTGGTTGCCCCGAAGGGCCTTGAAGAATGGGGAGCACTTCTCTCCGGCCTTGGAGAGAAACCGGCTAAGACCTGCCAGCCTTCCGGTCAACCTTTGAACTTCCTTGGAATCTCTCGGGGACGCCATCTCCACGATGGCTTTCACCTTGTCGGGGTTAGGTTCCACCGCCTGGGGAATAAGGAGGTGCCCAAGAAACTTCCCCCTTCCCGCGCCGAAAACACACTTGGCCGGGTTGAGCCGCATCTTGTACCTCCTCAGGGTGGCGAAGGTCTCTGCCAGATCCGCTACGTGCTCTGCGGCGCTCTTGCTCTTGACGAGCAGGTCATCCACGTAGACCTCCAGGTTCCGCCCCTTTTGCTCTCTGAAGACGTGATCCATCATTCTTTGTTATGTTGCGCCGGCGTTCTTGAGCCCAAAGGGCATCATCTTGTAGCTATAACATCCATCGCTGGTGATGAAGGAAACGTCGCGGCAATCGGGGGGATGCATCCGAATCTGGTGATATCCTGAAAAGGCATCAAGGAAGCTCATTACGGGAAACCCGACGGCGGAATCAACCAGCGCGTCGATTTGAGGCAAGGGATAGCAATCCTTGGGGCAAGCTTTATTGAGCATAGAGAAATCGATACATAGTCTCCAGCCTCCTCCCGACTTCTTCACCATTACAACATTGGAGACCCAGCCTGGATACTGGATCTCCGAAACAAAACCCGCTTCCAGCAGCTTCCCCACTTCCTCCCGGATGGGTCCCGCCAGCGCGGTGGCGCTCTTCCTCTGCTTCTGGCGGACTGGGGCCGTCGCTGGATCCAAGTTGAGGCGATGACAGGCAACATCAGCATCGATCCCTGGCATCTCGACGGCGCTCCACGCGAAGATGTCTGCGTTCTCCTGCAGGCAAGCAGCTATCTCCACCTTCCCTTCCGGGGGCAAGGCTCCTCCGATCTTCAGCAGCTCAGGCTCTCCTCTCGGGGAGATCACCTCCACTTCCTCCAGTTCCTCGGCAGCCTGCAGGCCCTCCTCCTACTCCATCATCCTCTCCAACCTTTCTGCGTCACCCATCCAGCTGATGGTGCTGACCGCATTCAGGTAGCATTTCCCTGGAAGCCTTGGGATCTCCTCTGATCCTGACTTGGACGTCGTCCCGGCAGTACTTCAGGCACTGATGATATGACGATGGAACGGCCTTGAAGTAGTTGATGAGGGGTCGCCCGAAGATGGCGTTGTAGCCGCTGGGTGCGTCGACGATGACGAAACGACATCGGATCGAAGTTCCCCCGAGAGTGACCAGCAGCTCCACCCCTCCTTCCACCTCTTTCTTCTCTCCCGCGAAACCAAAGAGAGGCCCGTCCGCCGCCTGAACCCGGGACGCTTCCACCTGAAGACCGACGAATGTTCTCTTGAAGATGACATTCACCGAACTACCGTTATCCGCGAGGATTCGGTCGACAGTGAAGTCCTCGATCGCGGCCTGGATTACCAGAGCGTCGTGGAAGGGGTTCTCGTTCCAGAGCATGTCTTCCTCCGAGAAGGTGATCTCGTTCAATGGAGGGGGGTTTTAGACGTCGAGGCGACGCTCTTTTTGTAGATCTGGTGGAGGCTTCCCTTGCGGAAAGCTCCTAACCCAGCCCCTCCGTTGATCACTCCGACGTGTCCGCCCCTCGGACCGGGGATAACATTCCCCCTTCCTCCTTGGTCGATCCTGTCCTCATTTCTCCTCCTCTGCGATACCTGGTAAGCCACCTGCCCAATCTGGGCCTCCTGCTGCGGCTGCTTCCTCTCGGCGTCGCTTCCATCCTCCTCCTTGCTTCCTAGAACTCAGGGCAAGCCAAGGTTCTGTGCCCCTCCACTCGATGGATATCGCAGTAGAGGGGAATCGCCGCTTCCTGCTGCCTCCCCTGCCTCCTCTCCTGCTGCCTCTCCTTCCGCCGGCGCTTAGCGGCTCGCTGGGTGATGGCCATGGTCTCCCTTCTTCCTCCTCCCTGCTCCCGAGGATGGTAATTCCTTCTCTCCTCCTGATGGACGGGTCGCCTCCACTGGGGGCGATCCCTCGGGTACTGGAATCTTCTCTCCTCGCTCCTCGTCTCTCGACCCCCGACGGGCCTCCTATCCTCCTGCCTTCGAGGCCTCTCCTGCCTCTCTGCTTTTCTGAGCTCCCTTCCCCTTTCTCTCTTCTCTTCCTCTTTCCTCTGCGGCCTTTCCTGCTTCCTGTCGTTGCGCCCCTCCGGCGCCCTCTCCTTCTCCAGCAGCCTTCCTCTATCCTTCCCCAGCGGTCTGTCTCCGTCTAACCGCGCCAGGAACTCCTTGTTCCTCTCCTCTCCTTGGATGAACACATTGGCTCGCTCCACCATTTCTTCGAACGACTTGGGCGGCCTGTGCCCCAGCTCCATGTTGAACAGGCCCTGCTTCAGCCCGAACTTGAGGGCCACCATCAAGGTGAACCCGTCTACCTCTTCCACCTCCAGCACCTCCTCCTGGAACCGATCGATGTAACGGCCCAAACTCTCGTGCTGCCCCTGCACGATCTTGAAGAGGGCGGTTACCTCCTTCTTCCTCCGCTTGGACGTCGCAAACCTTGCCAACAGACCCCGCCGAAGATCTGAGAAGCAGTAGACTGACCCTGCTGGTAGCTGGTGGAACCAATCTCTTGCGCTACCTTTGAAGGTAATGGAGAAGAGCCGACACTTGAGAGCATCGGACATGTTGCGAATAGACACCACATCTTCAAACCACTGAATATGTCTCACCGGGTCGTCCTTGCCGGAGTAGTACGAGAGGACCGGCTCTCGGAAGTTGTCGGGGACGAGGGCTGCGAGGATCTCGTCGCAAAAGGGGCTCCTCCCTTCCTGGCGGCGACAAGTATCCTCCCCGCTCGAGCAGTCATACTCGCTCCATCGGCGAGTATCTCCATATCTCGCCGAGAGTTCCGGGTCTCGAAACCGGATTCCCTGATTACTCGCCAGGTGATGTCGCGGCGGGATCACCTGCTCTCCACTCGCCCAAACGAGCTCCTTCCCTGCTCGCCGAGTTGGCATCTCCTCGCCCGGGGGTGTCCGGCGGCGGGGAGAAGTCGCTGTCACCTCAGGCGGATTGGACAACCCGACGAGTATCGCCTTCTCCACTCTCCTCGCGAACTCTGCAAAAGCCGCCACTGTCACATACTCGCTACCTTGCCCCGGGACTCCAGCTCCCGCCGAGTTACCTCCCAACTCGCCCCGGTCTCCACCATCGGCCATCTTCCAACCACGACTTTCTTCTTCGGTCGCTATCCACGCTCACCGCACCAAGTGTTGATGCCGAGAAATATCTCAATCTCAGAAATCGGACTAGGCCACCTGAAGTTACTGGTCGAGCGGTCAAAAAGACGGTCTCTGGTCAGGAAACAGAAGCGAGCTGCGCGAACAAGACCCCAAGTCGCTGCGGCAGGAAGGTCCCACCACGTACTCAGTTGCTTAGAAGCAACCCCTTCTCAACCAGATTGGCCGAGCTAGGTACGAAGGAGACGAGCTCGAGCAATAGCGAGTCGAGGGCAATTGCCGGAACTCGCGAGGGCTCAGGCCGAGATTTGCTTGTCCTCTCCCTCGTACCCCTGGGGTCCTATTTATAGGGAAAACTAAAGAGAGGGGGGGTCTTACTTATACCCCCACCCTGGCGAGTTGGCGACTTCCCTGGGGAGCTCGCCTAGAAGAGGCGAGTATCTGGCCATAGTTGCCACCTGGCGAGTTGGCCTGGGGAGCTCGCCATACTCGCCCGAACCTCCTGCGGCCTGGGGTGCTGATCTGGATCCCCGTCTTGCCTTGTTGACTTTGACTTCTGATGACCTGGCGGTGGTAGGACCCACCCTCGTCGAATACGGGTTGTACAGTCATACTTTGAGAGATGCTATTACTATTCGAGCAATTTTTTATGATCTCCATATTTTAATTCGCACATAATCGTGATTTGTATGTAGTCAAAAATTGATGTCATTAAAATTGCTCTTTATTTACTAAGAATAATAAAAAAAAACATATTTAAATAATATTTAATTATTATCCGTACATATAATGATGGCAAAATATTTCTATAAAATTGCATCAAGTTAATTATGGGAATTTAATCATTCTGTTGAATCTGTACGGAACACCATTTTCTATTTATAAACAAACATGTTAGGTTTACTAATAATAATATATAAATCTAATATAATAATCTACCACCAACAGGAGAATCTTCTGGAATGTATTAATTAAACTAAAGGAGCACCAATTATATATATACATATATATGCTATAAATTATATGTCTTTAATAAAAATGCTAATTAATGTTTGACTTTAATTAACATACTATTAAATAAATAAAAATGTAGGAGTCAAAACAATTGAATTATATTTAATATGTACTTTTACCTCCTATTAGTAGGTAAGGACGGTAAAAAAAATTAGTGACTAGGCTCCATTTGACACGGTGGTGGCGGTCGTAAATTCATTGGCTAACCGTCATTCATTAAGGATCACCTAACAAATATAAGAAGTTTTTTGGATGGGCGTTAAAGAATGATAATTTACGTGTTCATGACCGCTATCACCGTGTCAAATTCCATTATAATACATTTTTGATCAAATTCTTTGGAGCAAATAAGCAGCGCCAAAGGGATCCTAAGCATTTGTTTGGCGCTGCTTATTTGCTCCAAAGAATTTGATCAAAAACATATTATAATGGAATTTATGTTTGGCAAGACAATTGTTATGGCTGCTATCAAGAAAATATACTAGATTTGAGCATAAAATGCAAGAATTTTTTAGGGTGAGGCCGGACATTCACAGATGAGGGTTCATGACCACTATGATGGGAGCTCACGTTGCCGCCCGCAGAGTTTCCGTCTGTTTCCAGCTTCTGCCCCGCACGTACGGGGAAATCTCTCGGTCTCCGACCCAAGCTCCCTCCCACCAATGGCGTTGGCTATCTTGTCGGAATGTCATCACCCTCCCAAACGGATCCTACCCTTAGACTCCGTTTGGCATGTTAGTGGCAGTCATAAACACAATGGCGTTGAACTATCATTCATGAACGTCCGATCTTACCTAAGAAATTTCATCCACTTTTATATTCAAAACTAATTTTCTTTTCTTTATGGTGGTCATAATTATTGTCTTGACATACATGCATTCTATGATGTTGACATTTTTATACAAAATCACCCATGCAAAAAAGAACCGCACGAATAGACTATGAGATAAACAACCTAAAATTTATTTATTGTAATAAGCAATGAAGTCAAGATTTTAGAAAATTTATACATGCATAAGTTCAAAAAAATTTGAAACCTCAATTTGATATGTCTATGAGATAGATCTCAACACAAAAAATGTTAAAAAGTACATTTTAACAAAAAAACATTTCTTATAGGATATCATACTTGGATAAATCCTCATGATTTGGCTGATGTTGATTGTGATGTACTATTAAATTTTATGGATTTATTAAAAAAAATTTATCGCGACTGTTTGTTTATCTGGTGTGTATTATCTGACTAGTTTACTAGTAATTGAAAATTTTGTAAATATCTCACAAAAATTTAACTATTATAAGCAACACGGCGGGTGACTTCTTTTAATAAATTTTTTTTTAATCGCGGCTGTTTGTTTATCTCCTCCAGCAAGTGCTCTGCGCGCACTCCTCCAGCAAGCGCTTCGCCAGCAAGCGTCTCGCGCGCTCTCTTCCAACAAGCGTCCTGCACGCTCTCCTCCAACAAGCACCTCGTGCGCTCTCCGCCAGCATGCGCTTCATACGCTCTCTGCCAGCAAGCGCTCCGCGCGCTTTCCTCCACCAAATGCGCCTTCGTGCGCTATGCCATCAAGACCATCCAAGCGCGCCTCCGCACGCTCTGCCGTCAAGACCATCCAAGCGCGCCTCTGCACGCTCCGCCGTCAAGACCGTTCAAGTGCGCCTCTGCGCGCTCCGCCATCAAGACCATCCAAGCGTGCCTTCGCGCGCTCCGTAACCAAGATCGTCCAAGCGCACCTCTGCGCGCTCCGTTGTCAAGATCGTCTAAGCGCGCCTCCGCGCGCTCCACCGGGACCACCTAGTCTCCTTAGTGTCAGCAGACCAAGCCAGTCAGAGCACCCAAAGTTCGTGTGCCCCGCACCGCTAGCAGTTTGCAACAATAACTTCAGAGCCCCTGCCACAAAGACTGCTCAACTGCAGCCCGACGGGCAGAACGCTCAGCATTCCCAACATCCTTGACTTAGTAGCAAGCTCGTTGGATGACATCAACTCAACCACTCCAGATTTCACTGAGCGAAACATGAGACAAACCACAAAGAATAAGGCGCTTAATTAAAGTGCGTCGTCCAAACTTCCAAGCCCCTGACGTCAGAACGCAAAAAACAGCTCCCGCCTTGAAGCAAAGTCAAAGACCCAAAGCCTCCATGCACAAGCACGGTTCATAGCCACCCTGCCCGTGATTGCTCTTAAATGGAAGAAATATGTGATATTTTTGTACCCTAAAGAAATTATCCCTAGAAATACAAAAATACATATGAAACAATAGAATGCTGCATGCCTACACTGATACACGTGTCATGCACAAGCACACTGAAGTAATAGTAAAGCCATGGCGTACCTACAACATTCAACTGAAACTGGTACAATATTATATACAAGCACCATACGACGACATCCGTAGGGTAGTGCCCCACGCATGTGACCGCGAAGCCACGTGACATTAACAAACAACAAGAGGCCGTACCATATACTCCGGTCAATGTCCTTACGGCTGACGAGCATTAATTAATCTCTCTCCTCTCTCTATCTCTTTGCATCATACACGCACCAAAAAAAATTTCATCATTCATGAAATGAACAGTGATAGGAGGGTACACGTAATGCTTCCTCTCTGCATCGGACGAACAGTGAATTAATTAATGCGTCGCCTTCTTGTTGGCTAATGGGGTCCATGAGGATGCTCCCTCGTACACACGAGTAATTTTTAGGTACGAGTCTCGCACGGCTACAGTGTCATGCACTCGCACATCAAAAATCGTGGAAGTGATTTGATGTGCAAGTGCATGTTGGGTTTCAGCCCCTAAATGTTAAATATGTGTGCAGAAATCTGGGGTTTGCAACCTGTTTTTTTGGATTACAACCTTTTTCCTGCTGTCTTTTGCCTCTTGAACCGGTTTGGGGGGGGGGGGGGCAGTTTTTTATTAAAAACTGTGAGCAGTTTTTAATACTCCTCCTCCCGATATTAAAAAGAGGTTAGGGTTAAGAAAGTCGCTGAAGCCTACCCCAGCCCGCACCGTCCGCCGTCCCCGCGACCACCGTCCGCCGTCCCCGCGTCCGCCGTTCCCGCGCTCGCGCCGTTCCCGCGCTCGCGCCGTTCGCCGCCGCCGGATCGCCAGTGTTGCCGCTGCTGTAGGCAGGTGTTTGCCGCTGAGAAGGAGGTGTTTCCTCCGTGCTGTTGGAGGAGGTTTCTCTACCGTTTCAAGGGTTTCTTCGTCTACGGTTTCAGGTGTACCCTTTCTTGTCTTCGTTTGCTATTGTGATTGAAGAGAGAGTAGGATTTTATCCTGTTGTAAAGAAGTTGGGTTTGTCTTGGTGGTAGAGAGGAGTGGATTTGTGTGTCAAATCCGGAGGGCTTTCTAGGTTTGGGCAAATCTAGATAAATTTATGTAATCCTTATTTATTATAGTGGATTTTCGTTGTGCCGTGCCCCGTGGTTTTTTGACCTTCAAGTGGTGAAGGTTTTCCACGTATATCTCTGTGTTCACTTGTGTTGTTGGTTTTGTTTCTTATTATTGTTTGGGCTCTATTGATCGGTGGGTATTGCTGTTATCTTTGGACACCCTTTCCCTATCAGTTCACGGCACAGATCATGTCGCGCACGGCACTAAAATTTTAAGTTGTTTATATATACTAGCTATTAGAGTCTAATCAACTAAGTCAATAATAATGTTGGTGAAATTAAAATGGAGTCCAAGGATCTCTTCTAGGAATTGAATAGATTTCGGGATCCGGATTGTGCGCCGTGCATAATACACTTTTGCTCGTGGCCCGTGCCAACCAGATTGGTTACATGGTCGCATCTAGAGATCGGACGGAAAAAGGGCGTCTACGGGAGAGAATCATGGGGTTGTGGGTTGACGTACGGTGTGAAACGATGGTACTATACTGTTGTTGCAAAGCCGTTGTCTGTGTTGAAGTGTGAACTAAAATAGCTTTCTTAAACATTGCAGGAGAAGAGGAAATGGATATTGAACGGAAGAAGATGAATAGAAAGAAGAGCATTGCAGTGGAAAGTAAATTCATTCATACATAGATGTATACAAAATTGATACAACATTTTTTGTTCTTATAGGAAGAAGAAAACACGCGCAATTGGCAGTTTGAATGGAAGGCAGAAAACAACATTAAATTAAAGCTCCTTTTGAGGGGACTTATTTTCACCGGTCAAGCGGTTACGACCGCATGAACCGGACCATAACTATGGCCAGATTCATGCGGTCGTAACCACTTGACCGGTGAAAATAAGTCCTCCCAAACGGAGCCTAAATGACGCTTAGACATCTGATGCATTTAATTAAGCATAAAATACAAGTTTTTATAACCGTAAGTGCTCTCTCAAACGGGACCTAAGTGTCGCTATGAAGGAACTTATAAAATACAAGTTTTAACCCTGAAAAACTTTAAGAAACAAGTCAAAAGGATATGGGTGGCCACATAGTTCTTAATGAACAAGCAATTCAACTTTGGAGCCGCCGATCTCGTGAATTATCCATAAGGTTGGTTGAGGAATCTTTGTTCGCCCGTCGATCATTCTTGGCGGCCAATCGATGAACCTGGCTCTGTTCGTCGACCTATCTTGTTCGACGAAGTTCAGCGTATTCGTCGAGCAATCTCGTTTGATCGATCCCCAACCCTTTCTACTACTACTACAACTTATTCTAGCTC
Organism: Platanthera zijinensis; assembly: GCA_039513925.1. Classification (NCBI taxonomy): domain Eukaryota; kingdom Viridiplantae; phylum Streptophyta; class Magnoliopsida; order Asparagales; family Orchidaceae; genus Platanthera; species Platanthera zijinensis. The sequence continues at coordinate 126,249,513 of CM077097.1, read as the reverse complement.
CTTTCACCCCCATGCAGTCGTTTGAGCTTGCGGAATTCTTGAATTAGCGGTTGCGCGACCTGATCCAATGTTTAGGGGCGGAAACGCTGCTTAAGATGGGCCAAACTCACAATGTGATACATAATTTTTTTGGTTTTATTATACAAAAATCATTCATAAAACAAAAAGGAAATCATAATCATTCATGCATCTAAGGTGTATACCTTTGCTTTTGAATGAATGAATGAATATGTTTGCGTTGGGTTCAAAAAAAAAAGTTTTTTTTAAATGATTTTCATCCTAAGAGAGAAATGTACTGTAATTTTATGACAGTGCACTAAAAAAAGATAATTCCGGCTTAATTGCATTTTTTGTCAGTGTTCTAGACAATAATTTTATTTTATGTACTGATAGGATATATTTTATTTTATCTTTGAATGAGTAACATTTGGAACGGGGTGTAAAGTGCATAAGCTGTATTTTATGGTGCAGTGCAGCCATTCAATGACTGCGAGTGTATCACATCTCGTGCGGAAATACATGCACATCTCATATCGCGATGTGATGCAGCGTAAAGTACACCATACCCCCAGAATCCATAATATTTAGCTGGATCATGACATATATGAGTATATGACATATCAATATTCTCCAATAATAATCTTCAATTTAACCAAATAGTTATCTTATTATAATTATTAAATTATAATGTTTTTATAAGAAGGTCTCAAGGTTAAAATCCAAATTGCTCTTTTCTCTTGGATTGTTTCTGTAAGGCTCCATGTACTTTATGAAAATAAAGTTAGGCTCCGTTTGGCACGGTGGTGATAGTCGTAAACACATGAGTTAAACCGCCATTCAATAAGGATTACCTAACAAACATCATCCGCTTGAATATAAAAGTGGATGAAATTTCTTAGGCGGGCGTTAAAAAATGACAATTTAACCTCCGTGTTCATGACCGTCGTCACCGTGCGAAACGGAGCCTTATAGGCTCCGTTTGGGGGGACTTATTTTCACCGGTCATGCGGTTATGACCGCATGAACTGGACCTTAATTAAGGTCTAGTTCATACGTTAAGGTCCAGTTCATGCGGTCGTAACCGCTTGACCGGTGAAAATAAGTCCCCCCAAACGAAGCCTTAGTTAACACTTTAAAATTAGGGACAATAATCTATCCAATTTGATAAAACGATGACTATTCTTGGCATAAATTGAAACGTTTCTTAGAAAATTGCAAATATTTTAATTTTTTTCTTATAACCCTATGCTTGTATGCTATATATAATTCACCATAAAGCACTACATAGTAGTGTCATTTGTTGGGGTTGAGGAACACTTCCAGTCCTCTTGTTTCTCACACCGGGTTAGCCCACGTGAGCTTAGAGGAATCGAAGTGTGATCCCCCTCCGACATATCTGGCGCTGACGACAGCGGGGGTCCGGGGGCAGCCGCCCCCGGCGGAGGTCCCGCCAAATTTTTCTGAAGGTTGTTCAGTGGTCGAACGAGGTTCGGAGATCGTCGAACGGCCCAAAATATTTGGGGGAGATGTTTTCTCCAGTCGTCGAATTGGGTTCGACGTTCGTCGAACCCAGCTCGACGATCGTCGAACGCAGCTCGACGTTCGACGCGTCAAACGCAGATCGACGTTCGACGTTCGGGCCGAGTTCGACGATCGTCGAACGCCGATCGGGCCGAGTTCGACGATCGTCGAGCGCAGTTCGGCGTTCGACGATCCTTTCATGCTGATGCCTATTTAAGGCGTATTCCTGTTCTTTTTAGGCATACGGACGAAACAACGGCTGGTGGCGGCGTATTCTTTTGGAGGCGTGTACGAGGTGTTTCGTTGGCGTCGATCCAGAAGGTTTTCTTCTACGGTTTCTTCTTGTCCAGAAGAGGAAGAAAGTAGGATCGGTTTTTAGATCCTTGTAACCTTTGTTGTTATCTGTAATTTTCTGGTGAATACAAGAAGGGAGAAGAAGGGGAGAGAGGACGTAACCCGGTTTGGGTGAACCTCTGTATATTGCTGTGTTTGTGATTGTTCTGTTTTTGCTCTCTGTGGTTTGTTATTCGTATTCGAATTTCTTCTTCTCGGCGCTCCAGATTCCTTACATCATTAACTTCGGATACAATGTAAATAACTAATTCTTAGGGATCAAATGAGGATTAATTAGGAATTAGATTATAAGGCAGGGGAGACAAATTAATTGACAAGGAGAGGAGAGAGATTTTGTGTTCAAGTGGTAGAAGAGTTCATCACATTCATAATATTTTCATTATTGCAAGTGCCCTAATGACTATATTTAAATCTAATTACAAAACATTTCTAATATTAAATAACATTGCTATTCATTGCAGATTAAGGCAAATATTAAATAACATTTCTAATATAGTAATATAAATATTTTGATGAAAGTAAAGCATGTATGCTAAAATTATATTGAATAAAAAGTAAAGTCATCTAATTTTATCAAAAGAACTTTATTCAACAAGTGCTCAATTATTATTATTACTAGAAGAAAAAAGTTACATTATAGTAAGTTTTATGCAAACACCCTTTCATATTCTTATTTGCATATATGAAGGAAATTTGAAGGAAATGATTAAAAGCTAGATATCCTTAACTTTTCTTTAATGATGATGGAAAGAATTAGCTCATTATATGACCCACAGCATTAGATGCTTCTATGCTTTTGACGCATTTCTCTTCCTTTTGGCCTTTTTCTTTTTTTGCTCTCATTGGGTACCAAAAGAGCAAAGTACTAGAGGTCTCTCATGAGATTAAGGTGAGGCTAATCGTAGCTTATTTGTTCCAGTGAGGTTGGACAAAAAAAATATTGTATATTTGATATGACAAATGTTACTGCCGTTATCAAAAAAAGAAACTAATTTGGGGCACAAGATTTTTGCATGACAATGACATTTTTGTCCAACCTCACAGGAGCAAATAAGTCGCGATAAGCCGCGCAAAACGCAACCTAACAGGGAAGAAGAACAAAGTTATTGTTTCTAACCTATTATATATAATATAATGATATATAAGACAAATAATAATGAAATAAATTCACAAAAATAGCTACAACTCATATCATTTACAACATAGACTAATTTTGATAAAACTTTATATATGCATAATATAAATCTAAGTCCTTCAGTCCATAATTAATCAATCAACAACAGGTTAGACATATAGGTTCAAATATATACATATATTATACATAATAAATAACACCACAAAAAAGTGTGTGTATATAGTATATATATATATATATATATATATATATATATATATATATATATATATATATATATATATATATATATATATATATATATATATATATATATATATACAAGTGACAGGCACGGGCCTTCGGCCCTGGGGGCATTCGGCGGGGGTGCGACAATCAGCGGGGTGCGGCATTCGGCGGGGTGCGGCATTCGCCGGGATGCGACATTCGCCGGTGGTGCGACATTTGTCGTGGAGACACATTTGTCGTGGGTGGGGACGACATTTGTCATGGGCGGCGACAATTGTCGTGGGCGCGACATTTGTCGTGGGTGGCAACATTTGTCGTGGACAGTACCTGCCCCTATGGCCTCGCGCGACAGTACCCGACCGACGACGGCGGGCTCCACCCGCTCCCGGCGGGCTCCGCTCGACCCGCAACATATACATATGAGTACTCAAAATGACCGTAAAAAAATATTTATCAAGAATACAATTTTTATTTTATAAAACAAATTATATTTTAATGTTAAAACATTAATTTTTCTCTTGTAATTTCTAGATATAGATAATAGGTTTAGGGTATCTAGTGTTTTTATTTTTTGTATTTTAATATTGTAAAGTTGTGTAATTACCTAAAAGAATATTGACTTTATAATATACTAATATAAAGTTTTGTATAATTGTGTAATTATGAATACAACTATAAGGGCAATATAAGGACATCATGCAATGTTTCACCAAAGAGTAGTTTTCGCATATTAGTAGATATATATATATATATCTATACTATTTCAAAAAGAAATAGTCGGATCTGCAAATAACCATGAATTAAAAATTCATTCAAAAGATTTGAGCCGTTGGATGGATAAGATCTGAACTGCAAATAAAATTTACCCAAAAAAAACCCCCTCCTTCTCTCTCCTCAATCCCGAGCCCCGCCCTCCCCCTCTTTTTTTTTGCCGTGCCCCGCCCTCCCCCCACTTTGCTATGCCGCCGGCGGGGGAGCCGCCGGTGGGCGCCGGTCAGGCCGCCGGCAGCAGTGGAAAGAGAGGGGAGGCCGGTGCTGGGCAAAAAATCGGGGGGGGGGGGGGGTGAGATTCAATTTTTTTTAGATAAATATTTTAAAATAAATATTATATAATATATATTACATAAATATATAATATATTATATTGCATAGGCGCCGGGGGCGGGCGGGGGCGAGCGCCCCGTGTCGGGCACTCGCATTGATGCGGGCGCAGCCCGCAGCGACCCATCGTGGGCTGGCGAAGCCAGTCGGGTGCGGGCGAAGCCCGCCGTCGCGGGCCGGGTACTGTGGCGCGTAGCCATAGGGCGGAGCCCCGTGTCAGACACTCGTGTGTGTGTGTGTGTGTGTGTGTGTGTGTGTGTGTGTGTGTGTGTGTGTGTGTGTGTGTGTGTGTGTGTGTGTGTGTGTGTGTGTGTGTGTGTGTGTGTGTGTGTGTGTGTGTGTGTGTGTAAATGATCCAAATTGGAATGTGTTGGCTATGATGATGTCTTAGGTGCAATTGATCAATTAATATATTGTTGTGGCCTGTGGGGGCCACAAAAAAGTAAATGGGCCCTGTTCCTATCACAATTAATTGAGAAAGGAATTGGACTAGCTAACTAGTGAATAGTGATGTACCCCTATAAAATATCATGGTGGGCCCACCACCACTTGGAAGGGGTAAATTAAAATGAAACCTATCGAGATATTTCACTGAGTGATATCTAGTAGATTTTTATCCATTCTGGCTCAGTTAGAAATCAAAAGTTGAGAAAGAGCTTGTGTGGACACTCAATAACAACCAAAGTCAAGTAGAATTCAGCACAACAAAAGCACAAAAGTATTAATCTGGAATTCACAAAACTGATTTACAGAGCGAGACATATATTGTGAGACATGATTTTGTAATGTAACCAAATGAAACAAAAAATTAAGTACAAACATGAGTCACCGTGCGGTCTGTAAAACTTAACCGCCCAGGCCGCACAATTGCTTACAGCAAGACTTTTCCGCCGAAACCGCTCGAGTCGCCAAACCGCAACTAGCCGCGCAGACTGCTTGTTATTGAATGCTGATGAACTTGAACAGAACCCACTGATAGACCGGGCGAACTGCTCGACTTAACCGTAACCCCGAGGAAGAGACTTCGGGCCGTTGATACCGCGACCTGTTGTATACTGCTGACTGTTAATCGCAAACTGTACCACACCAGGCTTCCACTAGTTGCCTAGCTACATGATGCTAGCCGCACAGTCTGCACAGAGTCAACTTCACTTAGCTGCGCCGGTTAGAAAATCTTAACAGCAAGATTAAGGTGTTGAGTACTAAGTTCTCAGTGTTCTTATTATTTATGATGAGCCGGAGACTTCTATTTATAGGTGCGGAGAGAAGTGTCATCACCGCCCATAACTATAGGATAACCGCCCGTCAATCCGCGACTAGCATCACCTATCCACACAAAATGCGGGCACCAACATCAGTCTGCCACAAGACCATCTATCTACATAGGTGGAAAGAAGTATCAGTCTGCCAAGCTGAGCGGACAACAAAACCAGACCGCGTAGACTTGATCAATCCAACCACGCGTCTTGAACCACCGTGTTAATGCCGAACTGTCGGTCTCTGTAACCAGACAACAATACAGAGAACACAGATACTAGACCGCACATCGCAGCAACTAAGACACGCGATCTAATCCAACACGTCAATGACGGACTGCCGGATTCAGCCACTAGACCTCACTGAGCAGCAGTCTCTGCATCCAATCCGCGCATACTACTATTCGAGACTAAGGCCATATACAAGCCTAGTCGAACAGTCAAATTCCGCGAATACCAGAAGCAGACTGCGCAACCTATCGGTCTCAGCGAATTAGACAACAAACCGGACTTGTCATCACCGTGACCAAGTCAACACGAACCAACGAACTCTGGCACCAAACCGCCCGAGAAAGCTCCAGCGAACTGTGCGGTTAGCTTCTACAGACCGTGCTAACTGTATGTCTTCTTACGAGCCATAGATCCTGAAATCTTAAGCGGACTGTGCGATCTTACAATTCAGACCGCCACAGCCGTGGTTAGACAATGCTAACCACACAGTTACTTCTCCAGGGTGCTTGCTAACCCCAGACCGCAGGAAGGAAGAATAGAAGCCGAAACCGTCTATCCTCCACATCCTAGCCACTAGTCCCCGGCGGTCTCTGCGGTCTGCCTAATCAGACCGCCCACCTCCACTTCACTTCCAATTCCACAATTTCAACAAAAATCAATGGACACATCAAGAAGGAGGAGACACGATGTTTCGATTCACACACCTGGATCACACGACTGTGTGCCTTTCTGACGGTTGTTAAACGATTGTCGATGAAAGGACGCACTGATTGGGCCACACGTCCGAGGCACACAGGCATCTGTCAAGGGCGTGTCAATCTGTACAGAGTACTATATAAACTCTTAATCATTTTTTCTTCATTGCGGCAATTTGGTGGCATTTCTGAGGCATTCGTTCTGGGGTTTGGATATTTTGTTTTCGGTATTTTGTGTATGTATTATGTATTACGAATTCTAAATTTGCCCACCCACTATAACCGTCTATGTTCTTGATAGCAAAAATCTGGCTGTTGCTGCTCGAGGACGTAGCTCATTTGGAGCAAATCACGTGAATCTATGTCGTCTATAATTGCTTTGTTTCTACTTGAATTTCCCCAAGAGGAATAAAAAATTTGCAAGGAAAGACATTGTGGCTGTAAATTCCCCTACAACTTTGCATCTTGGTTGCTAGCTCCAAATATATTTTTAGATTCACCTGACTTCCTAATCAAAACATAAGAAACATCAAATGAGATAATAATTGCATATATGTAAAATATATCTTGAAACTTAACAAAAATCTATGGTTTGATCTTAAGCAAGGAAAGACATTGCAGGAACTGATGCCCAACTGGAAGTTAATGAACTTTTTGCTAAATTTGATCTATGATAGATGTGAATAAATCATATACGCGCCTGACCATCTGACTCAGGCTTCGTTTGGTTTGGCGTTTCACCGCCTTCATTTGGAGCAAATGCCGTCGGACGGCGGGTAAACAAACGGGTGCCGACAGCATTTGCTCCACTTGCACCCGCCGTACAAAGAAAAAGTCACCAAATCGGATTTTTTCCAAGCTCGCTGTTAAGATAATTTCCTCCTAAGTGTGAAAGAGGCTAGCCAACTTTGATCATACTTTTCAAGCATGTGTTTCATGACAAGTATGAAAAGGATTAGCCGTCTTTGACTTGAAATTCAACATGTGCTCTTAAAGGAAGCTTCTAGGAAATTGTCCAAAGGAAGTTTCATGACATGTGTTTTTGACCAAAGAAGCTTCATGGAAGCTTCATCCACATGCCATCTACCACACCTACCTCCTTAATTTTGGCCCTATAAATAGGGATGAAGGAGGAGGGGTAAGTCATCCACTTCTCTCCAAACTCAAGCATTGAAAGATTTCTAGAGAGGCCTTTGCGGCAATCGTCTTAGTTTGGGAGAGCTTTCAGACGTTGTTGTACGACGTTGACAAGGAGTACTTCGCCTACACGGATTGGATTTGGAGCAGATATTGGCAAAGATTCGAAGAGGCATCTTGGAGAGGATTTGTGTAATCTGTCTCATCCGCCGGTCGGTAACTTGCAATTTTTCTGTTACTATTTATTGTATTGTGTAGAGTGAAGCTGGTGAAGATCCTTTGTGGATCGGTGGAGGGAAGCCTGTAATCCGTGCGTGTGTTTTTCACACACTTTTAGTGGAGGTTTTTCGGGTTGGACTCCGATCGTCCCGTGGTTTTTCACCCAATTGGGTTTTCCACGTTAAAATCTCGGTGTGTTTTTATTCTTTTTGCATTGTGTTATTTTGTTGCGATGGCATACCGCTCAATGCGGTCGCGCAGGTTGCTCGCCTAAAATTTAAAATAGGTGCTCTGGTCGGGATTGATTGCTCGCATTCCCAACAAGTAGTATCAGAGGGAGGTTCATTATCAGAGCAATTATCGGGCTGACCTATCTGAGATTTGAGACGAGCCGATTGAATATTTCAGGTTAGTGATCGGGTGCGGTAGGTGACGACCATTGGTCCGCTCCCTGTCCTCTTTGATTACTTTCCGTGGAATAGTCGGCTCAAAGAACTGAGGTCAGTCCGATCAGTGACAGAGCACGATGGAGTCTACTTCAGGTTCAGGGTCCGAGCAAATGGTGAAACTGAACGGCGCGAACTACCACCAGTAGCACTTATTGATGGAGGATCTTATCTATGTAAAGGGTTGGCATGCTCCTATCTTTGAGGAAATGCCTAAAGATTCGGATCCGGCTAAATGGAAGGTGGAACATCGGAAGCTATGTGGGTTTATCAGACGGTTCGTGGAGCCAAACGTCTACAACCATATGGCTAGCATCAATGATGCAAAGGATCTGTGGAAGACTCTCGAGACCTTGTATGCCAAGAGCACGGGCATAAACAAGTTATATTTGCTGAAGAAGCTTGGAGAGTTCAGATACCGGGAAGGCTCACCTATTTTGGATCATGTCAATGAGTTCCAGGGGATTATTGATCGTCTGACTGCCATGAAGGTGACCTTTGAAGATGAGGTGAATGCATTGTGGCTACTCAAGTCACTTCCAGACTCTTGGGAGATGGTCAGAGTTTCTTTGATCAATTCTTCCCCCCAGGGGATTGTTTCTATGGAGATCGCCAAGAGCGGGATCTTGAATGAGGAGGTGAGACGAAAGTCTCAGGGGACTTCAGGCTCTTCTTCACGAGCTGACGTTCTCTTTACTGAGACCAGGGGGAGAGGAAGGAGTAAGAGCCGAGGAAGGAAGGAGGACAGGAGTCAGAGTAGGGACAAGTCGAAGTCACGTTATCAGAACGTGGAATGCCACTACTGTCATAAGAAGGGCCACATCAAGAAATTCTGCTACTCGTTGAAGAATGACCAGAGGAAGAAGGGAGTTGCCACTGAGGGCAAAGATGAGGGTCATACGGTAGCCACCGTTTCGATTGAAGAGGACAACGTCATTATTGTTGGCGACGACGTCACGGCTGCACTCTCGTGTGACGATCGATGCTGGATCGTTGACTCTGGAGCTTCTGCACATGTCTCCCATAACAAGGAGTTATTTGCCACTTACACCACTCATGACTGTGGGGTGTTGAGGATGGGCAATGGGGATACGTCCAAGGTGCTTGGGCGCGGAGACATGCATTTGAAGACGAGTACTAGAGCCTTATTAGTTCTGAGGGATGTGCGACATGTGCCAGACATCCGCTTCAATCTGATATCTGTTGGCAGACTTGGAGATGAAGGACACCTGAGTGTCTTTGGAGGAGATTTCTGGAAGCTGATCCGGGGATCACTTGTGATGGCCAGGGGTTACAGAGATTATGGCTTGTACTACATGGAGGGGAGGCCTGAAGCTACTCAGGCCAACTCCGTCAGGGATGAGACATCCACTTCCTTATGGCACAGGAGGCTGGCACACATTAGCCAGAAGGGATTGGGATGCCTGGCGAAGAAGAAGTTGATCAGTGACATTTCTGATGTTCACTTGGAGAGGTGTGACCACTGCATGGCTGGGAAACAAAATCGGGTCTCATTCCACAGCCACACATCCACTAGGAGATCGGAGCCATTGGAGCTTGTTCACACTGATGTGTGCGGACCACTGAAGGTCCAGACTAGAGGAGGAGCATCATACTTCGTCACTTTCATTGACGACCATTCGAGGAAGCTTTGGGTCTATGCCATCAAGACCAAAGATCAGGTACTCGATACTTTCAGGAGATTCCACGCTGAGGTGGAGAGACAGTCTGGGAAAAGACTGAAGTGCATTAGGTCCGACAACGGGGGAGAGTATATTGGTCCATTTGACAAGTACTGCAGGGACCATGGCATCCGTCATGAGAAGACCCCGCCCAAGACGCCACAGCTGAATGGCGTAGCTGAGAGGATGAATCGGACACTGATGGAGAGGATTCGATGCATGCTATCTGAGTCGAAGCTGCCAGGGATGTTCTGGGGCGAGGCTCTTCTCACTACAGCGCATGTCATCAACCTCTCGCCGAGTTCAGCTTTGCAGGAGGATGTTCCTGATAGGGTCTGGTATGGGAAAGACCCTTCTTACAGTCACTTGCGGGTATTTGGCTGCAAAGCCTTTGTACACGTCCCTAGGGACGAGAGATCGAAGCTGGATTCGAAGACCCGACAGTGTATTTTCTTGGGGTACGGCTATAGTGGAGAGTTTGGGTACAGGTTCTTTGATCTAGTTGAGAAGAAGCTTGTACGTAGCCGTGACGCTGTGTTCTGTGAGGATCAGACTATTGGTGATCCTGAGGGGACTGTTGAGTTGGAGGTTGACTCTCGCACTGCTGCAGAGCCACCTATGGTTGGAGCTGATGATGCTGAGGAGACTGCCGAGCCCGCGCCTGCACATGGAGTTGATATACTTTCGGATCATGATATCACCACTAATGGTGATCCAGGAGTCGCTGAGGATATTACTGATGATGTACCTGCACCGGCCCCTGAGCCGGCCTTACGGAGGACAGATCGGGCCAGGCACCCGCCCGCTAGATATTCCGCATCAGAATTCATCTTGCTGACTGATGCGGGGGAGCCTGAGAGTTATGATGAGGCTGTGGAGAGTACCGAGAAGCGTCAGTGGATGGATGTTATGCAGGATGAGATGCAATCACTGCAGAAGAACCACACTTATGACCTGGTGAGATTGCCTAAGGGCAAGAAGGCCTTGAAGAATCGATGGATCTTCAGGGTGAAGCAGGGAGATTCCTCCACACCTCCCAGATACAAGGCCAGGCTGGTGGTGAAGGGTTTTGGACAACGACAGGGTGTTGACTTTGATGAGATCTTCTCTCCTGTGGTGAAGATGTCATCTATTCGTGTTGTTCTTGGCCTCGCTGCGAGACAAGACTTGGAGATAGAGCAGATGGATGTCAAGACTGCCTTTTTGCATGGCGATCTTGAGGAGGAGCTATACATGGAGCAGCCTGAGGGTTTCAGTGTCAAAGGGAAGGAAGGTCTGGTGTGCCGCTTGCAGAAGAGTCTATATGGCCTGAAGCAGGCCCCGCGGCAATGGTATAGGAAGTTTGATTCTTTCATGGGGGAGATCGGCTTCAAGAGGACCACCCTTGACCACTGCGTGTTCATCAAGGAGTATGCTCCAGGTGATTTCATCATTCTGCTGTTGTATGTGGACGATATGCTGATCGTCGGGAGGAACACTGCTCGCATTGCTGAGTTGAAGCGACAGTTGAGCTCCACCTTTGAGATGAAGGATCTGGGCGCTGCGAGGACAATTCTGGGTATGCACATTCGCAGAGACAGGGGAGCCAGATTGCTTTGGTTATCCCAGGAGCGGTACATTCGCAAAGTACTGCAAAGGTTTGATATGGATCAGGCAAAGAAGGTGAGCGTGCCGCTTGCAGCTCACTTCAGGCTTACCGCTGATCAGTGCCCCAGCACACCCGAGGAGATCGAGGCGATGCAGAAGGTTCCGTATGCATCTGCAGTTGGGAGCCTCATGTATGCGATGGTGTGTACTCGTCCGGATATTGCGCATGCTGTTGGGACCGTCAGTAGATTTCTCTCCAATCCTGGGAGAGAGCATTGGAGCGCAGTGAAGTGGATACTGAGATACTTGCAGGGGACGTCAGACTTGACGTTGAGATTTGGAGACAGTGAGCCAGAGCTGCTGGGCTACACTGATGCTGACATGGCTGGAGATGTGGATTCAAGGAGGTCGACGTCCGGATACATGATTCTGTTTGCAGGGGGAGCTGTCTCGTGGGCGTCGAGACTGCAGAAGTGCGTTGCACTATCCACCACGGAGGCTGAGTTTATTGTGGTTACTGAGGCTGGGAAGGAGTTGCTTTGGATGAAGAGGTTCATCAAAGAACTTGGATTCACTCAGGACCGATACATACTCCTATGTGACAGTCAGAGCGCTATTCACTTGGGGAAGAACCCCACGTTTCACTCGAGGTCGAAGCACATCGACACTCGGTATCATTGGATACGAGATGTCCTAGAGCAGAAAGAGCTTGATCTTCAGAAGGTACACACTGATGACAATGGGGCAGACATGCTGACCAAGACCGTGCCAAGGGGGAAGTTCGAGCATTGCGTTAGGATCGTCGGCATGACGGTTCTCTCCACATAAAGCAAAGGGGAGAATAAGTTGTTGGGTACAGTTCCCGTCCTTTGTGGAAAAAGCTGTTGAGTTCGAGTCTCATTAACTCGAATTTGGTGTTGCTGATCGAAAGTGGAGACATATTGATGGAGGACATGGAGGGATGCAAATTAAAGACTCTGGGGAAGATTGTCAGAATGACAGGATTTCTTCACTTAGTCGAAAGGGGGAGATTTGTTAAGATAATTTCCTCCTAAGTGTGAAAGAGGCTAGCCAACTTTGATCATACTTTTCAAGCATGTGTTTCATGACAAGTATGAAAAGGATTAGCCGTCTTTGACTTGAAATTCAACATGTGCTCTTAAATGAAGCTTCTAGGAAATTGTCCAAAGGAAGTTTCATGACATGTGTTTTTGACCAAAGAAGCTTCATGGAAGCTTCATCCACATGCCATCTACCACACCTACCTCCTTAATTTTGGCCCTATAAATAGGGATGAAGGAGGAGGGGTAAGTCATCCACTTCTCTCCAAACTCAAGCATTGAAAGATTTCTAGAGAGGCCTTTGCGGCAATCGTCTTAGTTTGGGAGAGCTTTCAGACGTTGTTGTACGACGTTGACAAGGAGTACTTCGCCTACACGGATTGGATCTGGAGCAGATATTGGCAAGGATTCGAAGAGGCATCTTGGAGAGGATTTGTGTAATCTGTCTCATCCGCCGGTCGGTAACTTGCAATTTTTCTGTTACTATTTATTGTATTGTGTAGAGTGAAGCTGGTGAAGATCCTTTGTGGATCGGTGGAGGGAAGCCTGTAATCCGTGCGTGTGTTTTTCACACACTTTTAGTGGAGGTTTTTCGGGTTGGACTCCGATCGTCCCGTGGTTTTTCACCCAATTGGGTTTTCCACGTTAAAATCTCGGTGTGTTTTTATTCTTTTTGCATTGTGTTATTTTGTTGCGATGGCATACCGCTCAATGCGGTCGCGCAGGTTGCTCGCCTAAAATTTAAAATAGGTGCTCTGGTCGGGATTGATTGCTCGCATTCCCAACACTCGCCTCCCCCCTCCGGTTCGACACCTCTGTTTGGACCCGCCGGCTCCTCCCACACCGCTTAATCAAACGAACCCTTAGCTGAGAATACTCAAATAGTTAATTGTGTATGTGCATGGCTAGGACAGTTTGCAAACCAAATATATAGTTCAGGAATAATTCGAGAATCGATTTGTAAAGATAAAGTAAGATTCATTTTTTCTGAATTTGAATCCAAATTCTGATTTGAATGATATTCAAATTTGAATTTGAATAATATTATCTCTATTGGCAAGATTCACGAATAGTTTTCATATAGATTAATAGTAGCAATATTTATTTAAATAAACTTTTAAATATTTAAATTCAAATTTGAATCCCTGAATCCGAATTCAATTGTAGGATTTTGGGACGAATCCGAATCTCTGAATTCTGTGATCACAAATTTGAATTCGATTGAATAGCTATTTGATTCGATTCGTTTCATGAACACCCATAATTATTCTGGCAAGGAGAAGTTGCTAAAACATTGACATCATCCTTGTGATAAGTATGACTCCCAAAACTGAACACTACTGGTACTATCCCCACTAACTAGAGTTTCGCACATGTGATTGCTAAATTTATAATGGAACAAGATTTAGGCTTTGTACGTTCGGCATGGTGCTTTTGCTCCGATGAGTTTGAGCAAAAACGTTTCCATGATAGAATGCATGTGTGACATGACAGCGGTTATGACCGCCACCAAGAAAAGAAAACTGGTTTTGAATATAAAAGTGGATGCAATTAGTTTCTTAGGTGAGGTCGGATGTCCACGGACGACAGTTCATAACCACTATATTCACGACCGTCATTTTGAGCCAAACTAAAGCTCCGTTTGGAGGGTCTTATTTTCACCGATCAAGCGATTACGAACGGATGAATCGTTCGTAACCGCTTGACCGGTGAAAATAAGTCCCCCAAACGAAGCCCAAGCCTTAAAAACAAACTCAAAATCACTTTCAGAATAGGATCTAATCATTGTAAGATTTGGGATTTCTATATATATGGAAGGGATAAAATAGAAGAACTAATTAACTGAGCAAGTATGAATTGAGACAGTATTGCAACATGTGTATTTATAATTATTATGTCAAATTTTCTCAGTATTTATGGGTGCTGTCCTAATTATAAATATAACAATATTTGTTGTGAGGAAAGTTAAATTCAAACCCGCACTTTGCAATAAAGAACAAAGATTAATATCATATCATATCATGGTGAAGATTAAATCACATATTCTAGTATGCCCTATAAAAATAGAGAAATATCATAATGCAAGTTTAATGCTCATTAATCATTAGTAGAAGTCACGACGATCTTATTCGATAAAGAACTTGTAATTAATTAAATCATCCACATCAAGCTATGATTATAAAACAACACGCTAAATAATATAATTGAGTATTGATGAAACCATTTATGAATACATATATAAAAATATTTACATCGACACAATGCTTATGCTGAGACCGAATTCAATTCGATGAACACATTAGGGCAATGCACTTTTCATATGGGACCCAAAAAGAGCAAAGGATCTGCAAAGGCTATCATCGGCATTCCATGGCCGATCACTTAGGGTATATTTGGTTCGGCGGTGGAGGGTGCATCCGGTGGGTCGAAACAGCATTTTGGAACCGGAGGGGGAGAGGTGGGGGTTGAAACGGAGCGGATCGGGGCCGTTTCCTTCTTGCTGCGGGTGCAAACAGAGTAAACGCCGGTGGCGGATGTTTGTTTACCCTCCGTCCAACGGCATTTGCTCCAAACGGAGGCGGCGAAACGCCGAACCAAACAAAGTCTTAGATAGTGTCAGCGTCTCAGATTGAAAAAATATGCCAGCTAATTTACTACATCTGCATAATTATGATATCGTTTTGATCTAGAAGTTATATATATTTTTTGAAAAATAGCATTCATAATCTGCCTAAACTCAAATCTGTTGCTTGTTTGCATGATAATTTTGAGTCATAAGAATTAAATTTGTCAATTATTATGTTTGGAATTCAAACAAAAGAATTGATATTTAAATAATGAAAATATAAGCTATTTGAAGAACAAACATATAGCATATAATCAAAATGACATGAAACATAATATCATATGTTGTCACCCATCACACAAATCAAATCATCAAAAATGGCAATATAATATGCCAATATCCGCAAATGAAATATTTGCGCACACAACCAACTTCTCCTAAGAAGCTCTGATAAAATGAAGAACATCTCGCACATCATCTCATCAACAATGAGCAACTCTATAGCTTTTATAAAATCATTTTCTGAAAGTTCTTGCATTATTGCTAGCGCTTCATACATTGTTTGAACCACCGTTGTCATTTCAATAGTTGATGTTTTATTTGTCTTCTTTGGATGACTTGTCTCCGCGGCAGCATCAGCATCAAAAATCTCTTTCATATCAATTTCATTAGCTCCTTCCTATCCAATTTCAACATTTGCATCTTGCACCGGTTGCTGCTGCTCCGTTTGGCACGATGATGGCGGTCGTAAACGCATGGGTTAAACAGTCTTTCGTTAAGGATCACCTAACAGATATCATCCGTTTGAACATAAAAGTGGATGAAATTTCTTAGGTGGGCATTAGCACATGACAATTTAACCCCATTTTCATGACCGCCACCACTATGCCAAACAGAGCATATGTCAATCTCACAGAGTGATGCATGGAGGTCCCTTAAATTTAGGATGACTTTGACTCCGTTTGGCGCGGTGATGACAGTCATGAACACATGAGTTAAATCGGCATTCGTTAAGGATCGCCTAAGAAACACCGTCTGTTTGAACATAAAAGTGGATGATGTTTCTTAGGTGTGCATTAACGAATGACAATTTAACCCCCATGTTCATGACTATCACCACCGTGTCAAACGAGGGCAATAATTCTGTATGTGCAACACATATAAAGGATTTTGCGGGACTATATTTTTAGTGTGAAGTATAACTACAACGTAAAATACAGTTGCATATTTTCAGTTGCAAAATACAATTGTTTCATACAAGTGTATTTTCAACTCAAAATATATACATATAACTATACTTAAAATAATCATAAAAATACATTTATCTATATTCTATAATTTATTTTGCAAAACAAAAAATAAAACTGAAAACACGACGAACGTATAAAAAAAGGGTGGTGTTAAAGGCACACCATTTTTGGCTATGTGCACACCCATCAAAAATATAATCCTTAATAATTTAGGTTTTCTAAACCCCACCCAACTAAAGCCGAAGCAGCCCGCCTCCCCCTTTCCGATACGCGCCTTTTTGAACTGCGTCTTCTACGTTCATTTTCAGGAGAAGTGTTCAACATGAAAGTTGTAGATCTCGACGATATCTACAACTTTCATGTTGAACACTTTTTGATTTAAAGCCGTTTAGGCCCCCGATTTGGCCCCCGGAAAAAATCACGCGGAACATTTAATGTTCCGCGTTATTTTCCGGGGGCCAAATCGGGGGCCTAAACGGCTTTAAATCAAAAAGTGTTCAACATGAAAGTTGTAGATATCGTCGAGATCTACAACTTTCATGTTGAACACTTCTCCTGAAAATGAACGTAAAAGACGCAGTTCAAAAAAGCGCGTATTTCATTTAAAAAAAACTATGCAATCACGACGTCATCCTCCCCATAACTCTTGTGGGCATGTACTGCAGATGCGGGTGCGTTGAAGCAGCTTTGGAGGTGTTCCGCCGGGTTTCGAGCAAAGACGTCGTGCTTTGGAACGTGATGATCGGAGGGCTCGCGATGCACGACCATGACCGCCTTGCCGTCGATCTGTTTGCTCTGATGAAGGAGACGGCAACGGCGCCCAACGAGTTCACATACATTGCAGCTATGTTTGCTCAGACTGTGCACATAGTATTGGTGTGCACAAAGTCGAAGATGGTGTGCACATAAAATTCCAATGGGTGCACATAGTATTGGTGTGCACAAAGCCGAAGATGGTGTGCCTTTAACACCACCCTAAAAAAATTGGCCGGCAAACGCAGCCTTTATCTTTGAAGCGCTCCTCAAAATACCCGCGAAACAAACAAACGGGGCTTGCTGTTTTTTGCTCCAGTTCTCAGAATGCGCCTCCACATTCTTCTTCTTCTCGTCCTCCCCCTTTCATCGGTAATAACTTTTCTATTTGATTTCTGCTGATCAAAGCGAAGTCCCCGGTTTCGGTGCTCGTCGGCTCTTCTCTCTAACCTCTCGGTTCCGCCGCTTTCTTTACAGTTTGCGGCGCCTGATGAGCCTGCTCGCAGCTCGGATCCATTCCCGATGGTCGTGAGCACTTGGCCGTTCGTTGAGGCGGTGAGAGCTGCTTGGAGAGTCGTCGACTCTGGATTCTCCGGCGTGGATGCGATCGTCGCCGGCTGCTCTGCTTGCGAGGAGTTGCGCTGCGATGGCACAGGTTCGTGTGACCTGAATCTTTAGCTGTTTGGCTGGGCGGGATTAAGCGATCAGCTGGACTTGAATCCTCTGATTTCTTAAATATTTATAGGCATGCTTTAGATCGAGATAATCACGCAATCTATGTTATTGTTGGTATTCTTCTGATCTCTTGGTTGTTTGGGGATATTACGTTGATTTTATTGTAACATTATTCTATTAACCTTACCCTAATAAGACGTGCCATTTTATATCAGGGCATAAGGTTAGGGTTCCTACACCCTCCTAAGAAAGTGTTAACAATCCCTTTAGTTGCGAGTCATTTAAATTACACCGCCAAAATCCGTGTCTGCAAACTGATTTTTCATGTTCTTTTGATGGAGGTTCCTTCGAATGCAACTGTGAAGCAATCTCAAAGCTAGATGTTCCAAAGGGAATTCAAGGAGCTACATGTGCAAATGGCATAAGTTATGTTGGACTGATAATAACCACTTTGACTAGGCTCTGTTTGGTTGAGCTGTTGCTGATGGAAAGCTGCTGATGAACTGTTGCTGATAGAATAAGTGCTGATTCTGGAAAACAGAGTTTTGTTAAAAACTGTTTGGGTGAAACAGAGTTTACAAAACGGAGTTTTCAAAAAGTTGTTTGGATTGAAAATGGAGTTTTGAATTAAATTTTTTTTCCCAAATATAACACAATATAAAACTTCATTCATACATTGTTGTCAAATAAAATTTCATTCATACATTTAATCAAATTCTACGTAACGTAACACCAAATGCGGAAATTATGCTCTAGCTTCGAACACCTGATCTGCAATAATATCACGCAGTGCGATCATCTCTTCTACACCAGCCGCAGTGAAAGAGCAATCTTCTTCCCGCCTTTGCGAGGTCATCCCAAGACATGGATCCCTTTGTTCAGACTCAATGAAATCGATATCTACACGCGAAGGGTGGCGACGTATGAAATTATGCAGTGTCATCGTGGCGATCACGATACGTGCTTGTTTGTCGAAACTATAGCTTGGCATGTCCCGTAGTATGGCCCACTTCTTCTTCCAAACACCGAACGAGCGCTCTATCACACTTCTAAGCGATGAGTGTGCATGATTGAACATCTCCCGACGTCCTTCTGCTCGACGACCACCACGAGCGAAGTCTGGTAGATGATATCGCGTGTCCTGATAAGGTTTTAAGTAACCCTTTTGCAGTGGATAGCCAGAGTCAACCAAGTAATATTTTCCTGTACATTAATAATAATTATTTAGTTGCCCAAATATTATTAGGAATAAATAGATAAATGCAAAGTTAATAGTTACCAAGAGGTGGATGAGGGAAATTATAACGTGGATCACTCAGGGCAAAATTGAATATACGGCTATCGTGTGCTGATCCTTCCCAACCAGCCATAACAAAAGTAAAGCACATATTAAAATCACAAGCTGCCATGACATTTTGAGTTGGACTACCGCGTCTCCCAATGTACGGTACCTGACTTCCAACTGGCACGCACGCGTGAACATGTGTCCCATCTATCGCTCCAATGCAATTTCTAAAAAAAGGCATGTAACGTCTGTCATATAAAATCTCTGGCGGTGTTCCCCTGAAATTTCTATCTGATGGTTGTATCACTTCCTTCGATAACTGCATTAACGCGCTAAGCCCACGAGAAAAAAATCTGCTAATTGTCTCCGTTGAATGCTGAAATCGCTCGCACGTTTTTCTCATTGATTCATTATGCGACAATATGTATATGGTCAATGCTAATATTTCCCTTGATGCAGTTCTTCGAGATCCTTTGAACGCACATTTCTCCTCCAAAGACAGTAGTAAATCCATAAAAATTTCCTGACTCATCATAAAAGAGTCATGAAATCGAACTCGAGGCGCACGAAGAAGCTCGCCAACCCATTTGTCGCCTGTTTGTTTTGATGTCATTCGAGGAACTGGACCGTTTAACAAACTAGTATATTCTGATACCACACATACTGCTGATATCACATTCTGATGACTTGCAATAGCATAATTTCTTCTCGTAGTCTCGTGCTCGTCCGTCGAATATTCAGAATCATCGGTAGACATTTCCTGTTAATATAAACGAGCAATTTTTACATGTCATCAAACAATGATATCGCATCCACAGAAGAAATAAACAACATATAACTGATAATATAACATGAGTTCACATAATGATATCCGCATCAACAAAAGAGATCAACAACACATAACTGATAATATAACATGAGTTCACATAATGATATCCGCATCAACAAAAGAGATCAACAACACATAACTGATAATATAACATGAGTTCACATAATGATATCCGCATCAACAAAAGAGATCAACAACACATAACTGATAATAAAAACTAACAGATAACAAAATCCAAAAAACAGAACAGCTAAGATAGTATCATATGCTCCATATTAACCCCCACGAAGAAAACGGTTACGCAGCCACTTGACGTTCTGGGAATCTGGAAGGCACAGAAAAGTCTCTCTATGACTTCTATCCATAAAATATGTGATGGCGAAGTCGTTGAAGTCCTCATCAGCTACCACTTCCGGGTACATGGCTATTTGTCTAATGCTCGCTGAATGCTAAACTCAGAAGAAGCTTTCGGTGCTGGCTCTTGGATGCATCTGCTGATGGTCTTAGAAGACTCCGCCAAATCTACTAATACAGAGCTAACAGTTTTGTTTTTCCATTTCCTTTTTTTTTTCGATACTTCTGATGTACCATCATAAGAAGCAGGACCCTTGTTTACCTCAACGTCTACATGTTCACCATCTGACATCACTCGTTCATCAAAAGATTCTGGTGGATCATTGATGGTGTTGGGGGTACATGAATGATGTCCTGTCGCGACAACAGCACTGAACATCAGGGTGAGTTTCTCCTCTAATTCTGGATGGATGCCTGAATACCGAAATTTCTTGGCGACCGGGACTACCTGAAAAATTATACGTTTTAGTAAACCTGATCAAAAAATTTTTTTTTTTAACGAAATTAATGACTTTAAAAAAGAATACCTTCAATCGTTCGTCCCACCACTCGTCGGAGGCGTCTATAGTTTTCCTTGACGTGTTCCAACCTAACCCGGTCTCACCGCGTTTCAACTCCATCCAGAGTTTCCATTCTTTCTTCAGATGATCCCATTTGTTTTTGAATTGGACCTTATCGTACTTCTTTTCCGTTGACTCTTCAAATTTCTTCATAATATTACTCCATCCCTCCTTATTAAAATGCGTCGTTGGTCTGTTCCCGAGTTCTATCTCCTTTATGCAAATATCGCAAAAGAGTATAACATCGGCATTATCCCACATTGCGGCAACACCACCATCTTTTGGTTTACCCATCTTTATAAGGCAAATACAAACAACATCAAATACTTTATAAATGCAAAGCTAAACATGAACAACGATAGGATTTTTTTTTTGATTTTCAACTTGCAATGAAAATAAAACTTGTTGCTAATGCACCACTAGATACAATGAAAACAGAGCTTATTCGTGGACGGGAAGCACTAGATACTTTATAAATGCAAAGCTAAACAGAGCTTTTTGATTTTCAACATACACTCAAGTTTTATAAACACACACTCACACATATACACACACTCACAAATACACACACATACTCATATACACACACACACACACATATATACACACACAAATATACACACACTCACACATACATACACACACAGCCACACAAAAATACACACACTCACAAATATACACACACTCACAAATACACACACATACTCATATACACACACACACACACATATATACACACACAAATATACACACACTCACACATACACACACATACATATATACACACACACACACACATATATACACACACAAATATACACACACTCACACATACACACACATATACACACTCACACACAACAAAACACAAAGCCACACACACACTCAACATACACACATATATAATAACACACACATATATATCTAACATACACACACTCATATATGTGTTCAAACACTCATATATATGTGTTCAAACACTCATATATATGTGTTCAAACACTCATATATACACACACAGCCACACAAACCTCACACACATATATACACATATATACAATCAAACATATATGTTTACAAAACTAGCTCTGTTTACACAGCACACACATATATACACACACAGGCACACAAACACTCACACACACATATATACTCACTCAACTAAATACCAAAAGAAATCAAAAAATTTCAACTAAATACTTGAAAAGAAATCAAAAAACTTCTTGCATTGTATGAACCTATAAATAAATACTTAAAAAAGTAGTAAACGCACCAAAAAAACAAGATTCTATAAGCAAGCTAGCACTCCACCTCCATCTGAAAGTCAAATCACGGTATGAAATACCATTCAACAAAATGAAAAATAAGATAACGCAAATCCAGTGACAATAGGCTGACACATACAGCTGCAAATGCGTAGATATCAATGGCGGAAATCGGAACAGAAGAAAGCAGAAGATGGGAAATGGGGCTTACAGTGATTCGATGGCAGCAAAACCCTATAAATAGTGCGCAGACGATGCGAAGAGGTGAAATAGCCAAAGTGGGAGACTATTCGGGTACGGCGAGGCCAGCGGCGTTGAGAGGACAATGAAAATGTTCAAGGATCGCCGTCGTCGAGGGTCGTCGTCGATCGGGGAAGGAGAATCGCCGCAGCTATCGGGCTAGGTTTCAGGAGCGGATTGCGATCAGCGGGAGTTTGCGGCGAAACGGGGAAATAAAGCGCGGCTGGGGTTAAACCTAAAACCGCGGCGCCTAATAAAAGCTGTTTCCAAAATCATCCCATCCAAACACTGCTTATTGGCAAAATAGCGGTGCGTTTCCACCGCACCGCAGGGAATAAGCCCAACCAAACGCCACCTAAGAAAGAGAGGCTTGAAGATTGTACATTAGCAGTTTTGAGGATGATACATAGATGTGTCTCATGAAACTGGTGTTGAAATAGTTGAAGTGCAAAGTGGGTGTTCGGGCAAACCACGTGGACTGAGCGAATAGCTCAAGCGGACAGGAGGTGCGGCTTAGGAGGACTTGGCGGTCTGGCGCCTTGTTCCTTCTTGCTGTGAGCTCTGCCCTTGGCGGACTAGGCGGACTGCAGTGGGCTGGAGTGGTGGTCGCGGACTGATGTTTATCAGTACCGACGAACTCCGCGGACTCTGTATTGTGAGGTGAAGGGGAGTCCGCAGATGGTGCGGACTGGTGGTCTACCCTAGTTTGCTGTATGCAAGTAGCTTGAGTTTGACCATGTCCATGCGGACTGGGCGGACTGTGCGGGCTGATTGCGGGCTGGGGGTGGTGATCTTATCAGCTAGGGCGGTGACCATATCTTTCTCCGTGTCTATAAACAGAGCCCCCCGACAACAGTATTATCATCGCGAAACAGTAAGAGTAACTCACGCTTAGAACCCGCGGACTGATTTTTCTGGTCGCGCGACTTACCGAAGTAATTCTGTGCAGGTTGTGCGAACAAGGCAAAGCAGCTGTTCTTCTAGCTGGCGACTTGGAGTTCGCGGATAACAATCTGTGGAAGGCAGAATTTCTGAAGTGGCGGGTTGGTTCTTAAAGCAGCGAACTGCGTTCGTGTTTGAGCGGATAGTGAAGTGGACCGGTCTCGACGGCCTGACGAACAGCAGCAGCGGCCTGTAGCGAGTTGTGCGGTCTCAGCGGACTGTGTTCTCAGACCGCAAGTTATATTTTTTTGTTGAAGTTATTTTGTATGCTGGCGAAATCATGTCTCGACATGTATACCTCGCTTTGTAAGACAGTTAAATTGCTCAATAAAGAACTCTTTTGCTGCATGTTTTTCTAGCTGTGCTTGTGCTTTAGTTGATATAACTCCTGCTAACTCCAAGATCAAGAAAATTTAACATGGTATCAGAGGCAGGTTGGAGTTGTTAAGCAGTGATCAATTAGAGGTTGTTGTTGCTTTTGTGAAGCGAGAACAAGTGCTAGAGCTAGAACCATGGACGGTGGATATGCGAGAGGTCTTTGTATTGAACTCCTTACGCAGACTAACTTTAAAAAGTCGAAGTCTTGCATGGAGAGTTATCTTCTTGGCGAGAACCTCTGTGAGGTGGTTGGAGGAGATGATACTCAGGAAATAGTTCTTATTGGTGATAATGCTTAGGAGATGAGAACTTGGAGGAAAATAAATGCGAAGGCAGAGTTTACCCTCAAAAGAGCTATTTCACCTGAACTCTTCGATCATATCATCGGTTGCAGATCAGCTGCTGAAATCTGAAAGGCCTTGGATGACCTGTTTAACAAGAAGAATGTAGCTCGACTACAGTTCTTAGAGAATGAGCTGGCAAAGGCCACTCAAGATGATCTACCTATCTCCACTTTCTTCTTGAAGATGAAAAACCTCTGTGCAGAGATTTCTGCCTTGGACCCCGATGAGCCTATCTCTGAGGCAAAGATGAAGAGACACATTATCCGCGGCTTGCAAAAGGAATACCTCACCTTCGTCACATCGGTTCAAGGATGGGCAAATCATCCATCCCTTTTAGAGCTGGAGAATCTGCTTACATCACAGGAGAGCTTAGCAAAGCAGATGGCAGGAGTGTCTATCTCCGGGGGAGATAATGAGGTGTTGTTCTCTGGGAAGAAGAAGAAGTGGGAGAAGAAGAAGTCTTTTGGAGGCGATGAGCCTTCATCTTCAGGTCAGCAGGAGAGGAGCTTTACTCCTAAGTCTGAGGGAAAGAAGAAGGAAGGGCTCAGGTGCTACAGGTGCAACAAGCTGGGTCACTTCAGGAAGGATTGCAGAGTCAGCTTGTACACGCCGCAAGAAAGGAGGAACCTGATACCAAGCAGGATGATGATGGATGGGGAGGAGCCTTCTCGGTTACTCTTTGTGCTTCTGCTCCCATCAACTATCAGGAGGACTGGATCGTAGACTCAGGGTGTGGTCATCACCTCACTGAAGATGAGTCAAAGTTCTATTCATCGCAGCCATACTCAGGTAATGATGTTATTATTACAGCTGATGATACTGTTCATTCAGTTGAGAAGGAATGAGTTGTCTCCTTAGGCAGTGATAGAGGGTCACTCACTCTAAGGAGTGTATATCACGTGCCTGGTATGAAGAAGAATCTCTTCTCTGTGACCAACGCTGTTGACGCTGGGTATCACGTTCTGTTTGACCCAACAAAAGTAAAATTTCTTAGAAATATATCAGCCGTAAAAGCTGAGGTTGTTCACATTGGGAGGAGAACAAAGGGCATGTATGTTCTATCTACAAGCTCTTATGTTGATAAGATGAGAACAAACGATAGTGCCGCTATTTGGCATGAGAGGTTGGGGTACGTAGGAATGGACAAATTGAAGGCTATGACGGTAAAGGGCTTGGTCAAAGGTCTGCCTAGCTTGTCCTCCTATGGAGACGGTCATGTTTGCGCGGGATGTCAATATGGCAAGTCTCATCGACTTCCATTTGATAGTTTGCAAACTAGAAGTAAGAAGCCGCTGGAGTGCATCAATGGAGACTTGATGGGACCAACTCTCACCCCAAGCCTCGGAGGAAGCAAGTATATGCTGGTGTTAATCGATGATTACACCAGATATGTATGGGTGTTCTTTCTGAAAGAGAAGTCAGAGGCGTTCAGGAAGTTTGCAGAGTTCATGGAGCTTGTGGAAGGTCGGGTAGGCCTGCGGATTAAGAAGTTGAGGACTGACAATGGTGGGGAGTTCACCTCTGCCAAGTTCTCTGATCTTTGCAGGAAAAGCGGCATCCAGAGAGAGCTTACTTGTGCTCATACTCCACAGCAGAACGGAGTTGCAGAGAGGAAGATCCGTCATCTGACGGAGACCTGCAAGTGCTGACTTCATGCCAAGAGTATCCCAAAGTCTTTCTGGGCGGAGGGAATGTCTTGTGCAGCTTACGTTATCAATCAGATGCCGTTAAGTCCTATCAACATGAAGACTCCTCATGAACTAATGTTCAAGGAGAAATCAAATGTTGCCCATCTTCGGGTATTTGGGTCAACTTGCTATGTGCATGTTCCTGATACTCTTCAGACGAAGCTAGATGCGAAAGCAAGGAAGCTAGTCTTCGTGGGATATGATGACAGAAAGAAGGGCTGGAAGTGCATGGATCCAGAAACAAGGAGGTCTGTTGTTTCTCGGGATGTGGTGTTTGACAAGCTAACTTCATACAAAGGTAGCTCAGGAGTTGAACTACCAGAGAGCAAGGTTGTTGGGCAAGAGAAAGCTGTTGTGAATCTTCACTTCAAGTGGAGTTGCCTGATTCACCAGGAGCTCCAGCTATGTCTAGCTCAGAGATGGAAGCTTCAGGTTCTAGAAGTAGGGGGAGCGATGCTCCAAGCACGTCTGGAAGAGAAGCTAGTGCAGAAGAAACAGCTGAGGAGGTGGTTAGTCAGGAGCAAACTTTGAGAAGATCAAAGAGGACTATCAAACCACCAGCTCGCTATACAAAAAGAAATATGGTGAACTTCGTCTCATGTTTCTTTGCTGGTCCTCTAGATGAGCGGGAACCGTCATGCTTCGAGATGGCCACAGAAGTCAAGGAGTGGGATTGTGCTATAGAGGAAGAGATGGCTGCTCTCAAGAAGAATGAGACGTGGTCTCTTGTACCTAAGCCGGAAGAAATCACTCCAGTGACTTGTAAGTGGGTCTACAAATTGAAGAAGAAGGCTGATGGCAGCATCGAGCGGTACAAGGCTCGCCTTGTAGCTCGAAGATTCTCACAGCAGTACGGGGAAGATTACGAGAAGACGTTTAGTCCCGTTGCTAAGATGACTTCAGTAAGGGCTGTTATTGCCTTAGCGACATTCAATGGATGAGAGATTTGACAGCTCGACGTAAAGAATGACTTCTTGTACGGCGAGATTGACAAGGATATCTTAATGATCCAGCCACCTGGGTTTATCTCTGAAGAGCATCCGAACTACGTCTGCAAACTGAAGAAGGCCCTTACGGGTTGAAGCATGCACCGAGAGCGTGGTACGGGAAGATTGCAGAGTATCTCTTATTCTGCGGATTTCTTGCTTCAGACTCCGACTCAAGCTTGTTTGTCAAGAAGAGGGGGGAGCTTCAGGTTTTGTGCTGTTATATGTTGATGATATGATCGTCATTGGGAATTCTAAGGAGAAAGTAGCAAGGCTGAGGGCTGAGCTTGCTATCAGATTTGAGATGAAGGATTTGAGTGAGATTCACAATTTTCTTGGACTCGAGGTGCAGAGGAAGGAGAACGGAGTGCTTGTGTCCCAGGATGGATATACGGAGAGGATTGTACAACGATTCGGCATGGAAGGGGGGAAGAGCAGTTTTACAACTCTGGAGGCAGGTTTAAAACTTCGACGTGATGAGGGGAGAACTCTTTATGATCCGTTGGTGTTCCGAGCCTTGGTTGGAAGCTTAATCTACCTGACGATCACTAGGCCGGATATTGCATATGCAGTTGGCAGGGTGAGTCGGTACATGGCGGAACCATGAAAACCTCATCTAATGACAGCTAGAAGTATTCTGAAGTACGTGAAGTCGACCTCATATATGAGTCTCCTTTACAGGAGGGGCACAGGTTTTGAGTTGCATGGTTACATGGATGCTGACTATGAGGGAGATTCGGATGATCGAAAGTCGACATCTGGATACGTCTTTCTAGCAGACACATCAGCTATATCTTGGTGCAGCAAGAAACAGGACTCAGTGTCTGTCTCTACCACAGAAGCAAAGCATAAGGCTTCGGCCTTAGCAGCTCAGGAAGCCATCTGGCTTAGGAGGTTGGTGGAGGACATCCATATGAAAGTTCGAGGTCCCACTCTGCTCCGCGGGGACAATGAGAGTGCTCTCAAGCTGGTGAATAATCCAGTGTGTCACACGAGAACCAAACACATTGAGATCGAGCACCACTTCATTCGTGAGAAGGTGTTGGAAGGATCTCTTATGGTCAAACATATTCAGAGTACGGACAATGTCGCAGACATCTTCACAAAACAGCTAGCTAAAGGACCGTTCACCCGGTTAAGGAGTTTGCTTGAGCTGGTTTCCACTTCTTACTTCAAGGGGGAGTGTTGAAATAGTTGAAGTGCAAAGTGGGTGTTCGGGCAAACCGCGTGGACTGCGCGGACTGAGCGGATTGCTCAAGCGGACACGCGGTGCGGCTTAGGCGGACTTGGCGGTCTGGCGCCTTGTTCCTTCTTGCTGTGAGCTTTGCCCTTGGCGGACTAGGCGGATTGCAGTGGGCTGGAGTGGTGGTCGCGGACTGATGTTTATCAATACCGGCGAACTCCGCGGATTCTGTATTGTGAGGTGAAGGGGAGTCCGCAGATGGTGCGGATTTGTGGTCTACTCTGGTTTGCTGTATGCAAGTAGCTTGAGTTTGACCATGTCCATGCGGATTGGGCGGACTGTGCGGGCTGATTGCGGGCTGGGGGTGGTGATCCTATCAGCTAGGACGGTGACCATATCTTTCTCCGTGCCTATAAATAGAGCCCCCCGACAACAGTATTATCATCGCGAAACAGTAAAAGTAACTCACGCTTAAACCTGCGGACTGATTTTTCTGGTCGCGCGGCTTACCGAAGTAATTCTGTGCAGGTTGTGCGGACAAGGCAAAGAAGCTGTTCTTCTAGCTGGCGACTTGGAGTTCGCGGATAGCAATCTGTGGAAGGCAGAATTTCTGAAGTGGCGGGTTGGTTCTTAAAGCAACGGACTGCGTTCGTGTTTGAGCGGATAGTGAAGCAGACCGGTCTCGGCGGCCTGACGAACAGCAGCAGCGTCCTGTAGCGAGTTGTGCGGTCTCGGCGGACTGTGTTCTCAGACCGCAAGTTATCTTTTCTGTTTTTTGTTGAAGTTGTTTTGTATGCTGCCGAAATCATGTCTCGCCATGTATACCTCGCTTTGTAAGACAGTTGAATTGCTCAATAAAGAACTTTGTTGCTGCATGTGTTTCTAGCTGTGCTTGTGCTTTAGTTGATATAACTCCTGTTAACTCCAAGATCAAGAAAATTTAACAACTGGCGCAGGAGACATTGCCCGACCTAGGAGCCGACAAATGGCTCCAATAGAGGACAACATACATGGAGCAGACATTTGTGTTGAGATACCATAGTTCAAAGCCATGCTCACCCCAAAAGATTTTTTTTGAGTGGCTTCAAAGTCTTGATCAGATGTTCTTGTTGGGGTTTGAATTATTGACCGGGCCCCACTGTTTTTTTGGGGTTACATATTTTATGTGTTTTAAATACAAGGGGGAGTGAATGTATTTAATGTAGGGAAATGAGAGGTTGGTAGATGAGAGGTTCGTTGATAGCTTTTATGGTGGTGGACACTTGTCCATTTTGATTAGTCTTGTATGCCTATATAAAGGCTTGTATGTACTCTTTTGAAGTTTGATGCAATATAGAGAGAGAAGCTCCAAATTTCTTCTTCTTGTTTTAGTGAGAGGGGACAGAGCGCCGCAGCGCTAGTAAGAGAGTTAGAGGTTGCGGTTAGGAGAGCTCAACCGGCGAGTAGGCCATGTTGTTGGCGGTTTGAAGTTTTGAAGCCGCCTGTGTGATTGATCTCGCCACCTTGCCGAGTGAGGGAGATAGAGCTGTGCGATTTGTAGCTTTGCCGAGCGGATAGGTTTGGTGGCCGGGCGAGTTGTTTTGGAGCTAGCCGAGAGTGAAGTGTAGTTCTCGCTACCGTGCGAGAAGCTGCGGGTAGTCGGGACTCGCCGGTGGTGCTTTCGCAAGTGGGAGTGCTCGCGCCGCACAAGAGAGGGGCTCTCGCGTGCGAGTAGTAAGCCAAGCGAGCAGGAAGGTAGTGGCGAGTGAGGTGGACGGGCGAGTAGAGAGCTCGCGCCGGATTGTTCTCGCCGACAGGTGTGGTGCTCGCGGCGAGCGGTTAGGGGGGTGAACTCGCCGGGTGCTAACCGCGCGGACTGGGCGGTCTCGCCGAGTTGGTCTCACCGGCATGTTTCGTGGAGTTAGTCTGAAGCAGGGATCCATTCGCGTTTTCCAACAGTTCTATTGTAGGAGCTATTCGAATGAGAAAAATGCAATATGTTCCTCTTGAAGCTGAAAGAGTACAAACAGTTTTTTGGTGGGGGAACATGAAGTCTCATAGGAGATTTTGTCATTGCACAATATCTTGGTCATTGCACAGTATCCCGGTCATTACACAGTATCCCCGGTGCATAGTATCTGTTGGCAGCAACATACCGATCATTACTGTTTATGCCTCATGTAGTGTCTGGCAGCAACGTATGCCATTCTGTTATTGTTGGTACATAATTCCTTGGTGCTGGAGATATTATACTGATTATATGTTTTTTTTCCAGCCTACTCAGAGATGTCGTTTTGTATATGAGTGTTAGGATAGGGTTAATAGAAACATTAAAGTTTAGTTTCCCTCTCCTATACCCTTCGAAAAAATGGTAACACACCCACTAGTTGCAATACACTCTTACCTCACCTCCAAAATCCATGTCTCCACCTTAAGCCGTGAACCGCTCCCTAAATTGCAACGTAGTTATTTAGACTTATTACACTTTTCATTTACACTGTCATGTTGGAGTGAGTCAAATTTCTTCAAGCTTGATATTACTAGGAGTACTATCTTTCATCTTGTACTCAATGTAAAGGATTTGCTCTAGATGTTGAGCCACCTAGTTTAGGACCTTCAACATTCCATTGTAGATCCAAATTCCACCATCACTAGAGCCCTCAGATGTACCTCCTTCTCCACTATAACCAAACCCATCACCACTGCATCTCTAGTCTCTATCCTTCACCCCTACAAGTTGACCTTATGCAGGGACAGTTCCTACCCGGAGTGGCAAAGAGTCTTGTTGGGCTTGCTTCATGAGAATGTAGTCTTCATTTACCAGAGATGAATGTTTCTCAGTCGAGGAGATTGATGGAGATCAGTCGTGTGACATTGAAGACGATTGAATCGACATTTTTGAATCATCAAATCGACGATCAGAGTTCGTGATTGCGTAAAGCTCTTTTTTTTTTGAATTTCATCATGTATATGTTTTTACTTTTATGCATATTGTGAAATTAGGTCAAGTAACATGATTGACCAATTTGGGCCATCAGATCACTTAACCTAACCACAATCTTTATATATTAATATTCCCATTAGCCGATAGACTATGACGTTGAGAGTTACGACTTCCATACGAGAAAGCCGCTCGTTCTCGCCGGTGCCGACTCCAACACTCCACGGTGCGACGAGGAGCATCTGCCACTTCGTCGCCGCCCTCCACCACCCTCAGCCTCCGGTGAGCCCCCTCCTTCCTTCTCCAGTTGTCTCCTGCCCTATCTGCTGCCACCACCGGATCTTCCTTTTCTCCACCAACATTGACTACTTAGTGAATTTTCATTTCATTTTCTTTTATATTGTTCGAGTACTCTCAATTATTGTCGGTAATATTTTTTGCAAATTAATTTTATCAAAAACGAATGTAATCTCCAATTTTGATACATTTTGTTGGAGAAAATTTTGGTAAGTGTAAAGACTCCAATTTTTTGTGTGCCTTGTGATTAAGCTTGTCCTGTATTCGGATGCCCCGTCACTATTTTATGTTAGTAGTGTAATCTCCGATTTTGATACTATTATAACCGGTGTTGTTTATATTACTGGGTTCACAGTAATATAAACAGGAACGTAAATATCTGTTTATATTACTTTGTTAATTTATTATTTATTTTATGATTCCGCATAGTTGGACCTGGTGGAAGTCCAGATGAAAATGGAGAAACTACACTAGACGCTCTTGTGATGAATGGGGTAAGTTGAACGCTTTCCATTATCTGAGTTTCTTGGAGCAAAGAATTCAAATTATTTGTTTTCAGATAAGTAAAAATGGTGATCCATTGCTTATTTGCTAAGAATGTCTGTAGACAACAATGGATGTTGGAGCTGTGGCGGCCATGAGATTTGTCAAAGATGGCATAAAAGCTGCCAAATTAGTCATGGAGCACACCGAGCATACTTTAATTGTAGGAGAGAAGGCCTCGATTTTTGCAATTTCAATGGGTCTTCAAGGCCCTTCAAATCTGAGCTCTCCCGAATCTCTTGAGAAGTGGATTCGGTGGAGGGCAAGCTCTTGCCAACCGAACTTTCGGAAAAACATCAGCCCCACGAATAGCTGCGGCCCTTATCATTTGACCGATCGCTGTGACAAAAACTTGTCTGAAGACGACATATTTGCAGCCTCAAAAGCGAATTCCGTTCATTTCAATCGTCATAATCATGACACGATATCCATGGCTGCTATAGATAAAGTACGTCTTGACTGGATCTGAATGAGTGCCATGTTGGATGATTCTATGATCCGTTGACCCTTCTGATACTTATATTGGTTATGTTCAGGCTGGAAGAATAGCAGTTGGTACATCTACTAATGGAGCTACATTTAAAATACCTGGCAGGTAATTATCTTTATGGTATTAATGCCATTATGTTAGTAATTCAATTTACTGGAAAGTAATTAAAGGATGATATATCCTAAGTGCTTCATTTTAGCAAATATTTGGCACTTCTATTTTTGCATCAAGGGCCCGGAGCATGTTGCCTAATTTTTAATGTGGCTTAGAACATAAAATTTGCTTGAGTGTGCTTATTCAGTAATTAGAATAGTAACCAAAGGTTTTGCATCTAGGGTTGGAGATGGTCCTATTGCAGGATCTTCGGCATATGCTGATGATGAAGTGGGTGCTTGTGGTGCAACCGGAGATGGTGACATCATGATGCGTTTTCTTCCATGGTAGGATTCTTATCCTAATCTTTTGGTTTCGCTAGATTAAATCATTTTTCATGCTTCTTAGGACTAGGAATAACATTATCGTATGCCCTTTAACAATAAAATAAAGAAACTATCATATGCCCATTAACATAAGAATAAAATTCACCAAGTATTTTATGGCCATGGGAACTGAGTATAAAAGGGGCAGCCAGGTGCACAAAGCATCCCCACGCAGCGAGGGTCTAGGGAAGGGTCCCACCACAAAGTTGAAATGAGAACAAAAAGAACTTTATAGTTCCCAACCAAGTGAAATATGTGAAGACTGAATAATGTACACAACTTTCAAACGCCATTGAAAAACAAACACAAACACAAGGAATTTTAGCTTGAATAAACTAAATCAGGTTTAAAAATCACTGGATGAAGTTCAACCCAAAAAACCCTTCACTATTGAAATAAAGAAATCACAATTAACTATTTACAAGTTTTAACACGTATTATCTCACTTTAATGAATAAAAAACAAAGTTATCAAATGTGGGAAAACAGAGACTAAACGATGGGAATCTCTCTGGACGATCTTCCTTGAATAACCTTCAAGTTTTGGTGCTCTTGACGATTTCCCACACAATGCTGCATATAACCAAATGCTTTAGGATAAGGGTCCGTTCGGCGTGCAAGTATTGACTTTCTGGAATTGGCTTTGTGATGCAGTGGAAGGACGACTCGGGGTGGACTCGTTAAATGCACTCTTAAATATGATGAGAATGATGAAATGCAAGAGCGGATCCGTATTAATATTTGCAGCGGTAATTTACTAATATAAAAAGAATTAGCAGGAGCACAAACAATGCCAAAACTTTAATTAAAAAGAACAAGTAATGCTCACGAACGAGCGAGGCACAATTACTATTAAACACGCACAGAATACGCCCTGCAAATCATACAACGTATAATACTAATAACAACGAAATAATCATCCACTACAGGTTAGGTGCCAATGTAAACAATAATATTGGATAAATCATAAAACTACATACCACAACTCACACGTGTCGGTGGCAGCAAATACGGATGTAGGTGGGCAACCAAGATCGTAGCGACTGAAGAATGAGTAGGAAATAGAGTTTAGGGCCGGTGGAGACTTGAGGTGGGCTGTATGGTGGATGTTATAGGTAAAATATAGTGGTGGTGGGGTTTACTGTGAAGGGGTGTGGGTTGATAGGGATTAGTTGGGGGAATTTTGGGGGAAGAACTGGTTTCTATGAGTGACTCCACGACAAGGGGAAGCAAAAGGGGAAGGATGGGGGTTGGAATTGGTGGCTGACGGGCACTGAGGATGGTGGAGTTGATTGAGTAGGGGTGGATCAGCCCCTAGCAGCGGCGGAAGATGGCTGGAATAGGGGAATCGGGGTGGGAGAATGGTTGTCCGGCTAACTGGGAGGTGGCGGGCAGGGTTTAGACGAACGAGAAGGAGTTCTGGGCCGAGGAAATTGGGAGAACAATGGGGCTTGGTGGGCGTTGGGAAGAAAGGGACAAGGGAGGGAAGATCGACTCACTACGGTTGACTGGCGGTGGCGAAGGAGGAAGAGAAGGCAGGACCTCGACGTCGCACCGAGGAGTTGCTCCAGGCGTCGCACCAGGAGATATGACTGACGGTTTTGGCTTTCTCCAAAACTCTCGATGCCTCCTTCCGTGAACCGCTACCCATATATATAAAACCCTAAAATCAAACTGTTGCATAACCACATAACCCACATAAACACCCGGATCGAACGACTTACACTGTTTTGGCCGATCGGACAACAAATACAACACAAAATAAAAAAATAAAATATGAAGTCGACTCGGATCGACCATCCGGTCGCAACCACAGTCTCGGATCGCCCACCGGGGCAGCGGATCATCGCCTTCTGCATCAATACACGTGTGTCGGTCGTGGAGCGCCGTCACTTTGCCTTCCAGAAAGCCAATTCTCTTGTTCGGCGCGCTAGAATTAGATGGACATTGGTTTTCAGTTGAAAACCATGGGTTTTCCCATAAACCTAAAAAGCATGTCTCCCAAAATTTACCTCCCGTTGCGGAATTTCTAGGTTTTGCTTTTCACGGCTCCCGCTCCGGTGCCCCGACCCCGCTCCTGCTTCTGTGCCCTAAATCCCGCTCCTGTTCCCCGACCCCGCTCCTGCTCCCGCTCTGTCCCCCACCGACAATCCTGCTCTCGTGCCCTAAATTGCTACTCGCCGATGATAACTCCCCTCCTCCTCCATCCTATTTGCGGTTTTCCTCTTCTTCTTCCTCCTCCTCCCCTTCCTTCTCTTCTTCTTTTTCTTCTTCATCCTCTCATCAGTGGTTTTTTCGCGTGCCATACTTTTGATCTCTCGGGAAGGTTTTTGCCTTCTTGTCTCTGCATTTTTTATAATCAGAAGCTTGTATTCTTGCCTTTTCAGATGAGATCGGATCCCCTTCAATCTTAGATGAGAGCAGGCGATAACAAATTCTGATTGGTTAACGTGCGTTTTTATTCAA
The DNA here is from genome assembly GCA_039513925.1 of Platanthera zijinensis. Taxonomy (NCBI): domain Eukaryota; kingdom Viridiplantae; phylum Streptophyta; class Magnoliopsida; order Asparagales; family Orchidaceae; genus Platanthera; species Platanthera zijinensis. The sequence goes on along the minus strand of CM077097.1, from coordinate 126,214,368 downwards.
CATTTAGGCTCCGTTTGGGGGGACTTATTTTCACCGGTCAAGCGTTCATGACTGCATGAATCAGACCTTAATTAAGTCCCGATTCATGCGGTCATGACCGCTTGACTGGTGAAAATAAGTTCCCCCAAACGGTGCCTTAGACTCCCAGACTCCTTCCTTCTTTTTACTTGTTTGCTGAATAAATTTTGCCAATGTAATCCTAGAAACCGTGTTAATTTCAAGCTTGTGCAGTGTTGAAGGCAATCTTAATAGAAACCATCCTACAGTGCAGTGTTGAAGGCAATTTTGGAGTAGTTTTAATTGGTAGGAAATGATCTCAAAATAATGTGATCAAAATCAAATTAATATTGTTGATTCTCATCTAATTAAAATCAAATTAATACTACTGTTTAAATTTTAAAAATTTCAATTCTAGAAAGTCAATTCCTTTGTTCAGTGAATACCATCTTGCAACCGAATAACAGAAATTGTTTTCTGCACAAAGCCAATTCTTACAGATATTGGTTTTCTGACCAAAGTCAATTCCAAAAAGCCAATACCTGCGCGCTGAACGGACCCTAAAAAACTTTATGTATCCGTTCCTTAATATCAAATCAATCTATACCATTAAGCAAAATCAAATGGCCACCTAAAAAGCCTCTTGCATCTGCTGACTGAGGCAGATTGCCATCATTGTTGTGTATGGTTGCCCGCGGCTCGCTCTGTTGCCCGTAACTCGCTCTGCTTGGCAAGTATGTATGTTGCTTGCTAACTGAACTAATCTTGTCTAAAACTCGACCTCTTGAGCTTCTTGGCTCTTGTTACAGTTGGGTTTCTCCATCTAGGAAGGGAACTGAAATTCAACAAATATTTCCCAATCTGATGATCTTCATACATATCTCTAATTTTCCCCTTAGCAAAATCTTTGTCAACATATCTGCTCCATTGTCTTCTATGTGAACCTTCTCAAACTTTATCGCCCTTTTCCTCTAGCATATCTAGTATTCAATGATATCAAGTTTTATATGCTTGGGCTTGCTATTAAAAATGTCTTCATCACTACAACGATTTTTTCCTCCATCATAAGACAAAATAGTATATATCTGCAAATACAACTGCCATAATATTATACCACCGGTGAACATCATCACATAACATGAGGTAGATCTTTGTATACAACCCGTATTCATCGAGGGTGGGTCCAACCACCTAATATGCCTACTACAGTAAGAAGATTGACCTTTGACCAAGGTAAACATCATCCAAAGAAGAGCATAAAGTAGTCAGAAGACATGATAAGCAAGCTCGCCCACAGGAGAGGCCCCTCTTGAAGTCGCCAATAGCGAGGTCCCTCTTGAGTTTGGCCCTAAGCGAGGTCCTAGGTAGCTCGTCAACTAGCTCGCAGGGAAATCGTCAAACTCGCGAGGTCATTCTACACAATCTTAATAGCCTCGCCGAAGCCCTATGGCATGGTAGGTCAGGTATCTTTGCAAGGAAAGATATTTGTACACCGACCCGCCCCCTCAGTCTGGATTGCCTATAAATGGGACCCCATAGCACAAAGGCAAGACAGGCCCCCCTCCCCCCCCCAAGGTTCCCCATTTGTCAAGCTCTTGCCTTCTATGCGCTTAACACAGTCTTGGTTTAGAAGGGAAAGTTTCTATATACTTCCGAGCGTGTTGTGGGACCTCCTCACTGCAGCTCATGAGTCTTATTTGTAGGCAATCTAGCATTTAGCCCTTGCGATCGTATCTCTCTTGCCATCAGATTTGTGGTTTTAGACTGCAGGATCAATAACCTCAGGTTACCCTTTTGGTCCGAACTTTGAGAACCAGTTTCATGGTTCCAACATTTTTGATGCGGTGAGTGTTGTCCGTATCCAAATGAAGGAATTCTTGTGAGAAAGCATCATGACTCATGATGGCGAGCCCGTGACCAACAACAATAACTCGCTAACTGATAGCGAGTTCGTCATGTGAGCTGATTTCACAAACTTTAGCAAAATGATGTACCGGCTCACCAGTATAGACCGACGAGTCCATTCTGTGATCAAATCTTGTCTGCCCCTAGTCCCTGAGGGGTTTAGGGAGTCTGTCTTAAGTTGCTACATGGGGAAGGATGACCCCGTTCAACACCTCCAATGGTTCTAGGACATTGTGTTTATCCAGAATATAACTGATGCTTTTAAATGTAGGTTCTTTACAATCACCTTCAACGGGAAGGCAAGGGACTAATTTCGCCAGTTGCTAGCAGATTCAATCTACTGCTTCGAAGACCTGCGTTGTGGGTTGATTTTGCGCTTTGCAGCTGTTGAAACCAAAAACTTGGTCTCTCGTGGAGTTCGGGGTCCCAAGAAAGGGGTGACCTCACACCTACTACACTCAGGAGAACGTTACGGGCCAAAGACTCAAGAAGCTAGGAACAGACCCTTGAATCTAGCGTGGAGGTCCCACCTCATACCCGGAAGACCTTTGAGATCTCCCCCTCCCTAGCCAATGCTTGAGCTAGGCGCCTTGGAGGAAGAAAGCAGAGGGATTTAAGTGGCTAAGAAGCAATGCTCTCCAAGGCACCCTCAATGGTCTATTTATAGTTTTCTGGGAATGACCTGCAAATAACAAACTTTCGCTCCTCTAAAATTACTGAAATGCCCCCGGGTTGGTCTGCCAACAGCCAAATCCCGTTGTTCTAGGCGGATAATTGCAGTCCACCAGGGGCAGTCCCTCAAGCCGGGCGAGCATGCAGCAAGGAGAGCTGCCGAGCGAGAAGGCGGCCTGGCAAGAAGACGGCTAGGCGATACGCGAGAGGCGGCCTGACGAGAGCGGCTAGGCGAGACGCAATAGGCGGCCTGCGAGAGCGGCTAGGCGAGACGCAAGAGGCGGACTGCGGGATGCGACCTGGGCGAGATCGAGGCTGGCGAGCTGCGGCTAGGCGAGACCGAGGCTGGCGAGCCGCGGCTAGGCGAGAAGCGGCTAGGCGAGACGCAAGAGGCAGCCTGGGCGAATAGGCGGCCTGCGGGATGCGACCTGGGCGAGACCGAGGCCGGCGAGCTGCAGCTAGGCGAGACGCGGCCTAGGCGTGACGCGGCCTGGGCGAGACCGAGGCTGGCAAGCTGCGGCTAGGCGAGAAGCGGCTAGGCGAGACGCGGCTTGGGCGAGTATGCGGCCTGGGCGAGTAGACGGTCTGGGCGAGACCGAGGCTGGCGAGCTGCAGCTAGGAGAGAAGCGGCTAGGCGCGAGACGCGGCCTGGGAGAGTAGGCGGCCTGAGCGAGTTGGCGGCCTGGGCGAGTAGGCAGCCTGGGCGAGTAGGCGGCCTGGGCGAGTAGGCGGCCTTGGCGAGTAGGCGGCCTGGGCGACCCCTCAAAGAGGTCGGGGGAGAGACAAATATTTCATCCCCCTACTAGTATATTATGCAGGTTGAGCCTAAATTGGCCACCAAGAGTGTCAAACCTCTCAAAAAGCTTAAAAAACGCGCAGCAAGTCTCACGCCTTGTTTGAGGCCCTCTCTTCGCGAATACGGGGTTGTACACAATCCCCGCTCGAAAAGAAACATCCTACCCAACGTATTCGCTGCATAGCCTTCCTGGAGCCGAAAACACTTGGCCTCCCCGAGGGATCAACCTGTCATGCAGGCTAATGAGAGCCTGAGTGACGAGACGACCTCAGGGTAAAAAACACTTGGCCTCCCCGAGGGGTCAACCTGTCATGCCGGCTAGTGAGAGTCTGGACAGCGGGACCGTCTCGGAGCAAAAAGGACTTGGCCTCCAAGAAAGGTCACCAACCCTACCAGCTAGTCAGATCCTGGACAGTGGGACCGTCTCGGAGCAAAAAGGACTTGGCCTCCACGAGTGGTCAACCGGCACTGCCAGTTAGTGAGAGCCTGGACAGCGGCATCGTCTCGGAGCAAAAAGGACTTGGCCTCCACGAGAGGTCAACTTGCCCTGCCAGATAGTGAGAGCCTTGACGGCGGGACCGTCTCGGAGCAAAAAAGACTTGGCATCCACGAGAGGTCAACCGGCTCTGCCAGCTAGTGAGAGCCTGGACAGCGGGACTGTCTCAGAGCAAAAAAGGACTTGGCCTCCACGAGAAGTCAACCGACCCTGCCAGCTAGTGAGAGCCTAGACAGAGGGACCGTCTCGGAGCAAAAAGAACTTGGCCTCCTCGAGAGGTTAACCGGCCCTGCCAACTAGTGAGAGCCTGGACAGCGGGACCGTCTCGGAGCAAAAAGGACTTGGCATCCACGAGAGGTCAACCGACCCTGCCAACTAGTGAGAGCCTGGACAGCGGGACCGTCTCGGAGCAAAAAGGACTTGGCCTCCACGAGAGGTCAACCGACCCTGCCAGTTAGTGAGAGCCTGGACAACGGGACCGTCTCGGAGCAAAAAGGACTTGGCCTCCACGAGAGGTCAACCGACCCTGCCAGCTAGTGAGAGCCTGGATAGCGGGACCGTCTCGGAGCAAAAAGAACTTGGCCTCCACGAGAGGTCAACCGACCCTGCCAGCTAGTGAGAGCCTGGACAGCGGGACCGTCTCGGAGCAAAAAAGACTTGGCCTCCACGAGAGGTCAACCGGCCCTGCCAGCTAGTGAGAGCCTGGACAGCGGGACCGTCTCGGAGCAAAAAGGACTTGGCATTCACGAGAGGTCAACCGACCCTGCCAGCTAGTGAGAGCCTGGACAGCGAGACCGTCTCAGAGCAAAAAGGACTTGACATCCATGAGAGGTCAATCGGCCCTGCCAGCTAATGAGAGCCTGGACAGCGGGACCGTCTCGGAGCAAAAAGGATTTGACTTCCACGAGAGGTCAACCGGCCCTGTCAGCTAGTGAGAGCCTGAACAGCGGGACCGTCTCGGAGCAAAAACGACTTGGCCTCCACGAGAGGTCAACTGGCCCTGCCAGCTAGTGAGAGCCTAAACAGCGGGACCGTCTCGGAGCAAAAAGGACTTGGTCTCCACGAGAGGTCAACCGGCCCTGCCAGCTAGTGAGACCCTGGACAGCGGGACCGTCTCGGAGCAAAAAGGACTTGGCCTCCACGAGAGGTCAACCGGCCCTGCCAGCTAGTGAGAGCCTGGACAGCGGGACCGTCTCGGAGCAAAAAGGACGGCCTCCACGAGAGGTCAACCGGCCCTGCCAGCTAGTGAGAGCATGGACAGCGGGACCGTCTCGGATCAAAAAGGACTTTGCATCCACGAGAGGTCAATCGGCCCTGCCAGCTAGTGAGAGCCTGGACAACGGGACCGTCTCGGAGCAAAAAGGACTTGGCATCCACGAGAGGTCAACCGACCCTGCCAGCTAGTGAGAACCTGGACAGCGTGACCGTTTCGGAGCAAAAAGGACTTGGCATCCACGAGAGGTCAACCGACCCTGCCAGCTAGTGAGAGCCTGGACAGCGGGACCGTCTCGGAGCGAAAAGGACTTGGCATCCATGAGAGGTCAACCGACCCTTCCAGCTAGTGAGAGCCTGGACAGCGGGACCGTCTCAGAGCAAAAAGGACTTGTCATCCACGAGAGGTCAACCGACCCTGCCAGCTAGTGAGAGCCTGGACAGCGGGACCGTCTCGGAGCAAAAAGGACTTGGCATCCACGAGAGGTCAACCGACCCTGCCACCTAGTGAGAGCCTGGACAGCGGGGCCGTCTCGGTGCAAAAAAGGACTTGACCTCCACGAGAGGTCAACCGGCCCTACCAGCTAGTGAGAGCCTGGACAGCGGGACCGTCTCGGAGCAAAAAGGACCTGACCTCCACGAGAGGTCAACCGGCCCTGCCAGCTAGTGAGAGCCTTGACAGCGGGACCGTCTCGGAGCAAAAAGGACTTGGCATCCACGAGAGGTCAACCAGCCCTGCCAGCTAGTGAGAGCCTGGACAGCGGGACCGTCTCGGAGCAAAAAGGACCTGCTCTCCCCGAGGCACATTCGCCCCATCCAGCTAGTGAGAGCCTGAAATGAGGAGATCCTCTCGGGGGTTGGGAACTAGGTATGTCACTTGAACTTTACCAAATCCAACATCCTCAAACGGGGAAAAAATTTGGGTTACATGATCCCCTTACTCAGCCGGTCAGGGGTAGAACTTGTTACAAGATAAGAAAAAGGAAAAGACTCCACCAAGGCGAGGCTTCTTCAGGGGGCCTGGGCATGATGGTCGTCATCCGCTTCCTTCTCGTCGGACACTTCCATCCTGCTCAAGCTCTCCATGATCTTCTCCATCTCCTCCGTCTTGGCCAACCAAGAGATGGTGTTGACGGCCGTAACGTAGCACCGTCTTGCCATCCTGGGGTCTCCCTTGATTCTGACCTGGATCCCTCCTGAGCTGAACTTGAGGCACTGGTGGAATGATGACGGCACACAACGGAAGGCGCTGATGAGGGGCCTTCCGAAGATGGCGTTGTAGCTACTTGGAGCGTCAACAATGACGAACCGGCAGTTCCTTGAAGTCCCCCCCAATTTTACTTGAAGTCCCCCACCCCAATTTTACTTGAAGTCCCCCCCAATTTTACTTGGAGTCCTACTCCACCTTCTACCTCCTTCCTCTCCTCTGAAAATCCGAACAGGGGCCCGTCCGAGGCCAACACCCTCCTCAGTTCTACCTTCATCTCGTCAAACGCTTTCTTGAAAACAACGTTGACGGAACTCTCGTTGTCAATCAAGATCCGGGAGACGGTGTATCCCTCGATGACCGTCTGGATGACCAGCGCATCGCAGAACGTATCTTTATGATCTGGCATGTCCTTCACCGAGAAGGTGATCTTCTCCTCCTTGGGAGGGGTCTGGGATGTCGAAGCGACGCTCCGTCGGTACATCACATGGAGGCTTGCCTTTCGAGTGGCTTCGATCCCTACTCCACCGTGGATCACTGCTATACCACCTTGGGGTCCGATATCGACCTGGTCCTCACATATGTCATCCTCCCCCATTCTGGGTGGAACCTCTTCGACCTGCACCGGCAGCTGCTGCTAGGCAGGGCCTCTCGCCCCCCTCACTTCCAGGAACTCGGGGCAGGTAGCCGTGACGTGACCCTCCAACTGGTGGAAGTCACAGTATGACAATGCTCTTCCTCCCCTCCTTCGGCGGGCTCGGCGGTCTCTCCCGTTGCCTCTTCCCCCTCCGCCTATCGTCAAGGCTTGCTGCGGTGGGGGTAGGTGCTGCCTAGGGGCTTGCCTCTAGAAGTTGAACCTCCCCTGACCTCCATGGAAGTTCCCCTCATCTTGGACGAGACCTCTTCCTGGACCCTGAACGGGCCCTCCCTGTTGCCTCTAACCTGGCTCTGGACCTTCCTGAGGTCCCTGGAACCTCTAAGCTCTCTGTTCTTCTCTCCTTCTCCTCTCTTGATGTCTCGAGCCACCTTGCTCCTTCGACTCTGCCTGTGTCAACCTTGTCAACTTCTTGACAAACGCTGGGACGTTGGCCGCCTCAGTTGCTATCTTCTCTGCCGCCCTTTCCATCAGCTCCTCGAAGGAAAGGGGGGCCTTTCGGGTCAGGCTCATCTTGAAGAACCCATCGCGCAACCCCACCGCGAACGTCATCTGGAGGGCATACCCCGGCATCTCTTGGATATCCAGGATCTCCTCTTGGAACCTGTCAACGTAATGGGCCAGCGACTCCTCGGCCCCCTGCCTTATCAGGAAGATGGACTCATGACTCTTCTTCCTCTTCTTGGAGGTGGAGAAGCAAAGCTGAAAGCTTCGACTCAAGTCCTCGAACCCATAGATCGATCTCGGTGGGAGTTGCTGGAACCAGTCTCTTGCCTTGTCCTTCAGCGTGATCGCGAAGAGGCGACACTTGAAGACATCCGTCATCGGCCTGATGGAGACGGCATCCTCAAACCACTGCAGGTGCTGGACGGGGTCATCCTTCCCGATATAGTAAGCCATGTCAGGCTCTCTGAACCCCTCGGGAACGGGAGTTGAGATGATCAGCTCGCTGAAGGGTGACCCCCTGAGTGGTGGTCTCGCAACCTCTACTCGCGCGACCTGCTCGCTTGGAATGCTAGCACTCGCCGGGCTGGGGAACAACTCCCGACCGGTGAGGTCTCGCTCGATCCCCTCTCCCATCCTTTCCTTCCCGGGCCTTCTTCCTGGTGCACTTTCTTCTACCCCTCCTGGGGTCATCTCGCCTGGAACCCTGGGGGCTGTTTCGCCGAGACCCCTGGGAGCTAAGTCCTGAGGGGTGGGAGTTGAGCAGTTACCTCGAGGAGCAATACTTCGCAGCATCTCCATGATGCCTTGGATTGACGTCATGAACTCTTCCCTCCCTACGAAGGGTGACGGGTTGGGGAGTTCGCTGAGATCATTACTACCTCCCTGTCTCCGGCCATGACACTCTCCCGAGATCTTTCTGTGCTGGTCACTCTCCACGCTCATCGCACAAAAATGTTGAAACCAAAAACTTGGTCTCTCGTGGAGTTCGGGGTCCCAAGAAAGGGGTGACCTCACGCCTACTACACTCAGGAGAACGTCACGAGCCAAAGACTCAAGAAGCTAGGAACAAACCCTCGGCTATAGCGTGGAGGTCCCACCTCACACCCGGAAGACCTTTGAGATCTCCCCCTCCCTAGCCAATGCTTGAGCTAGGCGCCTTGGAGGAAGAAAGCAGATGGATTTAAGTGGCTAAGAAGCAATGCTCTCCAAGGCACCCTCAAGGGTCTATTTATAGTTTTCTTGGAATGGCCTGCAAATAACAAACCTCCGCTCCTCTAAAATTACTGAAATGCCCCCGGTTTGGTCTGCCAACAGCCAAATACCGCTGTTCTAAGCGGCTAATTGCAGTCCACCAGGGGCAGTCCCTTAAGTCGGGCGAGCAGGCAGCAAGGCGAGCTGCCGAGCGAGAAGGCGGCCTGACAAGAAGATGGTTAGGCGAGACGCGAGAGGCGGCCTGGTGGATAGGAGGCCTGGCGAGAGCGGCTAGGCGAGACGCAATAGGCGGCCTGCGAGAGCGGCTAGGCGAGATGCAAGAGGCGGCCTGGGAGAATAGGCGGCCTGCGGGATGCGACCTGGGCGAGACCGAGGCTGGCGAGCTGTAGCTAGGTGAGAAGCGGCTAGGTGGGACGCGGCTTAGGCGAGACCGAGGCTGGCGAGCTGCAGCTAGGCGAGACGCAAGAGGCGGCCTGGGAGAATAGGCGGCCTGCGGGATGCGACCTGGGCGAGCCCGAGGCTGGCGAGCTGCGGCTAGGCGAGACGCGGCCTGGGCGAGACCGAGGCTGGCGAGCTGCGACTAGGCGAGAAGCGGCTAGGCGAGACGCGGTCTGGGCGAGTAGGCGGTCTGGGCGAGCAGGCGGCCTGGGCAAGACCGAGGCTGGCAAGCTGCGGCTAGGCGAGAAGCGGCTAGGCAAGACGCGACCTGGGCGAGTAGGCGGCCTGGGCGAGTAGGCGGCCTGGGCGACCCCTCAAAGGGGCCGGGGGGGAGACAAATATTTCATCCCCCTACTAGTATATTATGCAGGTTGAGCCTAAATTGGCCACCAAGAGTGTCAAACCTCTCAAAAAGCTTAAAAAACGCGCATCAAGTCTCACGCCTTGTTTGGGGCCCTCTCTTCGCGAATACGGGGTTGTACAACAACATTCAAGAGAAGGAAGAAGGGGCCTCCAACTCTCTTCCTCCTTAAACAGGGACCCCAGGAGACGTTGAGGAGATACATTGGCCGTTTTTTGAAGGAGGTCCTTAGTATCTAGGAAGTGGATTGTTTTACTTTGCAGCTTGCACTAACGTGTGGTCTGCAGGAAGACCAGTGTATGCTTGAAGTGAGTAGAGATCCGTCGGTGTCCTTTGAGGACCTGATTGACCGAGTTGGCTGATTTATTGAAGTAGAAGCTACAAATAGTAGTTTCTTGGCCTTGCTTACGAGGCTGAATCAAGCTAAGAAGTTAGGGTCTCGGAAGGGGGACGAGGGCCAGGGAAAAGGAGGCAGGAGGAACCAAGAAGGCAAGAGGTGAGGAGGCCAGTCATGCCTCCGGAGAATCAGGGACTTGACAGGAGGTTTCAAGTTCCGATGAGCAGGTCATCATGAAGAATGACAGGAGGACCTTGTCCCATGTGACCGTGAATACGCTTCTCTCTCGAGCGACAAGCTTGTTTCAATCCTCTCAAGAGACCGCTTGGAGGTGGGAGACAGAACCGGTCTCCTCCTCGAGAAGTTATGAGTCTATGACAATTGCCTGCCAGGGAGGTCGGCCCCAAGGGAGATGCCGACATCAAAGACATCAATGCTGGAATGCCCTTTCGTACTATGATTTGTATCAAGTGGAGGGGCATGTCACTACCACGTTCCCAAAGTTCTTGGAAGCAAGAAGGAGAGTCGGAGAGGGAAGAGCCTAAGGAGGAGGGCAAGAGGATTATCAATGATGGACTCATACTGTAAGAGAGTTGGTTCCAGCCCCGGTCCGGAGGTGCAAAGACCGGGTGGATATTGGGATGCGCAGAGGGATTGACGTCATCCACAAAGGTGTCGGAGCGGAGGTCTCCCGAAAGGGAAGTCTCTATGCAATATATTGTCAGAGTGTCGCTTCGACCTTCCAAACGCCTCCCCGGTGGGAAAGATCACCTTCTCCCAGGAGGATATGTTGGGTAATGAGAACCCATTTCATGACGCCATCGTTTTCCAGAGAACTATCGAGAGCTTCACAATTTCTCGGATCCCAGTGGATAACGGAGGTTCCATTAATGTGGTATTCTAGAAGGTGTTCGACGAGATGAAGATTGAAGACAAGAGGATCACAATGTCAGACAGGCCGCTCTTTGGATTTTCGTTAGAAAGGAAAGAAGTAAAGCTCCTCATCACTCTCAGCGGAACTCCAAAGAACTGTCGATTCGTCATCATTGATGCACCGAGCAATTATAACACCATATTTGGAAGACTTCTGATCAGCGTCTTCTAATTTGTACCCTCCTCTTATCATCAGTGCTTGAAATATTGCTCAGGAGTGGTTCAGATCCAGATCCGTAGTGATCCCAAGGTAGCTTGGGAATGTTACCTTAGTGTTGTCAACAATTTCGACTGGAAGGGGGCGGCGGAAGTTGACAAGGTGCTAGAAGGAATGACACGCTTGGAGGTAGTAGAGGAAGTGAAGGTTGTCACTATGAGCGGAAGGCCCAAAAGTGTGAAGGTCACTGAGGAGCTGACAGAGGAGGACAAATAGAATATCACATCGTTCCTCCAGGAGAACATCAACGTCTTTACATGGAGCGTCGCGGACATGCCCAGCATTGATGCAAATGTGGGGTCTCATCGCCTCAACCTTGATCCAGGAGTTTGCTCCATAAGACAAAAGAAGAGGGCAGTGACCACTACCTTGGCCAAATCCATCCGCGAATAGGTTGAGAAGCATGATTCCCTTCGGGCTCAAGAACCCGCGATCAACCTATCAACGAATGATGGATCACGTCTTTAAGGAGCAGAAGGTGCAGAACTTTGAGGTCTATGTGGATGACCACATGGTAAAGAGAAAAAGCATTCAGGAACATCTCAAAGACTCGGTCAAGACCTTCGCTACATTATAAAAGTGTAAAATGTGACTTAACATAGCAAAATGTGTTTTTGGAGCTGGGAAGTGAAAGTTCTTGGGTCATCTTCTAACTCAGCAGGGGTGGAACCCAATCCTGACAAGTTGAAGGCCGTCATGGAGATTGCAGCACCGAGAGATTCCAAAGAAGTGAGGCGCTTGACTGGCAGGTTGACAGGTTCCTGCCTAAGGCCCGAGAGATGTGCTCTCGGTTATTCAAGATTCTTAGGAACATCCAAAAGTTTGAATGAACGGTGGAGTGTGAGAAAGTTTTTTCCAAAACTTGAAGCATGCACCGTTACTGCAAGGGCCCAGGGAGGGAGAAGACCTCTTCCTCTATTTGGGAGTGGGGGGAAAAGCAGTAGCTCAACACTTGTCTAGGAAGAAGGGAAGAGGCAGCTCTTGATCTACTACATAAGCAGGGTTTTGCGAAAGGCTGAGCTATACTATCCAATTATGGAGAAGTTGGTTTTGCCTTAGTCATCTCAGCTCGGAAGCTCATGTCATAATTTCAAGCACATATTAATTAGGGTTTTGACTGATCATCCCCTACACATTATCAGTTTATCATGAAGGGGGTAAAACATTCAGGACGACTTGCCAAGTGGTTCGTGGAGCTTAGTGAATTTGATATATCTCTCTTGCCCCAGATGTCCATAAATTCACAAGCAATGACGTATTTTCTAGCGGACTTCACCACAGAGGCCGATGAGGGAACAAGCTCTCTTGAGTATGTATCGTGGAAGATGTTTGTTGACGGGGCTTCAGGAAAGAATTCTCTCGGCGTATGTATTGTCATGGTGAGCCCACAAGGAGTGAGGATTGAGCAAGCAGTAGAGATCCTCTTCCCCGTCACAAACAACCAGACTGAGTATAAGGTCATACTTGCAGGCCTTCGCTTGGCCAAAGAGTTGGAAGTACAAGATCTTGTGGCTCACACATATTCGTTTTGGTGATCACATCCCAGATTCGTAGGGAGTTCGAAGTGAGAGAATCAATCTTGATATAATACCTTGTAAAAGTGCATGGCTTGATTGGATCTTTTTGATCCTTTATGCTGCACGTGCCAAGCGAGGAGAATGCAGAGGCTGATCGGTTGGCTAAGTATGGCCCGAGGATCGGAGGCACCACGACCGAGTTATTTCGACCATCTATCGAGGAAGGAGAGTTGATGGAGATTGATTAACAAACATCTTTGGTCAACTTATTTGTCATTTTCCTTAACACATGCCGATTCCCGTCACAGTGCAAACGCCCTGATTTGTGCTCTTCGGGAGCGGACATGACTACAGCTCAGATCACGCATACTAGCTCGCTCTGAAAGGACCTTGAAAGAAAGTGCATTTATTTCGGTCCTGGGCCCCTCTATTTATAGACAGAGGTTGTTGACGCCAACCGTTTCAAGTTGAACGATGCTTTAATGGCGCCATCTGAGGATGGGTTAGCGAGGTCCCTCGTCAGCTCGTCAACAAGGCAATCCAAACATCAACCCCGGCTATTTGTTAAAATTAAAGCTACTATTCACTGGAGCGCAATCTAACTAAGCGAGTATAAAGCATCAAAACACCAAAACCCAAGGCGTAAAGGCCTTCTTGCTGCAAATTCTGTCGATGCTCCAGGTCAGCGACCCGTATCCCCAAATCGTTGATCGCGAAGTACTTCTCCTCGGATCCCTTGAGTCGATGCTCAAACTCCTCCATCTTCGACACTCTAATTTCCAGCATGGCGAGGCGCTGATTCGGTTTTCACGTCGCAAGCCTATCCACTTTTGACTCGAGGGCGAGTTAGGTTGAAGCGAGGCGAGTCTGGAACTCGCTAGGGGGAGTGCATATGGTGTCGAGAAAGGCGGCGGACGGATAGGTACCGCGACCTGAAAAAACTACGTGAGTTCAGAGAAATTCCCCACAAATATGAGGTTGATCGAGGACGCCTACCTGGACGAGGATCAGCTTGCCTGACCTCCTGTCAAGGTGAGTTGTGGCACGGCCTAGAGCGATCATGATGGCTAGGGAGATATTGAGAAGGGGATCACCCGTGCGGACGGTTAGGTCGCGTCGTCCACTCGTCTTATGATATTTTGGCAACACTAAGGGGGCCTTCCCAGGGGAAGGCGGCTTGCAGAGAGTTCCACCAAAAGAATCTGTCACGTCCAAAGCCCGCGAGGGTGCTCGCAGAAGGGGAGGTACCTTAGGTGCTACATCCCCTTTAGGGGGAGGACCAGGAGGAGGTGGGGAAATTTCACTCGTTCAGAAGGCGACAGCTCGGCAGCCGGAGTACTTGTCGGGGTTGGAGTCGTGACAGAGAGTGTGCCAAGGGAAGGATAGGGGTCGTCTATAGACAACTGGTTGGCCGTGTTGAAGGACTCTAGCAAAGAAGATTCTGGGGTGAGGTCTCGCGGGAGGCGAGATCCCTTGCCATCCTTTGAAAACAGCGTCTCGGCCGCCCCACCGGCACGAAGTAGAGATTCGCCCAACGATGTAATCTTCGTCTGTGGTCAGTGATATTCTTCGGGGTGGGCGTTTTGGGGCGCTCCAAGGTTACGATTGGAAGTTCGCCCCCATTAGTAGGAACTCTCGCGTTATCGCGGGGAAGCTCGGCAGAAGGAGAGGAGGAAGCACTCTTATGCTTTCTTACTTTGCCGCCTTTGTTGTTACTTCTCGCGCTTCTTCTTATGAGAGGACTGATCACGAAGAAAGGAAGTGAAGCTCGCAGCTTGTGCGACAATATCCGACTAAAGGTCCATTTTGTCAACACGCAATCAAGGCAGGACCTGTGGGGATCCTTGCCTCATATTTATAATCGGGGGAAGCTAGCGACCTGTCAACTCGCTTAAAATACAGTTCGTCGCATGCAGCTCGCCGAATAAGGGTTTGAGAATTCTTTTCGAGCTTAAGAACTCGCTCGCAAAGAGTGAAGATTGTGTACAGTCTATATTCGTCGAGGGTGGGGTCCAACCATCTAATAGGCCTACTATAGTAAGAAGGTTAACCATTGACCAGGGGGAACATCATCCAAAGAAGAGCAGAAAGCAGTCATAAGACATGATAAACCGGCTCGCCCATAAGCGGGGTCCTTTTGAGTTCGCCCATAGTCGGGGTCCTTTTTTGAGGTCGCCCATAGCCGAGGTCCTTTTTTGAGGTCGCCCCTAAGCGAGGTCGTAGGTAGCTCGCCAACAAGTTCGCAGGGTAAACTCTAGACTCGCGAGGTCATTCTACGCAATCTCAATTGTCTCGCCGAAGGCCTACATCATGATTGGTCAGATATCTTTGTGGGGGCGGATATTCGCAGACTCCCCCCCCCCCCCCCGGTCTTGATTGCCTATAAATAGGGCCCCACAAAGAAAATACATGGTGCCCCCCTCCAAGGTTCCCCATTATCCAAGCTCATGTCTTCCTTGTGCTTAGTGCAGTCTTGATTTAGGAGGGGAAGTTCTTATATAATTTTGGGCGTGTGGTGGGTCATCTTCACTGTAGCTCACGGATCTTGTTTGTAGGCAATCTATTTTTTAGTCCTTGAGATCGTCTGTCCATTAGATATGTGGTGTTAAGCCGCAGGATCAGTAACCTCAAATTACACTTTTGGTCTGAACTTTTAGAACTGTTTCTTGGTTCTAACAGTATGAGCCGCAGGTATATCTGACCAATTTCAGCATGTAACCGTCTAAAGGGAAGACTTCAAGTGAAAGTACCCTGAGGATATTGAATACCCACTTAGGCTCTGTTTGGGACACCGGCTGCGGATCAGAAAGCCGCTCTTTGATCCGCAGTCGCTACTTTCTGGTGTTTGTATTACATGCAGATGCAAAATCTCGAATGAAAAAATTTCAGATCCGCAGCTTTTTTCAGCGCTTCACACCTCCCGCGTCTGGCTCCCTCAGAAGCGCTCCTGCACTATTTTTTTTCCTCCCGATCACGCTCACCCACCTCCCGTTCGGCGATTATACATTCCCCAGCCATCGCGGGGCTTCTCCACTTTCTCCGCCCCCGGCTTCGCTTCCTTCGCCGCCTTCTCCGGTAGAACCACTTGTCAGATCGCACCTCCGATTTTTTCGGCGAGAGCGCATGAGGTGAGATTCCTGTTCTGAAACCTCAGTTTCCCTTGATCTACCATTGACTGCTACTTTTGGTAAAGTTTGATTTCGATTTTAGATAGAAAAAAGTGAGTAGAACCGGCCGGCGCAATCCATAAGGAGATCTTCATCTCCGATTCTTACGCCGCCTTCTCCGGTGTAATCCTCTTCTATTAATCACGAGGGAAAAGGTCTTTCCAGTCTCCGTTTGATTCATTTGGATTAGTAACTATTTTCCATCAAATCCGATGAACTATAATCTCTTACAAAACCATTTTCCAGTCTCCGTTTGATTCATTTGGTTAGCCCTTTCTTACTTTTTTTTTCCCTGTAGTATATCTGCTTGTAAATTACTGTTTGCCTTTTTTTATTCTGTCGATCCAGTCTCCGTTTTTGTCATCCCTAACATCTCCGAGTGGCAACGGCTCTCCAGGAAATTAGAAATTGGGGTGCAGATTTTTGTATATACAATAATATATAAAATTGGCATTCAAAACGCACTTTTGCACAGAACACCCAAACACTCTACAGCTTTTCAAAACTGCTCCCCAGAGAGCTCTTTCAAAACAGCTCTATCCGGACAACAGCTTTTTAATCCGCCAGAGCTGTCCCAAACAGAGCCTTAGTTGTACAATGCTCTCTTCTTGGATTCAAGAGATACTTACTAGTTGATCTGACCACATAAGCTATATCTAGCCTTGTATACAGTGTAATGAGACTTCCCACAAATGAAACATATGGAACCTTTTTTCGTGCTTTCTTTCTCCTCATTCTATGGACACTACTCTGTTATTAAACTTGAAGTGGCATGGTTACCTTCTTCAAACTATCAATCTGTATATCTCGGTAGATCTGCAATCTCATAATGGTCCTCACTGCTCCTAGATCATATCCTCTGAAGTATTTCAAAAACTCGCGATGATCAAAAGTTCTTTTCATGTAGCCACATTCATCTCTAAATGACCCAAATTTATTTTACCCCAACCTTTGAGCTTGTTTCAACCATACTCTTTTTCAGTCGGTGAATCAAATGTCCTTCACCTTTCTCAGTGAACCCCTCTAACTGATCCAGGTACAACTCTAAATTGTCATGGTGGAATATCATCTTCAGTCTTCACATCTATCTGTTCAACATTTAAATTTAGCCTAATTGCCAAAACCTTCTTCCCACAATTATAACACCTTAAATTTTCATGCCAAGCCTTGGACCTCCTTTTCCCTATGTGTAGGCTACATGGACCTCTATTCTTATTTCTGTAAGTGTATATTCGGACGAATAACGGGTTTGGGGGCTTTGCGGATCTTAACCCTAGGTTTTACTATAAATACCTAGCTGGGGGCAACGGGGAGCAGATTCCACTTAGATCTTCCTCCGTATGTTTCGAGCACCCGCTTACATTCTCGAAACATCTTCGCTCCCTTCGCTGGTGCTCGTCTCCCGTGCGTGGATCTAGGGCCAGCCGCCGCTCGCTGCAGGCCGATCGAGGATCTGTCTAGGCCAGCCCTTCCCGTCGCCGGTCGCCTGTTTGGGGCAAGCTTCCGCCCTCGTTTTTTCGTGGATCGCTTCTTCCAGGTCGCCGGGGCCTCTTCGCTCGCGAAGTTAGGACCTGCCGATCCTTCCTCTCCTCGCCGCTCGCTTCTTCCAGGTCGTTGCCGCTAGATAGAGGAGTTCCGTCGGTCTGGGGCAACGTTTCCTCCTCGCCGATCAAGAGGTGGAGGAGATCGGCCGCCGTCGCCGTTTGCGTCAAGCCCTAGCTTTTTTTTTTCCTCCCGGTCGACGTTCGACGTTTTTCCTCCCGGTCGACGTTCGACGTTTTTCCTCCCGGTCGACGTTCGACGTTTTTCCTCCCGGTCGACGTTCGACGTTTTTCCTCCCGGTCGACGTTCGACGTTTTTCCTCCCGGTCGACGTTCGACGTTTTCTTCCCGGTCGACGTTCGACGTTCTCTTCCGGTCGACGATCGTCGATCCTCCCGTTCGACGATTTCTCTGGTCGACGCTTTCCTGGAGCCGATCCAAGCCTCTGTTCCTGTGTTCAGGCTTGCAGCAAGAGAAGCAATGAGGAATTCTTCCTTGTCCTCTCCGGTTCCCATGAACAAGTTGGAAAAGTTCACGGCCTCCGAGTTCAACGATTGGAAGTTGAACACGCAATTTGGGATGAAATACCTGAATGTCTTCTACACCATCAAGACTGTTCGTGCTGACGTTGCTGGGACTGCAGATGAGGCACAGTGGGCTGAAGATGAGGATTTCTGCAGGGACTACCTGCTGAATTGTCTCTCTTCCAGTCTGGCCAAGAACTACATCAAGCTGCAGTCTGCGAAGGAGATCTGGGAAGCCCTAGAGGAGCACTTCAGACAGGAGGAGGACCTCTCCAAAGCTCATCTAGTGGACAAGTTCCACTCCTTCAGCTTCGACGAGGAGAAAGCCATTCTCCCTCAGGTATCAGATTTTGAAAATTTGGTTGATTCTCTGCATAGTGAGTCCATTAGCCTGCCCGAAAGTTTTGTTGCCGGCACAATTGTGTATAAGCTGCCCTCCTCGTGGTACAATTTCAAAACGGAAATGTACCGCAAGAAGATGCAAGTTGGTCTGAACGACCTCAAGCGCTTCATTTGCATTGAGGACGAGAACCGGACGAAGCACGCTTTGGAAGCTGTTGGCAAGCAGAAGGCTGCTGCCAACATGATTACAAGCTCCAAGCGCGCTCCTCCCTCTCACAAGACCAAACCGCCTCGCAGTAGACCTCAGGTTGCAGGACCGAGTAGACCCTCTAAAAAGTTTAAGGGTAAATGCTTTAACTGCAATAAGTGGGGACACTGTGCATCAGACTGCAAGCTACCGAGGAAAGAAAGAACTAGAGCACCGCAAGAAGGCAACCAGGCTCATCTGGTTAGCCACGCTGAGCCATCCGACTTTGTTGCCATGGTCGGACACGCGCAGGCCAGCACGGAGTGGTTTCTAGATTCTGGGGCAACGTGCCACGTTTGCAACAACGCTAATCTTCTGACAGAGCTGAAGGATGCAAAAGAATCAGTGACTGTTGCAGATGGTGGCACAGCCGACGTACTGAAGGTGGGAAACGCAACTCTGATGCTCTCCTCAGGTAAGTCTTTACTTTTAAAGAACGTCAAATTTATTCCTTTCTTATCTGCTAACTTAGTGTCTATTAGTTTACTGTGTGATGCTGGTATGTCTATTAACTTCTGTGGCGGTAGAGTGACTCTGTCAGTCAACTCACATTACTTTGGATGTGCTTACGTCCAGAATAGGATGTACCGTTTGAGTCTAGCAAATGAGGTAGTGCAACAAGTTCAATTGAACTTAGCTAGCCCTAGGACTCTACATGAGAGACTAGGATACATCAACTATAGGAAAATGTTCCAAGTCGCTAGAACTCATAAGATCACACTAGACACTAAGTCTCCTCTTGGGAAATGTGAAGTGTGTGCTCAGACTAAGATCACTAGGAAACCTTTTGGCACGGTTACTAGGAGCACAACACCTCTTGAGCTTATACATTCCGATATTTGTGACTTTAAGAGTTTTGTCACAAGAGGTGGGAGGAAGTATATGATCACGTTCATAGATGACTGCACGAGATTTTGTCATATTTCGTTGCTTAAAACTAAAGATGAAGCGTTTGAAAAGTTTTGTCTCTTCAAAACCAGGGTAGAAAACCAGTTAAGCATGACAATTAAAAGGTTTAGAAGTGATAGAGGAGGAGAATATATGTCCAGTGAGTTCAGATGCTTACTTGCTTCACAGGGCATCATAGCAGAAACCACTGCTCCTTACTCCCCCCAATCTAACGGCATAGCCGAGCGTAAGAATAGAACGTTAACAGAGATGTTAAACTCTATGCTGCTCACTGCAGGCATGCCTTCCGCTTATTGGGGAGAAGCAGTCTTGACTGCGAATCACATTCTGAACAAAGTTCCCCATGCTAAGTTAGAGGTTACACCCTACGAGCTTTGGTTTAAGCGACCGCCGTCTTTAACTAGACTTAAGACCTGGGGCTGTATAGCCTATGTCAGGGTTCCTGACCCTAGACGGTCTAAGGTTGGACCTAGGACCAATACATGTGTCTACTTAGGTTGTGCTGAAGATAGTGCTGCTGATAGA
The DNA here is from genome assembly GCA_039513925.1 of Platanthera zijinensis. Taxonomy (NCBI): domain Eukaryota; kingdom Viridiplantae; phylum Streptophyta; class Magnoliopsida; order Asparagales; family Orchidaceae; genus Platanthera; species Platanthera zijinensis. Next base: position 126,194,711 of record CM077097.1, on the reverse strand, counting down.
TTCTTAGACCTGTCTAATAATATAATTATTGAATCTAGGGATGCTGTGTTCTTTGAGGATAAATTCCTCAAAGATAAGAACTTAACTATCCCAGGTATGCAAACAACTATTACTGAGGACGATCCTGAATCAGTACCGAGCACCTCCTATTCCGTTCCGGTAGACAACTCTGGCCTAGAGTCTAGAAGGACTTCAGTGAGAGAGCGAACCCCTAGAACCTTCGGTAGTGATTTTGTCACTTACCACGTCGAGGCCGATCCATCTAATATTAAGGAAGCGATGAGATCAAGGGATTCCCTACTCTGGAAAGAAGCAATTGAGGATGAGATGAACTCTCTCCTTCAGAACGACACCTGAATGTTAGTTGATAAGCCAATAGGGGCTAAAATTGTCGGGTGCAAGTGGGTTCTGAAAAAGAAGTTAAATCCCGATGGTAGCGTAGCTAAGTATAAAGCACGCCTGGTGGCTAAAGGTTTCACACAAGTAAGCGGAGTAGACTATTTTGACGTATACTCACCCGTGTGTCACTTAGCAACCATTAGGGTTCTTCTTGCTATTTCGGCCATTGAGACCTTTATTGTTCATCAAATGGATGTTAAGACTGCGTTCTTGAACGGAGATCTGACCGAAGAGATCTACATGAGTCAACCTGAAGGTTTCATTGTAGACGGTCACGAAAACAAGGTCTGTAAGCTTTTAAAGTCGCTATACGGATTGAAGCAAGCGCCGAAATTATGGCATGAGAAGTTTGACTATACTGTAAAGAACATGGGATTCATGTCGAGTCTCTCGGATAAATGTCTTTACATACGTCATAGATCAGACCACGTCGCCATAATATGCTTGTATGTGGATGATATGCTTATTCTTGGATCTGATCAATCCGAAGTGGATGACGTAAAGTCAGGTCTAATTAAAGAATTTAGCGTGACGGACCTAGGTATAGCTGACACTATACTAGGTATGCAAGTGAGCTTTGGGAAACATGGCATTTCCCTAAGTCAAAGCCACTACATCCAGTCCTTGTTGGACACGTGGGGATACAGTGAACGTAAAGCGGCTGAGACACCATACGACTATTCTAACCGCTTAAAGCCCAATGAAGGAGCTGCGGTTCGACAGTTAGATTATTCTAAACTGCTTGGTAGCCTCATGTACGCTATGGTCTGTACGAGACCTGACATAGCCTTCACGGTCGGCATGTTAAGTAGGTTCACTAGCAATCCTGGCCAAGACCATTGGGATGCCCTCGATAGGCTGATGCGTTACTTAAAGCACACCCGAAAGTATGCTTTATGCTATAGTGGTCATCCTCCCGTTCTGGAAGGATATTCTGATGCATCATGGTGCTCAGAAATAAACGACAGCAAGTCCACTAGTGGATTCCTCTTTACACTAGGAGGAGCAGCTGTAGCCTGGAAGTCCAAGAGACAGTCGTGCATTGCACTCTCATCCATGGAATCCGAACTCTATGCTCTAGCTTCGGCTGGTGAAGAAGCAGAGTGGTTAAGAGATTTGATGCTGGACATTCCACTGTCGGGCCTGAAACTGAGTTCTGTTGCAGTTTACTGTGATAATCAGGCTACTAAAACGGTTGCTACGAACACTTTGTTCAATGGCAAAAGAAGGCAACTCAGGATGAAACAGGCCTGGTTGACCTCTCTCACAAGCCAAGGGATTGTGACCCTGGTAGATGTGCGAACGAAAGATAATGTTGCAGACGCCCTTACTAAAGGATTAAATAGAGCTCTCACAATCAAAACATCGGGGGAAATGAGATTAAAGTTCATAGAAATATGAAACTTTCCTCCAACGTTTATGTTTTGATATGCACGAGCCTATAGCTGCCAACATTCAAGCATCTAATAAGTGACAGACTGAAAACCCCAAATAGTTTCTTGATGAAAACCCAAGATGGTTGGATGCGGGTTATTCCACATTTGATAACCTAACGTCCTCTCATTGTAAGTTGATTCAAGAGCTATTCAACTGGGAATTGAAAGTCGTTGTATATGTTACTCTAAACATCATTGGTCACAGCACATTATTCCACATTTGATAATGTTGCACGTGATGTGTGCCCACATGTGTTGGTGAGGCACATAGTGATCAGTAATGAGTAAGGTAACGTGACTAGTCCTAGTTAGACTGGATGAGATGCTGACAGAGTTACTTCACCGTTGCTAGAAGTGCTAAGCTCATTTAGTAAGAGCTAGTTTACTTTAAATGTTACTGCATATGTTTATGAGTTCATTGAGTCTGACTCATGAAATTCCTTGCAGGCTACGATGGAGATTTTGGAGGAGCTGTAGACCTGGACATGGATGACGATGATCTACTAGATGAGTAGAATCATCAAACGTTTGATTCATGTTTTTTGTTTTGTTTTGTAATAATTCAGACTTTGATTGGGATAACATCTGTGTGGTGGTTTGCCGTATAGGCAAAACCTTTATTTTGATCTTTTAGTATGATCTGTCCTGATTGTCTTGCTTAGTTTGGATTATTATTTTGTCTACGCTCCAGCATCCCGAAACGTCACCGTTATTTGTCACGAATATAGGAGGAGATTGTAAGTGTATATTCGGACGAATAACGGGTTTGGGGGCTTTGCGGATCTTAACCCTAGGTTTTACTATAAATACCTAGCTGGGGGCAACGGGGAGCAGATTCCACTTAGATCTTCCTCCGTATGTTTCGAGCACCCGCTTACAATTTCTCCCCCTACTCTCTATATTTATGGCCTTGTAATAGGATGGAGAGATTATCAATGGCTACTTGTCCCAAGATTTCCTCCACAGTGATAACTTCACACAATGAAGTTATCTTGTGCGTTAATTTATCTCATTTTGACCAATTTATTTCCAAAATTTCAATCAAAACCATGTGAAAATGAGTAGACTACCTTTTGTGCAAGAATTTACGTATTATTAATATTTTAACTTATTTTTATGATAGGGAGCGATGATGAAATCATTTGCATGGTCAAAAGGAAGCATAAGCAACATCCAAGAACCTATTAAAATCAGTCTGCAGTTCATTTGGAGCAGTTTTTGAGTGCAGGGAGCAGGAAGCAGAATTTGTTGCAACAAATAAAAATTTGTTGCAACAAACCTGCGAATTTAAAATTTTAAATTCCGAAAATTATTCAAATTTGGAAGTTTTAAATATGAAAGGAAGCCTCCTTTCATAATTGCTGGAAATCCTTTGAGGCCCCATTACCATATAAAGGGGATTTTTGAATCTTTTGATATCTTTTTGTCATTTTGGAGAGGAGGAGGCGAAGTCTAGGGTTTTTGACGGTGGAGAAGCGGATTCCGGCCACAAGAAAGGGTAGATCTGAACTCTTGAAGTCATGAACTGTAAGATCTTTATAGTTTTGTGTGTTCCTTTTCTCGCTATGAACTAATCTCTCCAAGTCTTGTATAAGGAGAGTACTATGCGTGTTTCAATGGTGTAAAACTCTTGGTTGTTGAGATTTGTTGAATGATTTTTCATATTGTGAACTTTTGAATTAATTCATGAGATTTTTGGCTTTTGTCTTCATCTTATGTTTCACCGCAAGAATCGAGAGATGAGCGGCGTAATATTGGTTTGACGGCGATTTCATTGCACCGCAAGAGTCGAGAGAGGAGTGGTGTAAAACTTTTAACCAAAGATCTCTATTTTTGCGTTGTATTTCGAGATTCGAGAGAGGAGGAGTGCAATCGCTCATTAGTTCACTGTAGTTTAGAGGAGAGGAGGAGACTCCATCCTTTTGCTAGCGATTTGATTTTTATGTTAAGCAATATTCTTCATTTCTCTTAAGTTAGAGATAACTAGGAGAATTTAGGACGTTGGGATTTCCGAGATTCGAGAGAGGAGGTTTTCTTCTATAAAAATCATCGCATGATAATTCATTCAACAATCTTAACTAATATTATTTCTACGCACCATTTAAACGCCCATAGGAAATCTAAATACAAGACTCTTTTCTCCAATTGATAAAAGTATTTGTCAAAGATTTCGAGTAGTCTACTTAATTTAAATTCTTACTTAACCATCTTGAGTAGTTAGCATAAGAACCATCTCTTTCGGCTTGTTTGGATTTGAAGAACGGTGTAGCTAGTAATTGCAAGCCTTAGGTTAACCACCTCTCCGTGGGAACGATCTCACTCACACTTTATTACTTGGTCCGGCACGTGCACTTGCGTAAAATATACATCCGCTACGGGCGTATCAAGTTTTTGGCGCCGTTGCCGGGGATCGAACCCGGGTCACCCGCGTGACAGGCGGGAATACTCACCACTATAGTGCACGTTGTAGTATAGTGGTGAGTATTCCCGCCTGTCACGCGGGTGACCCGGGTTCGATCCCCGGCAACGGCGCCAAAAACTTGATACGCCCGTAGCGGATGTATATTTTACGCAAGTGCACGTGCCGGACCAAGTAATAAAGTGTGAGTGAGATCGTTCCCACGGAGAGGTGGTTAACCTAAGGCTTGCAATTACTAGCTACACCGTTCTTCAAATCCAAACAAGCCGAAAGAGATGGTTCTTATGCTAACTACTCAAGATGGTTAAGTAAGAATTTAAATTAAGTAGACTACTCGAAATCTTTGACAAATACTTTTATCAATTGGAGAAAAGAGTCTTGTATTTAGATTTCCTATGGGCGTTTAAATGGTGTAAAACTCTTGGTTGTTGAGATTTGTTTAATGATTTTTCATATTGTGAACTTTTGAATTAATTCATGAGATTTTTGGCTTTTGTCTTCATCTTATGTTTCACCGCAAGAATCGAGAGATGAGCGGCGTAATATTGGTTTGACGGCGATTTCATTGCACCGCAAGAGTCGAGAGAGGAGTGGTGTAAAACTTTTAACCAAAGATCTCTATTTTTGCGTTGTATTTCGAGATTCGAGAGAGGAGGAGTGCAATCGCTCATTAGTTCACTGTAGTTTAGAGGAGAGGAGGAGACTCCATCCTTTTGCTAGCGATTTGATTTTTATGTTAAGCAATATTCTTCATTTCTCTTAAGTTAGAGATAACTAGGAGAATTTAGGACGTTGGGATTTCCGAGATTCGAGAGAGGAGGTTTTCTTCTATAAAAATCATCGCATGATAATTCATTCAATAATCTTAACTAATATTATTTCTACGCACCATTTAAACGCCCATAGGAAATCTAAATACAAGACTCTTTTCTCCAATTGATAAAAGTATTTGTCAAAGATTTCGAGTAGTCTACTTAATTTAAATTCTTACTTAACCATCTTGAGTAGTTAGCATAAGAACCATCTCTTTCGGCTTGTTTGGATTTGAAGAACGGTGTAGCTAGTAATTGCAAGCCTTAGGTTAACCACCTCTCCGTGGGAACGATCTCACTCACACTTTATTACTTGGTCCGGCACGTGCACTTGCGTAAAATATACATCCGCTACGGGCGTATCAAGTTTTTGGCGCCGTTGCCGGGGAGGTGCTATTAATCTATTGTTTATTTTCTTGCAATATTAGTAAACCCTAGTATTTGGAGGTCAAACTTTAATTTTGTTGTATTTTAAGTTGTTTGTAGTTTTTTTTTATATATATTGTTATTGTTGTTCTGTTAGTGCATGTCCAGATTTCGGTCCATTGAGTTATTGCCATTAAACTTAGAGATTGAAAGGACGTGTAGGAGAAATCGTAAGACTTTTCGTGTAGAACAAACCCAATCTTCAACTATGAATCCAGACGATAATCATCAGGTCGATAATCATCAGGAAGGTCAGGATTTAGGAGGTCAGGTAGAGCATAATGGTCACCCTGTCGAGCAAAGAAGAACGTGTCGTGATTACAACATGCCTCTACAGGGAGGGGTGCAATTTAGTATCGCTAGGCCTGCAATCGAGGCCAATAATTTTAAAATTGATTCTGTCGTCATGCAACTCGTTCAAAATAGTAAATTTGGTGGCCTTAATCATGAAGACCCCAATTCTCATTTAAGAACGTTCATAGAAATCTGTGATACGTTCAAGATTAATGGAGTTTCAGAAGAAGCCATTAAATTGCGTCTATTTCCTTTCTCGCTAGAGGGGAGGGCAAAGGATTGGCTAAACTCTTTACCCAACGGTTCTATTACCACTTGGGCATTTTTGATGGAAAAATTTTTAGCCAAATACTTCCCCCCATCTAAAACGGCTAAGTTGAAGCGAGATATATCAACGTTCATGCAAGGAAATGGAGAGACCTTATACGATGCTTGGGAACGTTTCAAAGAGCTACTACGTAAGTGCCCTCACCATGGCTTAGCCATCCACCAGCAAGTTTGGACCTTCTACAATGGTCTCCAAACATCCACTATGATTCAAGTTGATGGAGCCGCGGGAGGGTCACTCATGAATAAGTACCCAGAAGATGCCTATGCAATATTAGAGGATTTATCCTCTAATAATTATCAACTTGTTGATCGGCAAGGGCCTTCTTCTTCTACTGCTGGGTTATACCAAGTGGACCAATTAACCTCGTTTGCGGCTGAAATGACTTCGCAATTTAATTCAATAAATAAAAGGTTAGACGCCTTAACGTTAAACCAAAGTCAATATCTTCCACAGGTTAATAGTATTGTTACTCCCCCGTCCACCGCTAGTCCTACTTTAACCATTGAACAACTTATAGGACATAACGAAGACGCTAACTATATAGGAGGACAGTACAAACAGGGTCATAACACCTACTCGAATAATTATAATCCGGAGTGGAGAAACCATCCCAATCTGTCATGGAAGAATAATTCGGGGTCTACTCCTTCGCACTTATTCAACCACAATTCCAACCACCCGCACCAACATCACAATCCTAATCAAGCGGGACCTTCGCGGAAATTATCTGATGAAGTCATCTTAGAGTCCATGAAGAATAACGAAGCACGTTTTTCTAGTTTAGAAGGATCCATGCGCTTAATTGAAACACAATTGGGGCAAATTGCATCCGCACTTAATACTAGAGCGCTGGGGACATTACCAACCGATACAACGCCTAATCCTAAGGGTGATAACCAACATTGTAAGGCTATTACATTGCGGAGTGGTAAGGAGTTGGCGAGTGGGTATAACAATAATCTAATGGAAACTGGTACTGCACAAATTGAAGTAGAGAGTGATAAAATTCATGAACCCGCTAGAGAGTTGAATTTTGAACCTACTAAGAGTGTGGAGGAAGAGTTAGAAGAAGTAGAAGTGAATAAGAAAGAGAAGAACGTAGAGGGAATGGATAAGAAAATAATTACCTACCCACCACCACCATTTCCTCAAAGACTTAGGAAGAGCAAGCTAGATCACCAATTCCAAAAATTCATAGAAATTTTTAAGAAACTTCAAATTAATATCCCATTTGCCGAAGCCTTAGAGCAAATGCCCAGTTACGTCAAATTTATGAAAGATATTTTAAATAAAAAGAGAAAATTTGGCACGAATGAAACTGTAGCATTGACTCATGAGTGTAGCGCAATCCTTCAAAAGAAACTTCCACCCAAACTGAAAGATCCCGGAAGTTTCACAATTCCATGCTCTATTGGATATCATTTTGAAGGAAAGGCGTTGTGTGATCTTGGGGCAAGCATAAATTTGATGCCGCTCTCTATTTACAAGAAGTTGGGCTTGGGAGAAATTTCTAAAACATCACTAACGTTACAGTTAGCCGACAAATCGCTTACTTTTCCTAAGGGTATAGTAGAAGATGTGCTTGTCAAGGTGGATAAGTTTATCTTTCCGGCGGACTTTGTAGTTTTGGATATGGAAGAAGACAAGGAGATCCCACTAATTGTAGGGAGACCCTTTTTAGCAACCGGAAAAACTTTAATAGATGTCCACAAAGGTGAGTTGACCATGAGAGTCAACGATGAACAAATTACTTTTAACGTTCTTAAGGCCATGAAATTCCCTAGTGAGAAGGAAGACGTGATGGAGGTGGTTAACAGTATTTCACTCTACGACTGTGAGCAAAATAGTGGGTGGCATGATTCGAATATAGACGAGGAGTTTGGAATTTTGATGGATGAGATAGAAGTTGAGGAAGTGGAATCTGATGTGGTTAGGAATGAAGAAGTAGAATCTACTGAAAAAGAAAGTGAAGAGTATTTTCAAGTGTGTGAGAATCGATTGGGGTCGTTTCATAGGTCGGAGCCCCTAGATATGACTGAGCGGTCTTTAGCGGACAAACCCTCTACGGTTTGCCCGCCCGTCTTAGAGTTAAAACCGCTTCCTGAGCATTTGTCCTACGCATATCTAGGAGATAATGATACACTACCGGTAATCGTGAACTCCAGACTCCTACCAGAGCAGCATGACAAACTATTGGTCATCTTAAAAAAATATAAGTTAGCCATAGGATGGACAATAGCCGATATCCGAGGCATTAGTCCTTCCTTGTGTATGCACAAGATCCTTTTAGAGGAAGCTTGCAAAGGATCCATCGAGCCTCAGCGCCGCCTTAGCCCTCCTATGAAGGAGGTGGTGAGAAAAGAGATCATTAAGTGGTTGGATGCAGGAATCATTTACCCTATATCCGATAGTTCATGGGTGTCACCCATCCACTGTGTACCTAAGAAAGGAGGGACGACCGTAGTTAAAAATGACAAGAATGAATTAGTCCCCACAAGAACAAACACAGGATGGCGTATCTGTATCGACTATCGTAGATTAAACAAGGCGACTAGGAAGGATCACTACCCGTTACCATTCATAGATCAGATTTTAGACCGACTAGCCGGAAATGAGTTTTATTCTTTTCTAGATGGATATTCCGGCTACAATCAAATAACGGTTGATCCGGACGATCAGGAAAAGACAGCGTTCACGTGTCCCTTCGGTATATTCGCATTTAGGAGGATGCCATTTGGGCTATGCAATGCACCGGCCACGTTCCAACGTTGCATAATTGCAATAATGACGGATCTTATTGAACAAGGCATGGATCCTATGGACTATGGCATAGAGGTCTTTATGGATGATTTTTCCATCTTTGGAAGAACATTCAATGCTTGCTTGATGTGTTTGGAGAGAGTGCTTGCCCGGTGTGTGGAGACCAACCTAGTGTTGAACTGGGAAAAATGTCAATTTATGGTGCAGGAAGGCATTGTTCTTGGACATCGTGTATCTAGAGACGGATTGGAAGTGGATAGGGCAAAGGTCGAGGTGATTGAAAAATTACCTCCTCCCAAAAATGTAAAAGCTTTGAGGAGCTTTTTAGGCCATGCGGGATTCTACCGAAGGTTCGTTAAAGACTTTGCAAAAATCGCCAAACCTTTAAGCGAGTTATTAGGACATGATGTGAAATTTGATTTTAATGATGAGTGTTTGAATGCGTTCAATCAATTAAAGACACGACTGATTACGGCACCGATTATTGTGGCCCCCGATTGGGAAAAACCCTTTGTGTTGATGTGTGATGCAAGTGACTACGCCGTGGGGGCTGTTTTGGGGCAAATGAGGGAAAAGATCTTTCATACTATAGCCTACTCTAGTAAGACTTTAATAGAGGCGCAAATAAATTATACCACGACTGAAAAGAAGCTTCTAGCTATAGTGTTTGCTTTTGAGAAGTTTAGGTCTTATCTTCTTTGCACCAAAGTGATAGCATTCACGGACCACGCGGCTATCCGCTATCTTATGGAGAAGAAGGATGCTAAACCTCGATTAATTCAATGGGTGTTGCTGCTGCAGGAGTTTGATCTAGAAATTAAAGATCGGAAGGGAGTAGATAACCCGGTGGCGGATCATCTTTCTAGGATTGAATGTTCTAATCCGCTGCTGCGATCAGAAATTAATGAAAGATTTCCCGATGAGTGGGTTTTGGCCGTAACCGAACAATACATACCTTGGTATGCAGACTATGTGAATTACATAGTCAGTAGAGTCCTCCCACCCGATCTGACATATCAACAAAAGAAGAGGTTTTTACATCAAGTACGCTCATATTTATGGGATGAACCATTTTTGTTTAGAATTGGAGCAGATGGGGTCGTTAGACGTTGCATTCCGGAGGAGGAAATGAAAGCCGTATTGGACAAATGTCACAACTCCCCTTATGGAGGTCACTTTAAGGGGGATAGAACGGCAATGAAGGTCTTAGGAGCGGGGTTCTATTGGCCGACTCTATTCCGAGATGCTAAAGGATTTGTAAGTCAATGTGACCGGTGCCAAAGAAATGAAAACATTAAGAAGAACGACTCCATGCCAATGAACACAATCTTAGAAGTTGAACTTTTTGATGTTTGGGGATTAGACTTTATGGGACCTTTCGTGAACTCTAACGGTAATATGTTTATCCTTCTTGCCGTAGACTACGTGTCTAAGTGGGTCGAAGCCATAGCCACCGCTAAAAATGATGCCAAAGTGGTTTTACACTTCCTAAAGAATTATATATTCAATCGTTTTGGCACACCTAGAGCTATCATTAGTGATGGAGGTAGTCACTTCTGTAACAATTCATTCGCTACGTTATTGAGAAAATATGGCGTCACTCACAAGGTAGCGTTAGCGTATCATCCTAAAACAAATGGTCTAGCGGAAGTGTCTAACCGGGAGATAAAAACAATTCTTGCAAAGACGGTTGGCTTTAATTGTAAGGATTGGTCTCAAAAGCTTAACGATGCCTTATGGGCTTATCGGACTGCATATAAAACTCCTATTGGTTTAACCCCTTATAGGCTAGTATATGGGAAAGCTTGTCATCTACCCCTTGAATTAGAACATCGAGCGTTTTGGGCCATTAAAAAGTTAAATTATGATTTCCAAACTGCAGGTGAGAAGAGACTTCTACAACTCAATGAGTTAGAGGAATTAAGGATGAATGCGTATGAAAGTGCGAGGATTTATAAGGAACGGACCAAGAGATGGCATGACCAACGGTTGAGCGGAAAACAATTCGAACCCGGGCAATTGGTATTACTATTTAACTCCCGTCTGAAAATTTTTCCCGGAAAACTTAAGAGTCGTTGGTCGGGACCATTTCGGGTCAAGGAAGTCCATCCGTACGGCGCGATCACCATCGTGAATGAACAAGACAATTCCGAATTTAAGGTTAGTGGAGAGCGCTTAAAAATATTCCGATGCGATGACAATGAACGACTGGTGTCGTTCATTCTGCTGAAATGACAAGATCGTGTAGTCGGCAAAGTCCTGCCGGGACTCGAAATCAGGCGCTGCTTGGGAGGCAACCCAATTTTTAGTTGCATTTTCTGATTATTTTTATAATGTTTTTATTTTATTTTATTTTATTTTATTTACTTATGTTTTTAATTAATGAGTTATGAATTTCAAAAGCTATTTATATATATATATGCATATTAATCATTCAATCAAAATTTTAAAAAAAAAAAAAAAAAACCAGAAATAAAACGTCTCAAAAATCGTAAAATTCGTGTAGAGGGGGGGGGGGCCGCTAGTAGTGTTTTCAGTCAGTACAAATTTTGTTGCGACACTGTCACAACAAAATTTTTACTGACTCTGCCTTCCTAAAGTTGGCGGTTCAATGATGATTGGCCGGTTCATCTTTCTCTGGCTTCTTTCCGGTTCAGCGACTTTATATATAGGGTTAAGCCGGTTCACCTCCTTCCCCAAATCTCAAAGCCGAGTTGTCCATTCTAAACCCTATCCGCCGTTCGGGAGCGGCGTATCATTCGCGCGGCAACTTCGGCGAAGCGCAGCGCGGCCGCGCACGCGGTGACTCTGGAGAGTCGCGGCGAGCACCTGGCAACCGACAGCATTCCAAGCAAACCACCAAGAGTGCGGCGGCGATTTGTAGTCTCAAAAATCTGGTTAGTGGCTGGTCTCCATCCTTCTTCATCTTTGTTTTAGGATTTCGTTTAGCATAGATTTTGTTATCTTAGGGTATGGCTTCAAAGAAGAAAGACAAGGGAAAGATGGTGGTCGCTAAGGGAGTTCGACTTATCAATGATAGAGCCCTAGAACGCTATGAGCTTCTCAAAACTCTTCCTGCAATATTGGAGCGAGGTTTCCAAATCGAAGTTCGGGGATGGAGCATATCATATATTGAACAAATCCGCACTCAAGGTTGGGAAACATTCTGCCACCCTCGATGCGAAGCCGTCTTACCCTGGGTTCATGAGTTTTACGCGAACGCACCATTCCAGAACAATGATAGAGTGTTGGTTAGGGGCAAGGAGATCGACTTTTCTGCAGAAGCACTCAACAAATATTTTGATATTCAGCATATGGAGGAAGATAGGTACGAGATTCTGAAAAAGACAATTTCTCCGCAAGAGGTTGCAGCAACATTATCAATCAAGTCACACATTGACTGGGCTGACAAAGCCAAGACTGTACTCCGCTCCAATAGTTTTAAACGGGAGGCCAAGGTGTGGTTATTGTTCGTTAACGCTAGCATTTTGCCAACCAAGCATTTGAATCAGGTAGCATTTCATCGGGCACTGCTCATTTACTGCATTATACGAGGCATAAAGATCAATATCGGACGGTTGCTGGCTGACCAAATTCGTGAAAAGGGGAAGACAAAAGTCGGCCGCCAGCTGTGGTTCCCAACCCTGATAACAGCTCTTTGTAGAAATGCCGGAGTGAGCGAACAAGATATTAGCGTCACGCCAGTGAGACATCATATCACACACACTGTTATCTCCACAAACATAAAAACCTCTTTGGATCGCAATGTTCGCAAGGACGCATCTAGGCTGACGCCGTCTACCTCTACAACACAACCAGCCCAGCCTCCACACTCAGCGGATTTTCAGCCGGACACAACAAAAATCTTGGACTATTTGAGGCACATCACGGAATACCAGCGATGTCATCATAATGTGGTTTCCGCGCAATTAAAGACACTGAACAGCAATCAACAAAAACTATTGCGACATGCGCAACTCCTGATCGGAGACCAATCACTACCCTTTCTTTCACCATTCGATGCGGATGGGTACATGCTTAATGCTCGCGGCAAACGAGCGGATCCCTCGGTGGAAGATGGGGCCGACGACATGGAGACGTCCGAAGAAGGCGAGGAAAGTGATGAGGAGATGGGAAGTGATAACAGTATGGAAGACGACGAGGACGAAGAGGATGACGAATGAGGAGCAATGTGGGTTGCTTGACTTCATGTTTTGTGTCGCCATGTTGACTTAGTAGTTTTGTTAGTACTTTATTATAATTTTGGACAGATATGCATCCTTTGGGTTAACTTTTGTTTGACTAGCTAATATTCTGCTAATATTTCACTAATGTATGGCCTGACATGCAAATACCTTGATGTTGTTGGTTTACTTTAATATAACCTATGCCTTGGATTCTAGTTTTTATCATTCACCTGTCGCATTTTCTGAACTGTAGTACTGTGGCAATGGATAATCCTTTATTCTACATAATGCTACTTGCCCCTACTGTGTCAAGTTTGCTTGAGTTCTTCCTGTGTCAGGTTTTGCTTGCGTTTATTCTGTATAATGATAATTGCCTCTAATTTTTTTTTTTTCTGGTTTGTCGGATTTCTGGATATAGAACTATTGCTCAAACAAGGTTCCCTGTCATCCATAAGTGATTTGGAAGTTCATTTCCACATTTTCTGTATTCACATGCACTAGGAATTTTCTTATGTGAATGGCCTTATTACATTGAAAAATGTTACTTCTAATCTCAAGCTTGGCGACTAGTTCCTTCCGTCGTTTTGGTTTATATTCATGCTGAATATCTCTGCGTTTCCAGTGTTGATTAATTGTGGACATGTAATTATTGACCTACATCATCATTTCCTCTTGAACACACTTAATTTCAACTCTTATGTTGCAGTTCTCTGGATTTGATAAGTTGTTAGAATTGAACAGGGTTGTATGTGGGTCATGTTGCACACTTTGCTCAGTGTTCCTTTTATTAAATGCTTTAATCTAACTAAGTAACCTCATGTTGTTATATTTAATAGTCTTGACCTGTACGACCTTGGCCCATTAATTTGACTCCTTTTCAATTCGGACTCGATCTGGTCAATTCATTAATCCTCTACATTCTGATAGTGGAATGCGTGCTACTTGGATACACTTTTGCTGTCCACTTATAAATAAAATTAATTAGCATTTATTCACTTTGCTTGGATTTGAGAATTTTTGGTGGAACTAGTGAGATCTAATTCTGGAAGCTAGTCTTCGTTGTGGCTTTCTGTGTAATCCTTTGCAGGTATTTGTTAGTCAAACAGTCGCGATCAGCTTTTAATTCATAGCATTATATCATCAGACGAAAAGGATGCGAGAGATTGGAACTTTGGCCGGCATACTTCAGGGAAGTATTATGTTTCAATGGGAATCCTATTAAATATTTCATAACATTTGTCACACCACCTGTTTCACCCAGCTCGATCACTTAAATTTTAACGATAATCTTTGCTAGAGACTAGCAAGAATTTAGGTGTGAGGGTGTGAAGTTACCTTCAGTTATCTTCACCGAATCAGTAGTGAATAACCTAGTCACTCTTCATTGCAATTCCTTTGCTCTTAGTTCAATTTTTGCAACTTTTTATGATTAGTAGATTTGTCAAAAACCTAAAAATTTTGACTTTGCTTTTGACATTAGTAAGATATATTAGAGCTCCCGTTTTGAATTTCCCCTTTGCACACCATTCCTTATGAATATTTGTGTCCGACAAAAGAATTTCATTATTTCTGAATATAGAGGGGGAGAGATGAACAAGAACTGAGTCGATGATATAGGCTTAAACATGGAGTCTAAGTAATTTTTAAATATCGCTGATATATCTTTGTGTTTGAGTCTAGCCTTTGGGATTCAACTTACTCATAAAAATAATCTCTTGCTCCGTTACTAGTCATTTCTTAATAAATGTTCCTACTCTGGGTGTTTAACTGATATAAAAAATCATCAAGAAAATAATGTCATAGTGATATGTGGCCCGAGTATGTGTACACCCACTTAGAATGATCCCAATTATGACCTTATGTAAAAAAAATTTTTGGTTATGATGCCTTAGTGATATGCGGCCTAGGTATGTATACACATATCTGGAATGATCCCAACTATGCGCACAAAATAAAAAAAAATTAAATTATGTAGAGGTCATAGTGATATGCGGCCTAAGTGTGTGAACACCCACTCGGAATGATCCCAACTATGAACATAAAAATTATATTTGTACTTGAGAGTTAGACCCCAGGGTAAGGAGCAGAGTTAAGAATTTTAACTAGGAATGTGTCTTGCTGTTATCAAAGATCAAATTCATAACCTAGCCAATTCTCATCACTTTGCCTACCCTTACACTTTATCTTATACTGTTAAACTCTTGTTTGAGCCAACTCAATGTCTTGGTTTATTGTCATCATCCCCCTTCTATGTAGAAATTTAATGAGTGAAGTTGTTTGGAAGTAGATAATTTTAAGGAATATCACACACAACACTAGGAAACTGTTATGGAGCTTTATTCGTTATCGAACTAATGAATCTTTGCAAGTTTGAAATTTTAGGTGATTGACACTTTCACTAATCTATATCAAATTTTCAAGAGTAAGGTCATTTGGAACATATTGGTAGCAGTTGTTCACTCACTCAATGGTGTGTAATGCTTTATCTTTGCTAGGGACTAGCAAAGGTTTAGGTGTGAGGGTGTGATAACTTCACACAATGAAGTTATCTTGTGCGTTAATTTATCTCATTTTGACCAATTTATTTCCAAAATTTCAATCAAAACCATGTGAAAATGAGTAGACTACCTTTTGTGCAAGAATTTACGTATTATTAATATTTTAACTTATTTTTATGATAGGGAGCGATGATGAAATCATTTGCATGGTCAAAAGGAAGCATAAGCAACATCCAAGAACCTATTAAAATCAGTCTGCAGTTCATTTGGAGCAGTTTTTGAGTGCAGGGAGCAGGAAGCAGAATTTGTTGCAACAAATAAAAATTTGTTGCAACAAACCTGCGAATTTAAAATTTTAAATTCCGAAAATTATTCAAATTTGGAAGTTTTAAATATGAAAGGAAGCCTCCTTTCATAATTGCTGGAAATCCTTTGAGGCCCCATTACCATATAAAGGGGATTTTTGAATCTTTTGATATCTTTTTGTCATTTTGGAGAGGAGGAGGCGAAGTCTAGGGTTTTTGACGGTGGAGAAGCGGATTCCGACCACAAGAAAGGGTAGATCTGAACTCTTGAAGTCATGAACTGTAAGATCTTTATAGTTTTGTGTGTTCCTTTTCTCGCTATGAACTAATCTCTCCAAGTCTTGTATAAGGAGAGTACTATGCGTGTTTCAATGGTGTAAAACTCTTGGTTGTTGAGATTTGTTGAATGATTTTTCATATTGTGAACTTTTGAATTAATTCATGAGATTTTTGGCTTTTGTCTTCATCTTATGTTTCACCGCAAGAATCGAGAGATGAGCGGCGTAATATTGGTTTGACGGCGATTTCATTGCACCGCAAGAGTCGAGAGAGGAGTGGTGTAAAACTTTTAACCAAAGATCTCTATTTTTGCGTTGTATTTCGAGATTCGAGAGAGGAGGAGTGCAATCGCTCATTAGTTCACTGTAGTTTAGAGGAGAGGAGGAGACTCCATCCTTTTGCTAGCGATTTGATTTTTATGTTAAGCAATATTCTTCATTTCTCTTAAGTTAGAGATAACTAGGAGAATTTAGGACGTTGGGATTTCCGAGATTCGAGAGAGGAGGTTTTCTTCTATAAAAATCATCGCATGATAATTCATTCAACAATCTTAACTAATATTATTTCTACGCACCATTTAAACGCCCATAGGAAATCTAAATACAAGACTCTTTTCTCCAATTGATAAAAGTATTTGTCAAAGATTTCGAGTAGTCTACTTAATTTAAATTCTTACTTAACCATCTTGAGTAGTTAGCATAAGAACCATCTCTTTCGGCTTGTTTGGATTTGAAGAACGGTGTAGCTAGTAATTGCAAGCCTTAGGTTAACCACCTCTCCGTGGGAACGATCTCACTCACACTTTATTACTTGGTCCGGCACGTGCACTTGCGTAAAATATACATCCGCTACGGGCGTATCACACAGCTCATTCAGAATCTTACTATTTACTAAATTCATAATAACACCACCATCGAGAGCTACAATAAACATAGATATTCAGTGAATTTCCGACAAGCCTTGTAGAGTGCCTAACAACCTAAATTCTTTGACCATGTCGCCAAACACGACCTTCACGGCTTACAACCTTCCCATCGGGCCAATCACGCCCTGGAATTTTTTTGACATGATCTATAATTGGGGTATCTTTTTGTGCCTCAACCCCGTAATCTATCTGATTAAACATAACTTTTTAATATCCGCACTCTTGGTACACAAATTCTCTGATGTCTTTCACAAAGTTTTCACATCCTCCATGGTTATTGTGCAATTGAAGACGTTATGTCGTTATCCGCCCATGGTTATCAGGATCGTGATCCGGCAATTCAGATTTTGTAAATCGATCCGGATCTTGCCTATGATTTAAATCGACACATCTACGGTTGGGATCACGATTCGGATCTTAGGATCTTTAGTATTGGTATTCCGACCCGATTC
Organism: Platanthera zijinensis; assembly: GCA_039513925.1. Lineage (NCBI taxonomy): Eukaryota > Viridiplantae > Streptophyta > Magnoliopsida > Asparagales > Orchidaceae > Platanthera > Platanthera zijinensis. Next base: position 126,177,188 of record CM077097.1, on the reverse strand, counting down.
CACCGGTCCGGCCAAAGGTAATTAGAAACATGTCCAACCCTATCCCGACCTCATTCAATCGGTCCAACACACATAACTCATTGCTTAACCTTATCCCAAACCTTCCCACATACTCCATCACAGAATCATATCATACTGCTTTACTGTATCCCAATTGTCAATTTTCGACTGCAAATAGAGGCCAAGAGCGACGTCTTCGGTTGCTTCCAGTTTAGACAATGTTTTTTGTTTCCTTCCTTACCAGGTTCCATTTCAAGTGGTGTCAGTGTCTTATCTTTTATTTTTGCGTATGAGCAATCCAGTAGTTAGTAATTCAGTGGCTTCCTGCTTCCTACTTTCAGTCCGCTTCCTTTTTAGCGTATGAGCAATCTAGCAGTTAGAAATCCAGTATACGAGCAATTCAAGTTTCCTGCTTTCGGCGTACAAGCAATCTAGCAGTCTGGGTTCGTCTTCCTGCTTTTAGGGTTCCACCAATCCATCAATCCAGATTTGTTTTTATTGTTAATAGACATTGGGTGTCCTACCTGAACCTAAAAGTGAACTTTGAATGATATTATCATACTGCTCAATTTAGTTATTCAAAAAAATGTAATATAATTATTCGCATACTGCTCAATTTATTGATTTTTTATTAATTGAGCATGTAATTGGATGATACAAAATTCAATTTTATATTTTTAGTCTTAATTTAAAAACGTTGTAGGATCTTGCGATTCTCGATCCAATCCAATCCGATCTAACCTCGAAATGATCTCACCTAGGACCTCAGTCCTGACAACCTTGTATCCTACATATACTGACGAATAAACCTACACATTAGTTTGTGCTCATAGCTCATCCCCCTGCATCCATATCATTTTTGTATTTTGCAAAATATTGTTAGGTGCGGCATCTTCACATACAATAAAGGTATCATCTGGAGATGACTTTGACGATGATTTACATTATTCTGGTTACAGAACACGTTACGACGTCCGTCTTCCCACTAATTCTATTAAACGACTGACTCATGCATCTTAGAAACCGATAATTTCGTAGATCAGAATCCAGGAAAATAGGAAGCAAACCAATAGTCGTCACCTACTATACTTGGATCAAAATTTTTTGAAATGACAAATTGGTTCACCACATCCTTACTTTGGTACCTCTTTGATGGGAACACCGTATATATTCATCTGAAATATGTTTCCCCGGTGGAGAGGAATTTGTGAGAACCAAATAATGTGCTCAACTTGTAAACGAACATTAACCCAAACAAAAGTAAATGTAAAGGCAAACATTTAGCATAAAAAATCGAAAGCTGGTAAAAATCCCAAAATTGTTTCGAGTCCGTTACGAGCCTAGCCCGTGATGCTGTCGATGGTGGCGGTGGATACATGCATATGGATAGATAGATACATGCATATATATATACATATATATACATATATATATACATACATACGAGTGCCCGACACGGGGCTCCGCCTCTACGGCCAAGCGCGACAGTATCCGGCCTTATCCGGCATTCACCGACGGGCTTCGCCCGCACGCTCCCGGGCAGTGCTTATAAATTTAAAACCTAATATAAGAAATGTAAAGGATTAATCAAACAATTAAAAAATAAAATAAGGAAATATTTAAAATAATAAATATTAATAAGGAAATATTTAAAATAATAAATATTAATAAGAAAATATTTACAAGTTAATAAATAATTTAATAAGAAAAATTAAAAAAATTCATGCGGATGAACAGTGACTCACGCCACTATTCATCCATTTGCTGTCATTCATTTAATAAGAAATATTTAAAATTTAATAAATAAATGAGTTAGGCCGGGGTTAGTCCCACATCGCCAAATTCAACTTAGGTTTTGTGTGCTGTGCTGGAGCTCGGGTGAACCTTAAGCTATATCACATCTCGGGATGAATTATTTAATAATTTTTAAAATAGGTTTAGGGCCCCTACTATGTAGGTTTAGGAGACCTATAAAAATGTGGAGAGAGAGGATGCGATTTGGTTGAGTTAGATCGGATGACGCTGAATAATAAAGCAAGACCAGACGGCCAAGGTTGCTCCACTAGTTTTAAAAACATAAATTTAAAAACCGTTTCATATTTCTTTATAAATAATAAAGGTATATAGATATATATATATATTATACACATACGTGCATGTCCAAACTCCTTTGGATTGATTTTTGCATAACATCTGGCATGCAGCTACCAAGCCGTAGAAAGCATGCGGCAAGGGATGGAGCCCTCACACGCAGCGGCCAATGCGATATCCCGAATCGCCCGCAAGTATCCAGATTTCGTCGGAGCAGTCTTTGCCGTCAACAAGCATGGCGTCCATGCCGGGGCTTGCCATGGATGGACGTTCCAATACTCCGTAAGAACACCCGGCATGGAGGATGTTCAAGTCTTCACTGTGGTTCCTTCAATTTAAGCGCCTTTCTGCACCCATCATGCCTTCATGGTAAAACTCAACCTTTTTTGCTGCAGCCCCCCATTTCTAATGGCGCTGTTCAACTTTCTGTAGTGGGGCATTGTTGAGGGGCCTTCCTCGTGTTGAGTCGTTGTAGACTATAGTGGGATAAAAGCTTGAGTGTTGTTGTTGTTTGTTGACTTTTTGTGATTCGGGCAGCTACTATTTGTTGCTGCATTGGGGGTTGAATTTGTCGTTTGACTTTGGGCTATGTTTGTTTTGGTGTTTTTGCTCCGTTGCTTTGAATGAAAAATGTCATCGCCATTTTAATCGATGTTTGGTACGCGTGGTCCGTTGCCAACGCCCTTGAAGATGTCGTTCCATTGGCGCTTTCTCGACAGCCAGCCCCGAGCTCCATTCCATCGTTGCAGCGCGAACATTAATTTATAGATTTCTTCATTTTTCACAGCTCCATCTCATATTCTCACCCTTTTATTCGCCAAAACAAAGGGAGGCTTTTTCATTTGGTTTCACTGGCTTCATTTTTGTTTTGGTAGTTATAGTGTTGCAGTCGGAGCAGCATCTATAGTTGATGCGCTGGTTAAGGGCTCGTTTGGCGCGGTGGGAGGAGACGCGGGCGGGAGGAATAGAGCTGCCGTTTGAACGGGAGGGGGAGTGTTAGGATCGTGACACCTCACACGCGCACGGATCGTCCGGATCGCGCCATGTCACCGATCCGTGGGAGTTTTTCATTCCTAGTTTAGGGTTATCTCAATATAGGAATATCATTTAGATGAGAATTTATTTTGGGGCTCCTCATTCCTAATCCGGGCAAATCATTTTTGGGCAATCCTAATTTATTTGGGAAGTTATTTGATGGCCGGTTATTCTTCATTCCTATATTAGATTATCTCCTAATTGAGAGGAGTTTTTTGTTGCTATTTATAGGGGAGCTGTCATGACCGATGATGAGAGGAAAAATCCGTGAGATCCAATTTGTGAACAGAGAGCTTCAGGCGGCGCAATTCCGGCGGCTTCGACTTCGTCTCAGGCAGCGGCGGCGGGTTTTGGGCCCGGTGGCAGAGCAGCAACGAGACAGGCATCAGGCGCGGCGGCGAAGGAGCACGGTGGTCTGGAGGGAGTTCCGGCCGAGCTTGGCGCGCGCACTTTGGTTGTTCAGGAGGAGCAACATTCCGGGCGATAGCGCTGTCGAAAATCCGACAGCTCCAGTTTCAGTTTTCTTTGTGTTGTTTTTGTTTCCTTCTCTGTTCGACCCATTGAGGTCTATTGTAATTGGTAACTTTCTGACTTTAGTGGATCTTTTTGGCGCGCTCTCCCCGTGGATGTAGGAGCCCATCTCCGAACCACGTAATCTTTTGTGTCGTCTGTGTATGCTAGAATCTCGTTCCGTATTTTATTTTGCGCGATATTGGTTCTTGCTCATTCGTGAAATTCCGTTGCGCTACCGCGGCTTAACTCGATCCGATTTCACAACAATTGGTATCAGAGGCAGGCTCCGCGGGGGTGATCGTCTGGACGTTCCGGTTTTCTGATTTGGGTCAACGGTGGGTGACGACATTGGTCCGCTCCCTATCTTCCCAGATCGGTTCCGCGAATATCATCTTGATCGCCCAGTAGCTCTGCGAGCAAGACAATGTCGGCAAAATTCGAGATTTCTAGGTACGACGGCAAGATTGATTTTGGCCTTTGGCAGAAGCGCATAAAGGCCGTTCTCGTCCAGCAAGGCCTTCACAAGGCTCTCCTCGGCAAGGAGAAGTCCGGGAAGAAGGACGACGAATGGGAGGAGCTCGATCTGAAGGCCATCAGCACGATTCAGCTGTGTTTGGCCGATGAGGTGATGTACAACGTGGTGGATGCTGAGACGACGGCGGACTTGTGGAAGAAGCTCGAGGAGCTATATATGTCCAAGTCGCTGACGAATAAGCTGTATGTGAAGAAGCAGCTATACAGCCTGAGAATGTCGGAGGGCTCGCAACTGCTAGATCACATAAACGTGTTCAACAAGCTCGTCTCACAGTTGCGGAGTATGGACGTTAAGGTCGAGGAGGAAGACCAGGCTCTTCTCCTGTTGTCTTCATTGCCGAGGTCCTTCTCCTGTTGTCTTCATTGCCGAGGTCCTTCGATCATCTGGTCACCACTATCCTCTACGGGAAGGATACCCTGAAGATGGAAGAAGTGATGACGACGCTGCTCTCGAACGAAACAAGGAGCAAGTCGGGCCCTATGGCCGACGAAGGCTTATTCGTGAAGAGCAAAGACACATTGAGTGGTAGATCGAGAGGGAAAGGAAAGCGGGAAAACCGACCTAGGGAAAAGTCCGTAGGCAGGAACACGTGTCACTACTGTAAAGAGGAAGGGCACTGGAAGGACAAGTGTCCAAAGCTGAAGATCAAGGAGCAGGCGCATGAGCCAGATTTGGCTGCGGTGGCATCTGAGGATGAGAGCGATGCCGACGCTCTTCATGTTGCACCCAGCATTGAGACCACAGGCTCCTGGATCTTGGATACAGGATGCACGTTCCATATGTGCCCGAACAGAGAGTGGTTCTCCAGCTTTAGGCAATATGAGGGTGGTCGAGTTCGGATGGGGAACGTTTCAGAGTGCGAGATATTGGGAGTCGGTAACATCAGGATCAGGATGTTTGACGGAGCGGTTAGAACCCTCACCGACGTTCGGTATGTGCCTGATTTGAGGAAGAGTTTGATTTCGTTAGGCACTCTGGAGGCCGCCGGGTATTCTTTTACCGGTAACGGCGGATATTTGGAGGTCAGAAGAGGCGCGCAGACAGTCTTGAGAGGAGAGCGTTTCGGGTCGCTCTATAGACTGATTGGCACCACGACTGCCAGGGGAGATGCGAGGAGAGAGTTCAAACCGTCTCTCGAGCTACAGGGCACAGTAGCATATGCATTTCATGCGATCTCCCCAGATCGCGGTTCCTTCGATAGAGCTATAGAGAGCAGGATTCGCTCTCAGCAGAAAGCTAGGAAGGACCGGCGGAGGAGCAGGGCAGGTTTCGTGGCGAGGGCGTGTGCGCAGAGAGAGGACCTTGATGGAGGTAAATTTTTCGCATCCGTGGGCGGAGAGTCATCTCAGGAGAGCCCAGACGCCGCAAAGGGAGCCATCCGGTTCAAGGGTGCCACCAAGGAACTCATGATCACTCAGGAGAAGGTGGAGTCGCACAGTGAGAGGTTGAGTGCGAGTCGTCTTGCAAAAGACTCGGTCTATAGGGCAAGGGCGAAGCACGTCGGGGTGCGCCACCGGGAGTTGAGGGAGTTCGGTAGAGGTAGAGGCAGGAAGTTGCGGGAGATATCCTGGAGGGATATTAGTACGGACTTGCGAGGAAGTCCAGTGACTGGAGTCAAGTTCAAGAGCGGTCTTGACTTGACTCATTCTGATGCGCGTTGATCGCGGTTAGGCCCCAGGGAGAGGGGGCTCGTAGTCGCCAGTAGTGGAGATTTAAGCTGAAGGTTGAGTTACGTTCGTCAAGGTGGAGTTTCGTTTGCGTGAGGCGTCAAGGTGGAGATTGTTAGGATCGTGACACCTCACACGCGCACGGATCGTCCGGATCGCGCCATGTCACCGATCCGTGGGAGTTTTTCATTCCTAGTTTAGGGTTATCTCAATATAGGAATATCATTTAGATGAGAATTTATTTTGGGGCTCCTCATTCCTAATCCAGGCAAATCATTTTTGGGCAATCCTAATTTATTTGGGAAGTTATTTGATGGCTGGTTATTCTTCATTCCTATATTAGATTATCTCCTAATTGAGAGGAGTTTTTTGTTGCTATTTATAGGGGAGCTGTCATGACCGATGATGAGAGGAAAAATCCGTGAGATCCAATTTGTGAACAGAGAGCTTCAGGCGGCGCAATTCCGGCGGCTTCGACTTCGTCTCAGGCAGCGGCGGCGGGTTTTGGGCCCGGTGGCAGAGCAGCAACGAGACAGGCATCAGGCGCGGCGGCGAAGGAGCACGGTGGTCTGGAGGGAGTTCCGGCCGAGCTTGGCGCGCGCACTTTGGTTGTTCAGGAGGAGCAACGTTCCGGGCGATAGCGCTGTCGGAAATCCGACAGCTCCAGTTTCAGTTTTCTTTGTGTTGTTTTTGTTTCCTTCTCTGTTCGACCCATTGAGGTCTATTGTAATTGGTAACTTTCTGACTTTAGTGGATCTTTCTGGCGCGCTCTCCCCGTGGACGTAGGAGCCCATCTCCGAACCACGTAATCTTTTGTGTCGTCTGTGTATGCTAGAATCTCGTTCCGTATTTTATTTTGCGCGATATTGGTTCTTGCTCATTCGTGAAATTCCGTTGCGCTACCGCGGCTTAACTCGATCCGATTTCACAACAGGGGAGGCGGCTGTTCGAAAGGGAGTTTTTTGCTCCATTTCCCAAACGCTGCGCCAAACGAGCCCTAAGTTTGATTTTGGCTTGTTAATTTTAATTTGTGGATTCCTTGAGGTTCTAGTTTGTGACAATGACATTCCATCTGAAATTGTTCTTCGGAACTCTAAATTTTGCAGATAAAATATTGAACTGATTTTTTTTTTGTTGAACTGCAGCTAGCTATGAACTGTTATGTAAATAGTGAGAATACTCTATATAAAAGAAGACAAGAGTAAGATACAACTTAACATTCTCATAGTTTTTGCTTAGTACCTTTCTAAGGTTCAACAAAAATGTATCAATTATCATATAAAAAATCATGAAATGGTTGCCAGATTTTTATCAAGTACCTTCCAGAAATGGGAGATGTGGTAGCAGTGCTGATCAGTTGTGTAAAAAATTATTTTTGTTCTTGTTGACCTGAGGAGTGTTCTTTTGATTATCACTGCCAGAAACTAGTAGTTATGCAATGATTTTGTGTGAGAATTATACAATGTACAGGTCCAGGCTGGTAAAGCCTTCTATGGGAATTTGATTAGGCCATTGGATTAGTTGCTGCACACAATGAATTCAATGTTTCAATTACAATAACTAAGGCTCTGTTTGGAGGGACTTATTTTCACCGGCCAAGCGGTTACTATCGCATGAATCTGACCTTAATTAAGGTTTGATTCATGCGATGATAACCGCTTGACCGGTGAAAATAATTAGCGAAGGGAAATGAATTAAGAAATTTAGGTTTGAAGTGCTGACTTCTCTATTTTGACGTATGCACATAGCTATTTTGAGTGTGTCTATAACACCACTCTTTAAATATAGCGTGAAATAATGATCCTATATACTTATTGTTCTTCGCCCCTATAATTGTCTACCCCTTAGGACTTTGACTTGTTTTTAAGAATAACATCCAATTGAATACTATATTAATTAGCCTCTTAACTATATTATAGCCACCTATAATTATTTATACCCTATGGTCCATGTGCATTAATAATGCGTTCGCAATAATATTCTTAGGCTCCATTTCGCACGGTAGTCGTCATAAACGTATGTGTTAAATCATTATTCGTTAAGGATCATCTAACAAACATCATCCGTTTGGACAAAAAAGTGGATGAAGTTCCTTATGTGGATGCCAACGAATGACAATTTAACCCTCATGTTCATAACCGCCACCACCATGCCGAATGAAGCCTTAAAGACTCCATTGGCGCCAACAGTGGGGAACGCTGTGCTTGTGAATCATCGTTCATGAACACTAGATCTCATTGGAATTTTATCCACTTTCATTTCAAATCTAATAATCTTTTCCTGGTGGCAGACATAACTGCAGTCATAACTGTTGTGGCCTCTGTTACAAGTGAAAATTGGGTCTTTAATTAGTGAAAATTGGGTCTTTAATTTTGTGAAGTCCGCAATGCATAGTAAAACTATGCACAGTGGCCCCATCTACTCCCATCTTTTTTTTATCGGCGGACAAAAAAAAATTCCCTCTGTTACAGGGATCGGAATGCCTGTGATGAGTAGAACTTGATTTTAATCCGTATCCATTTTCAACTTAAAAGCAACCACATGAGCCCTAAATTGCTTCTCAAAACCGTAGCAATTAAGATGACTTTTTATGGTTCTTCAAGGGGAAAAGTACTGGAAATAGCAAACGAATTCGATATAGCAGGATCATATATAACTTCAGAACAGCTGCGCCTGGTGAAGAAGACCCCTTTGAAGAAAACGATGAGATTGAATTCCATGATTTTCAATGAACTGCCATTGAGAGTTAAAAAAACTTTTGCTCTTGGCTGTCAATATCTTTCCTTTAGTAACAATTTTTCACGTTCTAGTTTCCCATACAATTACTCCTGTCTAGTTTTTTCGGTTGGGTGGTACTACCTATTTTTTAAAAAAAACTAAGTTTTTTTCATGAAATCTTGTCAGTGGAAGAGTTTCAATTTGTTTTTGCAGGTTTTCCCTCTTTTTTTCTTATAAAAAGAGCTCAAAAATAGAGAACAGAGCTTCCTCTGCTCATCTCAACGCGCAAGAAAATGAAGGCGAGAGTCAAAAAGAAATTTCTTCAAATACTATTGTTGATCAACAAAGTTATAAAATTTACAATCTTTTCTTACAGGAACAGGGGAAGCAGAAAGAGAACTCCGTTCGTAAAACAGGGAGAAACACTATCTACAGAAGAAAGCGGGAAACGCCATTAAAATTGCAGGATTTGAAGGAAGAAAAGAAGGAAGAAGAAGAGGGGCGGGGAATCAAATGGTGAGGGTTATGTGATTGAAGCTGGCCATGCGGCTCCAGACATTGGAGGGAAGAGAAGAAGACGGGCGGAGGATGGCGTCGTGAAGTTGCTGAAGCTTGGCGACGAGGTGGACAAGGCGCCGGCAAGGTGCGATGAAGAAGGTGAAGGGGATGATCCAAATGCCCAGTGCCATTATTAGAATCATGGCTTCAAGTTGAAGATCACTGGGCTCTGTTTCTGAGTTTTGCCGCACAAGCTTCCCTTTTTATTCGCAAACGTTGCTTGTTCTGCTGGGAAAGGGGGAAAAGCTTGTTTATCCATCCACTCACTCTACGCAAGTTAAGTGGGGCCCATGGTACTATTTGGTGGGCCTATAGAAATAGTAAATCTCATAGAAGTGTGTGAGACACACAAGTCCATGAAAATTTATCTGTTTTAAAATATAATCAAATAGCCTCCTTTTTTTTTAAGACCCTAATAAATTGAAATCGAATGGAAATGGATAGAATGGGTTCCTTCAATACTTAAAGGGGATCGTATCCTTCTCAAAACAATCTTAATACGGTCCAAACAAATCTGTGTTTTTGATCTGCTCGCGCTAGAGCCTAAGCTACGGTCGAATTGCCCCGAGCACTTCCCTAAGATACGCATAAATACCAAATAGAAAATGAATATTTAAACAGTAGTTCAATTATGGGACATCAAATTTTAAATACAAGCAAAATGGAAGATACTAAATCACAAAATCATAAAATTAATTAGGCAATAATAAAATTATCAAGATAAGGTATACAAAATATTATCACGGGATCGGTCACGAACCTACGGGGGAGAGGACGCATGAATCAAAATAGACACGAATCACAAAACATTTGAAGTATGATTTATCGTTTTGATGTCATCGTTTTATTGAAGGTGCGCCTTAAAACAAAAATGAAATAAAACTTAATAAGAGCATAACTCCACAAAGTCTCACCGTCCCGTTGCCAACCCCAGATGAAACGCCTCTTTCTCCAACTATGAGGTCTTGTGGTTGGCAAAAAAAATTATATATAAATTATGTTTTATATTTAATGCTAGATCTTGTGGTATGTTTCAATTTGCTAGTCTTGAATATGAAAAAAAATCACTATGACACCCTTATTTATTTTGCTTTATTCTTCACTGGATTATAATGAGTTATGAATAGCAAAAATACATGTGTGATCGACATTGTAGACTTTCCGGATTGAACTCCAATAGCAAATTTTGTAGTTTGGGATTTTGAAGTAGAGATTGTGCTTTTTTGTGTGTGTTGTTTGCATTTGCCTCTTGCGGGTGCACTCTTTAGTGTTTTTGTGTACTCAAGGAGGCGTGTTATATTGGGGGTGGCTTCGTTTAAGATATTCTATGTATGAACTATCAAATTTGAAATAGACATATATAGTACCTCCAGCGTAGAGTCTAGTCATAAAATGACACAAACCTATTAAGACACTCCGCGTCGGTCTCGACACGTACATGCATATCATATTAAAAATCTAACTATCTCCTTCTGTCTGTCGTAAACCCGACGTCGGATTGAGTGGTTTGTGTAATATTCAACCAAACGTGAATCATTCATAACTATTTCCAGCACTTGTTAATCATATTGGATTTAAACAGAAAAATAGTATGCACGCATAAGTAAAATAAAACTCAGCCGCATCACATCATAGTCTCAGGTGCAATCAGGGCACATGCCCTATACGTATAGCGTCTCAAATCAATATAGAGCAAAATGGTCCAAACACAGATGTACAAAGGAGGAGCTACACAGTGCTCTAAGCAGAGATAAAAGAAATACAATAATACTCAAGTTGCCATCGTCTTCAGATGTACAGTAGGGCATCCTCATCATCATCTCAAACAACAAGTGCTCCTCCATCTCTAGCATCTCTTGTAATTTTCAACATAGAATTTTAATTAAAAATGAATTCAAACATTTGAAAATGTACATGTATCTAGTTCAACTGTAAGAACGTAGTACTTATAAGCTGGGATGACATATATTCAGACAATTATATGTTTAATCTCAGAATTCATTATCTGTTTCCAAACAAAACGATTTTCGGACTTCTGGTCACCGTAGCTATATTTTGTGTTCCTATATGAAATGTCACGGTTACTGCTCTTCTAAAGTTAACTGGAACTCATCAAGTTTGGAACGAAACTAATTAATAGCAGAAAAATCAAATCAAGTCAGATCGTGTTATCAAGTTTTGAATAACACTCTTCTTCAAGACAAGATAGTCGAATTCAAGTGAAGTTGTTAGCATCAAATTTTGAATGAAATAATTTACCAGATCCGTACTCAGCAACCAACAGCATCAACGGAGCACAACATGCTTGTTTTGATAAAGAAAATCTGAAAAATCAAAACATTTGAACTAAAGATGAACTAAATTGTCTAACCTTAAACTAACACCGAACTAAATCATTTTTAGTCTCATTTCCCCCACTATTTTGATTAATCAGTCTTTGGGCATTTCTTTCGTCAATAGATCAGCAAGGTTATCTTTTGAACGTGCATCGATCGAAGTGATAATTCTTTATTCTTTCAGATAATTCAGCAACACATGTCTCAGTCATACACATCTCCTTTTGGATTTAAAGATGGCATTCTTAACCACTTGAACTGCTACTTGATTATCGTAATATGAGCTCAAAGAAATGATTTGTAACCCAGATAAGGGAATTTTAAAAATCAAATTTATGATCTAGTCTGCCTCTTCACCAGTCTAAGATAGGACAAATAACTCAGCATTTATAGACGACAAAGCTATACTAGTCTATCTTTTGGATTTCCAAGTGAGGGTAGTTCCACCAAAAGTGAATATAAATCCACTAGTAGACTTGTTGTTCCCACTTTATGAACATCATGAGGCATCAGAGTATTTATCCATAGTAGTTTACTAGTTTGAACATCATGAACATCATGAGGCATTAGAGTATTTACTAGTTTGAGTCTAACTTATTGACTAAAGAATTATAAGATGAGGTCTTTACAGCCGGAGGATCTCCCCGCTGGGGGCAGGGTTTGCCTCAAGCTACAAAGAAGAATTCCATTTGTTGAAGAAGTGGACAATTTATATGTGATCACCATATGGGCACACCACTGCTTTCGCTGCTTAGTTTATCCCCAAACTAAACTCGAGCGGGGGTGACCCAAGGTTTGTGGACTGCTACTTCCTTCTGATCGATGTTTCCTCTGATACCACTTGTAATACCCCCTTTTTTTACCAGTCTGCCTCTTCACCAGTCTAAGATAGGACAAATAACTCAGCATTTATAGACGACAAAGCTATACTAGTCTATCTTTTGGATTTCCAAGTGAGGGTAGTTCCACCAAAAGTGAATATAAATCCACTAGTAGACTTGTTGTTCCCACTTTATGAACATCATGAGGCATCAGAGTATTTATCCATAGTAGGAGAGTAACCAGTGTAGCATAGAGCATGGTCTTTTGTATCTCTCAGGTATCTCATCAGCTTATCTATGACATCTCAAGGTTTTTTTCTGAACTACTGGTAAAACAACTCATCATGCCAACCAAGAAGGCAATATCTAGTCTTGTACAACTTGTGGCGTATATGAGACCACCGATTATCCTTGAGTAATTTACTTGATCAAGGCTGATCCCTACATTATGACTCAACTTAACGTTGTGATCAAATGGTGTCTTCACTAGCCTACAATCTTTATAACCACAGGTAGAAAGCAGTTGCTCAATATAATGAGTCTGGTTAAGAGTAACTTTACTCATGTCAATTATAACTTTCATACCTAGCAGGGTATCCACGGGACCAAGGTCATTCATGTCAAATGCTTCTGCGATAATGGATTTGATAACCCTCACTACAACAATATCTGACCCCAGAATCAACATGTCATCCACATATAGACATATGATTACTATTTGATTAGACTTTGAACGATGTTAAAGGCATTTGTCGGAAAGACTAGATTGAAATCCAAAGCTCTTTACCGCTTTGTCAAAATTTATTTTTAAGCTCATAGATTGATTTATTCAATTTACACACATTATTTTTTACATCTTTATGCATATAACCTTTAGGTTGTGCCATGTAGATAACTTCATCAAACTCTCCATTTAAGAAGTTCGCCTTCGCATCCATCTGATGAACTATAAGATTCTCAATATAAGTTAAGGCAAGAAGAATCTTAATAGTCAATATGTGACACATAAGTGAATAAACATCAAAGTAGTTTATTCCTCCCTGCTGTTTATAACCATTAGCTACTAAACGTGCTTTGTATCTAGTTATAGACCTATCATTTTGCCTTTTTTTCTTCAACACCCACTTGCATCCTAGGATTTAGCTCCTTTCAGCAAGTTAACTAGAAGTTAAGTGTTATTTTGTAGCAGCGATTCCATTTCATCATTGATGGTTTATGCTCATATTAACGAATCTCTAGATCTCATTACTTCCTGCTAGGAGAATGAATCATTCTCTAAGTGATAGGTAACAAAATTCTTACGGATTTTTTCTCTTGTAGATACTTTAAGAGGAATAGGTTTCACCTCTAAAGGTTAGGAAGCAGTGCCAGATGGATCAGCTTCAGGTTCTATAGTAGATTTTGCAATCATATCAGTAGACTCAGAGATGGTTAAACTATGATCTTTGATAAATTTATTCTCAAAGAATATAATATCTCTAGACTCTTTCACTGCACTAGTGGATAGATATAGAAACCCGTCAGCTGCACTATCTTCTACACTACCTAGATAAACACATATTGTCTTTTTAGGTCCCACCCTAGGTCTCTTAAGGTCTTATATTATAACATAAGCAATATAGTCTCAAGTCTTTAAAGTGTCAACAAGAATGATTGTGTCACAGCTCATACAGAGTAGAAGTGAGCTGAGAATGAGGCACTCTATTTAGAATGTGATTCACAGTAAAAACAATTTCTCCCCAAAAGGAATTAAGCATGGTAGTTATGAAGAGCATATAATTTAATATCTCTGTCAAAGTTTTATCTTATGCTCAGCAACACTAATTGACTAGGATAAGTAAGGAGCAATTGTTTCAAGGATTATACCCTCAGATGTACAAAATTCCTTGAACCCAGTAGCAGAGTATTCTCCTCCTCAATTATTTCTAAACCACTTACTCTTTAAATTTAACTAGTTTTCTACCCGAGATTTGAAGATCTTAAAGCTCTCAAATGTTTCATCTTTCGATTTCAATAGATACACATTACAATATCTAGAATAATCGTCTATAAAGGTAATATGATACTTCTTTCCCCCTCTAGTGACATGACTTCGAAAATCACAGAGGTCAGAATGTATCAATTCAAAAAGTTGTGTATTTCTAGAAACTGATTTGTAAGGGTTTCTAGTGATTTTAGTTTATACACACACCTCGCACCTATCAAATCAAATTGATAGATCTAACGAGATGTTATGACTCTTAGCTAGATCTCATGTTTTCTTATAGTTCACATATTCAAGTCTATTGTGTAGTAACTTAGGATTAATCAGGGTTGAACTTATTTGATTAATACTATCATTTTCCAAGCTAAGTTTATACATACCATTAATTTTATATGCACAATCAAAATAATGTGAATTAACAGTTATAGTTATTCTACCATTTATGATTGTGATTTCATAGAAATTTAATTCTTAGTTAAATTTGTTACTACTTTAACATGTTCTAAAATTAAAGTTTTATCTGAAGAGAGAATCATCTTCGTTGTCTCAGCATAAGTAACCTCGGTCACTCCTACATTGTAGTTCTCAGCTTTTTCTTTGATTGTCGTTTTGTAATAGCTCAGGGAGGACCCCTAGCGCTGTCGGATCACCAAGCAGCCCAGGAAATACCTGGCACCACCGGTGGTACAACCGAAATATTACAAGGCCTGCAGGCCGTGCCACCCCAACCCATCACTATGTCTGTTTCTTAGCACAGTAGGTTGTTGTCACGGGGTTTCGAACCCGCAACCTTGATAAGAAAGCCTTCCAACCACTTTTCATCACCAGCTGCGCTGCAGGATTATCGAACATTTCAGACTGTTTATCACCCAACTTGAGATGCAAATTTTCCAGTTCTAAGAGTTGGAAGTGTGCGTTCAAGCGATCCCGAATCTTTTTCACGGTCTTATACGCAATGCAGGTCATGACAATGCGAGGATTTCAGAAATTCAAAAGATAATCCCTGGAAAAAAATTTCATCTTTGCTCTACTGATACTCGTCCACATCCTCTCGGATAATGACGAAATCGTTTAGCACAGTGTGGTAAATCTCTCGTTCTTTCAACTGAAGTTGAACGCAAAGTTTTCACTCATAGAAATCAGTGGGATCGAAAGACCGCCATTTAATTATAACATAGGTGCTACGTTTTGATATAACTAAAGAACAAAGATACCGTATTCGTGTGGAGATGAGAAAAAGTCTTTAGATCTAATCCAGAAAATATTTTCTCCTCCAGCTAAAAGAAATCATCAAGAGCTCGATCCGATTGACATATGGCTTTGAGTGTTGGATGCAGGGGGCGGATCTAAGGGGGGGCCGGCGGGGGCCCGCCCCCCCCCCCCCCCCCCCCCCAAGAATTTTGGCAAAATAAATAATAAATATGTGTTCCTCTTGTCGAGCCAATGGATTTTGACTACTTATACTTCAAAAACGGTGTCCGAATAAGGGAGAAAAAAACCCGGAAAGGTGGAGACATTTAATTTTTTTTGATTGGAAGATGAGAAAGTTTACATGAGAGGCAATCAGTTTAATTAATTTTTGTGGAGATAATATATACAAATCTAGTTAATATAGTTGCAAACCATTTTGGCCCCGCCAAGTCCACCTTCTTTACTCATAACTTCTTCAAAATTTCTGAAAGAAACACTATCGTTATCTTTAGCATGATATAACGCGACATCTTCTTTACTTAACTCTTGTAATCTTGTTTATTTTCTCAGTGTCTCTTTTATTACACTGTAAGAGTACACGAGATCAAAACCAATGAATTTTAACTACGTGTTTCTTAAATTTTTTGAATAGTTTAGGCACCCCCTTGTTGAAATTCTCATTCTCTGCAGTAGGAGCATGCCTAGCTGACTGACCGCGCGATTTACTGCTGCCGAACTGAACAGGCCGTCTTAAGTAGACGACTTATTGAACCCCGAAACAAGTTGCCAAAGAGAAGACCGCATGATCGCTGTCCGCGACCTGCTGTTTACCGCTTATTGCTTAACCGCAGAGTCTGCACTGTCCCTGACCGCAATCAGTGTCATGTCCTAGCTTTTCAGCGCTATCCGCACAACCTGCATAACACAAATCGGTCAACTCCATTAACCCGGGCGGATACCAAAATTCAGTCCGCAGCAATGGTTCGCGGGCTCACTTACTGTTTATAGGCACGATGAGGAGTGTGGTCACCGCCCTAGCCGACGAACCTTGCAGCTACCACTAGCCGCACCACAAGAGCTAGACCAAGCCATCTGCCATGCCGGTCTACCGAGCTCCAGTCCAGTCCGCACCTTGTCGGACACCGCGGATAGAAAACCTATTCGCTCGGTTACCATCTGGGAACATCCTGCTGTCTGAGCAAAATCTGGTCTGGCTGGATGCCTCCATTGTTCGCACAAACCGCGCGAATAGACCGCCAAGGCCACCACTTCCAGCACATCTGCTGACTTGATTAACTGCCAGTCCTGTCCGCGCAGTCCAAGCGGACAGATCGCCCTGGTTGCCTGACCATCAGCTAACCGCTACCTTATTGCCGACCTGTCTATCCGCCTATCCAGACCGCACAGGCCGCGCGGATAGAACTCTCAAGTCGCGCAATCTGCCACTTTCACTTCACAATTTTCAACAAGTATCACGCAATATTCAATTTGTACTAAAACTAATTAAAGATTGAGCTCGGATGTATCTAAATAAATAAGCTGCAATAAGAAATAATTTTTTTATGACTTAATTGTGATATCTCTACATGCACAAATTTTAGTATAGTCATTGATCATAAAAAAATTCTTCACTTTTTGATTGGGCCCCCCCTAATCAAACTTCCTGGATCCGCCCCTGGTTGGATGGACCCTCTCGATCAACAAAAGGTTCCCTCCAAGGTCTGAGATATCGGGAATCAAAGAAAGCCCTTCAAAATGCTCATCAATGTATATGAGAAGATCCAAGCTCTCCCCCTTAACCTCATTGTAATGCTCAAAAAGGTTCCCTCCAAGATCTGAGATATCGGAATCAAAGAAAGCCCTTCAAAATGCTCATCAATGTATATGAGAAGATCCAAGCTCTCCCCCTTAACCTCATTGTAATGCTCAAGAGATAGTACCTTTAGTGTAGGGTTTATCTCTTGAATGACACGAACCCATTAAGACACTCCGAGTCAGTATCGACACGTGTCGACATATCATATTAAATATCTAACATGTTGTTAATGTATATTTGGGTACATAACGGCTTCGGATGCTTAACAAGTTCAATTCGGATGCGGGATATTCGTTACCCGTATTAAACCTATGGGTTGCCTATAAAATCCAAGCTGTAGGCAACGAGGAGATAGTTCTACTCTGACCACCACCTGGAATGGTTCGAGCGACCTAACACATGTTACATCCCCAACACCGCTAAGTTTAGTCAAACTCGTCCTTTGGAATTAGTTGGAGTGTGTTGCGCAATTGGCACCGGCCCGCGAGTACGGAACTCGTCGCGGACAATAGCAACGGAAGCTAAAATTTGAGCAAATAATGGCGCGCACCAATCAATCCTCGGAAGGATACAAGTACGAGATTCCAAAACACAAAAATATCAACACAGACGACACGAGATATACGTGGTTCGGAGTTAAGCTCCTACGTCCACGGGGAGAGCGCGCCGGATCCACTAAACAAAATAGAGGTTCTATTACAACACAGAGCACTCAACGATCCTTTCGGATCGACACAAACCTAGAATAGGAAAGAAAGAACAAGAAAGAGGGAAGAAAAAACTCCCCTAGCGCGCTGCCGCCGTCCGGCCAAGAAAACTGCTGCCCTCTTCAAGTCGAAGGAACCGCAGCCTTATGCTCTCTTTCACCGCCGGAGTCGCCGCCGCCGCTGGATCGCCGGAGCCGCTGAAGGAAGAAACCCGCACCCGCCGCTGCCGTGGATCTCCCCTCTCCTACACCGGAGATGGAGCCGATGCCGCTGCCGTGCACTAGATCGGAACTCCGATCAATCTTCCGCTGCCTCCGTCGACCACCGCTCGCCTGCAGGATCAACCTCCACTTGCCGCCGCTCGATCTACCGCTGTCGCCGAAGAACCCGGAGAAGAACCCAAGATGGCGCCGCCCCGTCTTCCTCCTTGCCACCGGAGAAGACGAGCCAAGATGGCGCCGTTCCCGATTTGCCGCCGCTGGAGAAGAAGAACCAGGGTCACTGTCGCCGGAGAAGAAGCACCGCCCAAGATCGGGCCTTGCCGGAGAAGATCCGCCCGCCGCTCCTTCCTCCTTGCCACCGGAGAAGAAGAGCCCGCCGCAAGACTCTCCGATTTCTTCTTCCCGTGCCGCTGCCGCCGCTCCGCTTCTTCCTTGATGTCGCCGGAGAAGAAGCCGCCGACCTCCGCCGCTTTTCTCCTGTTCTTGCAGCCGCCTTCTTCTCGGTAGATTAGGTTAGGAGTATAAAAAATCGGGCTCTTTATTGCTTTGTCTGTGCAAGTCTATATATATTAAAAATGAAAACAGGAACCGGACCGGTCCAGCTGGACCGGTCCGGTTGGAGCATCATCAAAATAACAATCTCCACATTGATGCTCCACGAACGCAAATACCGCCTAGAACACACAGACCTCTACTGGCGACTACAAGCCCCCTCTCCCTGGGGCCGGCACGATCAACGTGCATCAGTCTGAGTCAAGTCAAACTTGACTCGCCTCACTGATCTCTCTCGCATGCTCGCAACGCATTCCTCCGTAGAACTCTCCCGTAACATAACGCCTCCACCTCGAGCGAACTCCCTCAACTCCCGGTGATGCACGTCGACGTGCTTCGTCCTTGCACGATAGATCGGGTCTACTGCAAGACGAATCGCACTCGAACTCTCACTGTGCAACTCCACCTTCTCCTGAGTGATCCTAAGTTCCTTGGTGAGACCTCTGAGCCTGATGGCTCCTCTCACGGTGTCTGGGTGCTCCTGAGATGACTCTCTACCCGTCTCTTCTACGACTGCGAAAACTCTACCTCCGCCAAGGTCCTCTCTACGCGCACACGTCCTTGCCACGAATCCTGCCCTGCTCCTCCGCTGGTCCTTCCTAGCTTTTCGCTGAGAACGGTCTCTGCTCTCTAAAGCTCTATCGAAGGAACCGCGATTTGAGGAGATCGCCTGAAATGCATACGCTACCGTATCCTGTACCTCGAGAGACGGTCCGACCTCTCTCCTCGCATTTCCCCCGGCAATCGTGGTGCCAATAAGTCTATAGAGCGATCCAAAACGCTCTCCTCTCAAGACTATCTGCGCGCCTCTCCTTACCTCCAAATACCCGCTGCTACTGGTATAAGAATACCCGGCAGCCTCCAGAGTGCCTAGAGAAAGCAAGCTCTTCCTCAACTCAGGCACATACCGAACGTCGGTGAGGGTCCTAACCACTCCATCGAACATCCTAATCCTGATGCTCCCGACTCCCGATATCTCGCACTCTGACTGGTTCCCCATCCGAACACGACCACCTCCACAGTGCCTAATACTGGAGAACCATTCAATGTTCGGGCACATATGGAACGAACATCCTGTATCCATGATCCAGGAATCTGTGGTCCCGACTGTCACATCGCGACTCTGTGAAACGTGGAGAACGTCATCATCGCTCACGCACTCCGATGCCACTGCAGCCTGCTGAGGCACAGACTCTTTGCCCTTGAGTTTCCTCACTGGGCAATTGGCCTTCCAATGCCCCTCCTCCTTGCAGTAATGACACCTACCCCTGGACCTAGGTCGACCATACTCCTTGCCTCCCCCTCTCGATCTACCTCGGGATGGGTCTCTGCTCTTCACGAGCAGACCCTCGCTCGCACTCGATCCGGAACTGCTCATCTTCTCATTAGAGAGAAGCATCGTCACTACTTCCTCCATCTTAAGCGTATCCTTCCCATACAATATGGTAGTAACTAAATGATCGAACGACCTCGGGAGTGAGGACAAAAGGAGAAGAGCCTGGTCTTCCTCCTCGACCTTCACATCCATGCTGCGCAACTGGGATACCAACTTGTTGAACACATTTAAATGATCCAACAGTTGCGCACCATCGGACATCCTCAAGCTGTACAACTGCTTCTTCACGTACAGCTTGTTCGTGAGCGACCTAGACATATAGAGCTCCTCGAGCTTCCTCCACAAGTCCACCGTATTTTCCGCCTCGATAACGTTGTACATGACCTCGTCTGCCAAACACAGCTGTATGGTGCTGATGGCCTTGAGGTCCAGCTCATCCCACTCGTCGTCGTCATTCACCTTAGCCTTCTCCTTTCCAAGGAGTGCCTTGTGAAGACCCTGCTGAACGAGTACGGCCTTTATGCGCTTTTGCCAAAGACTGAAATCGATCCGCCCATCGTATTTTGGAACCTCGAATTTGGCCGCCATTGAATTTGCTCACTGGTCCAAAAGGTCGAACCTCCCTCTGATAACAATTGTTGCGCAATTGGCACCGGCCCGCGAGTACGGAACTCGTCGCGGACAATAGCAACGGAAGCTAAAATTTGAGCAAATAATGGCGCGCACCAATCAATCCTCGGAAGGATACAAGTACGAGATTCCAAAACACAAAAATATCAACACAGACGACACGAGATATACGTGGTTCGGAGTTAAGCTCCTACGTCCACGGGGAGAGCGCGCCGGATCCACTAAACAAAATAGAGGTTCTATTACAACACAGAGCACTCAACGATCCTTTCGGATCGACAATAGCCTAGAATAGGAAAGCAAGAACAAGAAAGAGGGAAGAAAAAACTCCCCTAGCGCGCTGCCGCCGTCCGGCCAAGAAAACCGCTGCCCTCTTCAAGACGAAGGAACCGCAGCCTTATGCTCTCTTTCACCGCCGGAGTCGCCGCCGCCGCTGGATCGCCGGAGCCGCCGAAGGAAGAAACCCGCACCCGCCGCTGCCGTGGATCTCCCCTCTCCTACACCGGAGATGGAGCCGATGCCGCTGCCGTGCACTAGATCGGAACTCCGATCAATCTTCCGCTGCCTCCGTCGACCACCGCTCGCCTGCAGGATCAACCTCCACTTGCCGCCGCTCGATCTACCGCTATCGCCGAAGAACCCGGAGAAGAACCCAAGATGGCGCCGCCCCGTCTTCCTCCTTGCCACCGGAGAAGACGAGCCAAGATGGCGCCGTTCCCGATTTGTCGCCGCTGGAGAAGAAGAACCAAGGTCACTGTCGCCGGAGAAGAAGCACCGCCCAAGATCGGGCCTTGCCGGAGAAGATCCGCCCGCCGCTCCTTCCTCCTTGCCACCGGAGAAGAAGAGCCCGCCGCAAGACTCTCCGATTTCTTCTTCCCGTGCCGCTGCCGCCGCTCCGCTTCTTCCTTGATGTCGCCGGAGAAGAAGCCGCCGACCTCCGCCGCTTTTCTCCTGTTCTTGCAGCCGCCTTCTTCTCGGTAGATTAGGTTAGGAGTATAAAAAATCGGGCTCTTTATTGCTCTGTCTGTGCAAGTCTATATATATTAAAAATGAAAACAGGAACCGGACCGGTCCAGCTGGACCGGTCCGGTTGGAGCATCATCAAAATAACAGGAGTGCACGTCAAGACTATCTAGACTCGTCGTCCCGAGAAGTCTTAAAATATAAAGTTTTGCATGATAAAAAGTTCCCGCATAACCTTCCCAACAACGCGCCTCCTTACTATCGGCCAGCTTGATGTAGTTCTTCTCCGCAGCACAACCGTGTTGAACCTATGTGCCGCTCAGAGCCTTGCTGATGTGCCTCAACTTCTCCGGCCATGACTTCTCCGGCCATGATCGTACGTAGAAGTGGAACCATGTGCAACCTCTTTCCTAAGACAAATCTTTTTCTTCAAAGCCAATCAACATGTGCAAAGAAGTTATGCAAGACATTTTTTTTGCATTTATGCTCTCAAATTATAACCAAGACGTAAAGCATCCCCAAGAGATTATTGTAACTTGTGAATTGGAACTACAGAAGCTAATTTATGATCAGCCCTCGATACATACATATATCTATTCAAATGATTTATTTATTTATTTGTGCGTGGGTGACGTGACGCCGCAAGCCAGCCATGGGCGGATTCATAGGATTCATAGGGGGCCAAAGGGACACTGGCACCCCCATTTTTGCGATTTGTTGTAAGCTGATCAAAATTTGGCTATTTGCAAGTCAAGTTTGGTTGTTCACAGATTAAACTTGGTTATTCACAGACCAGACTCAACTAGGTGCACCCTAAAAAATAATTTTCAATCTATGACTCATGCATGGTCCGCCTACTCACCCTAGCTCAATGAAACATTTATGTAATATTGTGTTTAAATAAATTTTTATATATATGCACTCTCATTGATAATTTTTTGAATCCATCACTATGAGTTAGCAACAATATTTTAGACCACACACTTTTCATATAAGAGGGCAAATGCAAGTTTCATTAATTTGCTCAATTAAGATTTCGTTTGGGGCGACGTTTTTGTTTCGGAGAGTTTGAGCGAAAATGTCACCGTCGTAGAATGCATGTTTGGCATGCCACCACCACCAAAAAAAGAAAATTAGTTTTGAACATGAAAGTAGTCAAGTAGATGAAGCTCCTTAGGTGAGGTCGGCCAACATATATTTATGCATGTTTGGCAAGACGGTGGCAGTTACGGCGGCAGTTACGACAGATAATAGTGATGTGTCTCTTATCATCACAGAGAGTTCATGTGACTCTGATAGCTGGATATTAGATAATGGTGTTTCGCTGCACATTTACTCAGATGCAACAATGCTCGGTTCACTAGAGGTGATGATTGGGTTAGTCTTTCTCGGTGACCGCTCATCATGCGTAGTCACAGGGACAGGGACAGTGGATATCCGGGCGCAGGACGAAACAGTGTGTAGGCTTGAGCGGGTACACCTGGTGTTGAAATTATTGAAGTGAAAGTGGGGGTTGTTTGGTCAGACCGCGCGGCCTGGGCGGACAGTCTAGCGGACTGGTGTGCGGCCTGAGCAATTTGGTGTTTGCAGCCTAGTAGTTTGTCCTTGGAGAAATCCGTGCGGATAGGTTGATTATCGGCGGCTTGGGCGGTCTGGTTTGGAGTCTGTGGAGTTCGCTCTATGCAGACTGTTCTTGGAGCTCGCGAGATCAGCATTAGCATGTGCCCTTGATCTCAGGTGGTGCGGTTAGGAGGTAACCGCGGAGTTTGCGGCTAGGCGAAATGGTTTGGATCTGGCGGTCTGAGCGGACTGATAGTTCATGTCCGCGGAGCTCGCGCCAGAGGTACACAGGTTGCTGGACTTGATAACGATCTGTGACAAGTAAAGATTGATCGCAGAGTCCGCAATGTCCGTTGGTTGACCGGGCGGTCTGTGCCTTTGGTCGTGGACTTATTAGTGTGGGCTGGAGCGGTGTCCGCGGGTGTAAGACCCCATTTTTTTTTTATTTTCGATTCAAAACTCGGGGTCTTATGCCCAGAACCGCCGCTTTGCGGTGACACCTTCGCACCCGGGAAGGTCGTCACTACAACGCGCCAATTCTGCCGGCCTTTTCGATCACAATCAAGTAGCAAGTAGAACAGTAAAGAGAATTGCAGTCCACAATATAAACCACATATATGTAAACTCCACGAAGGGAGTGTCCACAGTATAACATCAGAGTAAAAATAGAGTACTGAAAGGAAGAGGGCTTAAGCCCGGTACAACAACACCTCACTACATAGTCACGCAAACGGAAGCTGAAAAACAAACTGCTACTAAGGAACGGAACTCGCGGTCCCAGCTGTCTGAACTCCTGAGCTAGACTGCCCTGTCTCCAAGCGCACCGGCCTCCTGGGCTGCTCCTCCGGGTTGGGCTCCACGATTCCCTAAAATGATGTGGTTCGAAAACCGTTAGTCTATAAGACTAAGCCCTATCATCCCCCACCCCTTCCCTCATGCCCTAAGGCACCGAGCGAAGAGGAAGAAAGGGAAGGACATGAAGGTGGAGAGTAGTCAAAAGCAGATGACGGTGGAACTAACTAGCAAGTTATGACAGGGGAGCAATATAAGTGTTGTAATAGGTAAAATAGAAAGGTAAGTAAGTAAGAAATTAAACCTCCACTTATGTGAGTACACATAAGCCAAGGGATCTTCTACAAGGCTCCCATCGTATAAATGTCCCATTCCACTTATACGTTGGGGTGTCGGTTAACAAACAGCAGCATATATATATATTGAAATTAACCTTTGATTTATAAACTTGCCCACACAAGCTTATAGACCAAGGGGTCGTTTTGCAAGTCCTAAAGTATAAGCGTCCCATTCCACTTATACTTTAGGTGTCAAGGTTGTTATGAATGATTATGGCATGCAGCTATATGGTGGGTATGATGATCAAGCAGTGCAACTCACACACCCAACTTTGTGTACACAAACCTTTAGTTCCCCCTTTCAGAGCCGTTACCTCCCAGGATACCTCCGTAGTGGCAGACGGAAGCGGTGGGTTGGGCCTCGCCCACCTCAAAACCAGTAAAAGCACCACTGGTCTGACCAATCGTACGCCCTTAACGCTTGGTGCACAAAGCGGACTCCTGCGTACTCTTGGCGACTGGACCGCCGGACTTAACCTTGGCTAAGTGCTAGTCACCTTGCCGAGTCAACGATATCGGTGTCGGTGCAATCGAACTCCCCGATATCGAGAACCCACCACCTTAATCTTTCCTATTTTTATGCACATGCAGCAGTTAATATAAGAAGTCAAGAGTAAAGCTCCCGGACCAAACCGTCCGGCTCAACCACAAATCGAGACTAAGCTCCCCGGACTAAACCGTCCGGCACAATTCCAAACCTCATCCCTTGAGCACCGCGGGATGGCGCCCCTTTGAACACCTCGGGACGACTTAACCATTACCAACCCTAACTAATGAGTGTGTGCAATGTGAATCCCTATTAGGCTAATTACTCTTTCGTTTGTTTTAAGATTTACGTTAGCCCAGGACTGCCCCCGGCATACCCCGTGAAGGGCTCTCAAAGGGCACTAGGAACTAAGACGGCGGCATTACGGCCCGAAGTTCCCTTTCGCAAGGCACTTATTATTATTGGTTGTTTTTCCCTTCCCCGTTCCCTCTATAAATTGCATCAAACTAAACCTAGGGTGGATTTGACTCTTCACTCTTACGGGGACGGCGATCTTTCGTCGGATCCGTGCTCCTTCTACCACAACCACTCTCTTCTCGTCACTCCTTAGAACCTTCCATGACAACCTATCTAAATCCATCCCAATCAGCACATTGAGAAACTCTAACATTGCCCTAAGTCGTCTCCAAATGCGATCTTTTACGAAAACGCTAAATGCAGACCAGCCTACACTATATGATGACCTTGATAGAATGTCCTTTGTGTTTTCTTCCATACGGCCTAAGTTAATTTCTGGGGGCCTATCATGACATTATTGAATCGATTTTTCTGATAATAACAATTTTTCCAATTAACCTAATAATTAATTAATCTTTATTAAATCCAAGGTCTTCCAAATTTGTACAAGGATCATACTTTTCAGTCATGTATAAATCATAATAAATTTAAGACAAATATTAGTGTATCTAAAAATAACATATCCAAGGTTTGACAATTTTCCCTATGGTCTAAGGGGCCTAAACTTAATTTTGCAATAATCCATTTTCTTCATGTCTAATGAATAAACTACATCAAATACTCTCCCAAATAGTTTAGATTAATTACAGGGTACTAGAAATACTATGAAAACAGTACTATAAAGGTTTCATAATTTTCTTGCTGGAAATTAATTTATAATAAATCATTTACCAAAAACCCTAATCTAGCATGCTTGTGAATCAAGTACTAAATCCATAACTCCAAAAATCCATAGAAAAATCCCACTGATTCATAATGATTTAAAAACACTATTTACCAACTTTCATAATTTTCCAGAGAATAATTATGCCATAAAATATTTTTAAAACATAGAGCCCTTTAATAATACTTGTGAAGGAACTATTCTATTTAATCAACATAAAATTGAACTAAAATTCATGGGCATTCCTACTGGCCAAAAACATCTAATTCCAAAGTTTCAAGGGGGCCTTATTTGGATTAAAAATCTTTAATAAATAAAACATCAAAAAGGGCTATACCCACATTCATGAATGAAGTACTAGAAATACCTATCCAAAAATTCTAGCAAAATTATCCAAGGGTCCTAACTACCCTAGAAACACACTACCCCAATTTCTTGGCTTTTAAAAGAGTTTAAGATACTGTTTGACCTAAAATCCCTTCTACCCTAAAACCAGGGTTTAAGTTTTGAGGTAGCTACCTACATCAAAATTATCTGACATTACAACCAGAGAGTTACAAACTCATTAACAA
Source organism: Platanthera zijinensis (assembly GCA_039513925.1). Taxonomy (NCBI): domain Eukaryota; kingdom Viridiplantae; phylum Streptophyta; class Magnoliopsida; order Asparagales; family Orchidaceae; genus Platanthera; species Platanthera zijinensis. The sequence continues at coordinate 126,150,585 of CM077097.1, read as the reverse complement.
CCTTTCCACCAAATCTCAAGGCCATACAAGGGCATTTGCCCCTATGTCCTTCACAAACCCCCAAAGTCCACCTTTAGGGTTTTAACCTGGGCCCTAGGGTAAACTTACCCTAAATCATCCCATATTCCCTAAGGATAATCTTTGACCAAAATAAACCAGTGGTAAAAATTACAACCTCTGTTGAGGTGAGATGATCATACCAGAGTGCAAGGAACCTTCTCACTAACCTTCCTTCTACTAGGTCAAAACTAGGGTTTAGAGGATTCCTAATCAAAACTCAACCAAATGAGTTGAAATTTGAACCAGACCTATATACCTATACCAGGGACACCTCACCAAAATTTGGAAGGGTTTGGAGGTCATTTGACCCTTCAACTACCTTACCCTAGCTTTTCTAGGTTTAGGGCAGAACCCTAAGTTACACTATCCCAAATGGTCTCCAATTTTTACAGGAGTTAGGTCTAGGTGATATTGAGTCCCTGTCCAAATTTCAAAGCATTTGGACCAAGGATTAAGTGTAGGGAATTTTTCAAAGATCTACCCTATTTGTAGGACCTACCCTAGAATAATGGCCCTATAGGTCAAAATACTTGTCCTAAAATTTTTCATAACATATCAAACTGTAGATAATTAAAAATCCTACAACATTCATGTTGATCAAATTTGATGGACAAGCCTCTAAAGGGCCTAAATAATTTTTAGAAGAAAACTACCCTAGTTGTAGGACATACCCTTATTAAAAAGGCTCTACAGGGCAGTCCCCTCATCCAATTTTTCACCACTACATATCAAATTGTAGGTATTAAAAATACCTACAACTTTCATGTTATGACCTTTTTCAGTAGGTGTCCATAAGGGGCCTAAATTTAATTTACAGTAAAACTGTTTTATTAAATACAGAAAATCCGAAAAATATGAGTTTATAAGTATTTATTTTGATCCTGCACGAATCTTAAAGCGATCGGACGGCAGCTGTACTTCGTCTTCTCCAAATGGACTGAACCAGAACCGTGAGAAGTGCCTTTCACGGGCCTTTTTCCGGCCACCATGGGCGGCGCCACCACCGGGAAACAACTCCTACATGTTCCCGGTGGTGGGGGCTAACCTTTCCGGCGGCTAGGGCGGCCGGAGGTGGCGGCGCCGCCCTACCCGAGAGCTTCAAAAACTCCATAAAAAAATGGAAATTTCAGAAATTTTAAGCTTTTGCTCCGGTTCATTTGAGCATGAAACCAACTCCTAAACAATCCTAGGATCTAAACATGAGAGAAAAGGTGAGGGAGGACCTGATTTCGGGCTTGGATGCGAGTTAAACGGCGGGATGCCATGGTGGCGGCGGTGGCGGCGTTTCTCTCCTTGATGGCTCCGGCAAGGGTTCACCCCCCCTTCTCTGATTTCGAAAATGATCTCCCCTCTCTCCTAAGTGAGTATATAAAGAGGAGAGGGGGAGAGGGGCGGTTTTCTCCAAGAGGCAAAACACCTCTTCATGTGGGGGGGTGGTTAGAGGAGAGAGAGGGTGGAAACACCTCTTGATGGCCGGGAAAAGGGTGGGGGGAGGAGGTGTCAACCTCTAGGTGGCTGTTGGCCCCTCTTTGGCCGAACTCATGCCTCCTCCCTCTTCAAAACACCTCTTCACCTCTCCACCACCTTTTCTCTCTCCTCTATATAACCAAATACTTATTTTTTTCTCTCTCCTAGTCATCCTCACGAATTTTCTTCCCCTAGAAGCCTAAAGGCAGCCCATAAAATTAATATTAAAACCTTAAATGCCATATGAGAGGGGGGCTCACCATTCTACCATGAAAATACCCTTAATTCACACTTTCTCTCTCCTATATTTAGCCTATTTCTCTCTTCTTTCTCTCTCCTAGTCAACATGTTGGCTAGCCTAAGGTTTAGGCTATAGGCAGCCATAATAACTCCTAATAAAACCCTATGAGTCTACATGAGGCGGCTTGAGCCTGAGTTAACCCAATTGAGCTAGGTTTGACTTGATTTGGGTTTAGGGTTGACTTGGTCAATTTGACCTTCTGAGTCAACATCAATAGACCCCTAGGGACCCATTGACCTCCCCTAAGGCCTAGGTATGATTAGGTAGGGTAGACTTGGGGTAAAGAGGGTGAGTTGATCCAGGGCAGGGTTACTTTGGCCTAACTAGGGCTTAAGTTGACTTGGGTCAACTTAGCCATTAGGTTAAATGGGTCCTTGGTGACCCATTGATCTCATATTAGGTCTAGGAATGCCTTGGAGTCAGATTGAACCCACTAGGCCACCAAAATCAGGGTTTTAAGATTTTACTATTTGCAGCCCAAGTGAGTCTCAACTAACTAGTTGGGTCACTTGACCTCCTAGGTTCAACCTAGGACTTGGTATGACCTAGGAATGTTCAAGTCACTCCTAAGGGGGGGGTCTAATTGAAAAATGGGATGTTACAAATCCCAATAAACAAAACAAAAATTTCGTCCCCGAAATTAAGGTTAAGTCTATGGGAGCTTTTCTACCGGGTTATCTTAAGCTTGTAACATCCCATGAGGGTTGAATTGCTTAACCAAGGTTAACAAACAAGGGTTAGCCCCAATAAACAAAGGATTAGCCTCTAATCTTAGGTGATACTCCGGTGTAAAACAAGTAGGGAAAAATAATTACAAGCATCTTGAGAAGTTAGAAGATATTACCTGGCTAAACAACTCCGGGTACTTCTCTCGCATCAAGTCCTCAGGTTCCCAAGTATGCTCCACTTGCCCATGATTCCTCCACAAGACTTTGACTAGCGGGATCTTCTTGCGGCGCAAGACCCGTATCCCCTGGTCGTCAATCCGTATCGGCTCCACCTGTACGGACCGATCTGTAGCTACCGGCCCATCAGTGGTGGTAATCTGTAACTCCGGGCGTAGTAGAGCCCTCCTGAGTGAAGATACGTGGAACACGTTGTGTAGGCCGGACAGCTCCTGCGATAGCTCCAGTCTGTAAGCTAATGGACCGATCCGCTCCAGGATCCTGAAAGGCCCCATGTATCTCGGACTGAGCTTCTTCCGCCGACCACGTACTCGTGAAACCCCGTGCATCGGCCAGATCTTCAAGAATAACCGGTCCCCAACCTGAAACTCCACCTGACGATGTCAGGCGTCATAGTACTTAGCTTGTCTGCTCTGGGCCTCTAATATCCTGTCTCTGATCAGCCTTACCTGAGCCTGCCTAAGTAAGCCTGCACGGATCTCCACTCCCTAGAAGTGAACCGGCCATCCTGATCCGACACAATCATCTTGGGCACCCCGTGATAACGAACAACTACTCACAATTCTTATGAAACACCCACGAGAGTTTTCTTTCGGGTCGGGGTGATCCCAACTACCTCATTCAGTCTTATCTTCATCCGAATAACGTCGAACTATACTAAATTCAATCTCACTATGTTTGTTATGCCACATTCCCTGAATTATGTCTAAGGAAACCCTAGTAAATCCTATTTGCCCAATAAACAAAAGACAAGCCCCCAATAAACAAAAGATAAGCCCCTATCTTCCTTGGGCTAAGTATCTTTGATATTACCATGTTATATCCGTCCTAGCTGGGTGTACAATCCCCGGGCTTCAATCTTCGACTTGGGGTTCCACCCTGAAACTCGTCGATATACCCCATACTTAAAACTCTTTAAGACACATTTTTAACAACCTTATCTGGGTCAAAATGTTCCCAATCCCAAATGTATATCATCTGAATTTGAATTCATATCCCACCCTTGGTGTTTGTCTTTGTGGTTGTCTCCGAGAAATCTTGTTACATGTACGAGGGTTAAGACCACTTATCTTCTACCATTCTGCTAATGGCTTATTGGTCCCAACTCTCCTTAAAGCAGTCTACTGATTTGAGTAATCCTTGATAGAGACCATAAGGTCACCTGAGTTTATCTATTAGGTTGTCATTCTCACGTTAAACTCTTCCTTTTATTCTGTTTGGGTACATCCTTACCTTAAACAAGTTCATACCCAGGGTCTATTTCGAACTAGGGAATGTTATAAGTCGTCATGGTTGGTCATGTGTCCTAATGGGTTGAGTCTAACTCATTGACCTAGGAATTATAAGATGAGGTCTTTGCAGCCGGAGGTACTCTCTGTTGGGGGAAGGGTTTGCCTCAAGCTACAAAGAAGAATTCCATTTGTTAAAGAAGTGGACAATTTATATGTGATCACCATATGGGCACACCACTGCTTCCGCTGCTTAGTTTGTCCCCAAACTAAACTCGTGCGGGGGTGACCCAGGGTTTGTGGACTGCTACTTTTTCGATCGTGATTACCGCCTCTGATACCACTTGTAAGACCCCATTTTTTTTTTATTTTCGATTCAAAACTCGGGGTCTTATGCCCAGAACCGCCGCTTTGCGGTGACACCTTCGCACCCGGGAAGGTCGTCACTACAACGCGCCAATTCTGCCGGCCTTTTCGATCACAATCAAGTAGCAAGTAGAACAGTAAAGAGAATTGCAGTCCACAATATAAACCACATATATGTAAACTCCACGAAGGGAGTGTCCACAGTATAACATCAGAGTAAAAATAGAGTACTGAAAGGAAGAGAGCTTAAGCCCGGTACAACAACACCTCACTACATAGTCACGCAAACGGAAGCTGAAAAACAAACTGCTACTAAGGAACGGAACTCGCGGTCCCAGCTGTCTGAACTCCTGAGCTAGACTGCCCTGTCTCCAAGCGCACCGGCCTCCTGGGCTGCTCCTCCGGGTTGGGCTCCACGATTCCCTAAAATGATGTGGTTCGAAAACCGTTAGTCTATAAGACTAAGCCCTATCATCCCCCACCCCTTCCCTCATGCCCTAAGGCACCGAGCGAAGAGGAAGAAAGGGAAGGACATGAAGGTGGAGAGTAGTCAAAAGCAGATGACGGTGGAACTAACTAGCAAGTTATGACAGGGGAGCAATATAAGTGTTGTAATAGGTAAAATAGAAAGGTAAGTAAGTAAGAAATTAAACCTCCACTTATGTGAGTACACATAAGCCAAGGGATCTTCTACAAGGCTCCCATCGTATAAATGTCCCATTCCACTTATACGTTGGGGTGTCGGTTAACAAACAGCAGCATATATATATATTGAAATTAACCTTTGATTTATAAACTTGCCCACACAAGCTTATAGACCAAGGGGTCGTTTTGCAAGTCCTAAAGTATAAGCGTCCCATTCCACTTATACTTTAGGTGTCAAGGTTGTTATGAATGATTATGGCATGCAGCTATATGGTGGGTATGATGATCAAGCAGTGCAACTCACACACCCAACTTTGTGTACACAAACCTTTAGTTCCCCCTTTCAGAGCCGTTACCTCCCAGGATACCTCCGTAGTGGCAGACGGAAGCGGTGGGTTGGGCCTCGCCCACCTCAAAACCAGTAAAAGCACCACTGGTCTGACCAATCGTACGCCCTTAACGCTTGGTGCACAAAGCGGACTCCTGCGTACTCTTGGCGACTGGACCGCCGGACTTAACCTTGGCTAAGTGCTAGTCACCTTGCCGAGTCAACGATATCGGTGTCGGTGCAATCGAACTCCCCGATATCGAGAACCCACCACCTTAATCTTTCCTATTTTTATGCACATGCAGCAGTTAATATAAGAAGTCAAGAGTAAAGCTCCCGGACCAAACCGTCCGGCTCAACCACAAATCGAGACTAAGCTCCCCGGACTAAACCGTCCGGCACAATTCCAAACCTCATCCCTTGAGCACCGCGGGATGGCGCCCCTTTGAACACCTCGGGACGACTTAACCATTACCAACCCTAACTAATGAGTGTGTGCAATGTGAATCCCTATTAGGCTAATTACTCTTTCGTTTGTTTTAAGATTTACGTTAGCCCAGGACTGCCCCCGGCATACCCCGTGAAGGGCTCTCAAAGGGCACTAGGAACTAAGACGGCGGCATTACGGCCCGAAGTTCCCTTTCGCAAGGCACTTATTATTATTGGTTGTTTTTCCCTTCCCCGTTCCCTCTATAAATTGCATCAAACTAAACCTAGGGTGGATTTGACTCTTCACTCTTACGGGGACGGCGATCTTTCGTCGGATCCGTGCTCCTTCTACCACAACCACTCTCTTCTCGTCACTCCTTAGAACCTTCCATGACAACCTATCTAAATCCATCCCAATCAGCACATTGAGAAACTCTAACATTGCCCTAAGTCGTCTCCAAATGCGAACTTTTACGAAAACGCTAAATGCAGACCAGCCTACACTATATGATGACCTTGATAGAATGTCCTTTGTGTTTTCTTCCATACGGCCTAAGTTAATTTCTGGGGGCCTATCATGACATTATTGAATCGATTTTTCTGATAATAACAATTTTTCCAATTAACCTAATAATTAATTAATCTTTATTAAATCCAAGGTCTTCCAAATTTGTACAAGGATCATACTTTTCAGTCATGTATAAATCATAATAAATTTAAGACAAATATTAGTGTATCTAAAAATAACATATCCAAGGTTTGACAATTTTCCCTATGGTCTAAGGGGCCTAAACTTAATTTTGCAATAATCCATTTTCTTCATGTCTAATGAATAAACTACATCAAATACTCTCCCAAATAGTTTAGATTAATTACAGGGTACTAGAAATACTATGAAAACAGTACTATAAAGGTTTCATAATTTTCTTGCTGGAAATTAATTTATAATAAATCATTTACCAAAAACCCTAATCTAGCATGCTTGTGAATCAAGTACTAAATCCATAACTCCAAAAATCCATAGAAAAATCCCACTGATTCATAATGATTTAAAAACACTATTTACCAACTTTCATAATTTTCCAGAGAATAATTATGCCATAAAATATTTTTAAAACATAGAGCCCTTTAATAATACTTGTGAAGGAACTATTCTATTTAATCAACATAAATATGAACTAAAATTCATGGGCATTCCTACTGGCCAAAAACATCTAATTACAGAGTTTCAAGGGGGCCTTATTTGGATTAAAAATCTTTAATAAATAAAACATCAAAAAGGGCTATACCCACATTCATGAATGAAGTACTAGAAATACCTATCCAAAAATTCTAGCAAAATTATCCAAGGGTCCTAACTACCCTAGAAACACACTACCCCAATTTCTTGGCTTTTAAAAGAGTTTAAGATACTGTTTGACCTAAAATCCCTTCTACCCTAAAACTAGGGTTTAAGTTTTGAGGTAGCTACCTACATCAAAATTATCTGACATTACAACCAGAGAGTTACAAACTCATTAACAACCTTTCCACCAAATCTCAAGGCCATACAAGGGCATTTGCCCCTATGTCCTTCACAAACCCCCAAAGTCCACCTTTAGGGTTTTAACCTGGGCCCTAGGGTAAACTTACCCTAAATCATCCCATATTCCCTAAGGATAATCTTTGACCAAAATAAACCAGTGGTAAAAATTACAACCTCTGTTGAGGTGAGATGATCATACCAGAGTGCAAGGAACCTTCTCACTAACCTTCCTTCTACTAGGTCAAAACTAGGGTTTAGAGGATTCCTAATCAAAACTCAACCAAATGAGTTGAAATTTAAACCAGACCTATATACCTATACCAGGGACGCCTCACCAAAATTTGGGAGGGTTTGGAGGTCATTTGACCCTTCAACTACCTTACCCTAGCTTTTCTAGGTTTAGGGCAGAACCCTAAGTTACACTATCCCAAATGGTCTCCAATTTTTACAGGAGTTAGGTCTAGGTGATATTGAGTCCCTGTCCAAATTTCAAAGCATTTGGACCAAGGATTAAGTGTAGGGAATTTTTCAAAGATCTACCCTATTTGTAGGACCTACCCTAGAATAATGGCCCTATAGGTCAAAATACTTGTCCTAAAATTTTCCATAATATATCAAACTGTAGATAATTAAAAATCCTACAACATTCATGTTGATCAAATTTGATGGACAAGCCTCTAAAGGGCCTAAATAATTTTTAGAAGAAAACTACCCTAGTTGTAGGACATACCCTTATTAAAAAGGCTCTACAGGGCAGTCCCCTCATCCAATTTTTCACCACTACATATCAAATTGTAGGTATTAAAAATACCTACAACTTTCATGTTATGACCTTTTTCAGTAGGTGTCCATAAGGGGCCTAAATTTAATTTACCGTAAAACTGTTTTATTAAATACAGAAAATCCGAAAAATATGAGTTTATAAGTATTTATTTTGATCCTGCACGAATCTTAAAGCGATCGGACGGCAGCTGTACTTCGTCTTCTCCAAATGGACTGAACCAGAACCGTGAGAAGTGCCTTTCACGGGCCTTTTTCCGGCCACCATGGGCGGCGCCACCACCGGGAAACAACTCCTACATGTTCCCGGTGGTGGGGGCTAACCTTTCCGGCGGCTAGGGCGGCCGGAGGTGGCGGCGCCGCCCTACCCGAGAGCTTCAAAAACTCCATAAAAAAATGGAAATTTCAGAAATTTTAAGCTTTTGCTCCGGTTCATTTGAGCATGAAACCAACTCCTAAACAATCCTAGGATCTAAACATGAGAGAAAAGGTGAGGGAGGACCTGATTTCGGGCTTGGATGCGAGTTGAACGGCGGGATGCCATGGTGGCGGCGGTGGCGGCGTTTCTCTCCTTGATGGCTCCGGCAAGGGTTCACCCCCCCCTTCTCTGATTTCGAAAATGATCTCCCCTCTCTCCTAAGTGAGTATATAAAGAGGAGAGGGGGAGAGGGGCGGTTTTCTCCAAGAGGCAAAACACCTCTTCATGTGGGGGGGGTGGTTAGAGGAGAGAGAGGGTGGAAACACCTCTTGATGGCCGGGAAAAGGGTGGGGGGAGGAGGTGTCAACCTCTAGGTGGCTGTTGGCCCCTCTTTGGCCGAACTCATGCCTCCTCCCTCTTCAAAACACCTCTTCACCTCTCCACCACCTTTTCTCTCTCCTCTATATAACCAAATACTTATTTTTTTCTCTCTCCTAGTCATCCTCACGAATTTTCTTCCCCTAGAAGCCTAAAGGCAGCCCATAAAATTAATATTAAAACCTTAAATGCCATATGAGAGGGGGGCTCACCATTCTACCATGAAAATACCCTTAATTCACACTTTCTCTCTCCTATATTTAGCCTATTTCTCTCTTCTTTCTCTCTCCTAGTCAACATGTTGGCTAGCCTAAGGTTTAGGCTATAGGCAGCCATAATAACTCCTAATAAAACCCTATGAGTCTACATGAGGCGGCTTGAGCCTGAGTTAACCCAATTGAGCTAGGTTTGACTTGATTTGGGTTTAGGGTTGACTTGGTCAATTTGACCTTCTGAGTCAACATCAATAGACCCCTAGGGACCCATTGACCTCCCCTAAGGCCTAGGTATGATTAGGTAGGGTAGACTTGGGGTAAAGAGGGTGAGTTGATCCAGGGCAGGGTTACTTTGGCCTAACTAGGGCTTAAGTTGACTTGGGTCAACTTAGCCATTAGGTTAAATGGGTCCTTGGTGACCCATTGATCTCATATTAGGTCTAGGAATGCCTTGGAGTCAGATTGAACCCACTAGGCCACCAAAATCAGGGTTTTAAGATTTTACTATTTGCAGCCCAAGTGAGTCTCAACTAACTAGTTGGGTCACTTGACCTCCTAGGTTCAACCTAGGACTTGGTATGACCTAGGAATGTTCAAGTCACTCCTAAGGGGGGGTCTAATTGAAAAATGGGATGTTACAAATCCCAATAAACAAAACAAAAATTTCGTCCCCGAAATTAAGGTTAAGTCTATGGGAGCTTTTCTACCGGGTTATCTTAAGCTTGTAACATCCCACGAGGGTTGAATTGCTTAACCAAGGTTAACAAACAAGGGCTAGCCCCAATAAACAAAGGATTAGCCTCTAATCTTAGGTGATACTCCGGTGTAAAACAAGTAGGGAAAAATAATTACAAGCATCTTGAGAAGTTAGAAGATATTACCTGGCTAAACAACTCCGGGTACTTCTCTCGCATCAAGTCCTCAGGTTCCCAAGTATGCTCCACTTGCCCATGATTCCTCCACAAGACTTTGACTAGCGGGATCTTCTTGCGGCGCAAGACCCGTATCTCCTGGTCGTCAATCCGTATCGGCACCACCTGTACGGACCGATCTGTAGCTACCGGCCCATCAGTGGTGGTAATCTGTAACTCCGGGCGTAGTAGAGCCCTCCTGAGTGAAGATACGTGGAACACGTCGTGTAGGCCGGACAGCTCCTGCGATAGCTCCAGTCTGTAAGCTAATGGACCGATCCGCTCCAGGATCCTGAAAGGCCCCATGTATCTCGGACTGAGCTTCTTCCGCCGACCACGTACTCGTGAAACCCCGTGCATCGGCCAGATCTTCAAGAATAACCGGTCCCCAACCTGAAACTCCACCTGACGATGTCAGGCGTCATAGTACTTAGCTTGTCTGCTCTGGGCCTCTAATATCCTGTCTCTGATCAGCCTTACCTGAGCCTGCCTAAGTAAGCCTGCACGGATCTCCACTCCCTAGAAGTGAACCGGCCATCCTGATCCGACACAATCATCTTGGGCAACCCGTGATAACGAACAACTACTCACAATTCTTATGAAACACCCACGAGAGTTTTCTTTCAGGTCGGGGTGATCCCAACTACCTCATTCAGTCTTATCTTCATCCGAATAACGTCGAACTATACTAAATTCAATCTCACTATGTTTGTTATGCCACATTCCCTGAATTATGTCTAAGGAAACCCTAGTAAATCCTATTTGCCCAATAAACAAAAGACAAGCCCCCAATAAACAAAAGATAAGCCCCTATCTTCCTTGGGCTAAGTATCTTTGATATTACCATGTTATATCCGTCCTAGCTGGGTGTACAATCCCCGGGCTTCAATCTTCGACTTGGGGTTCCACCCTGAAACTCGTCGATATACCCCATACTTAAAACTCTTTAAGACACATTTTTAACAACCTTATCTGGGTCAAAATGTTCCCAATCCCAAATGTATATCATCTGAATTTGAATTCATATCCCACCCTTGGTGTTTGTCTTTGTGGTTGTCTCCGAGAAATCTTGTTACATGTACGAGGGTTAAGACCACTTATCTTCTACCATTCTGCTAATGGCTTATTGGTCCCAACTCTCCTTAAAGCAGTCTACTGATTTGAGTAATCCTTGATAGAGACCATAAGGTCACCTGAGTTTATCTATTAGGTTGTCATTCTCACGTTAAACTCTTCCTTTTATTCTGTTTGGGTACATCCTTACCTTAAACAAGTTCATACCCAGGGTCTATTTCGAACTAGGGAATGTTATAAGTCGTCATGGTTGGTCATGTGTCCTAATGGGTTGAGTCTAACTCATTGACCTAGGAATTATAAGATGAGGTCTTTGCAGCCGGAGGTACTCTCTGTTGGGGGAAGGGTTTGCCTCAAGCTACAAAGAAGAATTCCATTTGTTAAAGAAGTGGACAATTTATATGTGATCACCATATGGGCACACCACTGCTTCCGCTGCTTAGTTTGTCCCCAAACTAAACTCGTGCGGGGGTGACCCAGGGTTTGTGGACTGCTACTTTTTCGATCGTGATTACCGCCTCTGATACCACTTGTAAGACCCCATTTTTTTTATATTTTCGATTCAAAACTCGGGGTCTTATGCCCAGAACCGCCGCTTTGCGGTGACACCTTCGCACCCGGGAAGGTCGTCACTACAACGCGCCAATTCTGCCGGCATTTTCGATCACAATCAAGTAGCAAGTAGAACAGTAAAGAAAATTGCAGTCCACAATATAAACCACATATATGTAAACTCCACGAAAGGAGTGTCCACAGTATAACATCAGAGTAAAAATAGAGTACTGAAAGGAAGAGGGCTTAAGCCCGGTACAACAACACCTCACTACATAGTCACTCAAACGGAAGCTGAAAAACAAACTGCTACTAAGGAACAGAACTCGCGGTCCCGGCTGTCTGAACTCCTGAGCTAGACTGCCCTGTCTCCAAGCGCACCGGCCTCCTGGGCTGCTCCTCCGAGTTGGGCTCCACGATTCCCTAAAATGATGTGGTTCGAAAACCGTTAGTCTATAAGACTAAGCCCTATCATCCCCCACCCCTTCCCTCATGCCCTAAGGCACCGAGCGAAGAGGAAGAAAGGGAAGGACATGAAGGTGGAGAGTAGTCAAAAGCAGATGACGGTGGAACTAACTAGCAAGTTATGACAGGGGAGCAATATAAGTGTTGTAATAGGTAAAATAGAAAGGTAAGTAAGTAAGAAATTAAACCTCCACTTATGTGAGTACACATAAGCCAAGGGATCTTCTACAAGGCTCCCATCGTATAAATGTCTCATTCCACTTATACGTTGGGGTGTCGGTTAACAAACAGCAGCATATATATATATTGAAATTAACCTTTGATTTATAAACTTGCCCACACAAGCTTATAGACCAAGGGGTCGTTTTGCAAGTCCTAAAGTATAAGCGTCCCATTCCACTTATACTTTAGGTGTCAAGGTTGTTATGAATGATTATGGCATGCAGCTATATGGTGGGTATGATGATCAAGCAGTGCAACTCACACACCCAACTTTGTGTACACAAACCTTTAGTTCCCCCTTTCAGAGCCGTTACCTCCCAGGATACCTCCGTAGTGGCAGACGGAAGCGGTGGGTTGGGCCTCGCCCACCTCAAAACCAGTAAAAGCACCACTGGTCTGACCTATCGTACGCCCTCAACGCTTGGTGCACAAAGCGGACTCCTGCATACTCTTGGCGACTGGACCGCCGGACTTAACCTTGGCTAAGTGCTAGTCACCTTGCCGAGTCAACGATATCGGTGTCGGTGCAATCGAACTCCCCGATATCGAGAACCCACCACCTTAATCTTTCCTATTTTTATGCACATGCAGCAGTTAATATAAGAAGTCAAGAGTAAAGCTCCCGGACCAAACCGTCCGGCTCAACCACAAATCGAGACTAAGCTCCCCGGACTAAACCGTCCGGCACAATTCCAAACCTCATCCCTTGAGCACCGCGGGATGGCGCCCCTTTGAACACCTCGGGACGACTTAACCATTACCAACCCTAACTAATGAGTGTGTGCAATGTGAATCCCTATTAGGCTAATTACTCTTTCGTTTGTTTTAAGATTTACGTTAGCCCAGGACTGCCCCCGGCATACCCCGTGAAGGGCTCTCAAAGGGCACTAGGAACTAAGACGGCGGCATTACGGCCCGAAGTTCCCTTTCGCAAGGCACTTATTATTATTGGTTGTTTTTCCCTTCCCCGTTCCCTCTATAAATTGCATCAAACTAAACCTAGGGTGGATTTGACTCTTCACTCTTACGGGGACGGCGATCTTTCGTCGGATCCGTGCTCCTTCTACCACAACCACTCTCTTCTCGTCACTCCTTAGAACCTTCCATGACAACCTATCTAAATCCATCCCAATCAGCACATTGAGAAACTCTAACATTGCCCTAAGTCGTCTCCAAATGCGAACTTTTACGAAAACGCTAAATGCAGACCAGCCTACACTATATGATGACCTTGATAGAATGTCCTTTGTGTTTTCTTCCATACGGCCTAAGTTAATTTCTGGGGGCCTATCATGACATTATTGAATCGATTTTTCTGATAATAACAATTTTTCCAATTAACCTAATAATTAATTAATCTTTATTAAATCCAAGGTCTTCCAAATTTGTACAAGGATCATACTTTTCAGTCATGTATAAATCATAATAAATTTAAGACAAATATTAGTGTATCTAAAAATAACATATCCAAGGTTTGACAATTTTCCCTATGGTCTAAGGGGCCTAAACTTAATTTTGCAATAATCCATTTTCTTCATGTCTAATGAATAAACTACATCAAATACTCTCCCAAATAGTTTAGATTAATTACAGGGTACTAGAAATACTATGAAAACAGTACTATAAAGGTTTCATAATTTTCTTGCTGGAAATTAATTTATAATAAATCATTTACCAAAAACACTAATCTAGCATGCTTGTGAATCAAGTACTAAATCCATAACTCCAAAAATCCATAGAAAAATCCCACTGATTCATAATGATTTAAAAACACTATTTACCAACTTTCATAATTTTCCAAAGAATAATTATGCCATAAAATATTTTTAAAACATAGAGCCCTTTAATAATACTTGTGAAGGAACGATTCTATTTAATCAACATAAAATTGAACTAAAATTCATGGGCATTCCTACTGGCCAAAAACATCTAATTCCAGAGTTTCAAGGGGGCCTTATTTGGATTAAAAATCTTTAATAAATAAAACATCAAAAAGGGCTATACCCACATTCATGAATGAAGTACTAGAAATACCTATCCAAAAATTCTAGCAAAATTATCCAAGGGTCCTAACCACCCTAGAAACACACTACCCCAATTTCTTGGCTTTTAAAAGAGTTTAAGATACTGTTTGACCTAAAATCCCTTCTACCCTAAAACTAGGGTTTAAGTTTTGAGGTAGCTACCTACATCAAAATTATCTGACATTACAACCAGAGAGTTACAAACTCATTAACAACCTTTCCACCAAATCTCAAGGCCATACAAGGGCATTTGCCCCTATGTCCTTCACAAACCCCCAAAGTCCACCTTTAGGGTTTTAACCTGGGCCCTAGGGTAAACTTACTCTAAATCATCCCATATTCCCTAAGGATAATCTTTGACCAAAATAAACCAGTGGTAAAAATTACAACCTCTGTTGAGGTGAGATGATCATACCAGAGTGCAAGGAATCTTCTCACTAACCTTCCTTCTACTAGGTCAAAACTAGGGTTTAGAGGATTCCTAATCAAAACTCAACCAAATGAGTTGAAATTTGAACCAGACCTATATACCTATACCAGGGACGCCTCACCAAAATTTGGGAGGGTTTGGAGGTCATTTGACCCTTCAACTACCTTACCCTAGCTTTTCTAGGTTTAGGGCAGAACCCTAAGTTACACTATCCCAAATGGTCTCCAATTTTTACAGGAGTTAGGTCTAGGTGATATTGAGTCCCTGTCCAAATTTCAAAGCATTTGGACCAAGGATTAAGTGTAGGGAATTTTTCAAAGATCTACCCTATTTGTAGGACCTACCCTAGAATAATGGCCCTATAGGTCAAAATACTTGTCCTAAAATTTTCCATAATATATCAAACTGTAGATAATTAAAAATCCTACAACATTCATGTTGATCAAATTTGATGGACAAGCCTCTAAAGGGCCTAAATAATTTTTAGAAGAAAACTACCCTAGTTGTAGGACATACCCTTATTAAAAAGGCTCTACAGGGCAGTCCCCTCATCCAATTTTTCACCACTACATATCAAATTGTAGGTATTAAAAATACCTACAACTTTCATGTAATGACCTTTTTTAGTAGGTGTCCATAAGGGGCCTAAATTTAATTTACAGTAAAACTGTTTTATTAAATACAGAAAATCCGAAAAATATGAGTTTATAAGTATTTATTTTGATCCTGCACGAATCTTAAAGCGATCGGACGGCAGCTGTACTTCGTCTTCTCCAAATGGACTGAACCAGAACCGTGAGAAGTGCCTTTCACGGGCCTTTTTCCGGCCACCATGGGCGGCGCCACCACCGGGAAACAACTCCTACATGTTCCCGGTGGTGGGGGCTAACCTTTCCGGCGGCTAGGGCGGCCGGAGGTGGCGGCGCCGCCCTACCCGAGAGCTTCAAAAACTCCATAAAAAATGGAAATTTCAGAAATTTTAAGCTTTTGCTCCGGTTCATTTGAGCATGAAACCAACTCCTAAACAATCCTAGGATCTAAACATGAGAGAAAAGGTGAGGGAGGACCTGATTTCGGGCTTGGATGCGAGTTGAACGGCGGGATGCCATGGTGGCGGCGGTGGCGGCGGTGGCGGCGTTTCTCTCCTTGATGGCTCCGGCAAGGGTTCACCCCCCCTTCTCTGATTTCGAAAATGATCTCCCCTCTCTCCTAAGTGAGTATATAAAGAGGAGAGGGGGAGAGGGGCGGTTTTCTCCAAGAGGCAAAACACCTCTTCATGTGGGGGGGTGGTTAGAGGAGAGAGAGGGTGGAAACACCTCTTGATGGCCGGGAAAAGGGTGGGGGGAGGAGGTGTCAACCTCTAGGTGGCTGTTGGCCCCTCTTTGGCCGAACTCATGCCTCCTCCCTCTTCAAAACACCTCTTCACCTCTCCACCACCTTTTCTCTCTCCTCTATATAACCAAATACTTATTTTTTTCTCTCTCCTAGTCATCCTCACGAATTTTCTTCCCCTAGAAGCCTAAAGGCAGCCCATAAAATTAATATTAAAACCTTAAATGCCATATGAGATGGGGGCTCACCATTCTACCATGAAAATACCCTTAATTCACACTTTCTCTCTCCTATATTTAGCCTATTTCTCTCTTCTTTCTCTCTCCTAGTCAACATGTTGGCTAGCCTAGGGTTTAGGCTATAGGCAGCCATAATAACTCCTAATAAAACCCTATGAGTCTACATGAGGCGGCTTGAGCCTGAGTTAACCCAATTGAGCTAGGTTTGACTTGATTTGGGTTTAGGGTTGACTTGGTCAATTTGACCTTCTGAGTCAACATCAATAGACCCCTAGGGACCCATTGACCTCCCCTAAGGCCTAGGTATGATTAGGTAGGGTAGACTTGGGGTAAAGAGGGTGAGTTGATCCAGGGCAGGGTTACTTTGGCCTAACTAGGGCTTAAGTTGACTTGGGTCAACTTAGCCATTAGGTTTGCACCCAATGGGTCCTTGGTGACCCATTGATCTCATATTAGGTCTAGGAATGCCTTGGAGTCATATTGAACCCACTAGGCCACCAAAATCAGGGTTTTAAGATTTTACTATTTGCAGCCCAAGTGAGTCTCAACTAACTAGTTGGGTCACTTGACCTCCTAGGTTCAACCTAGGACTTGGTATGACCTAGGAATGTTCAAGTCACTCTTAAGGGGGGGTCTAATTGAAAAATGGGATGTTACAGCGGGTGTGCGGACTGTTGTCGTGTTCGCTGCCGCGTGCAGGCTGGTGTGGTGTTCGCAGGAGTGCGAACTGGCGTCTATCCTGCCTTCATGCATGGCAGATTGGTTGGTGTCCGGCTTTGTCCATGCGGACTGGGCAGACTGCCTTGTGCTAGCTGCGAGTTGGGGTGATGTTTATATCTACTAGGGCGGTGAACACACTCTTCTTTATGCCTATAAATAGGACCCCCCCCCCTATGACAACATAATGAACTGAATGAACAGTAAGTTGGACTTGGATTAATTACTGCGGCCTCAAATTTTCTGTCCGCGTGGTTTGAGAAGGATAACCGGTTTGTTGTTTGCAGGTTGTGCGGATGTCACTGAGAAGTCAAGACTTTAGTGATGATTGCGGTCAGGGATCAGTAAAGCTTGCGGTTTACAATCAGCGGTTAGCAGTAGGTCGCAGTTGCGGCCAGCCGGTCTTCTCTCCTTCAGCAATTCCAGTTCAATAACCTGTTCGCCGGTCTGGGCGGTCTGTTCTTCAGTTTGGCAGCGGCTTGTTCGCGGTCTAACTAGCGGCTAGGCGACAGCGGTCAGGCGGCTTGCAGTTTGCGGACAGCTCTTCTTCAGCTTGAATAACGGGTAGTCCGCACGACCTCGCGGTCTCGGCAGACTTCGCTATTCAGTTCGGCAAGGGCGACGGTCTCGGCCTCTGTCTGCCCGGCTTCTGTTTTTTGTTGTTCTATGCTTCCTTGTTTGTACTTGGCAAAATCATGTCTCG
Source organism: Platanthera zijinensis (assembly GCA_039513925.1). Lineage (NCBI taxonomy): Eukaryota > Viridiplantae > Streptophyta > Magnoliopsida > Asparagales > Orchidaceae > Platanthera > Platanthera zijinensis. Next base: position 126,132,870 of record CM077097.1, on the reverse strand, counting down.
GAATGTATATCTCTTGCTGTAAAGAAGTTTGTTAATACATGATCTGCTTGTTACTTTCATTGCACTTGGTTTATTGAGCTTGGTTGTGGTTGGAGCTAGTGTTCCTGCGCCCGCTTTTCGCTCAATCAAGAGGTCATCTTGATCATCTTGTGAAATTTTAACATAGTATCAGAGGGAACAGAGGCTTGAGCAGAGATCAGCCACCAAGTTTGCTCTTCTCTAGAATTTTTGTTAAATCAGTGATAGTGCAATGGATAGTGGGTTTGCAAGAGGTCTAAGTATTGAGCTTTTAACGCCGACCAACTTTAAGAAGTGAAGGTCATGCATGGAAAGCTATCTTCTTGGAGAGGACTTGTGGGAAGTTGTGTGTGGAGACAACATAACAGAGGTTACTGCTGCAACTGGGTCTACTGAAGAGGTGAGAGCTTGGAGGAAAACGAATGCAAAGGTTCAGTTTACTCTAAAGCGGGCTATCTCACCAGAGCTCTTTGATCACATCCTTGGATGTTCATCTGCTGCTGAGATTTAGACTTCACTTGATGAGTTGTTCAACAAGAAGAATGTAGCTCGGCTACAGTTCTTGGAGAATGAGTTGGCGAAAGCCACTCAGAGAGACTTGCCTATCTCAACCTTCTTCCTTAAAATGAAGAACTTGTGCGCCGAGATATCATCGTTGGACCCATATGAGCCAATCTCGGAGGCGAAGCTCAAGAGGCACATCATTTGTGGCTTGCGGAAGGAGTTTGTAGCCTTTGTGACCTCTGTTCAAGGCTGGGCCACTCAGCCATTGTTGCTAGAGTTGGTGAACATGTTGGCTTCGCAGGAGAGCTTAGCAAGGTAGATGGCTGGTTTGATTATTTCTAGAGGAGACAGTACGACTCTCTTCTCAGGGAAGAAGAAGAAAAGATGGGACAAAAAGAAGAAACCTGTTGGCGATGGTCCAACAACTTCATATTGGCAAGAGAAGAGTCTCTCTTCTAAGCGTGGTGAGAAGAACAAGGAGGGACTAAGGTTCTACAGGTGCAATATGCTGGGTCACTTCAGAAGAGACTGCAAGGTGAAGCTTCAGCCAGGTCATGCTGCAGGTAAGGAGGAGGCTGGTTCTAGTGCTGAGGGAGTTAGATGGGGGAATGTTTTCTTGACGGGTGTGTGTGTCTATGCTTTGTCTTCCATCAACTACCAAGATGACTGGATCATCAAATCTGGGTGTGGTCATCACCTCACCGGGGATGAGTCAAAGTTCTTTTCGCTGCAGGCCTACTCAGGTAATGAAGTTATTATTACTGCTGATGATTCTGTGCATGCAGTCGAGAAGGGGAGAGTTTTGTATTTGGGTAGTGATAAGGAGCCACTCACGTTAAGGAGTGTTTATCACGTACCGGGCATGAATAAGAATCTCTTCTCAGTGATCAACGCGGTAGATACGGACTATCACGTTCTATTTGGCCCAACAGAAGTGAAATTTCTCCAGAATATATCAGCGGTTAAGGCTGATATTGCTCACATTGGAAGGATAGTAAAAGACTTATTTGTTATATCAACAAGCTCCTATATTAATCGGATGAGGGCAAATGATAGAGTGGTTATCTGGCATGAAATGCTGGGGCACGGAGGGATGGACAAGCTGAAAGTCATGGCGGTGAGAAACCTTGTGAAAGGCTTACCTAAGTTATCATCCTACGATGATGGTAATGTCTGTGCTGGATGTCAATATAGAAAGGCACATTGCCTTCCATTTGATAAGTCACAAACCAGGTCTAAAGTGATACGCCCGAAATAGATGTATATAATAACGCAAGTGCACGCGTCGGATCAAGTAATATAAAGTGAGAAAAGATCGTTCCCTCGGAGAAGTGATTAATATAGTGCTTGTAAATACTAGCTCTACCTTTTCCTTAAATTCAAGTGGATTAACTGAGTAAATTTTTGTTGGTGGAAAGATTAAGAGAGAACAATAATAAAACTAAATTACTAACGCTTATTTAGAAAAAATTTTATCAAGATAGAGAAGTGGTTTCATACGTTGATTTCCCTTGCCTATTGCGATGAGTTTTAAAAGTGATCCTTCATGAATTGATTAATTACTATCTTGCAATGATTTGAAAGTGGAAGTCATCATCTCTCGATCTAAGAAATCCATTTACCCTAATTTTTCTAGTTATCTCTAACTTAGATAGAATGAGAATAATATAAAACACTCAAATCAATGTTGCTAGCCCAAGACGAAATCTCTTTCCTTCTTGATGTTATGCCGAAATTTATGTTACACTTACGTCACTCCTCTCTCGAATCTTGCAGCGCAGTATAAAGACGGAATTTTGGCTAAAGATTTACACAACTCCTCTCTCGAATCTCGTCGTACAAAATAAAGGATTCAACCCTAAAATAAGTAACTCCTCTCTCGAATCTCGCCACATAAATTAGAAGATGAATACTTGATCCAAAACTTCCATAAAATAGAACATAAAAATCAGCAAAGATACTTTTTCAAACAATCATAAAAGAAGAAATTACAAATATAAAATCACAATAAGTTAAAGTACTTTCAACGTACAAAACAAGAAAATTTAGTTCATGTTCGAAGAATGAAACCGCACAACAAGAAAGATCTTACTAGACATGATATTTAGAAATGAAAATGCTGCAGGAATTTGCGTTCAGAATCCGCTTCCGAGTCTTCTTCCTCCTTGCCGGTGCGTCCAAACCCTAGTCGTTATTCTCCTTCTCTAAGATGATCTCTCTCCAAAACTCTCCCACTAATCTCCCTATTTTCCCCCACATGGTATGAGATTCTACTCATAAAAACATACAGCACTTTACCAAGAGATGCCTCTTTCTAATTTTTATTTTGGCATAAAATTCGAATTTTAAATTCAAAATCCGTCCAGCAGTTGTTGCAACAATTTTTTCTAGTTGTTGTAACAACCTGCGCAATCCAAAATAATTCCAACTTTACTTCTTCGGATCGATTCTTTTAACATTTCTAGCAAGAAAAACATGAAAAATTTAGACATATTAATCATAAATAAAATAGATATAAATTTTCTTTTATTTTTGCTTATTTAATTCATTTCTTTATCAATAAGATGAATATTAAAATAAAATAAAGCAATAGATAACTTATTTTGCGGAAATTATCACACCTCCACACTTTAGACTTTGCTAGACCCTAGCAAAGATATTTCATAACGATATTGTATAACCCGTAATTCGTCGAGACCAGAAGAACCCAAGCAGATGGCTATTTGTAGGCCATAGGCGAGCAGAGGCGAGCTAGAGGCGAGCTGGAGGCGAGCTGGAGGCGAGCTGGAGGCGAGCAGGGCGAGCTGGAGTCGAGCAGGGCGAGCTGGAGGCGAGCAGGGCGAGCTGGAGGCGAGCAGAGGCGAGCAGAGGCGAGTTTGGGCGAGTATGGACGGGTATCTCGCGAGTATGGGCGAGTAGCCCTTGATACTCGCCTATACCCCCCCCCCCCAGGATTTCTCTATAAATAGCCCCCCAGGGGTACTGGAAATGGCACCTTTTGGAAGAGGCGAGGTCCCCCCAAGTAGATACTCGCCAAGTCCATGCCAGCCTGGTACCTCGCCCAGCCTTTTGGTTGCGGAGGGGAAGCTTCTTCTAAGCTTCCGGGTACGTGGTGGGACCTCCCTGCTGGAGCACTCGGGGTGTGCTTTTAGATAGTTTCCTTCCTTTCTCTCTCGAGCTAGCTACTTGAATTGTGACGTTGGACCGTAGAATGAGTAACCTTAGGCTGCCTAGTCCGATTCCGAGGTCGGGAATTTTCCTGGCTTCAACAGATATGAACTATTAAAAAAGTAATAAGATGTGAAATTAAATGATCTTTAGTTCTTGAAAACAACTTAATTAAAATATACTCAAGAAATTCGCTTTACTTAACTGATAAGCCTATCAATTAATAAGATTTCAAACATTTACAAATCCATTAGTTAGATGGAAGATAAAGCTCAAACAAGTATTCTAGTGCTGTGCATGTTTTTCTTCAAAAATAGTTTACTTACATGCAGAATTTTATATTGAACCTCCACATTTTATTAGAAAGGATAAGAATATGCTAAGTCTATGATTTAACCTCTACAAGAGTTAGTAGTTCAAATGAAAGTAGGATAGTTTTGGCTTGGTTAGGAATTTATGGATAGCTTTGGTAATAGTATGACATCCTCTAGTTAGTATTTTTAATAATTCACCAATTTATGGGATCATACATCATTTTTTTTAATCATACTCTATTCATAGTAGGGATCATTCTAAGTATAAGTGCACATACCCGGGCCATATATCACTATGATGTTTCAACTATTTTTTCTCTTTTTTTTTAAAATCATAGTTTGGATCATTCTAAGTATGCATTCACATACCTAGGCCGCATATCACTATGACGCAAATTTCTTTTCCCATTTTTGTTATCACAGTTGTGATCATTCCAAGTATGTAGACATATACGTAGGTCACATATCACTATAAAATTTAACCTTTTAAGAGAAATTCGACACCCATAAATGGCTTACTAAGGTACAACTAGTAGGAACAAATGACATGTAAGCATGAAATAATGTATATGAAAAAGTTCAAGCTCAAAAATTTTAGTGGATGATCAAAATGAAATACTATCTAAGCTCATATCTAGGCTTACATTATGGACTTAGTTCTTGGTCATCCCTCCCCGTAATTTTAAAGGTAAATATCACAATATTGCATTGGAAGTAAACAAATATTTTGTATAAAAAAATAAATGCTTGAGCGAGCTTTATCAGAAAAAAATTTTACTAACTTCAAATTCATAAAATGAACTATTTAAATTGTTCAGCCATATCAATTAATTATCATTGAATATGTCTAGAATAGTGTAATGATTAATTAAAACAAGAATTAAGATCATTCAATATTTAGTTAAATAAATTATTCTTCAATCAATTGGTAGGGGTTATAACACCCCCACCTCCATACTTAAGTCCTTTGCTAGTCCCAAGCAAAGATACATTTTTATTATGAGGATACTCTAAGATGTTTTACTAATAAGTAAATACTTTTAAGGGAGACAAATACTTGAAATTTAAATAACTCCCCTGTATTGGATGCGATGGAGTGGTTGTCTATTGCTTCTTTTGCTTCTTCTTGGTGTACTCATGTCACTCTCCTCATGCGATAATCCTCAAAATCCCAGTCATTTAGTGTAGCTTGCATAACCTTTATCCTCAAAGTGCACATGGTAATTGGCATGAGATCTATTTGCATTATAATCGATAAGTATAATTAAAAACCACACAACTATAACACATGCGCACGATGACTATCATTCCATAAGATTTAATTCAGAACATGATAGTTGTCATAAAATAAATAACATTAGGATTAAGAAATATTGGGGGCTAAATAGTTCATCATCCTATAAAAATTTTAAGTTAATGCAACACAGGCGACACAAGAGTACAACTCTCAACAAAATAAATGAGACGAAGCATAATACATATAGCATTTTTAAATACTTAATTTCAGATCAGTGTCAGAACAACATAAAAAAAGATAGTAGGTAACATCATACAACATCAAAATCATATAAGTGAAGCACAAAATATACTATCTAAAGTTTCACATCATAGCATATGTATCACCAAAACATATTCCAGAGAATCACATAATCCAATATATTCTAGAGTAAAATGTAAATCTAACGATGCAAAAGTAAAACTGGATAGAAGATAATCCTACTCGTCCTCCTCTTCTTCGTCTTCTTCTTCATATTGAATCCTCTTTTAATGATGAAAGAGAGTGACTTCAAAGATTGAAACGAATACCCCACTGCCTTATTCAAAAATTTCACCGCTTTTCCTTGTAAAGTCTTCCTTCTCCTTCTTTTTTTTTCGTTTGGACGACATAACCTAAATCGAGCATAGAAGGTGCCAAGAAAACTAGAAAATAATAAAACTATAAAAAAATTATTCTTTGATCTTTCATTGAAGCGGGGTCCAGAGTTATACTATAGAAATATTCAATTCCTAGACTACAGGAGCTCTCACAATCCTTGTTTGACACATCTCGCCGCCCGCCACATGTGTCTAGAAATCCAATCGCGATTTCACTCTTTGTCGCACACACACCACTCGCTGGTAATTCTCGGTGTCGCCGCTCATCGTCCATCTCCCTCTACCTTGCCGATCGCCGCTCCCAACGCCTCGCGCAACCTCAATCTCCCACGTCGCACTTTCTCTCTAGACCTAGCCGGTGGATTTCAAGTTGGAGAAGGGAATGAAAACTGATTATTTATTTATTTATTATTATTTATAAATGTGGCAGGATTTAAGTAGATGAGGTTTAATGATAGTTAGATTAGCAATTTTGCTAATGAATTAAACCCGGCTTAGGGTTGAAATTATCCTAGACCGTTAAGTTAGAAGAAACAGTCAAATAGCTAAATCCTATTACATATGTAGTAGGATTGTTATAATAACTGCCATGAATTAAACTCGCGCACCGGCTCAGTTGAACCGGCACTGGACCGCCATCCGTGCAATTACTAGAAGAAGCAGGCAGAGAATTAAATCCTATTACATATGTAATGGGGTTGTTATAACAACTATAACAGAAACATAATTCTCATTACAGAAATTTTTAGGTTGTTGTAACAACTGCCATCTATTTTACGAAATCTATTTTCCTTCAAATTTCTACAGATTTTTTGTCCAAATTTTTCACTCCTCCAATATTTTCACTCCTAAAATTTATTGGGCATAGTCAACTAGGGTCATGTAACTTCCCTTCCTCCAACATTTTCTGTTAACAAAAATAAACAAAAATTTCTGTTTTTATTTTATTTTATCTTTCATTATATATATCATATATTTATATATATATATATATATATATATATATATTCTACGATACGATGGGTTGCCTCCCACCAAGCATTAAATTTATTGTTGGACTAAAAAAATATACAAGAAAAGTAAAACACAATATGTAATAAACTAAAGATAACTACTGGATTTATTGTATTCCCAGCACGACTTATTCAGATATTTTAAAATTCTAAAGTATTGGTTGATGAAAAGAAAAATAAACATATAATTGTTCTAATATACGTGTCGGTAGCATGTACCAATACGATGATAAAACCACCACCTCTTTTCCTAAATAATAATACATGTCCATCGCCAGTAGTGAGAACAAAAAGTAAGAAGTGGATTGCTCCTCACTATTCTCACCATAATCTATATCCTTGTCTTGTAAGATATCATCATCAACAGAAAGGCTATAGGGACAAAAGAAAATAAATGAGACATCAACTATGGAGGAAGACTCAACCTCCTTACATAAGGGGATACCCATCTCATCAACTTGAGGATAATGCTCAATAACCTTCTGAAGCATTTATGACACATCAACTTGCTTGGGCTTAGATAATGAAAGGAGATTAGGAAATAAAATAGAAGAAAGACATAAATGATTTCTAATCGTGGGAGTGATCCCGGTTTCCCTCCCAGTAGGTTCCGAAGATTGATCGATGTCGGTATCGTAAGCATCATAACAAGGGGGCCCGAGAACTCGAGAGCCTCGATGGTGAGTTGGACCTCCTCATCCAATGAAGAAGTGTATACCTGCTCATCAGAAAGGATATCTTCATCCCACCTTGGCACATCATCGTGCTCCAAAGAATTCTTCCCTCCATTGGAGAGGATAATATCTTCGACACACTTTGGCACATCCTCAAGTTCAGGATTATCCCCAAGCGCAATATCTTCGAAATGATTGTTAAAAATAGGTGTAGAAAATTCGTGCAATAAAGGTGGAGGAACCGTGGTGATATCATTATCAGAGAATATATGGGTTGGTTCCTCCACGGGTGAATCCAAAATAGGTGATGAATGTGTAGGGAGAGGCAGCTCCGCGACGTCGTTGCACAGATCATCAACAAACATGATGGTTAAATCTCCAATACTTCCTCGTAGGCAAGGAGGTAATGCGTATATATCATTAGAATCATAAGGAATGCCATAATAAGAAGATGATGGGAGGATTTGAATTTTAGATTTGTTATACTCCTCTCTTTGATGATGAAATACAATGCACTCTTTCCAAGCGTGTCCGGTGCTATGACAAAATATGCATTGTTTCTCATTTCTTCTCGACCACTTAGGGGTCGGGCTGAAATGCGGAAACGCTGCATGTTGTGGGGGAATATAATTATAAAAATTAGGAGCATTATATGAAGTATCATCAGACGTTGGTACTCCATAGGGTGAGCCATATGACATGTAACTACAGTCTTTTATATTACAATCATCACTAACATGATTGAATGCCCCGCAATAATGACATCGAGAATATAAATATGAATACATGATTTTGCGTGGGAGAATTCACCAAATGGATATTAAGTTTTGCAGGAATAAACTACACACAAATAATTTAAATGGATAAACATACTTTGATTTTTTTTAAAAAAAAATAGATTAGGAATAAATAAAATTAAAATTACAAATAAAAAAAATCTTAGAAAATAAAATAAAAAAACAAATACTTGAGCTCTAAATACTCAGGGTTTACTAATATTACAAGAAAAGACACTAAATTAATTGCACTTCCCCAGCAACGACGCCAAAAACTTGATACGCCCGAAATAGATGTATATAATAACGCAAGTGCACGTGTCGGATCAAGTAATATAAAGTGAGAAAAGATCGTTCCCTCAGAGAAGTGACTAATATAGTAATTGCAAATACTAGTTCTACCTTTTCCTTAAATTCAAGTGGATTAACTGAGTAAATTTTTGTTGGTGGAAAGATTAAGAGAGAACAATACTAAAACTAAATTACTAACGCTTATTCAGAAATTCTTTTATCAAGATGGAGAAGTGGTTTCATAGGTTGATTTCTCTTGCCTATTGCGATGAGTTTTAAAAGTGATCCTTCATGAATTGATTAATTACTATCCTGCAACGATTTGAAAGTGGAAGTCATCATCTCTCGATCCCAGAAATCAATTTACCCTAATTCTTCTAGTTATCTCTAATTTAGATAGAATGAGAATAACATAAAGCACTCAAATCAATGTTGCTAGCCCAAGACGAAATCTCTTTCCTTCTTGATGTTATGCCGAAATTTCTGTTACACTTACGTCACTCTTCTCTCGAATCTTGCAGCGCAGTATAAAGACGGAATTTTGGCTAAAGATTTACACAACTCTTCTCTCGAATCTCACAGTGCAAAATAAAGGATTCAACCCTAAAATAAGTAACTCCTCTCTCGAATCTCGCCACGTAAATTAGAAGATGAATACTTGATCCAAAACTTCCATAAAATAGAACATAAAAATCAGCAAAGATACTTTTTCAAACAATCATAAAAGAAGAAATTACAAACATCACATCACAATAAGTTAAAGTACTTTCAACGTACAAAACAAAAAAATTTAGTTCATGTTCGAAGGATGAAACCGCACAACAAGAAATATCTTACTAGACATGATGTTTAAAAATGAAAATGCTGCAGGAATTTGCGTTCAGAATCCGCTTCCGTGTCTTCTTCCTCCTTGCCGGTGCGTCCAAACCCTAGTCGTTCTTCTCCTTCTCTAAAATGATCTCTCTCCAAAACTCTCCCACTAATCTCCCTATCTTCCCCCACATGGTATGAGATTCTACTCATAAAAACGTGCAGCCATTTACAAAGAGATGCCTCTTTTCAATTTTCATTTTGGCGTAAAATTCAGATTTTAAATTCAAAATCCATCAATCAGTTGTTGCAACAACTTTTTCTAGTTGTTGTAACAACCTGTGCAGTCCAAAATAATTCCAGCTTTACTTCTCTAGATCGATTCCTTTGGCATTTCTAGCAAGAAAAACATGAAAAAATTAGACATATTAACCATAAACAAAATAGATATAAATTTTCTTTTATTTTTGCTTATTTAATTCATTTCTTTATCAATAAGATGAATATTAAAATAAAATAAAGCAATAGATAACTTTTTTTGCGGAAGTTATCATAAAGCACCATTGGAATGTGTTCATGGTAACCTGATGGGAACAACTGTCACTGTCAGTCTTGGAGGGAGCAGTTATATGCTCGTGTTGATTGATGATTATTCCAGGTACATGTGGGTGTACTTCATGAAGGAGAAGTTAGATGTTTTCCGGTTGTTCGTTGAGTTCAAGGAGCGGGTGAAAGGCCGGCTTGGCCTGCAGATCAAGAAGTTGAGAACAGACAACGAAGGTGAGTTTATTTTAACCGAGTTCTCTAACTTCTGCTGGAAGCCAGACATCCGGAGAGAGATTACTTGTGCACATACTCCACAATAAAATTGAGTAGCGAAAAGGAAGATCCGTCATTTGACGGAAACCTGCAAATGCTGGCTTTATGCAAAAGGCATTCTGAGGTCTTTTTGGGCAGAAGGAATGGTCTGCGCAACCTATGTCATCAATCGGATGCCTCTGAGTCCGATCAACATGAAGTCTCCTTATGAGCTGATGTTCAAGGAGAAGCCCAGTGTTAAACACCTTCGAGTGTTTGGATCAACCTACTACGTACACGTCCCGGATTCTATAAGGACCAAGCTTGATGCAAAGGCGAGGAAGCTTGTCTTTGTGGGGTATGATGAGCGGAAGAAGGGATGGAAGTGTATGGATCCTGCGACGATGAAGTTTGTTGTATCAAGTGGCGTTGTCTTTGATAAACTGACGTCGTATGGAGGTAGCTCTGTTGAGTTGTAGGAGAGCAGGTCTGATGGTGGGCAGGTGGAAGCTGCTAAGGATCTTCTGGTGGAGTTGTCGGTGTCACCCGGAGTTCTAGGTGTTTCAAGCTATAAGGCGGAAGCTTATGGTTCATGAAGCATAGGGAGCGTTGCTCCAAGTTTCCCGAGAATGGAGCTGGTGAAGAAGAACCAACGGAGGTGGTCAGTAATGGTCAGGCCCTTTGGAGATCGAAGAGGACCATTAAACCACCAGCTCGTTACAGCGAAGGAAATATGGTGAGCTTTTTCTCATGTTTCTTCGCAGGCTCTCTAGATGAGCGGGAGCCTTCAAAGTTTGAAGACGCCACTATAGTCAAGGAGTGGGATGATGCTATGGATGAGGAGATGATAGCTCTCAGAAGAAACGAGACTTGGGATCTTGTGCCTAAGTTCGTTGGCGTTACTCCTGTGACGTATAAGTGGGTATACAAACTGAAGAAGAAGGCTGATGGGAGTATCGAAAGATATAAAGCTCGTCTGGTTGATAGAGGGTTCTCCCAACAGTATGGCGAAGACTATGAAGAGACGTTTAGTCCAGTTGCCTAAATGACTTCGGTGCGGGTGGTGATCGCTTTGGCTGCTTGTCGAGGGTGGAAGATGTGGAAACTTGATGTTAAGAATGTTTTTCTTTACGGAGAGAATGATAAAGACATTTTCATGGTTCAACCACCAGATTACGTATCTGAAGATCATCCGGACTATGTCTGCAAGCTTCAGAAGGCTCTTTATGGGTTGAAGCAGGCTCCACGTGCATGGTATTGGAAGATCACAGAATAACTCAAGTTCTGCGGATAATTTGCCTCTGATTCAGATTCAAGCATTTTCATAAAGAAGCAGGGGTAGCTGTATGTCTTGGTGTTGTTATACATGGACGACATGATCGTCACGGGGAACTCTGAGGAGAAGGTAGTTAGGCTCAAGGCCAAGCTAGCTATACGGTTTGAAATGAAGGATTTGGGTGAGCTCTATCACTTCCTTGAACTCAAGGTTGAGAGGAAGAAGAGCGGGATAATCATCTCTCAAAAGGGCTATGATGAGAGGATCGTTCATCGATTCGGCTTGAGTGAGGGAAAGTGTAGCTCTACTTCTCTGGATTGTGGCCTGAAGCTTCGACGAGATGAGGGCAGGATTCTTCCTGATCCCTTGGTGTTCCGGGCACTGGTCGGGAGTTTGATTTACCTGACGATTACAAGGTCGAACATTGCCTATGATGTAGGTCGGGTTATTCGTTATATGGCGGAACCAAGGAAACCTCATCTGGTAGCGGCAAGGAATATTCTGAAGTATGTGAAGTCTACTTCTGATATGGGACTCCTATATAAGAGAGATATAGTTTTTTCTCTACATGGTTACACTGATGCTTATTATGGGGGAGACTCAGACAATCGAAATTCAACGTCTGTCTATGTTTTCACATGCGGATCAGCGAGTATTTCATGGTGCAGTAAGAAGTAGGACTCGATGTCCGTCTCTGCTACGGAAGCGGAGTACAAGGCTTCGGCCTTGGAAGCTCGGGAAGCCATCTGGCTGAGAAGACTAGTAGAAGACGTCCATAAAGAAGTGCGAGATCCAACTCTGCTTTGCGGTGACAACGAGAGTGCCCTGAAACTTGTTAATAATCCAGTTTGTCATGTGCGGACTAAGCATATAGAGATTGAGCACAACTTCATTTGGGAGAAAGTGTTGGAGGGGTCTCTTATGGTTGAGCATGTGCGGAGCGAGGACAACATCGCAGATATCTTCACTAAGCCATTGTCGAAGGGGTCATTTGAACGGCTACGAGGACTGTTGGGTTTGGTCACCTCACTTTAAGGGGGAGTGTTGAAATTATTGAAGTGAAAGTTAGGGTTGTTTGGGCAGACCGCACGGCCTGAGCGGACAGTCTGGCGGACTGGTGTGCGACCTGAGCGGTTTGGTGTTTGCGGTCTGATGGTTTGTCCTTGGAGAAAGCCGTGCGGATAGGTTGATAATCCGCGGCTTGTGCGGTCTGGTTTGGAGTCTGCGGAGTTCGCTCCATGTGGACTATTCTTGGAGCTCGCGAGATCGGTATTGGCATGTTCCCTTGATCTCAGGTGGTGCGGTTAGGAGGTAACTGCAGAGTTCGAGGCTAGGCAAACTGGTTTGGATCTGGCGTTCTGAGCGAACTAATATTTTATGTTCGCAGAGCTCCCGCCAGAGGTACACTGGTTGCTGGACTTGTTCACGATCTGTGATAAGTCCAGATTGATCGCAGAGTCCGCAATGTCCGCTGGTTGACCGGGAAGTCGGTGCCTTTAGTCGTAGACTTGTTGGTGCGGGCTGGAGCAGTGTCCGCGAGTGTGCGAACTGTTGTCGTGTCTGCTGGACCGTGCGGGCTGGTGCGGTGTCCGCAGGAGTGCAGACTGGCATCTATCCTGCCTTGATGCTTGGCGGATTGGTTGGTGTCCGGCTTTGTCAATGCGGACTGCCTTATGCTAGCTGCGAGCTGGGGTGGTATTTCTATCTACTAGAGCGGTTACCACACTCCTCTTTGTGCCTATAAATAGGACCCCCCCCCCCCCCCATGTGACAACATAATGAACTGAATGAACAGTAAGTTAGACTTGTATTAATTGTTGCAGTCTCGAATTTTCTGTCCGCGCGGTTTGAGAAGGATAACTGGTTTGTTGTTTGCAGATTATGTGACTAGCACTGAGAAGCCAGGACTTTGGTGCTGACTGCGGTCAGGGATCAGTGAAGCTTACGGTTTACAATCAGCGGTTAGCAGCAGGTCGTAGTTGCGGCCAGTTGGTCTTCTCTTCTTCAACAATTCCAGTTCAATAACCTGTCCGTCAGTCTGGGCGGTCTGTTCTTCAGTTCGGCAGTGACTTATTTGCGGTCTAACTGGCGGCTAGTCGACCTCAGCGGTCGGGTGGCTTGCAGTTTGCGGACAGCTCTTCTTCAGCTTGAATAACGGGTAGTTTGCGCGACCTCGCGGTTTCAGCGGACTTCGATGTTCAGTTCGGCAAGGGCGGCGATCTCGGCCTCTGTCCCCCCGGCTTCTATTTTTTGTTGTTCTCTGCTTCCTTATTTGTACTTGGCGAAATCATGTCTCGCCATATATACCTCTTATTGTAAAGAAGTTTGTTAATACATGATCTGCTTGTTACTTTCCTTGCACTTGGTTTACTGAGCTTGGTTGTGATTGGAGTGTTCCTGCGTCTGGTTTCCGCTTTCTGCTCAATCAAGAGGTTATCTTGTGAAATTTTAACACCTGGTACCTAAGCTACGCAGGAATCTTATATCGCTGGGCAGACTGGACTCAAAAGGATGAAGTTTTGTAGTGAGGGGGTGTAGTTCTGACGGTGACGCAAAGGGGTATCGTGCTCATGCGAGTTATGTAGTGTGATAGTCTTTACCGGCTGATGGGTACCACGATGCGAGGCGGTGCGCCCATGATTTCTACAGTCGACAAAGTTGATGATCGAGGTGGTGCAGGGGATCTTCCTTCTAGTAGTCTGTCTAGATGAGTCAAATTCAGTGATTTAGTTGCGTCAACATTCAGAGGTTGAGCCCAAACAGTGATGAGTCGAGTGGAGCAGGTCGGCAGACGCCTTAGGTCCTTGGGTGGTGCTCAATACATTCTTGTATCATGCAGTTGATGTTATGTGCAAATAGTGTCTAGTGTAGTTGGTGCTTCGTGTAAGGAGTGCGCAGGTGGTGGCTCCAGATCTCGGACCAATGTGGTTGTTTGTTGGGGTTTTTTATTAGATCTCATTTGAGATTTAGGGTTTTGTGAACCCCCACGATAGAGATTTCCGGGATTAACCCTGATAGAGCCCGATTAGAGTAGAGTAGTAGCTGAGAATCCCGTCTCCCCTATTCGTCCTAGTGTGCGAGAGGGTTGACTCTCCTTTTATGGTTCGTCGAGGCCGGGAGGAGCATCTGTTCTGGGAGCACGAAGGCTCACATCCCTATTCGCACAAAGAGGAGAAGCCTCCTGGAAGGGATCTCAATCTCCACGATCTTCTTCCTCTCTGGAGCAGCGCCGGCCACCATCTCTTCTCTTTATTCTCGTGGAGCTCCCATAATATACGCCGACCTTGGAGGAGACATTCGCCGGTCTTGGTGGGTGTGCTGCGACCGATGTCGGAGGACATGGGTGTCATCTTCTTGGGCTCGGCTAGGTTTAGCCATTTGGAGACGATGGTGTTGTGGTGCAGGCTTGGTGCTGAAGGCGTGCGTGAGTGCAGTTGGCCTTGACGGTGTTTCCTCTCTGGTGGTGGTTGCGGGTTGAACGTCGGACATCAATGTTGAAGGTTCTCATTTACCTTGTGTGCCCGCTAAGCGGATTGCAATCCAGATTCAAACATTTTGTCACGGATCCTACGTGTTCGGAGCATTCACGGTGTACTCGCCGGACGATCATTTTTTATCCTATTTTTATTCATGTGATATATATATATAGTTGTCTTTGGTGAAATATTCAAAAATATCAATTATGACTTCATTTTTATATTTTAATGGCTTGACATATATTATAATATATTTCAGAGAAATTAAAATACAATGTTCATTCAAGTAATTACACGATCAAAAAATTAGAAGTAATGATGAAAATTCATTTAAATTCAAAAAAAAAATAGTAGAGTTCATACACTTACTATGGCAGGTTGTCATTACGCATGTCAGCGTTCTATTCAAGGAAGATTATCATTAGACATATTGGTGGTATTTTCGTGGTGATGACATTAAATCAATCAACTTAATTAAAGTCAAAATTAATATTTTTATGTCAAAACTTATATTGTTTTACAAAATAAAAATTGTAATATTTATATATTTTTTACGGTCATTTTGAGTACTCATATGTATATTTGCGGGCGAAACCCGCCTTGATGGGGCGGGCGAAGCCCGTCATCGCCGGTTGGGTACTGTCGTGCATGATCATAGGGGCGGAACCCCAAGTCGGGCACTCGTATATATATAGTTGTGTGGCTGTGTGAAGTCATTATTTGCTCTGCATTTATTATAACTGTCTACATTTGTGTACAGCATTTTACAACAAAAAATAGTGATGCCAAACTGAGCTCGTGTCGGAATTATTTGGTATATGTTGCTTTTATGACTAGCTAGGCCCGTTTTGTTTATCAACCCTACCCACCCGTTTGACAAAATATGCCGCATCTAATCATGCATATTAATTAACAAAATCTACTGCATGCATCCAACTAAATTTATAGACCCTAAACCCCTAATAACAATTTGGTCAAAAAAATGATATCATCATAATTATTCATATTTGATATTTATTATTAAATAATAACAAAAATTATATTAATTACTTTTGGAATTTGTGAAATAAATAGATGAAGACCAGTCAAGACTCACGACACACCATCTTTGCTTTTGCTAACAGAGCACTTCGACTTCGACACACAATAGTAACTGTCAAACTCATTTCTGGCCTTCAATTTTTCTACAATTACTATTATTTTAAACTAAAATAAAGGCTCTGTTTGGGAATATGGTGGCAATAAAAAAAACAATGGTGATAAATGAATTATGATTTTGGAGCTTTTTCAGAAAACTATTTTGGAAAAATTGTAGGCCTTATTTGACCGAGCGGTAGCGCAGCATGTAGCTGTTTTCTCGCTAAACAAGAAATTTGGTGTGGGCGGTAGCAAAAAGTCACTGCCAACAGCCAGCGGCAAACAGCAGCGCTGCAGCCCTTGAGAAAGACGCAGGGACGCAGGGCCGCAGGGCTGCAATTCTTTAAAAAATTCAAAATTATAATTTATATATATTTTTTACTTTATCAATATATATGTATATATACAAGTGACAGGCACGGGCCTTCGGCCCTGGGGGCATTCGGCGGGGGAGCGATAATCGGCGGGGTGTGACATTCGGCGGGGTGCGACATTTGCCGAGATGCGACATTTGCCAGTGGTGCGACATTTGTCGTGGGGACGACATTTGTCATGGGCGGCGACATTTGTCGTGAGCGGCGACATTTGTCGTGGGCGGCAACATTTATCGTGGAGAGTACCCGCCCCTATGGCCTCGCGCGACAGTACTCGACCGACGACGACGGGCTTTGCCCGATCCCGGCGGGCTCCGCCCGCTCCGCAACATATACATATGTGTACTCAAAATGACCGTAAAAAGATATAAATCAAGAATACAATTTTTATTTTGCAAAACAAATTATATTTTAACGTTAAAACATTAATTTTTTTTTTGTCATTCCTAGCTAGAGACAATAGGTTTAGAGTATCTAGTGTTTTTATTTTTTTTTATTTTAATATTGTAAAGTTGTGTAATTACCTAAGAAGATATTGTTTTTATAATATATTAATATAAAGTTTGATATAATTGTGTAATTATGAATACAATTATAAGGGTACTATAGAAACATCAGGCAATGTTTCACCAAAGAGTAGTTTTTGTATATTAGTAGAGATATATAGTGTTGATAAATAATAATTTCTATTATATATATTTTATATTAATCACGTAATTATTTTTAAAGTTGATTATTTACATTATTAATAACGTTTTTTTTTGTATTATAGGATTATTATTAACGCTAATAATATTTATAATTTTAATTAATATATTAATTTTTATAATTAATTTATAATATAAAAAATTTAATAAAATAATTAATTTTTATAATATTAAAAGTTAAAATGATAATACTTAATTATCATTTAATAAATTATTTTTAATATTTTACTTTTTTATATATTAACATTTAAAATAAAAAATATATTTAATATAATATATTAACTATTGGAAGACTGAACGGGACTCATGAATCGGCCGAAAACGCACGGTCTTCGCCCATTAGAATTGTAGCATCAAGTCTGACGAGATCGTGAAAAAAATCTTCGACTCGTCCGAACAAATTTTTTTGGAACCGAACCAACATTAGTATATAATAAATTAACTTTTACAATTAAAAAATATTAATATATTTACTTTTATAATTAAATAAAATTATTGTCGAACAAACTGTTGACTTCGTAAATTCTGCGCACTTTTTAATTATTATTGTCACAGTTTAATTTTGCATCATTGTTTCACACGGCTATGTAAATACAATTTTTCAAACAATTTCATAAATTTTTTCACCATTACAAAACCGTAAATTACTCCACCACTATTTTCCACTGTTGCTCCTCCCAGCTCTACAGCTTAGCCAAACAAGCTTGTAGACTGTTTGAAAATCTCCATTAAAGTGTTCTTCAAAAACAAGTTACATATTTCAATGATAAAATATGTTTTACCCTAATTTTTTATGGGAATTGTTAAAAGCACCGCACTTTTGGCTAATCGCACCGCATTTAGGTCTTTTAACACTTAAAATTTGTCACTCTAAAAATATACCTGCACCGCACTGCTGCTTCCTCGCACCGCAGCCCTAAAATCCCGAACTTCTCCTCCCGCCTCCTGACGCGTCGCTGGCTCCTCCCGCCTCCTCCAGCCCCCTCCAGCCCCCTCCAGCCCTTTCCGTCGCGGACACCGGCAGATATCAGCGCCAACGCCACCTCTCCTCACGCTCAGATTTTACGTCTTTCATAAATACGTCTTGTACATGCAATTTCAGGAAAAGTGTTCAACACGAAAGTTGTAGATCTCGACTGAACACTTTTCCTGAAATTGCGTGTACAAGGCGTATTTCGAAAAGACGCGAAAAGTTAGGACTAGCCAATAAAGAGCTGCGGTTAACAATCACCTATGTTAAAGGACTTTTGAAATTTTTTTGAGAGTTCATTACTGTTTCTATGTTTAGAAGTAAATTGTTGTAATATTATTGGTTCTCATCATGAATTGTGCCCCAAGTATTATTGGTCCATATTATAGATGTCGTTGATGAAGATCACAAATATTTGAAGAAAAAAGCATAACAATTTGGACAACACATTTGATGGTTTTTTTGTATCAAATATTTTTTTTATTGAGTATATATTCATATTGTAATTCAATGAGAACCTATTTTAATTCATAAATTAAGTGCGGTGTGTTTATCTCAATTGCGGTGCGGATAACAATGTGCCGTGCTTTTAACAATATGTGAAAAACTGTGGTGCTTTTAACAAAACGGTGCGATTAACCAAAAGTGCGATGCTTTTAACAATTCCCTTTTTTATATCATACATAAATAAATATTATATAAATATGAAATAAACAGATTATCAAAGGTGAACGCCAACAAGCAAATATAATAAATACTAAATATTGAAAATTTTCAAATATGAGAAGAAAATATTTGTGAATATGATCAGACATGACTTTCATAAAATATCATGTTGGATCAATTACTCAAAAAACTCCAAAAAGAAAACACTTTTTTTGAAAAATATTCACATCCAAATACCTTAAAAATGGTGATTGCGGCCATTAATAGAGTTTTTGAAATATACACATCTATATAAATATTAATTACATTTTTTGTTAGATATATTATTATATTAACACATTAAATTATCTATTAAAAATTAAAGTTTATATTTTTTAATATAAACATATATGATACATTTCATTCAAATAAAATTTACGTTCCGTTTGACACGGTGGTGGCGGTCATCAACGTGGTGGTTATGAACCGTCGTTCTTGAACGTCCGACTTTATATAAGAAATTTCATACATTTATGTTCGATCTTGAATCTAAAATTTATAGGTAAATTTCTAAGATAATGTTAATTATTTTTATTTTCTAATATATATATATATATGTAATGATTCGACCCCGATTGAAACGGTTGAACCGGTTCGACCTTGAACCTTTCCCTCCGCCGATTTGATATCTGGTCCGATTTTCAAAACCTTGAGTTTTTCCCAAACCGAAAAGGCAAAAATAGCCAAAATGTATCCTTTCAAAATAAAAAAAATTCAAATAAGACTGTCCGTTCAAGTGCCACAAAGACCAAAAAAATTTTCCAACGCTTCCCGCTTCCAGAGTAAGGAACGCAGGTAGCGCGGGAGCCCCGCGATAAAGCTTTGTAAATCGTGCATTGCGTTGATTTTATCTTTTTTTTTTGCTTTATTTTTTCGTAACCGCTTAATCAAAAAATAAACATCCTAAATTTTACCCGCTTCCACTTTATAAAACGCTATCGGTACCTAATTATTATTCCACAAAGACAGACGGAGAAAGTGTATGTGATGGCGAAATAAAAATTTTGAATATAAAAATATTCAAATAAGTTATTTAGAAAATGTAAAAATATTTCTCTAAGGAGAAAATTTTAAATAAAATGACTTTCCAAAATTATATGACAGACCAGTGCCACAGCTGCTGTGCATGAGATCACCAAATACTGTGCGCCCGGAGAAACCGGGGAAGCCAGTCATTCTTATTTGTGCATGTTCACATGGGACTTGATTATTATCTATACCAGTATAAACGCGAATACTTGATTGCTACAGAGCCGCGTCCGTTATTTTCGCTCTTCCGGCTTTGCCCCTGCAGCTTCGCAAGTTCCGCCGTTTTGTAAAAAATAAAATTGGGATTTCAGCCGGCCGCCGCCGGGGGAGGCGGCGGCTGCCTCACCGGACCCCACCGCCGGGGTCGTCGGACGCCGGCGACACTGAACCGGCAGGGCCAATCCGTTGTTTTTTCATTTAAAAAAAAATTTAATGCCGCCACCGGCGGCCTGTCCGGCCCCACCGGGACTCTTCCGGCGGCCAGCGGGCAGGGCCACCGCCTTCCCGTGACTCGTGAGACCCAGATTCGGGTCCCACGGGCAGGGCCTCCGCCAGCGGTGGCCCTGCCAGCTGGCCGCCAGAAGACTCTCGGCGGATTCGCCGGGGTCCGGCGAACACGCCGGTGGGAGCCGGGCAGGCCTGCGGTGCTTCACTGGCGCGGCGGACCCTTCACAGCTATGCGGAATGCAGGTGGAGACGGAGGCGGGGGGCGGCGGGATGCAGAAGAGGCCGCTGGAGCAGGCGAATAGTAAAATAAATCAAAAAACTTATGACTTTAACCAAATTATTAAATTTAATTTTAAAATAATTTAAATAAATTTAAAAATAATTAAAAAATAAAAAAATAAAAAACCAAATAACCGATATATAAAAATAATTTAAAAATTTTTAAAAAAATAAAAAACCGAATAACTTAAAAATACATAATAAAATAACCCGGTGGGGGCAGGGGTGGACAAATATAATATACGAGCATCTTTGCACGGGCTACGCCCGTGCTCGTTGCTCTCGGGCGGCCTTCGGCTGCGTTAGGCGAGCTTCGCCCGCCTGTGTACGAGCATCGCCCCTGATTGATGCTCCGGACGGCCTTCGGCCGCATAGAAGCGGACCCTACTTCCACGCAATTCACCGGCTCAGCGCCGCAACCGTCACTCGGAGCGCCCCTGATATGTAGTCTGATATGTTCATAATACTATAGTTTTGATCTGTTGCTCTACTCATACTTTGTTACAATGATATGATATATTGTTCCCAGGTCGGGGTTGTAGGGTCGTAGGGTTGTTCGCCCGCTTTCACGCAATCCATCATTTCGGCGCCGCACATGCCACTCGCTGCCCCCGGAGCCCGAATCAGAATAATTGTGCTCCGGGGGGCCGCCAGTGGCGGGTGCGGCGCCGAGATGGTGGATTGCGTGGAAGCGGGCGAAGCTCGCTTCTATGCGGCTGAAGACCACCCGAAACATCAAGCACAGACGAAGCCCTGTGATTCTTTGATTTTGCATACGGGCTCCTGGGGGCCGCGAGTGGCGGTTGCGGCGCCGAGCCGGTGAATTGCGCGGAAGCGGGGTTCGCTTTTATGCGGCCGAAAGCCGCCCGGAGCATGAAGCACGGGCGAAGCCCGTGCGCAGGCGGGCAAAGTGCGCCTAATGCGGCTGAAGGCCGGCCGAGAGCATCGAGCACGGACGCCCGTGCAAAGATGCTCGTATATATTAAAAAAAAATCTTTTCTCCCGTCCCGACCCAATATCGTAAAAACACTCATCTTGACTCTTGAGGATGTTATTTATTCAAAATTTGATAACAAAAATAATAATACTAATAATAATTTTAAGTAAACAACCTACTCCTGACTCAGGCTTAAGGTCATGTTCATGCGAACGTAACCGTTTGACCGGTGAAAATGAGTCCCCCCCAAACAGAGCCTTTCTTGAGGCACTGTTTTGACTCCATCCCGGTTTCAAATCATAGAAAATTGAGCCGGTGGCACTGTTTGAGGCACTGTTTTAACTCTTTTCCGTTTTCAAATCTGACCGGAAGCTCTCTTTTGAACTTAACCGTTGGGGATCCATTCTTCCTTTTAAAAAGTTCGATTTGAATGGGAGAACAGTTTAAAAGGCCAATTTGAAAATGGTCACCCAACAGAGCCTTGGATCTCAACAAGATCATTAGAAAGAAATTGATAATAATGCATAATCGTAAACCTTATCATTGTAACGATGGAACCGCCAAAAACTCTACATATTTCTCATTAATCGCGAACCTTTAATAATCATTTGGGTTAGTGCAATGCAAATTTACTTTTTATGTGTGACATGTTTGAAAGTTATTACTATAAAGTTAGCTAGTCACCTAGATGGGGAGGGGGGTGAATAGGTCTTTGAAATTTCTTAAGTCTTTTTGATGTTTTCTTTCCAAGTGATCTAGAGCTTGTCCTTAAAACCTGCAATATAAATAAGAACAAGCAACAAAGCACAACACACAGATATTTATAGTGGTTCTCCAATTTGGTACATTCACTTTCCCTCCCACATTTCTAACTTATGTTAGACAAGGCACAAACTCCTCCAAATGCTCATCAGAGCTTACACCTCAGGCCCTCAACCTTACACTCAGGATCTCTTCAGAACCCTACCTCAGAACCATAAAAGTTCCTACCTCAGAGTCCTGTAGTGCTCCTACAGCTCAGTGGTCCTCAAACCACCTACCTCAGACTTATCTCTAAGGCCTACAGCTCAGGCTTCTCAGCCCTACAACTTCAGGCATAAGGCCCTACTCTTAGAGTGCTGCAATACTCCTACAGCTCAGTACCTTTCCAGGTACCTACCTCAGTGCCCTTCCAGGCACCTACAGCTCAGCCTCCTCCAAGGCCTACAACTCAGTGGCACACTTGTCACCTACAGCTCAGTGACTCAACAGTCACCTACCTCAGGCACTAGGCCCTACTACTCAGGATAGGAGGATAGCCCTACTCTCAGATCCACACTTGGATCCTACCTCAGTACCCCAGCATGACACCTACCTCAGTGACTAATTAGTCACCTACAACTCAGGCACAAAGTGCCCTACAGCTCAGATTCAGACAAGATGAATCCTACAGGAAATTAATCAAGAAGTTGAAATAAAATAAAACTTTGACTCTGAGATAAATCACAGATTCTACTTTGCTGGACTGAGCAGAGATTAGTCTAGCCCTCTTGTTGTAGAAGGAACTAGACTTCTTCTATAGCTAGCTCCTTTTCTGCTGCACTGAAGAACAACTATCAGCTGTTAAAGGCTGACGACCCTTTACACAACTATCACTCCTTACTGATTAGATGAATCAGCTACCTTGTTCTGGAAAGAACAAACATGTTGAACTAGAAAACGATTCAGCTATCTTTCTCTGTCTTTCTGGCTAGGTCTGCTGGACTTGGCTTTCAAGCCCGTCGAAGAAAATAAAGTCCAGCCGCCTCTATTTTTGTTTTCTTTTTCGTTCCTGAGTTTGTTTTACCCTAATCCCCTTTTCTTCTTTTCCTTTTATATCTGTTGATTTGAATCAACATCACAATTTGAATGTGAGCTCAGTCAAGGATGGTGAGCGTCACCTCCCTCAGAAGAGGACAAATAGTAGCTTCCGGCGCTACTATAGGTTTCCTGCAACGGCATGAAATACTCTGACTGCGCTCGACGAATGGTGAGCTAGGTTCGACGAATTTTGAAATCAGTTCGACGAATTTTGAACTGAGCTCGACTAACTCAGAATCTTCAAACTTTAACTTGAGATCGACGAAAGGTGAGCTGGGTTCGACGAATTCTGAAATCAGTTCGATGAATGCTGAACTGAGCTCGACGAACCCATAATCTTTAAACTTTAACTTGAGCTCGACGAAAGGTGAGCTGGGTTCGACGAATTATGAAATCAGTTCGACAAATTCTGAACTGAGCTCGACGAACTCATAATCTTCAAACTTTAACTTGAGCTCGACGAAAGGGTGAGCTCAACTCGACAAACTCAGAATTCAGTTCGACGAATTCTGAATTGTGCTCTTCTTTAGAAGCGTTGAGTGAGCCTGCCTCACTCAACGCTTCTGGACTTAGAGAAATTCTGTTGGCTTTGTCTCAGTGGTTTCTTCTCAACTGTTTCAACAGTTTCTTCTTCACAGTTATGACTATCTTCTGTCTCAGCGGTTTCTTCTCAACTGTCTCAGCGGTTTCTTCTTCACAGCTTAGACTATCTTCTGTCTCAGCGGTTTAGTTGAGACCAACACTTATTTCAACGCTTTGCATTGAGCTTCTCAGCTGTCTCAGCGGTTATGCTGAGACAATCTTCTTAGCTGTCTCAGCTGTCTCGACGTTTTTGCCTTAGTCAAATTATCTGACTTCCAGCTTACTCTGCTTGCTCACCTGTCCAATCAAGGATAACTTGCATGCATGAATTCAAGCACACATCAAATACATTATGCCCCTTAGCATGATTGGTGATGTCTCTTCAAATCCTGAGGAATATTGTAGGGCACAATTCCCAACAATGTTTAATTAGATGAAAGTAATAGTGTTGGAACCAAAAACTGGCCCCAACGAGAGTTCGAATCATGGGGTATAGCTAACACCAACTTTTCTCAAACTCATACCTTTGACCAGTTGCTGAGAACTAAAAAACTGATCCTGGGCTACAGCACGGAGGTCCCTTCACTAACCTAGAAGATCTCAGAGCGCTTCCCCTCCTTAGCCAAGTGCTGAGCTAAGGATACCTCAGAAAGCGCTATAAGACTTCAGAAAATGAGAAAGCTTGCCTTTTGAGGTACAATGTGGGTCTATTTATAAAATCCAGAAATCTGATCTGCCAACAGCGTAACTCCGCTGTTCAAAGGGGCTATATGCAGCCCAAAGTGGTCTGCCAACAGCCAAATTCCGCTGTTTTGAGGAGCTAAATGCAGACCTCCAAGAGTATCCAGGTAAATTTACCTCTGGAACAATCTGGGCGGGAGGCTTCTCGCACACCTAAGCGGAAGCCCTTCCGCAGGCTTTACTTAACCGACCAGACCGTCCTCGGCCAAATGGAATCTGTCTAAGTACTGATACTTTACACTCAACGCCTTAAGCTGAGAAGAGTCGAGAGCGTTGAGTGGAAGAGACACACTCAACGCCTTAGGCCGAGAAGCGCCGAGAGCGTTGAGTGAAAGAGCCTCACTCAATGCCTTAGGTCGAGAAGCGTCGAGAGCATTGAGTGGAAGAGTCTCACTCAATGCCTTAGGCCGAGAAGCGTCGAGAGCGTTGAGTGGAAGAGCCTCACTCAACTCCTTAGGTCCAGGGAAGCATCGAAGGCATTGAGTGGAAGAGTCTCACTCAACGCCTTAGGTCCAAGGAGTTTTGCCCACCCCGGGGACTTTTCGCCTACCCAGGCAGAATTCTTCTCGCCTATCCTGACGAAAGGCTCTTGAATTATCTCCCCTGGAGGAAAACCCACTCAACAAATATAGAGTTTTACAAACAGTGTTTTGTATTTTATAAGAGAAGGTAGATTTCATTTGCTAAGTATTATTTGTTGAGTTGGTCACCACCTTCTAGGTAATAGAAGAAGAAGAAACAACAACTCTCATCAAGCAAACTCCAAAGAAGACCATAACTCTTGCGGGCATTGAACCCCGATAAGGCCCCCTCACTTCCTACACGGATGAGGAGCTTAGTTTCTTGGTTAGGAAACTTCGTGGCCGGAGAAATGAAAGATCGCCCAAGTAAAGAAAAGGAGTAATGACCAAAGAAGAGAAACTCATGAAATATTATTTTTTGGTGATGGGTTCCCCTGAGCTGGTTTGACCAAGCCCCAAGAAGCGTGTGCGATCACAAGAACCTCGGGCGAGACAGCACATGAAGACTTGGCCCCGTTTCACCGTGCACATCCATGCGAACACTGGGCCTCGTGCGGCCTTAGCCGCGCACCTTGGCGCGTCTCCCCGCCCCCGCGACCTCCCCCCCCCCCCCGGCTGCATAGAAGTTGGCGGCCATTTTCGGGTAGGAGTGGGCGGCCTCCCCACCCCCTGGGAGGTCTCTTGGCTGCCCAGATCTGGGCGGTTGTGTCCCGTTAAGAACGGGGGGCCACAAGGCCTCCTGCCCCTTTGTCCACCCAGATATGGGAGGCCTCTTGGCCGCCCAGTTCTTGGCGGACATCCTTGTCTGGAGCGAGCGACCACATGGACGCCTACCCCTTTGGTCGCCCAGATCTTGGCGGCCTCTTAACCGCCCAGTTCTAGGCAGACGTCCCTGTCTAGAGCGAGCGGCCATATGGACGCCTACCCCTTTGGCCGCCCAGATCTGGGCGGCCTCTTAGCCGCCCAGTTCTAGGCAGACGTCCCTGTCTGGAGCGAGCGGCCACATGGACGCCTACCCCTTTGGCCGCCCAGGTCTGGGCCCCTTTCCCACCTAGGGAGCGCACCGCGCGCACTCCTCCGTACGCTCTCCTCTGGCAAGCGCACCGTGCGCACTCCTCCGTGCGCTCTCCTTCGACAAGCGCGTCGCGCGCCCTCCTCCGGCAAGCGTCCCACGCGCCCTCCTCCGGCAAGCGCCCCGCACACCCTCCTCTGGCATGAGCCCCGCGCGCCCTCCTCCGGCAAGCGTCCCGCGCGCCCTCCTCCGGCAAGCGCCCCGCACGCCCTCCTCCGGCATGAGCCCCGCGCGCCCTCCTCCGGCAAGCGTCCCGCGTGCCCTCCTCCGGCAAGCGCCCTGCGCGCCCTCCTCCGGCAAGCGTCCCGCGTGCCCTCCTCTGGCAAGCGCCCTGCGCGCCCTCCTCCGGCATGCGCCCCGCGCGCCCTCCTCCGGCATGCGCCCCGCACGCCCTCCTCCGGCATGCGCCCCGCGCGCCCTCCTCCGGCATGCGCCCCGCGCGCCCTCCTCCGGCATGCGCCCCGCGCGCCCTCCTCCGGCATGCACCCCGCGCACCCTCCTCCGGCATGCTCCCTGCGCGCCCTCCTCCGACATACGCCCCGCGCGCCCTCCTCGGCAAGCGCCCCACATAACCTCCTTCCGCAAGCGCCCTGCGCGCCCTCCTCCGGCATGCGCCCCGCAGCCCTCCTCCGGCATGCACCCCACGCGCCCTCCTCTGGCAAGCGCCCCGCACACACTCCACCCGCAAGCACCCCGTGCGCCCTCCTCCGACAAGCGTCTCGCGTGCCCTCCTCCAACAAGCGCCTCACACGCTCAAGAACAAACGCTCCACCCACCGACATGATAACCACATCCGGCCTCTCCAAAAGTCAATCATAGACAAGCAGTAGAGGATAAGTCGCGCAAAGCGTTTCGCCTTCAAGACCACCCCAAGTGTGTCTCTGTGCGCTCTGCCGTCAAGTCTGCTCCAAGCACTCTTCTGTGTGCCCCACCTTCAAGACAACACCAACTGCGCCCACGTGCCCTCCACTCTCAAGACCACCATAAGTGTCCAACGCCTCAACTCAACAACAGGCTCTCTAGTCTACAACAAGCCCATCAAACGTTAATAAATCAGTCATTCCAGACTCATCTAAGCACAACATGGAACAAATCACAGAGGATAGGGCGAGTTGAGCGTGGCACTCGAGTTTACATGCCCCATACATCATCAGAACGAGCACAACAAGTTGATTCCAAGCCCAGTAGAGGACTTCAAGGCACAACAAGCGCGTCGCTCCCGACATCTAACAAAGAAACATTTAGCTCCGCGAGTGGTGGTATGTCACCCTCTGAACTCTCTCTCCACTCTCTCTCTCTCAACAATTATAATGAGAGGCGACCTGTCGCCCTCGAGTTCTTCAAGAAAGTCTTGTACAACAACCAACAAATAGTGGAGGTTTGGCCTTTACTGATCCGACCACGTGGTTTTTCACCAAGTTGACGAGTTTTCACGTTAAAAAAATTCTCTTCCCAACTTTCTACTTACCGTGACTGTGTGCACACTCGACTGCTCCCGAGCTAAGGTGGTTCAATCCAGTTCGATCTACCGGAGCCTCAGCGATCCACAACATTTGGTAATGCTAATGTTTGACCACACCCCTAGAACATTGGTTTTCAAGTTGATCATCAAATACTATTAGCTTAATTAATGGGGACAAAAGCTTTGTTTGACGCGACGTTTTTGCTTTGATGAGTATGAACAAAAACACCATCATCATAAAATGTATGTTTGACATGATAATGATTATGGCCGTCACCAAGAAAAAAAAATAATTTTGAACATAAAAATAAATGAAGTTTTTTACATGATGTTGGACGTTCAAGAACAGTGGTTCAGCGTTCACAACAGCCACTTCAGCCAATGGGGCCAAACATAGCCAAATACATCAGATAATATTTAGCAAACTAATCAACTTTCTCTTATAAAATAAAAAAAATCAATTACTTTGGTCTAAAAGTGTAACTCATAAAAAGAATTTGTATTCGTGTTCGAAATGACTCTTTAAGGTTTATATATGTGAGAAATATGTAATTTTTAATTTTACACTGTTTCTAATAATCATGCATGTGTTCTATTATTACGCGGGTTATTATTATATTTATTGTTAAATATTATAACTCGTTCAAACAATTAACAACTCATTCATTTTATTTTTTTTGTTAAATATTATAATATATACATAATGGCCTTTGTGAGTCGACGCGGCAATGTTTTCATTTCCCAACAAAACTATTGCAAATGATTCTCATGCACAAAGTGTTGGTGAGTGGTGACATCGGCAATGTTTTCATTTAAACAAGAATATTTTATTGGTGGTTGAAAGGTCCCGACAATTAATAAAAATTAGCTGCAATTAGCCGAATTTCAAATACCCTACTAATTGAGTGAGGAGTTTATGAGAAAACCGGCCTCACGCGGGATCCACGTGCCCAATACACGCGCAATCCGTGACCTAATCACTGCACACGCAATCCCTCAACCACACCAACCGCCAGCGCAGCACCCACCAGACGACCGTTGTGTGGCCGCCCGCCTCGGGGCCCTCCGTTGTCGAGGTTCGCCACGCTTGGCCGCGCGGCCGCAAGGTCAGCCAACCTCCCCCGATTGGCCTCCATTGGTCGTGCGCTCACGAGGCCCTCGCGGCCAGCTACCCTGACCTCCCGCCCTCGGTCGCGCGCCCGCGATGCTCAACGAGGGACCCCCTGCAGTCTCCTCCACGGCCGGCCGCCCCGGGCCTCATGCCCACGGAATGCAATCGAGGGCCCCTGCGGCCAGCCACCCCGACCGGCCGTCTTGGCCGCGCGCCCACGACATGCGGCTGTGAGGCCCTCATGGTTGGCCTCTCCCGGTCGGCCTCCCTCGGCTGGGCACTTGCGGCGCGGCCCTCCCCAGCCAGCCTCGTCATCGGTCGGCCCTCATTGGTCGGGTCTTGCCGTCAGTCGACCTCCTCGCCGCCGGCGGACGCTTTGACCTCCGTCTAACCGCCACCATCGATCTAACTGCCACCGTCTGATCGTCCCCACACGATCTCCATCGTCCGTTATACGGGTAACCACCCGCGTGACCACCAGTGTAACCACCTGTAATGAGTGGGTGTAAATATCGGAAATAATACATAGGACCTCAGGTCTCCCTTCATTCTCATATTTTTCTCCTTCCAGCCACCTCCCTCGACGAGTCTGAGCTCTCCAGAGATTCTCGTCACCTCCTTCGAAGATCTTCGAGCACTTTGAAGAACCTTTGAAGACCATGTTCTCCTACTATACGTGCAAAGTGCTTTGCAGATTCTACTGTCAACAATCTGTGCAAGTCGCATTCAGTGCTCGTAGCAAGCTCAACAATCATTGTTTGCCGACCATCCGCAAGCACTCTTTGCACCAGCCTCAAAGCGCAAGAACAAATCCGCTCAGACCTCAGGATGCGAGCTCTCCACCACGATCGAAGACAAACACTTAGCTCAGTGAACAGTGGTTTGTAATACTATCACGTACCCTCTGGACATCTCTCTCTCTCTCCGAAATTGTTACGAGTCGCCCTCACCTTCTCTATAAAGCCTTGTAAACGCTAGCAAATAGTGAAGTTTGGTCGGCACAGAACTTACCGCGTGGTTTTTCACCATATTCACGGGTTTTTCACATAAGAAAACCTTCTTGCCTACTTTTTCTGTAAATGTTTGTCTGCTCGACCGCTCAGGAGCTAAGACGATTCAATTTGACCAGTCTACCAAGAGCCTCGAATGACCCGCGACACGTGGATGCAAGACCCGCATGGTCGGCCTCTCCAGGCCAGTCGCCCTCTATCGGGCACCTACGACGCGGCCCTCCCGGACTGGCCTTGTCACCGGTCGGCCCTCGGTTGACGGATCTTGCCTTCAATCGGCCTCCTCGCCGTCGGCGGGCCCTTTGACCGTCGTCTAACCTCCATTGTCTTATCGTTCTAGCACGATCTTCACCGTCTGTTATACGAGTAACCCGTGTAACCCCCGGAGTAACCACCCGCGTAACCCCCGGTACGTGTAACCACCTGTAATGGGTGGGTGTAAATATCTAAAATCGTATCGGCCTGCAAATTAGTAAAATAATACTCGCGATAAACTATATTAAATTAGTCTGCAAATAGTAAATAGGGTGGTTACGGAATGCGGATAACAACGTAACCACCACGGATGTCTATAAATAAGCCTCAGGCCGGCCTCCCTTCATTCACACCTTTTTCTCCTCTCAGCCACCTCCCCCGACGAGTCCGAGCTCTCCAGAGATCTTCGTCACCTCTTTTGAAGATCTTCGAGCACCTTGAAGAACCTTTGAAGACCATGCTCTCCAACGTGCAAAGTGCTTTGCATATTTGTTGTCAACACTCTGCGCACGTGACATTCAGTGCTCGTAGCAAGCTCAACAATCATTATTCGTCGATCATCCGCAAGCACTCTCTGCACCAGTCTCAAAGTGCAAGAAAAATCCGCCTAGACCTCAGGAAGCAAGCTCTTTATCATTGTCGAAGACAAATACTTAGCTCCGTGAACGGTGGTCTGTCACCCTTCGGACATCTCTCTCTCCCATATTGTTACGAAGAGCAGTCTGACGACCTCGCCATCTCTATAAGCTTTGTAAACACCAACAAATAGTGAAGTTTGGTCGGCACCAAACTGTCCACGTGATTTTTCACCCTATTCACGGTTTTTCCACATTAAAAAAAACTTATTGCTTACTTCTTGCTTTTTCTATGAATATTTGCGCACTCGACCACTCAAAAGCTAAGACGGTCCAATTTGACCCGTCTATCAAGTGTCTCAAATGACTCGCAACAATGATAATTTTTTTTATAATATTATAGCCAAATTCTTATTTCAGTCTCTAAGTTTAAACTGCTTTAAGATTTTAGTCCCATTTTTTAGGGGGGGAGGGGGTGATTTCAGTCCCAAAGCATATATATATATATAGAGAGAGAGAGAGAGAGAGAGAGAGAGAGTTATTTACTGAGACCACCCCTCAAAATTTATGCAATTACAGTTTGTATAGTACCCCTCTAACTTTTAAAATTACAATTACTCCCCTTCAATATTTACTCCAAGGGAGTATTTTTGTGCATGATCTTATGAAATGTAAACATTGAGGGGAGATTTCTTAATTCCTAAAACTAGAGGGGTAAATAACCCTTATAACCCTATGTATATATAAATATATAATACATACAGATCGATACATATGATTCTGGAGAAAATTTATGCAACAGAATAACTGAGCTATAGTATTCATGACATATTTGGGTTTTGGTGTGAGGATAAAGAAAAGGATTGGCACAACCTACAGGACGAGGATAAGGTTTGATAATTATTAATCATTTAATTGTGTATGGTTTCATTGGCTACATTATCGGCTTCCAGAGGTATGCATGCATGAATAACGTACGTCAGGCTCCTTTGTTCTTATTCGGGCATATTATTAGCTTACACCTACACTACTCCAGGCTATTGCGGCAGAGAATCTTTTTAAAGTTTATTCATTGTTACCTTTTTTAAATATATTCTTAAATACTTTTACTATTAAAAAAGTATCTATTTTTTGACAAAATATCTAGATGGAATAGGACACAACAGTTTGCTTCTTTGTTTCTCATGATATACTAGAGTCATGCAAATTCCTTAACCAGGCCCAATTCGAGTCGCAGTAAGCTCGAAGTAGTAAGTCGCTATGGTTGCCTACGAAATTTCTTTGATCTTGCCGCCGGCCCTTTTATTTTCTGACTATGTGAATGGCTGCATCCATATGTTCCCTATACGGCTATACATATGTTCGATGGAACTTTCGGGAGAACTGAGCCGAGACATTGATGACAGACGAGATGTTTGTTCGCGTGATGGCGAGATAGAGTAGTCATCACACCAAATGACTATAGATCGAGGGATCCTTCAGCTCCTCCCTTCATTTTTAGGTTTGGCGGGGGGAGTTTGGCAACCACGAACACGGTTGTAATTATGAACCTTAGTTCTTGAACGCCGGACCTCACTTAAAAACTTCATTCCTTTTATGTTCAAAATTAGTTTTTTTAAGAGTAATTATTATATGTGCAAATCGAATATGGCTACGTGCAAACCATGATTAAGTACAAACCGAAGATATTGCATGCCAGGAGTACATGGAAGGAGAAGGGGGTCTCCTGATCAGCTTATTTATACTATCTATCGGCATATATGCTGAAAGCATTATTCTTTGCATAAATTATATATATCTATTAATTTGAAAGAGTCGTCATGCAGACACTTGATAATATACAAATCTTCATTTCACTAATTAATTAATTTATGGTCGTCTAGCTTCTTTCAAATTGACAATGTCATTTTGTTTGTAAATATTGTTATTCTTTTAAGCTTTAAGAGAAAGGCTGGTGACAGAGTGAACCAGTTTAAATTAAGAGAAAATACTTAAGTGGGTAGATGATTTCAAAGAAAAGAATATATAAAATATTTTCATATATATATATATAGGGGTGATGTATAAATCTAATTAAGGCTCCGTTTGAGATGACTTATTTTCATCGGTCAAGCGGTTACGATCGCACGAACCGGATCTTAATTGATCGTAATCGCTTGACCGGTGAAAATAAGTCCTCCCAAACGAAGCCTAAGTTCTTTTGAGTTTGGAGAAAAAACACTACCTGGCATAGAATGTATTTTGGCATGAGAAAGTTTATGGCCGTCACCCAGAAAAAAAAACTAGTTTGAAACATAAAAGTGAATGAAGTTCCTCATGTGAGATCGGGAGTTCACGATATGACAACCACGTTTGCAGCCGCCGCCGCCACGCTAATCAGGGCCTAACCTGATGTTTGTAGGCGCGGTTTTGGCCATCATCCGTTTATGCTTCGTCTCATTTCTTCTTGTCTGGTACAGGTAGGTAACGAAGGCCTCAGGCAATGGTAGAACTAGAATCACGAACAAGGTCAGCCAGCCGCCGGCAAGCAGCAGCGCCTCCCACACTCTTTTTCATTGTCACCAGCGGCCGGCTATAGCGAAAAGTGTTAATGTATGTTTGGATATATAACGGGCTCGGAGGCTTAACCGGTTTGTTTCGGATACCGGGATATTTGATACACGTATTAAACTTATGATTTGCATGTAAAACTCAAGTTAGGGGCAACGGGAAGATAGTTCCACCTTGACCATCACCCGGGATGCTTCGAGCGACCTAACAATCTCGAAGTGTAGAACCCTGACCGCTCGTTCTCGGTGCTCTCGTTTGCTGATTTTTTTTTGCCGCCGCTACAACGATTAAAAAAAAAAGAATTTCAGAATCGATTCTTTGCCTCACCATTGTGTGATCAGGAGAAGAAAAAAAAAGAGGTTTGGTTTTAAGTTCCCCCGGCGGTCGGTAGAAAGAGGAAGAGAAGTGTGCTCCCGGATCCCCCCCATGAGGTAGGACGGGTCTCGGGCGATCTTGCGGTTAGCGACAAACTGATCGACGAGGAGTTGTGATAGATTTGCGAAGTTTTTGATCCCTTCTTCTTTCAGTGAATAGAACCAGGTACGGGCTTGGCCTCTTAATGTAGTCGGGAACGCCTGACACATCAATTGATCGGAGGCGTTGTTGAGCCTCATGATTGTGACAAAGTGGTTGATGTGGTCTTGCGGGTCATCCGCTTCATTGAATGTTTCAATGTCTGGGAGCTTGTAGCCATCTGGGATTGGATGCGCCAGAACCTCTGGTGCCAACGGCGAGCATGGATGGTGAACCAAAGCAGCGCATTGTCTGACCTGTTCGTATCCCTCAATCATGGTACGAACTTCATTATGACAGAGCCCCTCTGCTGCATGCGTGAAGCATGGTGTTTCTGGCCGGTCGCAGTTGCGCTAAGCTTCAGGTCCTTCGTCAGGATGGGCTCCATGGCCTTGGATATCCACGCTGGGGAAATTTGCTTATAGCATGTTGTCGAGCGAACGAAGAAGAACTGGACCGACGTGCCCCCAAAGACCGTTCTTCTGGCTGTGTGGGCGGCTTTTCTTGTCATGCTTCCAAGTCACGAGAACCGTTGTGCTGAGGGTACTATCTTCTAGCTCTTCTAGAAATGGTGGGAACCGCGTTCACACAGACGACGCCAAACTATTGTGGATCGCTCGAGGCTCCGATAGACCAAACTAAATTGAACAGTCTTATCCCGGGAGCGATCAAGAGCACAAACAGTCACAGAGAAAGAGAAAGCTGACAAGAGAATTTTGTTAATATGGAAAACCCTTCAACCTGGTGAAAAACCACATGGTCAGATCTGTGCCGGACAAAACCGTTGGCGAGCTCGAGGTGGGCAGGCCCTGACAACGTTGTGACCCTCTGCAGGAGAAGGGCGAACCTTCGATCGCAGGCAGTGAGGGCACGAGGGGCTGGGAGCCCTGGAGAAATGGCGAAGTTCGAAAACTTGCAGACCGCTTGCGAGCGTGAGGGGGGTAGGCCCTGGCGACGACGTGACCCTCTGCGGGAGAAGGGCGAACCTTCGATATATCGCAGACAGTGAGGTCACGAGGGACTGGGAGCCCTGGAGAAACGACGAAGTTAAAAAACTTGCAAACCGCTGGCGAGCACGAAGGGGGAAGGCCCTGAAGACGACGTGACCCTCTACAGGAGAAGGGAGAACCTTTGATCGCAGGCAGAGAGGTCACTGTGAGCGCACTGCCCGAAGGCAGTTGCAGTTCATAGCGCGCTGCCCGGAGATAGTTGTTGTTCATAACGCTCTGCCCTGAGGCAGTTACTGTTCATAGCGCCTTGCTCGGAGGTAGTTGTTGTTCATAACGCACTTCCCGGAGGCATTTGATGTTTATAGCGCGCTACCCGGAGGCAGTTGTTGTTCATAGCACACTGCCTGGAGGCAGTTGTTGTTCATAGCACACTGCCCGGAGGCAGTTGTTGTTCATAGCACGCTGCCCGGAGGTAGTTGTTCATGCAAACAAGCGTCCTTCTATTTGAGCGAATTGAGTACGTAGCTCTATCAGTGCAGACCATACTTGCCTTACACATGTCTGTAATAAACAAGCTTTATAAGTTATTAGAGTCACACTGGTAATTTACACAAAGCATTCATAGAAAAATGAAGTAGGTAAACATTGTGGTGGTGCAGGTAGAGCCTCGCTGTTAGATATGAAGCTTTTTCCTGGGATGATTGCCTTAGGGATTGCCCTCCAGTCATTCCAGGTGTCCCGTTAGCTAAACTCCTATTGGCAGGCTCGAAGCCTAATTCCATAAGGATTTTCCCAGAATGCCTTGCTTGACGAGGCGCTCGATTTCATTTTTAAGCTTTGAGCATTCGTCTGTGTCGTGTCCTCGTCCATGGTGGAACTCACAGTACTTTTTCACACACCCCCCCACTTATTTTTACTGAGGGGTATGGGCTTGTGGTGCGCCTCGCTGCTTTGGATTGCGCATAGTATGTTTGCTCTGGAGGTATTGAGGGGCGTGTATCTATGGTGTTGCCGAGGTTGTGGGTTGCCTTGACGTTCATTATTCTTTTTATGGTGTTGTCGAGGATGCACTTTGATTGCTTTGTCAGCAGTGATCTGGGCTTCGACACGTCTTACTAGGTCATGATAAGTTTATCTCCTTCATTAATGTTGAGTAGAAGTTGCCAGGGCGGAGCCCTCCTAAGAAGAATCTTCTTAAGAGCTCGGTGCTGACTCCCGGGATTTGTTGTGCCTTCATGGTGAAGTGACGAAATAAATCTCTAAGGGTTTCCCCCTCATTTTGATGGATCCCATATAAATGGGAAGGATCTTTGACCAACCGACGACTGACGAGAAATTGGTCCGTGAACTTTTGAGTCAGCTATATAAAATTCTTGATTTCTCCCTCCTTCAGGGAAAGAAACCACGTGCGAGTTTGTCCCTTCAGAGTTGTCGAGAATGCTTGACACAATAGGGAATCTGGGGCGTTGCACAGTTGCATCATGATCGCAAAGTGCCTGACGTGCTCTGATGGATCACTCGTCCCACTGTATGTATCGATCTTTGGGAGCTTGAAGTCGCGAGGGATCAATGTTCCAGGACATTGGGTGTGAATGATGAGCGACGATGGAGAGGGAAACTGGCTAAGGAAGCGCGCCGCTCGGCTTGTTTGTGTTCTTCAGTAATGATGTCGCAGAATTCCTCGCACGTGAGACTTTTACCTACAGGTTCTAGGTACACAATTTTTGGGCAGTGATGACGATGATTCTCGGGCTCTCTGGTCTTGAGAACTGGTCGCTCCAAGCTGACCGCACCGAGGAGCTCTCCTTTGTTAAATGGGGGTCGGACCACTCATGTGAGTATCCCCCCTAGCCGAGATGTAGTCCACCAGCCCCAACCCACTCTCCACACAATTGCGTGCGGTCAATCTCACAAACCGGGCTGACCTCCCTGTAACTGGTTTGTGGCGGGTTGTTGAGGTCGGCGAGGCGTTGCGTTTGCCCAACCTCAATCCCCGACCTTCTTTCGATGAGAAGTGATCCAGTTAAGCGCCCCTACAGGGAATTCCCAGGAGGTCACCCATCCCGGAACTACTCGTATGAGCACGCTTAACTATAGAGTTATTTCACTTCTCATCACCAATTGAGCTGCAGCTCAATTGGTCCATCACCAATTGAGCTGCAACTCAATTGGTGATGGGAAGTCCCCGTAGGGGCGCTTAACTGGATCGCTTCTCAACTAAAGGAGGTCGGGGGATCGAGGCTGGGCATGCACAATGCCTCGCCGACCTCAACAACCCGCCACAAACCAGTTAAAGGGAGGTCAGCCTGGTTTGGGAGATTGACCGCACGCGATTATGTGGAGAGCGGGTTAGGGCTGGTGGACTGCTGTCCGGCTGGGGACGGCCCGGGATACTCACATGAGTTGGTCGGCTCCCTTTCAACATCCTTCGGGTATGCTGACAAATGGGCGGAGGGGAGCCCGATCTGTGTGCCCCATAGGGATTAATCATTCAATCACGCTGACAACTTCTCCCTCCATGATCTCTAGTCATAAGTACCGCTGTGTAATGGGTACTGTCTTCTAGGTCTTATATGAACGTTGGGAGGCGTGTTCCCACAGACGGCGCAAATTGTTGCAGATCGTTCAAGGCTCTGGTAGACCGGAATAAATTGAACCGTCTTAGCTTAGGAGTGGTCGAACACGCAAATAGTCACAAGAAAAGGAAAGCTGACAAGACAATTTTCTTAACGTGAAAAACCCTTCAACCAGGTGAAAAATCACGTGGCCAGATCTGTGTCGGCCAAACCTCCACTATTTGCTGGGTGTTGTATAGTGCTTCTTTGAAGAACTCGAGGGCGATAGGCTGCCTCTCGTTAAAATTTGAGAGAGAGAGAGATCTATGCTCGGAGGGTGACAGGCCACCCCTCACGGAGCTATAATTACTTCCCGCTGCAATTAAGAGCTTTGTGCTTATGGAGGTTTTGGGGTCTTTGAATTTAGCTTAAAGGCGGGAGCAACTTTTTATGTTCTGACGTAAGGGGCTTGGTGTTGGGTTTCTCTATGAGTATGGCACAACACTTGTGCACGCAGCGGAAGTAATAAAATCTAGAACAACCCAAAGAGATTGGATCGGGCCATAGATGTTGAATCAAGAAGTTAAAACATAAATATGCAAAATTACCTCTTCGGTGTTGAGTCACAACTCAACAAAGTGCTCCAAGTGTGATTCCTTGTCGGTGGCGAGTCCTACGTGGAATAACGTCCATGTCTCTGCAGAAATCCACACGAGCGGGAGAACCCTGAGCTTCGTCGCACGAAGGATCGGGAGGAAGGTCAGCCGCACCTTGCAACTCCACGGACTGCTAGGTCCGCGCCAGGAGAGGCAATACCGACGACGATCGTCGGAAATGGGAAGGTCGGCGGAGCAGACGCGGCGGCGAAACACTTCCGTCGGCGGTGTTCGGGATTCGGCAGGTCGGAACAGCAGCGGAACACTTCCGTCGGTTTCGATCGGCCGCAGGATGAATCGCGCTTTATCCCAAAAACCCTAAGTCCCCTTTTATACTAAAAGTATAAACAGACCTAAAGCATATTTATCCGCAGACCACACAGTATAAGGTCCCAGAATCGATCGGCGAGAATCAGATCCAGAATCGGCGAGAATCAGATCCAGAATCGGCGAGAATCACCTTGCACAAATAGCGTTGAGAGCGTTGAGTCATACTCAACGATTCTCGACGAATCTGCCAACGGCGTTGAGTCATCTCGACGACTCTCGACGACTCTGTCTTAGTCGTTGAATTATCTCGACGACTCTCGACGAATTCGCCATGGCGTTGAAATCGTTGAGTCATACTCAACGATTCTCGACGACTCTCATCGATTCTGCCATAGTCGACGAGTCAAACTCGACGACTCTCGATGATTTTCCCTTGGCAACATTTGCCTGACTCCCCATACTGTAGGGTGATTGGTAACCTTTACCAACACAGTTAATCTTCCAATTTCTCCATATGCTCTTATGTGCGACCATGCAGGCTCATATCGCGTTGGCAGTGAGATTAACTGTTTGACCACTTCTAGATCACCATGGTAACTCCAACAGTCTCCCACTTGATCTTGAAAGTATCAAAACAAAAACCTCACAAACAATGAGCGGCATCTAGCAATGCGTCATTGCTCCCCAAGCAATAAGAGTTCATAACTCATAAGCCTTCATGACCAATGTCCCAGCGTTGTCTTTGTCCCTTTGTCCCTTACATCCGGAAAGAACTAGAGGCATGGACCGTGTCACCCTCATAATAGCTCAATCCAAGTTTCTTGATCTAGAACGGACTTCCAGAGAATGGTGAGTCCAATATCACATATTGACTCAACCAAGCATGGTCATGCATTTCTCAGTCCAGTTCCATCAAGGGGCCCATGGATGCAACTCCCGTCATATAGGAGGACAAATCCCATATCTGCTCACACACAAACACCCAAATGATTCATAACGTACCCAACAACCACCCTTATCATCAACCTTTCTCAAGGAAGACTTTAGATGGTATCAAAGTACGCTCTTCCTCACTTGATGAATGCTGTGACTTCAGGTCAAAGGACCACAACACCATTGTCAATTGAGACCTACTCGTGACACGATTGAATGACAATCCACAGAGTAGTCTCAGGTTGGGTCTGTCCAGTACAACTTGTTCATTAACAAGTACCCACGTGATGACTTGATATCACAATATCATGACCTGTGAGAACTGGTCATCAGTCAACACACGTGCTAGTCTTAAAGTATCATCATCACCCTTAGTTTCTATGACGATACAATGACCAGGGACCTTTTAAGAATGAAGCTTCAAATAAATCATAGGCTCTCACATTCAAGTCACGTACTTGATGTCCTATGGAAGCGAACACTCTAAGGGTATTTATTATGTTACAATTTAACTATCATATAGAAAAATCATAATAAAAGATCTTGCCATTAATTGTAAAAAGAAACATTTAGGTACAAAATTCATCAAATGAATAAACAATAAACAGCCAACAGAATATATATTTACATGCAACCCATAAGACTCCCACTAGAGTCGATCGTTCAGGTATCGTATACCCATTGATCTAGTATGACCATCATGCTTTCTCTGCGCGAGAGGCTTTGTCAGTGGATCTGCAATATTCTCCTCAGTCGGCACTCTGCAAATGTTCACATCTCCTCGTTCGACAATCTCACGAATAAGATGGAACCGCCGAAGTATGTGCTTGGAGCGCTGATGGGATCTAGGTTCCTTAGATTGTGCAATTGCACCATTGTTATCACAGTAGAGAACTACGGGACCAACAATGCTAGGAACTACATCAAGCTCGCCGATGAATTTCCTAATCCATACAGCCTCCTTCGCTGCGTTAGCCGCAGCGATATACTCGGCCTCTGTTGTAGAATCAGCAACTGTCTCTTGCTTGAAACTCTTCCAGCTCACAGCTCCTCCATTAAGGCAAAACACAAACCTTGATTGAGACTTTGAATCGTCTCTATCAGTTTGGAAGCTAGCATCCGTGTAACCACTTACAATGAGCTCTTCCTCTCCACCATACACCAAGAATACATCCTTAGTCCTTCTCAAGTACTTCAGGATATTCTTGACTGCAATCCAGTGACATTCATCGGGGTCTGACTGATACCTGCTAGTCATGCTCAAAGCATAGGAGACATCGGGTCGAGTGCATAACATTGCATACATGATTGATCCAATTGCAGAAGCATATGGAATCAACTTCATGCGGTCCTTATCTTCACAAGATTTTGGACACTGGTCCTTAGAGAGATTCACACCATGAGACATGGGTAAAAATCCTTTCTTGGACTCAAGCATGTTGAACCGCTTCAACACCTCTTCAATGTATGTACTCTGAGTCAAACCCAGCAACTTTTTCGATCTATCTCTATAGATCTTAATACCGAGTATATAAGTCGCTTCACCCAAATCCTTCATTGAAAAGCAGTTCCCTAGATTGTTCTTAACAACTTTCAGGGTAGGAATGTCAT
Organism: Platanthera zijinensis; assembly: GCA_039513925.1. Lineage (NCBI taxonomy): Eukaryota > Viridiplantae > Streptophyta > Magnoliopsida > Asparagales > Orchidaceae > Platanthera > Platanthera zijinensis. Next base: position 126,092,086 of record CM077097.1, on the reverse strand, counting down.
TCCCAATCAACAGTATGTCATCTACATACAATATCAGGAAGACAATTATGCTCCCACTGATTCGCTTGTAAACACAAGGCTCATCTTCATTCTTGATGAAACCAAACTCTTTGATTTTCTCATCAAAACGAAGATTCCAACTTCGAAAGGCCTGTTTCAGTCCATAGATGGACTTGTTCAGCTTGCATATTTTAGTGGCTTCATATGGGGATACAAAACCCTCGGGTTGTGTCATATACACTTCCTCAAGGAGGTTTCCATTAAGGAAAGCCGTTTTGACATCCATCTGCCAGATCTCGTAGTCATAGTACGCAGCAATAGCAAGCAATATCCTTATGGACTTAACCATGGCAACAGGGGAAAATGTCTCATCATAGTCAATACCATGAATTTGCTTGAAATCTTTAGCCACCAGTCGCCCTTTGAATGTCTGTACATTCCCATCCATGTCGGTCTTCTTCTTGAAGACCCATTTGCACCCTATGGGTCGTACCCCTTCAAGTGGTTCCACCAAGTTCCAAACTTGGTTTGCGTACATGGAGTCCATTTCGGATTTCATAGCCTCAAGCCATTTGTCGGAGTCCGGTCCATTCATAGCCTCTTGGTAGGTTGCTGGTTCATCATCATGATCCATAAGCAACACATTACCTATTTGAGACACGAGAAATCCATATCTCTCAGGCTCAAACCTCGGTCTACCAGATCTACGTAGGACTTGTGCTTCTTGAGTAGGTTCTCCAGCTACAACATCTTGTAGCCCTATCTCAGGATCCAATTCCGGTTCATTCACTACCTGTGGGTCTTGAACTTCTTCAAGTTCTACCTTTTCAGTCTTTCTTGATAAGAACTCTTTCTCCAAGAAGACGCCAGTCCTTGCGACAAACACTTTGCCCTCGGACGGCAGGTAAAAGTAATATCCTTTCGTTTCCTTAGGATATCCCACTAGATAACATTTATCCGATTTGGGTTCCAGCTTGTCAGGCATTTGACGTCGCACGTATGCCTCACAACCCCAAATTTTAATGAACGACATACTAGGACGCTTCCTAGTCCATATTTCATATGGTGTCTTTAGAACCGTTTTCGTTGGAGCGCGATTCAATGTCATTGCAGCAGTCTCTAAAGCAAAACCCCAAAAGGAAACAGGCAAGTCTGCATGACTCATCATCGAACGTACCATGTCTAACAGAGTACGATTTCTCCTCTCAGACACACCATTATGTTGTGGTGTTCTAGGTGGAGTGAGCTGTGATACAATACCACACTCTTTCAGATGATCACGGAACTCATGACTCAGGTATTCGCCACCTCGATCAGATCGGATTGCTTTAACCCTTTTACCCAACTGGTTCTCTACTTCATTTTTGAACTCTTTGAACTTTTCAAAGGCCTCGGATTTGCACTTCATAAGATACACATATCCGTATCTACTGAAATCATCAGTAAATGTAACGAAGTAGAAATACCCACCTCTAGCCATGGAACACATGGGTCCGCATACATCACTATATACAACACCCAAGAGATCCTCAGCCCTCTCAGTATAGCCCGTGAAAGGAGCTTTAGTCATCTTGCCTAACAAACAAGATTCGCATCGCTCAAATGATTCATAATCAAATGAGTCCAAAAGTCCATCTCTATGGAGCTTGGATATGCGCTTCTCGTTTATATGGCCCAAATGACAATGCCAGAGATATGTAGGGTTTGAGTCATTTGTTCTTAGTCTTTTATTATTTTCTACATTATAGATCTGATGGTCCAAGTTCAAAACATAAAGACCATTAAACAATTGGGCTACAGCATAACAAACATCATTCTTAAATATAGAACAACAGTTGTTCTTAATCATAAAAGAAAATCCAATCATGTCTAAGCATGAAATGGATATAATGTTTCTAGTTATTGCCGGAACAAAATAACAGTTATCTAGTTCTATTACAAGCCCACTGGGCAAAGAAAGACGGTAAACCCCTACGGCTACAGCAGCAACTCTTGCTCCATTGCCGACACGAAGGTCCACCTCCCCTTTACTCAGTAATCTTCTCCTTCCCAGTTCCTGCACATTTGTACAAATGTGAGAACCACATCCGGTATCTAATACCCAAGATGAAGGAGCAGAAAGGTTTATTTCTATAACGTAAATACTTGAAGCGGAAGTCATACCTCCCTTCAATTTTTGCAGACCCTCAATGTACGAAGGACAGTTCCTCCTCCAATGACCAGTCTTGCCACAGTGGTGGCATTTCCCATCCTTCACCGTGCTCTTCTTCTTCATCAGTGCAGAAGACTTGGGTTCAAGATGTGACTTAGGTCCCACCTTCGTCTTCTTGAAACCCTTGGCCTTGCCCTTGCCCTTATGCGCCATCAGTATGGGGCTGGCAGGCTTGGCCTTCTTCATATTGATCTCGGCAGTTCTCAACATGCCTAGGAGCTCGGGCAGTGTCTTGTCTATCTCATTCATGTTGTAGTTCAAGACAAACTGCTCGTAACTGTCCGGCAACGATTGCAGGATCAGATCTGTGGCCAACTCTTGACCCAGAGGAAAACCCAGTCTTTCAAGGTTCTCTATATACCCAATCATCTTGAGTACGTGAGTCCCTACTGAGTCTCGAACTCCCATCTTGCACTGAAACAATGCTTTTGTGACATCGAACCTCTCTTGACGAGCCTGCCCTTGAAACATTTTCTTGAGATGCTCGTCAATCTCCTTGCACCCCATGTTCTCATGTTGCTTCTGAAGCTCAGAGTTCATGGTGGCAAGCATAAGGCACTCGACGTCTAAAGCGTCATCAGTATACTTCTTATAAGTATCTTTATCAGCACTGGAAGAATTCCCGGTCGGCACCTCGGGGGCTTCCTCTTCCAAGACATAGAGCTTTCGCTCTTGCTTGAGAACAATTCTCAGGTTCCTGTACCAGTCCATGTAATTAGTCCCACTGAGCTTGTCCTTCTCAAGGATGGCTCTAAGAGACAACGTGGAGTGTGAAACACTTGCTATGGAATTCTACAAGAAATTATGCAGAACAACATCAGTACCAAAATTTCAAATACAATTTATTTTAATTTGGACTTCAATTAAAACTCCCACTATTTTATTCGAAATAATAGCCCTCACTATCAATTCGGAGAGTTCATGCGAGCTACTCTCTTAGTGGACAAGATCCGTATTTCACCAACACTATGAGTCAGCTTTGGCTTTCCTCTCACGATGTGGTTATTTAGGTAGACAACGCTTGCCAATTGCATCCTCATGCAATTCTTGTATGGTTGGTGAATAACTCCTTATTCGCATCCATCATATGGTGCATGCCAACCCCATGCCTCTAGGCACTAAACCTTTGAGGTCACCTAGTTAAGCTAGACCCGATGTCGACAGTGAGATATCACAATTATCCGCTCGCACCCTTACCAAGATAGATTAATGCACCTTGCTTTGGCAAGCCCACACTTCATCGATCGAGGCAGGAAGAGTGTCATCCATCGGAAGGCATCCGAACACTTAATATTAGAGGAAGGGATTTTAATTATAGGTTAACAATTAACCATGATCAACATTTGATCAATGTGCACATCCAAAGAAAACACTTCACAAAAATCCCCATGCATCCCTTATGTGCACAACAGAACACTATCAACATTTGATAAGAAAAAGGGATAAATCTGAACATCTGGACACTTCCAAATCTTCAGGTTTACATGCATTGGACAAGGGACAAAGGCAACTCAACTTAAAGCAGTAGACAAGCTCATCTCTCTATGTTGGATTCAAAATCCAAAACAAAACGGAGGGATGGTTACTGCTAAGGAGACAGTAATTCCTAACGATTAGAAATTACCACAAGATTCCAGACGTTCCCGGCGGGGTGCCAAGATTAAATCTAGACATTTAGAACACTTCTAAATCCCTAGATTTACACGTACTGGAATAACCTAACTTCCAAAACAACAATCATGGCCGTAACCTCCCTCTGATACCACTGTTGGGTTTCTCTATGAGTATGGCACAACACTTGTGCACGCAGCGGAAGTAATAAAATCTAGAACAACCCAAAGAGATTGGATCGGGCCATAGATGTTGAATCAAGAAGTTAAAACATAAATATGCAAAATTACCTCTTCGGTGTTGAGTCACAACTCAACAAAGTGCTCCAAGTGTGATTCCTTGTCGGTGGCGAGTCCTACGTGGAATAACGTCCACGTCTCTGCAGAAATCCACACGAGCGGGAGAACCCTGAGCTTCGTCGCACGAAGGATCGGGAGGAAGGTCAGCCGCACCTTGCAACTCCACGGACTGCTAAGTCCGCGCCAGGAGAGGCAATACCGACGACGATCGTCGGAAATGGGAAGGTCGGCGGAGCAGACGCGGCGGCGGAACACTTCCGTCGGCGGTGTTCGGGATTCGGCAGGTCGGAACAGCAGCGGAACACTTCCGTCGGTTTCGATCGGCCGCAGGATGAATCGCGCTTTATCCCAAAAACCCTAAGTCCCCTTTTATACTAAAAGTATAAACAGACCTAAAGCATATTTATCCGCAGACCACACAGTATAAGGTCCCAGAATCGATCGGCGAGAATCAGATCCAGAATCGGCGAGAATCAGATCCAGAATCGGCGAGAATCACCTTGCACAAATGGCGTTGAGAGCGTTGAGTCATACTCAACGATTCTCGACGAATCTGCCAACGGCGTTGAGTCATCTCGACGACTCTCGATGACTCTGTCTTAGTCGTTGAATTATCTCGACGACTCTCGACGAATTCGCCATGGCGTTGAAATCGTTGAGTCATACTCAACGATTCTCGACGACTCTCATCGATTCTGCCATAGTCGACGAGTCAAACTCGACGACTCCCGTCGACTCTCGACGATTTTTCCTTGGCAACATTTGCCTGACTCCCCATACTGTAGGGTGATTGGTAACCTTTACCAACACAGTTAATCTTCCAATTTCTCCATATGCTCTTATGTGCGACCCTGCAGGCTCATATTGCGTTGGCAGTGAGATTAACTGTTTGACCACTTCTAGATCACCATGGTAACTCCAACACTTGGAAGCTCGGACGATCTTTGATAGGCTCTAAATTTACTCTTGTAAACTACTAGCGGTGCGGGGCACACGAACCTTGGGTGCTCTAGCGGGCTTAGTCTGCCGAAACTGAGGAGACTAGGTGGTCACGGTGGACCGCGTGGAGGCACACTTAGACGATCTTGACGACGGGGTGCATGAAGGCGGGCTTGGATGGTCTTGATGGAGGAGCGCATAGAGGCACACTTGGTGGAGGAGAGCGCGTGGGGTGCTTACTGGAGGAGAGCGCGCGGAGCGCTTGCTGAGGAGAGCGCGTGGGACGCTTGTTGGAGGAGAGCGCGGGGGGCGATTGATGGAGGAGTGCACACAGCGCGCTTGCTGGAGGAGAGCGCGCGGAGAGCCTGCTGGAGGAGAGCGCACGGGGCGCTTGTTGGAGGAGAGAGCGCGGAGCCCCTGGTGGAGAGCGCACGAGGCACTTGCTGGAGGAGAGCGCGCAGGGCACTTGTTGTAGGAGAGCGTGTGGGGCGCTTGTTGGATGAGAGCGCACCAGGAGCTTGTTGGAGGAGAGCGCGTGGCACGCTTGTTGGATTAGAGCGCGTGGGACGCTTGTTGGAGGAGAGTGCACGTGGAACTTGTTGGAGAGAGCGGACAAGGAAGAGTCATGCACAGGAGCGCACTAGGAAGAGACGCGCGCAAGAGCGCACATGGAAGGGGTGCGCGCGAGAGCGCACATGGAAGAGGCGGGCACGGAAGCGCACACGGAAGAGGTGCGCGCAAAAGCGCTCAAGGAAGGGAAGCGGTGGAGAGAGAAAATCGTATGAGGAGGAGAGATGAGAGAGAAAATTCGTAGGAGGATTTTCCGGTCGTGGAACAGATAAAAATGAGAGGGAGAGGAGTCTATTTATAGATTTCAAGGGGGGCAGACCGCTAATTTCCGCTCATAAGCACAGGCCGGATGAATAGGATCGCTCCGTTTGGAGCACACAGATCACCATAATTACCTAAAAGACAAAAACACCCCCGGGTGGAAAAACAATCGCTTTTGCCGGAAAATAACCGCTCCTCCCACGAGGGAGGAGGGGCTGGCAAGGACGGGGACCGGAGAGGATCGGGGGCCAAGGTCGGGCGGCCAATTTGGCCACTAGGTGAAGAGGGGGCCGCCCCTATCTAGGGGTGGCGGCGATAAACGGGTGGCCGAATGGCGGCCCGTTTCGGGCCACAGGGAGGCCTCCCCAAGAAGGGGCGGCGGCGGTGAATGGGCGGCCGAACGGCAAGCCCGTTTCGGGCCACAGAGAGGCCGCCCTTGGAAGGGGCGGCGGCGAACGGACGGCTGAATGATAACAACGAATAAAAGAAAACTAATTTTAAACATAAAAAAAAAAATTCTTTAGATGGGATCTGGCGTTCAAAAAAAACCGTTTATAATCTCAGCCAAAAAAGAATATGTATTTTGAAAGATTCCCTTAAACTTCTTAGCCAAGGACAAACAAACATTTTGTTATTACTTGTTACCAATTTTAAATAAATGAAAATGAATAAATATATTATGTCGCTACTCTCTATTTTGTCCAAATTCATATATTGCTATAATCAACGTATAATGGGCTATGGATCGTAAGTCTAATTTATTGAGCAAATTCTTTTATTATTATTATATATAATAATAATTGTTGCGGGCCACTCAACGTTCTTATAGTCCGGTCAAAATTAATTGTCTCAGCTCAAGGGTGAGCCGAGCGCAGAAACAATTACATATTGAACTAACAGTTGATAACAAGGTTGCCTTTGTCGTGAAAAAACCCAAAAATGAAAAAAATTATGGGGTCGGATCGGCGCCGAGCAAGTTTCACTAGTTTTCTGAGTGTTACAAGTAGTAGAATACTCGATGGTGATAAGTCACCGGTCCTTACAAGTAGTAGAAAGCTCGAGGGTGACAGACTACCGCTCATTGCAATAAGATTTCATGGTGTGTCGGAGTCGGCAAAGGCAGAGCGCAAAGAAGCGGGCTCTAAAGCCTTTGAGATGTTGAACTCAACAACTGGAGTTCTGGAGTAGGGGCTTGAAACCGTTGGAATGACGAACACAACAATCAAAGTTCTCTTCTTAGAGTCGAATCTTTTGCAAGGACAGCCAAGGTCTAACCCTCAACGTAGCAACAAGGACAAACCCCCACGAGCCTCCCACTGCCACAGATTAGAGGCATGTCCCTCTCCCATGCAGTAGGTCGAAACAAGCGCCCGGTTTCGCCCTTCACCGCCTCTTCGGGATCACGTCCCAGCGGACTCCCACTATATATCGACGATCGAGGGTCCGCCCTTCTCTCCGCAGTAGGTCGTGGCTTTGTCAGGGCCTGCCCCCATCGCTCGCCACCAGTTCGAAGATCCGCTCTTCACCGCATCATCGGGACCACGTCCCAGCGGCCTCCTACTACCGACGATCGAAGGTCCGCCCTTCTCTCCTCAGTAGGTCGTGACTTTGTCAGGGCCTTCCCTCCTCGCTCATCACCAGTTCAAAGATCCGCTTTTCACCGCATCCTCGGGACCACGTCTCAGCGGCATCCCAGTGTCGACGATCGAAGGTCCGCCCTTCTCTCTGCATTAGGTAGCGGCGTCGTTAGGGCCTGCCCCCTCGCTCGCCACCTGTTCGAAGATCCTCTCTTCACCGCATCCTCAGGACCACGTCCCAACGACCTCCCACTGCCAACGATCGAAGGTCGCCCTTCGCTCTGCATTAGGTTGCGGCGTCGCCAGGGCCTGCCCCCCTCGCTGGCCACTGGTTCGAAGATCCGCTCTTCGCCGCATCCTCAGGACCACGTCTCGTGGCCCCCTGCTTCCGACGATCAAAGGTCTGCCCTTCTCTCCGCAGTAGGTCGCGGCTTCTCCAGAGCTTGCCCCCTCGCTTGCCACCGGTTCAAAGATCCGCTCTTCACCGCATCCTCGGGACCAAGTCCCAGCGACCTCCCACTTCCAGCGATAGATCAATTCATTTCCAACAACTGCAAATTGCTGGATCTGTATTTGTTTGTGGCTACAATCAATATTACTTGATTTTGAACTAAATTATTTTGGTTTTAGTGTTTTTAAAAGAATACAATTACAACTAAAACAGTTATTTCATGTTTTAAGAGCATGCGTCAACGTGAAGTATCATGTTGATCTATAAGTTATTTGTGATGTTTGTTTCGATAAATAACATAGTTTTCTATGATGTTATTTAAATGATAGAAGATTCAGATTGTATATTGTGATTTTACGTTCTAAAAATAACAAAAGAAAACTCAGTAATGCTTTCAACAATGATATGTACGCATGTTGAAATTTATTGTGCCCGAGCAACATCAAAATCTCATTTCCGCAACTAACCACTGTATTTACGATGGCCACCGCTGTACCAAAGGGCGCCTTACTAAAAAAAAACTTGAAATTGTAGAAATTAAAGTGAAACTCATCGGGCTTAAAATAATAGATCCCACAATAAAATTGAAAACGACAGATAAAAAATCTTACTCGATGACATCTTTCCTTATCATCAATGAATGCTTGCAAGCTTTATCAACGCAGTTTCAACACTCCAAGCATGTCCAACTAAGTAATTATATGATGTTACTTTTAAAGCAATATTAAGCGCATCAAGTTTGACTATATGCACATAAACATTATCCACACAAGGAAATCTTATTTGTAGTCAAAATTGTTGGGATTTCACACAATTTTCAGGACAGTCACAATAACCGTAAGGGTACAAAGAACTATAAATAGAGGAGACGAAAAATTATACGACAATTAATCAAAACTATAAATAGAGGAGACGAAAAATACAAATCCGTTACAAGTACACCACAGATAAGATGGATTAGCTTAATCCGTGAGTGGACAATGATCTTGGACTGCAATCCTTAGAAGGGCTCACAATGTTCGCTCTGGCAAACCTTCGTCGTCGTCAGACGACCAACCACCGCCGCCGCCGCCGGAGAAGTCAACATGGAATAATGCTCAGCTCGTGTGAGTCCGCTGCTCACTACGTTGTTTGCCCCCACTACAGCCTTGTCACACTCACTGTAGCCTGCCGTAGCCTCGACTTCTTCTTCTCCGTGAATCCACCTTCAAGGGCTTCTTTCTCCAAGATGAGAACACGTGGTGTGTCCATCCAAGCCATAATTCAATCTTTTATATAGTCATTTCATTTGCCTTAGTCACTTTCCTAGAAGTTTCATTGCATGTGAAACACATGGGCAGCTTGGAGAGTCAACATCGGCAGCTTGGAAGTCAACATCGGCGACTTGGAGAGTCAACATCGGCGACTTGGAGAGTCAACATCGACGGCCGATAGGTTTCATGATACACATGAAATTAAAAGATTAAACCAATTGAACAAAAATTTATACGAGCATCAAAACATTTCTCTTCATCAAAAAGATTTGGGTGTCCTATTGCTCTCCCCTCTCCTTTTCGGAGTTACTCTCCTCATTAAATGTTGTTTCCCACATCTCCCCGTTGTTGTTCATGCATGCATATCACTATATCCTTTCTCTTTCGTGTCCTACAACTGGCCTTCTCCTGCTTAAGGCTCTGTTTGGGGGGACTTATTTTCACCGGTCAAGCGGTTATGACCGCATGAATCAGGACTTAATTAAGGTCTGGTTCGTGCGGTCATAACCGCTTGACCGGTGAAAATAAGTTCCCCAAACGGAGCTTAAAAATGTCATGAAAATCAGATTTTTGTTCAAAAAAAAAATTGTGATTATAAAGCTAAGATTTGCTCATAACTACAAATCACAAAAAAAAAGAAAATAAGACGAATTTATATGGTCATGAGGTGAAGGTTGGAAGAACAAAAAGAGGGAATGAGAACACACCATTTTTAATTAGCTTTCCTTTAGACTATGGATATAAGATGAAGGAGAGAACAAAAGCTGTGGAGGAAAACCAAAAACAAATTTCAGGATTATAAGGTGAATAACATCCAGATGCTGTTCACCGTCGAATCCGGCCGGCCGCCTTCAGCCCCTCTCAGATGAGAACTTCAGATGATTGGAACATGCCAATTTGATGGAGAGGGGATGCCGGGGACGAGAAAGGGCCCGTCAACGCCGACGAAGGACCCGTATAGGTGAATATTACTAACAACTTGCATTAAGATGGAGCAGAAATAGTTGCTACCATGGAAGGCGATGTGCGGAATTGGATGGCATGACACTCATCTCGGTCGCTTCATCTCCGCCTCGCTCATTTGGTCGGAAGAAGAAGAGGTTTGCATGCACATAAGGGTTTTTTTGGTGTGGAAATGAATACAACAATATATTTTGATTGTGTGCACATAGCCGGCCACGTGCATCTAACATTGCTCTATTTTTATTGATAATAAAAACAGGATAAAATAGTTGTCTAAATTTAAATAGAGCGTTTGTTGAGAGGCACAAGGGCCATATTTGAAGACCATATCAATGCCAGATTGGAGCTCTGATCTCCAGCCAGCACAAATGCCTCGTGCCGGAGGCACCATTTGGTGGGGATTCCGATCTGCCTCCGATCGCCGCCACACACAAGAGTGGTGGGAAAAACATTTCTGAATGCGAAAGGGTTCACAACTTTTCAAAAAATTTCAAATGATTTCGCAAGTGTTTTATTGAGCGACAAATTCAATCATTTGAATCAAAATAATAATCACATTCATCATTTAAATGTTACTCTATTTTGAACCATCCTGAAGATAGAGTTTATTCCAAACAATTTTCTTTGCTGCCGAAGCAATTTCTTGCAGCTCCATCTACAGCATCTGTTTTTCACCGCTCTTTTGGCCCCAACAACGGCTCCTCCATACACACTTCAAACAAATTTAGGCTCCGTTTGGGGGGGTTTATTTTCACCGGTCAAGCGGTTGCGACCGCGTGAACCGGACCCTAATTAAGGCCTGGTTCATGTGGTCGCAACCGCTTGACCGGTGAAAATAAGTCCCCCCAAACGGAGCCTTAATTAATGATTAAAATAAGGGCAGTGATAAGCAGCCTTATAATATGACTAAACACAGTTCATTCCTGTTTGCAGCCGAATGACTTTAAGTATTTTTAAGATTACAAATAGCCCTTTTAAGTGTTTTTAGAATTACAAATAACCATCGCATCATTGCTAATAACATCGCCCTTTAGTAATCATGATTAAATATCATTTACTGGGACCTCCTCTCTAAATTGAAAAAATTAAAGGTTATGGCCATCTATCTTTTGAAATTAAAAAAAAAATATCGCCTCTGTAACTTTAGATTTCATAACATGCATGCACGAAAATGCCCGTAAAATTTTGTGCATGCAAGTTATGAAATGTAAATTTACAATGGAGTTGTTTTGTAATCAAGGCCGCGCTCGCCTCAAAGGTTCGGGACCGACGAGCACGTAAGGCGGTGTGGGACTAAACCGCCCCTTTTAGCGTGTTGCAACACACGCTCGGACATCACTGTCCATTCCACGCGGCGCACTCAACAAGAGGGGCCAAACCAAGCACCGCACAGGCGCGGGAGCAGCAACCCACACACGGCAACGGCGCAACGCGCAAGCAACGCACCCACCACGTCCCGTGCGCAACACCGCAGGAGCCCGCGCGCGGCACTGCGTGCGTGGGTATGAGCGCGCTGTGCGCGCGCAAGTACCGTGTGCGCCGCAGTGCGCCGTGCGCTCTCGCGCACCGGCGTCCAACGCCTCCTCCAGCCGCCGCCAGCGCTTTCGGCTACCGCCGGCCGTCGCTATCGTCGGGCACCCTGCCCGGGCCGCTCGAACCACCCGGGCGACACTTTTGTCTTTTCGCTAAATTTTGTGATTCATGTGACCGAAATGAAACGACGTCATTCGTCAACACAAATTTCGTCCCAGCGCAATTATCGGCGTATCCCTCCAGAAAATTATAAATAGGCTCTCATGCTTTCATTTGAAGACAAGCAACTCCAGAGGCTAGAAAGAGCTCTTAGGTTTTTCAGTGAGATCGTGGACTTATACCGATCTTCTGCGCAAAAATTCGCTTCGCTCCTCTTCTAGTGCAAAGGATCCAGAAAGCTTCAAGGCACGTCGTTCTTCTCTGCAAGAGCGTTTCCATCGAGGCTCCATGGAATTAGAGATTTTCTCAACCGGAACGCTTCCATCGAGGCTTGATTATCTACAGACCGTAATTGATTTATGTGATATGCGTACACCAATTATCTTATATTTTATAATATGTATATTTAAGACATTTACTGTGCGCACACATATTATAATATTCAGTTTTGCGCACCCCCATAATGGACGTTACGTCGAGGTGGTTACGCGACAGTTGAACAAGATCGGCCGGGGGGGGGGGGGGGGGGGCGAAGGCGAGGATCCGACCAGTGGATGGCCGACCGAGCGATTGGCCACGTGTCCTCGTGGGGGGGGGGGTCAGTTAATGAGGGTTGGCAGGTCAAGGGAGCCGGTAGGGGCGTGGGCCGCGTGGCCGCGGAGGCCGGTCGGGCGCCAGGCAAGGTGTGGCCACGGAGGCCGGTTGGATGCCAGGCCAGGTGCGGCCACATAGCTGTGTGGAGGCCAGGCGGCCAGCCGTGGAGATTTACTATTCCTGCTCGGCTGCACGATCGAAGGACTCCTCGGTGGCTGAGGCCGGCCTGGAGGCCGATCGCGGGGGTTTGCTGCCGCGCGCTCGGGGGGGAGTGGCTTCACGGTCGGAGGGCCGTGCGGTGGGGGCGGAGGTTGGCTAGGAGGCAGGCTGTCGGGGTCTGCGGCCACGCGCTCGGAGCGCGTGGCCTCGCGGATGCCTGCTTGGGTCGTGCGGTCTCACAGTTGCGTGGTGGGAGGGCTGCACGACGACGGCGACTGGCTATGCGGTCGACGGGCCGCGCGGTGTTGGGGAGTCGGTCGGGCGGCCCCGTCGCGGCGTGCATTCATTCAGAGGTTCCGAGTGGTTCAGCCTTGGAGGTAGTGGGGTTGACCAGGGTTGACTTTGATCAACCCTACTTGGCCTCCATGACCCCCATTAAATTAGTGACTAATTTTAGAAATTCTGATTGTCTAGCCCGAATTTATTATGAATAGAGAATGCCCATATCACATCTATCAAAATTTTATGTAAATTTGCATGATCTTTAGTTGATAGTATGGGGGAGAGGAACGAAGAATTGTTAGTGCTTAGGCTCTGTTTGGGGGGACTTATTTTCATCGGTCAAACGGTTACGACCGCATGAACCGGATCTTAATTAAAGTCCGGTTCATGCGATCGTAACCGTTTGACTGATGAAAATAAGTCACCCAAACGGAACCTTAATCATATTATCAGGCGAAATTAGAAAGCACATTGCACACCCTGTTTATAACAGTGAATAGATGAAGGCTCTGTTTGACGTTCCGTTCCGGTGGGAGGCCGGGGAGGAGAGAGAAAACGACCGTTTAGAACGGTCGACTGGCGCTCCTTCCACCAGCTGCAAAACATCGGGCCGGCACCCTTTCACGCCGGCCGTTCTCAGCCGGAGCACGCCAAACACTATTTCGCCGGGCCGTTCACCCCGGAACGAAGCGACGCTGGGTTGTCAAACAGACCCGAATCTTAGCAACATAATGAATTTGCTCAGTAGGATCAGCAGAAGAAATTCTTTTAGAAATTCATTATAAAATTCTTTATGGGCCCCTAGAAATTGACGTCGAGAAATTGATGTTGAGGATTAGATAGTGCTTTGAAAATTGAAAGCTTTGACACGCCATTGTATTTTGACGTAAAAAGTATAATAAAACCGGAAAATTTTATGTGCGGGAGAATTGTGAGGGGATTTTTTTTGTATAACTTAAAATATAAAATTCTCCTATAATTTTTATTTTTTCATAAAAAAAGTCATAAAATTTTGATCTATGTATTTTTACGTTCATTTTAAATACTCATATGTCTATATTTTGAGGTGAAAATACAATCATAAAAATGTCTTTTTTTTTGAACGAACAAAAAATTCAGTCCATTTTTACAATCAATGAAAATCAAGTTGTATTTTCACCCGTAAAATCCAGTCCATTTTTGAACTAAAAATCCATTTTTACAATACAAAGTATTTCCAATTGTACTTTTGAACTAAAAAAAGGTTCCCCCACGATTCTCGCATGGGGGTACCGCACATAAATTTTTTCCTAATAAAACAGGCTTCCGCAAAAAAAACTCTCCTCCCTCGATTTTGGCATTTTGCCCTAATTTCCACAAAGTCTGCCCTAGCCCGCCACACTCCAGCGAACACGAAGCAACCTCGATCTCTTCTTTCTCCTCCTCCAGGTAGACTTCTTCCTCCTCCTCTTCTATTTCTATTTTCCTTTGTTTTTCTGGATGTGTGAGTAATCGACGCGAACAAATTTTTTCTCTAGTTTCTGAATAACTAGTCTAGGTATTTTTCTTCCTCTTCCCCCTCTTTTTCTTCTATTTCTTTCTCCAACTTCTTCTCATTTTCCTTTGATTCTATCCCCTTCTCCCTTCTCCTTCTCCCTCTTGTTTTCTGGAGATTTTTCCGTCTGGGCTCCCTTCCTAAATCTAACTTCGGAATTGCTGGTGTGTTATCGGAACAGTAAATGGTGGTGATCAAAACTTAAAAAATCAATGCGGATATGGTGAGCCCGTTCAAATCTAGCGTAATCTCCCAGAAATCAAATTTGATCTCCCCAGAGACCATCCCGGATTCTGGAGCGAGTGACGGGAGCCCGGACAGAAAATTTTCCTGTTGTTTTCTTTTTAAAGAGATTTTGTTGTGGTGGGAGCACAGTCGAAGCTTTGCTCTTGGGGATTTGCGACTAAATTTTCTTTTATTTTAGTGGCCGAGCTAATTTGATATCAATTAATTTGATCAATAAAATATCTTTCAGCGATTAAAATCAAATAAATAAAAGAAATTTTAGTTTGCCAATCAAAAAATAGATTTGCAATAATAATAGTCATAAAATAATCAAAAATAATTTGGTACGTATGCGTATCTTAGACTGGTGCGCAAGTAGAGCCGATCGTATACTTCTCAAGATCAACGGCGTAAATTTATTTGGACCGTATTACTGTCAATTTTTGATACAACTGTCTTTGAGAAATATGACCGTATTTTGTGGGAAATGATTTGTTCCGTTAAAATTTGCGATTCTATGACCAAATCTGCTCGTGCATCTCCGAAAATATGTACATATACATACCAAAATAGAACACTAAGACTTTATTTGATTAGGTGGTGGCGGGAGGAGCCGGGGATGACTTTTCCTCCTTATTGAGGGAGCAAGCGCAGCCGGCGGACTGTTAGGTTTTCCGTTGTTGTCCCGTGACGTTTGCTCGAAACGCTCGCATCAAAAACTTTAACAATTGAAGCCTAAAATAATCACGCCGGGGACTTTTGTTCCACCACGTGAATGAAAGAATCATTTTATTTTTGATATTTTTTTTGGAAGCTCCCCGCACATTTATATTTGTTCGCCTTCGCTGGAGAGTTTTCATTTCTGGACTCTCTTTCTCGTCTAACTTCGGAACTGCTACTCAGTTTTTTCGGATTTGCTTATAACCGCTGGTTTTAGGGCTCAGCCTTCGCCCAATTCTTGTCCCTGCTGCTGTTAGGTTGTTTTCACGGAAGAAATACGCCACCGAACCTCGCGACCTTCCCCAGCGATTCTTTGTCTCCGCTTCATCATCCTCCTTCGCCCAATCTTCTTCATCTCCTCTTCATCTTCCTCCTCATATCTGTTTCTTACAGATCTGCGTATTTCTTCTCCTCCCCGTTGTTAGGTTTTCACGGAAGAAACACGCCGACCGAACCTCGCGAGCGGTGAGTTATCGCGACCCCTCCTTCGCCCAATCCTCCTCCTCCTCTCCTCTTCATCTTCCTCCTCATCTCAGTTTTTTTGTTCAGATCTTGGTATTTCTTCTCCTCCCTTCTCAGTTTTTTCTGCATTTTCTGTTTCAGGCTAAGGTCCTGGTGGGAAGGAGTTCATTCCAGCCCTCCTCTTCATTTTTTCCCGCCATCTTCATCTCGGGTATAACATTTTCCTCCTCATTATGGTTGTTTTGTGTTTTTTCTTGCTCTATATGTTCAGTGTTCTATATGTTTTGCTTTTTCTTATTACTGATTTATTAATATTGTGCTGTTGTTTTGATCATGCCAGGTTCCTATGATTCCTGGCTACCCATTTTGTGGTTATTGTTATAATGTTATTACTTTATATGTCATTCCTTTTACTAATTGTGATATGGTTCCAAGATATAAGCTCATATACTATAAGCTTCAAGATTAATTTCATGCACTTTACTTGAACATTTTGTGATTGATGGATCTGTGGTTCATGTTATTGTTTTAAAATTTGTGTTGTTAAGCCTGCAGTTTTTATATACTTTTAAAAAGAATTTTTAATTTAATGCAATTCCTGCTGATGAATTCCATCCTGCATCCGAATAATAAAATTGCCCAATTCCAATTCCTGCAGCTCAAAACCTTCCTGCAACCGAACAACATAATTGGAATTCAGGAAACGTTTTGGTTTTTACTGAATTCCAATTCTTCAAAATCAAAACCTACAATCCGAATGGTTAAGGAAATGGTTATTGTACCTCATCATCTTCCCACAACCCCCTCAACATTTCAAGATTGCTGGTTTCTTGACCTTCACATCTCTCTTTCTCTCACATAGGGTTTAGATCGAGGCTGAAAAAAATCAGCAGAAAGATGAATTGGGCAAGCCGCAAGATCCATCTCTACAACGTCACCATGGGCCTCTACATGCTTGATTGGTGGGAGCGCTACCTCATCAGTATCCTTTTCTACCTACATCAAAAAATTTATCTTTCTAGGATTTTTCTTTTTGGATTTGTTTCTTTTCCGACTGTTTCCCATTAGTGTTGTTCCCTAATTCTAGAAGATACTTTGTTTCTGGTGTTGCTCTGGTTCATTTTCTACAATGGATCTCGATCCGCGACAGAGTTCTACAACAGGTTTGATTTTTTCTCTCTTTTGTATATATTTATTTGCGTGTTTCTGTCTATCTCGATTAAGTTTGAGTTGATTGTATTTGCTTTTTGGAGGATCTAAGGACTACCTAAACAATTTTTACATTGATCCTGTCGAAATGCTCCAAATGTAGATAGTTTGGCGATTAATAGTGATTGATAATTGATAAAATCACTCAGCTGTAAAATTACACTATGCTATAGTTTAATATTCGAATAATTGTAGGTCTCCTGTCATCTAATCCTTTTTTCCCATTCTAGCTTTTAATTTATTTCTGTGAATGCCAAATAAATTAGGGCAATTCCCCAAAAAAACAAGCATCAAAGTCAGCAATGCATCTCACCTTGAATTATGATTGGTAATCTCATAATATGGGCTACCCGGTGCACAAAGAATCCCCACACAGCGAGGGTCCGGGAAGGGGTCCAACCACAAGGTTAAAATGTAGGCAATCCTTACTTGCAGGACTCGAACCCTTGACCTCAAGGTCACTTGACAACACCTCAACCAGTGCGCAAAGGCTCCCCTTTCAATTATATATAAAGAGAAATTTAAAAGGAGGTTATAATCCTCTGAAATATAGTAATAATTAATACTGCTTCATTATGTCATTTTTGTTCAATGAGCATATTATCTCTACCATAAACATAGTCATTGGGTAAAAATTCATTAGTATAGTTGAATTTGGTTAAATTCACATGCTTAAATTACAAGAAACAATGGCTTTGTTTGGCGGGTTTTTTTTTTTGTTTCGGTGAGTTTAGAAAAAAAATGTCATCATCATAGAATGTATGTTTGACATGATAGTGGTTATGACAGCCACAAATAAATGAAAACTAGTTTTGGACATAAAAGTGAATGAAGTTCTTTATGTGAGGTATGGTGTTCACGAATAGCAGTTCCTAACCACCACATTTATGACCGCTACAGCCGTAACGAAGCCAATATGTATAATATAAGGAGAGGCTAAAGTGCATATCCTCTTCTCCATTCGGATCCCGAACTGACAGGAGTGAAATATCCCTTTTTAATACTATGCAATGGAAACCTTTTGCGCTCTCCACGTAGGTTCAACAACGAGGATCTTTTACCCTAAAGTCAGTTTATATCACTCCTCTACACTCAGGAGTAGCTTCTCTTTCTCTCCACTTTTCATCATCCTTGTCTTCATACCTCCATTACCTAATCATTGCCATCAAGATAATCACCCTCTCCAATGTACCATCTATGTTGAATAATTCTAAGTATTTTATTATGTTCTTAGCAAATCTGGTCCAGATGTTATGACCCGTTGTCATGTCGGTTGAACCAAGTAACATAATCTCCCACCCAAGAAAATAATTAAAAACCCCCAAAAGAATTGTTTTCAACCACGGTCCCAATTGAATTATTTAAATCAAAATATATAATTTTCTATTGTATTTCTACTAATGTTATGATTTTCACTATTGTTTCTAGCAAGAAATTTATCTAGGGCCCCCCCTGTGAGCACTATACGGTTGACAACGACAATATTGCACAAAACACATGTATTCGGTGTGTCCATTGTTCGACAATGTAAGTACTTTAATATATAATCAATGGTTCCATCATTTTAGAAATATTTAGAATGAAATCTATAATTTGCTCAAGTATTTATGCAAAAGTTATAGTTAACCACTATTGCTTCTATCAAGAAATAAATCTAGGGGTTGCCTGTGAGCAGTATTCGGATGATGGTGATAATATTGCAATTAACATGTGTATTCGGCGGGTCCAATGTTCGACGATGAAATACTTAGATCTGCCACTTGTGCAAATAAATAAATAAATAAAACAAATATGTAGATTTCTCTGACGGGATGTAGATATGTGAGAAGGAAGAAAAGTTTGCGAATCGGGGAAATGAGGATGGCAAGGTAACCATCTCTGAGAGGTTCTATTTTGCCGAGGAATTTCCAGAAGGCCAGAAGTTGTTTGTGGAAGTGACTGAAGCCCGTCGGTGCTTGTACCATGGAGAGAGTGGCGACGTTGAGGGGGAGAAGGAAGGCCAACCTAGGTCACAGGGAGAGTGGAGTTGGAGGCTGGATCACGAGGAGGCCTGGAGCGAAATGGTTTAAAAATAAGATACATTTTTTAGATTGACGGATGGATTGGATGGAGAGATTTTAATTGGACAGTTGAGATCTTCTCAAAGTCTCATTTAGCTAGTCATTATGCAAGTCAATCCGTACTTCTTTTTAATATTGTATTAATTTTTATTGTGGTTTACACAGAAAAAACTGTTCAACACTTAAAATTAGTCTATTTTATTCTATTGCTTTATTTTGGGATTTAATTGGAGGTTCTGATTGTTATGGTGATGTGGCTGAGTCGAGTCCTCCCTTAATAATAATAATAAATTTAAATCACCACCAATAATGATTCTTTCTTCCTCTAGTATATGTAATTGCAAGTTATTCATGTCTTCCTAAAATTAGCTTTTAACTTATCTTTATAATATCCTTACAGGTAATTATCTCAATACCAATTATCATACCACCGAGTCTATTCACATTTATATATTTTCTCTTTTAACCGCATCAAATATTTTCTCAACTTTATTCTCATTTTGACTAATTTTAATACACAATTTATAATGCTAAATCCACTTTTTAGTCCCTAAGGTTTGAGTACTTTGATTTCAATCCCAAATGTTGTAATTTTAAAATTTCAATTTCCAAAATTTCATTTCTTTAAGTGTTTAGTCCCTAAAAACAATTTCCACCCATTTTTAATGGAAATAGTTAACGGACGACCATCTTCCGCCGCTCCCTATCCACGGCCTCCACTCTCTGATCTGGCCGCCCCCTTCCCGCTTTTCTTGCACTCTTTTTGCAAGAAAAGGGGGAATATGTGAAGCAAGAGCTGCCAAGTATCTCGAGTTTAGATAATTTCTACTGATAAATTGAGCTTTTGAATTTAATAGATGATCATCGGCTAAGGAAAAAAATGGGAGTTGCGGAGATGAGAATGCTTAGGTGGATGTGTGGACACACGAGACTGGGTAAAATTAGGAGTGAATGTATCCGGGATAAGACGTGAGTAACACCAATTGCAGAAAAGATGTGGGAAGCTCGACTAAGATGGTTTGGACATGTACAAAGGAGACCATTAGAGGCACCGGTTAGGCGTTGTGAGAGTCTAGTCACTAGGCATGTTAAACGAGGGAGGGGTAGACCAATAAAGACTTGAAATGAAACTTTAAGGAATGACATGATGTACTTAGGCATTAGTGAGATTATGACAAAAGATAGGGCACAATGACGACAAAGGATCCATATTGCCGACCCCACTATAGTGGGGGATAAAGGCATGAGTGTAGTAGTTGTTGTTGTATCATCTGCTAAGGCAGAACCATCCTGGAGTCGAGTGCACCAACCATCAACGTTATTAGACAGCCACAGAGGGATCATTAAAGTACTTAATCTCAAAGCAATAGCCACAGCTAAGCTCAGCAAGCACCAAATAGAGAAATCATGAAAGCAAAACAAAGATGGAGAGCTATAGAAAGTGGAGGGAAGAGAAGCAGCGGGCAGACAAATAAAATGGAGAAATGGATGAAAATTGCTTTTAGGGACAAACTTAATGATAGAAGGAAGGTTTAGGGACTGAAATTCCAAAGTTAAAATCTTTGGGACTTAAATCTTAAAGTGCCTAAATTTTTGGGACTAAAATGAGGATTTAGCCAGTTTATAATCCATCCATTCTGTTTGTGTATTTTTCTCATCTCTTAGGCTCCGTTTGGGGGGACTTATTTTCACCGGTCAAGCGGTTACGACCGCATGTACCGGACCTTAATTGGTTAGCTTTTTCATCATGGCTATGAGCCTTATATATATTAAAAGGGAAAACATCCTTTGATTAAACATTCATTTTCCGATTTTACCCCTCCTTATTAAACAAATTCCTCTTTTAAAATGTGTTTTACTTTTATTTTTAAAAATGTGCTCTTATATAGACAAAATCCTCTATCATTTGACAAATATATAGATAAACAATATATTAAATAATAATTACTGATAAATATCATCTGACAAATATGTGTAAATAAATAGAAATCTAAACTTAAGTAAATAGATCAGTTTTAGTTAGAAATAAGAGTAGCAGTGGTTAACTATAACATTTTGAGAAATATATGCGATTTTTTTTTATTCTGTTCTAAATAATGCTAGAAGTATGAAATCCTTGATATAATTCTTTTTCTATATTTTAATCAATTTTCTGGATAGGTGATTATGTTTACTTGGTTCACCCAAAATAGCAAAGGTTCAAAACATTAGAAGTGGATTTGCTAAGCACAAAATAAAAAGTCTATATTTCATTCAGCATAGATGGTTATGTTCAAAATGTGAAGTGATTATCTTGAAGATGGCAAGGATCTAGGAGGTCTGTTCCAATGAAGAGATAATGCCACTTGGAATGCCAAGGATGGAGACAAATAGAGAGTAAACAAAGCTACCCAGGAGCTTCTAGGAGCGATATAATTTGACTTTGGGTGCAAAAAACTGCAACTTTTTTTCTCTTATACAGTTATACCATAAAAAATTATATCTTGGAACATTAAAAAAAACAAGATGAGAGATTATCTTTAAGATGGCAGGGTGCAGAGAGGATGTTTATTATGAAGTGATGGTGGCGTAAGGAAAATGAGAGAGATTGCAGACACGACTACAAGAGACATTGCAGAGATGACAAAGAGCATAGGTAGGAGGCGTGAAGATGTGGATAACGGAAGGTAGAGTGAAGGAGAAGCCACTCAAGGGTGTTGAAGAGCAATATAAACTGACTTTGGGCAAAAGATCCACGACGTTAAACTTGGTTGGAGGGCGGAACAAGTGTTCTATGTTGTTCCTTTTGATGAGCAACTTTCTCTCTCGACTGAGCACTGATACGTTGACTTGTAGATATTGATTTTGTAATATAACTTTGTTAATTATAGTTTGTCGTAATGACTGACCTTAGGGGATGGAAAGTAACCTACACCATACTTGTTAACTCTAACCCAGATGATATAATTCAACTTTACTAATGAAGTTTTAGCAACATTTACTTTTTTTAGGGTAAAGGAAGATGCTTGTTGAACTAAAATGACATAATTAAGCACTCTCAGTTTTTAATATGTTTTAGAGGATTGTAACCTAATTTTGTTTCTCTATCTCTCTCTCTCTATATATGTTAAGATTATCAATTGTAATTAATTCATTATTGTTAGATAATGTTAGAGAAAAATCATGTAAAAGCCCAATGAGAGTGACCCAATTATAAGCCCACTTAGTCTTCTTGTTTTGTCCCACATCTTTGGATTGGGACTCCCTCTCTCTTTCTCTTCCTATACATATGTGTACATACTTGTAGTTTGTAATTTGTTAAAGAATTTATTAAAATCATTATTATTCTGGTACCACTCTACATGGTATCAGAGCCAATTTCTCCAGCTTATACTCCACGCTGTGCTCTAGGCGGTTAGACTTCTTCTAACCACACGTCTTCCTGGCTCCTGCTTCTACGGAGTTTCTCTTCTATCCGTATACCTTCTACCTCCCGTGGATCCACTCCCTCGCCCCCCCTCCTCTCCTGCCTTTATAGTGATTCTCCTCTGGACCATGGGTCTTGCTGTTTTTTTCTTCTTCTCTTCGGCAGACTACTTACGTCATGGTCGCCACGTCTTCCAATTTGCCACGGTTTGCCCGCCGCGGTCTGGTGGCGGCCTACTCTGCTCACTGTTGTTTACTCACCGCATCCCAGTTCACGTCTTCCAGTTCGCCGCGGTCTGTTGTTTACTCTACTCTGCTCGCTGCTGTTTACTCGCAACGACCTACTTTCCTCTTGGGTCCCGCGGTCTGCTCAGGGCCTACGTTGCGGTCTGTTTGCGGATTGCTCTCCGCTGTCTGTTTGCGGATTGCTCGCCTCCGTCTGCTTGCGGCTTTGCTTGCGATCTGCTCGTCGCGGTCTGCCTGCAGCCTTGGTTGCTCTCCGCTGGTTCCTTCCCGTGTTCTGCTTGCTATTTTCTTGCGAACTGCTCGTGGCCTTGTTTGCTCCGCAGGGGATGTTCGACTGTAATTGCTCGCTCGTGGCCTTGTTTCCTCTCTGATGCCCTTCTTGCCGCGACATGTCCTCTCTGTTCGCTGGCTGCCAGTTCTTCCTCTTGCCACAAGCTTATCTCGTCTAGCCGCAAGGTGTGCTGCCGCCTCTACTTGCCTGGCCGCTTTCCTTATCCGCTGAAGACCGCTGCTCCTTGCATAGCCGCCTATCTTATCCGCGCAGTCCGCGGACTCCTTGCCTAGCCGCCTTCCCTATTTGCTTGGGCTGCTCGTCTTGCTTGCTCCATGGATTCTACTGTTGCCTCCTTCTTCCAGCTCGTTGTTGCACCTGTTCCTGAACTTCGTGATGAACTCCAGATCACCGCCATCTCTCTCAGCGGGAAGCGGAACTTTGTCGAATGAGTTCACTCTGTTTGCCGTGTGTTGCAGATGAAAGGACTTCTTCTTCATTTGACATGAGCTATTCCTACTACACCCACCGATGAGTGGCTCCGTGATGACGGTCGTGTCCAATCATGGCTTCTCAACTCCATGGATACCGAGCCATACAGGATGACCATGTGAAACGACCAAGACAATGTGGGAGGAACTCCACTCCCTCTATTCTGTCCAGAACAGTCTTCAACACTTGTTCAACATCATTACTGATCTTCAAACCCTTGATCCCGGGGCACCAGGTGATATGATCTCCTTTGCTGTCAAGGTCAAGACTCTTGTTGAGGCATGAATACAACATCAATCCCTACCATAGGTTTATTTGCACACCAGACACAAAAAGAAGCGGTCGGGATTGCCATGATGATGGCTCGTGTTCCTTCTCATCTGTACATTGTTTGGGCTCAAATTCTTTCTTCCTCTACAACGCCCTCTCTGTTGTATGTTTGCTCTATGCTTCTGAAGGTTACCTTGCCATCAGATGCTCCTGTGAATCTCTCTCCGGCTCTCCTCCATCAACCTACATTTGTTCCTTCGGCTCTTGGTGCTTGGGCCTGTGGGGGTCGCAACACGTCTTGGGGACGAGGACGTGTTGGAAGATCCTCCTTTAAATGCACTTATTGCGGTCGGGATGGTGATCTTGAGGCCACCTACTATCGCAAGCATGGTCTGCTTCCACATCTTACTGCGTCCACTACAACCGAGCCTCCTCTCACTACTACTGCAACAAATTCTCCCTTCACCTGTAATGACATCAATGCTCTACGCACTCAACTCCAACATCTCCAAGGGTGATTTCTCGCTCATTTGGATTCGTTGCGTCGATCTCCAATGAAGGTATATCTTGTCTCTCCCGGATCTCCCTCTGGTTTGTGGTCTCGAGTTCCGCACACCATATTTCTTCGCAGAAACCACAATACTTGCTGTCTACACATCTCAAATTTATCACCGTGGCCAATGGTGACACCACACCGGTTTCAGGAGCTGCTGATATACCCATCACACCCACCCTATCTCTGTCTTCGGTCCTTCATGTTCCAGGATCACCATTTAACTTGCTATCTGTTAGCCGTCTTACTCAAGACTTTGATTGTTGTATTACATTCTCACCTTTTTCATTTGTTGTGCAGGATCGGCAAACACAGAATATCATTGGTAAGGGACGAATGTTTAATGAGCTTTATCTCCTGGATGTTTGATGCACCCTGTAGTGCATCGTAATATTTTATCATATTTATTTATATATTGCATTTATGTACTTGTTTCATGTTATATACTTGTTTTATTGCCCGACTCATCGGCTTGACCACCCGATGAGATCTTAAATAAATGAGTCCGATATTAATAGTAGTAGGACAGGAACGACAAGCCCAACATTAATTAAAAAGGTGCATGATTGGAAACATTTCAAATTTAAAAAGTGTCTTGCATGATTTTAGAACATTGTTTCGAAAGTGCATGATTGGAAACATTTCAAATTTAAAAGTATCTTGAATGGAAGATTTTATCTTTTGGAAAAAGAATTAAGAGGGATATTTCTTGCCCAAAATGGAGAGATATTCCAAAGTGTCTTGAATGGAAGATTTTATCTTTTGGAAAAAGAATTAAGAGAGGGATATTTCTTGCCCAAAATGGAGAGATATTCCAGCCAACTTATAAAATCCTCGATCATGAGTAGTGAAGGAGGTATGACAGAGTATAGAACGGGAATCTCGGTTCTTTGCTCATTGCCGACAACCAGTTCCTCCACCGCTCGTGTCGCCAACGTCGCTCAGTTCGGAGAAGGGCCACCGCTTGGAAGCCCGTGCGCGAACATTCACCAGAAGTCCTAGCCCCGTCACTGCTAGCCCACTCCGGCGCCCCCCTGCACCGCCCGAAGAGTTGCAAACGGGCCGTCGTCGACTTCAGAATCCGTTTTCGACGGTCCGGCCTGTTCACGCTGTCGACTCCGCACCCCAATCCGGTCGTGAATCACGTTGGCCGTCGACTTCGACCCGTATCCGACCGATAAATCTTGTGGCCACTGTTCCTGTGCGGGACCGATTGGAATTGGGCTCACTTCTGCCGCCGTTTGGTATACCAGTCACTCCCTTTTTCTTAGTATTGTTTCATGCACTTCATTTAATTACACTTGAGTTTGCCGTTGCGTTCTCCTTATTATTAATATTGTTATTCATAAATTGTTTAATGTTATTCCTGTTTGTGGCCGTTTAAGTCTCATAACGGATTCGAACTGTAAGACGCGAAGAAGTTTCACTCGAACGCAAATTAATAAACTTTTAACGTCCAAAGCAACGAGCTTGGTTATCGCGCTCAAAAATTCAGATTTTTTGGCCAACTCGGCTCTCCTTTTCAAATTAATATTTATTTTCGAAAGTGAACACCGTCATTTAATTTATAACAAAATAAATATTTGCTCAAAATTTTCAAAAACAAATCCGGGTTACATCAGTTTGGTATCAGAGATAGTCGATTCATTCCTATCGTGAGTCAATCGATCCGATTTTCTAAAAAAAAAGAGATTTAAAATTTTTTTTTGTCTTAAAAAAAAGTGAATTTGTTTTTCTTGAATAAATTTTTTTTTTCTCTCACTCGGGAAAGCTCTTAAAAAAAATTTTAAATTAAAATTTTATTTAAATCTATTTTCAAAATTTTTGATGGAAAAACGGGTCGATCAGTTAGAAAACAACGTAGGAGATTTGACTCGACGCATGAGTGATTTAATGAAAACTGTCGAGACGCTCACCACCGGTATGGGTAGTGTCACACATATCATGAATGTACTACACACTTCGGTTAATAATATCAAAGCGACCTTGCACGTCAATCAGACACCTGCCCCAGTGGTCGAAATTGACCCTGACCATAGACCTCAGGAACTCGTACACCCCGATCCGGAGGGCCATAACGAACCACCACACCAACCCCGTTGGGATGTGGGAATCAAGTTGGACGTGGGTGATTTCGAAGGGCGAATAGAGCCCGAGAGTTGCCTTGAATGGTGTGAACGGATGGATCGTTTCCTCGCTTGGAAGCAATTTCCCCAAGCTAGGCAAGTTGAGTATGTCACGCTTAGACTTAAAGGATCCGCGTTAGTTTGGTGGGGACAAATAGAACGGTCTAAGTTCAATTTAGGTATGCCCCCGATCACAACATGGAACGACTTCAAAACTCAACTGCGTAAGAGATACGTTCCGTCTGATTACATGCAAACCCTGTATCGTAGGTTCCATAATCTACGACAGGACAAATTATTCGTCGATGAGTACACAAACGAGTTCCTAGTCATGCAGTCTCGCCTCGACCTCCGAGAGGACGATGACATGACCGTTTCCCGTTATCTGAACGGGCTACGCTGCTCCATTCGAGATCAGTTGGAACTCCTTGATTATAAGGATTTTGGAGAGGTTATGAGTCGCACACGTAGAATAGAGGCACTGCAGAAACGCACATCTGGAAATAAGACTACTGATAAGTCCCACCCGACTCACACTTTCACCCCTGCCGGGCCCTCTCGACCGGTAGCGTCCACGAGCACCCTAACACTCCCTGCCCCTCCCAACAAGGGCAAGGAGATTGTAGGCACTAGACCCCAGCCTGGGACGTTTAGATGTTTTAAGTGTATGAGGCCGGACCATAAGTCTTCTGAGTGTCCGCGACGCCACTTCGTCGCCATCGTCGATTCTGAGAGTGGGTCAGAACCTGAGTATGGAGTATTTCTTAGTGAATCCCAGACTGATCCAACCCCTGAGATTGAGTTAGAGGGTGAGTATGAAGTTGAGGGAGAACAACCTGAGCAGTTAGTGTGTGTTCTCCAACATAGTCTCCTATCTCCCAAGACACCTACTGACGACGACTGGTTGAGGAACAACATCTTTCGTACCACCGCACGCATACAAGGGCAGTTCTGCTCCATCATTATAGACATCGGTAGTATGGAGAACTTTGTTTCTCAACGCATGGTTGAAAAGCTGAAATTAAAAACGCAGCCCTTAGGAAAGCCCTATAGTCTGTCATGGGTCACTAGTAGCACTACCATTCCTATCACGCACTAGTGTCTCGTAGAATTTTCCATAGGCAGTACATATCAGGGCGCTGTATGGTGTCATGTAGCTACTATCGAGGTATGTCACATCTTGCTGGGACGACCTTGGCAGTACGATATGCACGTAGTTCATGATGGTGTGAAGAACTATCACTCCTTCGAGCGCAATGGTGGCAAGATCGTTCTTCTCCCCCAGAAGAATGGCCTTGTTCCCAGAGCCCTCGAGAGGACTTCACCCCCTTCTACCACCGTCTCTGCGATATCCTTTCCCTCCGCCACCATGTTACTGACTGGGTCCCAATTCCAGGAGGAGATGAAGGATAACGAGGTCGTTTATATGTTATCTAGTATCGATACCACCCCCGCTACATTAGACATTCCTAGTACGGTGCGTCCCCTCATAGATGAGTTCTCTGAGATCATGCCGGAGGAGCTGCCCGATCATCTACCTTCGATGAGAGACATACAACACTGTGTTGGGGTTGTGGAACACTTCCGGTCCTCTTGTTTCTCACACCGGGTTAGCCCACGTGAGCTTAAAGGAATCGAAGTGTGATCCCCCTCCGACATATCTGGCGCCGACGACAGCGGGGGTTCGGGGGCAGCCGCCCCCGGCGGAGGTCCTGCTGACCGGACAGCGGGCAGGGGTCCAGGGGACAGCGTCCCCGGTGGGGGTGCGGGGGCAACGCCCCCGTCTATAATTTTTGGGAGATGTTTTCTCCGGTCGTCGAACTGGGTTCGACGTTCGTCGAACCCAGCTCGACGATCGTCGAACTAGGTTCGACGTCGAACGTCGAACGCAGCTCGACGTTCGACGCGTCGAACGCAGCTCGACGTTCGACGCGTCGAACGCAGCTCGACGTTCGACGCGTCGAACGCAGCTCGACGTTCGGCGTTCGAGCTGAGTTCGACGATCGTCGAACGCCGTTCGGGCTGAGTTCGACGATCGTCGAACGCCGTCCGACGTTCGACGATGCTGTCATGCTGAAGCCTATTTAAGGCGTATTCCGGTTCTTTTTTTAGGGATACGGACAAACGATCTTTGACAGAGTTGCGGCGGCGTATTCTTTTGGAGGCGTGTACGAGGTGTTTCGTCGGCGTCGATCCAGAAGGTTTTCTTCTACGGTTTTCTTGTTCAGAAGAGGAAGAAGGTAGGATCGGGTTTGGATCCTTGAAACCTTTGGTGTAATCTGTAATTTTTTCTGGTGAATACAAGAAGGGAGAAGAAGGGGAGAGAGGACGTAACCCGGTTTTGGGTGAACCTCTGTATATCTGTGTGTTTGATTGTTCTGCTTTGTGCTTTGTGATTTGTTATTCGTATTCGAATTTCTTCTTCTCGGCGCTCCAGATTCCTTACACACTGCATAGACCTCCTCCCAGGAGTTAGCTTACCTCATTTACCCCACTATCGCATGAGTCTGAAAGAGCATGAGGAGCTGCATAGACAGGTGACCGATCTGATTTTGAAGGGTCACGTTAGAGAGAGAGTATGAGTCCGTGCGCCGTCCCCACACTCCTAGTTCCTAAGAAAGATGAGACATGGCGCACGTGTGTAGACAGTCGAGCGATAAATAAAATTATGATCAAATATCGCTTTCCAATTCCCCGATTGGATGACATGCTAGATATGCTTAGTGGATCCCGAGTATTTTCAAAAATTGACTTAAAAAGTGGATACCATCAGATTAGAATTCGACCTGGGGACGAATGGAAAACTGCGTTTAAAACTAAAGATTATACGAGTGGCTGGTTATGCCTTTTGGGCTATCCAATGCGCCCAGTACGTTTATGCGAGTGATGAATCAAGTGCTTAAGCCACTCATAGGAATCTGCGTAGTGGTGTACTTTGACGATATTTTGATTTATAGCACTGATCAGGATCATGATTCATCTTAGGCAGGTCTTAGAGATCCTACGAGAAAATAAGCTATATATAAACTTGAAGAAATGCACATTTTTGACGGATAGCCTGACCTTCTTAGGATATATCGTTTCTTCTGAGGGTATTAAAGTTGATAGAGAGAAGGTCAAGGCGATAGAATCGTGGCCCAGCCCTAGGACGATTACTGAGGCTCGAGGATTCCATGGGCTAGCATCTTTTTATCGGCGATTTATTCGAAACTTTAGTACCTTGATAGCACCTGTTACCGATTGTTTAAAAAAGGGTCTGTTTATCTAGACTGAGGAAGCCGAGTGGGCATTTCTCTTGATTAAAGAGAGACTCACGAGTGCACCTGTATTAGCGCTGCCTGATTTTGAGAAATTTTTTAGGTTGACTGTGACGCGTCGATCATAGACATTGACGCAGTTTTGAGTCAGGAGGGTCGCCCCATCACATTCTTTAGTGAGAAGTTGAACGAGGTCAAGACTAGATATTCCACGTACGACTTAGAGTTTTACGCTATTGTTCAGGCTCTCCGTCATTGGAGACACTACCTGATCCAGCGCGAGTTTGTGCTGAACACTGATCATGAGGCTCTGAAGCATCTGAACTCCCAGAAGGAGATTAGGCGTCATGCCAAGTGAGCTGCTTATCTGCAGGAGTTCACATTTCACTTGAAGCACAAACCCGGTGTTACGAACCGCGTAGCCGACGCACTTAGTCGTCGATCCCATTTGTTAGTCACCCTGCAGCCGAGCATTACTGATTTCGATTCACAGCGCGACCTATACGCCACCGATCCGTTCTTTCACGATATTTGGCGCTCATGCCAGCTCAGTGGGACTGATCCCACCACACAGTATGTCGTGAGTGAGGGTTATCCATTTAGGGGCACTCGCCTTTGCATTTGCGAAGGTCCACTTCGAGAGACATTACTTAGAGAGCTCCACTCGTCTGGGTTAGGTGGACACGTAGGTCAATCTAAATTATTAGATCTCGTCAGCGCTCGTTACTATTGACCACATATGAAGGGAGATGTCACTGAGTTCGTCAGACACTGCACCACGTGTCAGTTGTATAAGGGGCATGCTCAAAACACAGGATTATACACTCCCTTACCGATACCTGAGCGACCATGGGGTGATATCTCGATGGACTTCGTGGTAGGACTTCCTCGCACTAAGAGGAAGGTCGATTCTATTTTTGTAGTTGTCGATCGATTTTCGAAGATGACACATTTCATTCCGTGTAGAAAAACTTCTAGTGCTGTATACGTTGCCGAGCTTTTTTTTAAAAGAAATCGTTAGACTGCACGGAATTCCTTAGTCCATCACTTATGATAGGGACACTTGTTTTATGGGGTATTTTTGGAAAACATTGTGGGCCCGACTAGGCACCAAACTTGAATTTAGCAGCACATATCACCCTCAGACCGATGGACAGACTGAGGTTGTTAATAGGAGTTTGAGGGATCTTCTTAGGTGTTTGACTGAGGAGAATCCAAAACAATGAGACCTTATACTGCCACAAGTTGAATTTGCATTTAATAATTCTACTAATCGCTCCACAGCTAAATCTCCTTTCGAGATTGTTTACGGATTCCCCATACCACATCTACTTGATCGCCACCCTCTTCCGACTCATGAACGTATTTCTTTTGATGCGCAAGCCCATGTTGATTATTTAAAGGACTTGCATAAAACTATTGCTAATAAATTGCGAGCGACTTCTGAAAAATATAAATCCATGGCCGATCAACATCACCGGGAGTTATATTTTTCAGAAGGAGATTGAGTGTTTGCTTATTTCAGGAAGCAGAGATTCACTTCGGGCACTTACCATAAGCTACAGCAGAGGAAGTTTGGCCCGTTCCAAATTCGGAAACGCATCGGGGAGAATGCTTACCTCCTAGATTTGCCCGTTAAATTCGGTACCTCCCCAATATTTAACGTGGCCGATCTGACACTGTTCTATGGAGATCCACCCAGTTCCAGTCCGAGCCCACCTACGGCGGCCCCGGATATTCCTCCCAACTTAGCGTTAGTGCAGTCTCCCACCACTGAGAAGATCGATCAGGTTCTTGATGTTCGAGAATTTCGTACTCGCCCTGGGACTTATCAGCGCTACTTTGTCTACTGGCAAGGACGATACCTTACCGACAGCTCTTGAATCAGCACTGACGAACTACGCCGCCGCCGCCCAGATCTCTCTATTGCTAGTTTTTGCGAATTCTCGACGGGGTCGAGCCCTTTTAACCCCGGGGGAATTGATGCACCCTGCGGTGCATCGTAATATTTTATCATATTTATTTTTATATTGCATTTATGTACTTGTTTTATTGTCCGGCTCATCGGCTTGACCACCCGATGAGATCTTAAATAAATGAGTTCGGTATTAATAGTAGTAGGACAAGAACGACAAGCCCAACATTAATTAAAAAGGTGCATGATTGGAAACATTTCAAATTTAAAAAGTGTCTTGCATGATTTTAGAACATTGTTTGGAAAGTGCATGATTGGAAACATTTCAAATTTAAAAAGTGTCTTGAATGGAAGATTTTATCTTTTGGAAAAAGAATTAAGAGAGGGATATTTCTTGCCCAAAATGGAGAGATATTCCAAAGTGTCTTGAATGGAAGATTTTATCTTTTGGAAAAAGAATTAAGAGAGGGATATTTCTTGCCCAAAATGGAGAGATATTCCAGTCAGCTTATAAAATCCTCGGTCATGAGCAGTGAAGAAAGAGGTCGGACAGAGTATAGAACGGGAATCCCGGTTCTTTGCTCATTGCCGACAACCACTTCCTCCACCGCTCGTGTCGCCAACGTCGCTCAGTTCGGAGAAGCGCCACCGCCTGGAAGCCCGTGCGCGAACATTCACCGGAAGTCCTAGCCCCGTCATTGCTAGCCCGCGCTGGCGCCCCCTGCACCCCCCGAAGAGTTGCAAACGGGCCGTCGTCGACTTCGGAATCTGCTTCTGACGGTCCGGCCTGTTCACGCCGTCGACTCCGCACCCCAATCCGGTCGTGAATCGCGTTGGCCGTCGACTTCGACCCTTATCCAGCCGATAAATCTTGTGGCGACTGCTCCTGTGCGGGACCGATTGGAATTGGGCTCACTTCTGCCGCCGTTTGGTATACCGGTCACTCCCTTTTTCTTAGTATTGTTTCATGCACTTCATTTAATTACACTTAGCCTTGCCGTTGCGTTCTCTTTATTATAAATATTGTTATTCATAAATTGTTGAATGTTATTCCTGTTTGTGGCCGTTTAAGTCTCGTAACGGATTCGAACCGTAATATGCGAAGAAGTTTCACTCAAACGCAAATTAATAAACTTTTAACGTCCAAAGCGACGAGCTTGGTTATCGCGCTCGAAAATTTAGATTTTTTGGCCAACTCGTCTCTCCTTTTCAAATTAATATTTATTTTCGAAAGTGAACGTCATTTAATCTATAACAAAATAGATATTTGCTCAAAATTTTCAAAAACAAATCCGGGTTACATCAATGTTCCCTCTTTTGTTCTCTTCATAGTTTCCTCAGTTGACTGACATCGTCGTCTTGGGCATGCTCCCCTCCAGATTCTCATGAAAGCTCTTCCGGATTCCTCCCTTCATGTGTTTACTTATGAATCTTGTATCTTTGACAAACAACATCGTACTTCTTTTAGTCCTGCTTGCATTAAGAGTGATACTCCTTTATCTATAGTGCACTATGATGTTTGGGGGCCCTATAAAACCCCCAGTATTTTTGATTACCGTTACTCTGTTACTTTTATTGATGATTATTCTCGCTTAGCATGTTCATATTTACTTCACGATCGTGCTGAGCTTACCTCTATCTTTCGTGCTTTTATTACTGAAACTCATACTCAGTTCTCCTCTCCCTTAAAAATCATTCGCACTGATAATGCGCACAAATATAC
This sequence comes from Platanthera zijinensis, assembly GCA_039513925.1. Classification (NCBI taxonomy): domain Eukaryota; kingdom Viridiplantae; phylum Streptophyta; class Magnoliopsida; order Asparagales; family Orchidaceae; genus Platanthera; species Platanthera zijinensis. The sequence continues at coordinate 126,058,755 of CM077097.1, read as the reverse complement.
TAGTTGGACATTCTCTAATTTGTGTACTGAGTTTGACATTATCCATCAAACATCGTGTGCTTATACTCAACAGAATGGCGCAGTCAAGCGAAAAAATCGTCATCTTCTTGATGTCGCTTGGTCACTCATGATTCAATTGCGGGTCCCCACACTATACTAGTACTTCGTTGTGTCTGCAGCATGCCATCTCATCAATCACATGTCTTCCTCCGTGCTTGACTTTGCCACTCCGTTTAGTCTTTTGTTTCCTTCAAAATCCCTGTTTACCATCATGCCTCGTGTGTTTGGATGTACTTGTTATGTCCATAATCTTGGACCACCCACAGACAAGTTTGCTCCTCTTGCAACCAAATGTATGTTCATGAGGTACTCTCGCACTCAAAAAGGTTGTGTATTATTCTCCCACTGATGGCAAAATAGCTGTCTCAGCTGATGTCACCTTTCTTGAGGACCAACCGTTTCACTCCTCTCCTTCCTCTCCCCTACTCTCTCCTCCCTTACCTCGTCCTACCGTTCCCGTCACGTTTTCTCTACCACCCCTCCTTCCCACCCCATACCCGGAACCAGTACCACCCAAACCACCTCTTCGTGTATACACTCCCCGTAATCTGAACTCTGGTGCTATCTAACTATCTCACGACCTGTTGATCCTGCATCAACCTCCATGACTCATCCCCTGGCGAATTATGTCTCTACGTTGCCTCTCCCCACCTCTCCTCAAATTTTGCACTCTCTCTACCCTCCATATCTATACCTAACTCTGTGCAAGAAGCTCTTCAACATCCAGGGTGGTGTGTGGCTATGGATGACGAAATGACTGCGCTTTGGGCGAACCAGACTTGAGATTTGGTACCCCTTCCTCCAGGACAGTCTTATGTCAGATGTAAGTGGGTCTTTGCAATCAAACATGCTCCAGACGGGACAGTTGAGCGCCTAAAAGCTTGGCTTGTGGCCCGGAGGTTCACTCAACAACAAGGCCTTGATTATGATTAAACTCTCTCCAGTCGCCAAGGTAAACTCTGTTCGAGTCCTGATCTCCTTAGTTGTTCATCGTCACTGACCTCTACATCAGCTGGATATTAAAAATGCTTTTCTAAATGGCGACCTTTTAGAGACTGTCTACATGCACTAACCTCCCGGGTTTGAGACCCCGGGGGAGTCTCGTGTATGTCATCTCAGAAAATCTATTTATAGTCTCAAACAGTCTCCTCGAAATTGGTTTGAAAATTTTAGTAAGGCCGTTCGGTTGACTTCTCTCTTTTCACTCGTCATCAATCAACCGAGACTGTCATTCTCCTGGTCTATGCGGATGATATTTTGATTGCTGGTGATGACTCCACAGAGATACAATAAATTAAGCAACACTTAAACTCCGTCTTTCAAACTAAAGATCTGGGAAATCTTCGGTACTTTTTTGGACTTGAGGTAGCAAGGCGACCTGATGGTCTTGTCTTATCACAATGAAAGTATTGACTTGATCTTCTTCAAGATGCTGACTACTCAGGGTGCAAACATGCGAAAACCCTTATGGATGTCAACCACAAGCTGTGTGCTCATGAATCTGACTCTGATTTACTGCTTACAAATCCAGAGTACCATCCACGTCTTGTAGGAAAACTGATATATTTAACGATTACAAAACCTGATATCTTTTTTGTTGTTGGAGTAGTCAGTCGGTTTATGCATGATCCGCAGATCTCTCATCTCCAGGTAGTCGAACGAATCCTCAGCTTCAGGTATTTGAAGACTGCTGCTGGACAAGAACTCGTATACAAACCATCCTCCTCTCTATCTCTTATTGCGTATTCTGATGCCAACTATGAGGTCTCTCTTGATGATCGACATTCCACTACTGGTTTCTATACTTTGGAGGAAATCTTATCACTTGGCGTCATTCTTGTCATGGCGTCGCCTAGGCGTCGCCTAGGCGACGCCTAGGCGTCCAGGCGCCCAATTGCAAACAAGGCGTTGGGCGCCTTTTTTTTTTAAAAAAAAGGGGAATAGACAGCGGTTATTCTAGAAACCGCTGTCTATTCCCCTGCAGGGCAGCATAGACCGCGGTTATTACAAAAACCGTTGTCTATGCTATCCTAACCTAGCATAGACAGCGGTTTTTGTAATAACCGCGGTCTATGCTATAATAGACAGCGGTTATTCAAAAAACCGCTGTCTATGCTAGGTTAGGATAGCATAGACAGCGGTTTACTGAAGAACCGCTGTCTATTCTACAATCCTGGGAGAAATAGACAGCGGTTATATAATTAACCGCTGTCTATGGGGAGAATAGACAGCGGTTATTCAATATAACCGTTGTCTATTCATTCAATATAAGCTGCTCGGCCGTAAATTTTTTTTTACCCCGACCCTTTTGTTCTTACTGCCGCTGTGCTGTGCGAAAAACCCTAAGGCTTTGATCCCTCGATTCCGCTTCGAAACTTCTCGCTTGAGGGGAGGAAGCTTATGATTCCCTTGGATGATGATGGCCAAATTATTCCCGGGCCTGAAACACATAAATTGATGAGTTATATGGGTTCTCTTGTGAGATCTTATGTCCCTATTACATATACTCAATGGAAGGAAGTTGATAAGCAACTTAAAGATCAACTGTGGGATGAATTAAATGTACGTACTATAGACAGCGGTTATTATCATAACCGCTGTCTATAGTCGGTTTCAGGGACTATAGACAGCGGTTATAATAATAACCGCTGTCTATTAGTTCCCAGAATTTTTTAAAAAAAGAAAATTGTCGCCTTGCGACTAGCTCGCCTTATTATCGCCTAGGCGTCCGCCTTGTCGCCTAGGCGTCAAGGCGCCCGGCCCTCGCCTTGGTTCGCCTTGACGCCGTGACAAGAATGCTTGGCGTAGCAAGGAGAAATCTGTTTTTGCTCGCTCTTCTGTTGAAGCCGAGTATCATGCAATGACGGCTGTTGTGTTAGAACTTACCTGGCTTGAAAGTCTTCTTGGTGATTTGAGTGTCAAACTATACTCACCAGCGACTCTATTTTTTGACAATCAGGCGGCTATACATATTGTCAAGAACCTCGTGTTCCATGAGCAAACCAAACACATTGAAGTTGACTGTCACTTCGTTCGGGAGAAGGTTGAATTGAAGAGATTGGAATTAGAGCATGTTCCTACTTCTGGGCAAGTTCGTGACAATTTCACAAAGGCGTTACCACGACCGATGTATCATCAGTTTTTGTCCAAGCTTGGTGTCTGCGATTTGTATGCTCGCTTGCGGGGGAATGTTAGAGAATGTTAGAGAAAAATCATTTAAAATCCCAATGAGTGTGACCCAATTATAAGCCCAATTAGTCTTCTTATTTTGTCCCACATCTTTGGATTGGGACTCCCTCTCTCTTTTTCTTCCTATATATTATATATGTACACATACTTGTAATTTGTTAGAGAATTTAATAAAATCATTATTATTCTCGTCCTTTTCGGTACCACTCTACAATTATGATTATGGACATACTTATAATGGATATTCAGGGTGAGATGTATTGGTGCTCCTAATTTTATAATGCTGCCCTAATTTGTTCGATAGTCACTGAATTAAATTGAAAGTTAGAATGAAGGATGAAGTGTGTAGATGATGCAAGACTTGGAATTACTAGAATATGAAGAAGAGTGTATTGTAATTTCACTGGGCATGATATTATCAATCAGTATTATTAACATATAATGGAACCTAGTTGTCATTAGTTTAAGTGTTAAAAAAAACTTATTCTGATAGATCTAAAGTATTTTAGATTTATTATACAGAATGAAGATATAAATTTCTTTGATGATTGTAACATCACATATAATTAACCACAATTAATTATTAATACCTCTTAGAGGATTGTAACCTGCTTTTATTTTACTTTTTGTGTATATGTTAAGATTATCAATGGAAATTCATTTTGATTTTGGATATGCTTACAACAGATATCCAAGCTGAGGTGTGATGGTGCTTGTTTTTGTAGGGCATAGCTGTAATTTGTTAGAAATTAACTAGTTCTTGGTATTTGTTTTTGTAATACTTGAAACTCTTAGAATAAATATAGAGTATATTCTGTAATTTTAGTGTTTGTGATATTGCCTTTCATCACCCATTATTATTAGCATATAAATTTTGTTGCCCATGTGTGATAGGTTTAGGGTATCGTCGATCATACAGAAAATTAGAGACATAAGGATATTATTCCTGCAGCTAAATTTGGATGGTTAAAATGGTGAATTGTGCCTCAGATGTGTGATCTGATGGGGAGATATCATGGAGGCTTTTTATCCTCTTTTGAATGAATGTTTGTGATGAAATCATTGAGATATGTTTATTTAAATTAGAATTAAATGGCTTGGACATGCACAATGGAGGGTTAAAATGCATTTATTAGATGAGTAGAGTAAATTATATAATCGAATTAGGAAAGTGGGCAGGTGAATCCAAAGAGTTTGGCACGGCGGTGGCGGTCGTGAACACAGTGGCTATGAGCCGTCGTTTGTGAATCCAAAGAGTTTGGCACGGCGGTGGCGGTCGTGAACACAGTGGCTATGAACCGTCGTTTGTGAATGCCCAAACTCACCCAAGGAACTCCATCCACTTTCATGTTCAAAATTAGTTTTTTTTCAAGGTGGCGGGCATAACCTTTGTCATGCCAACCATATATTTTATGATAACATTTTTGTTCAAACTCACCGGAGTAAAAACACTGCACCAAACGGGAAGACCCTCAGTCAGAAGCTCAAAATGATTTATAAAGAATTTGGTAAACAAATATCTAAAAAAACAAAAAAAATGATGATTATGAAATCCAGATCCAAATAATTAGAATAAGGCGATGATGATAATAATCAGTCATAATTCTTCCATATATACTTGCTTACATATTGAGATAAAATTTAATTGTAGAACCAACAGTTGTTCGTGACTATCTCTATATCTCAATCTTGTCAGATTCATCCTCCTGTGAAAGTTACCTCACTAGCCTGTCCCCCTATTACACCTTGAGCGTTCTTTGAGCTATAGCTGTGTGATTTTAACCAAATATCACTCCCGTGCCAGTCACATCAGTGTGATTCTGAGGTTCAAAAGTGAGAATCCATTTCAATTTAGATCTATGAGTAACAACAACAACAACATTCAAGCCTTTATCCCGCTATAGTGGGGTCGCCCATATGGATCCTTTGTCTCCATTGTGCCCTATCTTTTGTCATAATCTCACTAATGCCCAAGTACATCATATCTTTCCTTACAGTTTCATTCCAAGTCTTTATTGGTCTACCCCTCCCTCGTTTAACATGCCTAGTGACTAGACTCTCACAACGCTTAAAAGGTGCCTCTAATGGTCTCGCTTCTCGCATCTTCTCTGCAATTGGTGCTACTCCTGTCTTATCCCTGGTACTTTCATTCCTAATTTTATCCAATCTCATGTGTCCACACATCCACCTAAGCATTCTCATCTCCGCAACTCCCATTTTTTGCTCATGTACATAATTTACTGTCCAACAACCATAGAGCATTGCGGGTCTAATTGCAGTACGGATTGCCCTTAAGTTTTAGTGGTACTTTACGATCACATAAGATCACTGACGCGCCTCTCCACTTCAACCAACCCGCTTAGAATCCAACTCGCTTGGATTCTACTTTAGATCTATGAGTATGACTTGAAATTTCTTGAAAGCCCGATTAGTTTTTAGCTCAGATGTAGATATATCAGCCGACCAAGAAGCCGGACTCTATTCGAATTTGTATGTAGCCGCGCTTGGATATAATTGAACTTGCTTGTGAGCAAATCAATATGTATACTATATGCTTGCATGGATGAAAGCATAATGCATGCATGCAAATCAATTTTTTTGGCTTGGATCAAATTTATTGACGCTTGGATGGTTGATGATTGCATGAAATAATAGTGATACATTTTTAGTTACGATTGATTCAAATAAAGGTTGGATTGCTAACAAGGCTAAAATAGGAATGTCAAGGATTCATGAGATGTGAATAGGATTCATGAGATGTGAATAAAAATGTTTTAAGATGACTTGCGTACCCTAAACCCTAAACACATTTTTTCTGACGTGTCTTTATCACTTATGAGTATTTCTCAAGAGGTTGCCTAACTCAAAAATACTGTATCTTCAAGCTCCTTGAACTCACAAGCTCTAAAATGGCACCCCTTGACATTTAAATTCTAATTTATACTCAGAGCTCAATAACTTCCCTTTCAATTTTTAATGTGAGATTCAGTTTATTCATTTGCATATTCTCTCTTAAATTCTCGTAGGGGCTGCATTTTTCTTTAGACTTTATTTCCTCAATGACACTTTTAGGCTAACACACAGCTCTCGTTGCATTTTGGATGCTAAACCGCTAGCGATCATTCTCTCCTTCGTTTATGCACGCTCCACAAATCATTAACGGTAAACGTAATGCAGATAAAAATGTTTTAAGATGACTTGCGTACCCTGTGTTTAAATGAATGGAGAACGAAGATTCATGAAACCATCCACCATGTAGGTTTGAATGAGGTTATTGATGATGACGACGATGATATATTTTTTTATTCACTTTTCTCTTCCCCCAACTTCTCTTACTTGCTTTAGAAACATGGCTCATTGGCACTCTTCTTCCTTTTCAGACATCTTATACCAAAGCTCCTTGGAGGTGGAGGCTCTATCTTTGAAGAAAATATTGCTTCTTAGTTGTGAAGGAGGCTGTAGAGAAGACACTGATGGCTAGGTTTTGGGGCATCTTGTCTTTTGTGCGCTACTCAGAGTCTATTTGAGTGACGGTTTCTTATTATGTAGATTTGCAACTTAGGATATCTTAGCTGCTGCATATATAAATCTGTGATATGTTGGGTAATCTTTATAAATTAGCCTTTAATTATAAGACATTTGAGTTATTTTATTATGCTACTTCATTGTAACATTTTCTTTTGGATTAATTATATTCTGTTTCATTGCAAATGTTTCTGTTTTATGAACTTGATTTTAGAACCAAAGCTCGATCTTCTGAAATCTGATGTCTTTATATTTAAATCCTCCGATCATTATAAAATATGTGAGATTGATCTACATGGATTGTTCAAGTAGTCTTTCCTTTGATTTAAAGTTTTTATTTGCAAATAGTTTTGAATCCCTCGGAAATACTCGCTTGGAAAATGAAAAATAAGGGGAGATCTTCGATTTGCTGCAAGTTCAATTGTCATGTGGACACAATTTCCTGAAGTATTGTGTTTTTGTCAAATCATAGTGAATAAATCAGTTGTAAATGTACAGTAAGTTGTTCCTTGTTATTCTGCACCTTCATTTAGGTTTTTCATATCTTCTCCATGGTGCGATAAGCTCATCAGCTCCAGTTTGGTGACCAATTGTTGAGCTACATGGTACCACCTGGCTCGAGCTCAACTTATGATATTGATTCAGTTGTATGGTGGTCGGAGTCAGGCGCCGAGTCTGAGATGCTTGCTTATAAAATATATTCAAGATAAAGTGGGCTTGCCATTAATATTTTTTTAAAAAATATTATTACCACTTCAATATTTATTAAATTTTGTATTTGGCAAAAAGAATTAGAAGACCAGCATGTGTTATCATGCTGGGGGCATTGAGAAATTGTGTATGACTGCTTGTGTTTATATTGCGAAACCATTTATCCATCACAACCCATCACATGTGACCTAAAAGGATCACCTAGGCATAATCCATGCGAATCCATCCCCGTCCTGATTGCATTCCCATGCAATCCATTTGGAGTACATAATCCAAGCGACATGTCATGCGATTACGATCCATTTGGAACACAATCATGGTGGCAAAAAACGAGGATACTTGCAAAAAGGAGAAATAGTATTGCATAATCTTAGCGACAAACTGATAGCATGCGCGCTCCAATTTGGAGAGCGGTTTAAATGGGAGCACATGCGATCCAAATAGGTCTCATAGTCTCTCATGTGAGCGGGGAAAGCTTCAGCAGAAAAAAACTGGAAATTACTGCTGCTTCTGCTCTAGCCCAGGAGGCTTATTTTGTTTTTTTTCATTCTCAAACTGCTGCTTCCGGTCTAGTGAAACTACTGCAATCGTATCATATTTTTATTTCAGTTAATCAATCAATTAACGACCAGTAAGTAGCATAAGTTGTCCACAGAAATAAGCTGATGAATGCCATAAATTAACCACTAAAATTAACGGGGCATGGACGGATAGTCAGCTAGTTTTGTAGTGTCGGGATCCCTAACATGTTTCATGAATCCTCAATTCCTCGTACATCTTGGAATAAATCTTCAGATTGTATCTTTTTGTGTAAAATGTAAACTTGCAAGGGAGGTTTTTGTAGTTTCAAAAATAAGAGAGTTGCAATCTATATATATAAATACAGAACATGTCATTAAATACAAATGATAGTTGATTAATCTGATACAAATATATAGTCTATAATATATACAAAAAAAGATGTCCCATATACAAAAAAAGATGTCCCAGGAAAAAGCGAACCTGTCCGCAAGATATTGAGAAACAACAAAAAATGGCTTCCTGTGAATTTTTCATTACTGGGACAAAATGTTCATCATCAACACCACCTAGCTCCAGCTCTTTTGTGCTTTAGTACTCACAACCCATATAGCCTAAATCTACAAAAGAATTTTACAACGAAGAAAAGAGCATCCCCATCCTGTATGATCACTCATCGTCGGATAAGAAGATGATATTGTCGTGCCCTACAAATTCGGTCAACATGGATTCTAGCAGATCATCGGGTTCACTGCAGTGGGGTAACACCAATGGAGGCGGGTCAGAACAGACCGGTGAGTGCTGACTGGAGTCCGGAATAAGAGGCCGATCAGAAGTGCTGGTAGATGGGGCGGGAGGTCTACAGCGTTGGAGATGCGGGGCAGGCGCACGGATGACCCGAAGGGATAAGTGGGGTGTTGCGGGTCCGCTTAATGTACTCACTGACATCTCCGGCCTCGAAATAGGAATGAGAGGTGAGGTCGAAGCCAGAACTGAAGCTGTTGGGGCCGAGGGCAGTGGCAGAGGATGGGGCTGAATTGGGGGTTGCCAGGAGGGATCCCGAGGAGAGGCCTGAAGATCCTGCTGGGAATTTCCGCTTGGAGCTAGAAAAGAAAGGAGTTGGTTAGTCACTATCACTGTAATAATAAATTAATATCAACTTGAAATGGTTTCAGAGGTGGAAAAAACGGCCAAAATTTTCAAACGAAACTAAATCTGCTGTTATATGCTTTACAAAAAAAAGACCATGGATGATTGGATACTATGGAAAAGGTTCAACTGAACCTATTCTCATTTTTGGTTCAACAGTGGTGAAAAAAACAAAAAACACCATCTCTTGAAGATATAAACATACAAGGTTACTCATAACCTCTTCTAGCTGTGTATTAAAATCATGAAAACACCAGGTAGTTATTCATGTTTTAGGTGAATATCATGAGAAAAGAAAGAAATAACTACAACAGCAAGAGAGTAGAATTCAGACCTTCGAAAGATGTCGAGAACCCTTCCTCATCATTGAAGAATTCCACCCCAACTTCGTCAGCAAAAACTTTATGCCAGGAAACCTGTTGATAAATTTTCCTCAATAACATTACGTCACTAAGATACTCCCTTTCAGCGCCCTGCAACAGAGCTTCGAATTTCCTTTTTAACTTCTCTGATTCTTGCTCATACGCTAACTTAAGTTGTAATTTCTGCAAAAAAAGATGTAGGGTATTCAGAAGAGCAAAACAAATGAGGCCTTTAATTAATAAAAGCTGAATGGAGAATGAAGTATAACATTAACCCAAACAAGTTGGTAAAAAGCTCCTGCTGCTCATGATGAGGAAGAATGCGATTTTCAATGAAGGACACTAAAAGTACCTTATTTTCATACTTGTTAGTACAAGACTGTTCCTGTTTCAGTACTCTGAATAGTTCGTTCTGCATGGGGTCTGTACAAAGTACTTGAGATGGATCCCATTCTATTGATGAAGAGCTCTGACAGAACTGATTTACTTGATCTGATTGAATATCACTACCTCCAGGATGTCCAGAGCATGTCCTTCCCAACGGCAGATCCAACCGGAGTCCAATACCATGAAAAGTATTTGCAGGGTTCTGCCTGATTGTTGGCTGATTTTCAATTTCATCCTCAGTGGGTTCTTGAACTGGAACTTCACCCTGCGGGGCAGAAGGATGAGACCAAGCACAAACCATGCCTTGTTGAATATCAGATCCCACCAGATTTCCATAGCACGTTCTTTCTGATGGCAGATCCTCTTGGAGTCTAATAGGATGAATGATATTCACAGGTATCTCAACATCTATAGCCTCAACTGTTTCATGAACTGGAGCTTCAGAACAGTGGGTAAAATTTGAAGGCGGCCCTCCATTGCATGTCACTTCAAGGTGAGGTGAGTCCGTGGCAATTGAAGGCGTTCCTGGAAGATTGACTTCATGGGAAAAACTCTTGTCATGTTCATCGGTGCATAATTCCTAACAAGCAAGTTAGAATTGCAATTCACTCATTTTAAATTTTAATATACACCCAGATATTTAAATAAGGGGGACTGCGAATATTAGCACAACTATAATTTCCCTTCTACTAGCATTCTCACATGCACATAATTTCTAACAGTTCCAAAACTATAAAATACCGGAATGCTATATCTGTGAAAAGAAAATGAATGGAAACCCTATTGTTCCAACTTCCAAGTGTACTAGATCACTTTCATCTACAGAAAACAAAGATTTGCATAAATGGGAAATTTTATTCTTTTGAGAATGAACCATAGCAATGCATACATCATCTAAGGGCTGATAGACTGAGATTACTTGAATAAGCCTCCCAAAATCATTCAGGTTTATGTAGAAGATGAACTTAAGAAGGTATTCTAAAGGAATGGAAGTGTTTGAATAATAGAAGTTTGGCAAGTGGAGGTAGTATGGAATATGTGCACCGCATTAAGCACAACCACCACTAGAAATAGTAAATGTAGAAAAATACTGCAGAAGAGGCTAAAAACAAGGAAAAAAGTGATGCAAAAAACTGTGGAGCAAGATTGATTAGTGTATATCAGTGTCCAGGGCTGCAAATTGCTCAGGAGCGAGACTCGTCATATTCAATGATCTATCATAAACCCAGTATTGACGGGGATCAATGAGATAGTGGATCAAGAGTTTTAAGCCCATTTGGGGATGATTTATCACATGTCATATTTGAAGTCGCCCGATGAATGATCTTGAGTCCGCGGGTACGTTCGGGGCATTGTTAGAACATTTTTATGTAATTTTTTTATGCTTTAAGTTTTATTATATTTACGAGGGTAGGGGCAGTGGTCATTGGCATTGTAGATTTTGAGATACTTTCTTCAAGGAATCTGATGATCTCTCGTGGTACCGACTCCACAAAATCCCAATGTGTTGAGTCGTTAGTTTTTATCGGTTGAACCCCATTTGATAAAAGTTCAAAAGAGAGAGCCCATTATATATTTTCATATTTCTTGTATTTAGTCTCACATCTCTAAGTATATATTCTTCCTCCGCCTCTACTCTATATAATGAGGAGAGTTCCTGTGTAATGAGTTAGTGCTTTTGGAATAATAATTTTATATTTCAAAATCTCACATGATTCAGAGCAAGTCAAATTTTTTTCATTGCTATTTCTCGATTACTCCTCTTGGCGAGACACTTTAGAAAAGAAGGATTTTAGGTTGAGCAGGGCAAAGACGGAGTTTATGAAGCTTAAATTTAGCAGTGCAAGAAGGATAGATGACTTCGTTATTAAGTTGGGTGATCGAGATATTTCCCGTAGTGAATGTTTTAAATATCTTGGATTGATAGTTCAAAAAGACAGAGGTATTGATAAAGATGTGATCAAAAATTATGATATCAAAAGTACATAAAATGTCAAAAGTCCAAGTTCAATCTTCTTACCTTTTGATTTCCTCCTCATTTAATACCTTGATTAAAAACAGGAAGAAAAACTCCAATTTTTTCATATTAAAAGCAACCAGCCGACAACTTTGACCCTCCTATTTAATATCCTTTAATATTTGATCGTCCCATAAAAAATAACCGGAATCCTCTAATATCGCATATTATTATTCATGAAATCTCGCTTGCGCAGTTGCGCCGCATAAATTTAAACAGATCTCAAAAATTAATATTTAAATCCAAGTGCCATTTTTATTTTATGTCAGTTCATCATCCTAGTCCGCCTTTAGATAAGCTGGCGCCCTAAGAAATCAAATATACCTTTGTTAGGTACACTCTCAAACTCAGATGTGCTATTTTCCTACAGATAAGAAAACTATGGCATCCACTGATATTATCTTCCTTGAGTATCAACCCTTCTATTTCTCTTCTACTCCAAACAAAACACAACCTACTCAACCCATCCCAACATACTTATTGACCGTCCATCGGCCGTTGTGATACAGACTTCCTCTTCCTCCACTAATGTGAATACTCATCGTCATACTCACCATAATGCCCGATCCAATCACCCCTATTGATGATGACCATTAATCGAGCATATTTGTTCACAACTCTCCACGAGGACCCACACTCATCTACAACTCACCCACTTTCTCATAATGTCTCTTTTCACTATCTCCTGACCTTCATAGGTTTGCGTGCTCCTTGTATTATATTTTCACCCTTTCTTTTGTTGAAGAGGCTCTCTAGTATCTGGGATGACAGGCAACGATAGATGATGAAATGAAGGCCTTATGGGACAATATGACTTGGGATTTGGTGTCCCACCTTCCAGGACAATCCCAAATCAGACGATGGGTGTACATAGTTGAAAAACCTCTACATTGGTTAGATAAGTTCTTAAAAGATGGTCTTGTAGCTCATGGATTCACTAAAAAAATATGGCATTGACTATGAAGTGTTGTTCACTCCAGTGGCCAAGTTTAATAATGTGAGGGTATTGATCTCCTTGACAGTCCATTGACGCTTACAGTTGCATCAACTGGATCTCAAGAATTGATCCCTTAATGATGATTTGACTGAGATTGTTCACACAACAATCTCCTGAATATGAGACCACATCGGAGCACTCATCAAATAGCAGAAAGACACCAGCAATGCAACAAACAAAAATATGGTGAACAACAAATTGCAACAAATAGAAACACAACAAACCGATCACATCAAACAACACAACAAAAAGACAGAATTGTAGTGCACAAGAGAGAGTGAACGTTCATCAGCAGGGCGGTAACACAAAACTCTCGGAGAGAGGAGAGAACTATAAAAGGTATATAATTAAAGAGGAACCTGGTGGAGAGCTGCACCGATCAGGTCGACGCAAAAGTGCCCGACGCCGCACCCGACCGGATCTCTATCGGCCTTGATTTTTGCATTATGTCATTTGCATTTTGAGTACTTATATTTGTATTTTGTGACATATATATATATGACTTATAAATATATATATATGACATATATATATATACAAGTAATTTGGCATATATATATATTTATATATACATATACATATAAATATAGATATAGATATCTACTTTGGTTCAGCCGGCCCGAGCAACTGCTCATCTTCCTGATTTCAGCGGCTCACACATTAGGGCTCGGCGACAACGACTCCCCAGTTCTCCTTCCCTGACTTCCTCGCCGCACGTGAACAGAGCCCACGACCCCACGCCTCCCATCCACGTCCGCTGCCTCGACTTCTGCGGTTTCCACACATTAGCCACGATGGAGCTCCGCCATGGCCAAACCTTCGCATGTGAAGGTTACCCGTTTCCTGTTTCCTGTTTTTGAGAACCCTATAAAAGGGGCTCCCTGTTTCCTGTTTTCGTTGGTGTGGATGAATGTATGATTTCAGAATTTTATGAGAGCATTGCTAGCTTCCTGTAAGAATAGGTGATTGGAGATGTTGAATGATATTGAAGATTGAATGCTTGTGTTTTGAATTGATGGCGTGCGAGAGCTGTAGGAGAAATATGTTAATGAATATTTCTAGTTTGCCTACGTTCTTTGTTTCCCGCGAACAGTCCTGTGAGAGCTGTAGGAGAAATATGTTAATGAATATTTCTAGTTTGCCTCTGTTCTTTGTTTCCCGTGAACAGTCCTGTGCAGTGACTGTGGAAAGATGTTTGCTTCCGTGAGTTTAGAGATAGGAAGTGGATTGAATATTGTCAGCTGCTTGATTTGTTGTAAGGTCATGTTTTCCTTGATTTATTCCTCTTCTGTTAGTAGTTAGGTGGATTGAAAAGCTGTTGTGTATGCCTCCATGAACGGGGTCCTGTTGTTGTTGTTGAATGAGATCATTTGTTGATGTCATCGTTTGTGAAGATGATGAGCACTCCGTCGATGAATGAAAGTGTGCCTTGCCTGCTTCCTTATTTTCCTTAAACAGATAATAACTTGGTTCAATTTTGAGTGCTTGGTGAAATCTGTTAGAGCCTCTACGATGTTTGTGAGATTTCGTGGATCCACCTTTAGTGATTGAGATTTCGTGGTTCCACCTTGAGTGATTGAGATTTCGTGGTTCCACCTTGAGTGCGAGAGCGAGTGAATTGTAGGTTGTATAGTTTGCGGCTTCCTTACACGATTGAGTGTTTGCGATCCCGCGGAACCACTTTTGTATGAGAGTGAGTGAAATTTCTCCTTGGTGCCCGTGTGCGATAGCGCCGACCTCGGAGAGGGAGATCGAAGATGACGAGGAATTCCTCGCGATTTCCGTTTTGCTACAACAAGGGGACGAAACGAAAGTTGTGAACTTCCTTCCCCGGTTTTAGAATCGAACCATTATTTTAAGAAAATCCTTGTTTTAAGAAAACAGTTTTTTGTGTGCTTTATAAAAAACAAACGTGGTTTGATTTCATAAAGTCTATGCAACGACCACTCTAATTATTTTTGTAAAATTCAATTATTCATTGTATGCATTTAGGATTTCCTAGAAAAAGCCTACATGCGCGCAATCCTTGTTAACCAAAGAGGAAAGATTCGGGGAGAGAAACCAAAAAGAAATATGAGAGAGGAACAAGAAAACATAACCAACGGTACAGGATGCCAACAATGCAGCAACCAAAAACTTTTAAACAAGAAAACCTTAGAATGTAAGTGAGGAAGGAGAAATCAAGGAAAAAACCAGAGGAAACGGATTCATCAATAGCTTCAATGTCACAACCATTGAATGCCCTAAGCCACAAGAACGAAATCGTCGAGAGCTAGCAACTGCTGAGATAATGAAACATATAAATAATAAAGATAAAACACGCGATATATTAGCCAATATATCCCAAAACGGTACAACACTCAAGCCTATATCCCACTATAGTGGGGTCGGCTATATGGATCCTTTGTCGTCATTGTGCCCTATCTTGTGTCATAATCTCACTAATGCCTAAGTACATCATGTCTTTCCTTATAGTTTCATTCCAAGTCTTTATTGGTCTACCCCTCCCTCATTTAACATTGCCTAGTGACTAGACTCCCACAACGCCTAACAGGTGCCTCTAATGGTCTACTTTGTACGCGTCCAAACCCTCTTAGTCGAACTTCTCACATCTTCTCTGCAATTGGTTCTACTCCTGTCTTATCCCTAAAACATTCATTCTGAATTTTATCTAGTCTCATGTGTCTACACATCCATCTAAGCATTCTCATCTCCGCAACTCCCACTTTTTGCTCATGTACACAATTCACTGCCCAACACTCAGAACCATAGAACATCGCTGGTCTAATCGCAGTACGGTAGAACTTGCCCTTAAGTTTTAATGGTACTTTACGATCACACAAGATCCCTGACGCGTCTCTCCACTTCAACCAACATACTTGGACTCGATGTGTCACATCTTTATCAATACCTCCGTCCTTTTGAACTATCGATCCAAGATATTTAAAACATTCACTACGGAAAATACCTTGATCACCCAACTTAATAACGAAGTCATCTTTCCTTCTTGCACTGCTAAAATTTAAGCTCCATACACTCCGTCTTTGTCCTGCTCAACCTAAAACCCTTCTTTTATAAAGTGTCTCGTCAAGATTCAAGTTTTGCATTTACACCCTCGCGCGTTTCATCGACCAAAACGATATTATCAGCAAATAATAAACACCAAGGTATTGCTTGTTGGATATGTCCGGTGAGCTCACATCTAAGATAAGGGTAAAAAGAAAAGGGCTTGAAGCTGAACCTTGATGTAAGCCAACATTGATAGGGAATTCCTGTGTTAATCCTCCAGATGTCCTCAACCTTGTCACTGAATTTGTAAACATATCTTTGATTATGTCAATGTATGGTACATTTACACCTTTCTTTCTAAGACTCTTCATAAGATCTCTCTTGGAACTCTATCACAAGACATCTCTAGGTCGATAAACAACATATGCAAATCTTGTTTTCTTTCTCGGTAGTTATCAATGAGTCTCCTCGAGAGATGTATAGCTTCCATGGTCGACCGCCCTGACATGAATCCAAATTGATTCTCCGAGATATTAGTCTCCCGTCTTATTCTTCTTACTATTACTCGTTCCCATAATTTCATGATATGACTCATCAATTTAATTTCTCTGTAATTAACATAATTTTGTATATCTCCTTTGTTCTTATACAAAGGTACCAAGATACCTTATCTCCATTGATCTGACATGCTCTGACTTCAATATCTTATTGAAAAAACATGTAAAACATTAAATTCTTTCATTCCCTAGACATTTCCATACATCGATGAGTATATCGTCTGACCCAATCGTCTGACCCAACCGCCTTTCCATTTTTCATCTTCCTTAGAACATTATTTACATCTGATAATTGAATTTTACGATAAAACGTTATATTTCTATACTCCACCGATTTACTTAAATTTTCTATTCTTGTTTATTATATAGTTGATAAAAGTATCTTTTTCATCGCTCTTTAATATCCACATCATTCGTTAAAACTGTATATGTTCCATCCTTTATGCATTTTACTTGGCTTAAATCTCTTGTTTTCCTTTATTTAACTCGAATAATTATATATATGTCAAACTCTCTATCTTTGGTATCTAAGAGCTTATAAAATTCTTCATAATCTTGATTTATTGCTTTACTTACTGCATGTTTAACTTCTTTTTTGACGACTTTATACCTGCCTAAGTTTTCATCTTCCTACAAGCGTAGAGTGATTTATAGCTGATCCGCTTTGCTCTTACTTTATCTTGCACTCCCTCTTTCCACCACCAAGATTCTTTATTTGGGGACGCACGACCTTTTGATACTCCAAGTACGTTCTTTCTAGTTGTCCTTAAATGTGAAGACATAACTTACAATAAGACACTAGGATCAACATGGTCATCAACTAGTTGTTTCATAACTGTTGTCTTTAAATCAACCTGCTTTTCCATCTTCAAGTATCACCACCGAATTTTTGGCAATATTTTTGTTCTCGTCTTAAATTTATTATATTTAATTTGTGCGTCTAACACTATTAACCTAAGTTGTGTTGTCAAACTTTCTCCTGGTATGACTTTGCAATTCTTATAAATCATTTTATCCACTTTGCGAGTCATAAAATAATCAATTTGTGACATATTTGGTTCGCTTTTAAACGTAATTAAATGTTTCTTTCTGTATGAAAAACGTATTTGTCACAATTAGCTCATGTGCTACGGCAAAAGTCTAAAATGGTTCGGCCTTCTTCATTTCTTTCTCCATATCCAAATCTCAAAACAGTATATTGAAAAAAAAAAAATTTAGTGATGTTTTATCCATAGAACTGACATGTCAGCCAATTTCCACAATCTTGGAATAAACAAAATTCAACTCTTCAAGCGATAATTAAAACAAAAGGCAATGGACTTGTATTAAAATGCAAATATGTTTTCCTCTCATTACTTTACCTTCTTACTGATGGGAATCACGACACACATCACTCTACACGACGATCAGTCGTTTAATTTATGTAGATCGATGATCCAAGATTTTTAGTTATTTCTCTGTATATTTTAATTTTTATTTTGATGTATTTGAGGGCCATCATGATCGAAGAATCATGACCGTTCATGATGACCCCGTAGTTTATATATTATCGAGGTATAAGGTTTATTTGAGGCATTGAAAGATTGAGTGAAGAAGAGACTCCTCCTTTCGATCACCCGGTGCCGAATCTGAAAAATCAAAGTGTTGCGGTTTGGGCGTTATCCCCTCCCTCCCATCTCTATTTAGCCGACCACCTCTTCCCCCTTAACCTCCCTTGGACGGTCCCCTACCTCCCCACCTCCACTAGTTGACCACCACCATTACCTCAAACTCCCCTCCAAAAATCCCTCCACCATTTCCTCCCAAATCCATCCACTTTCAATTTTCCGGCGATCGTAGGAAAACACCTCTGGCCACCACTATCAAGTCTTCACCAACAACACTAGAAATCCCGTCCATTTTCCGTTTTCGATGATCATCAGAAACAACCTCTATCTACTACCACCTCCTCCGTCGATCCCCTCCGGCTAGGCATCACCCTCCCTACGACTCAACTCCCCATCACTCCACCTCACCACTACCTCCACTTCCACAATTTTAAGACAACTCCTAAAATCCCTCTCCACCAATTCATCCACTATCCCTACTTCCCATCACCTCCTACATGCAAAGGCCTCACCTCTCAGCCCAACAGAGCCTCTTCCACTTTCCCATATCCCAACAGAGCCCCCCCCCCCCCCCCCAACCAATCCGAACACCACCTTCTCACATTGATCCACCTTCAGATATCCCAACCAAACCCCACTATTCTCATCTCCCAAACCAAGTATCTCTTCAAGTCCACGGTCGGCCTCACCTTCCCCCACCTCTACAGGCCTTTCCCTTATCCAGCTACTGTCTTGAAAGCTCCAAAACTACTGCAGCTGCTGCAACCTCCCTCCAAACAGCCTAGTTGACTCCTGAAATTGAGGTTCTAACCGGTTCTTGGCTTCTCCCAGTTCCTACAGCCAACCTGTACCAGAAAGTTTCCTCTTCTCCTGTTGTCAGCCCCCATCCAGCAGCCCTTCCAAACTTCCAACACAGCCTGCAGCCCCTCCACCACCTCCGGGAAGCCCCTACAGCTATACCTGTTGCTGCCCATCGGCCTCCATTCCTACAACAGTTCCATTGTAACATCCAATACACATTTATTTATTTCCCATTATATTGTTAATTCTTATAATGTCACCCCCCCGCGCCTATAATGGGTGGAGTTGTACTTTTTTGGATTATTCTTAGATGAATGAAAATTAGGGTTGCTCCCTAAGGATTTCATTTTGTTCCTTCTTCCGTCCTCTTTCTCACCTCTGCCGACCCTCTCTCTTGCCGGATTTCTCTCAGGTTCGTATTAATTTGGTCCGACCTGTCTCACCGCCCGTCATCTCTCCGCCGGTGCTCGCAATATCTGTGTGATCTCTGTCCAAGCACCTGTTTTAGCTCTCCACTACAGACCGATCAGCTGGTTCCGCTGCGTCCCGATCAGAACCCAGCACGACCTGCGCCACGCTGACGCGCCATTCCGTGGCACCATCCGTCGCTGCGACAACAAGCCCTGATCACGTGTGTGTGTCGCCTCCTGCGGCCAGCCGCCCGCGACGTTCCGCTGTTTCAGCGCCCCTGTTCCGCCGTTCCGTGGATTCGTCCGCAGTTGCCCGTTTCTGCAAATCTGTTCTACCAAAACATCACCTGATCCGCCGGCTTCTGCGCCAAATCGTCTGTGCCGCACGATATTTCCCCAGACCAGCCCCTTCCACCAATCCTTCCTTTTGACTCCTATTGCCGGAATCCCTCGGCTCGTGTGCGTCCAACAACACATTCCACCGATTTCGAACGTCCACTCCGCCGGATCAACTGGTCCATCCGCCGCTTCCAGCAACTTCCTCGACACCGAGCGCTTCCGTCCAGATCTACGCTTCTGATGGCCCCTTTCCATCACGGCGATTCCAGTCCATGGCTCCCAACACTCGCTCGGCCGGAGATCTTCCTCCGGCGGTCACCGAAGCCCTAAATTGCCTCTGGGAGACTCAGGAGCAACTCGTCGCATCCATGCATGTCTCTCTTCTTGCCCTCCACTCCAAGATCAATTCCCTCCATGGGTCGACCGTCACCTCCGGAGCCGGTTCGTCCGTGGATGGCGGCTCTCTCCTCGAGGGTGTCGCCCATATCATCCGGGACCACTCCTCCACCGATTCCGAGCCAGCCCGCCCTCTCCCTTGACATTCCCTCTTTTATCGGCATTGACTTAATGAGTTGGATCGCCAAACGGAGCAATATTTCGACCTCAACTACACACCAAAACAGGGCAAGGTGTCTACAATTGTGGTTGTCCTGGATGGCTCAACCCTCCACTAGGCTCGGTGACTCCACCAATCCAACTCGTGAGTCTCCTAGACCGAGCTCAAGTAGAAGATGATCCGGTGGTACGACACCCGTTATTCCGGCTCCTCCGCTATCGAGCGTCTTTGCGGTGACCGCCAGACAGCCGGCCTAGACGACCATATTGATGAGTTTGTCGCTCTGGTCTCCCATGTTCCTGGGCTACCGCTCGATTATTATCTAGGCTTCTTCATGCAGGGTCTACTGCCATATATTCGCTCTCGTCTCCGCATGCACTACCCTCACACAGTTTTCGATGCAATGGACTTGGCGCATCTGGTGGAGGCCGAACTTTCACCCCGGCCACCTGCTCCTACGACCGACCACCAACAGCCCCGACCGCCTTGGCGACCGCTAGCGCAAAACCGGCCAAGACACCCCCCAGCGCCTCTCGGACAGTGAGTACAATGTTTTATATAAAAATGAAAAGCACAATATTCCATGAACTAAAACAGGAAATGATATATCATATAAAACTGAAATACGCTACAGTGTTATGTCACTTTCACAATACATATTTCAATACACACACACTTCAAAAACATATAAAATAGACATCTGCTGCCAGGGGCGGACCTATTAAGGGCCAAGTGTGGGCAGCCACCCACACTCGATTTTTGCGATATTAGGGTTTGCTCTGGGCGAAAAGGAAAGCCGCGGACCGCGATTCATCTTCCTCCGCACTCCCCCGCTGCTCGACGAAGACCTAGGGTTCTCCTCCCGCCCTCCTCCGCGCAGGCCGCGCTCCTGATGGGCTCAACGTAAACCCAAGGCGACTCCTCCAGTCCTCCTCCGAGCTCAACAAACGCAGCCTCTCCGGCCACGACTCCTCATCAAATCCTTCTGGGCGTGATTCCTCTGTTTGGTTGCGGCTTTGCATTCCCCATTTGGCCATTTCCCCTCGGTTCTTCTGGGCGCAGACCGTGCAGAGCAGAGCAGAGGTATGCATTATTTGGTTTAAATATTGGCAGGATGTTTTTTTGCCAAGTAAAACAACTTTTAGTCCCTGTAGTTTTTTCTCCGGTCTCAAATTTCAATCGTGTCTAGCAAGTCTGTATGGTTTAAAATCGTTGGAAGTGCATCCAAAGTTCAAATTACATAGTAACAGATGTCAATTTCTTTCAGTATCAAGCAATTGATTTTTCATGTGGGACTGCCAGTCCGCCACTCATATTTCAAGCAATTGATTGTAAAATCTTTCATTTTTTAGGAAGAGCGTCCTGGCTTGATTAAAGATTTTCTGCGAATTAGTTGATTGATTAACTAGAAGCAAAAATTACATTGGTTTGATTGATTTCTTTCAAACCATTTGCATGTTGTATTTTATAATTAAGTTTTAGATGTGAATGTGATTGAAGTGTGCAAAAGATCTTAAAGCTGATTGAAGTGATTGTTATGACTTATTTCAATTTGTTTGACACACATAAAGATTCCTCATTTGATTTTTCAGTTCTTCACTGCAGGAGCAACTGAAGAAGAGTCCAGATCTTCATTTTCTATTTGGCTTATTGAGTTATTTCACTGAACGCTGTAGCTTGTAAGTTCAACCCTAACTCCCTAAGTCCCTAATCTTTTCCATTTGGCTCCTGATGGGCTCAATTACCTTGCTTATTAATTATTATAAATTATATAACCTGTCTTTTAATGGTTATAGTTATCATCAATTCATCATGAAGGCATTGATGTTATGATTTTGTTATCATTAATTGAATTGAACCTCATAATGTTTATAACTTTTTATGTAGTTGTAGCCTGTAGGTACTTTTGAAAGTCATGGATAGATATTTTAAAAGAAAAGTCATAGATCCGCCGCAAAATCAGAATATAATTCCCCAAAGACTGCTCAATGTAGATGACCTTCCCGCGGACCCAGGATTGCGGAAGAGTATTAATGACTATGATCCAAATGATAGAGAAAAAGTTAGACGCTGGTATTTACAGAAGAAAGCATTCCAACCTAAAGTTCATAATTTTCCAACAAGGGTTTTTGGAAAAGAGACACGTAGATTTATTCGTGGTTGGTTTCAAGAATATAGTTATTGGCTCGAGTACGGCATAGTCAAAGATGCTACATTTTGTTTATGTTGTTATCTATTTAAGCCTGAGCATGGTGACCAAGGTGGCGGTGACGCTTTTGTTAGTAGAGGGTTCACAAATTGGAAACATAAAGACAGATTAGATGTTCATGTTGAGACTTATAACAGTGTTCACAACTAATGTTTGAAGGCTTGTGTAGACTTGATGAACCAAAAACAACATATTGAAGTTGCTTTGTGTACTCAATCTGACCAAGCTCGACTGGAATATCACACACGCTTAGAAGCGTCGGTTGATTGCATTAGATTTCTGCTAATGCAAGGTTTAGCTTTCCGGGGTCATGATGAATCTTTTGAATCAAGCAAGCGAGGAAACTTTCTTAAACTTCTTCAGTTCCTCGCGGATCATAATGACAAAATTAGCAAAGTTGTATTACAAAATGCACCTGAAAATCTTAAATTGATAGCACCAAACATTCAGAGAGATATCGTGCAGGCTGCTGCAACAGAGACTACCAAGATTATCATTAAAGCTATTAGCCAAGCAAAATTATTTTCTATTTTAGTAGATGAAGTTCGGGATTCCTCGGTCAAAGAGCAAATGAAAATTGTTTTACGTTATGTTGATGACAAAGGAAGTGTAATAGAGTGTTTTCTAAACATAGTGCATGTAGAAAATACTGCAGCTTCATCATTAAAAGCAGCCGTTGAATCTTCTTTGGCAAAAAATGGGTTGAGTATATCAAGCTTGCGGGGTCAAGGTTATGATGGGGCAAGTAACATGCAAGGTGAATTTAATGGGCTTAAAACATTGATTATGACTGAAAATTCATCTGCATATTATGTGCATTGTTTTGCTCATCAACTACAACTGACACTCGTTGCGGTCGCAAAAAAACACAACAAAGTTTGCTCTTTTTTAGCTTGATATCAAGTATAACAAATATTGTTGGCGTATCATGCAAGCGTAGAGATATTCTACGAGAGAAGCAACATGCAAAAGTTATTGAAGAGATTTACAGTGGTGAAGTGTTAACAGGAAGAGGCTTGAATCAAGAAAAAGCACTAACAAGGGCAGGGGACACAAGGTGGAACTCTCATTTTAGAACTCTCTTGAATTTAATTTCCTTGTTCCCTTCGGTGATTGATGTGCTTGAAGTCATTGAAAAGGATGACAACCTTTCGGAGCATAGATCTGAAGCAAGTGATTTGCTGGAGGCTATGCAATGTTTTCAATTTGCATTTTTGACTCACTTAATGAAAACCATCTTAGAGATTACCAATGTATTGTCGCAAGCATTACAAAGGAACGATCAAGATCTTGTAAATGCTATGACTCTTGTCAGAATTTCCAAGATACGACTACAAGCAATGCAAGATAATGGATGAGATTCTATATTACGTGAAGTAACCACCTTTTGCCAAAAAAAATGATATTATTATTCTAAGTATGGAAGACAAATTTATAGCTCGAGGGAGAACAAGACGCAGATCAGAAGACAATACAAACCTTCACTTCTATCGCGTTGAATAATTTATGCAGTTATTGATCTACAACTTACCGAGCTTAATTGTCGATTTGATGAAGTGAACACGGAATTGCTTCTATGTATGGCATGTTTAGATCCAAGTAATGACTTTTCGGCTTTTGATAAGCCAAAAATAATTTGATTTGCTGAGTATTATCCGTTGGATTTTTCTTCAATTAATATAATGGAACTTGATAATCAACTGGAAAGTTATATTTTAGATGTTCGCTCAGACAGAGAATTCTCAAATGTGAAAGGGCTTGGAGGATTAGCTCAAAAGTTAGTACAATTGAAGAATGATGTTTTATACCCATTGTTGTATTTGCTCATAAAGTTGGCACTATTATTACATGTTGCAACTGCAAGTGTAGAAAGAGCTTTCTTTGCAATGAAGATTATCAAAACATCATTACGCAATCGGATGGGTGATGATTGGATGAATGATTGTCTAGTAACATATATTGAAAAAGATATCTTTTCTACCATCGACAACAAAATTATCATGGAATATTTCCAGAACATGAAGCATCGAAGAGGAGTGTTGTAATCAAGTATGTAATCTTATTTTGTTAATTAAAAATGTCCTAATTTAAATAGTTTTTTTTTTGCAAATTTGTAGTCATTTTTTATCGTACGTATCAAATTTTTTTGTCGTTATTTTATTGAACACCCCCTTTGAAAAATCCCGCTGGATCCGCCCCTGTCTGCTGCTATCTTTTTATAGTACAGGAAAATAGGTAAAGGATTGCGCGTAACTCCTCCATCCAGTGCGTCATCTTCATCCAGTGCGTCTTCTTCATCCAGTGTGTCTTCTGGTTTGCCTTGATCTTCACGAAAGTTAGGTTGAATCTCTTCACTTCTTCTCTACAACTCTTCGTCTTGTTTGCACCTCTCAATCTCCGCCGCATGTCTTTGCTTCTCAGCTAGTTGCAAGCACTCTTTCAACATATCTCTCAAGCTTACAACTGTCTTTACCCCCTCTTAAGCTGAGAGATCTATAACCCCTATTCGAGAACAAAGTACTGCAAATTTCGTTCTCGGTAGGGGTTTAGTCAATAGATCGGTTAGTTGATCCTTTGTGGATATTTGACCTAATTTTATTTCTCCTTTTTCTATATTCTCCCGCATATGATGGATGCGAATTTCAATATGTTTACTTCGCTTGCGAAAAATCGGATTTTTTGCCAGGGCTATTGCTGAAGTGCTATCACAGTAAATTGCGACAGGTTCTTCTTCTCTTCCTTTTACCTCTTTCATCAGTCTCTTTAGCCATAGGGCTTTGGTTACGGAAGAACTCAGAGCTATGCATTCTGCTTCGGCCGAACTCAAAGCAACAGTTTGTTGCTTTCTAGATGACCAGGAAAATGGTTTATGGACGTCGAAGAAGATGTAGCCACTAACACTTCTTCTATCATCCAAGCTTCCTCCCTAGTCAGAGTCTGAATATCCAGTTAATTTTTCTTCTTCTCTCTTATACAGTAGCTCATATGTTTTTGTCCCTTGAATATATCGAAGAACTCTTTTTGTTGCTGCAAAGTGATTCTTTGTTGGTTTATTCATGAATCTGGACAATATGTTGACTGCATGTTCTATGTTCGGGCGAGTATTGGTTAAATAAATCAAGGATTCAATGAGGCTTCTATATATTCCTTCATATGTTAACTCTCCTTCTTTACTGAATTTTTCTAAGATGTATATGGACACAACCACTAAATTACAATTGTCTAGTTAGAATTTCTTAAGCAAATTTGTAAGCATATTTTTCTTGGGATAGTGATATGTCAGCTGAAGTTTGCTTAATTTGAATTCCTAAGAAAAATTTGAGCTGACCAAGGTCATTTATCTCATACATCCTTTTCATTTCTTCTCCAAATTCTTCCATTAGCTTGGTATCATTACTGGTGATATTCAAGTCATCTACATAAAGACAGAGTAAAACAAGACTGTTATTGTGCTTCTTTATATAAAAGGTTGAATCATACCTTCTCCTGATGTAGTCTTGTTGTTGAACATAGACATCAATATTGGAATGTCAGGCTCTGGGAGCCTGCTTCAATCCATATAAAGCTTTGTTTAGTTTGTAAACTTTATTTTCTTCACATGTAATCTCATATCCTCTCGGCTGTTCTACATAGACATCTTCCATTATTTCACCATTAAGAAAAGTTGATCTAACATCAATCTGAAATATGGGATATCTGTTCTGTGCTGCAAATGCAATGAGTTGTCTTATTGTCCCCATTCTAACCACATGAGTAAATGTTTCATGGAAATCTAGGTCATGTATCTGAGAATACCCCTTAGCTATAATCCTTGCTTTATATTTCAGGATTGTTCCATCTTCATTCTCTTTAATTTTATAGATCCATTTTAGAACTATAATTTCTTTATTTGATGGTCGAGGAACTAAGTTTAAAGTATTGGTTTTTATCACCATTTTTATTTCCTCATCCATTGCATTTCTCCATTCTTCACTAATTGCAGCTTCTTCAACTGTATTTAGAACAAGAGCAGATAACACAAAGTTACTGGATTGGTACAAATCACTTAATAGCTTCATTTTTCTTGGGTGGTGATGAAATTGAGTTATCTGTTTAAGAACTTGGTGAATCAGAGTATGTACAACCTCTGCATTTGGCAAGGACTGGATGGTATCGGAAGTTTGACCACTTGATGATGATCCAAGCTCACTATCTGATGCCCAATTCCACTTTTCTTCTTCACTGAAGTCTCTTGAAATACATAATTTGTTTGTTCTTGGATTATAGAGTCTATACTTAAGTACATCACTAATGCCTAAGTACAACAACATTCAAGCCTTTATCCCACGATAGTGGGGTCAGCTATATGGATCCTTTGTCGCCATTGTGCCCTATCTTTTGTCATAATCTCACTAATGCTTAAGTACATTGTATTTCCTTATAGTTTCATTCCAAGTATATATTGGTCTACCCCTCCCTCGATTAACATGCCTAGTGACTAGACTCTCACAACGCCTAACATGTGCCTCTAATGGTCTCCTTTGTACATGTCCAAACCATCTTAGACGAGCTTCTCGTATCTTCTCTGCAATTGGTGCTACTCCTGTCTTATCCCTGATACTTTCATTCCTAATTTTATCCAATCACGTGTGTCCACACATCCACCTAAGCATTCTCATCTCCGCAACTCCCATTTTTTGCTCATGTACACAATTCACTGCCCAACACTCAGAACCATAGAGCAACGCGGGTCTAATTGCAGTACGGCAAAACTTGCCCTTAAGTTTTAGTGGTACTTTACGATCACATAAGATCCTTGATGCGCCTGTCCACTTCAACCAACCCGCTTGGATTCTATGTCACATCTTTATCCTTACCACCATCTTTTTGAACTATCGATCCAAGATATTTAAAACACTCACAACGGGAAATATCTTGATCACCCAACTTAATAACGAAGTCATCTGTCCTTCTTGTACTCCTAAATTTAAGCTCCATATACTCCGTCTTTGCCCTGCTCAACCTAAAACCCTTCTTTTCTAAAGTATCTCGCCAAGATTCAAGTTTTGCATTTACACCCTCGTGCGTCTCGTCAACCAAAACGATATCATCTGCAAACAATAAACACCAAGGTATTATTATAAATGTGTATCCATCAAAACCGTAGGTGTGAAGAAGATTTCGACTGTGTAGAATTCAATAATCCAAAGATAGCAAACTAAGTTTTTCTGGGGCCCAAAATCCGATTATTACCTTCTATCCAGCCTCCTAAAGTTTATTGGAGACACACCAAGCCCTCTACTACTTATTTGTGTAAGCTCATTTAGTTTGGCTCATTTATTATGCGTTAAATTTGTGTGTCAAATTTCTACTTGAGGTGTATCTACTAGTAAACTTTGTTACTAAGTTTTGTAGCCTTATATGTTCCCATCTGATTGAGCTATTTGCTTACAAGCACTCTTGCATTTATACAACTTGGTTTGCTTCCATGTTTGTTACGCTAAAACTATTGTGGCTTATCGTGTATTTGTTTGATTTATAAAAAAAATTACTATTGCAAGCTAAATCGTTAGATTCATATTGTTGCATTTAAGGTTCATCCATTATCCCCCTGATACGACCGTTATGCGTCACTTACCTATTAAAAAACAATCAATAAATTTTACAAAAGATTTGTTAAAACATATAAGTGCAATACCAAAACGTTTTTCTTGAAAATTATAACAATTTCTTCCAAGATATTTTTCTTGAAAATTATAATGACCAGGATTTAAAATAAAAAGGCAAACGCCTTTCAGTTAGTTTTCAAAAATCTCTCAAATAATGCAAATGTAAGAGTTGCTGCACAAGCATTTATGAAAACTGCTGTACAATAATAGAGGTCATACCTGGATTGATGAAGTACTTGATGACACAGAATTTGCCAACCCTTGTTCCAGGGGGAGAAATAGTGCATCCTGGTGTAGTTCTGGCTTATGAATCTGGTGTAGACCATTTGAATCATGCCTACCTTCTAGTTGCTCAATATCACAGCCCACTTCTGATACACAGCAAGTCGGTAAGTCAGAAGGTTTGCTACTAAATGCCAAGTCTTCCAATTGAGGAGATGAAATCCTTCCAGCCTGCTCGGGTAAAAGTGATGGTTCCACATAGTTTTCCTTAATATGTTCTATGACAGATGTGGAAGCCATTTTATCTCCCAGTTTAACAATTTCTTCCAGCCCATTCAAGATGTTTGATGGAACTTCAAGACATCCATTTGATTCAGTGTTTTCCTCATAGGAAGGGAATGCAAAGTTAAGATTTGTTCCTTCAGAATATTCATTATCAGCATATTCACATGCTTCCATAGATCTATCTAGAATGAAGCGAGTTTTTAGCCGAGGAAGATCATCAAAGGATTCGTCCATCTTACTGGTTTTAGCCTTCGCCAACCAACTACACTTCAGCTTCTGTTCCTTGGTACGCATGTCAAGCTGCATGGACATAAGTTTATGCTTTTGTTGTTTCAGTTGCTGATAAAACTTGCCCAACTTAGTTGAGAACTCTTTAGTTAAGACATCTATTTTGCCATTTATTATTGTCGAATCAACATGTATGTTATGAAAAAATTCTACATCAAGATCATGCAACTTTTCTAATATCATCCTATAATCATCCATCTGTTTCTCGAAATTGGAAACCTCAGTTTCCTGCATTTGGGCAAGATCTTCAGATCTTCTGATAAAAACTTGGTCCACCAAATCAATTTTGTTTTTTAAAGGGCTATCTTTCAATGACTTGATGTCCAGTTGAAATTTTCCAGGGCTATTGTCAGTAAGAAAATGACCTTGCTGCAAACAGATGGGAAACACATTGTTCGCTTCTAAAGCTGAATTATCAGATGCTGCTGTTTCTTCATCCACATTAGTCACTCCTAAAGCAGAATTATCAAATCCTGCTCTTTCCTTATACCTCCCATATTCAGATTCTTTTCCAGTATCTTCAGCTATTGATGTAGATGATTGACCATTCTTAACGCTTGCTGCTCTGAAAATTTGCAATGAGTTTGACTGACATGGAAATTTGTCCTGCAGAATTTTTAACTTTGAATATATAGAAAGTGCCTCCATTTCAGTGCATTCAAATTTCAATTTTTTTTTTGCAAGTGCAAGAGAATCAATGCGATCCAACTTGTGCCTTGACATAGATGCTGCTCGCCAACACTGGATAATAAAAAAACATAGGTATTAAAAATCAAGAAACACACGGATAAAGGCTTGAGTGTTGTATTCAAAATAAAGAAACACATGGAACATAAAAACAGATAGGATTGCAGTCATAGAAAAGCACACAGATATAAAAGGGCAAACATGAAGTGGAACTCCAACAAAATGACGATTTTGCGAAGAGTATAATTTTTGTCAAATATGATATTCCATGTACTATAGCTGCAACTAGAGATGGTTCTCAAAGAGGTTTGACAGTTGACAACAATGATGAATTTCAATTTTGGAGAAGTTAGAATAATGCATGCGAGCTTTGAATTGCAGCTCCCCCTTGTTTCCCCCACCTCCATGTCGTGTATCGCGTTTCTGTATTTTAATACAATAATCTTTTGTTCATATAAATTAATTTCCCTTTAATATGGACACCATAAATTATTACCTCAAACACCTATTTCTCTTTCCAAAAAAGGTTTGTCGCGCAACTTTTATGCTTCCTATAGAAGGAAATTTCTATAATTATATAAAGGGTGTGTATTCTTCTATATTTAAAAAGCCCTGCAACCTAATTTTTACCAATTGAATAAGAGGTTTATGGCATGTACACAAGAGTGCGTATTCTCCGCATGGTGTAACAGAACCTTAAGAGTGTCAGGGCATGTACACAAGTTCTTCTTTAACAAAGAGGTGATCTGAGGCACTCGCTGCTATTGTTGATCCTTCTGCCAATTATGATCCTACTGCGGGTCTACGCATTCCGCAATTTGGCATCGTTCCTCTTTTCGACAGTCGAAAGCACTTTGATCTGGTGAGATTTATGCTTCCACCAACTTAAATCTCGATCCAACACAATGATTTCCCAATGTCATCGAGACCCATCTCCATACCAGCTTTCCTCCAACGTCTTTCTCCGTAGACGCCCTTCTGCTTAAAATCGATGCATCGACCACATTCTTCCATTCGACAATCCACCGCTATCTGGTTTCTACAATCGTGGTCCTTCATGAAGGGGTTTCCCACTTTGTCAACACTACTCACACTAGTTTCTTACTGTACTTGTACTTCCACCTCCACTACTAAATAACCACAATAATCCTCCTCTGAAGCTTCTTCCAACATTGATCCAACATTATCGTCAACTTCTCGTCACAAGACTCATGAGGAGTAATGTAATGTCACGCTCATCCTAAATGGACAAAAGTAACTATCCACAATCGGCATTTGAACTTGAATGTAGAACTTCATGAAGATTCATGCTACTGCATTTGAACAGTAGATCCACGATGATGGGTGCATTGAAGCTTGAATGTGGAACTTCATGGACAAAATTCCATATGATCACTTCATTGAACATAAGTATGCAAAGTCTATATGGAACAAACTTCGTTCAGTCTAATCTCCAAGACAACTTATGACACTGTATGATCTTCTCAACGGCCGCTCTTTTCTCATGCCCAAACCATCTGGGGGCAGAGATGTAGTAGCCATAGTCAAATGGACCTTTGTATCTAGGCGCATTCATCATTGCATGCCTATATATTTAAATTCAGGGGCTCCACGAGAAGTTGCAGTCGTTGCTATGCAGATTTCTCATCTACTACCTTATCTCAATGTTGGCATGCCAAATATTCTATTAAAGCGTGAGGTGGCTGATGCCACCACAAAAAAGGGCTACGTGCTACCCTTTTCTTGTCGCAGAGTAGGTACCTGCAGTAAGAAAAGGAGCTATCGTAACAGCCCAATTTTCAATAAAAAAGGCCGAAATGCAGCCCTTTCATAAAAAAAATATTTTTAAACTATTAGTTATAACTTATAAATAATATATCAGTTTATTTTTAAATAATCTAATATTTAGTTTATAAATAATATAATATTTAGTTTATACATAATATATTAGCTTCTAAATACTATATTAATTATAATTAGTTTATAATTTTGCTGCTATTATTATAAAATATTTTATATTTTGTTTATATTCATTAGAATTAATTTATAATTTTGTTTATTAATTATAATTAGTCTATAAATAATATATTATTTTCATTATAATTAGTAGTTTATAAATAATATATTTTTTAGTTTGGGTAAACATTATTTTTAATAAAATTGTCGTTATACACATGTTTTTTAAGCAACACTGCAAACACAGTTCTTCCAAATAATTTCACTGATTTTTTCACCTCTTCAAAATAGCTCATTTTCCCACAATTGTTTCTCACCGCTACTTCTCCCAACACTGCAGCAACCCAAACATAACCTTAAATTCACAGCCTCCGATCATGCCTCCACAGGCCCACATTCAGCAAGCCTCGCCTACTCATCCAACTCCTCGTTCAACATGATGGGCATAATAGAGGATGTGGGAGTCAAGGTACCAACTGTAGTTTCTACTCCTCCAGTGGTAAGTCAAACCAAACTAAAATTGTGTGTTTCCATAAGTAGGGATATCAAAACCAACGAGCACCGCCACCTTGGCACATGTTCCTAATCATTCGGGTGTTTATATACAACCATCTCAGGAACACGAGTCTGGAACTCCGGAGTTAAAAGAGATTCTCCACATTATCAGTATAGTGGAAAATAATAGGAAGTTTTTATTATTCACACACATACATAAAAACAATACATTTCTACCATATACATACAGGAGGGAGACCTAAAAAAGAAACTGAGATGTGGCACTAATCACAGAAGGAGGAGGCCGCTAACTGCACACCAATCTGTGTTATCTGCACACCAATCTGAGTTATATGCACACTAATCACAGAAGGAGAAAGATATCAACTAAGCTCAACTTGTCACACAATCTACATAAATTCAGTAAGTTAAGTCCTTTTGTTAGTCAATCAAACACTTGTTCTCTCGTAGCAAAATGTCTCAGCTTTAGTATTCCACCATCCGACTTTTCTTTGATGAAGAACTTATCAATCTCTATATGCTTGGTTATATCATGTTGGACGGGATTGTTTGCGATGATAATGTCTGACTTGCTATCACACCACCGTGTCATCTGTCCTCCATGATCTATCTTGAGTTCACTCAGCAGGACTTTCAACCATAACATTTGCCATACACCTAAGGTCATGACCTTGTATTCTTTCTCAGTTGTAGATCTCGTAACTACGGTCTACTTCTTGCTTTTCCAGAAGACAAGGTGATGAAGTGGTAAGGCCGACACAAGGTGGACCCTCTCAATGCCCTAAATGCGATTAAGTGTAATGTAGTGTAAGAGTGGTCTGCAAAAATTATAACAAGTAATTAATTATTATAAAAAATTAACAGGTGTATGAACTTTGCCAAAACTTTGATATAATAAAACAAGTAATGGTCACAAACTGAACGAGACATAATCAACTAAGCACCCACAAAATAAACTCCGCAAGTGGTACAACAAGTGAACTAGTAGCACAATGAAATTAAAATCCACCACAATACAGGATGCCAAAATAAACAACTATAAAGGAAATAGCTTTTTACCACAACTCGCACGAGCGGGCGGCGGCAATGGCGGTTGTCGGAGGGCCTCCAAAGGTGGCTGCAATATCGGAGTATAGGATGGGAGGGACTAAGATATTGACTTGAACATGAACTATGGATGGGAGGGCCTCGGGAAATAGGAAGGGGCTGCCGGAATGACAAGTGGGCTAGGTTAGTCGAATACAGGTGGGCACACCGGTAAATGTTAATTAGAGAAGTATAGGCGGTAGGAGTCGGTGGGATTTTTCTGTGGTTGTCTACGACATGCAGAAGCGATAGTTGGCATCGTCAAGTTTGGTAAGGAAGGCCAACGGCTAGGAATACGGGAGGGGAATGGGT
Organism: Platanthera zijinensis; assembly: GCA_039513925.1. NCBI lineage: Eukaryota > Viridiplantae > Streptophyta > Magnoliopsida > Asparagales > Orchidaceae > Platanthera > Platanthera zijinensis. The sequence continues at coordinate 126,025,351 of CM077097.1, read as the reverse complement.
TGTGTCTTAGGGGATTGCGGGCTAGACGGGGATGGAGGAGGAAGCGAAGGGATGATGGTGGCGGTAGTGCGGGAGCAAAAAAAATCAACAGGGGAGAAGACAGAGGCTTAGGGTGGTCGGACGGGGAAACATGAGGAGAACGTCCAAGAGGGGAAGGGGCAGGGAAGAGGGCGGAGGAGAAGAGTACACCTGCCTGAAGGCAAACCAGGCGTCGGTGAAACCTCTGGCGTCGCACCAGAGAAATAAGAGACCGACGTTATGTTGTTTTTTCACGCAATCCTTCGATAACCCCATGGAACCGCCAGCCAACCCCCTTAAATAAACCCTAAAACCGCTCAATAACTGCAATACAACAAAAACTGAAATCAAACCACCTGAATCAGACGGCTCAAGCTGTCTGGACCGATCAGGGGCTAAATACATCTCCAAATAAAAAACTCAACGTGAAAATGGCTCGAATCGAACATCTGAACGTAAAGACGGACTTTGATCATCAGTCCGGGCAGCGGATCACCGCCTCCTGTAGAAATACACGTGAATCGGTCGTGGCGCCCGGTCAACTCCCGCCCCCTGCTTTAAAGCACTCAACTCCGATGAGTGAAGGTGGTCATACGCGTTGTGTAGCCACAGGGCGAGTCTCTCAAACTCCTCTGAAGAGATCTATGCAGCGTCGTGCAGGGGCCGACCGCTCCAACGGACAAGATAGCGTACAATATCTCGCCCGCCCACGGTATAGAAATCATGAACGATAATCTGGAGTATGTCATTTGTAGAAGCAGGTGGCTCTGGCTGTAGTGTATCTCCGTCTGGCAGTGATGTATCTCCGTTTGGTTGCTGTGTCGGTGAAATCGTCGATGGTGTAAAGCGATCTCCCAGGAGCGAATCCACGGGTGGCAGTAGAGATGGGGACAATAGGAGTAGAGGACTCAGGTAGTGGAGTGGAGGAAGGGTCCACATACACGCACTCCTCGTAGTAAGGAGTCAAATCCTCCACGTTGAATATTTGGGAGATGCCTGTACCATGAGGGATATCAATTTCATATGCGTTCGTTCCAATCCGTCACACAACCGTGTAAAAGCTCATTCTGCGAGCGCTTAATTTTTTTTACTGGTCCTTGCGGGGCCCTCTCAGATCAAATGTGAACCAATACCTGTTCCTCTGCCTCAAAGTTTTGTTCCTTCATGTGCTGTTCTACTTGATCCTTATAATAATAATTACTAGCTGGAATTTTTTCCAGACCGATTCGTGGAGTGCATGCACATGTTGAATGAAGGACTCTGTCGACTCACTGGGTCTGACCCCTATGGGGATATCCACTAAGTCAATGGGTTTTCTAAGCTCGTATCTGTGGTTCTATTGACAAAACTATTATATGCAAACTCAGTTATATGGAGAACAGAATCCTAGGTAGTCGGACTATCCCTGGCGAGGCAACGAAGAAGCGTCCCTGTGGGTGGTAGGTAGAGGAGAACTTCAGGGTTGTACCGGTCTTCTTCCATAAGGTCTTCCAAAAATAGCTCATGGTTTGAATATTTCGGTCGGGCCTCGTTCAACATCTCGCTAAAATAGGCCACCGAGAGGCCTTCCTGGATAAGGACTGCTCTGATACCAATTTGAAGTAGTGGTAAGACCGACGCGGGGTGGACCCTCTAAATACAGCCCTAAATACAATGAAGTGTAATGTAGTGCAAGAGTGGTCCGTGAAAATTACAACAAGTAATTAATTATTATAAAAAAATTAGCAGGTGTATGAATTTTGCCAAAACTGTGATATAATAAAACAAATAATGGTCACAAATTGAACGAGGCGCAATCAATTAAGCGCGCACAAAATAAACTCCGCAAGTGGTACAACAGGTGAACTAGTAGCACAATTAAATTAAAATCCACCACAATACATGATGCCAAAATAAATAACTATAAAAGAAATAACTTTTTACCACAATTCGCACGAGCGGGTGGCAACAATGACGGTTGTCGGAGGGCCTCCAAAGGTGGTTGTTGTACAACCCCGTATTCGATGAGTGGGTCTCCCCCTCCCAGGGGACCTTTGCTTCGCGGGATCCCCAGGAGCGAGACCCTTCCGGTGTTCACTGAGTGCACTCAACGCCTTCTACTCTTTGGCGTTGAGTGGAGCTGAGTGCATTTGGCGTCTTCTATTCCTTGGCATTGCATAGCGCAGGACCACTCTAGAAACATCCGCAGAGGAGTGTCGCGGAGGCGAGTGCCTGGCTCCCCCCAGCACTCGCCCCCTTTAGGGGGGTGGTGCCCCCACGGACGACTCGCCCGGTGAGATGTCGAGGAGGCGAGTGGCTGGCTTCCCCAACACTCACCCCCTTTAGGCGAGTGGTGCTCGCATGGACCACTCGGCCAGTGGGGTCCAGATGTGAAATTACTTGGGTGCCCTCGTAGAGCTGCATATAGCCATTTAGAACAACGGAGATCGACTGTTGGCAGACCCAATTGGACTGCATATAGCCATTTAGAACAGCGGAGATCGGCTGTTGGAAGACTCAATTGGACTGCATACAACCGTTTAGAACAACAGAGGTACGCTATTTGCAGACAGTTTTCAGAAAACTATAAATAGACTCAAGGAGGTACCTCAGAAGACATGCTTACTTGTGCCCCGATCTTCTTACGCTTTCTGAGGTATCCTTAGCTCAACACTTGGCTAAGGAGGGGAACGCTCTAAGATCTTCCGAGTGTTTGGTGGGTCCTCCATGCTGGAGCCTTGGGTCTGTTCTTTGTGCTAAGTCTTTGGTTGTAGCTTGCATGAGAGAAGTAAGTGTGCGATCACCCATTCCCTAATGGTCGGACTCCACAGAGATCGATTTTTCGGTTTCAATATTTTGGTGTGGTGAGCGTGGAGAGTGATCAGCATCGAAAATCTTTAGTGAGCTCGATGACTGGAGGTGAAGGACAGGGATCTGACAAGGGCCGAATCGCCACCTCCCCCTCCACTCGCCACCCTCGGGATGTTCGAGGATTTCCGGCAGGAGGTGATTAGTCGCGTCAAGTTCGCACTCGGCACGCGCGCCGAGTGCTCGACGCCAGCGGTCCCAGTTGTCGCGGCCCAACCCTGGGCGAGAACGCCCCCGATAGGCGACCTGGGAAGGAGGTAGCAGGGGAGGGAAGGGGGCGAGATCTGCAGGGGCGAGTGTTGTTCCCCAGCTTAGCAAATGGAGGCCGAATCGGTGAGATGGGCGTGCGAGATCTCCCGGCTCGCCCAGCAGGGGGAGGCAGCCCCTTCAGCGAGTTGGTTTCATCCGCCCCAATTCCAGAGGGATTTCGAGAGCCGGAGATGTCCTACTATACCGGGAAGGATGATCTGGTTCAACACATCCAGTGGTTTGACGATGTGGTCTCGATCCGACAGATGTCGGATGCCAAATGCAGGCTCTTCGCCATCACCCTCAAGGAGAAGGCAATAGATTGGTTCCACCAGTTGTCGGCCAGCTCCATCTACTATTTCGAGGACCTACGCCGGGGGTTCATGCTGAGGTTCACCACCTCCAATAAGAGGAAGAGGGAGTCCGAGTCCCTGTTCCACATCAAGCAGGTAGTAGACGAGACCCTAGGGAGCTATGTGGACCGGTTCCAGGAGGAGGTCCTCCAGGTTCAGGAGATGTCAGGGCACACCCTGATGACGGCTTTTACCTTGGGGCTGCAGCAGGGCTTCTTTAGGATGGAGTTGAAGAGGGTGTCTCCTCTCTCCTATGAGGAACTGATGGAGAGGGCAGCAAGGGAGGTCGACGGGGAGGCGTCGAACCCGGACTTTGCCCGGAAGCTGGCCAAGTGGGTCACGGAGGAACAGAGGGAGCCAGGAGGTGGCAGAGGTCAGGAGGTGAGAAGAGCTGAACCCAGGCAGAGGGAACAACACCAGCAGCAACAACAACCGAGATGGGGGCGCCAGGAGCCGAACAATCGGCTCGGCTGGAGGCAGCAGGAGTGGCAGAATCAGGGCCAGCGGAGAGGTTTCCATAGAGGAGACAACTGCCAGGGGGGCCAGGGCCAGTTCAACCCTCCGGGCTGGAGGAAGGCAAGAGGCCTCCTCTCCCCGATCAACGTCAGGCTATGGAGATAGCCCAGGGGAGGAGGAGAGGCCGGCAGAGGAGAAGGAGAAGTCAGGGTGAAGTTTCCCTATTGCGACTTCCACCGGGAAGAGGGTCATGTCACGGCCACGTGCCCGGAGTTCCTCAAGATGAGGGCGAACAGGGAGCAGCAGCAACCCCGAGCGGATTGAGGAGGTCCTGCCCAGGGGAGAGGAGAACAGGTGCGAGGGTCGGGATGATGTCGGAGCCTGAGGAGGGATCAGGGTCTCTAGCCCCACCCCCGGAGGAGAAGATCACCTTCTCCGAGAAGGACATGCTGGATCATGAGGATCCTTTTTGCGACGCGTTGGTCATCCAGACCGCGGTCGAGAATTTTACTGTCTCCCGGATTCTCATCGACAACGGGAGCTCGGTCAACGTCATCTTCAAGAAGACGTTTGACGCGATGAAGGTGGAGGTCCAGAGAGTGCTGGCCTCGGATGGACCTCTCTTCGAGTTCTCAGGAGAGAGAAAAAGGTGGAAGGAGTAGGACTCCATGTTACCTTGGGAGGGCAGTCCAGAAACTGCAGGTTCGTCATCGTGGACGCGCCCATCAGTTACAACGCTATCTTCGGACGGCTCCTCATCAGTGCCTTCCGCTGCGTGCCCTCATCTTTCCATCAGTGCTTGAAGTTCAACGCTGAGGGCATCCAGGTCAGGGTCTGGGGAGACCCCAAGGTGGCAAGGGAGTGCTATGTCACTGCGGTGAACTCCATCTCTTGGCAGGGAGGAGCCGAGGAGATGGAGAGGAGGATGGAGGAGCTGTCCAGGCAGGAGGCCGAAGGAGAGATAAAGGAGATGGAAGTGGAGGAAGGGGTGCGCACCCAGGTGGAGGTGGCGGAAGGAGTTCCGGAGGAGCCGGCCGAGGTGATGGCCATGGAAGAAGCTGAGGAGGAGGTCTCGGTCCCAGGTGAGGGAGCCGTTGGAGAGTGGGAAGAGCAGTCCCGGCTGGAGATAGCCGAGGAGGTGGTGGAGATGGAGGTTCTCACCCAGGGAGGCAGGGTGGAGAAGGTGCGCATCAGCAGGGGGTTGAGCTCGGAGGACCAGGGGAGGCTGAAATGCATCCAGAAGAACGTGGACATCTTCGCGTGGAGCGCGGCAGAAATGTCGGGGATCGATGCGGACGTTGCCTGCCACCGCCTTAACCTGGATCCAGAAGCCCGCCCCATCCAGCAGAAGAAGAGGTCCACAGCGGAGTAATCGGCTGAGCCCATCAGGGAGGAGGTGGCCAAGCTCCTCAATGCCGGATTCGTGTCCGAGATCCAATATCCCGGCTGGGTCTCCAATGTTGTAATGTAAAAAAAAAAGACGGCCGGTGGAGGATGTGTGTTGATTTTTCTTTATTAAATAAATCATGTCTTAAGCATTGTTATTTATTGCCTCGCATCGACGAGCTGCTTAATTCAGCCGTCGGTTTTTCTGTTATGAGTTTTTTGGATGCATTTCAGGTTATCATCAAATTAGGATGCACCCACCCGACATCAAAGATGTCTCCTTCATCACTGGGGATGGGTGCTACTGCTACAAAATGATGTCCTTTGAGCTAAAGAATGCAGGGGCGAAGTACCAAAAAATGATGGATCGAATCTTCTGAGAGCAAAAGGGGGGAATCTGGAGGTGTACGTGGATGATCTTATGATCAAGAGCCGGGAGGTGGATTCTCATCTCCAAGATCTGGAGGAGACCTTCGGCACCTTGCGGAAGTATAAGATGAGGTTGAACCCCTTGAAGTGTGTCTTCGGGGCGAGCAGGGGGAAGTTCCTGGGTCATCTTCTTACTCCCGCGGGAGTGGAGCCCAATCCTGACAAAGTCAAGGCGATCATGGAGTTGGGATCGCCGCGGAATGCCAAGGACGTTCAACGGCTGACTGGAAAGTTGGCAGGACTTAGTAGGTTCCTCTCTCGGGCAGGCGAGAAGTGCTCTCCCTTCTTCAAGGCGCTGAGAGGGGGTCAGAAGTTCGAGTGGTCCCGAGAATGCGAGGGGCCGTTCCAAGCCTTGAAGAGGCAGCTGACCCAGGCTCCACTCCTCCAAGGGCCTAAGGAGGGGGAAGATCTGTCCCTTTACCTGGGGGTTGGGGTCGGGGCCCTGAGCTCCGTCCTAGTCTGAGAAGAGGGTAAGAAGCAACTGCCAATCTATTACGTCTTAAGGAAGGCGGAGCTCCAATATCCGATTCTGGAAAAGCTGGCCTTCGCTCTGGTCATCTCGGCCCGAAAGCTCCGACCCAATTTCCAGGCACACTCCATCCGGGTGGTGACTGACCATCCCCTCCGCAACATCTTTGAGGGGTGGAGCATTAGGGGAGGTTGGCAAAGTGGTCGGTGGAACTGAGTGAGTTCGACATATCTTTTGTTCCCCGTCTTTCGATCAAGGCCCAGATGATGACCGACTTTCTTGCTGATTACGTGGTCGAGGTGGCAAAGGCGCAACTCACTCGCCTAGTTCCTTGGAAGGTGATGGTGGATGGCGACTCGGGGAGGCATTCCTTGGGGGTAGGGGTGATCTTGGAGAGCCCCCAGGGAACAAGGATCGAGCAGACGGTGGTCGTGCACTTTCCCATCGCCAACAATCAAGCCGAGTACGAGACAGTGATAGCAGGATTGCGCCTAGACAGGGAGCTGAGAGTGCATGATGTAGAGGTCCTCACAGACTCCATGGTGGTGGCCTCCCAGATCAATGGGGAGTTCGAGGCAAGGGAGTCAACTCTCCAGCTGTACTTGGCAAAGGTGAAGGGGGTAATCGGCATGTTCCAGACATTCTCCATCCGGCACATTCCAAGGGAAGAAAATGAGCAGGTCGATCAATTGGCCAAGCACAGACCCCGGGTGGGTGGCACCATCACCGACTTGTTCCACCCATCAATCGAGGAGGGGGAGCTGATGGAGGTGGACCAGCACCCCTCGTGGATGGATACTTTTGCAACTTTCCTATCCATATGGGAGTTCCCAGAGGGCATGGATAAGAAGCGATTCAAACACAAGTCGGCATATTATCTCATGCGCGACGGGCAGTTGTATCGGAAGACCCTCTCGGGGTTGTTGGCACGTTGCGTGGCCGAGAGGGAAGTCAAGAGGATCTTGGAAGAAGTCCATTCCGGAGAGTGTGAGAGTCACTCGGGGAGCAAGACCTTGGAAGGAGGGATAGTCAGGCAAGGGTACTTCAGGCCGACACTGGGCCAGGATGTCGCTGAATACACGAAGAAGTGTCATAAGTGTTAGTTGTTCGCCCCTCTCCAGCTACTGTCGGCTCAGCGGCTCAGAAGCATTACGACACCCTGACCCTTCGCCATCTGGAGAATGGATCTGATAGGACCCTTCCCCCAGCTTAGTGGGCAAAGGAGATTCTTGCTAGTCATGATTGATTATTTTTCTAAATGGTTGGAGATAAAGGCGTTGGCCAAAGTGACCTCCCAGGTAATTAAGAACTTCGTATGGGGAGAGATCATTTGTCGGCACAGACTGCCCCAGGCCATTGTCACGGACAATGGGCCACAGTTTGCCAGCGTCGAGTTCATCAGTTTCTACAGGCAACTTGGGATTGATCTCAAGTTCGTGTCGGTCCATCATCCCAGGAGCAACGGGCAGGTGGAGGCGGCGAACAAGATCATCGTAAACCTCCTAAAGAAAAAGGTGGAGAACTTGAAGGGAAGCTGGGTAGAACAGCTTCCTTCAGTCCTCTGGGCCTTGAGGACCACCCCCAACACAGCCACAGGGGAGACCCCTTTCAAACTCTCTCATGACTGTGAAGCAGTACTTCCTATAGAATTCGAAGTCCGGACACCTCGGGTGGTCGAGGCAGAAGAAGGTGGAGAAGAGTGGCGGGCCGAGAACGAGGACGAGCTTCGGCTCTCCCTTGATATGGTGGAGGAGCTGCACGACTTGTCAGGTATCCGGCAAGAGGAGGTCAAACAGCGAATGGCAAAGTATGTTGACAAGCATGTCAGAATCAAGCAATTTGCAAAAGGGGACTTGGTCCTGAAGAAGGTCGACGCGGCCGGGAGGTCGGCATCCGTCGGCAAGCTGAACCCCAACTGGGAGGGTCCCTATGTAATCTGAGAGGCCCTGAAGTCAGGAGGATATCACCTCCAAGATGTAGAGGGGGAACACCTCAGTCATGCCTGGAGCGGCGATGACCTAAAACGATTCTACCCATGAAAGTAATGAGATAGCTTTTTTAATGTTCTTATTATTTGCTAATGATTCATTTGTTTGGCAGAAACAACATGATACTTGGTTGGCCAAAGCAAAGTCCGGTTAATGCTCAACACCCGCCGTCAGGCTCTCACCTAGCTGATTGGGCCGGTGGTAGCGCCCGGTGGTTGGCCAAAGGAAAGTCCGGTTGATGCTCAACACCCGTCGTTAGGCTCTCACCTAGCTGATTGGGCCGGTGGTAGCGCCCGGTGGTTGGCTAAAGGAAATTCCGGTTGATGCTCAACACCTGCTGTCAGGCTCTCATCTAGCTGATTGGGTCGGTGGTAGCGTCCAGTGGTTGCTCTAAAATTAAGTCTCGAGTTTCTCCCGTTGTCAGACTTTCATCTAGCTAGCAGGGCAGGGGTCCTCGGTGGACACCGTTCTTGTTCTGGAACTAAGTCAAGTTACTCCCGCTGTCAGGCTTTCACCCAGCTGACAGGGCAGCTAGGCCCTTGTGAGACATTGCAAAGCACCTTAGAAACCTTGTCCTGGGCTGCTCATGCCAGCCAGGGAGGCTTGAAATCTGAGGAATTTTGAGAGGAAGTCCAAGACTTCAATGAGATCTCGCCAAGCAGGGATCTCGCCAGAGCCGGTTCTCGCAAGAGGTATCCTATTTGCGCGTGAGCTTATGGGGCGAGAACGCCGCGAGATCTGTCCTAAGCGGATAGTTCAAGGTAGAAATCTATCAGTGAGCGTGAATCAATTGGGCGAGAACGATGCAAGACCTAGCCCTATACATCGAATTATTAAAGTCAATGATTTACCGGGTTGGCGTAGCGAGAAGTCCGTATATAGCCTCGCGAGATATCGTGATCACGAACTCCTAAGAGGAAGCACAAGACGAACACATTTTCGCATAAAAGAGCATTTGAAATCAAAGCATAGAAAAAAGAAATTCTATAACAAAACTTCGTTTTTCATATCATCAATGAACAATTACATGTCGAAAAGGGCAGAGCCCGAAAAAGAGGAAAATTACAAGGAAAAAGTGAGAACTTCAGGGCGACGATGCCGATCGCTCGCTCTCGCCGGAGCACGCAACACTGTCTTCAGGCTCAGGGATAGGAAGGAAGAGCTCCGAGAGTAAGATCTCGGTCGTCACCTTCTCGCCATCGCTATTTAAGAATCCGGCCCGCTTCATCACCAGGAGCAAATACCTCGCCGCCCTAATAGCATTCTCTTGCATCATCAGCTCGATCTCATGTGGCGTGTACAACATAGCCTTTTTCCTTTCGCCCGAGGGAGGAGGGACCAGCGAATCGATCCATTGCTGGTTCTGGGCCCTTATTATCCGATTCTCCTCCTCGAGCTGGGCAATGCGCGGGTCCTTTTTGGCGACAGTCGCGACATCCTACAGAGGAAACAAAGGTTAGTGCGAGAACAACGTTCGGTGAACGCGCAACAAGTAAGAAAGTTTTAACACTCCCGCCTCTCGCGAGACGAGGCCCTTTTTCGCGATGTTTAGATCCCGATTCAAGGTTGTAACCTCCTTGTAGATCTAGGAACGCGCATCACTTACATCTGCCAGTCATCGCGAGAGGCGGATGCCGCGGCAGGCTGACATGTGGGCGAGTTCGATGGAGCGAAACTGAGCTCGCGAGCTCTCATAGGCGAGTGATTTCATCAACGCGGTGTCATAGTAAGCGGCGCTGTCTCGCCCATACATGTCGAATGCGAGTGCATAAGCCTGGCTCGAGACCATCTCGCCCTCTTGCCAGGAGGGGAGTATAGTGGAGATGGAGGCCCTGTTGGCTTCCCGATCCCATACAAGCAGGGGCTCGTCGGCGTCATCCAGCACCCTCTCGCCCAGGTCGAAGTTCTTGTGATCCCTAGGCCCGGGTTTCTCTTTTGCTGCCGAGGTCCCGCCAATCTTGCCCACTTCCTTCTCTGCAGTCTCGCCAGCAGCACTCGCGGGGAAATCTGAGGCGATCTCCTTTCCCTTGGCGAGAACTGTTGTTTGCTGCTTCTTAGGAGGTGGTGGAGGGGAGATGTCAAGCTTTCGCTTCTGGCCGCTTGATCTCGGCGGCGACTTAGTTAGGCCTCTACAGGCCGCAGCGGTAGCCTCAGCGCGTGCCATCTCGGAAGAGAGTGCAACATATGGAGGGTTGAAGGGGAGATCTCGCACCCCTGCACAGGTATCATAAGTTAGAAAAATTCCAAAGCATGTAATCTTTAAAGATGGGCGAATGCGAGAACTACCTTCCCTGGCGAGAACTGGAAGCAGCGTGTCGACGTTCCTCCTCAGGAAGGGAACGTCGAAATCCTTCCCGAAGAGGAATTTGTGAAGCTTGGTCTCATGACCGCCAAGACTGGGAGGGCGGTATGTAGATTCTTCCTGTTGGATCGGCGAGAGCGGGAGGTTGTCGAAGTCTCCAGACACAAATATGAACTTCTTGACCCAGTTATGATTTTTGTTGGCGAGACCCTTCGTCGTAAGGTTGTTGCCGGAGAAGAAGGCGACCCCGTCCCTCTTGGCACAGAAGTTAAAAATTTTGTGGAAGACGGGGAGGCTGAATTCCATTTGCTCCGACCGCAGGTAACAGGCGAATGCGACCAACAGAGCTATGTAGTTAGGGTTGAGCAGCGCGGGAACCACGCCGAAGTAGCAGAGGGCTTGGCGGATCTCGGTTCAGATGGGGAGGCACAACCCTACTTCGAAGTGCTCGGCAGGGATGGCGAGCTCACAGGGCGAGAAGTAGTTGATCGCCTCATCTCTCCCCGGGTGTCGCGTGGTGAATTCTAGCAGGATGTAGAGGTTGACAAGCGACTGATACTCTTCTTTGGACAAGCTGCAGTTCACAAAAGGATAATCGGCGAATGCAGCCGCACACTTGGTTCGTCCTTCAACTTCCCCTGTCATCTCGCTAAGAAGGAGAAAGAGAGAAAAGGGGCGAGTGCAATAGAAAGAAAGTTGGCGCGGGAGTTGGAGGCTATTGAATGCGATAATTAACACGGTAGATGCCTATTTATAGAAATTTTGGGCGGGAAAGAGCCCAGACATGAAAAGTGCGGATAGCCTATTTTCTAGATCTCGCCTCAGACCCTGTCTTGGACCTTGGCGAGATCTCGCGCTCCCTCACTCGCGCCACTGACCTAAGCGTAGATAACAACAAAAGTAAAGACATGCGCGGGAACATGAAAAATAAATAGCTAAAAAGAAAAGGAAGATCAAATAAAGAATATACAGTCAGCACATTGTCTACACTCGGCATAAGGGCCGGCAGTCATTATTACATAGCTCAAATAAAATAGAAGTTAAAGAGGGAAGGCGAGTGCCGGTAGGCCCCCCCAGGGGCCATTACTGCCGTCCCCGACCCCTCCTTCCCGCCCCAGGCATCGCACGAGTATAATAAAGAGAGCGCATGGTTTGAAGTTCTCGCTAAGCAAGGTGTAGTTGATCCTCGGCTCTCGCGAGATGAAGGTCGGGGTAGTCCGACCCGCCGCCTGCTTCTCCCCCCAGGTTGGCGATCAATTGCATGTAACTGTTCTCTAAGCTAAGAAGCCGCTTCTCGGCAGACTCCTAGTTCTCTTGCATTTGGTTGGCGATCTCGCGCAGCAGCAAAGATTGATTCCAGAGTATCTCCACCAGCTGTCGCTTCATCCCCATGGCATCCTTCGGGTCGCCTAAGTATTCGGCAATCGAACTCGGAGAAGGGAGGGGAGAGATCTCCTCCTCATCAATATCGGCATCGGTGGAAGAGATCTCGCGAAAGCCTGCGTTAAATAGTATTAGGTGTGTCTATTTCTCGCGCCTTTTGTGAAAAGCGAAAGGGTTCATTACCAGGTCCAGAACTCGCATCCTTGTCGAAAGGTCGGCGAGAAGCGCCGGGCCGCCCTTCGAAGGGAGTGTTGAATGTTATGTTCCCTTTCCCAAGCCCGGGGGGAAAAGTTGTTGGTTCAGCAGCAGAAGTGTTGACCTGTAGAGGAAGGATGGGTACGGTATCCGCTGGGGGTTGAAGGCTCAAGGCGGGATCCACAGGCGTTTGGCGGGCAAGGGATCTCGGCGTAGGAACTCTCAACCCCGCGACTCCAAAAGGGGGAGTTGCGAAGAAAAGGCGGGTGAGCCACATGGTGAAGGGCTAGAAGACAAAAGAAGGCTTACATTTCTCTCGCAGGGGAGCATCCGGTTTCAACGTTTGGAGCAGAGAGGTGATCTTGTGTGCCGTCTCATCATTCCCGGCCCCGTGCGAGTGCGGCTCGGCACTCGCTTCCCCAGCTTCTTTTTCCTTCGGTGGAATCTGCGGTCAGAGCATCAACGTCCTTTACCCAAGCAAGCAGTGGAAAGCGAGTGAACGTACCGGAGGAATCCCGGAGTTGGAAGGCTCCTGCGAGACTGACTCATCTCTGGTCAGATCGCGTCTGACAACCTTTGCTTTCTTCATCTTCGAGGATGATCTGGGGACTTTGCGCGTAAGCCAGAGGGAGAATGAACCCATCAAGGCCTTATCCTTGGCACGAACAACGATAAGGCGATCCAGATCTTCGTTCAAGAGCGACATTTCCGTGGAGGCGAGAACCAAGAAGGTTGAGAAAGGGCTAGAAAGACTCTGCCCCCGTCAGAATATTTATAGAGCTAGAGCGGGCCCGCAAAAGATTCCCTTCTAGGTCAGCAGACACTCATCAAATACCTGGGGTTGGATGATTCTTTCCAACCTTCGTAGAAGCTCGCAAAAAGCGAGGATTGTGTACAACCCCGTATTCGATGAGTGGGTCTTCTCCCCCCCCCCAGGGGGACCTTTGCTTCGCGGGATCCCCAGGAACGAGACCCTTCTGGTGTTCGCCGAGTGCACTCAACACCTTCTGCTCTTTGACGTTGAGTGGAGCCGAATGCATTCAGCGTCTTCTATTCCTTGGCATTGTATAGCGCGGGACCCCTCTAGAATCATCCGCAGAGGAGTGTCGCGGAGGCGAGTGCCTGGCTCCCCCAGCACTCGCCCCCTTTAGGCGAGTGGTGCCCCCACGGACCACTCGCCCAGTGAGATGTCGAGGAGGCGAGTGTCTGGCTTCCCCAGCACTCGCCCCCTTTAGGCGAGTGGTGCTCGCATGGACCACTCGCCCAGTGGGGTCCAGAGATGAAATTACTTGGGTGCCCTCGTAGGGCTGCATATAGTCGTTTAGAACAGCGGAGATCGGCAGTTGGCAGACCCAATTGGACTGCATATAGTCGTTTAGAACAGCGGAGATCGGCTGTTGGCAGACCCAATTGGACCGCATATAGCCGTTTAGAACAACGGAGGTACGCTATTTGCAGACAGTTTTCAGAAAACTATAAATAAACCCAATGAGGTACCTCAGAAGGCATGCTTACTTGTGCCCCGGTCTTCTTGCCCTTTCTGAGGTATCTTTAGCTCAGCAATTGGCTAAGGAGGGGAAGCGCTCTAAAATCTTCCAAGTGTGTGGTGGGACCTCCGTGCTGGAGCCTTGGGTCCGTTCCTTGTGCTAAGTCTTTGGTTGTTTAGCTTGTAGAGAGAAGTAAGTGTGCGATCACCCCTTCCCCCAAGGGACGGACTCCACAAAGACCGAATTTTCGATTTCAACAGTTGCAATATCGGAGTATAGGAGTGTGAGGTCAGGACTAAGATATTGACTTGAACGGGAACTGTGGATGGGAGGGCCTTGGGAAATAGGGAGGGGCTGACAGAATGACGAGTGGGCTAGGTTAGTCAAATACAAGTGGACTCACGGGTAAATGTTAATTAGAGAAGTATAGGCGGCAGGAGTCGGCGGGATTTTTCTGTGGTTGTCTGCGACAGGCGAAAGAGGTAGTTGGCATCGTCGAGTTTGGTAAGGAAGGTCGATGGCCGGGAATACGGGAGGGGAATGGGAAGCGGCTTAGGGAACTGCAGGTTGGACAAGGATGGAGAAGGAAGCGGGGGGATGATGGTGGTGGTGGTGCGGGAAGCACAAAAAATCAACAGGGGAGAAAACAAAGGCTTACGGTGGCCGGACGGGAAAACATGAGGAGAACGTCCAAGAGGGGAAGGGGCGGGGAAGAGTGCACCTGCCTGAAGTCGCATCAGGCGCCAGAGAAACCTTTGGCGTCGCACCAGAGAAACAAGAGACCGACAGTTGCTGTTTCTTCACGCAATCCTTCGATAACCTCCGGGAACCGCAAGCTAGTCCCCTTAAATAAACCCTAAAACCGCCCAATAACTGCAATACAATAAAAACTAAAATCAAACCACCCAAATCAGACGGCTCATGCTGTCTGGACCAATCAGGGGCTAAATACATCTCCAAAAAAAAAAACTCAAAATATGAAAATGGCTCGAATCAAACATCTGATTGTAACGACGGACTTTGATCGTCCGTCCGGGCAGCATATCACTGCCTCATGCGGAAATACACGTGAATCGGTCGTGGCGCGTGGTCACAAGGTTTCCCCCCACAAACATGCAATATTCTGATGTAGATCTCCTGTCATCTACACAACTAGCCCAGATAGAGTCACAATAGCCCTCAATATTCAGATGCTCATTATTCTGGAAGATCGGTCTCTTTCCTGGTGCACTTTTTAAGTATCTAAGAATCTGATACATTGTATGCCCTCTCTGGGATCATGCATATAACGGGCTACTACACTCACGACAAAAGATATGTCAGTATGAGGGTGACTCAAATAGATAAGGTGACCTACAAGCCTTTGATACCTCTCTTTATCAGAGGGCTCTCCTGTCTCAGTGTTGAGCTTGGACTCTGATTAATAGGGGCATTTGTGGGCCTGGACCCCGACATTCCCGTCTCTTTAAACAGATCTAGCACATATGTGTGTTGAGATAAAACGATTCTCTCTGCACTGCGAGATACTTCAATCCCAAGGAAGTATTTTAGCTATCCCAAATCCTTTACCTCAAACTCCTTGCCCAATCTCGTCTTCAACTGAGCAATTTTCTTCTCGCCATCATCTGTAATAATCATACCATCTACGTACACAACAAGCAATGTAGTTTGATCTCCACTCTGCCTAAAGAACACGGTATGATCAACATTGGTTTGTCGATATCACATGTCGACCATCGCTTTCCTAAACCTATCAAACAGAGACTGATTTAGCTCATACAGGTATTTCTTCGGTATACACCCTGCCTAGCGTTTGTTATGTGTCAAAGCCCGGTGGCACCTACATGTATACTTCTGCCAACAGATCCCCACGACAAAAGACATTTTTTACGTCGAGCTGGTGCAGTTTCCATCCCCCATTCGCCGCCACGAATATTAGTGTTCGTATCGTACTCATTTTAGCAACGGGTGCAAAGGTCTCATCGTAGTCGATTTCATAAGTCTGACTGTAACCCTTTGCTACTAATAGAGCTTTGTAGCACTCAACATGTTCCTCTGGGTATTGTTTTACAGTGAAAACTCACTTGCACTCAACTGCCTCTTTTCCTGGTGGTAGCGACACGAGATTCTAGATTTTGCTTTTTTCAATGTGTCAAGTTCTTATAGCATTGCAACTTTCAATCGTAGATCCTTCTTAGCAACCTGTCAACACTTAGTAATAGAAATAATGTCCAAAGATGCAATGAATGCTTCATGTGCAGGGGTTATATAAGAGCAGAAAACAAATTGTGTAATGTCATGTGGAAAGCCATATCGATCTGGTGAGACTCCTATATTCTTGAGAGAATTCCTTTTTACCGGCAAGGGTGTGCAAGTAGAGAGATGAGGGGTTATTTTACCTGAGATATCTGAACTTGTGGTGGATGGTGCAGGTGTCTCAAGGATCGGAGTAGGTAGAGGCAAGGGACTTGGCACAGATGACACTGTAGGCATTGTAGTCTCACTTGGTTGCCTTCTTCTCATGTACACTCTCAACTCCCCCTAAGTCTGAGGTCCATCATCAACAGATTCACTCTCCTCAAGAACCGACACCTCAACTAACTCTGCTTCATAAGACAAGGAGACAACGGGAAACTCAGTTTCCGCCTCACACAACCACAACTATCCTCCCCCTCTTGTCTTATATTATTAATACCGAGTGATTCTCCAAGAGGCAGGTCAATCGAAGAGGAGTAATATGACTCAAGCTCTCTAAATGTGACATCCACACTGAAGAATAACTTGCTTTCCACCAGGCTCCAACGTACATACCCATTTTGGGTACCCGAATACCCAAAAAAAATACTTTAAAGCCCTTGGATTCAATTTTCCCACATTTCATCTTTTGTCATGCATAAAGTATACACAACCAAAGGTCTTGAGGGGAAAAATATTTTCATTCTTTCCTCGCAACATCTCAATCAGATACATCTGATTCAATACTTGCGAGGACATCTGATTGATTAAATAGGTTACTATTAGTACGGCTTGTACCCACAAGTACTTTTACACCTTCATTGTTATCATCATAAACCGAGTTACTTCCAGAATGTGTCTTTTCTTCTGTTCCGCTACTCCATTCTGCTCCGGTGTGTATGAACAAGTAGTTTGATGTTGGATTCCCTGTGAGGACAAATACTTTTCAAACGCCATGTTGTTGTACTATGTCTCATTGTCAGACATCAACGCCTTTATGACTGCACCGTGTTGAGTTTGAACCCTTTTATGAAAATCTTTAAAGCAAGCACAAACATCACTTTAATTTTTCATTAGGTAAAGTCAAGTAAGACGAGAGAAGCAATCAATAAAAGACACAAAATACCAAAAGTCATTCACAGTAGGTGCATGGTCCCTAAACATCAGAAAGTACTAGATTAAAAGGATAAGAACACCTACTACCAGAACTGGAATAAGAGTTTCTGTTATGTTTTTCAAGTTTGCATGCATCACATACGAGTTTGTTATAATTAACTTTCTCAAACAAAATGGGATACATTTATCTCAAAACAAAAAAGGAAGGATGACCAGGACGTTGATGATGAAGTAGGAGTAAGTCCTCTATGCTTCTTCTACCCTCTATAGCGTCCTCTATCAGTGTTGAAAGAGCTTAGTCCATATTCTCCTTAACTAGGTACCACAAGCCACTATGTCATGCGTCAACCCCATGTCTCCTATCAGTATACTTCTCCTGGAAGATCACCTTTGAGATATCAAACAAGATGACACATTTTAGTTGAGATATAATTGCACTAATGGATAAGAGATTCACAGGAAAGGAAGAGGCATGTAGGACATTGGACAAAGTTAAAGTGTTGGCACATTGCACGGTACTCTTAGCAACCACTGGTAGAGCAATGCAATCGGCATTCTGAATGTGCTTTGGGACTGTTAGGGGAGTGTACGAAAGAAATCATTCGCATCCCCAGTAACATGTTAAGAGGCACCCGGGTCGGCTATCCAATCTAGTGAGCCAGTGGTAGATGTAGATGCGAGAGCAAATGTATTTGAAGTATCTGTGGCTGAGTGAGCAAAAGAGGTAACATTACCCTTGGATGAAGCTGCAGTGAGTGTGCAATTAATCGCACCCTCCTGCTTTTTCCGTATTAGTTGAGAGTAAGCATCTAAGATTCTTCGCTTCTCTGAGTAACTTCCATCAGTCATACTTCTTTCTGCGATTATTAAATTTGCTTGGTAGCCTCCTTTGCCACCTCTATGACCCCGACGGCCGCGACCATGGCTCCCAAACTGACAACGTCAGCCTGTATAATGCTCCTTTGGTGGGTTGGGGCAAGCCAGTCGGAGATGACCAATCATGTCACAGTTGGAGCATTGGCGTATCCCGCTCTTGTATCTCGCAATCCCTAGATTGGTGACCGCTAGAGCCGATTTCACTATCAGAAGAGTGGTTGCACCAGACTGGAGCTTAATCCTGCTCTCCTCCTGCATCATGGATGGGATCGTCCGATCTAGGGAATGGATTTTTTGTTAAGCAAAGTATCGCACACCTGGGCTTAAATGTCGGGTTCAATCCACTAATAAAATGCATAATCCGCCTATGAGCATCTTGCTCCCCTTTTCCGTAATTGGTGTATTTGCAACATGCGGCTGGAGAAAAATGATCATGGTTTGCTCACAGTCGCTCCAGATCCGCAACATACTCTTGAATCAATCGATCTCATTGCATTATCGTCTCTATCTATGCCATCCACCGTGAGTCCCTGACAACGATAGATGCGACCATCGAGTCTAGGAGCCAAGTGCGCAGCAGGCTATGTGTAGTCTTCCACTCATTGTATCCATCTGATTCCTTCTCTGGCTCCCCCTTCTCACCAGTCATATAGACTTCCAGATTCATCCCAAAGAGTCCCATTTTCACCTGACGAGACCAGCTTAAGTATATAACTAATCCATCGAGTTTCAACTCCACGGGGGTGAGATCCAGTTTCATTGGAGGCGACGACGACTGAGCCGAGCCCTCGCCTTTGGACATCCGCAAGAACTCAAAAAATACTTTTAAGTATGCCTACTCCATTTTGGCGACCAATTTCTCCATGAGTAACCCGCAAATCTACTTTGTTTGTCGCGTCGCACAGTCGCACAGCATTCCACACAGCGTCTCTTCCTAGCGCCACACATAAACCGCAAAGACCCGAATGCTCTTGCAGCCGCCCACACGAGGATGACGCTCTTACGAAGACGAAGGCGCAATCCGAAAAATATTTCCGGAACTTGCAAGGCTCTGCTCGAAAAGAGTTCCCCGTGCTCTACTCCACAGTCGTCGGTCGTGCGCGGAAAGAATCCTCCACGCGCACTGTCGCAATCGTGCACGAAAAGAATCCTCCTCGCATGTTGTTGCAATCGTGCGCGGAACGAGTTTTCGCGCGCTACTCCACGGTCGTTGGATCCATGACGGTGATATCAACCTTGAGATATCCTGGAATTCTCGTCTGGAGACGAGCGGAGAACACGCCGATCAGGAGGAACCCTAGCTCCCCATCAAGATCGTTGAAGGACCCCCTTAGAAATGTCGGAATCGTCGAACCAGAAGGAGCCCTAGTGCCAAGCCACTGTGAATGCAAGGTACCGTGTGAGTCGCAAAAAGAAGTCTCCTCGCATGCTCCCTTTGCGCCCTAAGTCGTGCCACAGAGAAGAGTTTCCAGCGCGCCGTGAGTGTAACCCCCTACTGCCGCACTCTGGTACTCCCTCTGCGACTTTCCATTTTGCACGAGGTAGGGATGCGGGGGAAGCAAGGCTGCCGACACGGAAGTACGATTTCTCTGAATCGGTTTTTCGGAACCTGGCTCTGATACCAACTGGAAAATAATATGAAGTTGTTATTATTCACACACATACATAAAAAAATACATTTCTCACATATATATACACACAGGAGGGTGACCCAAAAACAAAATTTGAGATGTGTGACTAATCACAGAAGGAGGAGGAGGATAACTCTACACCAATCTATGTTATATGCACACCAATCTGAGCTATATGCACAATAAATACCAAAAAGTATAAGTATCTTCACTTGTTACAAGAACAAGCCAATAGATAAATAGTCCAAATTTATGGTACAAAGGATGGAGATACATTGACATCGAGCTTTGCAACAATTGTCGCGGGTTTTGCTTCAATTGTCGTTGAGTTCTGCTTCGACTAAGAACAGCGACAGAGAAGTAGAGATACCCGCACAACAAAGACAAAGAAGCAACAATGACAAGTTATGATTTGGACGAGATATAGATTGCAAGGCAAAACAAAGCGCGAGTGATTAAGAGGTGGAATGCCATTGCCGGTCGACACCACCAAGCGTAACAAGACTGAGTCAGATCGTAACTATCAAGCACAAGAAGTTGAAGATGATCGCGTCAGAGGAAGGACTGAATGACAGGAGAATGCCTTCAAAGCATCAAGGATGTAAATGAAGATAGTGATGATGAGAGACTTGCATCAGGACAAGTGCATGCGGGTTGCTCTCAAATACCAAATTAATATCATACCTGCAAGTTGAGTTGCCGATTTATGTTGTTTGCACCAACCACCCATGCTTTGCATATCAATGAGGTAATCAGACTGACCCAACACATATTAGGCCTCAGAGGTCTCTCTGGCTTATAATTGCTTTGAGTAGGGTGCTGAGATTTCAAGCGCTTTAGGCTGATGTCAAGCTTTATTAATATTATATGAGCGTTTATAATAAAAAATGGAAAAGAAATCAAGCATCTTAAATAAGCCATCAAATCCACTAAGCTGCTAACCCTTTTGAAAAGGCACGTGGAGGTAGAAGTTATGTCGGAAAGCCTTTTTTGTAAAACTTCAATAACAAAATTCCATTTAGTAGTAATTGTAAGTCATAAGGAAAACTTGTAATGAACTTTAGGCAGTCACTAAAGCTTTAACCGACTTGCTAGTAGCCAATCAGCGCAATTCCAAATAATCAACATCCGGAAAGACAGATTTAATAAAAATCATAAAAAATACTAGCAAGTCGGTTAAATTTGACTGTCCGGAATTTTGATAATAAATAACCAGAGATAACTGATCAGCCATCACCTTCACAGATTCCTTCCATTGAGCGAAATAACAAATAAAAATATAATTAATAAGCACTGCTAACCAGAGATAACTTCAACGCTTGTAGCAACGTCATCTGGTTCAAACACACATCATGATTATTCATAATATAGAAAAGAAACTGATCAGCCATCGCCTTCACAGATTCCTGCCATTGAGCAAAATAGTTCAAAATAAAAAACAAAGATAAGACAACTCCATCTTATCCATTAAGCCATTGCATCACTACAATAAAGATAACTAAAAAAAATCTTCAGCAGCGAGATTCATCAAAATACTCAAAAAACATACTACAAGCGTTTTTTTCTCATTATGATTACCCATAATTAATCAAGTCCAATGCACATATAGGAATTCATGCAGAATAAATTTAAAGCAAAATTTGAATGATGCCCTGCACTATGAGAATTGAAGAATAAAATTGATTAAAGAAGTAGCATAAACCAATATATCTTGTCCATGAAGCATCAGCCTTTGGGATCAACCCAACGAATTCTATGGGGAAGACGACACAAAGTGAAAATACCATTGTCTCGAATTAACTAAAAAGTTTGATCACGGAATTGGTAGTTTTAGGTTGACCCAGAGCAAGGAAAGTGTTAGGAACAAGATAGGATTGAGAGAGAAGGGGAGATTTCTAGGGTTAGAGAGGAGGCTACCTTGATAATACTCTTGCATAATCCCTCCCATAGAGTATCCGGGTATATTTATACCCGGACCAAGGCCGGCCGGCCCCAATTGGGGCTGAACCGGGCGGGTTCAGCCCCCGAGGGATGCCATTTAGAAAGTGGGGGCTGAACCCGTTGTCGGCTTCGGATCCGTACGGGGGCGTAACATTCCCCGCCCCATCAAGACCCAGCTTGTCCTCAAGGTGGGAACCTGGTAGCCCCGTCTGTCCCCTCAGGCTTACCCAAGCCACGTCGCGACCTTGTCCCTGCAGCCGCTGCAAACAGCAAAGAGAGCCCCCTGACACTGGTGAGAGTCGGATTCCCTGCAGACAGTACTCTCTCCCATCCTTAGCAAACTCCATAGTCAACCTCTCCCAATCCAGAGTCACCCTACCCAGCTGTCGCAACCACTGGGCCCCGAGAATCATATCTGGCTCATGGATGGGCAATAAGTAGACATCCATGTTGTCGGTGTATTCCTGCACACTGAGTTCCACGTCCGGAAGCACTCCCTCGCACTGGAGCTCGTGTCCACCGGCCACCACAACCTGAGAAGCGGCATCCTTGATGATCTCTAGCCCCAGCTTGTGTGCCACCATCGGGCTAATGAAGTTATGTGTACTCCCACTGTCAAGCAGAACGGTCACCTGTTGTTGGCCAATCCACCCCGCAATACTCATAGTGGGCGGAGCGGAGTCTCCCGCCATGATAAGGGACGATACCCCGTACTCGATTATCCAGAAGGTGTTCCTGTTCCCCTCCGTATCCATCCGGCATCGGACCTTCCTGCAACATGTAAACCTGGATCCTCTGATATTTGTGGCCTGGGGTAAATTTTACATCGCAGTTGAAGCATAATCCCTGCTCTTTCCTAGCATGTAGCTCTGTCCAAGTCAATTTCTTCATTGTTGCCCGTTCTGCAGCTGCTTGATCCTTTTTTGTGTAAGGATGGTGTGTAGCGTGCCTCGGAGTGTCCCCCCTGGACTTTTGTCGATTGATACACTCTTCTTGAATCGGGGCCAAACTGATAGCGTGAGTCAAGCTGCGCGGCATATAGGCATGCACCTCATCTCTGATGTCCTCCTTTAGGCCGGAAATAAAACAACTTGTTAATGTCCTCTCGCCCCACTGCACCCTGTTGGTCAACCGTTCAAACTCGGTTCGGTACTCCATCACCGTCCCTTTCTGACGCAATTTCTGAAGAAGAGCCTTGAAGTCTTCATACTCAAGGGGACAAAAGCGGGCGGTGAATCCGTCGACAAACTCGTGCCATGGCGTGTGATCCCGTCCCCGGAGGAACCATTGGGTCCACTGGTATGCGTCCTCTTCAAGGTGGAAGGACGCCAACTTTACCCATTGTGCCTCTGGTATCTCCTGATAACTGTAAAATAACTCTGTCTTTTGGACCCATTCGAGTGCGTCTCCTCCTTTGAACTTGGGGTAGTTCATGCGGGTAACCTTCGGCGGCATATAAGCGCGTGGTAGTTGTTGCCCGGGTCCTCCGTACTCTTGTCTGTGTCCAAGCGGTGGTCGTCGATCCACGACCACGTGTGGGTACCCCCAATCCCCTCCATAGGGGTTCCCAGAGACTGGCGGCCTAAACTCCCATCCGCCTCCTGCCCTTCCTGGAATAGGGAGGAGCCCATCACGAGGCGGGTACCCCATCCCGTGGGGTCGTTGGTCATCCTGACGGTCTTCGCGGTGAGGAAGAAAATCCAAGGCAGACGCGGCGATTCCGCCAAACTGGGTGGCATCGGACCATACCTGTGGTCGTCGTGAGCCTCCTACCCTTCCACCGTCAATTCCAAGCCCCCATTGAGGCTAGAGGCTCGATCGTTGTGCCCCGATGCTGGAGTAGGAAGGGGAAGCTGGACTGTGTTGGTCTCGCCCACAACACCTTTTCCTTTAAGGTGTTGAGTTAACATATTTTTAAGCTCATCCATCCGGGAATCCAATTTCTCTTCGAGACGTTTTTCCGATGTCGTTAACTTATCGGCGAGGGCTGTCACGGTGTCAGTCAGACCGGTGTAGTTTTCTTCGAGATGTGCGAGCCGAGTGGAGTCCTCTTGGGTGCGAGTCGCCATGGGGGGGTAAAAAATGTCAACAATTGCGACAGCTGGTGGATTCAGGAGGATTCAGAAGCGGCAGCCACTGGAAGAAGCAGCAGGACCGCGGGATGGGGCCTGGAGGCAGGGCCGCAGAGGCAGCAGCAGTCGGCGGAGTTGGATGTGGTCTGCGGATGCGAGCGGAATGCGGTCGGCGGAGGCAGCAACTGGAGTCGTCGGAGAGGTCGTCTGGCTGCGAGCGGGAGTCGTCGGAGATGCCGTATGGATGCGCGATGCGGTCTGGATGCGAGCGGGAGTCGTCGAGGCAGGGATTCGGCCTGGATGCGCGATGCGGCCTGGAGGCGGGATGCGGTCTGCGGGCAGGGATTCGGCCTGGATGCAAACCGGAACGAAAAAAATTGGGAGGAAGAATCCTCTGATACCAATTGTTAGGAACAAGATAGGATTGAGAGAGAAGGGGAGATTTCTAGGGTTAGAGAGGAGGCTACCTTGATACTGTTACTCAAGAATGTTGTATTCATGAGACAACCTATGACTCCTCGACCTCATATTATTTTTCTCCTACTTAGCTTAATGATGTCTTTCTTACTTTCCAAGCTCTGGGCCAACCTAAAACTACCAAATCCGTGATCAAACTTTTTTGTTAATTCGAGACAACAAATAATTTTGCATTTGTGAATGCTTGAGTAACAGTAAGTTGGGTGATCAAGATATTTCCAGTAGTGAGTGTTTTAAATATCTTGAATCAATAGTTCAAAAAGACAGAGGTATTGAAAAAGATGTGACACATAGAATCCAAGCAGGTTGGTTGAAGTGGAAGGATGCGTCAGGGATCTTATGTGATCGTAAAGTACTATTAAAACTAAAGGGCAAGTTTTACCATACTAAAATTAGACCAGCGATGATATATGGTTCTTAGTGTTGGGCAATGAATTGTGTACATGAGCAAAAATGGGAGTTGCGGAGATGAGAATGCTTAGGTAGCTGTGTGGACACATGAGACTAGATAAAATTCGAAATGAAAGTATCAGAGATAAGATAGGAGTAGCACCAATTGCAGAGAAGATGTGAGAAGCTCGACTAAAAGGGTTTGGACACGTACAAAGAAGACCATTAGAGACACCTATTAGGCATTGTGGGAGTCTAGTCACTAGGCATGTTAAACGAGGGAGGGGTAGACAAATAAAGACTTGGAAAGAAACTATAAGGGAAGACATGATGTACTTAGACATTAGTGAGATTATGACAAAAGATAGGGCACAATGGAGACAAAGGATACATAATATAGCCAACCCCACTATAGTGGGATAAAGACTTGAGTGTTTTCGTTGTCGTATACTTAATATGAAGTCGCCAAATTTGCTTAATCTGAATAATACAAAGGTTTTCAAAGCTACAATAAACAGGATGAACAAAAGGTTAAAGGTCCAATCAGCTCAATTGCTTCGACTGGGGCTGAATCATAAATACCTAAAAACTATAAAACATTTAAAACAATATTAATCCAATGATAAAATATAATTTAATACATATATATATTTATTAATATATGCAATGAAAAAACTTTTATTCTAACATTGTCATGTAACTTTACGTGATCTAATTTATATTCATATATCATATAAATAAAAATGCACCATTGGATATATGAATACATTTGTAATATATAATAACTGTTTTCATAAAAGAATTAAAAAAATTATGCAATATTATTTACAAATATATGTATATTCTGCTTATATTTTTTCTACAAATATATACTTATGATATTACTATATGTATACTATAACTCAAAAACTATCATAAGTTGACTGGTGTCATAGTCGTTGGAAATTGAATTTATTTCTCAAAAGATCCCCGGTTCGAATCATGCCAGCACCATTCTAAATAAAAAAAAAATCAATCTTTTGAGGCTTGTATGAACCGGGCGGTCTTTAAAAATTCGGGCCAGTTCACGGTTGTTACTAGTTAGACTGCCTGATTATCCAGTTTTCAAACAGCTCTCAGCTAAGCCGGTTTTCGAGCTTGACAGTGTTGGATACCTGGCCGGTTCACGGTCCGCCCAGTATGGTTTTTAAAACATTGGATAATAAATGATCCAGGTAGGTAAGTTGATATATAACTGAAGGAAGAGCAAAAGGAAACTCCATCATAAAACAAGCAAACCTAAGTGGCAATGAAGAAATACTGAGAATACTTAGCTAAACAGGTAGTAGTCTTGAAGTCGACTTTGGTATCCTTATCACATAGTAGATTTCCTCATAGTTGCCTCTTTGCAAGAATATGTTATGGGTCTCAAGCATCGAGCCATGTAACTTTATTATTATGTCTTTATGACTTGTTTTAATTATCCTATTAGTCTTTTAATTATTCTATTAGGAGAGTGTTAGGAGTGTGAGCGTCATTATTATCTTGTAGCCTATATAAAGGCATGAGCATTCTATGCAATGAAGGAATAAAAAAGTCTAGTTTCTTGTACCTTATTGTGAGATATTCACAGCTCTCTCCTCAAACGAGCAAGCCCCGCATAGGCAGCCGCGGTTCCGGCTCCACGGTATCCTCCACCATCGTCATCTCCTTCGACTCCGCTCACTACTCCGGCGAGTTATCGATGTTATGGAAGTAGGCCCGTAATAACTTGGCATCAGAGCCTCGGTCCTCCTACGGAGACAACTTCTACTTCTCACTACAACGTTTTCCCCCCGCGAACAACCACAGTTTGTCGGGTCGTCAGTAATCCTATCAACCACCATTCCTTCATCTACAGCAGCAGCCCGCTCCCCTCAACTACAATTCCTACCGTCGAAAGGAACAATGGTCCAAAACCTTCATTCATCTTCTTTTCTCATTAGACCTCATTGACGCCTCAGCCGCACTCATCGTCGTTTCCATCTCCAACCGTAGACCCGCAACCATCGTTCTGGGTCGCCGTCCATCCGCGAGCATCTCCTTCGTCGACGCTGGTTTTCGACATTGCTTTTCATACCCTCGATTGCTGCTATCCTCGAGCCGCGTCTTCCTAACCCTGTTTTCTTGAGCCCTGCGCCCGTAACAGCCTACAGAGATTTCAACGCTACATCTCCGGCACCCCCTGGTTTTATGCCTTCTCCACGAGCCCCACATCCGGTTTTCTTCTTGCTTTTTACAGCTGTCAGTCGGTCTCTACCAAGCCCTTTAATTTCCCTTTTTTGGCGGCTAGTACACAACACATATTTACACAGCACTTCACAGCTTTCATTACAATTATTTTCTCTCTTATCCACCACCAGCCCCGTTTAGAGTTCACTTGGTAATCACCATTGGGCGCCGAAGCGAGTTCTGTGGCACCTCAACTAGTGTCGACAACCTCGGGGAAGTGAACCAAACAACCACCCGCCTTTACTCCCATTCCAACTCCCTTCGTAGTATGGGAGACTCGATCGATATTATGGAAGCTATCACTGGCCTGATGCAAACATTCATGAACACTGACACATGACATCGCGCTGATATGGTCCACTCACCAACAAGTTAAATGACCTTCACGTCGCCATCCTGATCATTACTTCACTGGCGGACCAAGCAAGCAGCAGTCAGGGCCCCCCACCGCCACTTATCTGTCACGAGCCGCCGACCCAACCTATGTTACGCTCTGAGATTGCTCCTACACCGCACTACCCCAGGTTGGAATTTTTGACTTACAATGGAAAGACGGATCCATTGGGTTGGCTTACTAAGTGCGACCAATTCTTCAGCCACCATTAAACACCAATGGCAAAATGCAATCAGCTGGCCTCCTTCTACCTCCTCAACTCAGCATTACTGTGGGCCACTCGCCTCCTCACTGATCATCTCGATTTGACTTTGGATGAATTAAAACGATTCTGCAACTTGCGATTCGTTCCTACCATCCGCAGCAATCCGCTCGACGAACTTACAACATTACGACAGACATGATCAGTAGACGATTATATGGAACAATTTCTTCTCTTGTCACACGTCACACTTTCTCCAGGGATGCAGGTCGGCATCTTCACCGCCAGACTTCGGGACTGGCTCTGGTTGGACGTTGAGTTTGAGGCACCTCGAGACATAGTGACCGCTATGAGCTTGGCCAGGATTTGCGACTTTGCCTCCAGCTGGTTCAGGGCGCCTACATCCCTATGCAGATCTGGGGACTACCCCGGGACGCACCGAGGGCCCTACACTTGTAGTTCGTCGATTATCTCAGGTCGAGATGCTGGAACGGCGTGCTCACGGGTTATGTTTTAAAGCAGTACAAGCGTGTCAACAAGTGCAAACGACATTTCCACCTACACGTCGAAGACTCTGACGAGGAGGGCATCAGGTAACGGTTCCGTCACCAGGAGGACCCCGTTCGAGCTAGAGGAAAGCTCGATTTGAAGAGCGGAGGAGATGTTATGGGTCTCGAGCAACGAGCCTTGTATCTTTATTATTATTTCTATAATGACTTGTTTTAATTATGCTATTAGTGTTTTAATTATGCTATTAGGAGTGTTAGGAGTGTGAGCGTCATTATTATCTTGTAACCTATATAAAGGCATGAGCATTGTATGCAATGAAGGAATGAAAATGTCTAGTTTCTTGTCCCTTATTGAGATATTGGTAGCTCTCTCCTTAATGAGCAAGCCCCGCATAGGCAGCCGCGGTTCCGACTCCACGGTATCCTCTACCATCGACATCTCCTCCGACTCCGGTCACTACTCCGGCGAGTAATCGTTGTTACAAAAGTAGGCCCATTATAAAATATTATCTCAAAAGTCGTTTGTATTAATGACGAGCACTTTCATCACCGAAACTAAGCATGTTCCTTAATAGAAATGTGCAGTTATTGTAACATCCATAGTTCTGGCACATTTTAATTTTGTTATCGAAGCACGACAAGATGATTTGTATTCATAGGAATTTTTGTGAAATAAAATAAAAATGGGGTGCCAATAATAGTTCCCCCCCCCCCTTCACCTCTTGCGGTTAATAAGAAAACCGCAGCTCGCAAGTTATATAGCCCGCACTCCCTTTACTTCACGGGAATTAAGCCGCAAACCGCAACTCAAACCGCAAGAGCCGCAGCCCGCGTTTCCGTCTCCCGCAAGCGACGAGCCCGACGTCCTGCGACCAGCCGCCTCCCGCATCCCTAGCCGGCGGCCGATCCCCCTCCAGAAGTGCACTCTGGCTTCTCCTCTTTCCTCTACGAGCGTCGGTGGGTATTCCTTTTTCCTTACTTGGTCGTGGAAGAGCCGGTTTCAACCCTAACCGGTGGAAGTGAATCGTTTGTTTCCGGTAAGAGTTTATTTCTCCCTTATCTCCATTCCTAGTGAAAATCCTTCGATTTGGAAACTAATTTAACCTAGATTTTCATTTTGATTGCCCTAATTAGGTTTTGGGAATACGAAATCCTCCGCGGAATTTGGGTTGGGCGCTTTGAGAGCCTCAATCACTCCACGTAAAGGTAATATCCGAAGTTTAGCACTTGTATTTTACAACCCTAGATATATAGAAATTTTCCACGGAAAAATCGTAAAGGGAAAAATTATGAAATTAGGGCTGCCCTAAATTGAAGGACTTTAGTGGGGTCGGGGCAACATTCTGAAGGTCCCCAACAGTAGGATTTGCCTTCGGAAAGAAAATGTCGTCGCGCCGAGTGTACGAGCGTCGCAGCACCACTGTAAGGAAATTCTAATTTCTTTTAGTTAGACATATCAAGTAATTATATTTTTATACGCATGAGTAGGTTTCGTACAAGCATCATAACCATGCATAGAAAAATGTGGCAGTAGGAAAATAATCGTGGAAATGCGTAGGATAACGCCCATTTCCATAACCTCGTTAGTAAAGTCATGAACAGTTATTTAGGTACGAAACTTTACCCGTGTACGTAAGTTTGGAGATTGTCCAACCAAGGACGAGAAGGTCCCTTCAAGTCGACCATGAGAAAGTCGATGGTCGCTCAGTAGTTCACCAAAAGAGATATCCCAAGCAGAGTAGCATCAGACCGAAAGGTCAATGAGAACACAAGTCTTTCCGTGCTAGGTAGAGGCGCACTACCTTTCTCATAAGGCATATGGTATCTTGTGAGAAGTACAGTCTTGGGAGTTTACTTCCCTTTGAGACAGTTAGTAGATTCGAGACCGTGTCCGCGCGACACTAGAACAATTGAGTTCGTAAGATGGTCTCGGGTCGCCAGTTTCAGTTGCGTGTTAGGAGCTACTCTGCCTAGAGCCTTCCTAGTAGATGAGCAGGTTAGAAGCCACATAGAACTCAAGTATAGACATGTCGTGAGTCAGTACACTAGTTAGTAAACGTCAGGATTTGGGTAAATGAACGGAAAGTCACGAATATAGAATTAATAGTTGTGTTGACCAGGAAGTATAGCAAAAGCATGCATAACATATAGCAAAAAAAGTTTTTAATGCACAAAACTGTTTTTCTAAAGGCATGCATTCATATATAAATCTGTTTTAGTGTCATTAAGTTGAATTGTTTTTCTTTACTCTGACCCCTCGTGGGCAATGTTTTTCAGGTGACCCAGGTGGGAAACTACGTCTAGGATGAGCGTTATGGTGGCGTCAGTTTGTAGTATTTTTCCCATTCAGTTTACTCTATTTCAGCATGTACTTGTAGATGAAGACAATGTAACTTATTAATGTTTATTATGTCATGTATCAGACTATGTTAAACAGGTTTTCAGTTAATTCAATTCCTTTCGTGTTTAGTGGCTCTGTGAATTTAGATTGGAGGTATGTGTTTACCCTTAGTTTACTTTTCTAGCTTCCGTTGTAAGTTACAATTTTTTATTAGATGCTTTTTGCCTGCTGTATATTAGTTTTTAATACTGTTTCCTAGTTTTTTTTATATCGCTGACCCGGCCGGACGGCTGATTTCTGAAATACTGGGAAGGGGTGTTACAGTTATATAAAGGAGGGGTCTCTCCATGAGAGAAAAAACCCTAATTAATTCCAAACTCCTACATGGTATCAGAGCTGGGGGCGTAAACTGTGGCTTGAGCGGCAGGAAGCGGCAGTTTGGATCGGCTGCTCTCGACGCTGTCTCTGTGTTGTCGCTTTGGTCCCGACGACCACAGAGGGGGTGGCAGAAGCGTCTGCGGCTTCTCAATGATTCAACACGAGCGTCTGCAGAGAACGACGACTGGCGTCGACAGCAGGATCTGCGTGGATGGCAGGCTTCTCTGAACATTTTCAGCGACGACAACTGCTGGATCTGCGTGGACACAGCGGAGTGAGATAAGGGCAGTCAACATTAAAGATGGGAACGCCAGTGACTAGTCAGGATTTGAAAGAGACCCTGGAGGGAGTGGCCAGGGTTTTTCAGTCCAAACTAGAGTAGAATTCTAGTAGGTCAACTTGTGTTGCACCAGAGTCGGTGCAGATGATGCAAAAGATAAAGTTGTTGCCTAATGATGTTAAGCTTGAGGGGACAAGAAATTATCTGAGTTGGTCTAGGAGGGCTTTGCTGAACCTTCGAATCAGAGGATTGGAAGGGTTTGTGAAAGGGGAGTGCATTGAGCCGGTGGAAAAAGCAAGTGCCGAGTGGAGAACATGGAGCAACACTAATTCTCTAGTGATTTCTTGGTTACTGACTTCTGTCTTCAACTATAGCTAGGATGGTGGAGTCTAACTCAAGTGTCGCTGATGTCTGGAAAACATTGGAGGGGATGTACTCTGGGGTCGGGAGTGTGATGATGATGATGGAAGTGGAGGAGAAGATTGATGCCACCACACAGGGGGAGAAGACGGTTCATCAATATGCAGCGGAGCTACGTCATTTATGGGCTGATTTGGATCACTATGATCCCTTATCACTGCAAAGCCCGACAGATGTTCTACTTGGTAGGCAGTATCTTGAGCGCAGGCGGGTGGCTCGTTTCCTCAAGGGCATGGATCCAAAGTTTGAGGGCAGGAGATCCGCAATGTGTCACCTGCCATCTCTTCTCTCATTGGAGGCTATTGCATCGATGGAGCAAGAGGAGATCAGACAGAAAGTGATGACAGGCGAGACCTCACCTGTTGTTCGCTCGGCATTGGTGGTACCTGATGCTTACTTCAGAGATGACAGAGAGTGCTACAATTGTGGAAAGAAAGGGCACCTCAGCTATAATTGTCCTCAACCCCGCAATACTGGTGGTAGCCGAGGAGGTAGAGGACAGAGAGGTGGTCGTTCAGGTCGAGGAGGTAGGGGACGTGGAGGCCGAGGAGTTGCTCACCTAGCTGTAGCAGAGGAGTCCCAGACTACTGCGGAGATGATCAAACAGGCTGAGAGTTCCAAGGGCAAGGCGCAAGTCACTAGGGATCTGGATAACACTACCTGTTTTGGTAACTTTGCTGGTTATGCTCAATCATTTACAGGTACTCAGGTTCAGGCACTTGCATCTACTAAAACTCATATTGATTGGATCATAGACTAAGGTGCATCTAGACATGTTACAGGAGCATCGAGTGAGTTTGCATTATATTATCCAAGTAAGCATATACATCCTGAGACAGTTAAAACTGCTGATGGGACATCCCAACCCATCAGGGGTACTGGCTCGGTCCATTGCACTTCATTTGTTATCCTATCATTTGTATTGCATGTTCCTTCGTTTCCTGTTAACTTACTCTTTGTTGGCTCACTAATTGATCAGTTGAATTGCACTGTTTTGTTTGATCGGGATATGTGTGTCTTTCAGGAGAAGGAAAAAGGGAGGAGGATTGGGACTGGCATCAGGCGTGATGGGCTTTGGTACTTGGACAGAGAGACTGCAATGATTGTTGCTGCTGTTAGTGGAGGACCAGAGGGAGAAGAAATGCTTGCTGCTGCTGTTAGTGGAGGAACAGAAGCAGAAGCAATGCTTCAACACTGCCGATTAGGGCATTTATCTTTTGACAGCTTGAATAGGCTAGAACCTGAGATGATGAAGAAAGTTAATAGAAAAGATTTATTTTGTAATGCATGTGAACTTGGAAAACATACTCGTTCTACTTATAAAATGATTGGTCTTCAAAATTTTGAGTCATTTGCTCTTGTTCATTCTGATGTTTGGGGACCATGTCCTATTATTTCTGTTAGTGGTTTTAGATGGTTTGTAACCTTTATTGATTGTTATTCACGTATGCCCTGGATATATATGATGAAACAAAAATCTGAAGTTTATAAATGTTTTCAAGACTTCGTGGCTTATGTGAGAACTCAGTTTGGAGTGCAGGTGAAGATTCTTCGAACAGATAATGGGACTGAGTATGTCAACAAGGAGTTTGCGGCTCTCATTTCTAGTCAGGGAATTCTACATCAAACCACCTGTCCAGACACTCCTGCTCAGAATGGAGTGGTTGAACACAAAAAAAGACATCTACTGGAAGTGGCACGCTCTTTGATGTTGACAATGAATGTGCCAAAGTTTTTGTGGAGTGAGGCGGTCATGACAGCATCTTATTTGATCAACAGGATGCCATAAAGAGTATTAGGGATGAAGACCCCATGTGAGATGCTCTTGGGCTCGAATGTGTTTGTTGTTCCACCTAAAGTGTTTGGGTGCACATGTTATGTGAGGGATCACAGAGTAATGACGAGTAAGTTGGACCCGCAAGCAGTTAAATGTATCTTCGTTGGCTACTCATCAAGTCAGAAAGGATACAAGTGTTGGTGTCCCACTGAAAGAAGGTTATTTGTCAGTATGGATGTGATTTTCTGGGAATTTGAACCTTTTTATGGGGAGAAGACGGAGCTGAGCTCATTGTTTGGGGATGTCTCTACTGATGCTAGTAGAGAGGGGGAGAATGAGAATGACTCGACTAATGCTAGTAGAGAGGGGGAGAATGAGCATAAGAATGACATTGTGGTTGGAATGATCCCATGTCCTATTGGTGATGGTGACTCAGCGAACAACCGTGGTGACTCAATAGTTGGCAAGCAAGGTCATGGGGAGTTGAGAGTATACACAAGACAGAAACAACAGCATGAGCAGGCTCCCGTGATCGTGCCAGTACCCACGAATGCTGATGTCCCAAGTTCCTCCTCCCCCGTGTCACCTTCACTTGAGTTGAGAGGTAACAATTCCTTTCCTGATACTTCTAATGATGATGCTTTGCCCCGCAGAACCTCTCGAGTCAATGCTGGAATACCTCCAGCTAGGCTTGGTAGTTGGGAGACTGACATTGTGAATTACATATCATATGCATCCATTCCACCTGCATATAAGTCATTCATTGCAACATTGCATTCCGTTCCTGTACCTAACACCTGGCAGGTAGCTAAACAAGATCCTAGGTGGTTGAGTGTCATGCTAGAGGAACTGCAGGCCTTGAAGAAGAATGACACTTGGGAGCTGGTACCTTTGCCGGCTGGAAAACGTGTTGTCGGATGTAAATGGGTGAATACTGTTAAGCAAACTCCAGAGGGCAAAATTGACAAATGCAAGGCCAGGTTGGTTGCTAAAGGTTATAGTCAAACGTACGACATCGACTATGATGAGACATTTGCTCCAGTAGCGAATATGAGCACTGTTAGAATGTTGGTGTCGTGTGCTGCTAACTTTAATTGGCCACTACACCAACTAGATGTCAAGAATGCTTTTTTGCATAGAGATCTCCAAGAGGAGGTGTATATGGAGATTCCACCGGGTTTTGCTAATGCTCAAGTAGCTGAGAAGGTATGCAAGTTGAAGAAGTCTTTGTATGGGCTAAAATAGTCTCCAAGGGCATGGTTCGATAGGTTTAGACTGGCAGTTTGTGGTATGGGATACAAGCAGTGCAATGGAGACCATACAGTTTTTTACAAGCACTCCAAAACATGCATCACTATCCTGGCTGTTTATGTTGATGATATTGTAATCACCGGAGATGATGCCGAGGAAATCCTACGGTTGAAGAGGTAGCTAGGAGAGGCATTTGAAGTTAAGGATCTGGGGCAGTTGAAGTACTTTCTTGGGATTGAAATTGCGAGGTCGCGAAAAGGTATAGTGCTTTCTAAGCAAGAAGTATGCTCTGGATCTTCTCTCAGAGACAGGGATGTTGGGGTGCAGAGTTACATCTGCTCCTATCGAGCTGAATCATAAGATGTGTGCCGAGTGTGGTGACCCGGTATGCAAAGAGCAGTATCAGAGATTAGTTGGACGGCTTATATATCTATGTCATACAAGACCTGATATCACTCACGCAGTGAGTGTGGTGAGTAGATATATGCATGATCCCAGAGAGCAGCATATGGAGGCAGTTCAAAGAATTCTCAGGTATATTAAAGGAAGCCCAGGAAAGGGATTATGGTTTAGAAGTTCTGGTCATCTGAGAATTGAAAGCTATTGTGATGCTGATTGGGCGGGCTGTATGGATGATCGTAGGTCTACTACAGGCTACTGTGTTTTGTTGGAGGCAATCTCATATCTTGGGCGTAGCAAAAAGCAAGATGTAGTGGCTAGGTCTACAGCTGAGGCCGAGTACAGGGCTATGGCAGTTAGTCTGTGCGAATTGATGTGGGTGAGAAACATGTTATCTGAGTTGCGCTTGTTTAGAGGAGACTCGCTACAACTCTGGTGTGACAACAAATCGGCAATCAATATAGCCAATAATCCTGTTCAACATGATCGCACCAAAAATGTGGAGATTGATCAGTTCTTTATCAAGGAGCAACTAAATAGAGAAGTTCTTACTTTGAACTATGTGAAATCACAAGAGCAGTTAGCTGATTATTTAACGAAAGGTTTAGCTTCAAAAGAGTATGAGATTTTTTGTAACAAGATGACAATGATTGATATCTATCGCCCATCTTGAGGGGGAGTGTTGAGCTATTATATTGTAATTAGTTAATGTTGTAAGGACATTATTGTAAATGTGCAGTTATATAAAGGAGGGGTCTCTCCATGAGAGAAAAAACCCTAATTAATTCCAAACTCCTACAGAATAAAAGTTTTTAGCGTTTGCCAAATCATGGCTCGTCAATCGAACCTCTTGAGTAGCGCATGAATGGAGCAAAACAAAGGCGAGTTGGATAGCAAATGTATGTAAATTATGACCACATTTGGAAAAGGAAGTAATTCTTTCTCAACGCGGGATAGAGTAAATGAAAAGGCTGGTCGTTTTTCCATAAGCCAAGCAGTTATAGATTTTGACGAGGGAAGAAACAAAAAATTGAATACTCTTTCCCTTGATAGGGCCCGTCAGCTAATTGGATTGAATGCATATGCTTCTTTTGACTTTCTTTGATTCTCAAATGAAACTTGCCTCCCTTTCATCATAGTACTTGAATTAGAAATAAGCGTTTTATACAATACGCTACGCGCCTCGCCATGCACTTTTCGAGCAACTTCAGATATTCACCGACGACCTTCCTATGAACAATGGCAATGTCATCACCTACACGTTAGTTATTAAAAGGCGCACCAATGACGAAGGTAAGGTGCAACCACATACATTTTAAATATTGTGCCATCAA
Organism: Platanthera zijinensis; assembly: GCA_039513925.1. Classification (NCBI taxonomy): domain Eukaryota; kingdom Viridiplantae; phylum Streptophyta; class Magnoliopsida; order Asparagales; family Orchidaceae; genus Platanthera; species Platanthera zijinensis. The sequence continues at coordinate 125,989,516 of CM077097.1, read as the reverse complement.
ACATCATTTCAGCTTCTCGATCAAATTCTTCATCTAATCTACTAATTAATCATTTATTACTATCATTTATATCTCTTAAAAATAGAATCAATGTGGTCACTTGCATCATATCTAAGTCTCAACGCACAATTATCTTTCACAAACACTAAATCAATAAAAAAATTATTGAGTTATAACATTATTATTTTTCTTAATTTTTGAAGGAAAAAATTTACAACAAAAATCTCACTCAGACGCGCCATTTATATTCTAAAGGCACAAATAAGGCGCACGGAGACGCAAACTTCTGAGCCTGGAGCCTTAGGCGCGCTCGAGGCACGCCTTTAATAACATAGCCTACAACAACAGTCAAGCCTTTATCCACCTATAGTGGGGTCGGCTATATGGATCCTTTGTCGCCATTATGCCCTATCTTTAGTCATAATCTCACTAATGCCTAAGTACATGGCAATGTCATCACCTAAGACATAAAATTTCTCCGCACATAAAAACATTCCTACAACATATGTTAAACTTAAGATAAATTCAGTTAAATTTATTTTGAGCTTGTATGTTTGTTATTGTTCATTTCTCTCTTTCCTTGGCCATTCCTTCTGCTTGCTTTAGAAATATGGTTCTTTGACACTTGTTCTTTCTCATTCATCTCATACTAAAGCTCCTAGGGGGGGGGGGACGCTCAATCTTTGGAGAATATAGGTTTATAAATGTGATGGAGGCGAGTACTTGAGCTCATTGCCCTGAGATCAATTTGCTCCCTCTTGCAGGTTTTCAACAACAAACAAACCCCAAGGTTATAATGTCCACCGACTCATTTAGTACTATAAGTTGCACATGTTACTTTTACTTGAAATTTTTATCCCAAGTTAGCTTAGTCGAGTCTTTTTTCTGCTTTAATAGTACTCTTTTCTTCTTGAAAATAGAATATAGCACTCTGATGCTGGGCCAGGAGTCCACCTGCCCAGAGGTCCCACCGAAAGTCCACCCGATAGGCCTTATCAAGTCCGCATAATGTACACCCCAACTCATCTTTGGCGCCACCACAAGGCTGACAGGTTGTTGAGGTTGGGGCTCGATCCTCCAACCTCATTGATAAATGCCCTTCGACAGAAGGAATAACACCAACTGAGTCACGGCTCAATTGGGGATAATACTGTCGCTGAAGGCCTCTTATCAAGGAGGTCGGTGGATCGAGCCCCAGCCCCAACAACCTATCGGCCCTGTGGTGGAGTCGGGGATGAGTTGGGATGTACGGTTCGCGAACCTGATAAGGCCTAGGGTGGACTCTGGGTGGGACCCCTGGGCAGGTGGACTCCTTGTCCCGAGGTGGCAGGCAGGTGGACTCCTGACCATGCATCATAAAAGTGGACTCCTGACCATGCCATGCATCATAAAAGTGGACTCCTGATCCCGGGGTGGCAGGCAGGTGGACTCCTGGCCCTGCATCATAAAAGTGCACTTTTATGATGCAGGGCCAGGAGTCCACCTGTCTGCCACCCCGGGACCAGGATTCCACCTGCCTAGGGGTCCCACTGGGAGTCCACCCGATAGGCCTTATCAGGTCTGCAGACCGTACATCCCAATCCTTCCCCAGCTCCATCACAACCCACAGGGCCGATAGGTTGTTGAGGCTAGGGCACGATCCCCCGACCTCCTTGATAAGAGGCATTCAGCAGTAGTCTTATGACCAAATGAGTCACGAATCAGTTGTTGATATTCCTTCCGCCGAAGGACCTTCATCAAGGATGTCAGGGGATCGAGCTCCAGCCTCAAGAACCTATCGGTCATGTGGTGGAGTTGGGGATGGGTTGGGGTGTACGGTCCGCGGACCTGATAAGACCTATCGGGTGGACTCCCGGTGGGACCCCTGGGAAGGTGGACACCTGGTTTCGGGGTGGCAAGCAGGTGGACTCTTGGCCCTGCATCATAACTCTTTTTCTACTTATTTGGAATTAGAACACTTTCATGAATATAGACTTCTATTTTCATTTTCACAGTCGCAGCTTTTTTAAAATAATTGTTTTGCATGTGCAAGTCAAATATATTTGCCTCCTCAATCTAGAGAAATGACGTATAACTATTTAATTTTAGACTTCTATGCTTTCTAGCAAACAAAAATAAAAACAGCATCCGTATCCAAGTTGTTTGGACTTGCATGTTCAATCATAATCGATCAATTAGTTTGGCTTTATAAGTTATTTAATTATAATTTTAAGTCTCATACAAATAGTGTATTTCATTTTGCAACAACCATTTAAATTCTAGAAAAGAAAAGTTCACTTTGTGATATATGCCTTTAAAAGCGAAGGTCTTTAAACATACCGGCAGCCCAAGAATGTCACAGAGTTCTGATAGCTCTGGCCTAAGCAACTTAAGAAGATTCCTTTGGTCTTCAAGCTTGTGGTCCCTGGATTCAGAATCAACCATGCAACTGTCATGGGCTTCTGAAATATCCATTAGAAATGAGAAACAAATGTAATTATTGGTTATTTAAGTAATGGAAAAATAATAGGGATGCTACTGAAATCAAAGACAAGAAAAAGCAAACCTTTAGGCGCATCACTATTTTCTTGAGCAGGCAGTGTGACTGGGTCTACACTTTTGTTGATTTTCTGACGCTTGTTCTTAACTCCGTCACTTTTCATTGATTGAATAACCAATATATTTAAATTTTGAATCCTTTTGCGAATCCTTTGTGAATGCTCGGATTTATGAATCCATTTAGGATCTCTCCCATCCAACAACCCTGACCAGAAACTGGGTAGGTCTTTTCCAGGTAACAAAATGCCTTCCTTTTCACCAGCCAAGGCAATACTATTTGAATATTTTCCTCCAATCACTCGGGCCTTAACGAGAATAGAGCAGGGGACAGATCTGTCTGTTTTAGCTTCTCCAGCCAACTGTGTTATAATTTCTTGAACGACATCATTCAAATGGAACTTGCCGAATGAAGCTTCAGAAATACAAGTTGGGCTGGTACTTGAGTGCAACTGATCAAGTTTCCCGAATAGATAAGAGGCACCCCAACCAATCAATGAATGGATAGTAGTACGATTTATACTATCAACAGTGCTCTCAAGAATAATATCTTGTTTTGCCAACATCAGAATTTTCTCTTCCACTGTATAAGATGTATAAAGACGAAATACTTTGATGGAATTATGTTGTGATTCTATACTTAATTTCTGTAGAGATCTTAGGTCATTAATTGGATTCCAATCACTATCAAATAGGACAATGACATCAACGGATCGGAGCTTAACACTTTGCATGCAAGCACGCTTTTCAATAAGAAATGCAAATCTCCCAGCTTCCTTACTATTAAAATTTTCAATTGCAGCAACCTTCTTTGCCATGATCATACCATTCTCAATACGCTCATACGAGTCATCTCCAAATCTTTGATGGAGAAAATCATCCAAAATATCACCAAGGGAAACTTTTCCAGGATCACCTAGAGACTTAAGTTTGAAAAGGCAGTTAGATAAACCATGCTTCAAGAGGATGCCAAAGAAGCAGTTATAGAAAATACCAAAATAATGACACAGGTAAAGAGAGCCAATTTTGCAATCAAAAAAAAAAGAAACGGTTAGGTGCATTGCAATGCCACAATGTCTAGAAGCAACCAAATACAAGAAGTTATCTAGTTCGGTTGATGCATAATAGAAAATAAGAGAACAAGGCTGTGTAATATCTGCAATGGACTATTTATCAAAAAATATCCAGGAATGGAATATTTACCACAAGACGTAGTGATCATATGAGTGCAATTGGCTTCCAAAATTCATAGAGAGAAATTTAAGAAACTAGGTATTGGGAGTGTCGAACTAGCAGGGACTATTATTGATCCACAGTATGATACTGCAAACAAGATTTTCCCATACAAGAGACCAAAAAAATGAAATTTCAAAGATTATTGGAAATATCATTTATTTCACTATTACAAGACCCAGCATTGTTGTCATGTCAATGGTAATTAAACTTCATGAAAAAAAGATTCATCACCATGAGATTGTTCTTAAATTTTGATACATCTGTAAGTATCGATCGTGTGACATCCGTAAGTTTAGACGCAAATAAAATTTTAATAGCGGAACGTGGCAAGGGTCGTTTAAGTTCAAAGGTGTTAACGTTGAAGGGGTTGCGTATAATAAGAATAGATAGTTTTGGGGTGCCAATAGCAGTTTCCCCCCCTTCACCTCATGCGGTTAATAAGAAAACCCCATCCCGTATTCTATTAAAACCCGCACTCGCTCTACTTCACGGGAGATAGGAAACCGCAAGCCGCACAGTTGCCCGACGATTTCCGTCTTCCGCACGCCCGACGACGCCCAGCCGACGCCGATCGGTCCTCTCCGACAGCCGATCCCCCTCCAGAATCGCACGCCGACTTCTCCTCCCTCCTCTAAAGGTGACAGCAAGCCTTCCTTTTCCTTCCTTGGCCTTGGAAGTGTCGGGTTCAACCCTAACCGAAGGAGGTTGATTTTGTTTTGGTTCCGGTGAGTCGATCCCTTCCTTTTCTCGATTTCTACTTGGATATCCTTCGTTATGGAAATAAAAATTAACTAAGTTCTCTTTTCCTATTTCCTGATTAGGTTTTGGGGACGTGATCCTCCGCGAAATTTCGTGTAGGGCGTTTGGAAAACCTTGAATCTCCCTCGTAAAGGTAATACACTAGGTTATACGTTGATTATGGGTTACCCTAGCGTTATTGGAATCTTTCCAACAAAACCCTAAAGAGAAAATATGTGAAGTAGGGTGTTTTGGATTTTTGCAGGATTTTGGTAGCCTCGGGGCAACACTTTGAAAGTCCCAGACAGTAGAATTTTCTTCGGAAAAGCAAATGTCGCCGCGCCGAGTCTACGAGCGCCGCATCACCGCTGTAAGGAAATTTAAATTCCTTTTAGTTAGATATATCAAGTATTGTATTTTTTATACACATAAATAGATTTATTTCAAGTATCATGACCATGCATAGAAAGGTGTGGTGATAGGAAAACGGTTACGAAAAATATGTAGGGTGACACGATTTCCCTAAGACCCAAGTAGTCGGATCATGAACAGAAACATAGAGTACGAAAGCGTTAACCGTTTAAGTAGGTTTGGAAATTGTCCAACCAAGGGCGTGAATGTCCCTTCAAGTCGACCGCCAGGAAGTCAAGGGTCGCTTAGTAGTACACCAGAAAAGTTATCCCTTGCAGAGTAGCGTCAGACCAAAAAGGTCAGCCAGCACACAGAGGTCTTTCGTGCTAGGTAGAGGCGCACTACCTTTCTCATAAGGCACATGGAACCTTATGAGTAGTACAGACTTGGGAAGTGTCTTCCCTTGAGCCAGCTAGTGGATTCGAGACCGTGTCCGCGTGACACTAGAACAATTGGGTTCGTAAGATGGTCTCGGGTCGTCAGTTTCAGTTGCGCGTTAGGAGCTACTCTGCCTAGAGCGTTCTTAGTAGATGAGCAGGTTAGAAGCCACCTAGAACTCAAGTATAGACCTGTCATGAGATAGTACGCTAGTTAGTGAACGCCAGGACTTGAGTTAATAAAATAAAAGTCACGTGCTTAGTACGAGTAGATGTGTGACCAGAGAATAGTGCGAAGCCATGCATAGCACATAACATAAAAGATTTTAATGCATAAAATTATTTTTCAAAGGCATGCATGCATTCATATGTAAAACTGGGTTTTAGTGTCACTAGGAGGGGTTATTTTTCCTTACTCTGACCCTTCGTGGGCACTGTTTTTCAGGTGACCCAGGTGGGAAGTTACGTCTAGGATGAGCATGTGGTGGCGTCAGTTTGTATGATTTATTTTTTTTTCAGTTTACTCTATTTCAGGATGTACTTGTATATGAGAACATTGTATCAGATTAATGTTTCTATCTAATTTGTATCAGACTATTTATGGTTAATCAGATTTTCAGTTAATTCAGTTCTATTTCCTGTTTAGTGGCTCTGTGAATCCAGATATCAGGTATGTGGTTACCCTTAGTTTACTTTATTCAAACTTCCGCTGTAAGTCTTAAATTGCTTAGTATAGATTTTATTACCTGCTGCTACTAGTTTTAATACTGTTTCCTAGTTTTCTTTATATCGCTGACCCGGCCGGACGGCTGATTTCTGAAATACTGGGAAGGGGTGTTACAAATTGGTATCAGAGGGAGGTTTAGGATCCCTGGACCCTAGAAAGAATTCACAGAACCATAGGAGCGTATAAGAGTAAACTCTTGTTAGTAAAGTACTTTAAGTGCGATTAAGCCCTAGTGTTCGCTAGAGTACAAATAAGTTGCTAAGTCAGATTTCTTAGATGCTTGATAAATAATCAGATTTCCTTTATATATTCTATCAGGCACCACGAGTTAGTGAACCAGGTGAATCTTCACGTCAGGACCCTGATCCTAATGCGACCATGGGAGACGCAGCCGTGCCACAGGTACCACCAGTTCCAGCAGCTCCAGAGGGCACTGACATAGCGTCTCAGATTGCCAAGGCGGTTACTGTTGCCTTGATGGAGTTTCAGAGAGGACTGGCTGCAGGGTTTCCAGCTCCAGTACAAGTACCAGTCCCTGCACCAGCTCCTGCAGCAGCACCTGTGGAGATGACCCTGGAGCGCTATTTGAGAAATTTTAGAGAACTTCAGCCTTCGAACTACAGTGGGGATGAGACCCCGATGGATACAGATGATTGGATAGCTAACACCAGAGACCTGCTGAATGTTTTAGAGTGCCCGGAGAATAAGAAAGTTCCTCTGGCATCTTTCCTCCTCCGAGGAGAGGCAAAAGTCTGGTGGGACAAATACCGGACAGATGATCCTGCAGGTAAAGTGTTATGATCAATTCCTTTATTTTAGGAAGTAATGTGTTAATTTTAATATGGTATGATCGTATTTTTGTTTGGCCAGGCCGTACCCCAGACATGTTCACTTGGGGCGAGTTCTCTAGAGCTCTTGCTAGTTGGTTCGTGCCTCCTTCCGCACGACGAGGTCTCCAGGAGAAGTACCTTAGGCTTTTCCAGGGGGACAGAACAGTTACTGAGTACGAGAGAGAGCTGACTCATCTGGCTAGATATGCGGGCGTGATGCAGGGAGATCAGACTGAGAAGTGCAGTCGCTTTGTGGATGGTTTGCGTGACTCGTTGAGGCAGCCGCTGATGACTATGGTCAACGCTGATTACAGGAGCTTAGTGGATACGGCTCGCAGACTGGAGGCTGACCAGCAGAAAGTTCAGAAGCGAAGTAGTTTCCGTGCGAAGCGATCTCAGAATTCGCATCAGCCGCAGCAGAGCAGAAATGATCAAGGAAAGAACTGGAACAAGAAGCCGAAGCCTGATGCTAAGAAGAATGGTCAATCTGGTGACCGGAGCAAGGACTATCCCACGTGTCCCAAGTGTCAGCGACGCCATTCAGGAGAGTGTTTGGCCAGTGCAGGCGTATGTTACAAGTGCCGACAACCTGGACACATAGCTCGCTTCTGTCAGGAAGCTGGGACAAATCAGGTAATCAAGGTCCTTTTGTATTGATTACATTTATGTAATTACGATAGATTTTTAATGAAAGTTATTCCTGCAGTCGAAGTTCGAGGTTGGTGGCTCTAGCAGGGTAGATAAGGGCAAAGCATTGATGCTCACTGATGGGAGACCACAGCAGGGTCGAGACTTAGTGCAGCCCAGAGCTTATGGGCTGGGTCAGCAGGAGGCGAAGGATCAGGAGGATGTGGTGACAGGTAAGTGTTGTTTGCTTAACAAGTTAGTTTAAAATCCTCCGTAGTGACACATTAAATTTTTCATCCTTCATAAATCATTCATGTAGGCATCCTTATGATTCGAAATTTACCCTCTAAGATTCTGTTTGATACGGGTGTCTCGCACTCGTTTATCGCGGAATCTCTAGTGCGTAAGTTGGAATTAGAAGTCTTCCCAGAGTCAGTACCGCTGGAAGTCATGATGCCGAATGGATCCCTTCTGCAGACCAGAGACAAGTGCAGGGTGCCAGTGCAGTTTAATGATGTTGAGATTATCGTGGAAGCTTTGCTGCTACCCATAGCAGGGTTTGACTTGATCTTTGGAATGGACTGGCTTTCAGCAGTCAACGCCAGGATTGACTGCAGGGCGAAGCAGATTCAGTTCGATGGCCCCAACCAGACATCTTTCTCTTTTCAGGGATTGAAGGGAGTAGTGAAGATGATCATATCTGCAGTCCAAGCGAGAAAGTGCATTAGTCAGGGTTGTGAAACCTTCGTAGTACTGATGAGCGCGGAGTCTAAGGCTGATTTGTTAGAGGTACCAGTGGTGCAGGAGTTTCCAGATGTTTTCCCGGAAGAGCTCCCTGGTGCCCCTCCAGATAGAGAGATTGAGTTCCCGATAGACTTGCATCCTGGGGCTACACCGGTAGCCAAATCTCCCTATCGGATGGCTCCAAGGGAGCTAGCAGAGTTGAAGAGTCAGTTGCAGGAGCTGCTTGATTTGGGTTTTATACGCCCCAGTACTTCGTCTTGGAGTGCTCCAGTGCTTTTTGTGAAGAAGAAGGATGGTAGTCTGAGATTGTGCATAGATTACCGCGAATTGAATAAGCTGACAGTTAAGAACAAGTACCCGATTCCTAGGATTGATGATTTGTTCGACCAGTTGGTGGGAGCAAGCACTTTCTCCAAGTTAGATCTGAGGTCGGGCTATCATCAGCTGAGGATTCGTGACGTGGATATACAGAAGACTGCATTCAGTACCAGATATGGACACTTCGAGTTCGTGGTCATGCCGTTCGGGCTGACCAATGCCCCTTCAGTATTTATGGACCTGATGAATAGGGTTTTTCGGGAGTACTTGGATCGTTTTGTCATCGTCTTCATAGATGATATTTTGGTGTTCTCTAAAAGTGCAGAGGATCATGCAACACACCTCAGGATTGTTTTGAGCACACTCAGGAAGAACCAGTTGTTTGCTAAGTTTTCTAAGTGTGAGTTTTGGCTTTCAGAGATTGCATTTTTAGGCCACATCATCAGTCAGAAAGGGGTTAGTGTTGATCCGAAGAAGATAGAGGCTATTAAGAGTTGGCCAAGACCGTCGACAGTTTCAGAGGTTCGCAGCTTTTTGGGTCTTGCTGGATACTACAGGAGATTCATCAGGGATTTCTCGAAGATAGCCTTACCACTGACTTCCCTCACTAGGAAGGGAAAAGGCTTGGATTGGACAGTTGAGTGTGAGTTGGCTTTTGAGGACTTGAAGGACAGATTGATGACCGCACCGATTTTGAGTTTGCCTTCAGGGCCAGACGGATTTCAGATTTATAGTGATGCTTCAGGTCAGGGTTTGGGTTGTGTTCTCATGCAGCATGGAAAGGTCGTAGCCTATGCCTCGAGACAGTTAAAGGTTCATGAGAGGAACTATCCCGTACATGACTTGGAGCTTGCAGCAGTCATTCATGCTCTGAAGATATGGAGACACTACCTCTATGGAGTGCGTTGTGAGATCTTCACTGATCATAAGAGCCTCAAGTATATCTTTGATCAGCGAGAGCTCAATTTGAGACAACGCAGATGGTTGGAGTTTCTAGCAGACTACGATGTAGACATTCAGTACCACCCAGGAAAGGCGAATGTGGTAGCTGATGCCCTTAGCCGTAGAGGCTCGTGTTTTTATCTTCTCACTCAGCAGGAGGAGTTAGTACGACAGCTGGAGAGACTGGACATTGTCGTTGTGCCCCGTTACAGTTTTGGTTCAGCTTGGTTGAGTTGGATGGAGATTTCGTGCGATATTAGAGATAGGATCAGGACAGTTATACCGTTGGATCCAAAGATGGCAGAGATTTGGATCTCAGTGCAGTCAGGTCAGAAAGAGTTATTATTGCATGATGACAGAGTGTGCATCCCAGATGTTAGTCATCTTCGTGAGGACATTTTGTTCGAGGCACACAATTCCAGATATTCTATACATCCTGGTAGCACGAAGATGTATGCAGATCTTAAGAAGGTAGTCTGGTGGCCAGGTTTGAAGAGTGATGTTGCAGTTTATGTAGAGAAGTGTGAGACTTGCAAGTTGGTTAAGGCCGAGTGTCAGAGGCCTGGAGGCAAGATGCAGCCACTTCCCATTCCAGAGTGGACATTTGAGGATATATCCATGGACTTCATTCATGGTCTGCCGAGATCGCAGAGTGGGAATGATTCGGTGTGGGTTATAGTAGATCGACTTTCTAAGGTTGCCCATTTCATTCCTCTTAGGAAGACGGATCAAGGTCCGAAGCTAGCCCAGTTATATTTAGATGAGATAGTTCGACTTCGCGGTGTGCCCAAGACTATAGTTTCAGACCGAGATGACAGATTTACCTCCAGGGAGTGGCGATACGTTCAGGAGCGGTTGGGTAGTAGGTTACATTTCAGCACCGCTTTCCATCCTCAGACCGATGGACAGACTAAGCGCACAAATAGAACTTTGGAGGATCTGTTGCGGATGTGCATACTAGATTTTGGAGGAAAGTGAGAGAAGTATGTTACTCTTGTGGAGTTCTCCTACAATAACAGTTTTCAGGCGAGTATTGGGATGGCACCGTTCGAGGCCCTCTATGGTAGACGTTGTCGGACACCGTTATGTTGGGCAGAGAGTGAGGAAAGATCTTCTATCAGAGAGTCATGGATTGATAAGACCACTGACAGGATTAAGCTTATTCAGGAGCGTATGAAGACAGCTCAGGATCGTCAGGCCAAGTATCATGATCAGAAGCACAGGTCAGTAGAGTTCAGTGTTGGAGACTACGTTTATTTAAAGGTCAGACCAGTCAGAGGAGTCTCTAGAATAAAGCGGATGAAGAAGCTGAGACCCAGATTCGTTGGTCCTTTTGAGGTACTGGAAAGAGTTGGTGAGGTTGCATACAGATTGGCCTTACCTGAGAAATTGAGTGGTGTACATGATGTATTCCACGTCTCCTATCTGAGGAGAGCAGTCAGAGATCCCAGTCAGATCATCAGTACCGAGGAAGCACCAATTGAGACAGATCTTAATATTGGAGTTAGACCAGTCAGGATAGTGGACTCAAGGATTCAGAAGCTCAGAAATAGAGAGATTCGCATGGTCAAAGTCCTTTGGATGAATTGTGATCGTCCAGAGTATACTTGGGAGCGAGAGGATGAGCTAAAGAGCAATGCAGACTATTCTTTTCTCTTCGATTCAGGTATGGTTTCAATTTTCGAGGACGAAAATTTTTGTTAGGAGGGGAGATTTGTGACATCCGTAAGTTTAGACGCAAATAAAATTTTAATAGCGGAACGTGGCAAGGGTCGTTTAAGTTCAAAGGTGTTAACGTTGAAGGGGTTGCGTATAATAAGAATAGATAGTTTTGGGGTGCCAATAGCAGTTTTCCCCCCCTTCACCTCATGCGGTTAATAAGAAAACCCCATCCCGTATTCTATTAAAACCCGCACTCGCTCTACTTCACGGGAGATAGGAAACCGCAAGCCGCACAGTTGCCCGACGATTTCCGTCTTCCGCACGCCCGACGACGCCCAGCCGACGCCGATCGGTCCTCTCCGACAGCCGATCCCCCTCCAGAATCGCACGCCGACTTCTCCTCCCTCCTCTAAAGGTGACAGCAAGCCTTCCTTTTCCTTCCTTGGCCTTGGAAGTGCCGGGTTCAACCCTAACCGAAGGAGGTTGATTTTGTTTTGGTTCCGGTGAGTCGATCCCTTCCTTTTCTCGATTTCTACTTGGATATCCTTCGTTATGGAAATAAAAATTAACTAAGTTCTCTTTTCCTATTTCCTGATTAGGTTTTGGGGACGTGATCCTCCGCGAAATTTCGTGTAGGGCGTTTGGAAAACCTTGAATCTCCCTCGTAAAGGTAATACACTAGGTTATACGTTGATTATGGGTTACCCTAGCGTTATTGGAATCTTTCCAACAAAACCCTAAAGAGAAAATATGTGAAGTAGGGTGTTTTGGATTTTTGCAGGATTTTGGTAGCCTCGGGGCAACACTTTGAAAGTCCCAGACAGTAGAATTTTCTTCGGAAAAGCAAATGTCGCCGCGCCGAGTCTACGAGCGCCGCATCACCGCTGTAAGGAAATTTAAATTCCTTTTAGTTAGATATATCAAGTATTGTATTTTTTATACACATAAATAGATTTATTTCAAGTATCATGACCATGCATAGAAAGGTGTGGTGATAGGAAAACGGTTACGAAAAATATGTAGGGTGACACGATTTCCCTAAGACCCAAGTAGTCGGATCATGAACAGAAACATAAAGTACGAAAGCGTTAACCGTTTAAGTAGGTTTGGAAATTGTCCAACCAAGGGCGTGAATGTCCCTTCAAGTCGACCGCCAGGAAGTCAAGGGTCGCTTAGTAGTACACCAGAAAAGTTATCCCTTGCAGAGTAGCGTCAGACCAAAAAGGTCAGCCATCACACAGAGGTCTTTCGTGCTAGGTAGAGGCGCACTACCTTTCTCATAAGGCACATGGAACCTTATGAGTAGTACAGACTTGGGAAGTGTCTTCCCTTGAGCCAGCTAGTGGATTCGAGACCGTGTCCGCGTGACACTAGAACAATTGGGTTCGTAAGATGGTCTCGGGTCGTCAGTTTCAGTTGCGCGTTAGGAGCTACTCTGCCTAGAGCCTTCCTAGTAGATGAGCAGGTTAGAAGCCACCTAGAACTCAAGTATAGACCTGTCATGAGATAGTACGCTAGTTAGTGAACGTCAGGACTTGAGTTAATAAAATAAAAGTCACGTGCTTAGTACGAGTAGATGTGTGACCAGAGAATAGTGCGAAGCCATGCATAGCACATAGCATAAAAGATTTTAATGCATAAAATTATTTTTCAAAGGCATGCATGCATTCATATGTAAAACTGGGTTTTAGTGTCACTAGGAGGGATTATTTTTTCTTACTCTGACCCTTCGTGAGCACTGTTTTTCAGGTGACCCAGGTGGGAAGTTACGTCTAGGATGAGCATGTGGTGGCGTCAGTTTGTATGATTTATTTATTTTTCAGTTTACTCTATTTCAGGATGTACTTGTAGATGAGAACATTGTATCAGATTAATGTTTCTATCTAATTTGTATCAGACTATTTATGGTTAATCAAATTTTCAGTTAATTCAGTTTTATTTCCTGTTTAGTGGCTCTGTGAATCCAGATATCAGGTATCTGGTTACCCTTAGTTTACTTTATTCAAACTTCCGCTATAAGTCTTAAATTGCTTAGTATAGATTTTATTACCTGCTGCTACTAGTTTTAATACTGTTTCCTAGTTTTCTTTATATCGCTGACCCGGCCGGACGGCTGATTTCTGAAATACTGGGAAGGGGTGTTACAGATCGCCTAGTGCACGATTTTTTTATAGAATCAAGGGAACTTGGATAACTTTTGTGTATTGGTCTTCTGATGATTGAAGATATCTTGTTGAATATTATATATTTAGGGGAGGTAATCTCCTGTCATGGAAGAGCAAAAAATATATTATGGTGGCTCCATCATCTGTTATAGAAGAACATAGTCATCACTAATGATACACACAAGTTAATGTGGCTTAAATCCATCATAGAGGAGCTACAAACTTAAGTAAAGGGAACTATGTATTTGTATTGTGCTAATCAAAATGCTACTCATATTATCTCTAAGCGAGTCTTTCATAAAAAAGACCAAACATATTGAGGTAAATTATTATTTCCTAAGAGAGAAAGTTCAGGCTAAAATAATATTTACTCCATTTGCCATATTAGGGAAGAATACTTATATAAATACTGTTAAACAACAAATTGACTGTAGAGTAATTTGAGCAGAACCTTAGTGCGTGAGCAGAGAGTATAGAGACTCCACCACAAACCCAAGAACTTTCAAGTTCATTCTTCCAACCTCCTCTCTGCATTGTCTTTTCTCATCCTGAAATTCGAAATTTTCCTTCAAAGGGGGTATAAATAGGTCGCCCGCCTGAATAAGAAGACTGCCATGTGTAAAGCATACTAAATATGTTGTTGTCAATGACAGAAGATCCGTTAGAAATTCTTATTAAGGGTACGGTTGCAGGCCCATATTTCTTAAGACTGACAATATTATTGTCAGTTTGCTACACACCCTACGCATAGTTTGCGTAAAAAACAAGTATCACAATCCGCAAGTGTAAGGGAGTGTTTACGTGATGACTCCCATGTAAGTGATCTCTAAGCGTCGTTCATCGGTGGTGACCGTGATACTAGTGGATACGCGATTTGTACCATGTCGGTGAGGAGTGTATGAGGGGTAGCGTGTAGTGAGGATTATGAGGGGTAGCGTGTAGTGAGGATTATGTCATATGGTTGGGGACTACGACGGTGGAAGATGTAGCTACGGCTACATCCCTCTATGTGTGCTAGAACCATCTAGAGGTGGACATGTGTGTAATCTATCTGAAGATAGAGGGTCAACGAATTACACGTGGTGCACTCTGTTACGTATTGTCCTGGAATCATAATTTTTCTTCCTCTCGTATGCTCACATAGTTAAACAAGATTATGGTTCTCCCCTCGACCCCCATCTCTGGAAGCCATGACAAGACACAATTACCTTTGATAGAGTCAAGGTGCACTCCCCTTTAGGGTTGATATCCTCAACTCCACCGGCTTCTCAACCCCGATCACATACACCGTTCAACAAGGTCCGTAACAATCAGTATCTAACATTTTTTTTAAGATCAGGACTTCGATCGGAATCGAGCCACCAATCTCTCATCTCTTTTGTGATGTTAATTTGCAAGGGGGAGTTGAATAATATTACACAAGCTAATCAATCTAACTAACAAACCAATATATAGTTATCAAGAAAATTAAGTGGCTACATTGAACCGATTCTAGGTGTGGATCAAGCATATGTCCAAGTGCTTATTTACCATTACTAGGGATTCTACATTTGAGGACACAACAATTATTTTTCCATTGGGCGAGAGACAACATTGTAATGTCCCCGTGACTACTCATTATATACACATGATCCTTCTTCAGTAGAGGAAGTCTATCATCCTACAGATGCACCATTTAAACACCAAGACCATTTAGAAGATTTGTGGGAAAGATGATCTTACGATTACCCAATCTGATATTTCATATATGGACAACATTCACTTGTTTTTATCTATGCACAAGCACCAGTTCATAAATAAACCATATGGTATTGTGTGCTTCATTGATGAGATTGATTGTCATCTGGTTCAATAATAAGTAGTTCATATAGAAATGAGTGAGACTCTAAAAAATGAACACAAATATGTGAAACTCATTAAACAGTTCGAAGATTTATTGTCAATGTAGTTTGTGAAAGCATTTTTTTTATTTGTAGAAAGCTAAGCATATAGGATGTTTATACACCAACTTGAGAGGGTGATAGAATATTACTTCAACGATTACGCTCCTATAGAGGGTAAGGATAACTTATAGTGGATTGTGATTTAGGAAAAAATGAAGGACAATTGGAACAATGCACCCTGCAATTATCAGTCTTTGGCAAAATGCACCCTAAAATATTAAAATTGGCACAATGAACCCTCTAGTTAGAGAATGGTTAGCAATATGCACCCTGGTGTGCTAATATTAAGGTTATTTGAGTCAAGATTACACCCCTTTACCTTGATTCGGGATAGTAAATATAGGTTTTACCCGATTGAAGAGATACATGTGTCGCTTCCTACTATTGCTGCGACGATCTCTTCCATCATCGACACTTGCGTCCGCGATCCCTTCCACAGAAACTTCTTCTGGCGATGTCTACTGTCACCTGCGACTAGGTAAGACCTCCGATGCTGGCAATGCCTTCTGACACCTACTTCACTTCCATCGCCTACTCCCGTGCCAACGATCCCTTCCATCAAAGATGAAAACTTCTTCTGACACCTGAGCCGAAGGTAAGACTGCAACTTATTTTATCAATTTATTGCCGATTTATTTCACAAGCAAAACACTATTGTTGTAGCTACGGTAATAAATAAAGTAGATCTGACGCATAAGGTCTGCAGGATGAGCACAAATGCAGGATGCACACAGAGCCAGGTCAAACTAAACCATAATCATGAAACCAACATCAGTTGGGTACGAATACAAATCTATAAGAAAACAAGAGTAATGGATGGGCATTAATTTATTATAGAGAGACCACTTGGTTTCATAAGGCATTAATTTCTACGGTATTGGGAAAAAACCCTATTGATTTAACTTTAAAAATGAATTATAAGTGATTTTAATCCCTATGATTATTACCCGTCTGTATAGAGAGGATAATTTGGTCATAAAAGTCCTATGATGACAGTTTAGTCAAAGTCATGAGAAAGGTAAGCTAAAATAGAGAAGAGAAATCTTCAAAGGCAAAGTTGAGTCTAATGGTAATCAACGCACCGTCGCCTAGAAGTCGACGAACCTTCTACTAAAAGTCAACGCAACTTCAGCATTTAAGTCGACGCTACTTCAAAGCAGAAGACGATGCTTGCATCGATATGATATCGACGCACTGTCAAGTATTTGGTCAAGTCAACATAATTCTATTTAAAAACAGTTCTCGGCACACCTTCTACTAGAAGTCGACACAGGGTCGAATCCAGTCTAGAATGGAAAATTCAGAAAATCTATCCAGAGTTATTTGAAGATGATTATTATGGAATTCTTTTGAATCCTCAGAACTGTTAGAAGAATAATTAAGAGAAGAATTCTTTACAAAAATTTTGAATATATATGAAAGATTTTTGAAGAGGCCGATGTGAATCATAGAGACAAATACAAAAGAATATTATCTTATTATACCTTTTGAAGATAATTTTCTTGACAGAGGAATTTTGAAATTCTCCAAAGGTTTGATATACCCAGAATTCAGAAGGAAAAGGTGAACACAAGAACATATATATGGAACACAAAGGTATACAGATAGAAAATATTGCAAAGACTTCTTCTCACTGTTGCAACAACATAAAATCTAATAATATTCTGAAAGACAAGTGGATCGAAAGGGCTTATAATCCTTGCACCTTATTCTAGCAAGGATTCATTCATCAAAAGGATCTAGTACACTTAGTGTCAATAGTCCTAAGATTTTTGCTAAAGGAGGACTCATCATAAAAGACTTTTCTTCTTCTTTTTCTCTCTCTCACTCTGTAACTGAGTAAAGAGTTTTAAGAATCACTCTTCAAAGAATTCAGCCTTGGTTTTGAGAGTCTACTTTTTAAATTACTTAGTCCTTGATCCAAGATCTCCTTATCAAAACATCTAAGCTTGGTTCTGAGAGTCTCCTTAACAAAAGACTTGGTTGTTGGTATTAAGAGTCTCCTTATCAAAAGATTCGGGCGATGGGATAGTGTATTCCTACCAAGGCGGTAGAAGAGTGGATGTACCCAGATTTTGGGGAGCCAATATAGCTCTCCCAAATGAAGCCTTAATTTTACAAGATTTTGAAAAGAAAACCTTGCAAAGTCAAAAGCCTTTGAAAACTCCCTTAGCTTTATTTGGTTTAGCGTTTTTGGCCGTTTCGTTTTGTCAAAACACTGAAGGGGGCCGAAAGTCATTTGTTTTTTCGTTGTATTTTGAATCGCCCGACATTTTATCGCTGCCCAATATGTTGTGGGACGAAACCAAGTGCAAGAGCTCCTGTTGCCCACGTTTAGGGAGGAAAAAATCAAGCCGCTAGAGAAATCTCCCCACAAAAAATTATTGGGGTGCCGCCGGCGGCTCCACTACCGGTCGCCTTCCTGGAGCCCCTGGGGGTAGTCCGGCGGGTCTCCGGCTATGTCGGCCTCCTGTTCCTCGCGCTGTGCCGCCATCTCGTGCCCCACGTTGTGCCGCCATCTCGTGCCCCACGCTGTGCCGCCATCTCGTGCCCCACGCTGTGCCGCCATCCCGTGCCCCGCGTTGTGCCGCCCTCCCGTGCCCCGCCATCGCTTTTTTATTTAGGGTTGTCGTCAGCAACTCCGCTTTCAGCTGCCTGACCGGAGCCCACCGACTGGCTCGTCGGACCCCGGCAAACCCGCCAGAGGTATCCCGGCAGCGCTCTGGAAGGGCCAACACCGGCGGTGGCCCTGACCGTGAGGCCCAGATGAGATGTACAATCAGGGGAAGGCAGTTGTTGATTCACCTCAGGGGAGGTCAAGCCAAAAGATAGTGATGAAGAGGAGACATCATTGATCTTTTCTAAAAAAGCCATAAAGTGAGATATTCAAAAAAGGAAAAGCATGCTCAACATTCTAAGAAGGATGCACATGTTTGACAAGCTAGAAAGAGGAAGTGGTCTTTCAAAGATATACAAACTCAACAAGTTGAGGATATGATAAAAATAAGCAAAGGAATATGAAAAAAAAGCTAGTTGCTGCTTTTAAATTCCAGAAGGGTAAAACTGTGATCAACTCTAATGGTGCCTCTTGTGCTTGCTAATTTTGTATTGTCTCAATTTAATTTCCGCACTTTTTATTTCAGCACTTGTTTACTTTATTGTGGTTGTAATTATGGATGCTAATCTGAGATTGTTTGAACTTAGCAAATAGTTTGTTAGTAAATAATTTTTAATCTCTATTCACCCCTGATGGGGATCGACCACATGTTCGTGATAGATGGAGATTGAGCTACCACGTGGCGGGACTCGCTTTTGCAGATTTGCCGATGATTCGTTGATCGGATCAACAATCCGAGACCGCGAGCGCGTCCAAAGCGCCCGTTTTCGTTTTAAATGTATTCATATATTTTTTTTGGAGTTGTATTTATATTTTTTAGGACACTGGACGTAACGGACGATCGTAGTCATTCACGTCGGGTGCCCAACCACCGCCCTCTCGTTATAAATAGAGGTGGATGTCCAGGTTTTCAGTCATTGCTGAGTTTGTGAGAGAATCCAGGTTTCAGCAATCATTTGTGGTGCGACGCTGCGAGCCCGAGGTGCGACGCCGCAAGCCAGAGATGTGCTGCCTTGGTAATATTTTTTATTTTTTCGTTCATATTCAATTATTTTAGCTAAATTTCATAGTTCCCGTGTCTATCCTCAAAAATCTATCCATCCAAAAAAAGAAAATTGCCGCTAACTTTTCCCCAAACCCACGATCACTGATTTCGGAAGGAGAAAACCTCCCCTGCCGTCCCTATTCATCATCTTCCCCGCCTGTATCCACCAGCCGTCAACTCCTCCGCTCCATCGGAACCCTAGCCCTCCTTGCTCGACGCCTCCAAACAACCCCTCGTAGGCTTCCATCGACCGGCCTACACGGCATCTGCGTGAACCTGAGAGCCCTTGCTGCCAACTCCCCCAATCATCCATATGCGGGTAGGTTCTTCCCTCATTCCTCATGGATCTCCTCACTAAAACCTAATCTTAGCCCAGTTACATTATCCTCCCTCATTCTAGCCTGTTATTTCAATCATCCCTATCTTTCACTCACCCTCAGCCTCTCCCATCCCAAGCATAATCCCTCCTAATTATAGGAATCTCATTACCACTCCTCTAAATCCATTGTTTCTCTGTTACAGCCCCTTCCTTACACGTGGATACACATCCTTCTCTTCCCTTCCCTATTTCCAGTCGTGGAACCATCCAAACTCCCTTTTGATGTCGTTTATCCTGTTTACAGTTCCTCATCACCACAACTATAGTCATCTTCATCCTCATCCCAGTAATTCTGACGTCGATGTCGTTGCCAATCATCCCTGTTTGTGAGTATTAACGTTTGTGCTATTTTATTTTGTATAAAGTATTGGATGGACATACTATATGTGTTTGGTTATTGTTATCGCTAGTGCTATGGTTTCATCTCTTTTAATTCTATAAAAACTTATTTGTACCAAATTGTAGTTGATAGCGTCACTTGTGAATACGAGTGTGGTTTTGCTTGTATGCTGAAAATTTTTAAAGTTCACCTTGTGTAAATTTTAAAAACCCTATAAAATTATATTTGCCAACATTAATTCCGGACACTTAATTAAAGCATACGCGTAACATTTAGGTCTAGCTTGATCGCTTTCATGTCACACATGCACGTAGGATTGCACTGGCGTATCGGTTGCACATTCATTTTCACTTCGGGACATCCTGCGTCAACCCCCCTCTAGAGAATTTTCAGAGATTTAAGTCACAACTGTTCACTCTTTCATAATGTAATCAACATCAGGTTTAGTTGTACGCTAATCTACTAATTTGACCGAAATACCCCTGTTTTATAAGCCTCTGGTACAAAGTGCAAGACTAATGCTAATTGGGGGGTGCATTGTTCCGATTTTAATAATTCGGGATGCATTGTGCCAAAACCACACAATTCAAGGGTGCATTGTGTCAATTGTCCCAAAATGAAGGCTACAAAAAGAATCTCATGGAAAAGGGAAAACTAAAAGGTCGAAGGCAATGGTACTTACAAATATGATATAAATTTAATGTGATAACTAGTAAATCAAATGCAAAAAATTGGGAAAAATCAATTATGCGCCTAAACAGATGTCATGTCAGAAATGGTCAATTCGCAAACATCCACACAAATTTACTTCAAGAGTTTAACTTTTGTCCTTTTTGTTGAATTTTGCATGAACTCTTCCCTTTGATGGTGATAGAAATTAAGAGTAAATTAAAAAAAGAAGTAAAATCTGAGAACTAAGTTGATTGAGATATTGGAAAGTGTGGAAAAAGTTGTCAAAATATGCCTTGAAAAACACTATAAAAAGGGATTCATCGATTTAGGTTTGAAGAGAGATGGAATCAAGAGTATTTGTTTAATATAATTCAAAATAACCAACTAATATTCTCGTCCTATTTGTTAGAATAGATTTATATTACAAATTGAAAAATAACCATATCTTCTAATCAAAATTCAGTCCAACTCTATCATATAATTAAATTTAGAAACAATTAATCAAAAGAATAGTTCTACCTAATGTAAGGAAAGTAATAAGGTAGGGACATTAAAATTTATGAATTGCAGTCTTCAATCTATACTTGGGCATAGCCATAATTCTTGGTTGGTCTATGTGATTCATCAATTGCTCTTCAAGCAAGATCTATATTTTGAAAGAAAATGCATATATAAGACTTTAAAATGAGGAAATAAGAATAAAAAATTCAAACATCAATTGTACAATATAATTTATCACCAATAAAACATCTTAAATATAACAAACAAATTAAAAATAAGAGTAACGTGTGGAAGAGTAGAAAGGATCTAGAATCCGCGCCAGATACTAGTTAGTACGAGGTCAAAAAATTCAAATGCCTCGTTAAATCAAGCAATTATGATAAACGAACAGTTATTTGAGCATTTATTTACCAATCAGCATAAAAAAGAGTACAAGGATTTTTCTACGATTGGGAAGACAAGTGAAGTGTGCAAGTCATCTGTGATGGAATGAGTGAAAAACGTTTTTGGGTCATCTAGTGGGCTTGTTCAACTGCGACGAGGAGATGAGCGTCTAATGTGATCGGGGAAGATAGGCAATGATAGACCACAAAACTAGATGGAGGTCACAGCGCAGGAGATGGACGTCGGTGCGATGTGCAGGGGTTGTAGAGTTACCATGTATGGAATTCAGGGCTATGGGAGGCTCATCGAACTGTCAAGATGCACGAGACGAAAAGCAATGTTGGACTTGGTGTGTGAAGTCGTTGACGAATGAAAGGGAATGTCACGTGAGCATGGAGGTGCGAGCAGCCATCAAAATGGGGGTGGTGACGAGTAAAATCACATGTGTAGGTAGAGAGACACTGGGATGTCGAGCACTCTTCCACTGCTAGGGTTTGGAGCAGCGTCATAACGGACTGGACAAAGGCTTAGCAGGTCGGACAAAAGTGATAGATGCTGAAATAGATATAAGTAGCATATAACCTCAGGTCTGTAACCACAACAATTTGGTGTCATTGCAAAGTGATTAAACTTTGTTGCAGAGATCAATCAAATTCCAGCCTTCCACATCAACCTCTTTCAATATCCTTTTGGGAAAATGATTCCACTCATGAAACCCCTCATATATTAGTTCTGGAATTGACTGGCATTTTGTTGGAACTAATACTCTTATCAAACTATATTGGCCCTTGGGTTTGCTTGAAATTGCAAACAATATGTTTGCATAAAACTTCTAATACTTGTTATCGGGATCCCAACCCACTGGTTTCACTTGTTACACGCCACACCATCTTTATGTGTATGCACATTACTCGTGCCATGGTCGAAGCATGCTTCGTCTTCGAGGAGAAATCAATCTTTGTCATTAGCATTTGCAAGATGAACTTTTAGCGACCATGCATGCGACTTTGCTTCAAATTTAGCATAACATTAACACTCATCACACTTTACCGCCACCCATATCTCTGTTCTCCGTCGATGAACCGCCATCCCTCCTCGAAAACCCTCCGAAGTCATTTCATACAAACCAGACATCCAATGAAATTTCCCTTATGTTCCTTGCATACATAGGTTAAATATGATGGGATAGATCATGTAATCAAACAATTTTTGATCTTCAACAATTTACGAAAAGTACTCATCGCCCTCTTGGGCATGGAGGGCTCAACCCTGCATTGCGTATGGGGGCTTTGCCAAATAACATAGTTGCTCACCTCATCTTCACTCACTTAAGCATCAATCTAATGCTACGACCACAACTACTTGGGCAAAGCAGTGGAATGCTTTTATGGGGTGCACCAAAACAAGTATATTGACTTGTACGTGAGTTCATCGAGCTCGTCATCCATGTTCCAACCTTCAGTTCAATCATTGGACTAGTTCATGCATGACATCATGTGGTATAACCTCAACCCGTGCTCAATTCCATGGGCATTGATCGCCTTACGAAGATCAAATTCTCGACTAAAACGTCTGATTCCACGCGTTCTCATCCTACCATGTGCATGTTCCACGACTCATGCTCTACATAAAAATCCTAACCACCCTTATATCGTCCAACCCCCAAACCACCACTCTTCCTCCACTACAATCCTCGATACCTGAGCCCTTGATTCCATGACCCCAACTCATCCCAACTTCAAGGTCTAGTTGGGAAATGGTTGTTGCACGCCAACTTGAGGACTCGATCACATCATCTTCATGCAAATGGGCCCTTGCACCATTATGACGAACTTATAGTGCCTTTGACTTCGGTGACATTGATAAAATTTTCAAGACCCTTTAGCTAAAAAAATATAGGACTTCTAGGTCAATTGGTCGACTCAAACCATGTCCTTCATATTGTAGGATCACCACATATCTTGCAGGGCAACATTTTCCTCATTTGCACTACACATGCACCCTTCATTGTATCCAAGAACGCATAGCTTCATGCGCCAGTTATCATTTTATTATTATTATTTCATTTATATTATGTAGTTCTCTTTTCCCAAGCACCAGTCTCATTTTCAATTTCCCAACTCATCGGTTTGAACACTCGGTGAGATCATGAATAAATGATCCGACAATTCTAAGTAGCTAGGAAGAAAAGGACAAGCTTTAACTAATTAAGAACGCATAAGGTTAAGTCAAAAATAATTCAGAATTAGAAGATAAAATCCATGGGAAAAAACTTTAGGAAGTAAAACTTTGGAAACAAATCAAAAAAAGAAAATATTTGACTCCTCGTAAAAAAAAGATTTGGAAACAAATCAAATATAAAAATATTTGGCTCGTCACAAAATCTTTGGTGAAAAACAAAGAAGACAGCCCAAAAAAACAGAGGAACAATTTTCTCATTCCCTCTATTATCCGGTGAACACCGCTAGCCACCTGATTCCTATGCATTCTTCTTCTCCGTTGACTTCAAGGGGGCCCTTAGGATCGGCAAGTTCAATGGTGAACGACACAATGCCGACAACTAGCAATGTCACTAAGACGATCCAACGTTCGTCTCTAATCCGCCGCCGCCCAACCCCGTCGAGGATCGGATGTGCTCCTCAGGTCATTGTCAACACAAGTGCCCTATTAAGGCGACCGGCTCTATCAGCGCATATCAGAACGTCGTCGACAGCAATACTATATTCCAACATTCTGCCATTTCAACTACACGATCCCGCATGCAGTTGTACTTGGAGGGGTCAGTTTTCTGTTGTAGATTTGTGTATGCCTAGGGTAAACGCCCACATTTCGCTTGCTCCGTTTATTTACCATAGTCTAATGCGATCTAATAAATTATCTACAAACTTTCCCGAGCGTTCGCGATATTTTAAATTTTTGTTTATGCATAAATTATTATCAATGAATTAAGCTTGCGGATGTAAAGGTGCTGCCTTGGTTTGATTTGTAAACATTGGAGAGTCATATCAAGTAATGATTAATGACTTTTTGAAAGTTCAAACGTTGAGCGTGATTAAGCAAGCGAAACTCAAATTTGATCTCACGGTTTACATCAACTACAACAGGTCTTAATCATATTAGAATGACACAACAGGTAGACTTCAATGCATTACTACAACACATTTCCCCCTTCGGCCGCAACATGGGTTACGCCTCAGTTCCTTTAATTTTATCTTGAGGACAGACAAATTTCCTACACATTGGTATTATTATGAAGATAGCAGGCCTCACAAAAAGGAAGCTAATGATAAATTGAAAATTCTCACTTGGTGGATGTGGTCCAAATGAAATACGAAAGAGAAAATAACTCGATGTAATGGGTTCTATGAATTTTTATTGTATTTTATTTTATGTAGATTTCAAGGTTGGTAGGAAAGAAACTAAAAACAACTCTATTGCCCCTCCTATATCTTGCCATGGGTGACCTTCAACTATAATTTCCCACTATGGTTTTTTTCCTGCAGTAATAGCCATCCCAAACAGAGCCTCAAAACAACTTAAAAATAGCGGTGATGGTTGGGATTAAAGTATAACACCATTACCCTCATCCAAAACAGAGCCTAATTGTATTCACGAGAGGAGTTGTTTTTGTGACTTCATAGTTTCCATGAGATATAAATGCATCTTCCAATGCAAAGAAAATATTAATAGTTAAGAGTTGCATTCAGTATTTTGTTATCATTGAAAAAATGGTTGTAATTTTTGGGGCCCACTTGACATGGATGTTTGGGATGGAGTCCGAATAATAGAAGGCATATGCCGGGTGGATAAGAGTGTGGTCAAAAACAACTCTATTGCCCCTCTTATATCTTGTCATGGGTGACCTAAGGAGTCTGGGGATGGCTGGTTCTCCTGGTGATTGTCTTCCTCTCTTCCCTCACCTCATCTTTTGTCGGAGAGATAAAAAAATAATGTAAAAAACTCATGAAATGCATAATATGAGTTGAATTGTGTTGCGATGTCGAGGGAGGGTAGGCGGTGGTGGGAAAAACGGTGTGGCAGAGAGAGAGAAGGGAGAGGGGATTAGAGTAAGGGAAAGACATACATTCATCCAAGATAAGAATTACATGGTCCGCTTGCTCTCTTATAGTGGCGAGGAGCAAATACAAAAGGAAATACGCAAAATAGGAAATACAGAAAATACTAAAAATGCCTCAAACAAATAAAGCAACGTATTTAATTAACAACATATTTAATATTTAAATATCCCCCGTGCCAAACCAGCCTGTGTCGTCCTCGTCGGTCCAAGCCGCTCCCGACGTGCCCGGTTCGTCTTCATCGGTTCGCGTCACGTTTGCCCTGCATATTTGTAACAATGTCGTTGTCCAGTATATATGCCTTATCCTCAAGGCAATCGTCGGGGTGGCCACGACCGAAGTGATCCTAGGGCAACCGGTTGGCACAGACTCCGGACAAGAAGACCAAGCGACAAGGACAATTTGCGAGCCAGAGTCCCCCTGAAAGTGGTAGCGGCGACCAAGTAGCTTGGTTGGGTGGTTCGGCGCCAGTTGTCGTCTTTCTTCCGGAACAACGAAAGTTGGGCTGGTGGTAATCCCGTTGGAGGATGGATGACATTGGTGAGTGTGATCGAAAGCTCCTGGTCGTTCGTCGGGAAAGGAAGAGGAACAGCGGATGTTCCTGTGAGGTCCCACAGCTTCGTGGAGAGGCCGACATCCGTGGTCCGCTGGATCGTGCAGAGGGAGCTCGGAGAGCGTAGGGGGCGAAGTTGTCGTCGAGGCGACATGGCTGACCCTTCTACAAGAACTGCATGGACATAGCCTGCCAATTAACACACACATCGCCGAGGGTAGCGAGCCAAGCCACTCCAAGAATGGCGTCGAGACCACCTAAGCCAAATATGTAGAAGTCTGCGGTCACGGAACAGGTCCCCGACGAGAGGGAGACGGCAGTGCAGCGGCCCAGAGACGGGTGGTGGCGTCCATCGCCCAAACGGACCGCAACATCCGGGGAGGGAACTGAGGGCAGGCAGAACTGCTGCACCAGGTGCTCTGAGATGAGGTTGTGTTCTGCGCCGCTATCCACCATGATGATGATCGGGCGATCTCGTAGTGTGCCCGAGAGCTGCATGGTTTGTTGGCTAGGGATCCTGCCAGTCGAGTTGCAAGATAGCTCCACCCGGTGGAACAAAGTTGTGGTGGAGTCGAGAGGTGTGTCATCCGGTGAGAGCTCCAGAGCGTCAAAGTCAGCCAAGGTAACCTCAGGGTCGACGTTGTAGATGATGACATGGAACTCCTTGACCGCGCAGACGTGGGTAGGAGAATAGGGTTGATGGCAGTGGAAACACAATCCTTTTCTACGGAGGTCGTCCAACTCGAAGTTGGAGAGTCGCTGAGTAGGGGCTGGTTGGCCTGGCTGAGCGGATGGAGGAGGGTGAGGGGCTGATGTCTCTAGAGTAGCGATCCGCCATGGTTGGCCTGCCGATGGAGGTCCGCCTGGTGGTGGTGGTGGAGGAGACAAATCTGCCTCCACGAGGCGGGCCATGTCGAGGACCTCTGAAACCGTCCGAGGATGGTGAGTGCGGAGTCGGGAGTGGATGTGGGGCAAGAGGCCCTGCATGAAGAAGCCGAGATAATGATCTGTTGGTATGCCCGGAACATGGGTGGCGAGGGTCACAAACTCATCGATATATTCATCCAACGCACCGACTTGACGTACCCCACACAGTCGTTCGATGACAAAGCCGGAGTAACGGTTGTCGTAGCGGCGGATCATCTCCTGCTTGATCTCTGGTCAGGAGATGGTTGGATTGGACTGTCGTAGCCATCGGGCCCAATGTAAGGCGGAGCCGTCGAGTCCCACGATGGCGGTGGAGACTTTGTCTTTCTTGTGAGTGTGGAGGAGGTCAAAGTAATGTTCCGCCTTTGCGATCCACCCAATCGGGTCCACTCCGGCGAAGGTGGGGAGGTCCAAGGCAAGGGTTGGATGGCCAAAGGAAAACGGGGGTGTGGTATCCCCGTTGTGCAGGAGAGGCAGCGCCCCGAGGATGTACGCGTCATTGGCCGAGCATGCGGCTCCGTTGGCGGACGAAGCAGCGGAAGGTTGTAACGCATCAAGCTTTGCATGAATGGCGAGCAAGGAGGCCATGATGGACTCCTGGGTGCTGATACGACGTAGGAGGGCCTTGTTGGCGTCCTCAGAATGCGCCTCGGCGGTGGAACGGGTGTTTGGCGCCATGGAACCGACGGAAGGTCTGCAACGGCTGGAGGGTTACAGCAGTGCGGCGGTGGGGAAAAGTCGAGGAGCGGCGCTGGAGCGCGGTGCTACGGTGCGGCTGGATGGAGTGTGGAACGGCGGCAGAAGGGTGGTACTAGGCACGTGACTGAGCGGTGGTGCGGCGCTGGGAAAAAACGTTGTGCGGCGCTGGACGGCGGTCGGGAGCAGGCCTCTAGTGGAGGCTGCGGACTTGGATCGCGAAACTGAACTAGATTGCGGGTGCAGAAATCGGTCGGGGTCGCCGAACAGCGTGAGGTTAAGACGTTGTGGTCCGGGCGGGATCGCGGATGCGGAAGTCGGGCGGAATCGCGGAGTTTTGTGGCGAATGCGTTGTGGTCTGTGCGGGATCGCAAAAGTGGAAACCGGACGGAACCGCGAAAACGGCAGTAGCTCGTTAGCGAGGGGCGCAACCGGCGGACTGCGGTGGGCGGGACGGCGGGTAGGACCAAACTGTTGCGATGTCGGGGGAGGGTAAGCGGCGGTGGGGAAAACGGTGTGTGTGAGAGAGAGAGAGGGAGAGAGAGAAGGGAGAGGGAGAGAAAGAGAAGGGAGAGGGGATTGGGGTTAGAGATTAGAGAAGGGAAAGACATACATTCATTCAAGATAAGAATTATATGGTCTGTTTGCCCTCTTATAGTGGCGAGGAGTAAATACAAAAGGAAATATGCAAAATAGGAAATACAGAAAATACAAAAAAAACCTCAAGCAAATAAAGCAACATATTTAATATTTAAATATTCCCCGCGCCGACCCCGCCTGGGTCGTCCTCGTCGGTCCAAGCCGCTCCCGACGCACATGATTCTTCTTCATCGGTTCGTGCGTCCACCCCGCATATCTGTTACAGCCTTAACGGGAAGAATCTTCTACTATTGTCACAACTGTTTAAGGATTTCTGAATGGAAACAAGTGACGTGTTGTGCTCGATATCAACCCAAAAAAAATGCAGCGTGTCATGTAAACCATGCTCCAAGATGTGGTGGTGTGTGCAGAACACCGTTAAGACATCTTTGTATTTTATGTTATGTTATATCACATATTCATTATAACCATATATATAGAAATTTGTCATATTCATTAACAATTTGCAAATGAAACAATTTGGCAAATTCATTTTTGAACAAACAAAAAAGTTAATGGGTCAAAATTCAGTACTGCTTGAGAACACCCATACTTGTATATAAAATTGTTTGCATGGGTATTTAGATTTTTTTCATTGCACTGCACTTAATATCTTATATATCTGAAAATATGATTTACAAAAAAAGGTTTTTAATACTGAGAGTGCACGCCCCCTCCTGTGTCTAGCACGACAGTACTCCCACCCCTCTCCTTCTCCCATCTGCAAAGAGGAAACTATGCCTCGCTCGACGCTCACTCCCTCATAAAAATGCATTGAAATGAATTTTATGTTATATAGCACGGACTATGTATTTTTTTTGAGGGAGAGGGCCTCGATTGAGGTTGAGGGTTTGATAGTCACGACGCGTTGCAGACCAGAGAAGGAGAGAGGAGGCAGTATTGTCGTACGGGGCACAGGGGGTCCCAGTGCACTGTCACTCGTATATATAACTTAGATATTTAAAGTTATTATTTAAAATTTTAAATAATCAATGTAGATGAAATGTGTAATGATTATAAAATAATAAGAGTAACATTGGAAGGAAAAAAACAACTCGAGATTAATCACCTTCTTATAACTTAATTATAAAGTTTGTATACTTAATAATTTACCAAATACGAAATTAAATTATATTCATTATAAAGTTTATATACTTAAAAATTTACCAAATATCAAACATTTTTTCAGAATAGCAAACATCTTTTCAGCATATTTCGAGGCAAGCGCAACAGCAGCCAGACTCAATGCAATCCCCCTTTTTAACTATGAAAAAGCAGGATGTGGGCACAACCCAGCACATGCAATAATTATAAATTGTTTTTTATCAAAGTTACGCAATGAACAATCAACAGTTCACTGTTCACCGTCCTTGCCCCTGTTATAAATAGAATAAATTTGGCCTTAGCACTTTAATGGCACCTTTTTCCATCATAGATATACTAAGATGAGGGTTTTTAACCTTAGCATTTTAATGGTGGCTTTCTCTTCATAAATATGTTTGAGTAAAATTTGATTCTACTTGACACCTACTTGGATCAAACTGACAATGGCAAAACAATAAAAGAGCAATAAGCACAAATTTCTAAATGTGAAAAATGATTGTTGATATCCAACAAACTCTGATGAACATATTGTACAATAGCCGGAAAAAAATTCAATATACCTGAAACAGAATGACCACCCGTAATCCGTGATCCTTCATCTCCTGAAGAACCTTTCCTAATAGGTAGAGTTTACCACTTGCACAAACCTCAGCATTAAGAAATTCAACACCTTGAAGATCTCTGGTTAGTGATCTATGTAGTTCTCCATCAACTAGGTAAGGATGGTCACAGCACTGAAGGAAAATTTTGACAAGTAAATGAAAGGGTGTACCATGCATGTTAATAAGAAAGCAGCTGAGAGCTAACAAGAATCTCATTGTTGATGTCAGGTTCCAAACATATGCTTAAAGTGAAGCAGTAAGAGCAGTGGAAAGGTATAATTGCAAAGTGAGAACAAGAGAAGAACAGAATATAGATCTATGAAGATATATAAAAGTCGCCAAGTTTTTGGATGATCAACACTCAAAGCATCATGTTACTTGTAAAAAAAATATTAAGATCCTCAAGCATCCATAAGGAGGCAATTATCAATAGAGCCATAACTAAAATTATCTCATATATCTGTTATGGTCCTCATCATCTGTTGTCGGTTACGCATATTTCATTTATGTGTCGTTATGTATGTTATTTTTGAGTGCTAGAGTCGAGTCGTAGTTACGACTAATTAGAGTCGTCATATTTTAGAACTTTGTATTTCACACATCTATTTCTATTTTGGGGTTATTTACACCTCTACCATCTTATAAGGTTATAAATAGAGCCCATGGGTCATTGTATGGGATATGAATGAAAGAATCAAAATTTTAAATTCTCTCTCTAGTTCTCTCTTCTGCCCCAAATTCTAATGTTAGGGTTGAGCGCTCCCCTTCTTTATCTTCCTTCGCATTCTCCCCGAATTGAGCTAGGCTCCCCTTGTATCTCCCCTCTGCCACCTTTGACGAAACCCCGAATTAGACCCATAACAACTTGGTATCAGAGCATTTGGTCCTCACTCCCACAAACAACAACCCCAACGGGCCTTCTTAGTCACGGTTCGAGATTGCTCCACCACATTCTTTGAATCCCCGCACCACTTCCGCAGCCATAGTCGATTCCCTTCGATGCGATCCCTTTCCAAAATGACTCACGGTAGTCACATGCCGACAACCAGGCCGATTTAACATCTTCTGCACCAACCACCGTGCTTCCACTGCCACTCCTGCCGCATCTTCCGCGCCCACAATTTGCTCTCCTAGCTTTCGTCAATCATGTCGCAACATCTTCAGTCGACCGAGCTTCTGCCAGTTCTTTTCAGCCGATCTTGGTTCCTCCTTCCAACAGTCGAGTTCTTCCGCACCAACAACCTCCGCACATCACCCTTCAACCCTGCCGCATATTTCACAACCGCAGTTTGCACTCTCAGCTTCCGTCAATCTTGCAGCAACATCTTCAGTTGATCGAGCTTTTATCTTCTCTCCCTAGCCAACCTTGCATCCTCCTTCGAACAGCCGAGCTCTTTCACAACAACAACAGTCGCACTTAACACCTGAACCTAGTTTAACAACAAATCAACAATCCGGTCGGGACCTGTGATAAAAAGTAAACTAAGTAACGGTAATAAAACTGATACATAACAGACATAAATAAAAGTACTAAAAGAAAACTTACAGCGGAAGTAAGATGAACAGTTAAGGGAAAAGAAGGGAACCTCAAATATAATTCACAGAGCCAACTAATAAAGGAAATGAAAGTCTTTGTTTCAAGAGTATCTAAACACCTAGAGGGGGGTGAATAGGTTTTTCAAGTCTTTAAGACTACTTTAGATTTTTGGTGTGTTGTGAGCTATATTATTGTTTTAGCTTTCAAGAACACAGATCAACACACAGTATTTATAGTGGTTCTCCAAGGTATGGGTACATCCACTTTCCCTCTCACCTTTCTAACAGTGTGTTAGACAAGGTAATCTTCACCAAATCTCAGCTCAAAGAGCTTACAACACAGATCCATCAGGATCTCTCAGACTTCCATCAAGTCCTACCTCAGGCCTAAGCCCTACACACTCAGAGTAGACTTTACTCCTACAGCTCAGTGATCCTCCAGATCACCTACCTCATGTTTAATAAAAAAAACCTTACAACTCAGGCTAGATTGATAGCCCTACACTCAGAGATGTTATCTTCTACCTCAAATCTAACTCAGATCCTACCTCAGGCACGCAGACCCTACCCACTCAGATTCACAACTGAATCTTACCTCTCAGCCTTTATATTTCAGGATTACAACTCAAATCAATAAAGATCCTACAAAAAGAGTAGAAGTTTTTTTGATGATTTGCTCCAGAGAACCTGTCCTCTAAGCCTTCTTTCTGAACTGAATGAGCTCAGCCCTAACTTCTTCTCAGCAACAAAAATAGATCTTCAGAATGTTTCTGCTTGTGCTGAGAAGATATCTGTAGAGCCATGTTCCTTCAAGGCTTTGATGTACTTGTAGTGGCCTTGAAGAAGAACAACTTGAAGAATGCTCTGCAACTCCCTATTCAGAAAAGAATTTCTGATCTTGCTGTTGAAGATATGTTTATTCTTCAGTGATTTATTTCTTTAACAGCCAACTACTGTCTGTGGATCACAGACTCTTTGTAAGTATGAGTTACTGGAAAACTTCTTCTCATTTTCTCCTGAGGAAGAAGATCACCAAAAAGCTTTGTTTAATTTCTCGGAACTCTCTTTTTATCGATCTCCGTCCAACGGCTCTTTGCGCAGTATAGACCAGCCGAAAATGGCAACTGCAACATCTCTTTTGCATTAATTGTTGTACTGAAGGCATGCGACGCCTTTTGTCATCTAGCGAGCAAATCCCGCGATATTTGAATTCTTGATGACGTCAGCATGACTCAGAACTTGTGGACTTGATCATTTCCAGACAATCTGCATGGGCATTGAGTGAAGCCTTGTCGCTCAACGCATAAACACTTAGCAAAATTTTGCATCTTGAGGCGTCGAGTGAACCTTCAACACTCAACGCTTTTGATATTTGCAGTCTAACGATTAAGGCGTTGAGTGAACCTTCATCACTTAACGCTTCTGGACTTGGTTGAAATTTCTCTACATGAAGAAGATGAGAGTAGCTTCAACACTCAATGCTTCTGGACTTTGACTGTCTTCTTGATGAGGCGCCGAGTGACTTGTCTTCTCTCAACGTTTCTACACTTGACCTGAAATTTAGTTGAGTAGGCGTTGAGTGAACTGCATTCACTCAACGCTTCTGTCCTTAGACAGATTTCTAGTCAGCAACTCTGAGGCTTTGATTGCATAGAGTTCTGTCAACGTTTTTCTCTTTCTGGAGTTGAGTGAAGTAAGATCACTCAACGTTTTTGGACTTGGAAAAATTTTTTGCTTGTTCAGCAACCTGTCTTGAGTCCAATTGTCATTGTGACTCTGACTGCCTGTCTAATCAATGTAACAGTATTCAACCTGCATACAATGAACTTGAATATATATTAGATACATTCATGTGTATACCATTGACTTGTGAGACTTCTTAAAATCTAAGACATTGTGAGCAATGGACCCAACAGGAAAAAACTAAAAAATCTGAATCACTGAAAACTTACATAATGTCTGTCACATTGAAAACATTAGACAATTTCAGTACATAAAATCCAAAGAACAAGTACAACTACTAAACTGAAATACAACTGAAGGAAAAGACAACCTAAAGTGAAGAACTGTGACGCGTATCCTAAGCGTAGCTCCCACCGGTGACCTCTGTAAAGAAAAAGTCCGAAGATGGGTGTTATGTAGTGGACAACGCCAGTTATCTTCTTCGTATTTTCAAATTATGTCAATGTTATTTTGTGTATTATTGTTATTGTTCTGTGCTCATTGTCGTAAGCCCAAATGGGGGACATATTTGTGATTTTAAATAGGACCCAGTTGGACCAAAACGTAAGCAAGAAAACTAGAAATGAATTTTCTCTCTCTCTCTCTCTCTTATATTTCCTCCCTCTCTCTAAGTCACGGAAAGGGGTCGTATTCGCCCTAGCCGCATCCCGCGCCGAACAACTCTCCTGATCGACGCCGCCTCTTCTCCCCCTTCGTCATTGCGCCTCTGTCGTTTACACGATCCAGGGGGAAGACCCACAACAAGCTGGTATCAAAGCGAGGTTTAGTCCTGTTATCCAGAGAAACCTACTCGGCAATCTTCTGAACCTCAAACAGGACGGCTCCATCGACTCCTACCTTGAAAAATTTCAGATTCTACTGTCCATAGCAAAGTCCGTCCTACCGGAGCAAAAAGTTCCTCTCTTCACCGTTGGCCTCCACGAGCGATAACTTTGGGATGTGAAATTCCTTCTGCCACGTGATCTCAACGCAGCTATAAGCCTCGGCAGAGCCTGCGAACAATGACTACTTCTCGATCCTCCACCTTTGGGATCTCGCGGCCATCAGGGCACTTACTCTCTAGCCAGCTTGCCTGACAAGTCTCCTTTCCAGGACGCTACACTGCGGCCTACTGTTCGTCGTCGTTTGTCCCGCACCGAGATGGCTGAGCGTCGTGAAAAAGGCTTGTGCTACAATTGCGATGACCAGTTCACCCCGGGCCATCGATGCAAACGTCTATTTTGGCTCGAAGTAGATGATCCTCACGATGATGACGCGACCGGTGGCGCGGACACTGTAAGATCCTTTGACCCAGCTTAAGAACGAGGACGGCAATGTTATGTGGCGTGACGACGCCAGTATCTTCTTCGTATTTTCAAATTATGTCTATGTTATTTCGTGTATTATTGTTAATATTCTGTGCACATTGTCGTAAGCCCAAATGAGGGGCGTATTTGTGATTTTAAATAGGGTATGGTTGGACCAAAACAGTAAGCAAGAAAATTAGAAATGAATTTCCTCTCTCTCTTATTTTCTCTCCTCCCTCTCTCTCTCTCTAAGTTACGAAAAGGGGACGTATTCTCCCTAGCCACATCCCGCGCCGAACAACTCTCCCGATTGACGCTGCTTCTTCTCCCCCTCCGCCATTGCGCCTCCTCTGATTACGCGATCCAGGGGAAGACCCACAACAACGGGTCAGCCCAACTGATGAGTAAGAAAGACTCCTCCCAGTAACACTAAAAATACACACATAATTTGTATATAAAATATAATCTTTTGATTATTAATGTTTGCTTCTAAATAATCTGTCTGTAGTCTTATAAGATGTTATTTGCAATGATGCATTATGAATTATGTCTTATTATCTGAGTTCCTGTCTATACTAAATTTTAGCACCCTGAATTTTTTTTAAAGGTTGAGTAATCAAATTTTAAGTTTTATGATTTATTGCACTTATTCTGATTGTGGAGAGCCCAAATGACGACCCGAATACGCCCTCAACTGAAGTGCTCCTAAGTTCCTTGAGTGGAGCACGGGCTTGTAACTGAAAATTTCAAAATTCGGAACTACGACGAACGACCCCACGACTGAGGCACGTGTGGACTGCAAGATTTTACTTCTACAATTTATCGTACTTAATCTGATTATGAAGCCCAAATGGCTTGAAGGTGTCCTGTACTGGGGTGCTCCTTAAGTGGACCACAGACTCGCATCTGAAAAATCTCCAACTCTGAAACTGTAGCTGACGACCCCATGTCTGAGGCTCATGTGGACTGCTGGCCAGATGAAAATGAGGTTACTAATCTGAAGCTTATTATATGTTTGAAGTTTTCTTCTTCGCCTGATTTAATTTTACATTATTAATTGTATTTGATCGTGATGTAAATGCAAGTATTCTTGTTACACCATGTAAGTTGTATCATACCCAATATCAGACTGTATTATGCATTACCAAGTTACGTGTTCGTTGTTTTTTGCGCTATCTGTTGATACTGAAACTGGAAGTTAAGTAATTAAATTATTTAAGCATTTTTAAATATCTTAGAAAATGCAATTATATAAGATGGTATGTCAAGCCAAGAGTAGTGGAATTTCTTACCTCGGTAGTGCGACGCTCGTAGGTGCGCTGCGGTGGTATATTTTTTTTTAGAGAGGATTTTGAAATCCCTAACTTGATCTCTGATTAACACGAGTCTCCCTTCCTTAAATCACCTCAAGAGTCCAAACAATGGATAAACCTGACAAATACTCATTCTTCCTAAATAATAGGAATATTAATTCACTAAGGGGGGAGGGAACAGTTACCACTTCTCTCTTAGTGACGATTTGCTATTTCTAAGAACGGAAACGATCCCGCCTAAGCTTGGAGTTGTTGAACCAAACACGATTTGGTGGATTCAAGCCCTAATTAAAATTCTATGACTTAGATGGAAGTTCCATAAGGAAGATTATACAAGTAACGACCGAAGATGAAAAGAGGAAACCTGACACCTGAGTAAATAATAATGTTGGCCAAGGTTGATTTGTCCAGAAAAATTCGGCCCCAAACTACGTTGTCGAGGTAAGAGGTAAATCTTCGATTTTTGGCTGCAAAAAAGTGGAAAAATTATCAACCCTAACTTCTAAAATCAAGAATAGGGAAGAATAAAACAAGGATTCTACGCGAACTAACACTGCAGAAGCTAACAAAGCGACAAAAATGACGGTTACCTGGACAGCCGGAGGAAGAAGAGACACCAAGAGGGAGAGCACCCAGGAAAGGTGTCGATGGCCTCTTCAAGTAGAAGATGAGGCTGCAAAAGTTTCTGGCTGGAAGGACCACACCTGCGCTTCTTTGAGCCGACGGACTAGAGCTAGAGTTGTCACTTAAAACCGAAAACCGAAAACCAAACCGGAACCACAAAAAACCGAACCGAACTGTTCGCTAATTATCCGGGTTCTGGTTTGAATTTTTGAACCGTGAACAACATTAGTCCGGGCATGGTTCTTCCATTTTATTATCCGTACCGGAACCGGAACCGCAACATACAAATTTCAAGCGATTTCAAAAATTTTAGAACCGATCCGAACCAGACCGAAGTAGAACCGAACCGCGGCCTGTTTATTATTTTTTTTATAATATCTTTTAGTATTAATAATATTATAATATTGTTATTTTTTATAATCTATTTATAAGAACTATACTTACTATTAAGGGTGAAACTGATACCGTTTGGTACGGTTTGAACTCAAACCGCAATCGTACCAAAGAGAGATGGTTTTGGATTAAACAAAATCGCACCGCACCAAAACTGTGCGATGTGGTTTGAACAATGCATCAACATTACACGATCGTGATCTTTGAATGGAGATTGGAGGTCCACAATTCATTTCATGTCTCAGGAGTCCGGAATTTAAATTCTGAATATTATTTAATATATGTCAAGGAAGAGCCGAAAATGAAGAATTTATATTATATTAAAAGGGGAAAACACCCTTTGATTAAACATTCACTTTCTCATTTTACCTTTCTTTATTAAAAAATTCCAATTTTAAAATTGTGTTTTTTTTAATTTAAACAAATATGCTTTCATATAGATAAGGTCCTCTAACTATATAAAAAATGTGTTCTCCCCGCCGCTCGCAATCCCCCGTGCACATTGCAAAAATGAGCGACAAACGGAGTATAACACTCAGGGGTATGCGAGTCGTGGCCGAGATAATATCGCGCGGGGCACGGAGGCTCCTCGTGCACTATCACAATTGAGAAACTATCACATTTAGCCATAGGGGCGGAGCCCCGTGCCTGTCACTCGTAATACCAAAATGGTTTCTAATATGAATATCTGCAATCGATATCTAGAAATAGTCGAAGAGGAAGGAACCACTAGCCAAAGAGGAGACAAAAAAGTTATGGAAAAATGAAAGTAATCTATACTCATTGGCAATGATTAGAATGTCAGGCCCTCTCGAAGAAGTCGGTACGAACGATGACAACGGTGTGATGCGGTTTTGTAGATTTTATATCGCCAAAAACCGCACCGCAAACTATGTAGTTTTGCAACGAACGAAACCACTCCACAACTAAATCGTTCGGTGCAGTTTATAATCTGTGTGATTAGATATGGTTTTTGTGGTTTTGCGATTTTGATTTTTAAATTTCAGTTCTACGTACTATATTATAAAAAAAGGACTCATTCGTATAATGTGAAATTCCTGCGTTTGGGCCCCAGACTTCGAATTCCCTCTTGCAAAAAATTCTGACGGGCTTACTTTCCCCTCAAGGTATTTTATTTTTGACGTCCCTCATTCATTCCGCCAAGTTTGATTTTTGTTCTGGTTGGAACAGATTGGAACCGAACCAAACCGCAAAGAACCGAACCGAACCGATAATTGCTGGTTTGGTTTTGGTTCTTGTTGAACTGTAACCGGAACCATTGACAAGGCGGTTCCAAAAATTATGTTGAAACCGGAACCAGAACCGGAATCGGTCAAATCAAATAAGGTTTTGGTTCTAATTTGAAGAATTGTTACCTTAACGGTTTGGTTCACGATTTTAGTAAAACCGGAACCGTGACAGCTCTAACTAGAGTGGCTGGGCTTCTGGCACCGTCGGCTAAAAGGAGCGATGAGAGAGAAAAGCAGGGTTGCGGCGCCTAGGGATGACGACGGAGGGAAGGGCGTATGCGATTGTTGTCAACGACGAAAATGGGAGATGTGTGTCGTCAATTCGCTGGGACGGGACACGAAAATCCCTAAACTCCTATCGGGAGAGCCGTGAGGGAGAGAAATGAGCGGTCGATTGATTTTATCGAGCGCCTATTGGATTTAATTGAACGTATATACCGTGCGGTTACACAAATCATAGGGGGAAAGAAGAAGGAAATGTTACATGGAATCTGATTTAATTGAAGGGAAAAGTAAATTAAATCCTCTAATTTACCAAATCTACCATAGATAGATAGAACATCCTAATTTACAAAGTTGCACTCGTTCGAGATTTGAATCGAGCCAAAATTATATGCGATTAACAATACTTTAACCAGGTCCTAAAATGAAATCATTTTTGGAAAAAAATACAGATGTTATAACACTTTCCCTGCCAAACCTGCAGCATCTTACGCGCCCGCAGTTTGCCCTCCTTATTTTCTTCTTACAACAGCACGCCTTGTCGGGATCGACCCAGGCATGTCCTAGCCACTACCTGCCAACTACGCTTCATTGTGCTAGCCCTCATTCTGTCTCCTACAGCGTGCGTTTTGTCACCCCACGTGTCGCGCGCATGCCAATCTCCCTTTACACAAGTTTGCTCCCATCCCTCAGCTGCATGTCTGTTTTGTCCTGCCAACAACAACTGCTCCATAATTTTTTAATTACTTGATTACTTATTACTTCGAGTAAATAAGAAATTATTAAGCATGAAAATAAGTGCAGCGAAAGGTCCCCCCCCCCCTCCGTTTGATGTTATTGGAGATATTAACATCCTTTGACACCACACATTCACACTTCACTGCCAGCATTAACGGACACTTTGAGGGCCCGCTTCCAATTGAGCTTGAGGACAAGATCGATTTGACCCACGCATTCGAGCCTTGTTCAAGCTTGAGGACAAACTCGATTTGAAGGACGAGTGAAATGTTATAGTCCTCATCATCCGTCGTTGGTTACGCATATTTCATTTGTGTGTCGTTATGTATGTTATTTCAGAGTGTTAAAGTCGAATCGTAGTTATGATATGTTTTAGTATTTCTTATTTCACACATCTATTTTATTTTGGGACAATTTACACCTCTGCCATCTTGTAAGGTTATAAATATACCCCTCGGGTCATTGTATGAGATATGAATGAATGAATCCAATTTTCCATATCTCTTTCAAAGTTCACCTCTCTCTCTCTATAGTTACGTCATCTTCACCAAATTTTAGGGTTAGGGTTGAGCACGGCTACCCTTCTTACTCTTCCTTTGCAATCTCTGTGGGTCGAGCTTGGCTCCCCTTTATATATTCCCTTCCTCTGCCACCTCCGACAAAACTCCACCACCTCCAACGAACCCTAAAGTAGACCCATAACAATATCATTGTTTGAATTATTACATAGTTTACAAATTTTAACAATCATATATGGACCAAATGCAAGAACAGCCCTCAATAAATAAAGATGTATAATATTTGTTGCAAATAACAAATGATGCATCAACCCCAAACAAACAAAAAAACAATTAAATACAAATTGAAAATTGAAGCATTACAAACTTAAATAGTGGAATAACTAATGACATCCAAAGACCAAATGTAGAGAAGTGTAATTTCTTTGTTGTTCAATTCATGGGAAGCTAGCGCTGATTAAACAAGAACGAACACCCAAATCAAAGAATAAATAAATAAACAATCACCATTAATTTGATAGTAATTACACAAGGATGAACACCCATATCAAAAAATAAAAAAACTCAAAAAATCAACATTAATTTGATATGACACATGTTTAAATATTCAAATGCTAACTTAGCCAATCTGCCAGATTTGAATGACTAAGATGATAGTCCATTGGAAGAGGATTCACATGAGTCAAAAGATATGTTACCACTCACCCTCAAGTTCGTGAATGGATGTCTACCGTTCCTAGTTTGTGACCAACGGTCCAATGTGATGGGGGAAAAATGTGTGAACTCCTATATGCAACCATGCATGAATCCGACGAGTTACTTGCAAGAATTGATATGAATAAAACTTTATTAATTTGATTGCCCGCAAAAGTCAAAGCTTTCAAATATGAAAACACATGAATTGAGTATAAGCATGAGAGTGCGCGAAAACAAATACTATTTAAATAGGAAATCACAAAGACGAAAACGACTAAAACAGAACTTACAAACCACTATCTCTACAAGTAGAGGGCAATCACGAGACCCAACACTAAAAGAAAATAACAACACAAACCTTGAATACCACAACTATAAGGAGGGGAGGGCTGGAAGCGGTTTAAGAGGGTTGTCCGGGGAATATTTCAGCGTCCAGAAGTTATTTGGGGGCTGTCCAGGAAACTGGTACAGCGATTGGGTAGGTGCAGGGAGGTAATTTCAGCAGCGCAAGCGAATGAGGTTTGCTGCCCTGGAAGCCTGGGCAGCAACCTGAAGGGTGGGAGATGGTTGTAACGGAGATGAGGTGGCTGGGCAGGCCCACGAGTTATGGATTGGTTTTGCTGTTCTGGACAGCAGGGTAAGAGTTACCAGAAGTTATGATGGGGGTCAGCAGAGAAATTCCATAAGGGAATTGTTAATGTATATTTGGATATATAACGGGCTCGGAGGCTTAACGGGTCTGGTTCAGATACCGAGATATCTAATAACCCTAGGGTTTGCCTATAAAACCCAATCTAGGGGAAATGGGGAGGTAGTTCCACTTTGACCAAAACCCGGGATGCTTCGAGCGACCCAACAGGAATGAGTGCTATATTTGGTGTTGATGTGGCTCCATGTGTGATTGGGTGGTGGGCAGATTGGGGACAACATGGTTGTGGCTTCACGAGAGGGGAAAAGGCAGGGAAATGACCTGAATTTAATTGAGAGAGGGACTGCAGTGGAGCAGCAAATGGAGGATCCAGCAACCTGGACTCCACGTGAAATTGAAGAGCAGAGAAGGGGGGAATCAGTCAGGCGGTTTGGAGGAAGTGGGGGCGGTTATTGGAAGGATGTGGGGGAGGCTTTCACGTGGGAATGGGAGAAATGGGAGGGGGCTTATTGGCTGAGAGTGTTTTTAGGGGAGTGAGGGTGGTGGAGATTAATTTTAGGTGTGCCTAAAATTTACGAGAGGAGAAAGTGGGGAAGTGGGGGTAGTTATGGAGGTGGTTATGGATGGTGGAGGTGGTTGCCCGCTAGGTGGAGGTTAGTGGTGACCGGAGGTGGCAGCCGGAGCTATTTTCCGGCGATCGCCGGAAAATACAAAATGAATGTAAATCGATATGGGAGATGTAGGAGGATAATCGGAGGTGACCGGAGACGTACTCCGGTGATTGCCGGAGATGGTATTTGTGGGTAAAGATGTACGTTTTGTGGAGATTTTTATAGGTGGATGTTAACTAGGGAAGGGAGAAGAGGAGGAATGCTGCTTGTGGAGGAGGGTGGTGGAGTGGTCGGCCAAGGGGAATGGGAGGGAGGAGGTATATCTAAGCTTCGCACCAAGGGTTCGGCTTCGACACCGAGATGACCAAATACAGTCGTTAGGATAGGAAGATGTCATTTGTTTCCAGCAATCTAAGTACCCATAAAAGAACTTTGGACTGCTGGATTCTCATTTGTGGCTTAGTCATCAAATTTGCAATCTGCTGCTCGGAAGGAACAACAGAATGAGCAAGAGTGTCACAACCATAATGCTCACGTAGGAAGAACGCATACACCCCGATATGCTTGGAGACATATCAGCTCGCCCTTCGTTATGAACATTTTTTGAGATCCGCAAGAGATGGTCGATTGTATTCTCACTTTGACCTCCGCAGTACGGGTCCCTCCTACACCGAGGTCACCACTTTTCCTACCATTGTACCGTCAGACATGATAAAAATGACACTCGATATGGATTTGTTTCAACCCAGTACGGTGTGTGATCCGATAAATGGCCTGCCACTTGTTTTTGACCCATCTCTTGTGACCCCGACTGAGAGTGAGTCAGAGTGACCTATTGAGTTTAGTGTTGCGTCCCTCGCCTGCACCCCCTCTTCTGCCATGTCCTGGGTTAGTTAGCACCCCTATCCTAGACTCATTTCTTCACACCGCGTCGACAGACTCATTCTTGAGAGTAGGTCTATATCCCTCTCCCTTTGTCATTGCTCTAAGTCACATCACGGCCGGGAGCCCAGAGCTTGTGGTTGAGCTCGTAGTAGCTATGTCACCCGCTCACGGGGGCACTACCCCTTACGGGGGTACTCATCAGGAGGAACTTGACCCTAGTGAAGAGTTCTATGTCAAGCCCAATGTTGAGACTCATGATGATCCGCCACATCCTGGTGAGGATGAGACTCAGGTGAGCCACTCATGTATGAGTATCAATTTATTAACGCCTCTTCCATTATCGTCTCTGGCCTTGCCCCAGAGAACGATATTATGTGGAGCATCGAGTATTTAGGGCCTTCCTCGAGTAAAAGTGAGCATAGCTCTGACATTTTGGGATCCTATCTTGTAACACATCGCACTCTTGATGAGTTTTAGGACACA
Source organism: Platanthera zijinensis (assembly GCA_039513925.1). Lineage (NCBI taxonomy): Eukaryota > Viridiplantae > Streptophyta > Magnoliopsida > Asparagales > Orchidaceae > Platanthera > Platanthera zijinensis. Next base: position 125,946,779 of record CM077097.1, on the reverse strand, counting down.
CCACATGTTGGCCCACCAGACGAGTTCTTTATTTTTGGGGGCACTCACCACACTATAGAGTCACGTCTTCTAGTCGGTGTACATGAGTTTCACTCAGGTGGTCGTCGCATTCACCAAGACTTTTTCATACGCACCTCCTGGAGAGCCCCCTGAGGTGTCACCTTCCTTGAGAGACATTCAGCTTTTTACGAGTTCATATTTGAGTATAGATGTTTCACACGGTCACTTGAACACTCGTCACACACTTGATGAGTTTTTCTACACTCCACCAAGAAAGCCTTCTGATAGGCCGCCTCCTTTTGTAGATCCAGTTCATTGTCAGACTGCCTCATAGAGAGCGTGTTGTATTTGTTGTGTTTCATTTGCATAAGTCTGTTGAGTCGTTATGAGGATAAGTGGAGGTTGTATGAGTGTTCAATCATTGCCGACGAATGGACAGATAAGAAAAAAAGAACTATGATAAATATTTTGGTGAATTCACCCAAAGGAACATTTTTTCTCGAATCTATGGATGCATATGATTACTCGAAGATTGGAGAGAGAAAATTTGAATTGCTTGACAGAGTGGTGGAATGAGTTGGGGAAGCCAATGTTATTCAAGTTCTTACTGATAATGCAAGCAACAATGTACTAGCAGATAACTAATTCGTAAATCATCATTATTTATTTAATTTTAATCAAATATACTATCTTATTACTTTTTTTGTTTACATGATATTAAATAGGAAAATTACTGGAAGAAAAAAACCCATATTTATATTGGGCATCATGTTCTACTCATTGCAATAACTTAATGTTGGAGGATATTGGGAAGATGTTTATTAGTAGAACATGCGTAGGAGCTTTACAGGGCAAGTGGAGCTTGTAGACCTGCTGTGACAAGGTTTGCGACTTTCTTCCTTACGCTTTAGCGCATTCACAAGCAGAAGAACAATCTAAGAAAGATGTTCACTTCACCTGAATGGACATTGGTAAAATAAATGGGAGGTAAGCAGGTACATGACATTATATTAATGATTTCTTTTTAGAGTACTCTTGTGTATATTTTGAGGATTTATGGACCTTTGGTTCGGGTACTAAGATTGGTAGATTGTTAGAAAATACCAACCATGGGTTATATCTATGAAGCTATGGATGGAGCAAAAGAGACAATCATTATATCTTTTATTGAGAAAGAGGAAAAATACAAAGATGTCCTGAAAATTATGGATAGAATATGGGAAAAACCGGCTTCATCAGTCATTGCATGTAGCAGCTCATTTTTTAAATTCAAAATTCTTCTATTCAAACCCTAATATTGTATTAGATGGAAAAGTTATAAGAGGTTTATACCAGACAACGCAAATGCTTATTACAAGTCATGGCGATCAAGATAAAAGTATAGACCAACTAAGTTTATATAGAAATATTGAATGATTATTTTGAATGCAATTTGCAATTCGGTATAAGAAAACAAAGCCCCAGGAAAATAAATTAGACATTTTTCAAACAAGCATTTTTGTTAGATTATATAATTTCTTATGTATTTATTAGATGTAACACCTCTATATATAGAGGACTCTTTGGATGGCAATGAATCAATCTATTATTCACAGTTAACATGGTATCAGAGGCGCGTGTGCCCTAAATCGCCCTCCCGCACTCGCTCGCTCGCCGCTCTTCCGCCGCTCGACTGCTCGCTGCGCACCTCTCGACCGCCGTCGCGCGCCGCTCACCCCTCTCCGCAAGCCGCGCGCCACTCCGCCCTCTCCGCACGCCGCACATCTCTCGGCGTTCGCTCCCGACCGCACGCCTCTCCGCTCGCCCTCCGTTCTTCCTTCTGGCACCGGAATGATCGTGCAGTGAGTTTCTGCCTCTTCCGGCGCCATTCTCTTCCCGTAATGGCTTCTTTGTGGATGGATCCTTTCCTCCTCTCCGTCTATCTCTTGATGCCCTAATCCTTGGGCTGTTTCCCTCTCTGGATTTCTCTTCCGGTCTATTTTCCTCTCCCTCAAGATTTCTATTCCTGAGCTATGGAGACTAATGGCGCAGATTCTCCCTCTCTATCAACTGGCGTCACTTCGGCTCCTTCCGGTGTCTCTTCTCCAGCTATTACCTATCGTGGAACCACCGAACATACTACTTCTCAAATCACTACCATCCGCCTTGATGACGGCAATTACCTCTCGTGGTCCCGGTCTATCACCCTTGCTCTCAAAAGTCGGCGCCTCTATGGCTATGTCACGGGCCAAATGAAGGAACCGGATAGGGATTCCCCCGAATGGCAGCAGTGGGAGTCCGAGAATTCCTTGGTTATGTCTTGGCTTATCAACTCTATGCAGGAGTCCATTGCCCGCAACTATCTCTTCCTCGGCAATGCTACTGATATTTGGCGTCGTGCTGAGGCTACTTACTCTCGCCGGGGCAATGCTGCCCAGATCTTTCAGTTGCGCCGCAGGATCAGCTTACTTCGGCAGGGTGACCGTTCTCCTTCTGTGTACTACTTGGAGTTCACACAACTTTATCAAGAGTATGATCATTTTGATTCTCTTGTCTTTGTAAGTCCCATCGATGAGAAATTGGTTTGGGCTCGGGATGACCGTAATCGCATATTTGAATTCCTTCATGGTTTACATCGTGACTTTGACCAGATAAGCGTTCAGATCCTTGGCCGACCGCAGATACCTTCTCTTCCTGAGGTCTACAGCATTGTACAACAAGAGTTTGATCGTCGTCAGACACTTCTCCCTGACTCTGTGCCGGAGGGCTCGGCTTTGGCTGCTACCAGCACTCCCTCTCTTCTTGGTACTAGGCCATCCCGGGATTACAAGTTGAAGGGTTCAGATAAGGATCATCTCCTGTGTGACTATTGTGGCAAGAGTCGCCATACTCGGGATACCTGCTTCAAGCTTCATGGATTTCCTACTCCAAGAGGGGGTGCTCCACCTCGTGGAGGCCGTGGTTCTGGCCGCTTCTCAGGTCGACATGTTGCTCTGCCTCGTGCAGCCCATCTTGTTGATGCTCCTACAGATACCTCTCCTGGATGCTTTGGTACTGATCCTGTTGCTACCCCTGGTGGCTTTACTGCGGATGAAATGCTGGCTCTCCGACGCATGATGCAGGGAATGTCTACTGAGCCATCATCCTCTTACGCTCATACAGGACTGCCAGGTTCCCACTCAGCTGTTTCTTCGTCTTCTACTCAATGGGTCATTGACTATGGGGCTACGGATCATATGACCGGGTCATCCACAGGTTTTGTTTCCTATACCCCTCTGTCTGGGCGTGATAAGGTGAGTATTGCTGATGGTTCTCTTGCCCCTATTGCTGGCAAGGGTACCATCCCATACTCCTCTCTCACCCTGTCATCGGTTCTTCATGTGCCCACCTTTACTCGTAATCTTCTTTCAATCAGTCATTTAACTAACTCCATGCATTGTTCTGTGACATTCCTTCCCTCCTCTTGTGTCTTTCAGGACCTGACGACGGGGAAGGTGATTGGCTCTGGTAGTATGGTGGACGGTCTCTATGTTCTTGATCCTGGCACTGCTTCTCCTACCATGGCTCTTCATTCCAGCACTACCCATCCTCTGTACCCCTGGCATTGTCGCCTGGGCCACCCTCCTATCTCTATTATGAAATTATTATTTCCTGCTATGTCTAATGCTGTTTTTGAGACTTTTGTTTGTGATGTCTGTAGTCTAAACAAACATCATCGTACTTCATTTAAGTATGCTTCGCTACCTAGTTCTATCCCATTTGCGGTTATTCATAGTGATATATGGGGTCCTTGTCGTGTTCCTTCCATTTCTGGGGGTGCATGGTTTGTTACTTTTATTGATTGTTTCTCTCGTACTACCTGGATGTACTTGATACATCGTAAAAGTGATGTATTCTCTGTTTTTTGGCGCTTTCATAGCATGGTTTCCTGTCAATTTCAATCTAAAATAAAAATTCTTCGTAGTGACAATGGACGCGAATACATTGATTCGCAGTTTGAAAACTATCTTGCTGATCACGACATCCTCACCAGACTACATGTGCTTATTCTCCAGCCCAAAATGGTGTGGCCGAGCGGAAGAATCGCCACCTCCTGGAGGTTGCTCGCTGTCTGTTATCCACCATGCATCTCCCAAAATTTTATTGGGGAGATGCTGTCCTGACTGCGGCATACCTTATCAATCGAATGCCAACGCGTGTCCTTGGGCATTCCACTCCCCTTCATACCCTTCGGGTGCGCCCTACACAGCTTCCTCCTAAAGTGTTTGGTTGTGTTTGCTTTGTTCACATCCACCAACCCCGCCCCTCTAAACTGGATCCTCGTGCTCTCAAGTGTCTTTATCGGTTACTCACCTACACAAAAAAGGTACAAGTGTTTTCATCCTCCTACCAGGAAAGTGTATGTCAGTATGGATGTCACATTCCGTGAATCCGAGTCCTACTACCCTATCACTGACTCTCCGTCTTCAGGTGATTCCCCGTCTTCGGGTGTTTCTCTGCCCGTTCCTCCACCATATCCCTCACTTCAGGGGGAGACTCCACCAGTGGAAGTGAGTCCTCCAATACCAGTGGAGGAGAGCTCCTCTCCTATACCTTCATCTTCCTCCATACCTTCACCCCCGATCCTGCAGGTATACACCCGGCGGGTCATGCGGCCAAGCACACAAGCCCCCACTATGTTACCGGAACAGTCAGTGGATCCTGACTCAGGGCCTTCTGAGCCTTCTGATCTTCTGATTGCCCTTAGAAAAGGTACCAGGTCCTGTACTCACCATCCCCTATCAAATTGTGTATCTTATGTTGCGTTTTCTACCCCCTACAAGTCTTTTATCTCTTCCCACTTTACTGCCTCTATACCTGCATCTTGGCAACAGGCTCTGGCAATCCCTGTGTGGCGAGAGGCGATGATTAAGGAAATGCAGGCTCTGGAAAAAAAATCATACATGGGACTTGGTACCTCTCCCCAATGGCAAGAAACTTGGGTGCAAATGGGTGTTCTCGGTGAAACAGAACCCACAAGGAATTATTGAAAGATGTAAGGCGAGATTGGTTGCAAGAGGTTATACTCAAACCCACGGCATTGATTATCAGGAGACGTTCGCCCCGGTGGCCAAGATGAATACTATCCGGGTCTTACTTTCCGTTGCTGCTTGCAAACATTGGGACCTATTTCAGTTGGATGTGAAGAATGCCTTTCTCCACGGTGACTTGGAGGAGGAGGTCTATATGTCGATTCCCCCGGGTCTTGCTCCTGTTGGTTCTGTTGGCAAAGTGTGTAGACTTTTGAAGGCTCTCTATGGGTTGAAGAAGTCCCCAAGGGCATGGTTTGGCCGGTTCCACAAGGCCATGATGTCATTTGGATACTATCAGAGCAATGCTGACCACACATTGTTCATTAAACGTAGATTTGGAAAACTTACTACTCTCATTGTGTATGTTGACGATATTGTCATAACTGGTAATGATATCGAAGAAATTCAGAGCTTGAAACAAAAGCTGGCTGGAGAGTTTGAGGTCAAGGACCTGGGAAAGCTCAGATATTTCTTGGGAATAGAAGTTGCCAGATCCAAGCGGGGGATCTTCATTTCTCAACAAAAGCATACGTTAGATCTCCTCGAGAAGATGGGAATGAGTGGATGCAGACCGGCCGACACTCCAATTGAAGCAAATCACCGTTTATCGCGTGATGATGGAGCGGACATCGAAGATGTCTCAGGGTTCCAAAGATTAGTGGGGAGGTTGATATATCTGTCCCATACTCGCCCAGATATTTCCTATGCAGTGAGTGTTGTGAGCCAGTACATGCATGCTCCCAAGACCCGACACATGGATGCTGCTCACAGAATTTTACGGTATCTCAAGTCTTCACCAGGAAGGGGTATCCTGTTTGCCCCAAACACCGGCCTAAAGGTTGAAGTCTACACTGATGTTGATTGGGCAGGATCTGTTGATGATAGACGTTCAACTTCGGGATATTGTTCTCTCGTTGGAGGCAATCTTGTTACTTGGAGGAGCAAGAAGCAGCAAGTTGTGGCACGCTCTAGTGCTGAGGCCGAGTTCAGAGCTATGACTCAAGGGGTCTGTGAAGGCTTATGGCTTCGTGCCTTAATGCGTGATCTTGGTTTCGAAGAAGAAGGACCCATCCTTCTGTATTGTGACAACAAATCGGCCATCAGCATCGCACACAACCCCGTTCAACACGACCGAACGAAACACATCGAGGTGGATCGACACTTCATCAAGGAGAATATTGAGCGAGGGATTGCGTGTACTCCCTTTGTGCCCTCCAACAGGCAGCTAGCGGATATTCTCACGAAAGGATTAAGTGGGAACACATTTGGCAAGATTGTGGACAAGTTGGGCATGATCAACATCACTTGCCCAACTTAAGGGGGAGTGTTAGATTATATAATTTCTTATGTATTTATTAGATGTAACACCTCTATATATAGAGGACTCTTTGGATGGCAATGAATAGATCTATTATTCACAGTTAACAATTTTATTTATTAAAAATGAATGATTATTTTTATATATTCATTATATTCACAGCTGAATGGTGGCAATCTTATGGAGTTAATACTCTTAATTTAACTAAATATGTTATAAAGTTTCTAAGTTTTAATTGCAGTGCATCTGGATATAAGCACAATTTGAGTTTTTTTGAACATGTAAATAATTAAATTTAAGTTTGAAGATTAATACGTTGATGTAATCGTGTTTATTTGTTTATATTGCATGTTCATACCAAGAAAAGAAATATGCTAGCTCAACGTCTAAATGATTTGGTATTTATGAAATGCAATCGAGGGTTGCGTCGCCGATATGATTCACGTGATCGTATTGATCCAATTTCGTTAAAAGATATTAACGACAACAACGAAAGATTGATGGGAAGAATGGAAGAAGATGATGATGTTGAGCAGGATGAACAATTGGTTTTTGATGGCGAATTACTGACTTGGGGTGTAGTTTCTAGGGCCACTGGAATAGAAGAGGACATTTATCGAATGTTCTTATTCAAAGGGAAAAATGTGATCCAAACAAGTGCAAAGATAGTTGACAAGGAGAACATTTCTAGATCGAGGGTTCTTAATCCAGTAATCCTTACAAATAATGTCGAGGATGAAGAAGCTGAGTATAATGAAGAAGAAGATTATAGCGATGAAGATGAAATGATTTATTCAGGGGATGAGTAATTGATATAGAATGACGACGAGGCAAAGGGTTCAAATTTTTTGTTGCTTTTTAAATTTTATATATCACATTTTTACATAGTATGTTGTCAGACCATTGTCTAATATACTGTTATGTGAGTGCTTTTATATAAATGTGTATCATCATCATCATACTAGTTTTTATATATCATCATCATCATTCATTGATTTGGTCAGTTATCTTTCAATTTGTATAAGTTAGATGTTTATCTTAAATTTTCTACTATCACAATGTATACCTCTCATACAGTTGCTAAGAACTCATACATAATATTTGATGCAAATTTTGAAATGAAACATTTAAGAAATTTGCTTAACTTTGCTTTTGATGATTTAGGAATTCCTCGGCAGATATAAAATTGTATTAATTTTGTTGTTAAAATTGTATTAATTTTGTTGTTGTCCATGTTGAGAAGACTACGAAATACACCCATCCAAGCAATATTCTTTACCGGCACTATAGGTGCTTGAGATACTTTTTACACCAGCTCTTCAAGAATATGAAAAAAAAAATATATTAAAAAATCAAGAATACTGATGATGGCCAATATTGATGTGGCCATAATATTTTTTGAAATGCAGGTTCTTAATGACTTGCTAAGTACAACATAACAAAAATAAGCTATTTGAATCCCAGATGGCATAATTTGAAAGTATCCAATTTGTAATTTCATTTAAATATTGAATGATATGCTTTAATTAGTTGGTGGCTCATGTAGAATTTGATTTAAAGAAAATAAAGTCGTGTTTCTAATGTTTAGTGCAAGTCACAATTTGGTATTTTGTTTTCTAAATGACCATATATCTCCCTCTTTTACCTAGAAAATAACTATATGTCTGTTTGATGGGATTTTTTAATCTTAGAGATGTCTTTTTTACTTTTTTGTGTCTCACGTGCCAAGCGGGCGCCGGCACCTAGACTCCAGGACCTCTTTGCACCTCAGTGCGCATTGCGCCTTTAAGAATTTAGCTTATTTTGATGCGGGTAACTAGCTCGTATCAACTGGTCATACATGCCACTCTTCGGCTGCCACTTTCAACCGCTGGGAAGTAGCCCGCCCCGTCCCTTTGTTCCTCCTGGTGGATCTCCATCATCGTCGGATTCCTACTCACGAGAAGGTCGCCATTCCCGCTGAACTCCGTCAAATTTGTTCGTATTTACGTCGATCCGCTGCCGCGCCGTCATAATTTTAGTGTCGCTTGGAGAAAGGGTAATCCTCACTCATCAATGGACTGACCCATTTTATGGGTCTTCTCATTTCAGGAAACTCAGGACGGGTTGTTTACTTAGGCTGATCTAACAAAAACATCATTTATTGTCGTAATTTCTCCTTAGATTTTCATTATTATTATTATTAACCAGGTCTTGGACGAATCTGAAGAGGATGAAGGGAAGAGAAAATAATAAACCAATCGCCTAAAGAGAAGCCATGAAACAGAAGTTCAAAGAAAAATAAACCCCCAATGCATAAGGAGACAAATATTAGACCAGCTTTATGCCTTAGAACAAGGGAATTTTTACTTTGAGAAGTAGATGACTCATTTTAATGAGCTAGCAGTTAAGAGTGACATTCAAGAGGAGACCACTATGATTGCATGCTACTTTCGAGTCGGCGGAGGATCAAATATTTGAAAGACAGTTGAATATGCACCACTGAGTCGACCGAGCAGATAATTCGGCACTCCCTCAAATATGAGTACTGTGGACCACGGTATAAGGGGAGAGTTATCTCACTACTTGATAGCTCATCTTATGGGAAGCCACCTTAGTCAGTGACTACCATTATTTTACCTAGTTATACTCCCACAAACACGAAAGCAAAGCCACGGACACCGAATTATCTTGCCCAAGAGGGATTAATTGATCTAGGTGCCAGCGTGAGGATATATAGCAACTCAGAGGCCTACAAGGAATCTACTTCTCAATGGCGAGCATGAGTCTGATTCAGATCCAATAGGGCAGACTAAGGGAGACATTGTCATATCATCAACTCTTGATGCCATTGAAATATCGATCTAATGAGAAATTTGAGAAAGAAAGGGAAAACTAAACTAGAATAAGGTTAGTGAAACATGGAAATACACAAGCTCGAAAAAAATAAAAGCACAATATTGAATCATTAAAAAAGGCAATCAATGAGAAAGTATGAAAGAACAGAGAATTCCAAAATATCCGGAGGATGGCCAATTTTAGAAGGTAGACTGATAAAAAAATTTTAGCACCGCATGAACTAGATAACACTAGGCATCATTTCTAACAGTATGTCTTACACCAAATGAAAGACTACCCATAAATAAGGAACAGCAAACTAGTCAAATGTGGCATAAAAAATGATACTTAATAAAAATACATAAAGACAATTCAGGATATTGTGACAAAAAAATCTATATCAAAAGTAAACATCATGTCGGTATAACAAGCATAGCTGAATGATAGATTAAAGGACCAACCTTCCTAGTAGTAATGAGAACATTACGAAGAGCTTCAACCACATCAGATTTTGAATGTGAACGAAGAACATTGGCATTTGAAACAATAATTTCACAATATTGCTCCAATTGAACGCTCGAGAGTGGAACTGAAACCCAGTACTCTAAGAACTTAGACGAGTCAGCTTCACACTCATAAGCAATATGGTGTGCCAATTTTTTTTTTAAAGTAGCAAGTGCAACAGTTGTCACAATAGTATCCGCCTTCAAGCCAACTGAACCTTCATCCACAGTGTCTCCCTTGTTTAGGAAGGAGAGCAGGAGGCGATATTCAGAAATGCTATCCTGGAAATTTCAAAAATATTAATGATGCAAGTCAACGGATAGCAACCAAAAGCAACTACTAGAAATTATTACCTTTAATTGACCATTAAGAAGTAGTAGTAGCTTAAAATTTGCGTTGATGATATTTATCTCTTCAAGGTTTCTAGCCGTCTTTGAATTCAGACAATTATCAACTATTATTGACTCCCAGCTAATGCAAGTTATATCAACCAAGTCCTGCAATGTAAAATAAATAATCAATAAGATAAGCAAAAAAACATACAGCTAATATACCAAGGAAATAAATATATGTGAATGTCATGATCTAGAAGTAATAAACTCAAAAAATAAATTGGCATAATGACGGTGTTGGCCCATTGATGGGGATCATGACACACATCGTCCTACACAACGATCGGAGACGTTCATTTTATGTAGATCGACGATCTGAAATTTTTAGTTTTTGTATTCTTTTGAAGTTTTATTTCATGTATTTTGAGGGTCATCATGATCGGAAAATCATGGACGTCCATGATGGCTCTGCAATCTATAAAAGGGATAGAGGGTTTAATTGAAAGGGTTGAAAGATTGAGCGAAGAAACCTTCTTTTTGATCGCCCGGTGTCGAAGCCGGAATCCAGGTGTCGAAGCTTGCTAGTTATCCCCCCTCCCCTCCCCTCACACAGGCCACCCCATCATTCCCTCCCTCAAAATCTTCCAGTCGGCAGCCACCCTCATTGCCCTACCACCACCAATAGTCAGCATCCCCCTTTCACCCCACAAACCTCTAGTCGGTCCCACTTCGTACCCTTCCCCATACACCCAGTAAAAGCAACTACAAACGCCCATTCATTCCCTCCACTTTGCAGTTTTTGAAGATCACTGAAAAACCACCAACGGCCAAACTCCACCACCTCCTCAAAAACAATCCACCATCAATTAAATTCCTCTCATTTTTAGTATTCTGGCGACCGGCAAAAACCACCACCGGACACAACCACCACCTACAGCCACTGTCCACCACCACCTCCGGCCAACCACCACCCCATAACTACATCACATCATTCCCACTCCCCCTATAACTCCCCACTATCCTAAAATATAGGCCACTGTCCTAAAAGTACACTTCTTCCATTTCCCCCAATCCTTCCATTATCTCCTAATCCTTCTCACAAGGATCCCCATTCTCAGCCCAAAATGAAGCCACCGTCCACCATCACCTCCGGCCAACCACCACCCCATAACTACATCACATCATAACCAGCCCAACTCCACACTTAACCGATCCTCATTTTTCTATCTCAGACGGCTTCAACTTCGACAAGCAGTACCTGCATGTGGAACCAGCTCTCCCCTCTCAACCGAGCCTCACATTTCCAAATTCCATCCCAGACTCCTCCCATTCAAAACCTACAGACGGCAACCCTCCTGGACTCCTCCCAGCTTCAATTCCACCCACTGGAATTAATTCCTGCACCCGGATTCTCTAGTTTTCCACCCCAACTATCCAGAATCTAATTCCAGCTTCAGAATCTATTGCCAGTACCTGGAGGCCCTACTGTTCAAGCCACCACAGCCTTCCCACTACACCCCAATCAGAGTCCAGACACCCTCAGCCCCTCCACAGCCACAGACCATCTCCAGACACCCCTAAACAGCCACCTCCTGTCCAACCCAGCAGCTGATCCCCCCTCACATAGTCCAGCAGCAGCCCAATCCAGCTGTTTTGGGTTCCCGAGAGTCCAAATCCAGTCTCATTCTTCCATCCAGGCCATCAAAGACTTGCCAACGATCCACTAAGCCCTCTATTTCCTAGTTGTGTAAGTTTCTAGAATGTGGTCACTTGTTTTATGTCGAAATTAGTGTTTTTTACTACTCTCGTGTTTCTAGATCGTGGTCCTCCCAGCTTCAATTCCAACCACTGGAATTAATTCCTACAGCCCGGATTCTCTAGTTTTCCACCCAACCAATCCAGAATCTAATTTCAGCCTCTGAATTTATTGCCAGCACCTGTAGGGCCTGCTGTCCAAGCCACCACAGCCATTCCCATTACACCCCAATCGGAGGCCACCTTCAGCCCCTCCACAGCCACAGCCCATCTCCGGACACAACTAAACGGCCACCTCCTGTCCATCCCAACAGCTGATCCCCCCTCACACAGTCATGCAGCAGCCCAATCCAGCTGTTTTGGATTTCCGAGAGTACAAATCCAGTCCCATTCTTCCATCCGGCTACCGGAGACTTGTCGGCGATCCACTAAGCCCTCTATTTCCTAGTTGTGTAAGTTTCGAGATTATGGTCACATATTTTATGTTGAAATTAGTGTTTTTTACTACTCTCGTGGTCTTTGTATGTCCTTATTCAATTGTGTAATTTAATTATGTGCCCTCGCATCTATACAACTTCTCTTTTTTTTCCTTTATAAATTTTTATCACGGTGATTTATCTAGCAAAAATTTTTGAAAATAATCATTATTGCAAGTTAAAAATCGCTGAAAACATATTGTTGCATTTAGTGATTATTCATTATCACATGTCATAGGACCGTCCTGTGTCACTCATGCTGTCAAAACAAAATGTGGAGATGTACTTATTGTTGGAAAAGCCATGTATTTAGGCCCATTAATTTGGCCCATGTTGGAGCCCTCTTAGATTTAGATTTATCCCACATCTTTTGTTTGGGATTCTTCTCCTCTCTCTCTTCTTATATATATATGTGTATTCTCTCCAAGTGTAAAGCAGATTTTGGATGAATAAAAAAAAATTTTTTTTTTTCACTTTTTACATGGTATCAGAGCTTCAAACCGATCCATCTGGGCGGTCTGCGTATTTCTAACTGCACCCTATTCGCCAGTCTCTTTCTTTCCTCTCTCTGTCGGATAGTTTTTTCTCTGCCCGCAGGGCTCTAGACGAGCTTGTTCCCTCTTCCGCTTTGGCTCTCCTCGTGTTCTTATAGCCTTTGTTGCTAGGTACCACTGTCTTGACTCTGTACCGTCTGCTTTCCCCTGTCTAATGTTCTCGGCTTTCTTCTTGCCTGTGGCGGTCGGTTCTCTCTTGCGTGGGCTGCATCTCTTTAACCGTTGCGGTCTGTCCGTGTTCTTTCTCTGCTCAGCTCGCATGTTCGTTGTTCGCTGCCCTCTGGTCGTGAGTGATCTCTGCTCGCATGTCTGTTGTTCGTTGCTTGTTGTCCTTAGACCGCCAACCATCTCTGTGGTCTTCTTTCTGGTTCTCTTTTTTTCTTGTTTGCCCCTTGTCGATGCCTCTGTTCTTGCTCGCTGCTCGCTGCGACCTCCTGCCTTCTCTACTCGCCCGGTTTGTTCTTGCTCGTTGCGGCCGCCTGCCTTTGATGTTCTTTGTTCTTGCTCGTTGTTGTTTGCCGCATTTTTTGGTGTCGCGGTCTGTTGCAGCTTTTCGCGGTCTGTCTGTTTCGCTCTTCCTCTCTAGCCGCGGTCAAGCTGCTGGTCGCTCTTGAGGTCTCTAGCCGCGGACTGGTTGTTGTTCACTCATTCGGTCTGTTGCTGCTTACTGTGGGTCGTTGCGTCTTGTCATTCACTTGTTAACCGCTCGAGCAGTTAGCCTATTCGTCGGGCTTGGTTTTTAGTCTGTATGGCTTCAGGTTCGACTATTCCCTCCTCTCTTCCTGGGCGTGCTAATGTTGCTCCTCTTGAGCTTCGTGATGAACTACGGATCACTATCATCTCTCTCCGTGGGAAATCGAATTTTGTTGAATGGGTTCACTCAGTTCGTCATGTTCTGCAAACTAAAGGTCTCTCTCATCACCTGACAAGGACTCCTCTCACTACACCCACTGAGGAGTGGATCTGCGACAATGGGTGTGTCCAATCATGGATTCTCAATTCCCTGGACACCGAGTTGTATCAGATGGTCATGTATCACGAGACAGCTCACGCAATGTGGGAGGATCTTCACTCCCTCTATACTGCCAAGGACAGTCTTCAGCACTTATTCGACATACTTGCCGATCTTCAATCCCTTGACCCTGGGGCTACTGGTGACTTGACTTCTTTTTTACTCAAGTTAAAACTCATGTGAAGGCATGGATATAGCATCAGCCTCCCACCACGGATTTGGTTACGCAACGTTTGCAGAAAGAAGCAGTTGGTATTGCAATGATGATGACTCGTGTTCCACCACATCTTCATAGTGTTCGAGCTCAGATCTTATCTTCCACCGTTACTCCGTCCCGCTCGGACGTTTGCTCGATGCACCTGAAAGTTACTCCTCCCCCAGAAGCTCTGAATCTATCTCCGGCTCTCCTCCAACAGGTCGTGGCTACTCCTGCTCGTGGTCCACCGGCTCGTGGAGGTCGCCAATCTCGGGGGCGGCGTCGTGGTGGTCGTACCCTCTTTAAATGTCCCCACTGCAGTCGGGACGATCATCTTAAGTCCACCTGCTACCGCAAGCATGGTCTGTCTCCTCAGCTTACTTCTTCTGTAACTACCGCATCTCCCTCTGCCACCAGTGATAACATTGTCGCTCTGCATGCTCAACTGCAACGGTTACAAGGGGTGGTTAGTCGCTCCTCTGGATCTGTGGCCTCGATCTCCAACGAAGGTATATCTTGCCTCTCACACAGCTCTCACTAGATTGTGGACTCGGGCGTCACGCATCATCTCTCTCCGCAGAAGCCACTTCAATACTTGGATTCTGCTTATCCCAAGTTCATTATTGTGGCCAATGGTGGTACGACCCCGGTTTCTGGCGCTGCTCATATGCCTCTTACTCCATCCCTCTTATTATCATTAGTTCCTCATGTTCTGGAATCCCCCTTTAATCTACTCTCTATTAGTTGTCTTACCCAGAACCTTGATTGTTTTGTAACCTTCTCACACTCTTATTTTGTAGTGCAGGATCGACTAATGCAGAATAGACTTGGTAGGGGGTGGCTGTCAAACGGACTGTATCTTTTGGATGCTCCTCCTACTGCTCTCTCCACTATCTCCTCTGTTGATTGGCATCGTCGTCTTGGGCATGCTCCTCTCCAGATTCTCAAGAAAATTCTTCCTGATGTTCCTCTTCAGGAGTTTTCTTGTGAATCTTGTATCTTTGGCAAACAACATCGTGTGTCTTTTACTTCTCCTTATACTCGAAGAGATGCTCCTTTTTCCGTAGTGCATTCTGATATTTGGGTACCATATAAGATCCCTAGTGTTTTTGGTTATTGTTATTTTGTAATATTTATTGATGATTACTCGCGTGTTACCTGATTGTACTTACTTCGTGATCGTGTCGAACTCTCATCGACCTTCCATACATTTCTTAAGGAAACTCGCACTCAATTTTCCACTCGCTTAAAATTTATCTGTACTGATAACGCACGTGAGTATACCAGCCGAAAGTTCTCAAATCTGTGCACCGAGTTGGGTATAATCCATCAGACTTCGTGTGCTTATACCTCTCAACAGAATGGGGTGATCTTCTTGATGTTGTCAGATTTCTTATATTTCAAATGCAGGTTCCTCCTCCTTATTGGAACTTTGATGTTTCTACTGCCTGTCATCTCATCAATCACATGCACTCACCTATCCTAAACTTTGTCGCCACTATCACTCTCCTTTACCCATCCAAGGCTCTCTTCTTTCTCACACCTTATGTTTATGGATGTACTTGTGATGTCCATAACATTGGTCAACCAAATGACATGTCTATCTCGCATGCTACAAAAGCTATGTTTGTTGGATACTTTCGCACCCAGAAGGGTATGTCTGCTATTAATTCTCCTACTGACGGTAAGATGGTTGTCTGTTGATGTCACTTTTCGTGAAGACCAACCATATCATACCATCCCTACTGATCCTCTTCTTCCTCCTCTACCTCGGCCTACAGTTCCAGTCATGTCTCCGCTTCCACCTCTTCTTCTCACACCTACTCCACCGCCAATCCACTCCAAACCACCTATCATTCAGGTTTACACTCGTCGTCCTCCACAATCCGATGCCCTGCAGCAGCTTCCCTCTACCGGTATGGTCTCGTGGCCTGTTGATTCGGCATCAACTTTTATGCATGGAAGCACCGGTACGAGTATGGGTATCGGATACGATACGTACCCGGTACGGCGGTACGATAAAATTTTAAAAACAAGTATACGGGTACGTCATGATACGTTATAACAATTATAATATATATTTATATATCACAAGTGCAATAAATAGTTCTCAAAACATCAAAACATTAAACATAAATCATAACTTGAAGTATAAGTTCACAAATCAATGCAACATAACATGAAGTTTTCAAACATTAAGCATTCGTAAATATTACAAAATTTAACATCTCATATGTTTAACCAAAAAAGATAAAATTAAGCATAAGTTACTTATCAGTTTTTTTCTTCTTCATTGTTGGAGATCAACATCTTCAATCTCTGGTTAGTCTAAAGACAAGTTAGCCGTTTTGTTAATAATTTGCGTTGAATCAACACATTCAATACACGTACTTGTAACACAATGGTACCGATACCAGAAACATATTCAGTACTGATACACAACTTAATTGGACGTACCAATGCTTCTTAGCATAAAACTAACATTTGTTTACTCTAAAAAAACAGATTCCTATCACAGTATGCAGAATAATGTGCTAAGTCCAAGTGTGTCCACATTGGTGTATCCATCGAGTATCGGGTACGTACCCGTACCGGATACGTATCCGGTACGGGTACGCTGCCTTCGGGGAAGTATTCATGCTTCATAGCTTTTACGGCTCATCCATTGGCCAAATATGTATCTTTACACAATTACATCGCCTCTCTCCACCTCTTCTTAAATTTGCGCTCTCTCCTCCATTTCTATACCTAACTCTTTACAGGAGGTTCTCCAGCATCCGGGGTGGTGTGTTATCATGGATGAGGAAATGACTGCTCTATGGGTCCATCGGACTTGAAATCTTGCCTCTCTCCATCCTGGACATAGTTGTGTTGGTTGCAAGAGAATCTTTACAATCAAACATGCGGCGGATGGGACAGTTTTTCGTCTGAATGCTCAGCTTGTGGCCCGAGGGTTTACTCAACAACACGGACTTGATTATGATAAAACTTTTCCCCTAGTTGCCAAGTTAGACTATGTTCGGGTTCTGCTCACCTTCGTTGTTCATCGTCAGTGGCCCTTACATCAGCTGGATATCATAAATGCTTTTTTGAATGGTGACCTTCTTGAGACTGTTTACATACATCAACCGCCCAGGTTTAAGACCACGGGGGCGTCTTGTGTGTGTTTGCTCTGGAAATCTATTGATGGTCTCAAACAGTCTCCTCGAGCTTGATTTGAGAATTTTCGCAAGGCCGTTCGTGAGGTTAGCTTCAAGAGAAGCTCGGCAGACTTCTCCCTTTTCACTCGTCATCAATCAATCGGGGCTGTCATTCTCCTGGTCTATGTGGATGACATTTTGATTACTGGTAATGACTCCACAAGGATACAACAACTTAAGCAGCACTTAAACTCTGTCTTTCAAATCAAAGATCTGGGAAATCTTCGGTATTTTCTTGGACTTGAGGTAGCAAGGCGACCTGATGGCATTGTCTTATCCCAACAAAAGTATTGCATTGACCTTCTGCAAGATGCTGGCCTCTCAGGGTGCAAACCTGCGGAAACCCCAATGGAGATCAACCACAAGTTGTGTGCTCATGAATCTAACTCTGATTAATTGCTTCCAAATCCAAAGCACTATCGGCGTCTTGTAGGAAAACTGATATATCTAACAGTTACAAGACCTTATCTCATTTGCAGTTGGAATGGTCAGTCAATTTATGCATACTTCACGGATCTCTCATCTTAAGGCAGTCGAACGCATTGTCAGGTATTTGAAGACTGCCCCTGGACAAGGACTCGTGCATAAGTCATCCTCCTCTTTATCACTTATTACATACTCTGATGCGGACTATGCGGGCTTGCTGGATGACCGTCGGTCCACTACTGATTTTTGTACCTACTTTGGATGAAATCTTATTACTTGGCGCAGTAAGAAGCAGTCTATGGTTGCTCGCTCGTCTGCTGAAGCTGAGTACCGTGCAATGGTGGCTGTTGTGTCAGAACTTACCTGAGTTGAGAGTTTTCTTAAGGATTTGGGAGTTAAATTATCCTCAGCGACAACACTGTTTTGTGACAGTCAGGTTGTCATTCATATTGCTAAGAATCCAGAGTTCCATGAGCAAACAAAACACATTGAAGTTGACTGTCACTTCGTTCGAGAGAAGGTTCAGTTGAAGAAACTAGAAATGGAGCATGTTCCTGCTTCTGGGCAAGTTGCTGATATTCTTACCAAGACTCTATCACGACCATTATATCATCAATTTCAATCCAAGCTTGGTGTCTACGACTTGTACGCTCCAGCTTGCGGGGGAGTGTTGAAAAAGCCATGTATTTGGGCCCATTAATTTGGCCCATGTTGAAGCCCTCCGACATTTAGATTTATCCGACATCTTTTGTTTGGGATTCTTCTCCTCAGCGACAACACTGTTTTGTGACAGTCAGGTTGTAATTCATATTGCTAAGAATCCAGAGTTCCATGAGCGAACAAAACACATTGAAGTTGACTGTCACTTCGTTCGAGAGAAGGTTCAGTTGAAGAAACTAGAAATGGAGCATGTTTCTGCTTCTGGGCAAGTTGCTGATATTCTTACCAAGACTCTATCACGACCATTATATCATCAATTTCAATCCAAGCTTGGTGCCTACGACTTGTACGCTCCAGCTTGCGGGGGAGTGTTGAAAAAGCCATGTATTTGGGCCCATTAATTTGGCCCATGTTGAAGCCCTCTTACATTTAGATTTATCTGACATCTTTTGTTTGGGATTCTTCTCCTCTCTCTCTTCATATATATGTGTATTCTCTCCAAGTGAAAGCAGATTTTGGATGAATAAAATTTATATTTTTTCCACTTTCTACACTTATGAACCCATCCATGCAAGCAGGAAGCAACATAAACAAATATAGAAAGAAATGTACAATAAATAATCCATGTAAAGTCAAAGAAAGACAAATGCATGCAAACTGGTGCACGCAAATTAATGCAATCAGTTCGACAAAGATTTTCATAATTTATTCTAATAATATTATGTATAGCGAATAGAAAGTAGTGGAATCCATACTTCAACAATTGCCTTAGGATCTGCCAAAAGAACTTGAAACATTAGGCGACCACTTTTATCATAAAATTCAACATTCTGAATCAGCTTCCTAACATGCTTATCACCCTGGTATATAATCACATTCATGGATGGTGCCAAACGTCGAAAATCAGCTTGCCATAGTTGAAGAGATCCAGGGGTAGTGATTATAAGGGAAGGTTGGCATGCATGGGATTGCAAAGAAAGAACAAACATGATCGCTCTTGTGATTCGTTCCTGCAAAAAAATATTGTTCTTTTATGAAATGCATACAATTGTACAATATAAGCAAATTAGAACTACTTAGTATAAAGCCGGTAATGACATAATTTAAAAAGGGAAAACTTTAGGTAGGGAAGATCAATATAATATTAACAATTTAGCAGGTTTCATATCTCAAATGAAACGTACATTTTTTTCTAATTATACTGAAAAGATATAGGAGATGAATTAAATAAAAGCCCTCTACAAAGGCCCACTATAAAAGCTCACTTTATTTTATCTCCTTATTTTAGTCTCACACCTCTAATATTGGTTTGGGATCTCCCTTTGTGTATATATAAAAGTGTATCACGTAATATTTATTCTTTTAGATTCCAAGTAATATATTCTAGTTCTCAACTTAGCATCAGAGCAAGGTGATTTTTTGTCGCTACTTTTTTCCTTTGGCTCCAGCAAACATTCGGCAGTAATAGCCCAGTGAACAGGCGTATTTATAATTTTTTAGCGTGTACGCTCAGTCGCTCAACAACAAGCTCGTGTGGTTGCACGCTCCATTCCCAGCCTTTGTCTCATCGAAATTGCAAGCTCTGACATACCATAGTCCATCGAGCCTAGTCGTTCTCAACCTTTCAGCGAGCCATACCTTCTTGCGAGCTCCTCCATTAACAGTTGCAAGCCATACATTCCTACGAGCACCGTCATTCTCAGTTGTGAGGTCCGTCGTTCCAAGCTGCAAGCAATACCTTCATGGAGCTTCGTCGTTCCCAACTGCAAGCACTACCATTCCCAGCCGAAATCCACGAACTCTTGTTGTGAACCCTTGCTGCAAGTTTCTTATCGTGGGGCAATACCTTCATGGAGCTTCGTCGTTCCCAACTACAAGCACTACCATTCCCAGATGAAATCCACGAACTCCTGTTGTGAATCCTTGCTGCAAGTTCCTTATTGTGAGCTCCTACTAACCATGATCCATTACTTGTTGCGAGTTCTTCTGATTGACACCCTACTTTCCACGAGGATTATTGGCTGTGAATCCTGCCCTCCATCATTTTCCCACTTCCTGCAAGCTCATTTCCCGCGCGCTCCTTCCCGCAAGCTCTAATTTGTAGTTTGGAGTACTAAAATGATGAGCTCCTCAAAATCAAGTGTTCAGACCCTCTCTCCTATTATAAACCTTCCGAATAATGATTATCTGCGGACTAATGGTCCCTCCGACTCCTTTTGGAGTACCATTGTACTTTTGAACAGTTTCAATTATCTTGAATGGTCCCGGCGGCGTAGCATGCCATTTGCAATCAATTGTATGGGTACATTGATGCGATTATTACAATCTCCCAATACTGATCCCTCGTGGCGAAAATGAGATGTTGACAATTCTACAGTGATTTTGTGGCTTCTATGCTTAATGTCTCTCTTAGTCTATCAGAGTTAAATTCTTACGGACTCTACCTTTGAGATATGGAATCGAGCTCGAGAGCCTTATTCTCAAATTGGTAGCTATACCCAAGTATATGAGTTCACTTGGTGTACTCTTGAACTCAAACAAGGCTCCTCTAGTGTTGTCACCCACTTCTCTGAATTTGAGCGCCTTTTTCAAGAAATAAACTACTTTGAGAACTTCACTGCAGCATGCACCGCTGATTCTTGTGGATTAAAAATCAAAGAAGATGATTATTGTCTCCACACCTTCCTAATGGGCTTCGCCATGGACTTTGATACGGCCAACAGGGATGTCCTGAACCGACGGCTTTTTACCACTCTTTGGGAAGCATTTAGTATGGTCTTAGGTGACGAGAATTGATGACACTCTCTTAACTCCGACAGGGTGTCTGATCATTCCGCATTTGCTGGCATTGTCCAAGTTCTTCCTTCTTCAAGTCGATCCATTTGGATGTGTGATCACCGTGACACAAGTATTTGGATCGTTCCGCCTATATCCTCACCTTGCCTCTTCGTGGAAAGGCAATAGTGGTCACGGGATCGCCATCGACTTCGAGTATGGAAAGACACCTCTTTCTGTGGGTAACTTGATTTTTCCCCCTCCTTTGAGTATGTCTACATTTTCTCTTAGGATTTTAGATTCATTGTTGGGTTTTCTCCTGAATTTTGACAGCGAACGCTACATCGAAAACTCCAAACAGAAACGTATTTGGAGTTCACGATTTTCATTTTGCTACGACAAGGGGAACGGAACGAAAAGTTGTGAACTTCCTTCACCGGATTTAGAATTGAATCATTTTTTCAAAAAAAATCATTTTAAACAAAATAGTAATTTTGTGTTTTACAAAAATCTAGTAGCTTAATTTTTCAAAATTTGTGCAACACTCGCTCAAAATTGCAATCACTCTTTGCATGCATTAATGGTTTCCTAAAAATAGCTGACAGACGCGCAAAACCTATGTGTCGTCTTACATCAATTTGAGTTGGTGGAGACCAGCCCCGATCAGGTTGACGCAAAAGTATCTGACGCCACACCCGTCCGGACCTCTATCGGCACTGAGTTTTGCATTGTGTCATTACGCAATTCATGTATTTGTATTATTTTGTTTTTTTGTGAAATATGCATATCTTTACCATATATATAAAGAAGTATCAAGGCATGAGTTCGAAATTCCAACCGCCGTCGGATCTTGGCTTCATAATTCATCAGCCGTCCGATCTTGAATCATTAAAAAAAGAAAAACTCTAGGCCTCCTAAAGCTAGAGAGAGGGAGGGGGAGAGAGAGAAAGCGGTAGAGAGAGAGAGCAGATAGCAGTAGAGAAAAAGGCAGCGGTAGAGTGAGAGAGAGAAAGCAGGTTGTATTTATGTGATATATTAAATTATATATATATATTATATAATAGATAGAGCGGTAGAGGGAGAGAGAGAAAGCGGGAGAGGGAGAGAGTGCGGTAGAGAGATAGAGGCAGCGGTTGTACTTTATATATAATTATATGATATATTAAATTATATAATATATAATAGATTGCGGTAGGGAGAGAAACAAAGCAGAAGAGAGAGAGAGCGGTGAAGAGAGAGAGAGAGCGGGAGAGAGAGCGGTAGAGAGAGAAAGCGGGAGAGAGAAGGGTCAGTTTTATTTATATATAATTATATTATATTTTATATAATAGAGAGAGGGAGAGAGAAGAAAGACAGAGCGAGATGAAAATATTTTTACTCACAAACGCATATTTTTTTACAATAATTAAAATGATAGTATTGATGTAAATTTTTTTGCGGTCATTTTGAGCACTCATATGTATATGCCTGCAGTGACCCGTCTGGACGGGCGGGCGAAGCCCGCGGCCAGTTGCTGGAGAAGCCCGCTTCTATGCAGTCAAAGACCACATGAAGCATCAAGTACGGGCGAAGCCCGTGTGCAAACATCACCTGAAGCATCAAGTGCGGGCGAAGCCCGTGCGCAGAGCATCTTCGCTCGGGCGCACAGAAAAACATCACTTGAAGCATCAAGTACGGGCAAAGCCCGTGCGCAGGCGGGCGAAGCCCACCTGATGCGGCCGAAGACCGCCCGAGAGCATCGAGCACGGGCGTAGCCCGTGCGATGATGCTCGTAAACTTATAAATATATATGGGTTTGGCAAATATATATACATATTAATATATATATATCATTATTTGATTAGGTTAAAGCCGGTCCAGTGCCTCGTTCATCTTCCCGATCGGTCAATCTCACGCGAGCTTCAGCAGCACCATCCACGATCACTCTTTTGCGGAGCACGATCCCTCTTCCGCGAAGCACGAACAAGCCTTGGATGCCTCCGCAATCTACCACTGGTAGTTTGGGCCTCCACGACGCCCTCTTCCTGATGGTTACCGCCCCTAGTCGAGCGCAGCCATGGTCGGTTCCCTGTTTATTTTCAATTTTAGTTTGTTGTTATGTTTTGGCTAAACCCTATATAAAAGGTTGTCTGTATGCTTAGTTTTTTGGTAAATGATGAAAGTATTGAGGTTTTTACTTGCGTTTATGATTCCTGTTTAGGATATGGAAATTGTACGCCTGCTGTGAGTAAGATTAGGAGAGGAACACTTGTTGTTTGCTACTGTTTTGATTTTGAGAAGGAGATGAACAGTGTTATGTTAATAGTTTATTACGTGAATAGTGATCATTTTTATAATTAGTGTTATTGTAGCCTGTTAATGAAATTCATGTTGTTGTTGCATGATGCCCGTGAATAGTGAAGTAAAAAATCAAACTCTTTGTGCTTAGAGATTTTGTGGTTCCACCATATGAGAATAGATGAATTTTAGATTGTTTAGTTTGTGGCTTTCATACACCGTGGAGTGAATGAGATTTCGTTGGATCCACCTTGTGTGAGTGAGCGCATTGCTACCGTGGTGCCCGTGTGCGATTTCGGCCGACCTTGGAGCGGGAGATCGAAGGTGACGAGAAGTTCCTCGCGGGATCGCCAATGACAGTGAATACGGAAAGACGCCTCTTTTGTGGGTAACTTGATTCTTCCCCCTGCTTTGCGTGTGTCTACATTTTCTCTTAGGATTATATATTCATTGCTGTATTTTCGCCCAAATTTTGTCAGCGAACGCTACATCGAAAACTCCAAACGGAAACGTATTTGGAGTTTAAGATTTCCGTTTTGCTACGGCAAAGGGAACGGGACGAAAAATTGTTAACTTCCTCCCTCGGATTTAGAATTGAACCATTTTTTCAAGAAAATTTATTTTAAACAAAATAATAATTGTGTACTTTACAAAAATCTAGCTGCTTAATTTCTCAAAGTCTGTGCAACACCCGGTCAAATTAATTTTTTTGTAAGAGTCATTATTCATTACACGCATTTTGGGTTTCCTAGAAAAAACCGACAAGCTCGCAAACCCTACGCGTCGTCTTGCATCACTTATTCCTCCTCTTTCTCAAGCATATCAACGACGAATTGTTGGTGTTGAGATTGTACAAACCCTTATAATTTTGTCATGGGAGATACAACCTTCCAAACTAGGTCCTAACGAAGACAATTGCAACCCTCTCATGCAAAGTAAGCCAACCTCCATGGAAAAACTTATTGCCTATCATATCTCGTATCACAATCTAACTATGACACATAATGCTTTTATCTCCTCTTTCTCTTCAATTTATATTCCTAAAATTTGGCAGAAAGCGAATGACATACCAAAATAGAGGGTAACGTAGGCGCAGATGTCTGCATTGGAGAAAAACCAAACTTGACGACTATCTTTTCTCCCAGCTGGAAAAAACATCTTGGATCAAAATAGGTGTTTCCTATCATTCAAAATAAAGAAGGGACCGTAGAGAGATACAAAGCACGGGTAGTCACTCAGGAATATACTCAAAAGTCCTAGAGTCGACTATCATGAAATATTTTCCCCAATTGCAAAGAAAGATTCCATCTGCAATGTTTTATCATGTGATGCATGCCTAAGATGGGACCTGCAGCAACTAGACCAAAAATAGGTTTTTTACATGACAATCTCGAAGAGGAGGCATACATGAAGTTTCTGCTAGGTTTTTTTGAAGAAAAGATCACAATGGAAAATCTGCCAACTTAAAAATCTCATCATGGTTTGAAGCAGTCTTCTATCTTCTGAAGCTTTCTTTGGAAAATTTCAAAAATTCATGACTCTATTAGGATACAACAGGATCACTCTGATCATACTCTCTTTATTATGAGGAAAGTAGAGAAAACGACTATTCTCGTTGTCTATATTAATGATATTATTGTAACATAAAATAATTTGGACGAAATCAAGTGGCTTAAAGCACGCATGTGCAAGGAATTCGAAGTGAAGTATCTAGAAAAGTTGAAATACTTTTTAGGAATTGAAGTTGCGATATCAGACCGCGAAATTTTTATTCTTGATCTCCTAGAAGAAACATGAATGTTTGTTGTGTACCAACAAATACCATTATAGAAGCAAATTGTAAAATCAATGAAGACAATAATGGTGAGAAAGTGAGCTCCGCTAGCTACCAAAGATTAGCGGGAAGGCTTATCTACCTCACACATACTCGTCCTGATATCACGTGTGCAATTGGGATCCTGAGCGGGTATATGCATCCTCCCAGATTGAGACATCAGAAAACTACTATATGAGTGCCACGGTACCTAAATAAGTCTCCCATACGAGGAAACTCATTCTCCCAAAACAAATATGTGAATGTTGAAGTGTACAAAGATGTTGATTGGGCTAGAAGGCAAGCTGATCGAAAATCCATTTTTAGTGCCAATGAAAAGCACGAGTTATTTAAATTTTAGAAAATTATGTATTTTCTTGATTTTTCAATATTTTACTTTTTATAGAAATTAATTATTTGGAGAGAATTTTTTTATTTGAATCTAGTAATAATTCTTTCAGATTTTTATTATTATAAATGAGACACTAGGGTAAACTCAACATGCCTATTTCCTATAGTGCGTACATACCACATGAAAGTGTTTATCAAGTAATATATAGTTATGTATGTTGTCAATATTTATGTCCAAATTTTCATCCAACTTTTTACCTGCACTTGTTAAATTTATGCTATGACATAAATTTATATCCTGAAACTATAAGATCAGTTCTGCTTGATCTCTACTCCCGAGAATCTAAATTGTCTCAGGTGCAAAAAATGTAGAATCGTACCTTGGTCTTATTATATGACATGGATCGGAGAAGTCCCGGCGCGCAAAGCGCATCAAGGCGCGCAAAGCGCATCAAGGCGCGCAAAGCGCATCAAGGCGCAAAGCGCATCAAGGCGCAAAGAGGTCATGGAGCTTAGGTGCAAGGCTCAAGGCGCAGGCGTGTGGCAGACGAAGGCAAGGCGCAACCACATCCATTTTAAATAATCGGCATCAAACGTCATTTCATCTTCTCGATCAAATTCATCATCTATTCTACTAACTAATCATTCATTACAATCATTATCTCTTAAAAATAGAATTAATGTGGTCACTTGCATCATATCTAAGTCCCAACGCACAATTATCTTTCACAAACACCAATCAATAAAAAATTTTTGGGCTTTTATATTATTATTATTTTAAAAAAAAATACAACAAAAATCTCTCAAGCGCGTTTTTATGTTCTAAAGGCGCAAATAAGACGCACGAAGGTGCAAAACTTTGAGTCTACTGAGTCTTGAGCCTTAGGCTTGAGGCGCGCCTTCAACAACATAGAAAATAGTATAAATTTTAAAAATATTACGCATCATCAAAGTATAAAGTAAACAACATCATAAAGCAAAAATACATTATTCAAAGCAACTAATGGTCTCATCATGATCACAGAGTCAACATTCAACATAATACTAAATGTCCAACTAATATGGCAGTGTGGAGTATTTTATACTCATACTTTGTGAGTCTACATTCAATATAATACTAAATGTCCATTTACTGTGCATGTCTAATATGATATTGTTGAGTATTTTACACTCTTTGTGATTCGTGATATCACATTCTTCAGTTCCTCATCATACTCTTAACTTTTACTTCAAATTCCTTAAAGGAGTTTAATTACATCATACCCTCAGGACAATCACCCCAGTTGAGGTAACTGCATCAATAATTGAAGATCCTTCTCTAGTTTAAGATCAGTTATCCTCCCAGATGATAGCAATCTGGTTCAAGAGACACCTAAAGAAAGGCAATTGGCTATTCATTATTTAAACGAAATAAGATATGTAATGATGTTCTACTCTAGACTCACCCCACTGCCATCAGAATTTCCGTTGTAGGGTTCCGGTGACACACTTGAGCATTTTATTGCCCTGTTGGAAAGCTTGAAAATTATGTGCTCGATACCTTGTTGCTAATTATGTCTCCTAAAAAAATTTCACCTCCAAATATCATGGTTTTAACCATTCGATATTCTACTATTGTCACAAAAATTGTTAAACGAATTTTATGAATCTGCTTGGAAACAAGGATGGTGGAGAAATGGATGCATCCGATAACAACAGCACTTGGAACA
This sequence comes from Platanthera zijinensis, assembly GCA_039513925.1. Taxonomy (NCBI): domain Eukaryota; kingdom Viridiplantae; phylum Streptophyta; class Magnoliopsida; order Asparagales; family Orchidaceae; genus Platanthera; species Platanthera zijinensis. The sequence goes on along the minus strand of CM077097.1, from coordinate 125,919,553 downwards.
TGATTTACTTACAAAAAGAAAAATCTGTTGGATGTCGATGTGTGAATGTAGTCAACACAAATTCAGATGGACATGCAGCTCGGTTGTTAGCCTGGGCAGTTGCCAGACGCTACAGTAAAAATATAAGGTAAACTGTGATGAGATTGTATCTCCGCTGACTAAAATGACCTTTATTCGTAAAATTTAATCCCTAGCTACATCAAATCATTACCCATTACCTCAATTGAGTATCACTAATGCATGAAATCTTGAGAAAAGAAATACATTTGGAGCAACCCCCCGATTGGGTTGCTTAAAAAAAGCATCATAATAAGGTGTGCAAACTAAAAATATTTTTAAGTAGGCCTAAACAATCATCTCAAGCATTGTTTGAAAATTTCTTGGGCTGATTAGAAAAGTTTAGCCTCCAAAGGTATAGAGTAGATCACTCTGTTTTCTATCATCATGCGCAGGAGGGGATATTATCCTTGAACTGTGTGTAGATGGTATTGGGATCACTAGTAGTTATAATAAGGAGACCCATTTAAAACCAAGGATCTTGATAACCTCATATACTTATTGGGTCTCCAATCATATGTTTAATGCAAAAATCTGACGCAACGTAGGGTGGTGAGCGCAACTCTAAGCTATGCAAGCCCTGCAAGTGCAGTGTCGGGGAAAACTTAAGTAATGCCCAAGAATGACGTGAACATGAAAAGACATGTCAGGCAATAGATTGCAATTAATAATAATTCAAAACAAAACCTAACGTGAATATCAAAATTAATCACAACACAATTAAAGATAGCTTGCAAGTTTGAATCACGTATGTGAGAGCGCTAGAAATGTAATACACAAGGAAAACAATATGAACTACGAAAGGTAAACATCCACAATAATATAATTTTCGATCCGTACAAATACAAAGAAAAGAAACCAAATAGAAAACTCAAATAAGCATAAGAGTATGCAGGCAGTGGTGGAAGGAGATCTTGTGTCCGTAGAGTAGTGGGGTTGTTGGGAAGAACTTAGCTGCTGTGGAGGGGTTGTGTGGGGATGTTGTGGGTGGAGGACCGGATGAATGCATACTGAAAGGGTTAGAGGAGGGATGGTGGGGTCGGCCAGGTCTAGATGTGGTCTGATAGAATTGGTGGAGACTTAGGAGATGTCGATCAGGACTAGAAACAATCTAAGGACGGCGGATAAGTTTGGAAGGGTTCGGGGTTCAATCATGACAGGGAATGGCTGGAAGATTGCTATGACCCCATATAACAACCAATTCATGGGTCAATAATATGCGTGTCGGCGGAAGGAGGCGGCACAAAGCGGGGTTGAACCCACCGGTTCATCCACTCCCCAATTGAACCGCGGCGGTTCAGGGCTGAACCTGCGGGTTCAACCCACATGGGGGGCCGGTTCGGCGAGGGCATGCAAAGACTATTCAGGTATTTTCCCTCTCCTCTCAAGCCCTAACCCTAATTTCCCTCTTCCTCCTCTATTCTCTGCTAATCTCGATCTACAGCCCTAACATTTGGTATCATAGGTTTGTTACTCCCCATATCAGACGCGACTTCCTCACGACGAGCCCACAGCAGACGGTGTCCCACGTCGAAGCGTCGTTGCCCGTCCGATAGACCGACTGTTGCGTGCGTTCGATCGGCTGCGTCGATCGACCGGTTCGTCGATCCCTCTAGTACGTCGATCTCTCCGCCCGTCAACTTCGTCGACCCTTTCGATCGTTGAATGCCTCTTCCGATCGTCGACTGCTTCGATCCCTCCGATCGACGGCTGCTTCTGATTGTTGACTGTTGCAACCCCTCCTAATGTTGGTTCCATCCACCACTTCGTTCTCTCCCAACATGGACTTCTTCGGCAAGTCAAGGGTTCCGGGATTTCTTCCTCCGCTTTGTTGACTGCATCTTCTACTGCGTCGGACTGCCTCGACGATCTTCATAGCACCAATGTCATCCGCGTGGAGCGGCCACTCCGAAGCCGCCAGCTGCCCTTCTCTAAACCCTCGAGTTCCACCATGGTGACTCGCTCACAGGAAGAGTCCACGAGGCTAGCAACCCTAAAGAACAACTACACTGGGTTGTCAGATACGGTGATGGTCATTGAAGAAAAATTAAGAGCGCCCGAGAAATGTCTAAAAGAGCGACAGGATCCTCGCATGGAGGAGATCAAGAGTTTGTTGTCTCAAAGTATCAAGGGCAAAGCAACTGTGAACAAAGAAGTGAGTACTCACCAGGGGCCGATCCAGTCGCCAGGGGGCCTCGACAGAGGACGAGAGGACCTGATTGAACAACGGCCTAGGATACAATCTACCCTCCTCAGGATGGGCTTCTGTCTAACCCTATGGGATCAGGACATGCCAGCAGCAGCAGAACAGGCAGCGGCTGGAAGTACAAACCACCTTCAGCGGATACAAGTCCTGGATATCAACAGGAGAGGAAGGAGGATACCCGAACTGGTCGACGGAGCATCGACGGTCTCTTGGCCTCGGCCAGGAGTATGGAGCACACGACCAGCAGAACCCGAGAGCATACATGCCAGCAAAAAGGAGACGCATGAATTACACATAATTCAAAGGGGCGAAGCGTTGGAATGGGTTCAAAAAGCGGAGTTATTTTACAACTATCAGGAGATTCCAGAAGAGCAGCGGGTGCAACGGGCATCCTTTCACCTTGATGATGATGCATTCCAGTGGACCCAGTGGTTCCTCAGAGAGCGTAACTATGCCCCTTGGACCGATTTCGTAGACGATTTCACAGCAAGATTCGGGCCTCTCGAATATGAAGATTTTGAGGCTCCTCTATTCCAAGAAGAGTTCGAAAGATTAGCCAATAGGGTGCGCTGAGAAGAGAAGACATTAATGAGCCGCTTCGTTTCAGGATTGAAGGAGCACATCAAGGATAAGGTGCATGCCTACATGCCACACAGCTTGACCCATGCTATCAGCCTGTCCCGGATTCAAGGAGTGATTCAACTGAAAAAAGTCCAGATGAGGGAATATGAAAAACACTGCAAACCCTCCGGAAACCAGGAAAGATCAAGGAGCTTATAGAAGGGTGACTGAAAAAACTGACATGTTCAAAGTTATATGCACAAAAGGAGAAGGGGTTGTGTTTCAACTGTCATGAGAAATTCACCCCAAGCCACAAATGTCGGATGAACCAGGTGTATATGTTGCGGGAGAAAAACGCGACGTCGGAAGAAGAAAAAGGAGAACAGGAGCACATCCCGGGCATACCTGAGTTCAAGGTATCTATCACGGCCATGGAGGGAGCATCTACACCGCTCACGATGCGGATTGCAGGGCGGATCTGCCAACAGAGGGTGACTATTTTGGTTGGCAGCGAGAGTACTCATAACTTCATCAACCCCGCTGTAAAACAGACGTTGGGCCAGATAGGGCTGAGCATATTATTCGAAACTCGAAAGTCGCTCGAATATTAAGCCGAATCGGAATCGGTTAAAATTGATTCGAGTCAATTTGAGTTGATTCAATTTGACTCGAATCTGATTTTGAGTCGATTTCGAGTCAACCCTGAATCGCACGAAATATGATTCGAATCAGCTCGAATTGTTTAAAAATATAATGTATTTATTAATATATTCGTATTTTAAAATTAAAAATAATAAAATTTAAAGTTAAATAAAAATAGTGAAGGCTTTAAGTGCTTAATTTGCTAAATTTAGAGGTTGCCTAATTTATTTTTGAGCCAACTAGAAATAAAGAGAAATTGCTCGATTTCGAGTTGACTCGGAATCGAGCCATTTCAAGTCGAGCTGACTCGACTCGAAATTGATTTTGATTTTGAGTCGAATTTGAGCCGAGTTCGGTAGGAAATTTTTGATTTTTAACCCAGCCCAAATCGCTCGAACTCGACTGGATATCAACCCTAGGGCCAGAGATCATCGAGGATGGCTCTTAACAGGACATGGTGATAGATAGAAATAAGCTACACTGCGAAGGAGTGCTGAAGGGAGTGGGGTTCAGTGTGCAAGGATACGCCTGCAGGATGGATGTCTACTTGTTGCTCGTCCGGGGATCAGATATGTTATGGGGGTCCAATTATTGCGATAGCTGGGTAAAGTAACCCTGGATTGGTATATTTTCACCATGGAGTTTGCTCAGGAGGGGCGGGAGTATTATCTGCACGAGATCAGAACTTCACTGGCAAAAGAGATCTCTCTTCACTGCTTAGAGAGGTTGTGGGAACAAGAGAACGACATAGCTGTGATTATGGAGATTGGGCCTCCAGCTACGCACACGCAAGAAGTCCTTGAGCAGATGAAGTCATTACTTCCCAAGTATCCGGATGTCTTTCAGGAACCCCAATCGTTACCTCTGCAGCGATTCCGAGATCATTAGATCAGCCTGAAGGAAGAGACTGAGCCGACAAACATTCGACCCTACCGTTACACGTACATATAGAAGGCCGAGACAGAACGGAGCGTGAAGGAGATGCTAGCCGCAGGGATCAATCGACCCAGCACCAGTTCATTTTCCTCCATCATCCTGGTGAAGAAAAAGGACGGGTCGTGGAGATTTTATGTCGACTACCGTGCTTTGAACAGCTCAACTATCAAAGACAAGTTTCTTATTCCAATGATCGAGGAACTTCTAATGAACTACACGGAGCACACCTGCTCAGTGTTCACCAAGCTAGATTTGCGGTTGGGGTACCAATAATCAGTATAAAGGTTGAGGATATCTTCAAAACAGCTTTTTGGACACATGATCGTCACTACGAGTTTGTCCTGATGTCGTTCGGGCTCTTCAACGCACCTTCAACATTGCAGGCAGTGATGAACGAGATCTTTCGGCCTCTCCTCCGCGGGTTGTATTCATTTTTATGACAATCTGATCTACAGTGCCAACTAAGAAGAGCATCTCCAACATGTGGAACAAGTGCTCTTGATACTCCGACAGCACTAGCTCTATGTCAAGCGCTCCAAATGCTCATTTGTTCAAGAAGAGAAGGAATATCTGGGGCATATTGTCTCGGCGTGAGGAGTCAAGCTGGCCCCCAGAAGGTCGAGAGCATGCAGACGTGGCCTAGGTCGTGCATGGTCCGTGCACTCTGGGGTTTCCTCAGGTTGACGGGCTACTACTTACAATTCGTGAAAGACTATGGGAAGATAGCACGATCGTTGACCCAGTTGTACACAAGGATGCCTAATGCTGGCAAGAGGAGGCGGAGGCTGCATTCTAAGCTCTCAAGACGGCCATGACGACGATACCAATGCTGGCTTTTCCCGACTTCACCAAGGAATTCATACTGGAGACTGATGTTTCGGGCGTAGGGATCGAAGCCGTGTTTATGCAAGAAGGTCGGCCGATCACGTTTTTCAGCATGTCATTGACTCCACGGACCTTGGGCTTGTCAACTTACGAGAAGAAAATGTTGGCCAACATACATGTCGTGGCCTTGTGGTGGCCCTACCTTCTAGGAAGACACTTTAAGGTCCAAACTAATCACCAAAGTTTGAAACATTTTTTGGGACAACGGGTGGCCTCTTCTCTACAACAAAAATGGGTGATGAGGTTGCATGGCTACGACTACGAGATAGTCTATAAGCAGGGAAAGTAAACATTGTGGCTGGCGCACTATCCCGCATATCAGAGGGAGCACTTCAACATGTCTCAGGGCCCCTGATAGGCGCCTTGGACGAAATACAAAAGGAGGTCCTACAAGACTCTAAGTTGCGTCCTATCGTGAGGCACTTCGGCATGGACAAGATTGCTCCTCCCGGGATTCGATTGCAAAACGGGCACTTATACTTTCACAGGACGGAACGGGAGTTCGCAGTCGGAGATGTGGTCATCCCCAAGCTTCAAACATACAGACAAACCTTCGTGGATCGGAGGACGAACCAGAAGTTAGCACCGCGGTATTATGGGCCCTTCAGAATCACCCAGAGAGTGGGTCTGATATATACATTAGCCCGGCCAGAGGGACTACGTATTCACCGAACCTTCTATATCTCCTTGCTGAAAAAGAAGATCGGGGACACGGTACAGTTGTGCCCTACCATGCTCGAGGCAACCTGATAAATTCTCAAAAAGAAGTTATCTTGTGCGTAAATTGTTATCCTTTAATTAAAATATTTGATGAATTTGAGTTAAAAAGTATTAAATATAAATAAGTTAGTATTTTGTGAAAGTTGGGGGTATTATTGTCATTTTGATATATTTTTATCGCAGGAAGTTCGAAGTATTCATCTCAAAGAGTCAAGATTTGAGCGCATTTGAAGCTCAAAAAAAAGTTAAAGCATTGTTGTAATAGTTTATTAGCTATTTGGAGCAGTTTTTAATAGTGTAGAAAATTTATTGCAACAAATTTCGTAGTTCAGAAAAATTTATTACAACAAATCGGCAGGAACAAAAATTTGAATTCCGAAAATATTCAAATTTGGGATGCTTCAAATGCAAGAGGAGGCATCTATTCAACAGTTAAAATATTCTTTTGATGGAGGAAAAGAATAAGGGCCGAGAAGAGATAAAATAGGGATCTTTCCATCATCCTCATCACTATTCCAAAGAGGAGAAGTAGGGTTTTGAAGAGGAGGAGCCACACCGGATCTTCATCAAAGAGGGATTTTGTACAAGTTATAGTGGAATTTCCTGCAGTGTTTAGATCTCTAAACAATCATGTCTTTTAAGATCTCTCTAATTTTGTGGTGTATCTCCCAAATCATGAACTAATTTCCTAGATTTTGTATTTTGAGAGTACTTTGCTCTATTTTAATGTGATCTCTATTTTATTTTGGTTCATGAAAATTTTGGTGTGATTTCTGTATTGAGTTTTTGATCTTGATGGAAAAACTTTTGGATTATATTTTCACTATATTCTCCGCTTCGAGATTCAAGAGATGAGACGTGTGAATATGTGAACAGAATTTTTTTACTACGCGGCGAGAATCGAGAGATGAGTTATGTAAATATTTAACCAAAATTTTTGGCTTTTTTACTGTGCTTCGAGATTCGAGAGAGGGGAGGTGTAAGTGTATCATCAACTCAATATAGAGTAGAAGGGAGAAAGAGATTTCACTTGTACGTCAGCAACTTTGTTTTTTATTATTATTAATAATTTTTGTTTCGCCTGAGTTTAGAGATGGTGAGGGAACGAGAGATATAGTGATTTCTGATATTGAGAGATGCAGATTTTTACCTTAAAATCGTTGCACGAAAACACACCAAGTTTTCTCAAAAATATTTTCTATCAATCCATCATAATAGATTTAAAAAATCAAAATACAAGACTGTTTTCTCATCATTTAATAAACAATAATTTCTAGGAAGTCGTCGTTAAATTTCTTAGAATTTTAACTTGTTTTCAAAATCCCTTTAAATTGATTCATTTACTTGAATTTAAAGAAAAGGTTAGCTAGTATTTGCGAGCGTTAAATTAATCAACTCTCCGTGGGTACGATCTTTTTTTCACTTTATATTACTTGTTTCAGCATGTGCACTTGCGTTAATACGTAATCTATTTTGGGCATATCACAACCCACAGTGGGGAACTGTAACTGCTCCCAAAGGAAGTACTGCTCACCAAATGGAAAAAGTGTGATACCAAGTATCGACAGGAGATCCTCACCAAATGGAAGAACTTATCAGCGGCGCACAACACAAAGGTCGATCTGCTCGAGTTCCGAGAATTTAATCCAGACTTTCATCTTGAGGACAAGCTAGTTGTTGATGGGGGAGGGAATGTTATGACCCCGCAAAACAATCAGTTCACGGGTCAACAATATATGTGTTGGCAGAAGGAGGCAGCACAAAGTAGGGCAGAACCCACCGGCTCAGCCTCTCCCCAATTAAATTGTGCGGCTCGAGGTTAAACCTGTAGGTTCAGCCCACATGGGGGGTCGAAGGTATAAATACCTCTAGAGCTTGTTCGGCGAGTGCATACAAAGACTATTCGGGTATTTTCCCTCTCCTCTCAAGCCATAACCCTAATTTCCTTCTACTTCCTTTATTCTTTGTTAATCTCGATCTACCGCCCTAACAAAGATGTCTCAACCGTTGTTGGAACATACTTCGCAGAGTTGGCACCAGGATGACCTGTGGATTATGGGAAAATCCCTTCAAGATGTGTGATGAGACCTAAAACGGTCGTTATGCTCAATAAATAGACAAGAACCTCTAGGTGAACCATCATGAACTGTTCAGATTGCATGATCATGATGGTTATCAAATATCCTTTAATAAAAAATAGAATAAATATAGAGAGAGAGAGACAAAGAAAATTGTCATTGTAGCTTCGGACGCAACTTTGAGTATGAATCGTCTAGATGACACAACCCGATCAATGTCTCATGTGAATGTAGATACATGTGGGACCAAGTGGGTGTTGATCCGCTCTCAAATTGCGATCCCCATCAAAACATATTGCGAGTCTTCTGCCTGAAGCAAAAATATTTGGCTCCAAGCATGTTGAGAATTTGATGGACCTTAACAGGTTGATGAAGGATGAAGGGGAGTTGATTGAAACACCAATACGGTATAGACGACTAGGCTAAAAATTAAATAATCTCATAATTATAAGACCATACATCTCATCATGTTACTGATGTGAGTCATTTTATAGCAAACCTAAGAACTCCTAACATGAATATTATTTTATATTGAGATATTTGAGGGGAACCCCTGGAGTGGATACAAGGATTTAGGGTATTAAAGGATTACAGGTTTTTCTGATGTTGATTAAGTTGGTTCTTTATATGATAGAAAATCTACAAATAACATACTACAATCAAATTGAGTGTTAGACAAGAGTACAAGACAATGGCCCACAACATGTGAACTGGTATGGCACAAGCAGTTAATGGAGTTGAGATTTGGTTTTGTTGGAAATGTCGCAATGTCGGTCTATTTGTGTTGATGTTATTGATATCAAATCTTTATGTGTGTATGGGGTTTAGTCCCACATTGTATTTCAAGTTGTGTCCATGTATTTCCTATTTAAAACCATATGTGGATGAATGAAATTAACAACTTCTACTTTTATTTCTCGCTTCCAACATGGTATCAGAGGCAGGTTCTGAAACTGTGAAACCCTAAAAATAAAAAAGTATTCCCGTGTCCGCTACTTTCCCGTTTTTTTCCTTCCGGCCCACTCTCGAGCCGTTTCGCCAGCCCCGCCGGGTGATTTCTCTCCCGCTCCCGTCGACGGTCTCTAATCCAGTCGACGGGAGCGTCATCCTGGCTTAATCGGCCAGTCGGCTTCTCTGCCTGCGCTCGGTCCCATCGGCCTCTACTCCGGCCTAACGATTTTGATCCCGTCTCTGTCGACTCTTCCCCTGCCTGCTCCGGATATTTCTTCTACCATCATCGACTGCTCTGGGCCAGTCGTTGCTGCCTCCCGACTTCTCACATGTTGCTGCCTCCCAATGCCGATCCCGCCTGTTTTTCTGGCCCTAATAGCATCATCTGTCGGCTTCTTGCTTCTGCGCCTCCATCTGCGCCAGATCTTCGTGCATCCTCCATATATGCTGCTCCAGATCTGTCGTGTCTCCTCCAAGTCTGTCGTGTTGTGCCTCCTCCTCCAGCTCTGCTACTGTTCCGCCTCCCTGTTCTGTCACTGCTTCTCAGCACAGGTGGTGTGTTGTTGTGCACTGCTTTGTTGCTGCTCTTATCTTTTGGTGTTGCTTCTCTCATCTTCTGGTCAAGCTCCTATGTCGATGCTACTCTCATTCAGACCTTCTTCTGAATCTGTCTTTTCGCTCGCTGGGGAAATGGATCTTGCTGCCCCCTTCACTCGTTGATGGTGCTGGAGTTGTTTATTTTTGTTTTAAGTTGTTTGTTGTTCTGTTGATGTGTTTGTCTGCGTATCCATGCGATTTATGCCTTCTTGCATGTGTTTTCCACGTGAGGGGGAGTGTTTGGATAAAGGCGACTCGGATGATCTTTCCCGACTTTTCACTTTCGTTCCACACGGCCTCTAGGCTTATGGTGTATGTGGTTTGTGTCTCCCCATTTTTTCTTTTGATAGGTCGTGTGTTGGGACACGACTGATATTGGTGTTCTAGTCTCATCGGGTTGTGTCGCGTGAGACCGTGTCGTGCGGGATTGTGTCGTGTGGGACCGCCCTTTGTGCGGATTATCCCCGACAGATTATCTCTGACGGATCATCCCTGATCACTCGTTTGATGATTTGTTCCACATCTTTTGTTCTCTTTCGCATGTTGTGTGTGTAGATGATGTTGGTTGACCGGTTTCCAGTGGATCTGCGTCGTGTGTGGGTAAGTGTCGTGTGTGGCTATGTGATGCGGGACGGGCATCACCACCCGCCCGCCATCCTGGGCGGATCAGTTGGTGATGAGCATTCGCATGAGAATGCTTTATTAAGGAGGTCGGGGGATCGAGCCCTGGCCTCAACAACCTGTCGGCGCCTGTTGTGGGCCCGGAGAGCTGGTTGGGGTGTACGGCCCGCGGGCCTGATAAAGCCACCTGGTGCTGATGCCAGGTGGGCCTTCCTGGCAGGTGCTGACTCCTGGCCCAGGATGGCGGGCGGGTGGTGATGCCCGTCCCGCATCACTATGTCCCCAACTTGGTTCCCCAGTTTGGAATTTCCCCCGATGGCTCGTCTGATGTTTTGTCCTACATCACCTACCTCCTTTGTCGTTATTTGATGTGTCCAAGCTGAAGGGTCTTGAAGGGGAGTGTGGGAAATGTCGCAATGTCGGTCTATTTGTGTTGATGTTATTGGTATTGAGTCTTTATGTGTGTATGGGGTTTAATCCCACATTGTATGTCAAGTTGTAAGTGTCCATGTATTTCCTATTTAAAGCTCCTATGTGGATGAATGAAATTAACAACTTCTACTTTCATTTCTCTCTTCCAACGGGTTTGAATATCCAAATGAGTTGATGTGTGATAATAAGGCAGCTTTGTGTTACAAGCCTAGCCCATAATGTCGTAAGAGGTGGCGCTTGAGATGGGGAACAAGGGAGATAAGCTTAACCTTAACCCTAGATATGTGAGGAGCAGAAAAGCACTAAAGAGAGGAATAAAACTTTCATATTTCATTCATAACTCATACAATGACCCGAGAGATTTATTCAAAGACTTACAAGTGACATGAGTGTAAATACTCAAAATAAAAGTAGATAAATGAAATACTAAAACATGACAACTCTAACTAATCACAATTATGAACTAACTCGAACACTCGAAATAACATACATAAAGACACATAAATGAAATAGGCGTAGTTGGCGATGGATGGTGGGGACCCATAACATTTCACCCACCCTTCAAATTGAGCTTGTCCACAAGCTCGAACGGGGCTCAAATGAGTGGATCATTGAGCACCTTGATTTCTCGCAAGAACAGCTCCCGATAGTGCATTGTTATGATGGAGGTTGCAATGAGTGGCGGTCCGGCAACATGCTCACAGGTGGCACGAGAGACTTCAAGGATCTGACAGGGCGGAGGCGGGTGATTAAAGAAGGTTGTTGGACAGACGCTCTAGAGTCGGGGTGAGTGTGCCCAGTGAATGCAGATAATCGAGGGCGACGGAGGCCCTAAATGAAGGTGAGTTGCAGCGGCCGAAAGCGGCGACATCGGCCCTGGGAGATCAACAGAAGGATTGGCGCTATATGTGTTGGCAGATCAAGTGGCTAGAGTAGAGACCGTGGGGACAGACGGTAGCACAAAATGAAGTGGCACCACCACGGGGCTCGGCGGCAATGAGGCCGATTGTGTGAAATGCGGGGAGGGAACAATTGGGGGCGTCAAGAACAGCAGAGGGAGATGGAACTTCTGCAAGAGCCGATTGGATCGATGACTGTTGTAGTGGGAGCAGAGGCGGCTTTAATGGAATCAGACCCCCAAGGCATCGGTCGATGTTGGCAATGAATTGTGCAAGCGCCGCGTCATATGATGTCAACATTTCTAAGAACTTTTGGAGCATCGGACGGACGGTGAGTGACTCGTTGGGGCTTGTCATCAAGCAGCAGTAATTGACTAATCAATTAATCTAAATAAGATTTAATTAAACTAGTCAATTAATATGAGGAAGAACACCTAGAAAAACTTGCGTTGTCGTCGTTGTGTCCGTGAACTGTGTGGGCCGCTGCAGTTTGGTGGGATCGAGGAGAGAAATGGTGTTATGCTCGATAAGGAGGTGTGTGGTGTGTTGCTCGAGAATAGGTAAGCGCTCAACTGATAAAAGATGTGACAAGGAGGTGGCTTGCAGGAGATCAAGACGAGGGCGAGGGGAGATGGCGGGTGGTGTGAGGTCAAGACGAGAAGGAAGGAACGTTCGGTGTGTGTCTCAAAAGGAAGGAGCGCATGCGGCGTTGCGGTGCACTGGAACCGTCGATCACGTCGAGAGACAAGCTCAACATAGGTAAGAGTGGGAGAAACGTTGTAAGCATCAATGGAAGAACGATGGTCACGATGGATTTGACTGGGACCTCCGAAAAGAAGGATGAAAGCGCTGACTGGTTCTTCCTCATGCAGCCAGCGAGGAAGGAGACGGCATTGGTTATGTCTGCAGACGACGAGGGGGGAGTTTTGGGGCTTCTACTGCGATGGGGTCGTTGGAATCATGCGGAAATCTAGCGTGCGCCTTCTGTGGGAACAAACGAGGGTTGCGTCCCTTTTGTTGGATGTTGTCGAGGATACAGAAGTGTTGGACGACGAAGGAGGTGGTTGCTTGCGGTGAAACCATAGGAAATGGAAGAAGAAGCGCTCTGATACCGAGATGTTACAAGCCTAGCTCATAACAACGTCGAAGGTGGAGGCAGAGGTGGAGATACAAAGGGAGTCGAGCTCAACCCGCGGAAAATATGAGGGGAGAGGAAGAGGAGTCGAGCTCAAACGTAACCCTATAAACATGAGGAGGAGAAAAGCGCAAGAGAGAGGAATTGAACCTTCATATTTCATTCATAACTTATACAATGACTCAAGAGGTCTATTTAAACACTTACAAGTGGCATGAGTGTAAATTCCCAAAAATAAAAATAGATGCGCAAACTACTAAAACATAACGACTTCAATTAGTCGTAACTATGACTCGACTCGAACACTCAAAATAACATACATAAAGACATGTAAATGAAGTATGTGTAATCGGTGACGGATGGTGGGGACCCATAACACTGTATATTTTCTCAAAGTCAGTGCTTAATCAAAGTACAAAACACATTTAAGGGTGACTATCATTTGGTGAGGGAGAAGCTTATCAACTAACAAGAAAAAATTTGTATCAACTATCAAGTAGATCAGAGACAGACTGCACAATTCAAACTTCATGGCTACAGTTTGAGAATGAATGTTGAAATATTTAGACTAAATGTTACAATATATATTAGTAGGCCTTATATTTTTGATGCCATAAGAAAGAACCAAGTTGGTTGTTGGCCACACCTCACTCTCGCTATGTCAATCACCAACTGTACAACATTTTAACTTATAATTGGATATATGTTGCTTGAATGTAATCTATAATCATGTATGGTCCTTGCCCAAGAAAGTTCCACTGAGGTCAAATCGAGTTCTGGAGACATTGTGATTAATTCCCTTAAGTAAACCCATACCCTAAGCATCCACACCTTCAAGATAACTATGTTTGTTGATTAGCACATCAAGGTTGTGATTCTTTTCCAGTATACCATTGGTGCTATCAATTGAGCACCAAAAAAGAAGGAATCTCCATGGCAGAATATGAGGTGCGCCTCTCGGCTTCAGCGTGCCCAAGTTCCAGATAAGATTGCAATTGAGATGGAATGATGCCAGCTATTCTAAAATGTATAGTACGCAAGTCTCCAAGATGAACTATTGTCATTCATGCAAGCGCTTCTTTAGAGATACTAGTGAGATAAACCAGCTCTCCTCATCAACTCAATGAGACTCAACCAAGAGGAAGACAGTTGATCCTCATTCAAGTAGAGGCCTTCAGTTATTCAACAAATCATCGAAAAGGTTATCAAGTAATAGCAAGCCATATAGATGATCACAAAAACATTAAAATAAAATTACAAATGGAAAAGCTTCATGCTAAATTTCTAGAAAATAAATAAAACATTTTCTATTTAGAAGTTTGGCATTACAAAGCTAAGCAAACTTCCATCTACATGGAAATTTTTCAAAATAAGCATATGAAACAGAACATACACCACTAGCAGATCTTTTACAAAGGAAAGAAGAAAGATCAATTTTAATTGAAATTGAAGCATGCCTTACATGACCATCAATTACCACAGCATTCAGGGACTTGTGCCAAAACTCTCGGAGGGAATTAACAGAACTTAAACAATCACTATCAAGTTCAACAGGGCACCCATCAGGCAGCTTTGAAAGATTGCATAGAGGATCTTTCTTCACTTGCTGAGCCTGAAGGATAAACAAGATAACTAAATGCAAAAAAAAATAGCAGGAAAAAGCTAATAATACGGAAACCCATGAATTTTAGCCGAAAAAGCACTAGCTAGATTCGAGTAATCTAATTTATTATGTCAAGAGACAGATAAAAGTAAACCCCAACAAGAAATTTAGCACATAAGGTACATTTTTAAAAAAGGTTTCGGAGACATGATTGCAACTGTGTGATGAAGGATAAATCACATTTCAACTCATAGATTCAGGTTTTGGAGTCAGTAAATTACTAGAAAATTTCACAAGATAATAGAAATTTAAAGATAGCATTAGAAAGGACAGACCTGCAACTACAAACCAACACAAGATTAGTCTAACCAACATTGCCATAAAATAAACCGTGGAAAAATTAGGAATCTTGCCTTGAGAAAGTCTACCTTCACAATTTTCATATAAGTAATTAAATGAAATATTCTATCAAATTGAAGAACTAATCTTTAGAACACCACATACTAGAACAAGGTTTTATTAACTGCAGCTCACCATTTCAGAATTAATATTGTTAATTATCCCATATAAATAAAGAGAACCTATGATAAACGTGTGTGTTGAAGCCCATTTGCAAAAGCCTATAAGGTAAGCTCATTGTATATTTTTCATCTTTGTTGTATTTAGTCTCGCATCTCCATATATTATTCCTCCTTCATTACTTTATATAAAGAGGAAAGTTCTTATGTAATAGTTAGAAAGTTTGGAATAATAATTATTTAATTCTCACATAATATCAGAGCAGAACGAAATTTAGTTGTTTTTTGTCGATTTCTCCTCATGTGTAATTTTCCCCGACTTCGCACAAACCTATTCGGTTTTGTGTGAATCTCTCAACCTTAAACGAGATATAGTGGACTTGAGAGATTCTCACTCGGACTTGTGGACACATTTGATCTCCTTGCTATTTTTCCAAACTATCTTCAGTGAGTTCATCAAATGTCGTCCAACCACTAATCACAAAAACAGGCCGCCGCCACCCCCCCCTCGGAACTCTTCCCCTTTTACAAGGAACCGACTAATGGTCCCAGTGCGATCTCTACCAAATATGAGTTCTCCCGTCAACGATTGAGATCTCCTATGTGCGAACTCTCACCAGCATATATAATCCCCTGCTTGCGTCCAGAGAGTGCTTAAGTGAGAACGAGCAGTTTGTATGAGCACTTCTACAATCTGCGACAATGAGCTCTTCTTGTCTGCGATCTGCGACAACTTACTTCAAGCTCTCCCAGTGCCATCTGCGACCACATCGCTGGTAGCCACGATCTCTCTTACGCACTCTCATTCTCTACGAGCTCTCAGCGATCAGCTCCTGTGCGCTCTCGCATTTGTTGCATCAGCAAGCTCTCCACATCTGCAACTCCATACGAGCTCTCTATGAGCTCTCGGTCAGTAACACAGCACTGCGAGCTCTCTGTGTCTCCATCGCAACACCTTCCAATGGCATTTGCCTAGCTTTTGGTGTATTACAATAGGCTCTCAGTCAGTATTGTTTTTCGCTCTCACAAAGCTCATCTCACCAAGTTATGCCTACACCTCCCCTCACTCATGTTCATAAGCCCCCTCTAGAAACTCGAGGACGGCTTCCAAGTTGACTAGACCTAATTATCCAGACTGGAGTGTCTCTTTTCCCTTGCTTATGTGCTTGCCATGCAAAATACATCATCTCACTGACGATCATCCTAAACCGGGTCTCCGACTTATACTAATTGGGAATCCAGTGATGCTCTTATTCGCATGTGGCTTCCAAACAATCATTCTACTGATTGTTTGTCTATCATCCATCATGATGACACAGTAAAAGCGGTGTGGGATCATCTTGTGGGCCCTTTACTTCAATGGTGCCCAAACCTCTCGCATCCACTATCTTTATTTTAATCTCTTCGCTCGGCCAACACTCTCTCCTGATGTTGTGTATCAGGAAGTTCAATCCGTCGATGCAAAACTTCTCCAACATCAGCCCTCATGTCACTCGGCGGAAATATTTTCAAGATCGCCTTGTGGTCAGCTATCTTATATGTTTTCCAAACTCCTATGAGATGATATACTCATACACCAACAATTATTGGGAGAACTTGACACTCCCACCTTAGATATTATTGTCATTCGCACCTTTGTTATTATAAACCTCCTACGCCGACCTCTGATAGTATCCCTCTACCCTCAAAACATTATTCTCGTGTGGCCAGTCGCGGAGCTCATCGTAGTCGTGGGGCACACTAGAGGTCGTGAAGGGAATCTCCCTCTTTGCTAACATTTTGGAGGCTTGCTCATCTTGTTGTGGTGCTTTACGAAGCATTTTCACCTTTGTCCTAAGGCACATGTCATTACTACTGAGTTTGACCTCATCCCACCACTACTCTGTCACCTAAGTCCGGCTTATGGATCTCTTCGACTGATATTGAGGCACTAATCAGTGTTTCCAAGTAATCTTACTTCAATGTCACTTCTTAAGTAGTGTGTGTTGCTACGCAGGGTAAGTGACTCATCGACTCCGGTGTTACCAATCATATGACAGGAAACTCTATTGTCTTCCCTCACCTCGAGAAGCACATGTTACTACTGATATTTGTGATTGATGCTCACTTACTCCAGCTATTACTAACAACTGCGATAATTAGGAGTGAAATCTCTCCGTAAACATTAGAGTTATATATATATAGCCTAAAAAAAATGATAATATAACAAAAATCCTCAAGATTGGCGAAAGATATTCATCAAGTTCATCTTGTTACATCCCTTAATCATATCCTCTGAGTTGAGTCCCTTGGTCAAGCAATATGTTGTATGACCCTTGGTCGAGACATGACTCAGCTTGAGTAGCTCATAATCCAACTCGATATGTTTGGTTTTGTCATGACGGAGTGGACTATTGGCAATATTGATGGCTTACTGACTATCACACCAAAGCCTCATCATATTTCCTTAATCCAACTTCAACTCCACCAACATGCCCTTCAGTCACAGAAGCTCTGCAACACCAATGTCATGGCTCTATACTCTACCTCTGTTGTCGATTCGCCCACCACCGACAATTTCTTGCTTCTCCAGAAGACCATGTTGGCTCCCTTAAATATGCAATAGCCTGAGGTGGACAACATGTTGTTTGCACAGCTTGCCCAATCAGAGTTACAAACTCACGGTAACCTTCAATCTTCATGAGCATATTTTTCTGAACATCAGTCCCTTTCCAGGGGCATTCTTCAAGTATCGAAGAGTCTGAAACACTGCACTCATATGGCCCTTACTTGGGTTATACATGTAGTGGTTCACCGCGCTTACTGCAAAGGAGATATTCGGGCGTGTATAGATTTAATAAATCAACTTCCCAACTAGCCTCTGATACATCTCACGATCAACTGGTTATCCAGCCTCAGCACCCAGTTTGCACTTTTGATCGATTTGTGTCGCAGCAGCCTTGCACCCCAACATCCCTGTCTCTATGAGGAGATCCAAGGCATAATTCCATTAGGAAAGAACTATTCCCTCTGTCAGGCAAACAATCTCAATCCCAAAGAAGTACCTCAGAAGACCCAAACACCTCGAACTCCATGCCAGATCCCCCTTGAGCTGAGCAATCTCTTATTCATCATCCCCTGTGATAATCATGTCATCCACATACATTGAAAGCATGGTGAAGTGGCCTTCCAACTGTATGAAAAACACTGTGTGATCAGCATTGATCTATTGATATCTCATCTCAATCATGACCTTAAACCTGTCGAGTCATGCTCGGGGAGACTGTTTCAATCCTTTCTTCAGACTGGAAACTCTGTTTCTATTTTGGCTGTCTCGAACCTTAGTGAAATATCCATGTACACTCCTCAGATAGAAGTTGCAATTAATGCAAAAACAGCTAATTGGCATTGAACAAAAAATCATCCATAGATAATTGAACTACCGCATGCCCTGGAAATGAGATGAAGTGTTCTCCGAACTAAGGTAATCTTTCCAGATTGGCTACGCCTTACAGCCTGGCTTCCCATTGTCATTGCCATTATAGCACGTGGAAAGGACATGACAATCAGTCTGAATCCAAGCAACACCCATGGAACCCACCCAGCGTAAGGAAAAATATGGCACCAACGGATGTGGCCATATTTGATCAGAAGCATCCCGCAGCGACACGCCAGTCTCAAGAGTGAAGCTACTAAGCTCAGTGTTGGGGAATTCGTTAGAAGCGATTTCTTCCGCCTCTCTAGGCTTCCCAAGAGCTCCCTCTAGCCGTGCCACACTTCCAATTATCTTGATGGGTCTCCAGATCATGATCTTCGTAAACTGGGCTATCTTGATGGGTCTCCAGATCATGATCTTCGTAAACCGGTCTATCTTGATAGCGTGCCTCATTAAAGTGAAATTCATCTTTGTCCAGATCCTCCTCTTCTTCCGAACAAATCAATAAAGAATATCAGAATCCGATAAATCGATCCATATTGGTTTATGCATTCTTCACATCCATATGGTACAATTTCCATCCACTATTCGCCATCAAGCTGATCAGAATCCTGATTGTGCTCATCTTTGTTACGTGTAAATGTTTTGTCATAATCGATGTCATAGGTCTGGTTGTACCACTTAGCAACCAATCTGCCCTTGTAGTGCTCGACTTGTCCATCAAGGATTTGCTTCACGTAGAAAACCTGTTTGCACCCGACGTCCTTTGCATCCTTTGGGAGTTGTGTCAGTTCCCAAGTCTTGTTATTTTCAAGGGCTCTCATCTCAACCTTCATTGATGTTTTTCACTTTGGATCGTATTTGGCAACCTATCAATTGTTAGGTACAATAATATTATCCAATGATGCGATGAATGCTCTATGAGAAGAAGAGATCCAATCATAAGAGACAAAAAAGCAAGATCGAGAGAAGGGCTTATAGAGAGAGAATAATGAAAGGTTTGAAGGTATCCAAAGTCTACATGGAAATCCTTTCTCAGTCAAAGCTCTGAAGTCCCACATTTAGCATGCCGGCTTGGGGGGAAGATCAGCACAGGTGGAAAGAAGCTTTCTCCCAATCGAAATCCAGATGAAAGAGAGGGAGAGTGGCGAGGAAAGGGAAGAGATACGTGCGGCTTCCGAGGGCCCTAGGCGAGAGCGGCAGTATCCAATGAACGTGCGAGATTTTTGACAATAAAGAGAGACTCGGTTTCATTTATTCCCTCTTGAACCGGTCCAATACCCACCGCCTAAGCCTAATTGGGTTTAATTTAGGTTCAATTGCTTTAATCAAACCCAAAATTACTTTAAATCTCTTAATACATCAAATTTCTCTATTGGCACACCAAGTTTATTATAAGCAAGCTAACTTTATAATTTTATTATTAACTCTTCAAATGATATTGGTGCGCACAATAATTTTCAATTAACATTTTTATTAAAACATAATTTATATAGTAAGAATAGTTACGCCGACATTTCGCTTTATTAAAATTTTTATTAGTTTATCTAATATGAAGTGTGGGTGTCACACCTGGCCGCAACCGATGGCGACAAGTCCCGTTGGAGGGATTGTGTGGGTGACAGAAAAAGGAGGGGAAGGGGGATCGCCGGCAGCAGCGCCGAGAGAGAGCGGGGGGAGTGTCTACAATAGTGGAAAATCAAAGGCGCGGCGCGAGAGAATGGAGCGTGGGTAGGGTTTCATTTCCGCCTCTACTCTGATACCAAGTTACGATAAGTCGGAGTGAGATTTTATCTCTTCGTAAACTAGGGAAATAAAAGACAAATAATAATATAACTGCACTAACAGGTCCCGCGTATTTAAAACTAAGGTTTAACCCAAATCCTATCATAGCAAATAACCACTATGATAGACTTTAGTCCCGCGTATTTAAAAACTAAGCTTTAACCTAGCTCTGATACCAAATTGATGCAGGACGGGCTATAAGAATGGCGGTGTTGACACACCAATGTGATCCAACGTGCATGTGTGAAATGAATGTGATCAAGTTATATTTAAATGACATGTGCATGTTTTCAATTTATTCGGAATTAAACGTTAGCAATAAGTTTATAAGCGGCTAGCAAATCAACACAACGTTCGATAACATGTTCCAATACACAAGCAATATCAAGTTCTCTACGCACAAAGATTTTCACCACAAATTGAACGAATAATTTTTACATAATTTTAAAGAAAACAAAACAATAGCACAAACAATTTTCAACACTCATACAAATATAACGTCTCAATACAATATTAAATAAAGTAGATAACAATAATACAACAAAGGGAATCCAACGGGGGGCAGGTGATGTTGAATGGTTGCTCTGTGGGGTGAACTTAAATGCGAGTATTGAGGCTTGCAGTGAAGATGGATGCTGGAAAGTTGCCCGGAAATGAGGCTTGCTTGTTGGAGGCGAGACTGGACTGTTAACAGGGGAACAGTGGCTTTGAAGGAGTGCTCGACAAAGCTTAGTATGTGGTTTGTTGTAATAAATGGGAGAATGGAGGCAGCATTTGGGTCGAGGGGAGACATTGAGTGAGAGGCTGGTGGTGAAGAGGGTTGGTGGCATCAGAAATGGAGGAGGGGAAAGATGTACTGTTGGGCTCTGGTGAATCACTTTCGGGCGCAGATCTAGAAGAGGAACCGTCGTTCACCATCAGTAAGCAGCAATGAGGAGGCGGAAATGTGCAAGAGGGCTTCAACGGACCACAGCATCGTCATTGATTGTGGGAAGAGGAGTTAACGACGATTTCCCTTGGTTAGGGCGTGCAGATGTGCAACGGTAACTCTGTAAGGTGGGGATGCGCTGCTGGTGAGCAAGGTGGAAGGAATGTGGTGGAGAGGAAGTTGCGTGGAGCAGGGGGTTTAACGGTGTTGTGCAAAGAGGAACAAGGGCGGTTAGCGGCTCTGTGCAATTGGAGAATGGTGATGAAGAGAGATGGGGAGTGCGGTTTTTTGTGCGGTTTTTCGTGCGGTAACGGGCGTTGGAAGGAGGTGCACAATAATCGTTTGGCGATTTTGACTGAAATCGTGAGAATAGGGAAGGGGGATACGGAATATAAAGGGGAAAACGAAAATTTCAGAAAATAAAACCGGGACTTCACATGACGAAGGATTGTTGGTCTGGAATCTCTCACAAACAAACAATGTCTGAGAATAAAAACATCCTCTCAATTTATAACGAGAGGGGCGGTTGGGCACCCGACGTGAAAGGCTATTGTTAACTCAAATCCTGCGGCAAACAGCACCAGGCGGGTGGGCGCTCCAGGCATCCGCGGGCTCTCGTTAGGAAGTCACGCGCACAGCAACGGGTGATCAGCAGGACGTGCATCTCCCAGAAGAGCTCGCTCGCGGGTAGTCAACAAGGTCGCGGCGGATTCTTCCCAGAAGCCCAGCGGACCCTCCAATCCAACAACCGCGTATGTGGTCTCTTCTCTCAATCCTCTGCCGCCCTCCTATTCATGTACCTCGGACGGTTGCGCATTTAATGTTGTGTTAAATAGGGCATTAAATGCCCGGATTTTCAGTAACTGTTCGGGCGGTCTACCCTCCTGTATAAATAGGGGGGTCATGGGCGCACAAAGGGAACAACGAACAAAGGCCAAAACCTACCGGTGGTAGGTGCGGACACTAAGTTCGGTTCTCGCCAGTTTTTTCTCTCTTTAACCACTCATGTACTCGCTTGTATTCGCACGTAACCTCTTCACAATTAATCAAGAGTCTCGTCGCAAGAAAGGCATTTGCTGCGGCAGCTCAAATCCGGTGTTCGCCGCTTTCAGCGGACCTCCCTTCCGTGCTCCGTTTTATTCGCATAACCATCCATAGGGCTAGTAACCAATCCCTTGCAAGTCTTTTTCCCTCTGCAGCCCACCAGATCCAGGGATAGTGCATGGAGAGTTGGAGACAATTTTGGTCCAACAGAATTTGGTGCAGTGAGCGTGGACTCAAGAGATTGGTGAAATCGCCCTTGTGGTCGAAGGATAGTGGTAGTGTTTGCCCAAGCCAAGAAGCACTCCTGTACGGACGAGCCCTCTGAGGAGTGCTCGCCCCCGCGACCTTCGGATTACAAGCGATCGGTGAATCTGCATGATGGTGGGCGGACAGATAGAGCAGTGACCTCCACCCCCGGATGGCGGCGAACAGCCACCTATCACTTGCGCAGAATTTGACCTCCTGTTCGGTCTTGTCTAGCAACTGGTCGCCAGGGAAGGCGCGCTCAAGCCGCCGAACTCCCCCAAGAGCCGATCACCCAAAACATGATGCCCACTCCAGCGGTTCCTCCTCCTCGGCAACCGCGCATCGAAGGTGCGCAAGCATACCAATAGTATAGAAGCCTCCGCAGGGTACCAGGGAAGGGCCCTGGATTTCGAAGAGAACCCAGAGGAAGGGGTCGAATGCTTTTTCCCTTCACTTTCTACATCGCAGAAGAAACCGCTCTGCATGGCTTCAGGGAGCCACGGCACCTGGAGAACTTCAAAGCACTCGCCCTCCAGGAAGCGAACAATCCACGCGCCGGTCGCGGATAATTCGGGTGGCAGAAAGAATTCTTCGTCCCGAGGGCAGGAATGGTGTGAAGGCCGCCTAAATTTCCCCTAAAGAAGGTAAAGCGAGTCCGCCAATTCGCAGCTCTGCTCGACGGGTTCAGAACGAGTATCTTATAAGACCCAAAATTCAGCATTTTACGCTTGTCGGCCCGTGTCCGGAATAGGGAGCGAAACACTTCCATGGAAAAGAGAATCCTCTGCGTCCGCAGGTAAGTCGCGTAAGAAATTATGACGACAATTGAATCTGGAAACAGCTGCGCGGGCACTACTCCGAAGTTTAGTATTTCAACTATTTCTGCAAAGAAAGGGAACATCCACCCCGCTTCAAAATGGGCAAAGGGTATCGCGAGTTCATTTTCAAAAATATCACTAACCCTCTCCCCTTCCCTCGGTATCCGCACAAAAAAGTGCTCGCCGAGTGGAAACCGCGACTTCAGGATAGCCAGGTCCGCGTTGTTTCCGACTGAGGGCGGTGGTAGACTACTAAGGAAAGCAACCGCGCATTCGGATCGCAGCAAAGCAGGGGTTCGCGCCATCCTTAGGAGTATACCGCTGACTTGCAAACCGTGCAAGGTCCGGGGCAGGGCCACCCTTTATTTATAAAATACTACGGGAAGGGAAAGCAACGTCAGAGCGATCCCTTCTCCGGAAGCGCACATTCGAAACCGCGCTCTCAAATCGCGCCATACCACGCAGTCGACTTTTCGTAAAAAGGATTCGCACAAAAATTTAATCAAAATAGGAGAAATGTTTTTCATTCAATACTAACGATTACAACGAGAAATCCTCTGCGTCCACAACTGGGTTCAACATCCGCAAAGTAAAAAGGAGGCGTGCGTGGTTATGACTACCCATCAGGATGCTCAATAGCCACCTTCAGGTCAGTAAAGTCCGCCTCCAATCGCGTGATCCGCAGCTTCCAGCTGCATCCATCCAATGGCGTCCCGCAAGACTCAGACTCATCTCGAAGTCATGGTTTTCCCGCAAAGGCTCTGCATTAAAGCCTGGCAAAAGGTAAGTGATTTGCGTCGGCTAACTTAGTTAAAAAACACTGCAGGGAAGGAGGCCTACCCTCCGCCACAGTGACCGACAACCCGGGGAGACAACGGACAAAGTCTTCACCAAAACGTTGTATCAACCGCAGTAGCACCGCCCTCAAGGGACCTGAAAGCGCTGAAATCAATCCACGTGGTGGGTGGAATCCGTGCGGGTCCGGACTGCGGACGTTTTACAGCTTCAAGATCCGTCCGCTTCAGGTAAGCCCTACACGAGGCCGCCCCTTCTCTGCGCGCAGCCCGGAGCTGCGCATGAGATCGCGGTTGCTCCCCGGAAACCGCCTCCACAAGGGGCGAGACGAGGACTGACTTACGGCGGGGAGGCGCAGCAAACCGCCTCTAGGGCTCCGGCGAACGCGTAGAAGTACCCCCGGGGATTGCCCAACAAGTCTGCCGCAAAAGCATCCATCTAATCCAAGGCCTCTGTGCAACCCAGCGAAGGGACAAAGTTTACTCGGGCTCCCAATGGCCTCTGGTCCGCTCCTGACCCCATAACTCGATCGGACGCACCATCTTTGGGGTCGGTTTATTCTCATTTATGCGGCCTATTTTGGTTTCCTCTATACGGATGCTCGCGACCTCTTCTTCCAGCCTTGACATCTGGAGCAGAGACTCCTTCACCGCGGTCTCCTCTTCTAGTCTTTGAAGCTCTGCTCTTTCAAATACCTTGCACGTCGCTACCTTCGCAGGAACGCCAGGAGTTCTCACCCACCGCGCCTCCCTCGCCTACTGCGCTTTCGTGGAATCCAGCGCACGGGTGGTTGGCCGCAGGAAGGAGGGTACTTTCATCATCAATTCATCCCCAGTGGCATTGCGTACAACGGGCCCCCTCAATTCATTCATCTAAACTATGAGTTTTCCGCTGGCGGCCTCCCGACTGCTCGAAGAGGCACTCTTAGCGTTCATTCCCACACTGACCGGACGGCCCTTTCTGGTCGTCGTCTTAGACAACCTTTTTCTCAAGCGCGCATCGTCAGAGGGATACCTGGCGGGTGTTTGCAACAATCTGGTCTTCGACGGTTCTCTAGGGAGATCGCCAACTTTAGCTTCCCTCAGTCTCGCGAGAACGACTTATTTCATGCTCTACGTTCTATTTTCCAAGAGGTCAGAGAAAGGAAGGCAAGGGAGGGCGAGCGGAAGAGGTGTGTCCGTTGGCGTATTCAACTCCGAAGAGGAACGAATAACGAGGCACGGGATTTGCGGTTACCAGTATACTTTTTCGGAGACCGCACGGACTTAAAAAGTGTGGGCATTATGATAACCAAATCCTGCGGCGGACAGCACCGGGCGGGCGGACAGCACCGGGCGGGCGGACAGCACCGGGCGGGCGGACGCTCCAAGCATCTGCGGGCTCTCCTCAGGAAGTCGCAGGCACAGCAACGGGTAATCGGCAGGACGTGTATCTCCCAGGAGATCTAGCTCGCAGATAGTCGACAAGGTCGCGGGGATTTCTCCCCAGAAGCCCGACGAACCCTACAATCTAGCAGCCAAGTATGCGGTCTCTTCTCTCAATCCACCGCCTGGGTCCGGACTACGAACGTTTACAGCTTCAGGATCCATCCGCTTCAGGTAGGCCCTACACCAGGCGGAAGCCTTCTCTACGCGCAACCCGGAGCTGCGCATGAGATCGTGAATGCTCTCTGAAAACCTCCTCCACAAGGGGGAAGATGACGACTGGCTTGCAACGGGCAGGCATGCCAAACCGCCTCTTGGGCTCCAGCGGATGCGTAGAAGTACCTGCGGGATTGCCCAACAAGTCCGCCACGAAAGCATCCATCCGATCCAAGGCCTCCGCGCAACCCAGGCACCCATCGAAGGGGCAAAGTCCACCAAAGCACTCGATGGCCTCAGGTCCACGTCTGACGCCATAGGGGACTTCGTCAGACGCACCCGCTTTGGGGGCGGTTTATTCTCAGGTACGCAATCTGTTTTGGTTTTCTCTATAGGGACGCTCGTGAATTCCATCCGCGGAATTCGGAGCAGGGACTCCTTCATCGCGGTCTCCTCTTCCAGCCTCTGAAGCTCTGCTCTCTCCAATACCTTGTGTGTTGCTACCTTCGCAGAAACGCCAAGAGTTCGCACCCACCGCGCCTCACTCGCCTGCTGCGCTTTCGTGGCATCCAGTGCGTGGGAGGTTGGCCGCAGGAAGGAGTGTACTTTCATCACCAGCTAATCCCCAGCCGCATTGCGTACAATAGGCCCCCTCAATGCATTCATCTCAACTCTGAGGTTTCCTCTGGCAGCCTCCTGACTGATCAAAGAGGCACTCTCAGTGTTCGTTCCCACAGGGACCGAGCGGCCCTTTCTGGTCGCCGACTTAGGCAACCTTTTTCTCAAACGCGCATCGTCAGAGGGATCCACGGCAGGTGTTTGCAGCAGTCCGATCTTTGACGGTTCTCCGGGGAGATTGCCAGCTTTGGTTGCCCTCGGTCTCGCGAGAAAGCTTGGTTCATGCTCGGCATTCTATTTTCCAAGAGGTCGCAGAAAAGAAGGCAAGGGAGGACGAGCGAAGAGGTGGGTCTGTTGGCGCTATTTATAAACTCTGAAGAGGCACGAATCACAAGGCATGGGATTTGCGATTACCAGTATACTTTTTCGGAGTCTGCGCGAACTCAAAAAGGTATGGAGATTATGTTAACTCAAATCCTGCGACGAACAGCACCAGACGGGTGGACGCTCCAGGCATCCACGGGCTCTCCTCAGGAAGTTACGAGCACAGCAACGGGTGATCGCCAGGACATGCATCTCCCAGGAGAGCTCGCTTGCGGGTAGCCGACAAGGTCTCGGCGGTTTCTCCAAAGAACCCAGCGAACTCTCCAATCCAGCAACCGCATATGCGGTTCTTCTCTCAATCCTCTGTCGCACGACTCTTTATGTACCTCGGGCAGCTGCGCAATTAATGATGTGTTAAATGGGGCATTAAACACCCGGTTGTTTGGTAACAGTTCGGGCGGCCTACCCTTCAGCATAAATAGGGGGTCAGGGGCGCACAAAGGGGACAGTGAACTAAGGCCAGAACCTACCCAGTGGAAGGTGCAGACACTAAGTTCGGTTCTCACCAGTTATTTCTCTCACTTCCCCCTCCTGTACTCGCTTGTATTCTCCTATAACCTCTTCACAATTAATCAAGAGGTCTGTCGCAAGAAAGGCATTCGCCGCAGCAGGTCAAATCAGGTGTTCGCCGCTTACAGCGGCACCTCCCTTTCGTGCTCCTTTTTATTCGCCTAACTGTCCGCAAGGCTAGTAACTGATCGCTTGCGGATCTCTTTTCCCTCTACCGATCACCCGATTCAGAGATAGTGCGTGGAGAGTTGGTGACAATTTTGGCTTCAACGGCTATGATCGTCTGTTACGCTCGGAGTCCTAAACATTAAATTCAAACCAAAAAAATAACATAAAATATATATTAAATGTAAAAAGACGATTTGGACGCGCTTGCAGTCTCGAATCGCCGATCTGATCAATGCATCTCTGACAAATATGCAAAACTGGGCCCCGCCGAGTGGTGGCCCGATCTCTTCCATTGAACATGATCATGTGGTCGATCTCCATCAGTGTCGGTGGCCGAAGTCTGCATTTTGTTACTTGTATTCATGATTTCACATGATGTGCTCAAACGTATTTTTAAGGAACGCTCTGAACTTTTCTCTATTTTCAATTAATTTTATAATAAATTTCAAACTCAATTTGGTTTACCCCTAAAAATTATACTGACAAATAATGTGAAGGAATACATGAGCCAGCAGTTCACTTTTTTTAACTCCAATGGTATCATTCATTAGCCCAGCTATGTGCATACATCCCAACAAAATGCAATTGCAAAAAAGAAAAACCGACATCTTCTTGATGTTGCTCGGATACACTTGTGTGACTGTGTCAAATGAATACTCCTCACTCCTACTAGGGTCATGAGATTCACATTTCTAATTTTTTTATTAATTGCATACCTTCAACTTTGCAGGGTAAGACTCTTTTATCTTGTTCATTTGGATGATACTCCTTTTTTGTCACACCTCATGTGCTTGGTTCTACTTCATTTGTCCACGCTCCCGCATCTAGTCAGGATAAACTCTCTGCTCGCGCCGCCAAGTGTATTTTATGAAGTTCTCTCCTACTAAAAAGGGATATTGATGTTTTGACCCTATCCCCAAACGTTTATGTCTCTGTTGACATCACATTCTTTGAGTCTACCCCTCATTTCTCCAAGGACGGTGAGTCTAGTACTCTTAAGATATATCCTCTCTCTACCACCTCTCCTCCTACCAATGTTTCCTCTTTTCCTATAATTTATGCCACTCCACCAGATATCCCACAACTCAAACCACTTCCACGACATACACCTCCTCTTTTATCATTTCCTTATCATTATCGTCGTCGCCCTGCCTCTCCCCCTCTCACAGCGTCTACTGCAAAATTTTTGACATCCTGCCTCTCCAATTCTTAAAGAAAAAGAATTGCCTGCAAAATTGCAAATCATTACAATTTCATATTAGGTATCTTAGATCCTAAAGCACGTTAAAGTATAATTTTAATATTTCCTATTTTGACACCTTATTCCGATTAGATGGCTATTAAATTACTTTTTCCAGCATATTCTCTTTTTCATCTTGAAGATAAATAATTGTCAAAATTAATTGTCTGTGTAATCCAAATTTGCACATATCTGTGTGATTTTTGTGTATTTCATAATAGTTTTCATTAGGATATCCTAGAGCCTAAGCCATCTGCATCAAAGAAAAACTGTCCAAACGCACATTGACATGTTATAAAAAGAAACTAAAAAAACATAATTAGAAAGATCTTCCACAGAGATAATTATAACAGCTTGAGTATTCCGATATGATTACCTTCTCAGTTCTATGTGGATCATAAGATCTCCTGGTATGTTCACGACGACGCTCATAATCTTCTATCAGTCTTGGAGATTCAGAACATAATAATAGTAATGAACTTTCCAACTCCCATGTAGCTTGGTCATGCTCAAGACCTTTCCATTTCACAAGCCACTCACTACAACAATTCAAAGGATGGGAAACAGGCACAGAAGTATGCTCATCAACAACTTTTGGGAGGCCTACCAATCTTTTCTGTAAAAAACGTTCAGGCTCAATCCATTCTTTTCTCCACCTAGTTACCTGGACAAAGAAAATTTATACGAATCAAAGTTATCTGGTCAATGAAAACTCTAATGGATTAGCTTACTAAATATGATTAACTTAAACTTCATTCCTAAACAAGCTGCTCTAAGAGATTACAGGCATGATTTAATAATATAAGGTCACCTATGAGACCATGGGGAGGAAAAGAGGAAAGAAGAAGCAAGGAAGGATGGGTGAAAGAGAGGGATAGAGATAACTGACCTCTTTTTGGCCTCTTCTCCTGAATTTATCTAAAAGTGAAGGGGAATCTTGAAGCAGCTCACTTTCCAAAATCCAACGATTATGAACATGGGCAAGGCCTTTGTATTTAACAAAGTATTTCTTTTCACTCTGCAATCCTAACCCAATAAGGCCCACAAGAATCTCAGTAATTAATGAGCTAGTGAACTGATGTTATACAAAACTATAAAACTTGAGTTGTTCAAAGAATCCTCACCCTCATCAACATCCCAAACTGATTCTATCCCATTCGACACTGAGTACACCCCTGACTCCATCTTCTTTTTAACACAAAATTTACATAGCCAAGTGCCAGGGGGAATATCATAAAATCGTGGGTTGAAACAAGAAAGATGATAACTTTGTTTGCAGCCATTTCCACAACAGCATCTTTACCCAAATGCAAAGTCATCAAATTTTCATTAGAGGAACACAAACAAATATGCATATAAATAAGTCATACATAACACAAATAAAACAGCTAAAAGCACAACTTGTATTAAGGTGCAAATCTTACATAAGCTTATTCTAATCAATACATTAAGGAAAATCATTTAATCTCTTATATTTATCTATCTAACTATATATATAAAGGATATTTGTTTGTCAGTTCATAATAATTTCTAGGGAAGGGGGTAATTTATGAGCCCAAGTAAAACGGTAAAATAATGCAAGACCCTAGCTCCAGTGCCCCGCACAACATTATTCCGGTCAAGGCATTGCCCCGCCGCTCCCGCCGCTCGCAAACACCCGAGCGTTTTACTCCGTTCGTCACTCATTTTTGCCGTGTGCATAGGATTTTGCGAGCGACGGGGAGAGCACATTTTTATTGTAGGTAGGGAACATTGCCTATATCAGAGCACATTTTTAAAATAAAAGAAAAAATACAATTAAAATGTGCAAAAATTTTAATAATGAGGGATAAAATCAGAAAGGGAATGTTTAACCAAAGGATGTGATGCAGGACAAAACTGATGTTGGGCTAGGATGTGTGAAAAAGAGTGATTGTGTCGACACGCTAATGCAAACCTACGTGCAAATGTTAGAGGGTGGAGCCGACACGCTAAAACAAACCTAAGTGGATGTGCGGAATGAATGTGATTAAGCCCAAACTAAATGATGCGTGCAAATGAATTTAAGATTTTTAATCCGGAATTAATGTTAGCAAATATAATTTTATAAGATTGGCAAAATCTACACAAAGTGAGCTTTGAAATTTTTGGAGCACAATCAAGATCACACTCGCTTTTGCACGAGATGCTATCCTCCACAAATTACACAAACAAGTTTTATAGGATTCAAAGAAATTGGACAGCACTAATAATCTCAATACCCAAAGAGTTACAACATGTTCATCTACAATTAATACGAAATAACATAACACATTAATTGATACTCACAAGCACGAATCCGATAGCGGCGGCAAGCGTGGCTCCATGAGATAATGTATCGACTGTAATGGAAGAAAAGGGGTGCTGAATGAGGTCCGGAACAGCCTTGTGGTTGTTGTTAGAGTCAGGAGAAGGCCAAATTTTGCACTAACTTGAACACAAGATTTGATAATTTGCTGTTGGAGGGCTTACGGGGTTGTCAGGACTAGAGAAACAGGCTAGGCAAGACTGGACAAGGGCTGGACATGGACTTCCCAAATTGGGATGGTGCCTAGTGAAATTTCCCTTTGCAGAAACAGGGCTGGACGGGGTCTTTTTCTCAAAGCTGGGACGAGACCTGGAGGTGTCCCTGGCTGAAACAAGGCTG
The DNA here is from genome assembly GCA_039513925.1 of Platanthera zijinensis. Classification (NCBI taxonomy): domain Eukaryota; kingdom Viridiplantae; phylum Streptophyta; class Magnoliopsida; order Asparagales; family Orchidaceae; genus Platanthera; species Platanthera zijinensis. The sequence continues at coordinate 125,888,516 of CM077097.1, read as the reverse complement.
GTCTGACTTCCTTTAAGAAATGGTAGAGAGAGAGGGATCCCGGAAGCGAAGGGTGGTGGTTGACGGGAGCGGAAGAGGATGTGGAGGCTAACAGTGCAACTGGTGAGTGTTGCGGTTTATTGTGAGGTAGAGGAAGATGAACAGTAAAAATTGTGCGGCTTAACTGGAGGAAACGGTTGGTGGCTCCACGGGAAAATGAAAACGAGGAAGGGAACGGATGGTTGTTGTCGATCGGAGGATCAAGGATCGTGCGACTTAACAGTTGCAGGCGTGGAAGAAGCCCGTGACAGGGACGATAGGAGGTTGCGGCAGTGTGGAGGATCGACGATGGAGTGGATGTTTGTGGTTCCCTCTTCGATTGTGGGATGAACAAGTGGTTTTCTCCTTCCAATTGAGGGGGTCGTGGGTCAGGAAAGGGGAACAGTAACGGGAAATGATAAAATTGAAATAAAAATTGATAAATTAACCAAGGCTTCGCACCTCAGGTTCGCGGCGTCGCACCACGAAGATTGTCGGAATTCTGGAATCTCGCACAAAACTCATCAATGAATGTAAACAGTAGCGCTCACCCCTATTTATAACAAGACGAGGTGGTTGGGCACCCGACGTGAATGGCTATGATCGTCCGTTATGCCCGGTGTCCTAAAACGCTAAATACAAGCCCAAAAAAATACACATAAAATGTAAAACGATACCCCGCACGCGCTCGGGGTCTCGGATCGCCGATTCGATCAACACATCTCCGACAAATCTACAAAAACGGGTCCCGCCAAGTAGCGAACATGCAGTCGATCCCCATCAATTCCCCACGATTGAAGAACATTCATCTTCGAGGAATGGAGATGAATAAGATGTAGCAGAAAATCGGGTGTAAATCCAGTAAGCTTTGTCGCCAATATCCAAACATCATCAATGGTGTAATGCCCACTCCAATGCACCCAATAACAGCAAGAAGGATCGTCTGTAGTGGTGGTGCATTTGTCCATCACAATATCACTAAAGCTCTCAGCTCTCACCTCACGTGCTGGTGTATCCAAAAAATCAGGTAGAATCATAGGAGGTGCGGGCAAATCCATGGGTGTTCGTCTAAGGTGAACAGAGGAAGTGTCAAGCTGTAATGGGAAAGGTGTTAGAAGAGGCTCAAGGTCTGGTCTCTATGCTTGAGAGGATCAAAGTAATGTGCTAAATCTTTCGCATTAAATACGGGATGAATACCAATATCTGCAGGGAAATCGATCTCGTAGGCATTTGTCCCAACTTTCATTATAACCCTATAAGGACTCATTCGCTTACGTTGTAGTTTAGAAGCAACTACTTTTGGGAGCCCCTCCTTGCAAAGTCTGATTATGACATGCTCACACACCCGAAAATATTGTTTGCGTCTATGCATATCTGTCGATGCCTTATATAATTCAATATTGCTAGCAGCTTTCTTCCGGAGTAATTCATGCAAATGATGCAAAACATACAACAAGTGTGAATCAGGTAACACGAATGAACCATGCACTAAATGTGAATGAACAAACAACATATGTAAAAGATGAACTACTAACACGAATAACTCAGTAAACCGGGAATTTTAGGTACTATAAGAAACTTCTAAAATTGGTACATTATCAGGAGGCTCGGAGGGTGGGTCATAGAAGAATTGTAGCGGAGACGATGAACACTCCAATGAACGTCAGAGACATCCGTAATAAAATTTGTCAATATAGTGTGTGAACTGTCTCTGCAAGTGTGGGTGGTAAGATATAAAATCAACGAGTCAATGAGCTCACTCTCAAACTCAACTGTACTACGGATGATAGAAACATCCTAGATGAGGTGTGATCCACTATGTGGCTAATCAGAGGGTTCACCGGGAAGGGTATAATAAAATTCGTCGCAAATGCAATGAGCACTCACTTAGGCTCCAAAAACATATGGAGTACACTCATACAAACGATAATGCACGTGAAGCACGACAAACGTGACAAATTTGTTGAGGGAATATGACGTATCAGCGGACTCACCAGGAGGGTGTGGTGAGTGTCCCTTATGAGAAAGAACTCACCTGGCAAGTCCGTAGATGGTATTGCCCAAAACTCATCAAGAGTGTGAGTGACCGGACAATAAACTCCAAAAACATCTGATTTATACTTATGTGTTCTTATGGAGAACCCTATATATTGTATGTTATGCTTAAGGTCTTCTCTCTGGAGTACTATCGATATCAAGGGCGATAATGGGAGAGATGTCAATGTCTCAATACTCATAAGTGTGCCACTCGTTAAAATCTCATCCTCACAAGGACGAGGTGGCTCATCTGGAGGCTCAATAGGGGGGTCATCAAAGAACCCATCAATAGGTTGATAGTCCTTCAGAAGCAAGCCATCATAAGGGGTCATGTTCCCCGAAAGGGGTGAGGTGGCTACCACCGTACCACGAGATCACTACTAAGCTCTCGGCTCCTGATCGTAATGTGGCTCGGTGTGCCCTCAAGTGAAGTGCGGGAAAAGTTTACACTCAATAGTGAGCTGATAGGTAACAAATCGAGGGCAGACTCTCTAAGTGGAGCGGTCTCCTGTGGGGGCTGACTTCACACATCCTGTGTTGGGAGGGCAGCTTGTTCTGCCTAAAATAGAATATCAGATTGAGTGAGTGGGGTTCCCCTGATTTGGGAAATGGAGTGCTCTCGCCGACCCTCAATGGTGGTAATGCAGGTGCGAAGGTCATCAAATTGTGCATCCAATTGATCAAACTTCTTAAGAACCAATTGTTGCAATTCGGCTTTCATTATGTTTGCCTTCGGAACACTAGGAATGTAACTACGTGTGATATTACCTCGATGAATGTGACCTCTGTATGATTCTTAAAGGTCATTTATTAGGATGATTCTCTATATGATTCTTAAGGGTCATCGAGACCATGGATACTTCCTATTGGAATATCATTGGTAGAGGGTGATTCTCTATTAGGATGTACACCATTGATACTTCCTCCACTGCTCTATCTTATGTTACCTCTGTTGACTGGCATGGATGTCTTGGGCAAGCATGGTTCTGGAATGAATGCAATTAAGCCCAAGCTAAATGATGTGTGCAAATGAATTTAAGATTTTCAATCCAGAATTTATGTTAGCAAATTTAACTTTATAAAGTTGGCAAAATCTACACAATGTGAGTTTTGAAATTTTAGGAGCACAACCAAGATCACACTCGTTTTTGCGCGAGGTGTTATCCACCACAAATTACACAAACAAGTTTTATAGGATTCAAAGAAATTGAACAACACTAACAATCTCAATACCCAAATAGTTACAAAATGTTCATCTACAATTTAATACAAAATAACATAGCACATTAATTGATACTCACAAGCGCGAATCCGATATCAGCAGCAAACATGGATCCACGAGATAATGTATCGACTGTAATGGAAGATAAGGGGTGCTGAATGAAGTCCAGAACAGCCTTGTGGTTGTTGTTAGAGTCAGGAAAAGGCCAAATTTTGTATTGAAGGATTTGATAATTTGTTGTTGGAAGGCATATGGGGTTGTCGAGACAAGAGAAACAGGCTAGGCAAGACTGGACAAGGGCTATACATGCCAAATTGGGATGGTGCCTGGTGGTATTTCCCCTAGCTAAAAAAGGGCAGGACATGTTTTTTATCCAAAGTTGGGACGAGACCAGGAGGTGTCTCTGGCTGAAAAAGGGTTGGTCGGACTTCCTGTAAGAAACGGCAGAGGGAGAGGGATCCCTGAAGCGAAGGACGGTGGTTGACGGAAGGGGAAAAGGATGCGGCGGCTAGCAGCGAAACTGGCGAGTGTTGCGGTTTATCGTGAGGTAGAGGTAGATTAACAGTGGAAAATCGTGTGGCTTAACTAGAGGAAATGGCTGGTGGATCCACGGGAAAAAGAAAAAGAGGAAGGGAGCGGCTGGATGGGGCGGATGGTTGTTGTCGATCGGAGGATCAAGGATCGTGCGGCTTTACAGTTGCAGGCATGGAAGCAGCCCGTGACAGGGGCGATAGGAGGTTGCGGAAGTGTGGAGGATCGATGATGGGGTGGCAGTTTGTGGTTTCTGGCGAAAGAGATGATGAACAATGACGATATGAGCGGTTTCCTTCTTCGATCATGGGATGAACAGGTGGTTTTCTCCTTCCGATTGAGGGGGGTTCGTGGGTCACGAAAGGGGAACAGTGACGGGATACGATAAAACTAAAATAAAAATTGGTAAATGAACCAAGGCTTTGCACAGTGTAACGCCCCTGATTTTCCGTCAATTATTTTAATTCTCTTGGTGACGTCATAATGACGTAAGGACGTTACATTAGCGCGGAGTTGACGGCGAGTCGTCATTAGTGCGTTTTTGCGTCTGTTAGGTCGAGCCGACCAAATCTTGAAATTCTCATCGAAATTATAAAATTTCACAATACAAAATTAAATCGATTTATTTTGAATTTGTCGGTCAAGTTTCGTCGCAATTCGAGCATTTTTGGAGCCTCGGCGAATTTTTGAAGTTTTGTATATTTAATATTCATCGTAAAATTTAGAAATTTATATCTTGAGAACGGTGCGTCAAATTTCGATTTTGACTTCGTCGTTGGATTCGTAGCACAGGTTTTTACCTAGGGTGCGAATTTTGTTTGAATTGACGTGCGATAGGCCCTTCGTAATAATAATATTTGTCAGTGTTAGTATTTGTATTATTATTATTAATTGTTAGCAGGAATCGGGTCAATACTCACCGATTTCCATTTAATACTCACCGATTTCCATTTAATACTCACCGATTTCCATCTAATACTCACTGATTTCCTAATCTAATACTCACAGATTTCCTAATCTAATACTCACTGAACGCTCTATTCCCTCATTTCATCCTAAGGGTTACTAATAATAACATTATTATTAATATTAATATTAATATTATTATTTTTACTATTAACAAAATAAATACTTATGCACTCATCTTCTCCTTCCCGAAGTACCGAACCAGTCAAGCCGCGAGAGAAAAAAAAGGAAAGCGAGCCTTTTCCGGGAGCCTTCCGACGACCACCACCGGAGCTCCGGTGCACGAAATTCTCGTCGGAGCGTAGATCCGGAAAGCTCTCGACAAGAGCTACGCGTGCACGGTAAGATTTGTCCGTTTCATGAGCTTTCTAGCGTTAGGATTTTCGGCCCTAACCGCCGTTTTGACCAAATTTTAGTAGGTTTCGCCTCCACGCGCCTTCGCTTGGACCGATCTGCGACGTGGAGTGATTTAGAGGACGATTTCGGGAAAAATCGAGGCAAGTGGTGGTTTTGCTTGCTTTCCTTCCCTTGCACTTACCACTGATCGTAGGGTGTTAGGTCTTAATTTGTCGAATAAATTAGTAAGTGTCGTTTATTCGACGTGTCGTTTTTCTGTCGTGTCGTTTGAATCGTCGCACCGTTTCGACCACGTAAAACACTTGTTTCGTAGTAATTATCGTAGTTATTGTGGAAGTCTTAGTATGTACCGTTTGACTTGGGTTTTTCGTCGAATTTGCCCGATTTGTCGAGTTCGGGCCTTAGGGTATATTTTTGGGTATTTGCGTCTCGTTTGTCATGGGAGAGTTGGGGCATAGTGTGATTTTGGGGGTTTTCTCCCTTATTTCTTTGAAATAAACCTGTGTTTTGGGTTGTGATTTTATCAGTATTACAGGTGTTTTTGTTATTACCATGGTTGGCTATGATCTTTTGACCCTGGTGGGTTTGTGACTGTGGGTGTGTTGGCGGAGGGTTCTCCCCCCACAGGTGCCGTTTTTCCCGGTTTTGGGCTTGTCAAGGCATAATACCACCTTTCTTTTGACACTGGTAGGGTTGTGACTATGGGTGTGCTGGCGGAGGGTTCTCCCCCCACAGGTGCCGGTTTTTACCCGGTGTATATGCTCATTTTATGATGAGTTTGCTATTTATTTATGAACTCACTTATGTACATGTCTTCGAAGCTTAGATCCTAAGAAGCACCGGTACGGGTACGGGTACCGGGTACGGGTACCGGGTACGGGTACGGGTACGGGTACCGGGTACGATACATATCTGGTAAGGTTATATGTCAACATTTTAAAATCAAAGATCCGAGTACGGCGGGATACGTTGTATTAAATTTAATAAATATATATGCATATATCACAAATACAATTATAAATTCTCAAAACAATAAAACATGAATCTTAAATAATCAATTGAAGTACAAGTTCATAACTAATGCAATATAACATGAAGTACTTAGACATAAACTATTCATAATCATTTCAAATAAAATGATGTTCATCACTCATTTTTTTCATCTTCCTCCATATTGTTGGAGATCAAGGCATCTTCAATTTCTGGCTCATCTAAAGACAAGTTGGCAACCGTAAGCATGTCAACTCCATCAAAAGGATTTGTTCATGCATCTCCTCCTATATCTCACATTCTACTCCTTCCCTGACTGTAGATTTCGTTTATCCTCGATAATAAGCGTAGATTACTATGCACGTACACCAAATCATCAACTCGTTGTGGTAGAATTTTGTTTCTTCTCAATGAATGAATGAATGAGTATGTGCTCCAATTTCTCTCGCAGCAGGATGATGAAGAGAGTTGACCTAACAACTTCAAAGCAATTTTTTGTAATTTAGGTGCCGAAGTTCCATAATAACTCCACCAATCTTTAGGCAATAATGAAACTCTACTCTCCAAACTATCTGGCTCACTGAAAGCTTGACCAAATCCTGTAAACCTAGAGAACTCATTGATTACTATATTCCTCTCCACCACATCAGGAAAATATCTTCTTAAGCATTTATTCCTCTCCAAAGAAATCTTCTCATCTGTATTTGGAGCAATTATATTTGGCCCTCCTTCAAGCCATTCTCGACTGTAATACCTACAAATAAAAATATATAGTAAATAAATAAATCATAGTAAATGTTTAATATCAAATAAGAAAAAAAATTACTTTTGATTAAGAGAATAAGTCATGCAATGTAGTGGTGTGCAACTCTTGGTCCATCGATCAACGAGGACATCATAAATTGTCTCATAAAGAGAGCAATGAGCTTTCAAGTCCGTCAACTTCTCGTGTTTATATATTTCAAGCTTCACATTTTCTATCATTGAATCTCACATGTCATATACCAGATGAAGATTAAGTTTGTCTGTATCACAAACCCTAAGCATATCATATATGGGTCTTGTTATATCAAGGATCTTGTCCACATCATCCCACCATTTGTCACTATAGATGATGTTTTTAACCTCTAGAGCTTTCTCAGCATCATCTGCTCTATGCATAGTTCATTTGGGACATCCAACCATATTAAGCAAGCCCATCTTCACAAGTTTAAACCTCTTCAACATCACTATAGTGGAAGTAAATCGTGTCTCAGCAACTGCAAATAACTTCAGTGAAACAAAAGAGTTATACATGTTCAACCTGTATTGATGATTCATTATAAAAGTCCTGATTGATTGAGCATCATTAGCCACTAAAGTTATCCATCCGCATTGTTCTAACTATTGCACAACGATCAGTATTATTGGTTGTGCAAATATTTTTTAATGCTAGATTTAAAGTGTGCACAACACAAGGTGTCCAAAAAATATGTGGGAATCGTGCCTCCACAATTGCTCCTGCTGCCTTACACACTGGTGCATTATCAGTGATAACTTGTATAACATTTTCGGCACCAACTTCATTAATAACTTCAATCATCAAATTTGCAATATAATGTTTATCCTTATACTCACCTAATGCATCAACTGCCTTTAAAAAAATAGGACTATCCTCAGAGGCCGCCATAAAATTAATCAAAGGTCTTCTTTGAGCATCTGTCCAACCATCACTGACTAAGCTGATTCTCTTTAGGGGCCAAGTATCTTTAATTGGCTGAAGCATTCTAGTGATATTTGATTTTTCTTTCTGCAATAGTGTTGTTCTGAGATCATTATATACAGGAGGAACAAATCCATCTAGATTGTGGTTAGCAGCAAATTTATATGAACTAACATAATATGGATTTCTAGCTAGATGAAATGGCAAACCACCAGAATAGAACATTCTGGCTATATGACTCATTAACTCATCTCTAGCTTTATTTTGAAAAGCCATATCAATGGTCCCCCTCTTCTTTTTTCCGTTTCCCCAACTATTTGAGAAGCTTGACTTGCATTATGAAACGATAATACATTGGGAGCCGGTTTGCATTTTTCTTCTGATGTAACAACCACTTTTTGAAGCTTCTTTAAATACTCTTGAGTTACTTTTGGAGTTACTTTTGGACATACCCTAATACCATTCCCGGATATTTTTAGCAAGTGACTTTTTACTCTATAATACGAACCACTGAAATCTATCTCACAAAAATTGCATTTCCATTTTCTGTTTCCGCCACCAATTTCTCTACTATGGATAAGAGATACATAATCACAAAGTGACGCATAATCATCTAATGAACAGAACTAATGAACGGAACTAATGAACAGAACTAATGAACAGAACTAATGAACAGAACTAATGAAAAACCAATGAAGAACAAATGAACAGAACTAATGAACAGAACTAATGAAGAACTAATGAAGAAGAAGAACTAATGAAGAAGAAGAACTAATGAAGAAGAAGAAGAACTAATGAAGAAGAAGAAGAACTAATGAAGAAGAACTAAAGAAGAAGAACTAATAAAGAAGAAGAACTAATGAAGAAGAAGAAGAATTAATGAAGAAGAAGAACTAATGAAGAAGAAGAAGAAGAACGCTTACAGTGACGACAGGGATCGTCGGTAGGGAGGATCGTCGGCAGGGATCGGGAGCAGGGATCGTCGGCAGGACGGGAGCGGGGATCGGGAGCGACACGGGATCGGGAGCGACACGGGATCGGGAGCACGGGATCGGGAGCACGGGATTGGGAGCGGCAGCAAATGAGCGCTAAAACCCTAAAATTGCAATTATAGCGAACCGACCCGTTTGGTACGTATCTGTACCGGAAACGTACCCAGTACGGGTACGGCCCTATTTTTGATGTATACGTGCTTCGTAGCTTAGATCATTATCGCACTTGGTGCAAATTTTCCTACTCTTGGAGTCGGTAAGTTAGTCCTTTGCCGCTATTTTATTTCTTATTAGTTGAGGTTGTCAGTCTTCTTATAATTGGGTTTGGTAAACCCTCTTTCTGTTTTCACTTGTTTATTATCTGATTGCTTCATTCGACACTTGTATTTCCTTGTTGAGATGTTCTTTTTTTGAATATCTCTGGTTCGGGGCAGTAGCCGGTTGAGCGGCTAGGTTTGGTGGTTGTTTGTGGACTGCTGTGGTTGCAGTGTTTTCCTTTCCGTCGTGAGGTAGCTTTGTTATTTCCTTATCAATACAGACATACATACCTTCAGTGGGTTTGTGTCAGGTTGTTGACGCTCACTTGTGGTTTTCTTTTAGATGTTAAGTATTTTGCTAAGCTGCTAAGTTTACCTCTTTGTGATTGTTTTTACTTGCTCTCTGGGAAGATTTTATGTCAGGTTGCATGTTATGTATCTTAAATCTATAAAAGTATCATTTTTACTAGCTCATTCATGTCGTATTTCAAAACTAAATTCATTATATTTTAGCTAACGAAAAGACTATTTCTATACTTATAATAAATCTAGAGTCTCGCATATCATGGATTGTCTTTTGTAGATGTTTATGCTCATGTAGGGTGTTAATCAATTTAATCAAGTATTTTCCGCAGCGTATAACTATTTTTTTCTAGTGAACCAGTTGACCCACTGAGCCGAGGGATACGACCATCTTAACTTAAAACTGGATTTCTTTCATAATAACTTATGAATTTCTTATAAAAGGTAGAGTTGGAGTCTTGCCTGAGCGTATGCAGTTATCCTCTGCACGACGTGCCATCATGACGTGTGTTTTTTCCTTACTCTGATATATCTTTTAATGCGGAGAAAATGCAGGTTGTGACACACGGGATTTGCGGCGTCGCACCACGAAGATTGCCGGAATTTTAGAATCTATCACAAAACTTAGAAATGAATGTAAATTGCAGCGCTCGCACCTATTTATAACAAGAAGGGGCGGTTGGGCACCCGGCGTAAACAGCTATGATTGTTTGTTACGCCTGGTGTCCTAGAACGCTAAATACAAGCCCAAAAAAATAAAATACACATAAATTGTAAAAATGACGTCACGGACGCGCTCGTGGTCTCGGATCGTCAATCTGATCAACATATCTCTGGCAAATCTGCAAAAATGGGTCCCGTCAAGTGGTGGCCCGATCTTCTCTGATCACGAACATGCGGTCGATCCCCATCAGGATGTTTTCCCCAATTAATATAGATATATATAGTTATTTATTTATATTTACAACCTAGTTTTCCAAATTTAAACAGTGCAATTGCACCCATTGATAAGCTAGATTTGATATTAAATGTCCTTGATTCATCAGCTGAAAATGCATTACTGAAAACAAATCAAAATAAAAGGGTGAGTTCCATAAATTAAGAAATAGCAGGTGCAAACATAAAGGATATTGGTTCTCAAATTTACAGCATGCATACTGAAACTTTGTTGATTCTTGTTAGTTCATAAGTGAAAACAATTTCAATATGTTAATCTCGAAACTATCACTTGATACAGGTCATAACTACTGTTCATTAAAAAAATGATGTTTCACAACTTTTCATGTGCACAAAAAAAAAGAAGCAAAGCATTATCCTGCAAGTGCATCTACTCAATGAATTCACAAACATGGCAACATACTTTTAGAAAATCCATCTCTATAACAATAGAAATAAATTTTTTGCACAAAAATATGACTCATGTTCGTGCTCATGCATTCGAAGAAACTGGATCTCTTTTTCAGATCAAATCAAGCTAGAATGGAATGAAAAAGGTCTACAAACAATAGAGAAAACCTTCAATACGTGCAGTGGTACGAAAAATTTTATGCCTCGTGTGGTCATTCTCAGTATACTCACTAGGGGTAATCAGACTATAACGTAAGACGCAGACCAAGTGCTCTACGTGTTCCCCTTCAACTTCTACGACATCCTCGGACTCGGGTTCAGGCTCAGGCACGGGGTGAGATTTAGTAACATATACTCCATACTCAGGCTCTCATCCATACGTAGAATCGATAATAACGACGAAATGGCGTCGCGGGCAATTAGATGATTTGTGCCCCGGCTCCAAACACTTGAAGCATCGAAAAACTTCAGTGTGGGCTTAGCCCCAATAATCTTCTTACCCTCAGAAGGGACAATGAATGGGGTTAGAGTCCCAACCGTGATGGGAGAATGAGGGGAATCCGAGATCCGAGCAGTGGAGGTAGTAGAGACGCTCGATATGGATCTATAAGTAGACCTAACTCTGAATGTCCATTTCTATAAGAACTCCACTTTCCTTGCGTGACTCGAAATCTCTCCTAAGTCCTTATAGTCAAAGAGTTATAGTTGGTCTCTGAGAGAGTAGTGTAACCCCTTCAGATAACGGGACACGATCATATCATCATCCTCTCGGAGGTCGAGGCGAGACTGCAGTACTAGGAACTCGTTCGAATATGAATCCACTGATAATTTATCTTGTTGTAGGTTGTGGAACCGACAGTAAAAGACCTGCAAATTATTGGGTGGAACGTACCGTTTTTGAAGTTGAGTTTTAAACTCTTCTCATGTGGTGATAGGAGGCATGCATAAATTAAAATTAGAGTGTTCTAGTTGTCCCCACCAAACTAGGGCGGACCCTTTCAGTCTAAGCGTAGCATACTCAACTTGTCTAGCTTGAGGAAATTGCTTCCAAGCCAAGAAACGGCTCATCTTATATCCCATCGGGGTTAATAACGTGGTTCAATTTTGAGGTGTGCAAGTTCTAGTGGCCTAGTGCTATGATCTACTTCGACCACTAGGGTAGGTGCTCGATTTAAGTGCAAGCTAGCTACTATGGTGTTGATCAATGTGCGTAATTCGTTCACTGCATGCCCGAGACTACTCATGTTAGCGGTGAGATTGTCAATCGTTTTCATTAAGTCGCTCATACGATGGGTCAAGTCCTCTACGGTATTTTCTAAATGATCAACAAACTTTTCCATTTGAAATAATTTGATTTTAATTTTCTACGAAAACTTTAGTTTATTTTTACAAAACAATAATTTAAATTTCTTTTTTTTTATTTAAAACGAGAGAATGCCTGAGTGGGTAAAAAAAATTATTTAAAAATCAAGTTAAAATAAAATTTGACGAATTTTTTGTAAATAAAGATTTAAATTAAAAGTAAATTTAATAAAACATTTTTTAGAGCCGATTAAAAATTTCTATAAAAAAAAGTATTATTATTATTTTTTGAAAACTGCATCGTTTCATTCGCGATAAAAGCACATTCCTCTGATACCAAACTGATGTAGACCAAAATAAAGGTTTTAAAAGTACGATATTTTATGCGAGCCTTTGATTTATTTTTAAAGGTAAGCCGAGCGAGCAAACATGAATTTTGCACATGAAAACACTCTTGACGTTGAATTTTGCTAAATCGTTATTCAAAGACATTTCCTCGAGTGGCTACCAGGTTGAACCAAAGCGAGATTCGCGCAACCACAAGCAAAAATCACAAGAAATAGTTTAAGGATAAACGGCAAATTTAAATAGAACGAACGTCTGAGGCAAGCAAATAATTATTTAACTTACTCACATAAGATTAATTTAAAGATTTAGAGCAGGTGAAGCGGCGGAGAATACCATGAATATCGCAAGCTACGACTAGGAGTGAACTTCTCAAGTCCCGAAAGCAAGGGAGCTGGGACAAACGAACTATTGACGGAAGGAGCGGTTATTGTTGACGTCAACTGTAAGTGAGGAGGACTTCACGAGCGGGAAAGGACGCCGGAAAGGATTCGACAACGTCCTTTCAGGCGGACAGCGTTGGACAAAGTTGCAAGTTGCTCCCAATAAGCCCTTTCTCGGACGACCGGCGATATATAGGTAGGCAGAAGAAGGCGTCGGTGTCGCGGGAAACAATTTGAGTCGAAGGAGTACACGGAGCGTCTTGTAGTCCTTCACTGGTCAGTGAACTCAAACGGAGGAGGTGCCACCTGATTCCGCCAAAACAGGTACAGGCGAGGCGGGGGGTTCTTTGTATTCTTCCTTATCTTTTTTTGCATTTCTTTCCAATCATTTTATTTCATATTTCCCTTATTTCAAATTTGGTTGTATTAGCAAGATTTTGACTACTTCCTATTTTCCATAATATCCAATTATTTCTCCCAAATCATTTTGTTATGGCAGCATTATCTCTATTAGAGTTTATTATTGAGTTGTACGATGTTCTCTTTATTATTAGTGTGTGTCAGGCAAATTACGGTAATGTCCATGTATGTGTCTATTTAAGGGACCATTGTGGTCTTGTTTATGGTATGAATGAAATCAGTCTTTTTTCATATTCTCTCTTGTGTGAGATCTTGGTAACTCTCTTCTCCAACGAGCAAGCTCCGCTTAGGCTGTTGCGGTCAAGGCTCCATTATATCTTCGTCATTTTCTCTACCTCTGGTCACTCCTCCTAGCAACACCGAGTAGGCCCATAACAACTTTAGTATCAAAGCTTTTTTCTTGGTCCTCTTCTGTCGACGCACGCCAACAGTGCCCCAACGCCGCTTCTGAAACCTCCTTCCAGTGCTCGGCATGCCATCCTCCCCCTTACAATAAGTCCTTGTCGATCAGCCCGACTCCAACAAGCTGTTATTATTTCCCCCAATGCCCTTAAGCCCGTTGCAGTTGCTACTCCCTCTGGTTTGCACGGGAATCCTCCATCTCCGCCGACAAGCTCTCTGCAGGACCTTAGTCTTCTTTCCACAGGGCTGGGAGGCTCTCCAAAAGTAACTAACTCCGCTTCTACGACGCCCTACCGCATATGCATCTTCGTCGCATCTGCAACAGCAAATCGCATCTCTATCGCGTCTGCAACAGCAAATCGTATCCTCGTCGAGTATCGTGCGTCGTTTCCTACCATGCACGCCTTCATCTGAGCAGACCTACCTCTTACACAACTTCATTGAGCACGCCATCACCTGTTTGCTAGTTCCCTCGAGCCCAACGCCCGTCGACATTGCCTCTGCCTTTTTCGTTATTTCCTCGCACGCGCCATCCGATTTAATTAACCAATCTTTTTTATTATTATTTAAACCACCCACATCCGCACACCTGTTTTTTTAGTCCCCTCGCCGCAGATTTACCCAGTCGTCTGCTTCATTTCCATCGAGTCCCCCGCCAACATCCATCTTTTGTCGATGTTGTCGCTCCATAATCTTATCTTTAACCTACATCCCTTTCACGAACCCACCAAAACCGTCAACCACATATTTCTTTGATTTTATTTTATTTTATTTATATTTCATATCTTGTTGCCTTTTCATAGCCATATTTAGGATTTCTATTATTTCGGACCGTACTACGAGCAGATATAATTGTGTCGCCATTGGGCGAAGACGCGGCTCTCGCGGTACCTCCCAATCAGCCACCTTGGAGCACTCTAGTCGGCCCCATGCCCGCTTCTTATCTCGCACTATAGGTGACTCGTCTGATCAAATTAGTCAGATTATGTCCAAGATGCAGGCCGTCATGGCGCAGCAAACTGCCCTCGCGGATCGTCATCAGGAGGCCATTATTGTGCTCTCCAAGCGCATTGATGATCTCTCTACCGCCCCCCGCACAAGATCAAACAAGCAACAGTCAGGCACCGCCACTTATCCGTCATGCGCCGTCGCCACAGACCGTCGACAAGCCACCACCGCCAGCCCTCGCGCACCCCGACATTGTTATTGTGTCATGCTACACTAGGTTGGACTTTCCAACCTATGACGGAAAAAGTGATCCTTTGTGTCGGCTCACCAAGTGTGAGCAATTCTTCGGCTGCCAACAAACTCTGAAAGCAGACTAAATGCATCTAGCATCCTTCCACATGCTCGACTCTGCTCTTTTGTGGGTTTCAGGACTCCTCACCGACTGGTTGAATCTGATTTGGGAAGACTTCAAGTGGCTCTGCAACTTGCGTTGTGGACCTCCTATTTGCAGCAACCCCCTCGGCGAACTCGCATCTCTACGACAAACGGGGTCCGTGGACGAGTACCTGAAATAATTTCAGCTTCTTTTGGCGCACGTCACTCTTGCCCCGGATATGCAGGACGCCATTTTCACTGCCAAACTTCACGATCGCATACGACTGGATGTCACATTTGAGACCCCTCCACACTTAGTGATTGTTATGAGTCTGGCCAGGCTCTTTGATCGTCGTCTCCAGCTAGCACAGGAGGCCTACCCACCTACCAACAGCATTGCTCAACAATGTCGTATCGAGGGCCCTCCACCCCCACCGGTCCGCCGATTATTTTGGGTCGAGATGTTGCAACGACGCTCCCAGGGATTATATTTTAACTGCGACGAGCAGTTCACTCGTGCCCACAGATGCAACAAGTTTTTCTACCTACGCGTCGAGTACTCTGACGACGAGGGCATCGAATGAAGTGACCCCACCGAGGATCCTCCTTGAGCTTGAGGCCAAACTCTTTTTGGACGACGGGAGTGATGTTATGGCAGCATTATGTTATGGCAACATTATCTTTATTAGAGTTTATTATCGAGTTCTATGATGTTTGCTTTATTATTAGTGTGTGTCAGGCAAATTACGGCAACTCCCCAGTATGTGTCTATTTAAGGGACCCGTGGGGTCTTGTTTATGGTATGAATGAAATCAATCTGTTTTCTTATTCGCTTTTGTGTGAGGTCTTGGTAGCTCTCTCCTCCAATAAGTAAGTCTCACTTAGGCAGCCGCGGTCAAGGCTCCATTGTATCTCTGTCATCATCTCCACCTCCAGTCACTCCTCCCAGCAACACCAAGTAGACCCATAACACATTTCCCAAATATGATTATGTTAAATGATGTATAGCTTTGATCTAGTTTTCAATTTGTGTTATTCTCCCAATTAATCTTATGCATCTATTAATAACCTAAGCTTGCCTCTTTTGTCTTAGTTACTTAAATTGTCGGACCATTTATTCAGTGTCTCACCGGGTATCAAACTTATGAGCCGAACCTAAAATACATTGGTGCATGGAAATTTTGACAAACTAAATAAAATAACAAATAGTAAAAATACAACTAATGCGTGAAGATATCACGACTCCTCGAATGCGGCGACAGTTGCATCAATATATGATAGATAACGCAAGGCCAGGTTACGTTGGGTCATAATCCCTCCTCCAAATCTTATTCAAGATAGAAATTTCCTAAATACATTGGTTCGCTTTCCCCGTAAATATAGGGAGGCACTTACATGATAAAAAGGTAATACTCAATAAAAGGAAACACACAATAAAAGGAAATACATGATAAAAAGAAATATGTGATAAAAGAAAATATAATATAACTGAAATAATGATCCTAGATCCAATCAGGTGCATCCTTAAGCCGCGCCTGGAACTCGCACGTGTCTCGTGTGAACTCTTTTGTAGTGCTTGACGAGGATGGGGTATTCCGTACCCATATCAACACCTCGGGGTTCCACAACGACCTTGTCCTCAAGGTCGAACTCCGGAAACTGGGTCTTGATCTTCTCTTCCAGGTTCCACGTGGCCTCATCGGCCGGCTGGTCCTTCTACTGGATGAGGATCTGATGCACTGTCCGTCCTTGAATGTCTTCAGTCTGTGTTCCCAAAACTGTTGCAGGCTCGTACCGGGGAACCAATTCAACGGCTAGCCCGTTTGGTAGTACATCCTGGACGAGGTGATGCTCTAGGGCCCTCTTTAGCTAGGAGACATGAAAAACAGGGTGAATTCGGCAGTCGTTGGGGAGCTATAGACGATTGGCCACCTCACCGATTTTCTCTAAGATCAGGAAGTGGACAAAATAACAAGCCGAGAGCGTGGGGTGTAGTCGGCCCGTCAAGAAGCTCTATCAGTGTGGTCGCAGTTTGATGAATACCTTCTCGCCCGGCGAGAATATCACCTCACGACGATGACGGTTGGCATGTTGGATCATGCGCTGTTGAGCCCGTATCAGATGGTGCTTCAATTGGCGGAGGGCCTCGTCCAGGTCCTGGAGGTCGGAGGTCAGGGCTTGTACTTGGTATTCGCCAGGTAAGCTGCACGGTATGGGTAGAGGTGGGCGGTCGTAGACTGCCTGAAAGGGAGTGATGCCCGTGGCAGAGTGATAAGACGTGTTGTACCATAGCTCCACCCATGCGATCCACTAGGTCCACTATCGAGGTTGTTCCGTCGCGAAATAGCGCAGGTACGTTCCTATGCAACAGTTGAGGACCTCCGTCTATCCATCTGTCTATAGATGGTACGTGGTGCTGAACCTCGGCTTGGTCCCATGTAGATGGAACAACTCCTGCCAAAAGGAGCTCATAAAAACTGGGTCGCGATCGCTCACGAAGGAAAGGGGAAAACAGTGGAGTCGGACCACCTCCCCAATGAAGATCCGAGCAACTGAGCTGGCGGTGTAGGGATGTCAAACCAGTATGAAATGCCCTTACTTGGACAACGACAATCGGTCTACCACCACCAGAAGACGGTCGTAGCCCTGAGAGCGGGGAAGACGGGTGAGGAAATCCAGGCTTATATCTTCCCAGACCATATCAGGAACGGGTATGACTGGAGAAGTCTGGTTGGCGAGAGAGTCTGGTACTTGGCCTTCTGACATGTCAGGCAATTGGCCACAAACTGCTGCACAGACCGCGACATACCTCGCCAGTACAGGGTGGACGCCAGTCGTCGGTACGTCGGGTAGGCACTAGAATGGCTTGATGTCGAAATAGCATTAAACTCGTGAAGCGGCCGGAAAATCCAGGGCGATGACTCTGCGACCACGAAATGATCTCAGTAAAAAAGCTAATCTCCAATCATCCGAAAGGGAGGGTGCAAACTCGGGTCTCTCTGCAAATCTTGTATCACGGAGGCGTAGTGGGGATCCATTCACACCTCTGCCTGTAGGGCATCAACATCCCACCAATGAGCCTGGGAGATCACTGCCAAGGCTCTCGTCGGGACAAGGCATCAGCGGTAGTGTTCGTTCTCCCCGCCTTGTATTCGATGGAGAACTGGTACCCAAGGAGTTTGGTGATCCACAGCTGTTGTGCGAGCGTCATGATCTTCTGACTCCACAAGTGGCGCAAGCTGCGGTGATCAGTGTGCACCACATAGAGCCGCCCAAGAAGGCAGGGGCGTGAGTGCTGAACGAAGAGGACGAGTGCCCGGAGCACCGCTTTCGTAAGCAGATGTCGCATTCCGTCGGCTGGCGAAGGCCTTGCTGAAATAGGCGATGGGTCGACCCCGTTGTATGAGGACCGCCCCTACACCCTTCCCGGAAGCATCGCATTCCACCACAAATGGCTGAGAAAAGGCTGGCATGCCTAGGACTGGGGCTGATGCAAGCGCGTGTTATAGGGCGTGAAAGGCCTCCTGGGTTGCCTGGCCCCAAGTGAATGGTGCCCCCTTTTTGAGGAGGTCGGTCAGTGGCCGCGCCAACGCCCCGTAGTGGCGGATGAACCGGCGGTAGTACCCGGTAAGGCCCAAGAATCTGTGCACTGCTCTGATGCTCGTTGGAGTCGCATATTATAGGACCGCGTCCACTTTGGCCGGATCCATCGCCAGGTCGGCAGCTGAGATGATGTGCCCCAGATATTCGATCTGCATCTGCCCGAATAGGCACTTCTTGTGGTGGGACACAAACTGGTGCTCCGTGAGAAGTTGAAGTACGGTGGCCAGGTGATCTAAGTGGAGTTGTCAAGAATAGTTATAGACCAAAATGTCATCAAAAAATACCAAGACGAACTTACGTAGATGTGAACGAAAAACGTCATTCATTGTAGATTGGAATGTGGTTGGGGCATTAGTCAGACTGAAGGGCGTGACTAGGAACTCATAATGGTTGTCATGGGTGTGGAACACTGTTTTTGGCACATCCTTGGCTCTAACCCGAATCTGGTGAGAGCCCGAACGAAGATCCAATTTGGAGTAGGTCGCTCCTTGTAGTTCATCCAACAGCTCCTGGATGAGGGGAATTGGGTACTTGTCAGGGATGGTGAGCTTGTTCAGCTTCGAATAGTCGACACAAAATCTCCAGCTACTATCCTTCTTTCGAACCAGGAGAACTGGGCTGGAAAAGGGGCTTACACTCAGCTGGATGATGTCTGTCGTAAGCATCTCGACGACCATGGCCTCCATCGCGGTCTTCTGATCATAGTCGTAACGATACAGGCGGACGGAGACGGTCGATGCCCCCGGTTGTAGGACAATGGCATGATCATCAGCTCGTATCGGGGGAAGCCCATGGGTTGTATAAAAGAGGGGTCCATGCATGTTCAAGAGTCGTTGGATGTCGGCGTGCGGAACGTGTGGTACTTGGGAAGCTGTCTCCTCCATATGCCGCAGGAGGACACTGAAATTTGGGTTTGTCGTCGCAGGATGGAGCGAAGGGCGGCAGGGAAACGGGCCAAGGACGAATCTCCATGTAGATGGTGAGTGGCGTCCGCCGCTTTGAAGACCATGGTGAAGCAATTCCAGTTGTGTTGAATACCGCCTAGCGTGCGTAGCCAGGCTACGCCAAGAATGGCATCAAGTTCGAAGTTGTAGAAATTCGTCGTGCCTGAATAGAATCCGATTGTGAGGGGTAGCCCAAGGCAGCGACCCGCCATTGGAGCCTGATGTCCGTCGTCGAGGCATACATGAAAGCACGGAGCGGCCGTCACCGGAATCTGCAGCTCCGTCACGAGGGCTTGGGAGATGAAATGTTGGCTTGCCCCGCCGTCAATAATGAGTACTACTGCACAGTCGTGAAGGGAGGCCTCCAGCTTCAAGGTACATGGTCCGATCATGCCTCAAACTGAGTCACAGGTGATTACTGCTTCTAATTATGCAGAATTTCTTCTTCTAATTATGCTGTAGTGCAGAATTTGGGCAGAATTCTGCCCAGATTTCACCCAGAAATCTGGGTTGAAATCTGGGCAGAATTCTGCCCAGATTTCACCAGAAATCTGGGCAGAATTTAGCCCAGATTTCACCCTGAATTCTGCCCAGATTTCACCCAGAAATCTGGGTTGAAATCTGGGCAGGATTCTGCCCAGATTTCACCAGAAATCTGGGCAGAATTTAGCCCATATTTCAGGGCTAAATTCTGTCCAGAAATCTGGGCAAAAATCTGCCCAGAAATCTAGGCAAAAATCTGCCCAGATTTCACTGTCCAATTCTTGTAATGAATGTTCTTAGCTTATGTTTTTGTAATGAATGTTCTTGTACTTTTTTTATTACGGCAGTTATGTCCCAATCACACACTCCCATTAGTGTCACTGGTTCAACGTCTACATCAGTAACAAGTAGATTTATTTCTGATGACGCAAACAAGGATGATAATGCCCCACTTTGGGCTTATGTGTCTCTTATACATAGTAGAGAAGTTGGTGGGGGAAACAGAAAGTGGAAATGTAATTTTTGTGAGGTTGATTTCAGCGGCTCGTATTCTAGGGTAAAAAGTCACTTGCTAAAAATATCCGGGACCGGGATTAGGGTATGTGCAAAGGTGACCCCAGAGTATTTAAAAGAGCTTCAAAGAGTGGTTTCTATTTCAGAAGAAAAATGCAAACCGGCTTCCAAGATCATGACATTTTCCAATGCAAGTCCATCTTCTCAATTAGTTGGGGAAACCAAAAAAAGAAGAGGTGGACCTATTGATATGGTTTTTCAAAATAAAGCTAGAGATGAGTTGAGGAGCCACATAGCTAGGATGTTTTATTCTGGTGGTTTGCCATTTCATCTAGCTAGAAATCCGTATTATATTAGTTCGTATAAATTTGCGGCTAATCACAATCTTGATGGATTTGTTCCTTCTGGATATAATGCTCTAAGAACTACACTTTTGCAAAAAAAAAAATCCAATATCACTAGAATGCTTCAACCAATAAAAGATACTTGGCCTCAAAAGGGAATCAGCTTAGTTAGTGATGGTTGGACAGATGCTCAGAGAAGACCCTTGATTAATTTTATGGCGGCTTATGAGGATGGTCCGGTTTTTTTAAAGGCAGTTGATGCATCATGAGAGTACAAGGATCGACATTATATTGCAAAATTGATGATTGAAGTCATTAATGAAGTTGGGGCTGAAAATGTTATACAGGTTATCACTGATAATGCGCCGGTGTGTAAGGCAGCAGGAGCAATTGTGGAGGCACGATTCCCACATATTTTTTGGACATCATGTGTTGTGCATACCTTAAATCTAGCATTAAAAAATATTTGTGCCGCTAATAATACAGATCGATGTGCAACAGTTAGAGAACAATGCGGATGGATAACTCAAGTGGCCAATGAAGCTCAGTCAATCAGAACTTTCATAATGAATCATCAATACAGGTTGAACATGTATAACTCTTTTGTCTCACTCAAGTTACTTGCAGTTGCGGAAACACGCTTTGCTTCAACTATAGTGATGTTGAAGAGGTTTAAACTTGTGAAGATGGGTTTGCTTAATATGGTTGGATGTCCCGAATGGACTACGTATAGAGCAGATGATGTTGAGAAAGCTCTGGAGGTTAAAAATATCATATATAATGACCAATGGTGGGATGATGTGGAGAAGATTCTTGATATAACAAGACCCATATACGATATGCTAAGGGTTTGTGATACAGATAAACCTAACCTTCATTTAGTATATGACATGTGGGATTCAATGATTGAAAATGTGAAGATTGAAATATATAGACATGAGAAGTTAACGGACTTGGAAGCTCATTGCCCTCTTTATGAGGCAATTTATGATGTCCTCGTTGATCGGTGGACCAAGAGTTGCACACCACTACATTGCATGGCTCATTCTCTTAACCCAAGGTAATTTCTTTTGCATACTTGACTTTTACCATTTATTATGATTTATTTATTTACTATGTGGTTTCCATTGTAGGTATTATAGTAGGGAATGGCTTGATGGAGGGCCAAATAGAGTTGCTCCAAATACGGATGAGGAGATTTCCTTGGAGAGGAATAAATGTTTGAGAAGATATTTTCCTGATGTGGTGGAGAGGAATATAGTAATCAATGAATTCTCTAGGTTTACGGGGCTTGGTCAAGCTTTTAGTGAGCCAGATAGTTTGGAGAGTAGAGCTTCATTATTGCCCAAAGATTGGTGGAGTTACTATGGAACTTCAGCACCAAAATTGCAAAAGATTGCTTTGAAGCTTTTGGGTCAACCTTCTTCATCTTCCTGCTGCGAAAGAAATTGGAGCACATACTCATTCATTCACTCATTAAGAAGAAATAAAATTCTACCACAAAGAGCTGACGATTTGGTGTATGTGCATAGCAATCTAAGCCTATTATTGAGGAGAAATGAACTCTACAATCAAGGAAGGAGTAAGATGTGGGATATAGGAGGAGATGCTTGGGCAAATCCATTTGATGAAGTTAGCATACTTACGATCGCCAACTTGTCTTTAGATGAGCCAGAAATTGAAGATGCTTTGATCTCCAACAATACGGAGGAAGATGAAGAAAATGAGTGATGAGCATCTTTAAATTTTAAATGTTTATGTTTATGTTTAAGAACTTCAATTTTAAATGTTTACATTTATGTTTATGAACTTCATGTTTATGTTTATGTTGACAATTGTTTAAGAACTTATCCAGAAATTCATAGATGTTTTGGCAAATGTTTATGTTTATGTTCAAAAACTTCATGTTAAATTTTAAATGTTCATGTTATATAATTGCATTTATGATATATAATTATATAATTATTATATTTAATACAACGTATCCTGTCGTACCCGTACCCTTATTTTTTAAAATTTGTCGTACCGTCGTACCGGATACGTATCGTACCCGGTACCCGTACCGGTACCGGTGCTTCCTAGACCTACTTCCATGTCATGTTAAAACCTAAGCATCCAACGTAAAACCAATAGATTATAGGTTGAAAGGTCGGGATTTATATTAAGTGCATTAGGTTCTATGAGTTTCTGATGTGGGACTATTCTCGAGAAGGCTTATTATTTGTCGCAGGTGTGGGCCAAAACTCTAAACTCGTGTACCATCAATATAAAGGTATAGAAATACCATGTTTTGTTGTTGTATCATGCTATGATTGCACAACTTGAACCACTTTGAAAGAAGATTAGAAGATTCAAAAAAATTTTGAAAACGCAAGGGAACTCACATGAGCCTTCCCGTTTGCTTGCATACCAAGCATACATTATGTTTAATACGAAGGTTCTCTTTATCCATCAACTGATCAGTGCATCTAAGAAACTCTTCATGGCATACTCCATTATCTTCAAAACCAAGTTCCTAATGTTGGGTGATAAAAAATTAATGGACATTATAGTTAGCAATCATGACTTTAAAAGGACAAATGGGTGCCTATGCATGGTATAGACAAATTGAGAGATGGAAAGTGGTATGCATAGAGAGAAATAATCGATAAAGGAGTAGTGATACTTTTTCTTAGGTAAAACAATTTTACCACTAAAGGTAAAAATAAAACATTGCAAAGAGAAAATGTCATCATACAACAGAACAAACATATTAGATTATATTTACCTCTAACGTGGAAGGTGATGAGTCCATGTTTATCTTGGAAGATTCATGGTTGTATTCTTCTTCCCCGGATGGTTTTAATAAATTGTTAGGTTTCAAATTCAGAGTCATTCTTCCACGTTTGCACTCACTGAACTCAGAATGATGTTCTTGATTGATAACATCAGAAGAGCTGGAATCCAAAAGAACAACTTCCTTATCTTCATCTCCATTTATTCCCAGAGATGTAATTTCTGGCAATGGAACTCCTTTTTTAATGCACCCGTTGGTGTCGCCTGAACAGTAAGGATAACAAAGCAAATATAAGAATAAAAACAGCATTAAAAACATTTAATCAAGATGAAAGAAAAAGCAATGTGACATAAAATAGTTTTTTGGGCATGGTACCGAAGGTTTTTTGAATTGCATACCTAGATTTCCACTTGGTATTCCAGGTTTTTTGAACAAATTTATATAGGCCCGAACATGCAAATGTTTTCGGCCTGGCTTCGTACAAGTGTCCTCAGTTTCACTGTCACGAGGTTCTGAAGTTAATTTTTTCTCACCCAATTTTCTTGCTTTGGATTGTATACTTGCACCCCTTAAAGAGCTACTTGAAGAAGCAATCTCGCCATTATCGCCAAAAACTACTGGACTGGTAATCTTGTTGGCTTTATCAGAAGCTCTTGAAGATCTGATTCTTAATTCCTTGATTCTATTCTTTTCCAGAATTCGACTACCAAACTTCTCTGAATTAACATCAGAACCCGCTGAGCCACCTCTCATTGGGCTTCCAGACACTCCCTTCACCGAGGATTTCAACTTCTTCTCTAGTGAAGATGTTGTGTATAGACTTTCAAGCTTTCTAGTTCTACGATTTGATGTACTATCATCTTCAAGGAAATTTTCTCGACCCATTTTTTGATGTGCTAAACAATTATCACGACCCATCTTCTGATGTTGATGAAACATAAATGAACTTGTTTTTTACTTTTTAGCTAAGAAAAACAGGAAGCAACAACAACAAAAAATTTACTTCCTTGAAAAAGCCAAATATGTAGCATAAGAATAATATCAGATAAACATTATTTTATTGGAACACTTATTAAGGTTCAAAAGAGCAAATGCTCAACCGAGAATCAAACAAGAACAAATGACAGGAAGGAAAAACAATAACAAAATTTTCAAGCTTGTAGTGGAAAACAAGCCGGGTTGGAGTTAAATAAAAATAGTAGTGTTCAAACCCGTATCCAGCCCAAAAAAATAATATAAATTAGCTTATACTTCCTCAATCTGATGTAGGACTAAGGCTATTTTGGGGATGGTGGGCCAAGTAGGCAGACAAAATCAACGAGAAATTGTGGATTCCGACGCATGCGAGCATAGGAACATCAATCGCACATAGCCAAATGACCGCAGAGCCGCAGGGTTGTTTCGGTAGATCCACACGGCAGAAAATCCATTGTCTCAAACAGCACCAGAATTATGTTCCCACTTGCATCAATAAGTTTATATTCCATGAAAAGCTCTTCACATCGATGACAATGATCATTTCCCCTCAAATGAAACTTTAAAGACAAAACAAATGATAAAACAACAACAACAACACTCAAGCCTTTATCCCACCATTGCGCCCTATCTTTACTCATCATCTCACTAATGCGTAAGTACATCCCTGTATTTCCTTATAGTTTCATTCCAAGTCTTTTTTGGTCTACCCCTCCCCCGTTTAATATGCCTAGTGGATAAACTCTCACAACGCCTAATAGGCGACTCGAATGATCTCCTTTGTACGTGTCTGAACCATTGTAATCGAGCTTCACGCATCTTCTTAACAATTGGTGTCACTCCCATCTTACCTCCGATACATTCATGCCTAATTTTATCCAGTCTCGTGTGTCCGCAAATCCACCTAATCATTCTCATCTCCGCTACTCCCATTTTTTGCTCATGTACACAATTCACTGCCCAACACTCAAATCATAAAGCATTGCTAGAAAAAGAAATGATAAAAAAAACTACAAAAATCCCTCGCACTGCCAAGGAGAGACAACCAGAGTGGAGCGAAAGTTGGATGACATATCCAATTGGTCAAACTTGTATTCGATCTAAATTCATGTGAGAACTCTGCCTATTCATTATCAATCCTCATACAAAAATATTTCATATCCAAGTGATCAAACTTGTATTCATGTGAGAGATTTTCATACCAGTTATCACTCCTCTTGCGAAAAAAATTCAATCTCATCAAGCATCATGCACCATGAGCACACTGAATAATATGGAGCCATTGTGGAAATCAATCTGCTCTTGGGCATTCCACTGAAAGCAATCAAAACTAATGAAACACAAACCGCGCAGGCATACCCAATCCAGGTCCAATTATCAGCTTTTATACAAATTGCTAGGAAGCGGCAACTAAGAAAGAACTGAAGTTGAATGAGATATATAAAGAGATTAAACACACATTCAACTCAAAATTTAAATGAAGGCTAACCACATCATATTTTCACATCAACGTTTACTCTATCTCTAAGTAGAACCCTGGCATTCATTCGCACCAGCGTAATGAGAGCGATGTGCCGCATAGGCAGTGAATATAAACTCTCTGTTCGAGAGAGAAAAAAATGGGCACAAGATTCAAAATATGAACAATGCTCTCTTAAAAGGGAACTCGACATTCCCCTGCCCTAAAATCTAAAAACTCCCGCGCACAAGAGATGCTAAACGAAAATACATTGGATGGAAGAAAAACTAGCATGCAGAGCACGGAAACCCTAATCCAGATAGACTATCAAGAAATCAGAAAAACTAAAAACTCAAGAAATCCGATATAGATAGAGTGAGAAAGAGATGCAGAAGTTCCTACTGTTGCTCCAAGATGAAGAGATGCGCTGCAGTGATCTCTAGGTTTCCGGCAGTAGAACACTGCAGAAACTTAGGAGTTCAAGAAGCTGTGTGGACTTGGAGAAGAAGTAGAATGGACTTTGGGCTTTTTCGGATTTCCGCAAAGAAAAGAGGAGTTCCGAAGGCAATATATGAAGCTGCAAGTCTGCAACAGTGCAACTAAAAGTTTACCAGCACTTTTGCATTTGCTTCTTGCTCTTATTTTCTGAATCTCTCTCTCTACCTTTGTTACTCTTACCTGGCGATAAAAATAAAATAGTGAAAATATTAATATTAGTGATTAAATTATTTAATATTGTTACTAGTCAAAACTTTTGACGAGATTGCAACTTTTGTGTTCAACATTTTTCCTAAAAATACATGTTCAAGTCGTATTTCTAAAAGGCGTGAAACTTATGCGTATTTTCAAAGTACACTTTGTACATACATTTTTAGGAAAAGTGTTCAAGTGTTGAACACTTTTTCTAAAAATGTATGTACAAGACGTATTTCCGAAAGACGTGAAAAATTATGAGAGTGTGGTGCGTCTAGCCAATACTGCGGTGCCCTTAACAACTTCCTTATATTATCATTATTTTACTTTTTGTATTTAAAAATTATAGAGACACGACATAATAATAAATTGCAATAAAATTATAAAAACTTTGGTGAAATACTCGCAATTTTGCTCTCTCAAATCTTGAAACGTAATAATAAAATCTTCATCAAATTACTAACACTTTTGTTCTCGCGAATCTTAAAACACAATAAAAAGATGAATAATCCAAATTTTCAAGATAAAATTCATAAATCTAATAAAGATAAATTATCAAATATACATAAATGGCCGAATTTGCTCTTGATGGAGGCCCTCTGATCCTAGTTCAAATAATGCTTATGAGCCTCTTTTTGTGATAGTGGAACCCTCCTATCAGCCCCTTCAATTTGGATTCAAATGAGATATCTCTGAAAGATCTTTTTCCTATTATAAATATTATCATTTTAATGAAAAATCTTTTTAATAAAATTTGATTATTTTCCTTGTAGAATTTTAGCCCATGTAAGATGATATTTCGTCTCTTTATTTCATGTCATAACTGAACCAAAACCCCCTTAAATTCGAATTTGCAGATGACGTCAAAATTTGAATTTTAAAAATGAAATTTGGATCCAGATTTGTTGCAACAACTTTACAAAAACATTTCAGGAAGTTGAATTTGTTTAGCTTCACTTCTTCAAGTCAAATAACTTTTTTAAGAAGTTATCAGTACGACCCAATCATGCACATGAGTCGTGCACACACGAGTCGTGCACGCTTGAAGGGACCAAAAGCACCCCAAAAGAGGTGTCGGAGCTAAGTACGAACACACATGCACGGCCCACCCAAGTAAACTACGAAGGGCTCGGACATACTCCAAAGGGGAAGGGAAAACAGGAGCACAAGGGCCCAGTGTAAGACTCGTATGGGCAAACAAGTGCATGTGCCCGCTTGCGCGACGCGGGCTCATGCTCCCTGCGCGCGGGCTTCCCGCGCACGCCGTGCGCGGGCGCACGCGCGCCAGCGACCGTCGTCGGCCGCCTCTACTGTCTCTGGCTGCCTCCGTCCTCGAGCACCTTGGTCTGGCTGCCTCGGGGGCACTTCTATCATTTCATGAAAATTGGTGATCCAGATGACCGGAACTGAGCAGCGTCATTCTCCATCTCAAAATCTGTCTGGTCGTAATTACAAGTATGTCTCTCTAGAAAACTATAAAAATGCTCTAAGACCTTCATTTGAAAACAAGCAACTCCAAAGGCTAGGGAGTGCCTTAGATCATTCCTCTGCATGGAATTTGCTCTCCTCCCTCTTTAGGTCACTTAGCGCTCAACACCCAGTGCTCGTGTGGATGCATTTGTGAGTGTAAGAGAAGACGCAAAAAGAATACTTTCGTGGAAGCACTCCTTCGAGCTTCGTGACACTCGCCTTCAAGTTTCGCGATCGCTCTCATCCCAGCCCTAGGGAATTAGCCAATTTTTCACTCCAGAAGAAAACATAGAGGAGCGCTCCGGAAAATGCTCTCGTCAAAGCTTTGTGAACTTAGTTTTTGTTGGGTACATTGCCCTCAATGTACCAGATTTAAAAAATTCCTCCAAATAATGATAAGTACAATTTGTATTTGATGTCTATCTGCTGATGATTATGTAGGTTCAATATTTCACATTACTAGTTAATCTCAGTAGAATAGAAGATAAGTTTAGACCACAAATGTTACGGAGTATAACTCAGAATTGGTCTAAGTTCATAATTGTTGGAGACAACTCAATACCTTTCTGATGTGTAGAGAGGACAAAACGATATCGTTATGTTAGAAGGATTCACGCAACGTTACCATCTTGATTAGCTTCAAAGAAGCAGGTTTCCTGCAACTAAGTACAATACCATTTTGCAAGAAGTATTCACAAAACAATATCGTCTTTATAGAAAGTTTATCGTCTTGTTGTCCAGAAAAGCGGGATCGCAAGTCAACTGAGGCGCCGAAAGCACATGTCACATCACTCGTGTTTGAAAAGTACTTTAACGTGATGTGTCTAAAGTTTCGACCATTAGAAAAACCAAAGGTATAAAAGGACAATAGAAAGTTCTTCTAACCTTAGCCGTTACATGGAGAAAACCTCGAGATCTCAGAAAAGTTGAGCTGGTCATCAAAAGCTGAAAATGTGAACTTCAAGATTTTATCGAGAAGAGGAAGAAAAAGTCAAGTTTCTAAAATGAGAAAGCTCTTATTACAGAGAGCAAGGAGACTTTTAATAACAAGGAAGCCCAGCACTGATCCTATTACAAGGGCAAATTTATTGAGTGATCCAATGATGCTATTGAAGAAGGCTTTCTACACAAAAAACCCAGGAAGACTCAAAGCTACACAAGTAATATATCTTATTTGAGTCATTTCTATATAAATCAAACTACAATATTTGTTATTGAAAGATCCATTTTGATTTGAGTGTAGGGCTTAGAGTTATGCCTGAGGTAGAATCTAACATAGATCTGAGGTATGATTCAGGGAGTGAATCTGAGATAAGAGACAAGTTGGGTCTCTGAGCTGTAGGAGTACTTGTGTTATAAGGTAGGACTGTATACAACTGAGGTAGGACTTTGTTGAAGTCTGAGTCATGGTCTTGGTGAAGACCCGAGGTAAGATTATGAGTAAATTGAGTTGTAAGATCGTGCATCCGAGTCGGTGGAGGAGTTTGCTAAGTCTAACACACTGTTAGATAAGTGGTGAGAGAAGGTGAATGTACCCATACTTTGGGGAACAACTATAAATCCTCGTGTGTTACTTATGTTGTGGGTTATTCTTAACTCTTTGATAAGGGTGTGCAAAAATAACCAAAGAACCGGGAACCGAACCGAATAGTTTGGGTCGGTTCCAAATAGGTTCGGATCAGGTCCAATTCTCATAATACCATAACTTAAAATTCGGTTCGATTTCTTGTTTCAAGGGTCGAGTATCGAGAACTGACCCGAGAATCAAATATCAATGCTAAAGAAAACATTTTGAGACAACAATTATAGTCGTATGACTAAATACGCAAAAATAATTGAGAATGTAGCTGCATGAGTAAAAATAATATTTATTGCACTTGTGTAGTTGTATAACTTCAAAATTATATAAAGTCATGATTCAACTATTTTGATACATTGAAACTTATATTACAAAAAATCATGAGTTGGTAGAGCCATATTTAAATTATTTTTAGACATGTAGAACCGAGAATCGAACCGGAACCGAGATGAAGCAAATAGTTCAGATCTGGTTCTATACATTAGGACCGTGGGTCGGTTTCGGTTCCAAAAGTTTAGAACTGAACATATATGAGTCAGTTCTTTGGTTCTTGGTGAAACCGAACCGAACCAATCCGAGTTGCACCCCTACTCTCCTTGATAGAATAACATAAAACTTTCAAAAGATCAAAAACTGCAAATCACATATTTACCCCATAGGTGCTTAGACTACCTAATATTCTTTCAGTTTCATTTTCACTTTTTCGGCACTTCAAGCTTATAACTGAGAGGTGATATATTATCCTCTGAGGAGACTTACGATACTTGTAAATTCAAAGCTACATAGTAGATTTTGACCGACACAAATCTGGTCACACGCACCTCCGTGTGTGCACACCTCTGTAAAAGCCCATATTAGCACACCCCTCCGTGCGCCTGCCAGCGCGTGCTGGCGGCCGCCACCACCGTTGGCCGTCGTCGGTCGCCTCCGCCATCTACGGCCGCCGCCACCGCCGAGCAACCTGTCTAGGCTGCCTAGAGGCATGTTCTTATTTCGTGAAAATTGGTGTTCCAAGTGACTGAAACAGAGCGACGTCATTCGCCACCTCAAAATCTGTCTGGACGCAATTACCAGCATGTCCCTACAAAAAACTATAAAAAGGATCTAAGCCCTTAATTTAAAGTTAAACAACTTCAGAGGCTAGAGAGAGCTCTGAGATTTTACGGTGAGAAGGTGAGACTTATATCGTTTCTCTGCTTGGAATTCGCTCTACTCCCTCTCTAACATGTACAACGCCCGACGCTCACTTGGACACTTTTATGAGCCTGATAGAAGGCACTGGAATTTACTTCAACATATGCAGGTGTGAAGGCATAACAAGCCTTCAGGAACTTGACATCCTTCTCCGCGGGAGCACTCTCGTCAAAACTCAGACTCTCCGTGAGCGTTTACATCAAGGCTCAGAGGACTTAGTGTTTTCCAACCTGAAGTACTTTCACCAAGGCTCTGAGGAGTTAATTTATTTTCTGTTGTTTTTGTATTCAAAGCTTGTAACAGATAGGTGATCTGTTGTCACAACCAGCATTTTCACCACAACGACAAAATATCAGAGTAAAGGAAAATGTGCGTCATGATGCCACGTCAGCAGGGGATAACTGCAGACGCTCAGGCAACACTCCGACTCAATACTGAAAATATGATTTAAATGTTTTATTGAAGAAGTTTATTTTAAGTTAGGCAATTAGTCGTATCCCTCGGCTTAGTGGCTCACGAGTCTACCAGAAGAAAAGTAGTTAAACACAGCAGAAAATATTATAGTAAACAAGTTAGACATCCTACATAAGTCTAACATCCCAAAAAAAACTCAAGGCATGCATTACACTAAATTTATAGTAATGATATCGAAGTAGTTTGTACTGTATTTAAATATAGTGATTTAGAGTTTTAAAACATGATGTGCATGATATTATAATAATAGTTTGTTTTATAATTGAAAATACTTATAGGCATCCTATCATAAATCTTTCCCAGAGAACAAGAACTACTAACACAAAAGTAGACACTAGCAACTAGCCAAATATCCAAGAACGACATTAAATAATCAGTGGGCGTCAAACACCTAACACGAACTCACTAAAAGTTCTCAAGTCTGAAGCATACTACAAAAGAACAAAAGCTACCTCGCAACCTCGAGGCACCCTCAGCAAACCCAGTAACAAAACTACTCAGCCGCATCACCGGCTACAACCCTGAACCTGAGGCATTCAAGAGAAGAACACCTCAGCAAGCAAAAAAAATAAGTGGCAAAAGAATATGTAAGCAAGTGAGTAAGCCAAACAAAGGAGGGTGTACCAAACCCAACCCAAGGAGGAAGAATGAAAAAAAACACAGCAACAATTAGCCAAATAGAATAAGTAGAGAAAGGTTAGCCAATATGATAACCTCTAAATTAAAAAGAATGCACCAAGTGCGAAGGTGAACAAGTATGAGCATAATCAGCAAAATTTAGCAAACTGTGGCATAAACCACAAGAAACCAACTGAGCGCAATACGGCTCGGAAGATGGTGGATCATCAACACATGGTATGACTGCGTTGCAGGCCGGAGAGGGCGACGACCTCAAGCGCCCTAAGCCCAACTCCGGATCATCAACCGTCTCACAATCGGTACTGTGGTCCACAAACATGGCCAAACCGGGCCAACCAAAACCCAACAGTCCAGGAAAGAAGAAACTAAGCATACCCCCACTGTGATGATCCATAGAAAGAAAGGGCCTCCCGGTTGGGTGGTATGCTAACCACAACCAACACTCATATCCCCAACACCACCATCTCAAAATCGGCACAACACCTAAATATTACAACATTAAATCGAAGACCACGACCTATAATCGACCTAAACTAAGCGCAACGCATCCTACGCTCAACGACGTCGACAAATTTACCCTAAGCGTAAGCCTAAAATTTTTTAACATCTTATACTCTAAAAGAAACAGGAACATTAATATAAGATGAAAGTCTTACCATAAGAACTTAAGGAAAAGGAGAGGAAATGAGCCACTTGCCTTGGCTTTATCAGAGAAAGCCTCCAAATCACACCTCGGCGCAGATCGGGACTAAGGAAGACGAGAGAAGTCGAAATCTGAACAAGAGTGGACGAAATAGAAGTTAGGGCCAAAAAACCCTAACGTGAAATCTCAAGAAATGGGGAAAAAATTACCACGGTGGCGTAGATCTCGCCGAGAGCTTTTCAAATCTATGCTCGAATGAAGATTTCGAGCATCGGAGCTCCGTCGGCGGCGACCGAAAGGCTCACGAAAACTCACGCTCCGCCATCGCCGTCCTCATGTTTCTTCAGTTCTGGTTCGATTCAATGAAGAAGAAGAAGAAGTCCTAAAGAAAGAGTGGGGTTGGTTCTAATTCTAAGTATACGTACATATATATATATATATATATATATATATATATATATATATATATATATGTATTTATAAAAAAATTTGTCTAAAAATGGATTATTTACGAGCGGGTGCGCGGAAAATGAAAATAGAGGTTGAAGATGACTTCAAATCGAAAAGTTGTCAACATGAAAGTTGTAGATCTCGTCGAGACGAACAAATTTCATGTTAACTATTTTTTGATACGACGCCCGAACGCAGACAGAAACGGATTACTCGAGTGGCAGCATGAACCACTCGAGTTCCAACATAATTTACTCGAGAAGCAGCATATCACTCGAGTTCCAACATATTTTACTCGAATAACAGCATATTTTACTCAAGTAGCAGCTCATCACTCGAGGTTTAGCATGTATTACTCGAGTAGCAGCATATCACTCGAGTTCCAACATGAATTACTCGAGTAGCAGCATATCACTCGAATTCCAGCAGAAAAAACGAAAATAGGGGCTCAATATGGCTTTAAATCGAAAAGTGGTCAACATGAAAGTTGTAGATCTCGTTGAGACGAACAAATTTTATGTTAACCATTTTTTTATATGACGCCGTTTGACCCTCAAAACGGCGTCCGAGCGAAATCTGAAACGGGCTATTCGAGAAGAACCATAGCTACTCGAGAAGACTCAGAACAGAAGCTCAAACGCGCGCCGAATTAAACGAAACTCACACCGAAGGCGAACACTGACGCTACGAATTTAACGGCGAAGTCAAAACTGAAATCCGACGTGCCAATCTCAAGTTATACACTCTCAAAGTCTATGACAAAAGTAAATAGTACAAAACTACAATCGCGCGCCGAGACTAAAAAAAAATGCTCGGATCGCGACGAACTTGACAAGCAAGTCAAAAGCCACAAAACTTAACTTATCAACTCGAAAATTCTCAGTTTCGACGAAAATCCCAAAATCTGGTCAATCAGACCTAACAGACGCGAAAACGCACTAACGGTGCAGCCCCGACAACATGACGTAAAAAGGGTAACGCCCTGACGTCATAAATATGACGATATCAAATCAAATAAAATCATCGAAAAATTGGGGGGTGTTACATCTGTCACCCTCCGAGGAAACTCTCAAAACTTGTAAACTCAGTGAAATAGTGGAATTTGGCCCAACACAGATCCGACCACACAGTTTTTCACCTTTTCTAAGTTTTCCACGGTAAAAAAAAGCCTCTTTTCATTGCTGAAATGCTGGATTTTCATTGACTGTTTCCGCGCCCGATCATACTCCGAGTTAAGACGATCCGCTTCTTTTGGCTGGGGAAAAACCCAGTGACCCGCAACACTACTGTCAATCTCTTAGGAGTTCAATTATGATCACCCGACAAGTGGCGATGATAAGGAGATCTTATTTGTTTATCGCACGCCACCGTCGATACACAACATCAAATATATCAACAAAATAGTTGAGGTATGATCGTCTCCAACACCTCCCGTCGACCACCCTCTATGACACACATCAACGTTGGGGCTAAGTGAATAATGTTCGCACAATTAAAAGAAGAAGATAATAACTTAAAAATTAGAAAACTTAGGCTCTGTTTGGGACAACTTATGATAATGAATAAGCCGCTAAATGTCTCATTTATTCATAAGGATCTTTTTGTTTGGACGTGTTTTTTTTCGTCCGTGCACGATTTTTTTGCTTGGGGCGGTTTTTCGCTCGGGCGTATTTTTTCGTCCGTCACGATTTTTTTCATCCGGTCAATATTGTTTACGTCCAGCTCGTTTTTTTTCGCCCAGACTTGATTTTTTTCGCCAGGCCGCGATTTGTTCGCTCGGGCGTGATTTTTTCGTTAGGTCGCGTTTTTTTCACTCGATCACATTTTTTTCGCCTGCACGATTTTTTTCAACCGGGCGCATTTTTTTCACGCGGGCGCATTTTTTTCGCACAACAGCGATTTTTTCGCCCGGGCGTGTTTTTTTCGCTCGAGCGCATTTTTTCCGCCCGATCGCGGTTTTTTCGCTCGGTCGCGGCTTTTTTCGTAGGGGCGCGTTTTTTTCGCTTGGGCGCGATTTTTTCGACCGGCCGCGTTTTTGTCCCGGGCGCAATTTTTCTCACAAGCGCGATTTTTTCCCCAACACAATTTTTTCACCCTGATGCAATTTTTTTGCCCAGACAAAAAAGAAAAAAACTTCTGGGTGAAAAAATCATGCCCGGGTGAAAAAAAACACGCTCGGGCAAAAAAATACGCGTTCGAGCAAAAAAAACACTTCTCACCGCGCATGGGTGAAAAAATCGCTTTCGGGCGAAAAAATCGCTTCCGGGCGAAAAACTCGCTTCCGGGCGAAAAAAGCGCTTCCGGGCGAAAAAATCGCTTCCGGGCGAAAAAATCGCGCCCGGGCGAAAAAATCGCGCCCGGGCGAAAAAATCGCGCCCGGGCGAAAAAATCGCGCCCGGGCGAAAAAATCGCGCCCGGGCGAAAAAAACGCGCCCAGGCGAAAAAAATGAACCAGGGCGAAAAAATCACGCCCGGGCGAAAAAAAATGCGCCCGGGCGAAAAAATCGCTTCCGGGCGAAAAAATCGCGCTCGGGCGAAAAAATCGCGCCCGGACGAAAAAATCGCGCCAGGGCGAAAAAAACGCGTCCGGGCGAAAAAAACGCACCCTGGCAAAAAAATCGAGTCTGGGCGAAAAAATCGCGCCCGGACGAAAATACCGCGCCCGAGCGAAAAAATCCCGCACGTGTGAATATCCCGTCCGGGCGAAAAATATTGTGCATGGGCGAAAAAAACTCTTCTGGGTGAAAAAAACGTGTCATAGTGAAAAAATCGCGTCAGGAAGAAAAGATCGCGTCCGGGCGAAAAGATCGCGCTCGGGCGAAAAGATCGTGTCCGGGCGAAAAGATCGTGCTCGGGCGAAAAGATCGCGTCCGAGCGAAAATATCGCGCCCGGGCGAAAAGTTCACGCCCGGGCAAAAAAATCGCCCTTATGTGAAAAAATCGCGTCGGAACGAAAAAATCATATCTGGACAAAAAATCACTCATATGACTTTTTAAGAGAAGCGCTTATGAGAAGCCATAAACTGGACCCGGATAGCTTATTAAAAATCAACTTATCATCAATTTTAAAATAAGTGGTTTTATATAAGCTGCACAAACAAACAACTATAAAACTGTTTTTGCGTTTTAAATAGAGATTATTGATCAGCATAAGCCGTCCCAAACAGAGCCTTAATCAGAAAATTATAAGCACCACATAGTGTCACAGAGCCCAGGATTTATAAAAAATTAATAACGGTATAAATATCCCAAGCAAGGCGAGCATCCTAGCCATAGACAATTAACCAAGGCTCCGTTTGAGCGGACTTCTTTTCACCCGTCAAGCGGTAGGGCTAAGTGAATAATTAAGGTCTGATTCATACGGTCGTAATCATTTGATCGGTGAAAATAAGTCCTCTCAAACGGAACCTAAGTCATGTACGTCAAACACCATTCTAGCAATTGTAAATACAGAATTATATTGATACATATAAGAAAGAAGGTGACTTAACGAGGATATATATTTCATACATTGTTCTCAGGCTTTACATCGGAATAACATTTTTTTTGCACGTTTGCATTCCTCATCGAGCATTGTCGTGTACATGTATGCCTTTCACCTTCACGTGCAATACAAACTCATGAGTACAGTATATACAAAACATAATTATAAGTCAATGATATAGTATCTGGACAAATGGTCTGTCTAGACTTTCCTATGATCGAGAATTTTTTTACCACAATTATCGCCTACGTATATACTTCATATTCCTAAAATATGAATTCAGACCCGCATAGTTTTAAGCTCCGTTTGGTATGGTGGTGGCGGTCGCAAATGCACGGGTTAAACCATCATTCGTTAAGCATCACCTAACAAACATCATCCATTTGAATATAAAAGTGGATGAAGTTCCTTACGTGTGCATTAACAAATGACAATTTAACCCTCATGTTCATGACCGCCACCACCATGTCAAACGAAGCCTTAGTCATTTGGGAGATATGATTTTAAAAAGTCACATTATTCTCAAAGAGACATGCATATTCCTGTATGAATATTATTTTCTCGAAGACACATTTTCTTATAGGAATATTATTTTTTCAAAGACTAATATTCCCTTTGGAATATTAATTTCTCAAAAGTACATATTGTCATTCCATCTTTTTAATGTGCGAGGGGACATTTTCTCACAGGAACATTTTTTGTGGAAACTACATTCTTGAAATAATCTTATTTTTCAAAAGCACACATATCATAGAAATATTATTTACTCTTGGACAAATATTTTTTCTAAAGGCACAAGACATCCACACACTTTTACTTTTGAATTTATAGAACGTTACATGTTACTATTAATTAACCTCACGTCTTTGAAACTCTGCAGGCAAGTATTTGTTACCCTTAAATATATGTAAAATATTGCAAGTTAATATCGCTTAACCTTCAACTTATGGTACCCTGCGAGTATTATTTTACCAAACGTGCATATATTTACACAAAACATTGTTTTCCCGAACACATATTCTCACAGGAATAGTATTTTCTCAAATGCACGTATACTCATAGGAATATTATTTTTTCGAAGGCACATGTTCCCGTAGAAACATTATTTTCTCGAGGTTGCATATTCACATAGGAATATTATTTTCACCTAGATACATATTCCCGTAGGAATATTACTTTCTCGAGACACATTCATGTAGGAATATTATTTTCTCGATAAAACTGTATAACCCGTAATTCGTCGATATCAAAAATGTTAAAGGACAGTGACGGAACTAGGATTTCAGTCCAACCTGGGCACCGAGGAAAAAATTTAAATATAAATAATATTTTTAATTCAAAATTAAAATAAATAAATTGTTATGATAAACCTGTATAAGCCTAACTTTATCATAGGATTCTTAATAAAAAAAAGAACTTTATTTCTTAGTAACTAAACATTTCCAACAGTTATTTTATAACTGAGATGGAAGATTAAACTTCTTACTGGTAGCTTGTAATTGAAATCAACAACACCAAAAACTTGACAAATTTTTTTAAAAAAATTTATTAATGCGGGTCTTAGACATTTGATAAAAATGTAATATCATACATTTATAATTAAATAATAGAAAGATGAGATTAACAACAAAAAATAGAACAATATAGTTGGGTCAAAGATGATAATGGACAGAACTGGTAAGATCACACAAGAGAACATTATAAATTGTGTTCCCTCATACTGCCGTACACGGTACACCACTGATTAACACTTTAATTAAGCCGAAAAAATAACATGGCAGTGATAAGTCTTTAGGGCTTTAACACTTAGCAAAATTGACTCGTAAATAACAGAGTTGTGCTTAAATATTAATTCGTAAATGCTCGAAACCGGAAGCTCGCCTAGACATGGAAGAAGATGGAGATGTGATGG
The DNA here is from genome assembly GCA_039513925.1 of Platanthera zijinensis. Taxonomy (NCBI): domain Eukaryota; kingdom Viridiplantae; phylum Streptophyta; class Magnoliopsida; order Asparagales; family Orchidaceae; genus Platanthera; species Platanthera zijinensis. The sequence goes on along the minus strand of CM077097.1, from coordinate 125,849,984 downwards.
ACAAATGGGAGATGGGTGAGTCTCTGAATAGTGAATAACCTGCTCGGGATAGATATGCCTCCTCGGAAAATAGATAGTCTACTCGGAAAAGAGATAGCTTGCTAAGGAAGAACGTCATCAATCAAAGACTTCTCCGCTGCTCTCTTGCTCGGGAACCACAAAGAAGAAACTTGCTCGAGTGATCGGAAAGGAGAAAACCTGCTCGAGAAGCAAGAACGGGAACACGAACACCAGTGAGCAAGCCTGGGGAAGGTGAAGCTAGGGAGATTGAACTTGAAAGCTTGGAGGTGAAGCAAAGTGGTCAGAGTTTTGAAAAGATTGTAAATTAATTAATAGCCTAGTCTTTAGCTGCAGTTGGCAGTGTACAAACTATTTAAAAAATAAATAACAGTCTCTAGCTGCAGTTGGCAGTGCACAATCTATTTAAAATATTAATAGCCTAGTCTCTAGCCACAGTTGACAATGTACAACCTATTTACCAATTTTCAAATATCTGACCCGGGCACGTGCCCGGGTGTGCCGCCATCTAGGTCTGCCCCTGTCTAAGGAGACGCTTATTTGCAGACCGTTCTGCTTATATGTGTGAGTGCCCCTTGCAACTCGCGAGTAATGACAAGTACCCCTTCTAACTCGCGGTATGGGCGAGTATGGGGTGAGTATAAGTGAGTAACATACCCCCCTCTCAGGATTTGTCTATAAATAAACCCCCATGGGTACCATGATTGACACATTGGAAGAGGTTGACTCCCCCCCAACTAAAGTTAGATACTCGCCAAGTCTGTACCTTCCTTTCACCACGCTTAGCCTTTTGGTTGCGGAGGGGAATTTTTTCATAATTTTTGGGTACCATGATTGACCATAGTGCTTGTAGACATATCTGTCTCTCCCCCTTCTGACCATCTGGATTGTGGCGTTTGACCGCATAATCAGTAAACTTAGGCTACACCTAGATCAAAACATTTGAAGTTAGGATTTTCCTGGCTTCAATAGAAACATATTCTCGTAGGAATATTATTCTATTGAATGCACATATTCTTGTAAGAATATTATTTTCTCGAATGCACACATTCTCATAGGACCAATATTTTCTAGAATTTTCATATTCACGTAAGAATATTATTTTTTCGAATACACATTACCGTAAAAAATATCATTTCCTCGAAGCCACATATTCACGTAGTAATATTATTTTCTCGAAGACACGCGCATTATTGTACAAATATTATTTACTCAAATGCATACATTCTCGTGAGAATATTATTCTATCTAAAACACTTTCTATCTAAAGGCACAAGATATGTACTTATAGATCATTCATAAACTTTTACATTTAACTTTATGAAATCATGCAAGGTAATATCAATTAACCTCAAATCTAGGAATTCCAGCGGGTAAATGTAATCTAATCTTCGATTTATGGATCTCTGCAAGTATTTTCTCGAAGGCACATATTCTTTTAGGAATAGTATTTTCTCGAAACGCATATTCTCCTAGAAAATTATTAGCATGACATGTTCTGGACAACTTTCTCAATTCCAGTCATATTTGAATGAAATGAATGACATTTTTGATAATTCAAATTCAATGCACTCAAATAGAGTCAAATCAGAATCCATTTACTCAAAATGTCATATCATAGCCGTCACATAGCTCAATTCACTCAAGTTCACAATTAGAGCAACTCCAATCGATCGCTAATCTCAAAAAATGGCGCCTATATTCACTCCAACTGTTCGCTATTCCGATCTCTAAAAATGGTGCTGGACTCTCTCCCCCTCTAAATTTAGAGGCAGGAGAGAGACAATGGAGTGGCTGTAAAAACTTTTTAATATTTTTTTTTTAAATTAGGTATTATAAAACTCATCAATTTCAATATATCATTCGTAGTCGTCAATATATTTTTCAAATATGACATATAATATATCAATAAATTTATTTTTTAGAGACCTACAAAACGAGACTAATATTGAATATTGACTAATTATTATTGATCATGCAAATACGAAGAGAAGACATTTTACCGATTAAACTTGCACAAATAAAAATACATTCAAATTGATATGCCACTACTAGAAAACTGACTTTTAGCCACGGCAGATTGCCGTGGCTAAAAGTCCAAAACCGTGGCTAAAGACTTTTAGCCACGGTCTGCCCACGAAAAATGGGCGTGAGCAATACGAGCATGGCTAAAAGTCCAAACCGTGACTAAAAGTCCAAAACCGTGGCTAATACTGGACTTTTAGCCACGGTTCATTGCCGTGACTAATAGTGGACTTTTAGCCACGATTTAATTGTCGTGGTTAAAAGGCTACTCATAACATAAAAAATTCAGGCCGTCGTCGCCGCCGCCGCCCCCCCGGCCGCCGCCGCCGCCGCCGCCCGGCCGCCCGGCCGCCGCCCCCCGGCCGCCGCCGCCGCCCGGCCGCCGCCGCCGCCGCCGCCATATTTATTTCAAAGGCTAATTGAAATAAATTCCTTATAAACCCAAAAATCTGATTTTGTTTTTGCGGTGTGGGACTAAACGATGCTACAACCTTTTGTCACGGTTCATGCAAACTGTGGCTAATACTAGACTTTTAGCCACGGTTCAGGCAAACCGTGGCTAAAAGTCCAGTATTAGCCACGGAATAAAACCGTGGCTATTACTCACTATTAGCCACGATTTTTCCCCGTGGCAAAAGAAACCGTGGCTAAAAGCCATTTTTCTAGTAGTGTGCATAAAATTTTAAAAATTACATTGCTTCATTGTCATGTCATGTCCACAAATGTTCAATCAGTGCATCTCGAAGTGCAAAATGTGTCTCCCTATCTTTGATTTTTTTATGTCGATTTAAGAACTGACGAAATCTTTCGGCTTCACTTGTGTCCATCTCTTCAACATTATGAGTTGGTGGTGGCGTAGAAATATTGACATGTTTAGTTTCATCTCGCTTGTCTTCGATAATCATATTGTGCATTATAATGCAAATAGTCATGATATTATGTAACACATGTTTATCCCAAAAATGACATGGCTCCTTAATAATTGCAAACTCTTGATTGAAGAACTCCAAATGCCCATTATACATCTTTTCAGCACGCTTCTTGCATCATTGCGAAGTGTTGTTTTTTTTTTCTTGTGTATAAGAAATAGTTTGAACTAGTGTTGACCATTTCGGATAGATACCGTCGGCTAAGTAATAACCAACATCATATTTTTTTCTCAAGATTGTATAATTAGTAAGAGGCGTAATACCTTGTACTAAGTTGGTAAATAAATTGGATGACTGCAGAACATTGATATCATTGTTAGAGTCAAGTAAGCCAAAATATGCATGCCATATCCACAAGTCATATGATGCTACTGGCTCAAAAATGATTGTTGATCCACCACGACGTCCTGAATATTGGTGTGCCCGTACTGTTGGGCAGTTCTTTCATTGCCAATGCATACAATCTAGGCTTCCCAGCATCCCTGGAAACCCTTATTCTTCACCTTTTTGTAGTAATCTTGTTACATCATTTGCATTGGGATATCTCAAATATTAATTTTTGTACAATTGTACAATCGCCCTGCAAAATCTTTTCAAACATTGAATCACAGTTGACTCCCTCATTCGAATGTATTCATCGCAATTATCAGCAGCTGCTCCATATGACAACATACGAAATGCTACTGTAATTTTTTTTATTGTTGATAGTCAAAGCTTACCAACATCATCCTTCTTTTGAACGAAAAAATTATCCTGCTCCTGCACTGCGGTGACAATGCGAAGAAAAATATTCTTTCGCATGCGAAATCTCTGTTGAAAAAAGTTTCCCCATATGTGGGGTGCTCAGAGAAGTAATCATTCCAAAGTTTAGTGTTATCTTCAATTCTCCCCCGATTGATTACCACATATCAGGTACTGAATCTCTATGTCAGGGATTTTCTTTCTCTTGAAGTTGAGCTGTAATTATGACATTGTTGGAGACATACATACGTGCTTAAATTTCATCTTCTTTCTCCCATTCATTAAGGTCTTCTTCCCACTTGAGGAGTATTTGATCAAATAATTCATCGTCTAAAGATGATGAAGATCGCAAATGAGATGACTCTGCTCCATATTTCATTTTTTGTAATAAGGGTAGTATAGATTGTTTTGAAAGTATTATTAGCTATTTGGAAGTGATGTTTATATAGATTGTCAACATTGGATTTCTTCTCCAGCATAAGATTTCTTCTCTAGCATAGGATTCCTTCTCCAGCATTGGATTCCTTCTCCAGCATAAGATTCCTTCTCTAGCATAGGATTCCTTCTCCAGCATAGAATTTCTTCTCCAGCATTGGATTCCTTCTCAAGCATTAGATTCCTTCTCCGTCATTGGATTCCTTCTCCAGCATTGGATTCCTTCTCCGGCATTGGATTCCTTCTCCGGCATTGGATTTCTTCTTCATCATTGGATTCCTTCTCCAGCGTTGGATTCCTTCTTCGCATTGGATTCCTTCTCCCGCATTGGATTACTTCTTCAGCATTGGATTCCTTCTCCAACATTGAATTCCTTCTCTAACATTGGATTCCTTCTCTAGCATTGGATTCCTTCTCCAGCATTAGATTTCTTCTCAAGCATTGGATTCCTTCACCAGCATTGGATTCGTTCTCCAGCATTAGATTCCTTCTCCAACGTTGGATTCCTTCTCCGCATTGGATTCCTTCTTCAACATTGGATTCCTTCTCCAACATTGGATTCCTTCTCCAGTATTGGATTCCTTCTCCAGCATTGGATTCATTCTCCAACATTGGATTCCTTATCCGCATTGGATTCCTTCTCCAGCATTGGATTCCTTCTCCAGCATTGGATTCCTTCTCCAGCATTAGATTCCTTCTCCAGCATTGGATTCCTTCTCCTGCATTGGATTCCTTCTCCTGTATTGAATTCCTTTTCCAGCATTGGATTCTTTCTCCAGCATTGAATTCCTTCTCCAACATTGGATTCCTTCTCCAGCATTGGATTCCTTCTCCAGCATTGGATTCCTTCTCCAGCATTGGATTCCTTCTCCAGCATTGGATTCCTTCTCCAGCATTGGGTTCCTTCTCCAGCATTGGATTCCTTCTCCAGCATTGGATTCCTTCTCTAGCATTGGATTCCTTCTCCAGCATTGCATTCCTTCTCCAGCATTGAATTCCTTCTCCAGCATTGAATTCCTTCTCCAGCATTGAATTCCTTCTCGAACATTGGATTTCTTCTCTAGCATTTAGTTCCTTCTCCATCTTCAAGACTTCTATAAGTATCCAACACTCTATCTCCAAATTCAAGCACTCACTACTTCCTTTATTTTTCATCATGTCTGTCAACCGTACACATACATTCTCTCCTAAAGAAGATCAATCACTATGTTATGCTTGGCTTGAGTGTACAACCCCATATTCGCTGGGAGGGACCCAAAGGCTTCAGTGGTCAGGATTGGGCTAGTCTCAGGCTAGCCTCGGGTTAACCCTAAGGCATACTTGGGGAGTTCTCGTCCTGTAGGAGCTCTCGCCAAGGGCAGGCGAAAGATGAGGAAACCAGGGCAGATAGCCGAGCTCTCGGCAGGAGAGATCGTCGACCGACCGAAGCAGAGGGCCTGACTACGGAAGCTCCCGCCTTAGGGAAAGCTCCCGCCCAGGGCATGCGAGAAGGCCTTAGGTGAACCTTCTTTCGCATTGACATCATGACTACCTAGCGCGAGAACCTTCCTGGCAGAAGCTCTCGCCAAGGCGGGCCTAGAGGGGACCCAGCGAGAGCCTTCTAGGCCGGGGGTCTCGCCAAGTGGGCCCACGGGGTGGGACCCGGAGTCCAGAGGAGATTATTTTATTATTATCCCGAGGTAAAATTACCCAAATGCCCTTGGGAGGACAGCGGGATTTGGCTATTGGCAGACCCTTCAGGGGTATTTCAGTATTTTCAGGCCAAAAGAAGACTATAAAAAGACCCATAGGGGCTCTTTGGAAGGCAGGCTTTTTCATTTTCCCTCTAACTCTAGTGCCTTCTGAGGAGCTCCCAGCCCAGCATTTGGCTTTGGAGGGGAAGCTCTCAGAGATCTTCCGGGTGTGTGGCGGGACCTCCCAGCTGAGGCATTGGGTCTGTTTTAGGGCCTTAGCAGCCAGTCAGGGGTCGAGGTTGGAGAGAAGTAGGCATCGGTTGCACTTTGGTTCGTGAACATTCGTTGGGGTTATTTTTGGCTTCAACAGTTCTGGTGCGGTGAGCGTGGAAGCAGCCGGTGTAAGAAAATCTCGAGTTAAGTCCCATGGCAGGAGGCGAAGGTGAAGGATCAAGCGCAGGAGGATCCCCCACCCGGGTGGACGAGGCGACGAAGAAGATGTTTGAGGACTTCAGGCGAGAAGTCATGCAGACGATCAACTTGGCCTTCTCGGCAAAGAATGAGTGGGAGACGCCGCAGGTTCCGGTGGAGGTGGTTCCGCTGCTAGGCGAGAACGCTTCAGGGAAGCGCCCCGGGAAGGAGGTCCCGGTGGAGGCAAGCGAGAGGGACGTAGCCGCGCGGGAGCTTTTCCCAGGCCAGTGTCTCGAGAAGGAGCTTCCGGCGGATCTGGGCGAGAAGGAGGCGACGGTGCGGGAACTCTTCCCTGGGCATGGTCTCGCGGATCGGTCCAGCCAACCGAGGTCGCGAGATGTGCCTTCTCGCCAGGCGGGAGGCGAGACCCCCTTTAGTGAGCTCATTGTCTCGGCCCCAGTGCCGGAGGGGTTCCGGGAGCCGGACATGACCGACTACACCGGGAAGGATGACCCGGTTCAGCACGTGCAATGGTTCGAGGACGTGGTGTCCATCAGGCAAATGTCGGATGCCTTCAAGTGTAGGCTTTTCGCCATCACTCTGAAAGAGAAGGCCAGGGACTGGTTCCACCAGTTGCCGGCGAGTTCCATCTACAGTTTTGAAGATCTGCGCAGAGGTTTCTTGTTGAGGTTCTCGACTTCAAAGAAGCGGAAGAAGGAGGCTGAATGCCTGTTTGCAGTGAGGCAAGGGCCGGAGGAGACGTTGGGTCACTATGTCGACCGGTTCCAAGAGGAGGTTCTCCTGGTCCAGGAGGTCCCGGGGTATGCGCTGATGCTTGCCTTCACCCTGGGGCTGAGGCCAGGGTTTTTCAGCATGGAATTGAAGAGAGTGCCCCCTCTCTCTTTTGAGGAGCTCGTGGAGAGAGCGGCGAAGGAGATAGACTTCGAGAGAACAAACCTTGCGTTTGCAAGGAAGCTGGCCAGGTTGGCCGAGGATGATGTAAAGGAGCCAGTAGTGGGAAGGCAGAGAGAGCAGAGGGAGCCGAGGGAAGATAGGAGAAGAGAAGAGCCCCGAGGGCAGGGACAGCAGCATGGGGGGGGCCAGGGAGCCGAACAACCGACTGGGTTGGAGGCCTCAGGAGGGCCGCCCCCAGGGCCAAGGAGGACTTCAGGGAAGAGATAACTTCCGGGAACAAAGAAGGCTGGAGAAGGGAGGATGGCGACAAGGACCAAGGGGTCATTTTCCACCGCCGCAGGAGGCTATGGAGGTGGGAAGGGGAAGAGGAAGAAGATTTCGGGGAGCCGAAAGAAGGGGAGGAGGAGAAGGAAGAGGGGGCAGGGTGGCGTTGCCTTATTGTGACTTCCATCAGGAGGAAGGTCACGCAACGGCCACCTGCCCAGAGTTTCTGGAGATTAGAGGGGCCAGAGGGGTCGGAAGGCAGGATCCGCCTGTAAGGATCGTTGAAGTGCAGCGGGAAGAGGTTGAGGACAGATGTGAAGACAGGATTGACGTGGGGACCCGAGGAGGGATCAGAGTGATCCATGGGGGAGTGGGGATCGAGGCAACCCGCAAGGGGAGCCTTCAAACCATGTTCCGCCGAGGGGTCGCCTCGACCTCCCAGGCTCCCCCCCAGAGGAGAAGATCACTTTCTCATCCGCGGATATGCCAGACTACGAGGATCCGTTCTACGACGCGCTTGTGATCCAGACAGCGGTGAAGAACTACACCGTCTCCCGGATACTGGTGGACAATGGGAGCTCGGTGAATGTGATCTTCAAGAAGGCCTTCGACGAGATGAGGGTGGAAGGAAAAAGGGTCCTGGCTTCTGATGGACCGCTTTTTGGCTTCTCCGGAGAAAGGAAAGAAGTGGAAGGAGGAGTAGGCCTGCATGTAAGGCTTGGGGGCGTCTCACGGAACTGTCGGTTCGTGATCGTGGACGCCCCGAGTAGTTACAATGCCATCTTTGGACGCCCCCTCATCAGCGCCTTTCGCTGTGTACCCTCCTCATACCACTAATGCCTCAAGTTCAACAATGGAGGGGTGCAGGTTAGGATCAGGGGGGATCCGAAGATGGCAAGGCAATGCTATGTGACGGCGGTTAACACTGTGTCATGGATGGCGGAGGCAGAGGAGTTGGAGAGGGAGATGGTTGAGCAGGAAGGAGTTGAGGAAGGGGGAATGAGCCTGGGAGAGGCGATAGAGGTTGTTGAGGAGATGACGGAGGTGGGGGAGATCAGCCTAGAAGAGGCGAGAGGAGTGATGGATGAAGAAGAGCAGAGGCAGGAGGAGAGCCTGGAGGAGGCGATGGAAGTCGATGAGGTTGGGGGAGAGGAGCTCGAGTTTGAGCAGGAAGAGGCAAGGGTAAGTTGGGAGCGGTCGGGGCTGGAGCCGGCCGAAGAAGTGGTGGAGATGGAGGTGCTTACAAGAGCGGGGGAGGTGCAAAGGGTTCGGATCAGCGGAGGCTTGAGCCTCGAGGATCAGGAGCGGATGCGAGCCTGCATCCAAAGCAACGTCGACATCTTCGCTTGGAGCGCGGCAGACATGCCGGGCATCGACGCGGACGTGGCCTGTCATCGCTTGAACCTGGATCCCAGAGCCCGCCCCATACGCTAAAAGATGAGGGCCATCGCCATCAAGCTGGAAGCCCCCATCCGAGAGGAGGTCAAAAAGCTCCTGGACGCAGGCTTCATCTCAGAGATCCAGTATCCAGGCTGGATCTCCAACGTGGTAATGGTAAAGAAGAGAGGAGGAAGGGTGACAGCGCCGAGAAGCCGGCGGGAATGTAGCGGTCAACGATCAGGTTATATTCGTCGAGGGTGAGCTTGCAGGAAGGGAAAAGGTGTTTTTGGAAAGCTTCCGCGCAATGGGCGCGACCCTTGTTCTCGCCAGGCATGGTGGGTTTGCGAGCGAGAGCGAGAGCTGAAAAGAGGTCGAAGCGGAAACAAGAGCGCGAGAGCAAGGAAGGAAGGCTGAGGTTCCGGATCGAAGAAGTAAATGCGGTTGGTAGACTTCTCTATTTATAGGGAATCGTAATCATCAGGGATCCATCCGACAGAGAGAGAAAGTGACAGCGGAGTACAGCTGTCAGAATCCGGGCTAACGGCGCCTCGATTTTCCCCCTCGGGATGGCAGCGGTCATCGGTCGTTCCGGGTTTCGACGCAACTATCTGGATTGGCGCAAGCCTCCTAGATTGGCGTAAGCCTCCTAGATTGGCGTAAGCCTCCTAGATTGGCGTAAGCATCCTAGATTGGTGTAAGCGTCTTAATTTAAAAAGCCTCGCAGAGCAATAAAAAGAAAAAGAAAAGAGAGACATGGGTAACAGCGAGATCCTCGCTAGCGCAAGCTGGATAAACTTAATTAACAGTAATGTTTATTACAGATACATTGATAAAAGAGATACATTGAGATTCAAGGCGGGAAGGCTAATAGGGCTTCCAGCTCCATCGTCCTCGTTCTCGCCGCCTAGTTCTTGGGGGCGCCAACGGGTTGAAGTAAGACGATAGGGTGGTACACCCAAGGTTGATCCGCCTGGCGTGATCCCGGATCTGCGAGATGCACCTCCCTGGCGAAGACTCGGCAGAAGGCCCTCCCGGGCAATCAGTCTCGCCCAAGAAGAAATCCCGCTCCAGAGCCTCCAGCCTTTGCTCCACGGATTCGCGGAATGCTTTCGCCGCGGCAGTATGGGCACGGTCTCGCCGGATAAGCTTGGCCAAAATGACCGAGATCTTCCTCCGTCTCCCCTTCGCGCTCCCAGCGCTGTTCAAGGTTTCTTCTATCTCGCCAGACGAAGGGAGAGGGGACTCTTCATCCTCTTCTTCCTCCTCTTCTTCTTCCTCTTCTTCTCCTTCCTCGTTGACTCCCGACCGCAAGCCAGGATCACCTGCGAAAGAAACGTGCGAGAATTTTGGTTAAGACATGGCGATCAGCGGTTTTAAAAGGTCTCGCATACCTGCGGTAGGGCGAGAACCGTCAAGCGACGTTGGGCGAGAAGGCCCAACCCCTCCGTTGGTTCCGTAGAGGAGGTGGAGAGGCTTGCCCAGCCCCGGGCGAAATGGCTTGCGCACGATGATCCCGGCCTGGCCGAAAGCATGAGGGGAGTTGTCTTCTCTTAAGGGACGATCAGCATCCTTGAGAGTAGCGGAAGGTTCAGAAGCCGCCCCTCCCGCCTGCAGGATAGGATTGGCTGCCGAAGGAGGCACTTCAACGGTTCTCGCTTCATCTTCCCGGGTGGTTAGACCCGGGTCGGCGGGAGTTGGCACTGCGAGAAGACAGTTCAGAAAAGAAAGGGTCGGGTTGAAATATTGACAAGGGAAAATGTACCTATCGTTCCGGTCTCGGCTGGAGGAATCCTCTCCGAGACCCGCGTTTGGTCCTTGGGGGAATGAGCGGGCAGGTTCGAAGAACTTGGCGGGATCTCGGCGTCATCGTTAGGAGCGGGTTCCTGCGAAAGCTTACTTTAATCATCGGATCTAGTGCACAGTCAGCTCGGTAGGCACGGTTGAAAGGCTTACCTTCTGCGGGGAAGGATCCCCCGCAGGATTGGGAGTGGGGGAAGGAGGATCCCTGTTCTCGCGAGAAAGGTCCCGCCGGACCACCTTCGCCCTTTTCTTTTCCTTCTTCTTCGGCTCGGAAGGCCCGGCGGTTGAAGTCTTTCTCGCTAACCATGGAGCCACCGCCGCACAGTTAGCCAAGGCCCGCGCTTGGGCAGCGGCTAAGCGGTCTTGGAGGTCTTGCGAAAGTGGTTTGGCAGCACGTTTGGGATGCATGGTAAGCTCGCGCAAAAATCCCTGGGGTGAGAGCTCAGTCGTAAAACAGTATTTCAAGGGCGAGGCATATGGTCGCCTATCGGTGCATATTTATAGCCGCAGTAGGACCCACCAAAAGATTCCCCTGGTTAGCTGGCATGTGTCCAGCGAATATTTTGGGGGTTGGACTTGTCTTGTCGAGCGCAGGGCTAGCTCGAAAAGAGCGGGGATTGTGTACAACCCCATATTCGCTGGGAGGGACCCAAAGGCTTCAGTGGTCAGGATTGTGCTAGTCTCAGGCTAGCCTCGGGTTAACCCTAAGGCATACTTGGGGAGTTCTCGTCCTGTAGGAGCTCTCGCCAAGGGCAGGCGAAAGCTGAGGAAACCGGGGCAGATAGTCGAGCTCTCGGCAGGAGAGATCGTCGACCGACCGAAGCAGAGGGCCTGACTACGGAAGCTCCCGCCTTAGGGAAAGCTCCCGCCCAGGGCAGGCGAGAAGGCCTTAGGTGAACCTTCTTTCGCATTGACATCATGACTACCTAGCGCGAGAACCTTCCTGGCAGAAGCTCTCGCCAAGGCGGGCCTAGAAGGGACCCAACGAGAGCCTTCTAGGCCGGGGGTCTCGCCAAGTGGGCCTACGGGGTGGGACCCGGAGTCCAGAGGAGATTATTTTATTATTATCCCGAGGTAAAATTACCCAAATGCCCTTGGGAGGACAGCGGGATTTGGCTATTGGCAGACCCTTCAGGGGTATTTCAGTATTTTCAGGCCAAAAGAAGACTATAAAAAGACCCATAGGGGCTCTTTGGAAGGCAGGCTTTTTCATTTTCCCTCTAACTCTAGTGCCTTCTGAGGAGCTCCCAGCCCAGCATTTGGCTTTGGAGGGGAAGCTCTCAGAGATCTTCCGGGTGTGTGGCGGGACCTCCCAGCTGAGGCATTGGGTCTGTTTTAGGGCCTTAGCAGCCAGTCAGGGGTCGAGGTTGGAGAGAAGTAGGCATCGGTTGCACTTTGGTTCGTGAACATTCGTTGGGGTTATTTTTGGCTTCAACATTGAGGTCTCAGAAGACCCAGTTATGATGAGTAATTAAAAAGAGCACATGCTATGAGAAAGAGTTTCAAACATTTTTCACAACACAATACCTAAAACTTGTATAGGACAGAAAACCTCAAAATCTCTCTCTTGTCATTGGTACTTTTTGGCAAGTAAAACTAGCAAATTTCGAAAATGTATTCGACAGATTGAGCAACGGAACCCCAGTGGTGCATCTGAACTCGATATTGTAAATAATTTTTTAGATTTTAAATTTTAAATCCATTATTTAATATGTTATTAAAATAATTTTTTTTGTTGATCAATAAAACAAAAAAAATTATTTGGCAAAGACCCAAAAGAGAAGAAAGGTTTTGTCTTTGATCATGTTTTGTCTATCTTAAAAAATACAGAGAAATGGATAGGTACGCCCGGGTCTACAAAAGGTATGAACTTTCAGAATATTGATATGTCACAAACATTAGGTTTTAACTCTCTCAGTCAATAGAGAAGTATACACTTAAATTCAGATAATAATGAAATGAATCCTGGTAGTACTGGTGATGAATAATCTCCGATCTCAACTTCCATTAATCTACCTACTAGAAGAAAGCAAGAAAAAGAGAGGAGGAGAAAATTGAGTGGTAAGAGTTATGATATTAAGACTCACACTAAAAAACGAAAAAAATTTAGAGGTTTTAAAGAGAGGGCAAGAACAACGAGCAAACGATATGTCTTCGATTCAAGAGCTCATTAAGTTAAAAACAGAAAATCAAAAGAGAAGATTAGAGTTTCAAAGCGCTAAACAAGATCATGATATCATGATGATAGATTTGAATAACATCAAAAGAACTCCAAAGCGTCAGTATTTTCGAAAAAAAATAAGAAATTATGAATAAAAATATTATAAAACCACTATTTAGAGGATTTTCATCACTCGAAGGAACTGAATATGGAGGAGACATATATGGAGGTAGTTGTTATGAAGGAAGTCAGTATGAAGGAACTCAATTTGGATGACCTCAATTTGAAGGAAGTCAGTACCGAGAAAGCCAGTACCGAGAAAGCCAGTTCCGAGATAGATATTATCGAGAAAAGTCAGTATTGGAGAAGCCAATTCTGAGGACCTCAGTTCGGAGGAGACCAGCAAGGAGGAAGTTAGTATGAAGAAAGTGACTACGGCATACCATATCAGTATGGAGAAAGTGACTATGACATATAAATATAATTTAAAAATACATATATACATATTATATAAATAAATTATACATATATAATACATATATACACCATGTTCTCTAAAAATAGAGAACATGGTTGGAGTTGCTCTAATCATGTTCTCTAAATAGAACATGGTACAATGAAAATTTTTAAATATAAAAATTCTCATTGGAGTTGCTCTTAGAAATCACAATGAGACACTGATAACATTGTTGAGTCTTTATTGATCCCACAAGCGTGGTGTCATTGACTATGATCAATTTTATGTTAATTTAATAAAATAAAATATATTTTGAGATGTCGTTGTTCAAATCGTAATAAAACAAGGAGTAATCGAGTGACTAGGTAATTAAGGTTACTCTGATCCTCATAAATCTCATTAAGAGGTGAATTGAACCAACAAGACTTTCTGGTTAGTTCAATTGATAAAATCAAAATTGAGATATTAAATCTCTATTACTATAAAAGAAATATGAAGTCATGTGTTCAAAATTCTCACCGTCATCGGATCATGGATGCAAAATTCAGCTGTCGTCCGATCTTTAATCATTAAAGAAAGAAAAAAATAGGGGTCCTAAAGCTAGGATTCCGATCCCCTGGAGTTTCTGCGGGAACTTCAGGGGGTGAAGTTCCCGTTTTGCGAATAAATGGGGCGGAATCAGAAAATTTGGTTAACATGGAAGTTGTAGATATCCCCGAGAAGAATAACTTTCATGCTGAACATTTTTTGATTTGAAGTCGTTTAGACTCCCGATTTGGGCCCCGAAAAAAATCTGTCCAAAAAAATATTAATTTAATATTTTTTTCGGGACCCAAATCGGGGGTCTAAACGACTTCAAATCAAAAAATGTTCAGCATGAAAGTTATTCGTCTCGGGGATATCTACAACTGTCATGTTAAATTAATATTTTTCGGACAGATTTTTTTTCAGGGCCTAAATCGGGGGTCTAAACGACTTAAAATCAAAAAATGTTCAAGATGAAAATTATTTGTCTCTGGGATATCTACAACTTTCATGTTAACCAATTTTTCTGATTCCGCCCCATTTATTCTCAAAAGGGGAACTCCACCCCTTGAAGTTCCCGCAGGAACTCCAGGGGATCCGAATCCCTAACGTTATAGGTGCGGAAAGGTCAGAGAGAGCAGAAGAGAGTTAGAGATAGAGAGAAAATGATAGAGAGAGATCGGTGGATTGTGTTTATATATAATTATATGATATATTAAATTATATAATAGATAGCGGGAACTGCCAAAGAGAGAGAGAGAGAAAGTGGGAGAGAGGGAGCGGCAGAGAGAGATTGCGGTGGGTTTTATTTATTTATATATAATTAGAGAAGTTAGAGAGAGGGAGAGAGAAGTTAGAAAGAGGGAGAGGAAAATGTTTTTACTTACAAATGTATATTTTTTTACAAAATTAAAATGATAATATTGATGTAAATTTTTTTGCGGTCATTTTTAGCACTCATATGTATGTGCCCGCAGTGATCTGTTGGGGCGGGCGGGCGAAGCCCGCCGATTGCTGGCGAAACCCGCTTCTATGCAGTCGAAGACCACCTGAAACATCAAGTACGGGCGAAGCCCGTGCGCAAAGACCACCTGAAGTATCAAATACGGGCAAAGCCTGTGCGCAGGTTGGCGAAGCCCGCCTAACGCAGCCGAAGACAGCTCGAGAGCATCGAGCACGGGTATAGCCCGTGCGAAAATGCTCGTACTTAAAAAATATTATTCGTATAATTAAATACTTAAAAAATAGCTTTTCTTTTTAACCGACTGTTAGAAGGCCACAAACGTGTATCGTACACTTGTCAGCAAGGTGGACACGCGTCGGGTAGTTTGCAGATAGCATCGCCAAGTGCTTCGTCTTCCGGGCAGATAGGTATCAACGCCACCACCGGCTTCTCGATCTCTGCAACTACTTAACGGTAGCTGAAGCGTTATATCGAAAACCGCGCGCCGAGATAAGAGATTATAGAGAGAAGATTGGTCGGAGTTAGAGAGAGAAAGATGTCCGGAGCACAGGGAGCGCAGCCGCCGGGATCACGGACGGCGACGACGTACGAGTCCGTGGAGGGAGGTGGGAACAGGACTCGACTGGAGCTCCACGGTGGAGAGGACGAGGGTGGCATCAAGATCGACAAGCTCCAGGACAAGGTCGAGGATGCCGCCGGTAAAGGAGGCCCTGTTTTCGGCGCCGGCGACGTCAGGGATGGCGAAAAGCCTGACCTCGCCGTCACCGGCACGGGCGGCGATTAACGGCGACGTCAGTTGCCGTCTTACCAAAAATAATCGTTCTGCCATTTGTCGTGACTCTGAATAAATTAGTAGTACGGGAGCAAATGCAGCATAATGGTCCACACAGCTGTTACCTTCCACTTATGTTGTATAAAATAGAAATGTTTTTATCGTGTTCTGCTTCAACTCCGATGAAAAAAAGGAGATTCTTATCCGCACTACAGTTTTTGCTAGTCGCACATATTTTTCTTAATTTTTCGTGTATTTTGAAAATACGTTTTGTACATGCATTTTTAGGAAAAGTGTACGAGATTTACAACTTTCATGTACAAGACGTATTTCCAAAATGTGCGAAAAATTAAGAGAAAACGTAGTGCGAATAAGTAAAACTGTAGTGCGAATAACAACCGCCTGAAAAATTAACATTATTTTCTTGATTTATGTGTTATGTCGCTCGAAGCATCCGGATGAGGATTTATGTTGAACCCTAAACCAAAATAAAAACAGTCTAAATTTTTTAGCAAAATATAAAGCAGAGATTGATTATGAACAACAATTTGCACAAATTGCATGAATGAAAATCATCATATAGATGTATAGATGCAATTGCTGAAATATAGCAGCAAAGTAAATAAACAAATTCCATTGACAAATGAAATAAGTAAATAAGCAAATTCCAACATCTTGCATATACAGATTCAATCATCAACGCACCCTAGATCAACATTTTACAGATAAAACCTATACAACGGAAGAGACGACTGAAC
Source organism: Platanthera zijinensis (assembly GCA_039513925.1). Classification (NCBI taxonomy): domain Eukaryota; kingdom Viridiplantae; phylum Streptophyta; class Magnoliopsida; order Asparagales; family Orchidaceae; genus Platanthera; species Platanthera zijinensis. The sequence continues at coordinate 125,833,756 of CM077097.1, read as the reverse complement.
CTATGGGCTTTTGGCATTTGCTTTGAGTAATTAGAAAAAAAAAAGAAAAATTTTACCCAAGAGGCGACGGAAACGCAAGAGGCGACAGGGAAGGATTTTCACAGGAAGGAGGCTCGCCGACGATGAACGATGTAGGGAGGACGCTCGCCGGAGGTTTCACGCTCTAGAAAAAAAAATTCGGAGCCTCACCGACACTTGACGATGCAGGGAGTAGGCTCGCTGGCGGAGGTTTCACGATTCTAGGGTTTTCGCGGTTTAGGGAAAGCAGTTCGCGTATCGGGAGGAAGAATGGTTTGCCCGTATAAAATCTACCGTAAAATAAAAATCAAATATTAAATAATTTGTTTTTAAAATTTTGGTTTGCACCTATCCAAAATAGATTTGCCCATAACAATTATCTAAAATTAATGAAGTGTGGAACTTTTCTAAGGGTTTAGCTCGCGCTCAGTTCAATGCTCTCAGATTGGTTTTGCTCACATTTTTGCGGGCTGCTCCCGCATGAAGCATGTGCTCACTGCTCGTAACTCATTGCAAAAATGATTGCATGCCAGGCTGCCAGCTGGAATATATGTTGTGACAACGGGGTGCGAGCAGTCAGCACGTGCTTCATGCAATATTCGTCCGGGACGATGACATTAGGCGGGGGTGGTGAGATTAGACGGGGGCGACAACATTAGGCGGGGGCGATGACATTTGGTGGGGGTTGCTGCCCATATTTACACAAAAATCACATGCTTTAATGGTTTTTATATTTGCTTGTTATAGTAAGTACTTGAGTTTAATCTCACCATTGAAAATTTGGGTGCTGTTATTAGCAAATCCTATTTGGTTTCTAGCAAATCATTACTATTAGCAAACCTTCATTTTTAAAAATGGCTATTTGAAAACCATTTTGTTACTAGCAAACAAACATAATTTTTTTTTAAAAAAATTTAAAATTTTATTTAAAACATTCATTCTTTCAAAATAACTCAGTACATATAATGACATTATAAATGATTTCAAAAGTATTCATTCAACCACTTATGTTAGCATTAGAAATCAGTCAAAATGCCACAAAATTTTATTTAGTATGTCCAAAACTCTTTTTTCTGTGTCAAAATCTTTAAACAAAATATTGTCCGGTTTAGAAATATATTTGATTTCCAATTCCTATAAGGATGTGTTGTGCTATATATACGAGTTAAGTGAATATAAGAATATACGCGTCTTTTTGAATTGCGTTTTATACGTGTATTTTCATAGGAAGTGTTCAACATGAAAGTTGTAGATCTCGACGAGATCTACAACTTTCATGTTGAACACTTTTTGATTTGAAGCAATTTAGACCTCCGATTTGGCCCCTGAAAAAAGTCATGCCGAACATATGCACGAACGTGTGACTTTTTTCGGGGGACAAATAGAGGGCTTAAACTGCTTCAAATCAAAAAGTGTTCAACATGAAAGTTGTAGATCTCGATGAGATCTACAACTTTTATGTTGAACACTTTTTGATTTGAAGCAGTTTAAGCCCTCTATTTGTCCCCCGAAAAAAGTCACGCCGAAAAACTTGTACGGACCACTCGTTCCGTGAGTGTCTCATTTCGGGTCAAAATTGGAGGCCTAAACGGCTTCAAATCAAAAAATGATCAACATGAAAGTTGTAAATCACATCGAGATCTACAACTTTCATGTTGATCACTTTTTCAAATGAGAAACATTTGAGACTCAAAATTCAAAAATTAAAAAAATACAAAAAAATAAGATTGGTTTGCTAGTAGTATTTTTTGGGAAGAGATAAAAATGCAAAAAATGGCAGAATCCGTTTTTTTCTGGTTTGCTAGTAACCAAAGTGGGTTTGCTAATAACAGCACCCGAAAATTTTTGTGGGATTAAAGGTCGGGTCATATGACCTTCCAACAGGTTTTATTAAACCCGCTGTCATCATAATAAAAGGCCGGTCCCTGTTCACAGGCAAAGTGAAGCCGGGTTCGGGTTTTTTCCAAACCGGGCTCAACCCGGGCACAGTTTGAACCGGGCCGGGTCGGGCTCAGGGGAGCCCGGTTAAGCCCTTCAGGCCGGCCTGAATTCAAGAATCCGCTTAAACAGGCGGGATTAAAATCCCGCCTAATTAGGCGGGATTAAAAAATCCCGCCCGCCTGATCTGGGCGGGATTAAAATCCAGCCTCATCAGGCGGGATTAAAATCCCTCCTGGCGGGATTAAAATCCCTCCTGGCGGGATTAAAATCCCTCCTGGCGGGATTTTTAATCCCGCCTGGCCAGGCGGGATTTTTCCTTAGACCGGCGCCGGGCTCAGGCTAGCCTGACGCCCGGGCTTTGCCCAGCCCGACCCGGGCCGGGCACCCGACAAAATTGGGGGCTCGGTAAGGGCCCCAAGCCCGGCCTTGGCCCGGGCCGGGCTATTCCCGGGCCGGGCCTAGCCAGACTTTTGTCGAGCTAGGCCCGGGCGGGCTTTCTGTACGGGCTTTTTGCTCATGACTAGTTGCCGTTGTCCCTTGGATAAGCCACCACCGTTTATCGTGAAGGTGGGTTGTTCATCACCTTGGTTTTCTTGGTTAGGAGGAAGAGGGCACACCGTCCTTGTTGGAGGTGTAGTGTTTTGGGGCTTGTTAGGCTTCACAGCGTGGACAACCGGTGGCGGAGTTCGGAGAGCCGACCTTGGTTCGGCGAGGGGTTGCCGTTTGTGGAGGAAGAGAGTTGCGGACTTGGCGTCGGGGAGCTTCAGGTGTGCAGTTGGCCTCAATGGGTCGTTGTTCTTCGGTGGTGGTGCGATTGAACGTCGGACTTCGACGTTGAAGGTTCCGATGAACCTTGTGCGTCTGCGAGGCGGATTGCAGTCCAGATTTCAGATTCTCGCCGCAGATCGTGCGTGTCCGGATAATCCACGGCGTACTCATCGGACGGTCATTTTTCTCTTGTTTTTTACCGTATTTGCATTTATATTTCAATATATAAATTCGGTGGTGGTTTTTTCTGTGTTCATATTTATCTGCGGATTTTAGAGCTTTGTCTGCGTGTGTATCAGATTTTACAACAATAATTTCACGTTGCATGATACCATACAACTTAATACAATTCTGAATCCTATCATAGTAGGCACACGAGCTCTAATAAAAAACATACACAATTGAAACAATGAACACTGTGAACTTGTATATTGACCTCAGCATCTATGTTCTCAAATTTATTCTTGAAGATCTGGCAGTATTAGGGTTCATTTGTTTTAACGTTTGGCCCAGTGCATTTTGGCTAAACTGAGAAGTCGGGCTCCTTGTCCATTTTTTTCCGCTAAATTATTCGATCCGCTCCGCGTTTTGACCGGCTCAAAACATCGTTGCTTGAAACCCGCCTGTAGAGCTCCGGTTTATCGCGTTTGGGGGAGGGAAAAAGGTGAAGCGCGCTGGGGCAGCCCCGTTGTCTCTCTCGGTCGCCGCGAGAAGGGATCCCACCGCATATTCTCCGCGCGCATCGTCTCTTCTCACGTTCGCATCTCCGGTGGCATCGGGCTTGTCTTCTCCGCCTCATCCAAGCCCCGCATCTTCTCCGACAGCAGGTATATATCTTCTCCTCCCTCATTTCCAGCAAATCTCTGCAATTTCTTTGTCACTCAAGAAAAAATCTCATTTTCTTTGTTGTGTGTGTGTGTGTGTGTGTGTGTGTGTGTGTGTGTGTGTGTGTGATGGAGATCTCTGTATGTGCTGTTGCGGTGAGGTGCGTATGTGGTGCGAGTGTGTGATGTGTGCCTATGTGCTCTGTGTGTATATATGACGTTGCTTTGTGTGTATGTGCTTTGTGTGTATGTTGTGAGTGTGTGCTGAGTTTGTATGCTGTGTGCGTATGTATTTTGTGTGTATGCTGCGAGTGTGTGTGTAATGCGATATGTATGTGTTGTGTGTGTGAGGTGTGCGTGTGGTGTGAGTGTGTCTTATAACACCTTCATCCGTCACATGAAATATAACAGAGGGTCTGGTCGGGGCCCCACGCCATATCAAACAGACAGTCGACGAAGTTACATGTTAATATCAAAGACTAAATGAATCTTAACTCAAAGCATTCTAGCGGAAGCTTTAAGGGTTAACTTTTTGAACTCAATTATCACAGCAATGTCCACTCATAAAAATACTGGAATGTTCTTACAAAATACACAAAAGAAAATATCGCCAGCGATAGTCACTGTCGCCCGACAACAGTCAACAGTAGCCAAACTGTTACAGCTTTAAGGCCTTACAATTTTACTTTAGCAGTGTGGTTTACAGACATCGGCACGCAGACAAGCCACACATGAAAATAATAAAACTTCGCTTGGCCTTCGAGGGCCGACACAGCTTCAGGGCTGCAACGCGTTATTTCTCACTCGGCTCTCCAGCACCTGCACAGGGACATTCCACCAGATGGTGGCAAACAAGGCAACGGTCAATTTTCGTCTGACTAATTTATAATGACCCTACCCCATACCCGGTGTTGAAGCCAAAAACTGGCCTCAACGAGAGTTCAGACCTTAGGGTGTAGCTAACACCTACTTCTCCCAACCCTCGACCCCTGACTAGTGAATAAGAACTTGAAACTAACCCTAAGCCTCAGCTGGGAGGTCCCTCCACAAACTCGGAAGATCTCTGAGTGCTTCCCCTCCAAAGCCAATCGCTAGGCTAGGAGTACCTCAGAAAGCACTAGAATAAACCAAAAATGATGACCACCTGCCTTCTGAGGAACTCTGTGGGTCTATTTATAGATTTTTAAAATCCGGCCTGCTCTAAAATGACTGAAATACCCTGGGCTGGTCTGCCAACAGCTAAGTGCAGACCTAGGGAATCCAAGTAATTTCACCTCTGGGCCCTACCTGGCAGAAAAAGCAGACCTAGGGGCATCCATGTAATTTCACCTCTGGACCCTACCTGGCGAGAGCCCTTCTGTTGATCTCTGTGGGCCTTCCGCTTGTCTCGAGCGCAAATCTTCCCGCCTACCCTGGTCAGGAGCCATAAGACTAGAGGGGGCGTTGAGTGGTGAAGCTTCAATCAACGCCAAGAGCCAAAAGGCTCCCGCTGACTCGAGGCGCAAGCCCTTTTGCTGGACTGGGCGGGAACCCTCTCGTCCTCTTACCTATCTGGTCTGTTTTCAGCCCAGAGATAGCCTAAGGCTAGCCTAATCCAGGTACCGGGAACTGTTGCCGAGAACCCTCCGACAGACACTGAGCCGATTCAACCCCAGGGCGAGAACCCGCCGCTGGTCTCGGAGGCCATCCCCCCGACTACCCAGATCCAGCACGGTAATTTTCCCTGTTATTCATCACGCGTGGCATACTTTTCTCCCGCTGACTCATTTCTCTGTAGCTCCCGCCACTGACAGCCCAAGGCTCATCCATCGGAGCCCCCAAACTCCAGCGCCTAATGAGCCCCCAAACTCATTTCTCTGCAACTCCACGCTCACCGCACCAGAAATGTTGAAGCCAAAATCTGGCATCAACGAGAGTTCAGACCTTGGGGTGTAGCTAACACATACTTCTCCCAACCCTTGACCCCTGACTAGTGACTAAGAACCTGGAACTGACCCTAAGCCTCAGATGGGAGGTCCCTCCACTAACCCGAAAGATCTCTGAGCACTTCCCCTTCAAAGCCAATCGCTGGGCTAGGAGTACCTCAGAAAGCACTAGAGGAAATAAAAAATGATGACCACCTGCCTTCTGAGGAACTCTATGAGTCTATTTATAGATTTTTAAAATCCGGCCTACTCTAAAATTACTGAAATACCTTGGGCTGGTCTGCCAACAGCTAAGTGCAAACCTAGGGGCATCCAAGTAATTTGACTTATGGGCCCTACCTGGCAGAAAAAGCAGACCTAGGGACATCCAAGTAATTTCACCTCTGGACCCTACTTGGCGGGAGCCCTTCCGCTGATCTCTGTGGGCCTCCCGCTTGTCTCGAGCGCGAACCTTCCTGCCTACCCTGGGCGGGAGCCATTAGACTAGAGGGGGCGTTGAGTGGTGAAGCTTCACTCAACACCAAGAGCCAAAAGGATCCCGCCAACTCGAGGCGCAAGCCCTTTCGCCTGGACTGGGCGGGAACCCTCTTGCCTTCTTACCTATATGGTCCGTTTTCAGCCCTGAGCTAGCCTAAGGCTAGCCTAATCCGGGTCCCTGGGGCATCTTGGTTCTACTCAGCGAATATAGGGTTGTACACCCGGGGCAGTGGTATTCCTTCCCTGCAAGCATAATATTAACACAACAGATATATCATAAGAAGACACACTCAAACACCATTCAATATATCACAAACGAGTGCCTCAATGACCAAACGTTCCGTACACTCATGGCACATTCTCGATGTACCGGATTACCAGGGTCCCACCACCGTTCAGAGGTCCGAGACTTGACGGTCAACTTTGAGCATTTCTAGTCTTTCCAGCTCTAGGCCTAAGACTCTCATTATGCGCTCCAACGATGCCAATTACTTTAGGCACTCTAGTCGGACGGGCATAACCCGGATACAGTTCAGCTATTTCTCATTGCTCAAATTGTCAGGTCAACGCCGACGGTCACAGCCATCATGGCGAACGACAAGACGCGGGTCAGCCTCCCTTTTCCCGTTCGGCTCACTGGCCTTATTGCTGGGCACAATAGGCTATCAGCATCACTTACCGCTCACATGTCCCCAGGACCTGAGCCGGTAATGATCAATCATGACACTCATGGCCAATAGTTGGGCTCTCCAGGCTCACAGCTTCTCATGATACACACCTTATCTCACGGGCACAAGCTTCACAACAACAAAATGCTTTCTGAAAGCGATCGCCAATAATAGTCACTATCGCCTAACGTTAGCGACAGAACTCTCTTCTGTCTCTAGACTTAGCCACAACTGGAACATCTTTCCAGCCAAAATTGTACAACCCCGTATCCAGCGAGTGGGCTAACAGGAGCCGACCCGGCCGGCCCAAACCGCCTCCGAGCCCCAGGCGAGTTCAGCAGGATACGCCGAGTCCAGGATGCCGAGTATGGGCTCGGCAATCGTCGAACCGAGCTCGAAGATAATAGAGCTGAGCCTGGCGAGAGGCCATTCATCATGGGGTCGGCCGAGTACGTGCTCGCCTAGAGCCGAGGGGTTGGCGAGTGCCAACGCGATCGTCATCTGCGAGCAAGGGCTTCAGGCCCAACTTTCCAGGCCTGAGGCGAGGCGAGCCGGATCGTGGCATGGAGAAAGGCGAGCTCATCCAACGCCCTCTCTCGCGGCATTGAGAGAGGCGAGCTCACTCGCCGCTTTTCACCTCGGCGTGGGGGGAAGCCTTCTCACGCCCATACTCGCCATCCCTGCCCAATGGGCTCTTCTCAGGGCCGGCTCGCCCTTTAGTTGTGGGGTGTTTTTACCACGTTACCCCCCTTTGAATTGCCTATAGTCCTCGAGAACAGTGACAGTTGGATATTTGCAGACCATCTTTTCCTATAAATAGGACCCAAGGGGTACCTCAGAGGACACGCTTCCGTGTGCCCGGTCTTCTAGCGCTTTCTGAGGTACCTTAGCTTCAGCACTTGGCTAAGGAGGGGAAGCGCTCTAAGATCTTCCGGGTGTGTGGTGGGACCTCCGTGCTGAAGCCTTGGGTCTGTTCCCGGTCCCTCTCCCTTGACCCTTGGGCTTGCGAGTAGAGAAGTAGGTGTGCGACCACCCCTTCCGCAAGGGTCGGACTCCACAGGGACCGATTTTTCGGTTTCAACACTTTGGTGCGGTGAGCGTGGAACGTGGTCAGCACAGAAAATCTTCCACAGGACTAATGGCAAGAGACGAGGGGCAAGGTTCAGGAAGGGGGGAATCGCCACTCCCTCCCCCTCCCGCGACGGCAGGGATATCCGCGGAGCTCAGGGAGGAAGTGCTCGGGCTGGTTAGGGTCGCACTCGGCATGCGAGCCGAGAGTACGACGCCTGCGGTGCCCGTGGTCGCCGATCCAGCGTTGGGCAACGATGCGCCCCTCAGGCGCGCAGGGAAGGAGGTCGCGAGCGAGGGGGAGCGCCAGCCGAGAGGGCGAGTCCTCTTTCCGGGCTCGGCGGGCGAGTATCTGTTCGGCGAGACGGCAGGGAGGGAGTTCCCAACTCGCCCAGCTGAAGGAGGAAGTCCCTTCAGCGAGTTCGTCTCGTCAGCCCCGGTCCCAGAAGGATTCCGAGAGCCGGAGATGTCCTACTACTCAGGAAAGGGAGATCCGACCCAGCACGTCCAGTGATTCGAAGACGTGGTGTCAATCCGACAGATGTCGGATGGTTTCAAGTGTAGGCTCTTCGCCATCACCCTCAGGGAAAAAGCGAGGGAGTGGTTTCATCAGCTCCCGGCCGGTTCCATTTACTGCTTCGAGGATTTGCGCAGAGGATTCATGCTGAGATTCACCACCTCGAAGAAGAGGAAGAGGGAGGTCGAGTCCCTGTTCCGTGTCAAGCAGAAAGTAGGGGAGACCCTGGGAAGTTACCTGGACAGGTTCCAGGAAGAACTGTCTCAGGTACAAGAGATGCCAGGGCACACCATGATGGTGGCCTTCACCCTGGGTCTCCAGCCCGGGTTCTTCGCTATGGAGTTGAAAAGGACGCCTCCAGTGTCTTTCGAAGCACTCTTGGAGAGGGCGGCAAGGGAGGCCGACATGGAGGCGGCGCATCCAGAGTTCGCTCGGAGGTTGGCTAGGTGGGCCGTGGAGGAAGAGAAGCCAAGGGGAGGTCGGGCCCAGGAGGAGAGAAGGGTCGAGCCCCGACAGAGAGAACAGCAGCCGCAGCAGCATAGGTGGGGGCGTCAGGAGCCGAACAACCGATTGGGTTGGAGGCCGGAGTGGCAGGATCTAGGGCCACGGAGGGGCTATCAGGGGGGAGACAACCGCCAAGGTGGGCGTGGCCAGTTTTACCTCCAGGGAGGGAGGCAGGGCCAGAGACCACCTCTTCCCGACCAGGAGGAGGCCATGGCTATCGCCCTGGGAGGACGAAGGAGAGGGCAACCGAGGAGGAGGAGGGAGGTCAGGATAGACCTACCCTATTGCGACTACCATCAAGAGGAGGGGCACACGACGGTCACGTGTCCGGAGTTCCTCGAGGTGCGGGAGAACCGGGAGCAGCAGCGGCAGCAGCGGAATCATCAGGAGGTGCGGATTGAGGAAGTCCGGCCTCAGGCGGAGGGGGATCGTTGCGAAGACCGGGCCGATGTGGGGACCCGAGGGGGGATCGGAGTGATCCATGGGGGGGGTGGGAGTCGAGGCTTCTCGGAAAGCAAGCCTCCACACCATGTACCGAAGGAGCATCGGCTCCACATCTCAGACTCCACCCCCGGAAGAGAGGATCACCTTCTCAAGGGAGGATATGCCGGGTCACGATGACCCCTTCTGCGATGCGCTGGTCATCCAGACAGCCATCGAAAATTTCACAGTCTCCCGGATCCTCATTGACAATGGGAGCTCAGTCAATATCATCTTCAAGAAGCCTTTCGATGCCATGCAGGTAGAGGCCAAGAGGGTGCTGGCCTCCGATGGGCCCCTCTTCGGTTTTTCGGGGGAGAGGAAAGAAGTAGAGGGGGGAGTGGGACTTCACGTCAGCTTGGGGGGACAGTCCCGGAACTGTCGATTCGTCATAGTTGAGGCCCCCAGCAGCTACAATGCCATTTTTGGGAGACCCCTCATCAGCGCCTTCCGATGCGTCCCCTCCTCCTTCCATCAATGCTTAAAGTTTAATGTGGACGGGATCCAGGTCCGGGTTCGCGGTGACCCCAAAGCGGCTCGGGAATGCTATGTAACCGCGGTGAATTCGATTTCTTGGCAGGAGGAGGCCGAGGGGATGGGGAGAAGGATGGAGGAGATGGAAGGGCAGGAGGCCGGAGAAGAAGGTGGGGAGGAAGGAGGAATGGAAGGGGAAGCACGCGAGGGGATGCTCCCAGAAGGGTCGGTTGGGGCGATGATCCCAGGGGAAGGGGAGGTCCTTACACCAAGAAGGGAGGACGCCGCAGAGTGGGAGGAGCAGTCCCGGTTGGAGGCCGTCGAGGAGGTCGTGGAGATGGAAGTCCTCACCCAGGGTGGCAGGGTGGAGAAGGTCCGCATCAGCGGAGGGCTGACTCCGGAAGATCAAGACAGGATGCTGGAGTGCATCCAAAAGAATGTGGATGTCTTCGCCTGGAGCGCAGCGGAGATGCCTGGGATCGATGCCGACGTCGTCTGCCACTGCCTCAATCTACACCCGGAGGCTCGCCCCATCCAGCAGAAGAGGAGGTCCGTCACGGACAAACTGGCCGAGCCCATCAGGGAGGAGGTCGCCAAGCTCCTTAAGGCCGGCTTCGTTTCCGAGATTCAATACCCCGGCTGGGTCTCGAATGTTGTAATGGTGAAAAAAGGGGACGGCCGGTGGAGGATGTGTGTAGACTTTTCACTGCTTAATTAATCATGCCCTAAGGATTGTTACCCCTTGCCTAGAATCGACGCGCTGGTAGATTCAGCCGTTGGTTTTTCTGTGATGAGTTTTTTAGATGCTTTTTCAGGTTATCATCAAATCAGGATGCACCCTCCTGACATAAAAGATGTCTCGTTCATCACAGGGGATGGGTGCTACTGCTACAAGATGATGCCTTTTGGGTTAAAAAATGCAGGGGCTACATACCAGAAGATGATGGACCGTGTATTCCAGGGACAGAAGGGAAGGAACTTGGAAGTGTACGTGGACGACCTGATGGTAAAAAGCAGAGAGGTCGATTCTCACCTCCGGGATCTGGAGGAGACCTTCGACACTTTGCGCAGATACAAGATGAGGTTGAATCCTCTAAAGTGCATCTTCGGGGCAAGCAAAGACAAATTTTTGGGTCATCTCCTCACCCCTGCCGGGGTCGAACCCAACCCTGACAAAGTCCGGGCAATTATGGAGTTGGGGCCACCTCGGGACGCGAAGGAGGTACAACGGCTGACAGGGAAGCTGGCGGGACTAAGCAGATTCCTCTCCCGGGCCGGGGAGAGGTGTTCCCCCTTCTTCAAGACCTTAAGGGGGGGTCGGAAGTTTGAATGGACCCCGGAATGCGAGGAGGCATTCCAGGCCTTGAAGAGGCAGTTGACTCAGGCCCCCTTGCTCCAAGGGCCAAAGGAGGGGGAGGACTTGTTTTTGTACTTAGGGGTCGAGGCGGAGGCCGTAAGTTCTGTCTTAGTTCGGGAAGAGGGGAGAAAGCAGCTACCCATATATTATGTGAGTAGGGTTCTGAGGAAGGCAGAACTCCGCTATCCCATCTTTGAGAAGTTGGCCTTCGCCCTAATCATCTCGGCCCGGAGACTCAGGCCCTACTTCCAGGCACACTCCATCCAGGTGGTAACTGACCACCCCCTCCGCAGCATCTTCGAGGGAGTGGAGCACTCGGGAAGACTCGCCAAGTGGTCGGTGGAGTTGAGCGAGTTTGACATCTCCTTTGTCCCCCGGCTCGCAATCAAGGCACAAGCGATGGCTGACTTCCTGGCTAATTATGTGGTTGAGGTGGCAGAGGACAAACTCACTCGTCCCATCCCATGGAAGGTGATGGTGGACGGGGCTTCAGGGAAACACTCCCTGGGGGTTGGGGTCGTCTTGGAGAGCCCCCAAGGGACCCGGATCGAGCAAACGGTGGTGATACATTTCTCCATAACCAACAACCAGGCCGAGTACGAGGCGGTAATCGCAGGACTACGCCTGGCCAAGGAATTGGGGGTGCATGATGTGAAGGTCCTCACTGACTCCATGGTAGTGGCCTCCCAGATCAACGGGGAGTTCGAGGCAAGGGAGCCCACCCTACAACGATATCTGGCAAAGGTTAAGGGAATCATCGGCGGGTTCCAGACCTTCTCCATTCAGCATGTGCCACGGGAGGAAAATGAACAAGTTGACCACCTCGCCAAGCGCGGCCCTCGGGTGGGGGGCACTATCACGGACCTCTTCCACCCATCTCTAGAAGAAGGAGAGTTGATGGAGATAGATCGGCGGTCCACATGGATGGACCCATTCACTACCTACCTGTCCACAGGAGAATACCCAGAAGGGATGGATAGGCAGAAGCTCAAGTACAAGTCGGCATATTACCTTTTACGTGACGGGCAACTTTACCGCAAGACCCTTTCAGGACTACTCGCCCGTTGCGTAGCAGAGGGGGAGGTGCCGAGGATCTTGGAAGAAGTTCACTCCGGGGAGTGCGGGAGCCATTCAGGAGGTTGGACCCTGGAGGGAAGGATCATCAGGCATGGGTACTTCTGGCCTACCCTGAGGCACGATGCCTTAGAATTTGCCAAGAAATGTCACAAGTGCCAACTGTTTGCCCCCCTCCAACTGCAACCGGCTCAGCGACTCAGGAGTATCACGGCCCCTTGGCCTTTCGCAATTTGGGGAATGGACCTGGTAGGTCCCTTCCCCCAGGCGAGCGGGCAGAGGAGATTCTTGTTGGTAATGATCGACTATTTCTCCAAGTGGATGGAGGTAAAGGCTTTGGCCAAGGTAACCTCGCAGATCATTCGAAATTTTGTGTGGGGGGAGATCATCTGCAGGCATGGGATGCCCCGGGCCATCGTCACCGACAACGGACCACAGTTCGCCAGCAATGAGTTCATTAAGTTCTGTGGAGAGCTCGGGATCGACCTCAGGTTCGCCTCTGTCCACCACCCTAGGAGCAACGGGCAAGTAGAGGCGGCCAACAAGATTATCGTGAACCTCCTGAAAAAGAAGGTGGAGAATTTGAAGGGTAATTGGGTGGAGCAACTCCCCTCAGTCCTCTGGGCCCTGAGGACTACCCCCAACACCGCCACCGGGGAGACACCCTTTAAACTGTCTCACGGAAGCGAGGCGGTGCTCCCCATTGAACTCGAGGTCCGTACTCCCAGGGTTGCCGAGGCAGAAGCTGGAAGGGAGGAGTGGAGAGTTGAGAATGAGGAAGAACAACGACTCTCTTTGGACTTGATAGAGGAAGTACGCGACCTCTCCGCAGTCCGGCAGGAGGAAGTCAAGCGGAGGATGGCTAAGTATTTCGACAAGCATGTCCGGGTCAAGCAGTTCGTGGAGGGCGGCCTGGTTCTAAAGAAGGTAGATGCGGCAGGAAGATCGGCAGCCGTGGGCAAGCTCCATCCAAATTGGGAGGGGCCTTACATCGTGAAGGAGGCATTAAAGTCGGGAGGATATCACCTCCAGAATGTGGAAGGCGAGACTTTGAACCACACCTGGAGCGGCGACGACCTGAAGCGCTTTTATCCTTGAAAACTTGTACGTACCTCAGCTTTTTCCGAATGCAATGTATTTGACTATTTCTCCACAATAATCGTAACAATGACATGCAATGTGACGTAACTTCCGTTAAAGAACGACATTAAACACTCAGGAAATAGTCTAAGTCTTCTCGCTCTGGGGTTAGGTCTCGATTCTCCCGCTGTCAGGCTCCCACCTAGCTGGCACGGCCGAGTCTCGATGGACGTCGTTATGACCCTGGGGCTGAGCCCGGAGGATGTTCAACACCCGCCCTCAGGCTCCCACCTAGCTGACTGGCCCGGTGGTAGCACCCGGGAGAGGCAAAAGTTTCTAAGTCTTCTCGCTCTGGGGTTAGGTCTCGATTCTCCTGCTGTCAGGCTCCCACCTAGCTGGCACGGCCGAGTCTCGATGGACGTCGTTATGACCCTGGGGCTGAGCCCGGAGGATGTTCAACACCCGCCCTCAGGCTCCCACCTAGCTGACTGGCCCGGTGGTAGCACCCGGGAGAGGCAAAAGTTTCTAAGTCTTCTCGCTCTGGGGTTAGGTCTCGATTCTCCCGCTGTCAGGCTCCCACCTAGCTGGCACGGCCGAGTCTCGATGGACGTCGTTATGACCCTGGGGCTGAGCCCGGAGGATGTTCAACACCCGCCCTCAGGCTCCCACCTAGCTGACTGGCCCGGTGGTAGCACCCGGGAGAGGCAAAAGTTTCTAAGTCTTCTCGCTCTGGGGTTAGGTCTCGATTCTCCCGCTGTCAGGCTCCCACCTAGCTGGCACGGCCGAGTCTCGATGGACGTCGTTATGACCCTGGGGCTGAGCCCGGAGGATGTTCAACACCCGCCCTCAGGCTCTCACCTAGCTGACTGGCCCGGTGGTAGCACCCGGGAGAGGCAAAAGTTTCTAAGTCTTCTCGCTCTGGGGTTAGGTCTCGATTCTCCCGCTGTCAGGCTCCCACCTAGCTGGCACGGCCGAGTCTCGATGGACGTCGTTATGACCCTGGGGCTGAGCCCGGAGGATGTTCAACACCCGCCCTCAGGCTCCCACCTAGCTGACTGGCCCGGTGGTAGCACCCGGGAGAGGCAAGAGTTTCTAAGTCTTCTCGCTCCGGGATTAGGTCTCGATTCTCCCGCTGTCAGGCTCCCCCCAAACTGGCAGGGCCGGGGTCTCGATGGACATCATTACTGACCAGGGGGTGGACCTGGGAGTTGACACATGACAAGCGTGTCCGAGCAAACCCGCCAGTTAGAAGGGCGAGCTCAAGGGGTCCTGTCCCCCTTGAATTTCTGTTAAAAAGGGGGTTCTTCGATCCACCTCCGGTTGGTGGAAGAACATACCCCCCCCGGGGGGCGAGCCCGTTCTCGCGGCTTCTGCTCGGCAGAGGGCATTCCTCGGTATGACAAGCGGGCGCCGACGGCAACCGTTCTCGCGAAGATCGCCTCGCAGGTAAGCGAAGAGTTCGCGAGCCTGGTCGCCGCCAACGCCTGAGGCCTCTCGCCGAACGCGAATCCTAACTCACGTGCATTCTAGCGCGGAAGATAAAAAAAAAAGAAAAGAGAAAGTCAAAAGCAAAGTTCCTTTCATTATAATCGCGAAAGAAGGAAGGGCTCGCCTCGGCGAGATTACAGGAAAAGAGGGGGGATGATTACAAAAAAAAAAGAGAAAAAATAAAGGAGGAATTCGGTCAGCTCTCGCCCTCCTCTCCCGAATGGCGGTCCTCCTCGCCCCCAATCGATCGTTCCTTGCCCTTCGCCCCATCAAAAAGGGAGCCGAAGCTCTCCTCCTTCTCGCTGGGCGGAGACGGCGGAAACAGGCTCGGCAGAAGGTCCCGGACCGCCACTTCCTCGCAGCCCTCAGACAGAATCCCCGACCCCTTCATGGCGTTCAGCAGGCATTCGGCAGACTCGATCGAGTTGACTCGCAGCCGCTCCATAACCTCCCCCTCGCCGAAGACCCGGGGCCGCTTGTAGGGGAAAGGCGGCTCGGCACTGTCTGGAGGGAAGAGGGCTTCCGTCAGCCGGCTGACCTCGCCTTGGAGGCAGTGGTTCTGCTCCTTTAGCGACTCCACCTCGGCCGCCGACCGAGCAACAGAAGCCTCCTGCTCACGCGAGCCGGCCTCCTGATCCGCGAGCCGGAGCCGCAGCAGGGCAGTCTCGCCCTCCAGCTCACTGACGCGAGCTTGCAGCACCTTGGCAGACTCGGCATCCTGAAAAATGAGAGGGTCAAACTCCCTGAAAAACATTTCCCAAGTTAAAACAAGGGTTGGTCGACTCTTACCAGCCCGCCTGAAGCCTCGTCGAGTAAGCGCTCGGCGATGCCGAACCGCCGCTCCGCGTCGGCAGCCTTCTCCGTCGCCAGGTCGCGCTCCTGCTCGGTTTTGATCAGGAGTTGGCTGAGCTGGAAGCCGCGGCGGACCATCATATGATGGAGTTCAAAGGCCCTCAGATGCGCCTGCAGGCCCTCGTGACCTATCTGCCGGGGGGTCAGGTTCGTGTAGGCGTCGGCGCCCTCCCGGCCATAGAGGCCGAAGCCAAGGGCAAATGCGTGGCCCGTGGGAGGCCGACGAGCTCCCCAGGAAGGGACGTGAGTGGAGACGGAGACGCGATGGGCTCCCTCGTCCCAGAGCAGCATCGGCTCGCCGGCCGCGTCCTTACTCCTTCCCCCCTTCCCAAAGTGGGGGTGGTCCTTTGGAGCTCCCGAGCCGCTGGGGGGAACCTCCTCGACGGAGGAAGGAGAGGGGGACCCGCGCCTCTTCTCGCGAGGGGATGATATCTCCTTCAGTGGGCTCGCCGGAGCTTCGTCGGAGAAAACCTCCGGCGAGCTCATGAACTTGACGGGCGACGCGGGCTGCCGAGGAAGGCCCCGCGAGACCACCTTCGCCCTTTTAAGGGCCGAGGGGCGGTGGACCGAGCTCGGCCCCCCAAGCTCCAACCGCTTCTTGCTGGAGGATTTCCCCTTGGCCTTCTCTTCCCGGCACGCCTCGGCCGCAGCCCGAGCCCGCTCAAGCGGATCCGAAAACACCCCCGGGTCGGCGAAGGGAGGGTTCACCGGGATCAGTCGCTCCCCTGCAAAAAAGACTTAGCCAAAAAATAAGGTTCTGATCGGTTAGGCCAAATGGCGAGCGGAAGGTAAGCGAGACAAACCTTCACCGGGAAGGACAGGTGGCAGGGATTCGAGGCCGCGACGAAGGAAGGCGACCTCGAAGTCCTTGTACAAGAAGAACTTGTGAAGTTCAGCGTCATTACCAGACACCGACGGCGGCCGGTAAACCTCCTCGCTCTTCTGCAAGGGCGAGAACGGGATGTTGCCGAGGTCGCCCCGGATGAAGGCAATCTTCGACATCCAGTTGTGATTTTTGTTGGCGACCTCGCGGATCTTGATGGATGTGCCGCCAAAGAATGCGACCCCGTCGGCGTTGGCTTTGTAGGAGAAGAGCTTGCGGAAGACGGTCAGGTTGAACTCGATCCGCTCTCGGCGGAGGTAGCAGGCAAACCCCACTATCATGGCGATAGCGTTGGGGTTGAGCTGCGCGGGCACAGCGCCGTAGTACTTGAGTACCTGGCGCACCTCCGGCCAGAGCGGCAGGCGCAACCCCACCTCAAAGTGCGAGATGGGGAAGGCGAGCTCGTCCTCGAAGAATGAATTAATGGCCTCATGATCCGCCGGGAGGCGGGCCACAAAGCCGGCGGGAACGTAATCCGCCACAAACTCGGCGAGCTCGCTCGCCGTGGTATTCCCCTCGAAAAAACAGTGATCTACGAAGTTCTGGGCGCACTTGGAGCGGCCCTCGGAGTCGGGGTTTCTTTTACCCATGCTCGCGGAGGAGACGAAGGCACGCGAGCGGAAGGTAGGAAGGGCAAAGAAAGGAAGGAATGAGAAGGCAATAAAGGCGTAGCCGGGGGTAGGTGGGGATCCCTATTTATAGAAAAGGAAGGGGGAGCGAAACCGACTGACCAGCTCGGCTCGCATACCCCACCTCGCGTATCCCGTCTCGCCACTCTGTACTCGCCGACCTAGGCGAGCCCAGCCCAGGAATCCGAAAAGGCACGCAACACTCGAATAAGAAAAGGTCTGCTCGCGCGATAAAATTTACACTTTATTTATCATTAAAAAGAAAATTGTCCAGAACAAAGAAAATCAGAAAAGCGCGCGCATAGACCAGGCGGCAATGGGGGCGAGTACCGGTCGGCTCGCAAGAGAGCCGTCCTCAATTACCCCGGCCTCGCCGGCCCGATGCCGCCAGCCGCTGCGCAAAGAGTTGCCGAAGCTGCCCCAGGTTCCTGTTCGCGGCGCGCAGGTTCTCGTCAATCTCGTCGAAAAGCACGGAGGAAGATGTGGCCGCGTATGTCGAGCTGATCCTCGCCTCGCCGGCAAGCTGCGCGCATTCGTCCTGCAGCCGGGAGTTATCTTTCTTCAGCTCCTGAAGCTCGCGCACTAGCTTCTTCAGGACCAGCTGGCTTCGCCTCGACCGTTCGGGGCTGTCCACCTCCGAGTCCAGAAAGACGTCCAAGGTACGCGGCGATGGAAGAGGCGAATAAACGACCCGTTCGGCGGAGTTATCAGTCGCGGCTGGGTCCGGTAGGCCTGCACAGGAAGGTTGAGACAGCGGGTGGGAGTAGCGAGCACCGGTTAGAATCAGACGCAAAATGGGGAGGTCAGGGGCATACCTTCAATGTCCTGGGGGGAAGCAGGAGCGGATGTATGCTCGGCGTCCATCCCAGTAACCGCAGGAGCAGGAGAGGGATGCTGAGAGTGAAGGCGGGTCGGCGATACCGACCCCCGCGAGTCTGGCTCCACGATTTTGGTGACAAGAGGCGAGTCTCGCAGGCGCGGGTCAGGGGAGGACCCGGGCTCCTTGGCGGGTAGACTCTCGACCCTTGGTGTGGAAACCTCGCCGCCTTGGTCCTGTTCGGTGGTAAGATCCACAAAATCTTTGTCATGAGGGGCCAGGGCAGAACGATTGGAAGAGTCGGAGCCATGGGCTAAAGTACTCTTCAGGTCGGCAAAGATGTGCTCGGCCTCGGGAGGAAAGGGCCTCGCCCTCTTGGCCGAGCCGAATTCAGCAAAACGACGGGCCGGGGCGCTCAGATCCA
Source organism: Platanthera zijinensis (assembly GCA_039513925.1). Classification (NCBI taxonomy): domain Eukaryota; kingdom Viridiplantae; phylum Streptophyta; class Magnoliopsida; order Asparagales; family Orchidaceae; genus Platanthera; species Platanthera zijinensis. The sequence goes on along the minus strand of CM077097.1, from coordinate 125,815,488 downwards.
TCAGGGCTGCGGCACGAAGGGCGGTCTCCTCGCGCGATTTCGCGAGCCGTTCCATGACTTCCTTCGGGAGTGGCATCTCGGCAGGACTTAAGAAAAGAGAGGGGCGGGGGTCAGTCGAGCAGGCAGGGCATGTATATATAGCCATCGGTGGGTCCTACCAAGAGATTCCTTTCGGCTCCTGTCGCACTCGCAGGATCCTAGCGGGTTGGATGTTTCTTTCCGAGTTTGTGCCAACCTCGCAAAGAGCGGGGATTGTGTACAACCCCGTATCCAGCGAGTGGGCTAACAGGAGCCGACCCGGCCGGCCCAAACCGCCTCCGAGCCCCAGGCGAGTTCAGCAGGATACGCCGAGTCCAGCATGCCGAGTATGGGCTCGGCAATCGTCGAACCGAGCTCGAAGATAATAGAGCTGAGCCTGGCGAGAGGCCATTCATCATGGGGTCGGCCGAGTACGTGCTCGCCTAGAGCCGAGGGGTTGGCGAGTGCCAACGCGACCGTCATCTGCGAGCAAGGGCTTCAGGCCCAACTTTCCAGGCCTGAGGCGAGGCGAGCCGGATCGTGGCATGGAGAAAGGCGAGCTCATCCAACGCCCTCTCTCGCGGCATTGAGAGAGGCGAGCTCACTCGCCGCTTTTCACCTCGGCGTGGGGGGAAGCCTTCTCACGCCCATACTCGCCATCCCTGCCCAATGGGCTCTTCTCAGGGCCGGCTCGCCCTTCAGTTGTGGGGTGTTTTTACCACGTTACCCCCCTTTGAATTGCCTATAGTCCTCGAGAACAGTGACGGTTGGATATTTGCAGACCATCTTTTCCTATAAATAGGACCCAAGGGGTACCTCAGAGGACACGCTTCCGTATGCCCGGTCTTCTAGCGCTTTCTGAGGTACCTTAGCTTCAGCACTTGGCTAAGGAGGGGAAGCGCTCTAAGATCTTCCGGGTGTGTGGTGGGACCTCCGTGCTGAAGCCTTGGGTCTGTTCCCGGTCCCTCTCCCTTGACCCTTGGGCTTGCGAGTAGAGAAGTAGGTGTGCGACCACCCCTTCCGCAAGGGTCGGACTCCACAGGGACCGATTTTTCGGTTTCAACAAAAACCCTGCAACATCATGCAGTGCCAGAAAACTAGTTTTTCACAGCAATCATAGCTCACCAAGAGCTATCGCCAGCGATACTCGCTATCGCCCGGCGATATCCAACAGTTATGCAAATTGTGGTATTTCAAGAGTATTTTCCTGGAGTATACCTCCAGTACTTCCTGCTACTCTCATTTCACAGGTACAACCCACAGACATCGTAAACTATTCGTTTATACTCAGAGTCTTTTCCGGCACGCAAAATAAAATATCACCAATCCAAACCAACCTGTCTAGATGAGCTTCATACAACATGCATATTCCGTACTGCGATTTCCGGATTTTATATGCAAAACCACCCGGGGATATCACATATTAACCCATCAGAATCTCCTCGATTCTCAACCTTTTGGTGGGGGATTCCATGCATATGCAAAAGGAGGAATTCACTTGTCCAAGAAGGAAGATCGTTACCCTCAGAATTCGTTCTGGAGCCATTAGCAAGCTTTCTATCCAGCTGAAAAGGAACACCTCACTTTCCTCTTCATGGATCTTGTCTTAGTTCTCGATTCCGACCATGAGATCTCTTTCACTAAGCTAGCAAAGCTTCAGCCTTCAGTCTTCTTCTTCCTTTCTTTCAAGAACTTGATGAGAAGGATGAGAGCTGAGAGAGAGAGAAGATAAATGAATCTTCTCTCCACCTCTTCTTTGGTTAAGCAGCCTCGGGAATAAACCCAGCCACATGATCCTCTCATCAAAAGAAAGCAAATGCCACAATTTTAGCTGACAAGTCAAACTTAACGCTATCGCCTGACGATATCCACTATCGCATGAGCGATATCGTCGGTAGCCGCTTTGACCCCAGTCAACCATCGCTCTTCGGCCGCCGTCCGGCCATCCGACACGTGTCCATCCATTAATGGCAGTATCGCCCGGCGATACCCACTATCGCCCCTCTGATAGCTCACTCAACGCTTCGTCAAGTGCGTTGAGTCTACTCAATGCTTCGTTGAAAGTGTCGAGTGCTATCGCTATCGCCAGTGATACCCACTATCGTCCGACGATAGCCACTTTTAAGTTTTGTTTTCCAGTTTTTGGGGTGTTACATGTGTGTTGTATGCGTGTATGTGCTATGTGTATGTTGTGTGTGTATGTGCTTTGTGTGTATGATGTGTGTGTGATGAGTGTGTATGATGTGTGTGTGATGAGTGTGTATGTTGTGTGTGCGCTTTGTGTGTAATGCGATCTACATGTGTTGTTTGTATGTATGTGATTTGCGTATGCTGTGTGTGTGCTTTGTGTGTATGATGTGTGTGTGATGAGTGTATGTTGTGTGTGTGTGTATGTGCAATGTGTGTATGTTGTGTGTGTGCTGTAAGTGTGTATGTGTTGTGTGTGTGTGTGCTGTGATTGTGAGTGTGTAATTTGTGTCTAATATGTGAATATGTGGTTGTCTAATGTGTAATGCAATGTAGATTTCTGTAGATTCGTGTCGTCTTATGCTTATGGGTAAACATAAAGAAGACGGTGTGAGTGCCAATTGGGAGGTCAATGATGTCCTAATTTTCTGTGGCCTGTGCCCGAAAGAAATTGAGTTGGATAATCGCCCAACCACACACTTCAATAGGGATGTGTGGACTAACCCGACATCACATTTCTTGGCTCGCACGGGAAAGGTGTATGAACAAAACCAAATGAAGAACAAGCGGGATCTGCTCAAGAAAGACAGGAAGGTGTGGTGAGAGCTTAAGGGGCGTGAGATAGGGTTGGGTTGGGATCCTATTCGCATATTCGCAAAACTATTCTTGTTTCAGAAAATTGGTGGAAAGAATGTCTCAAAGTATGCATTTTTTTTAACTTGAGCACCTTGTTTTATACACACTACGGTGGATGATATGTCTAATACACACTCTTTTTCATGTTAGGTTCTTCCAAGTGTAAGGAAGTTTCCATTTTCCGACATATCTCCTGAGTTAGAGGAGAAGATTCATATGATGTTTAGTCAGGTCATTGCAAATGGAGATCTTGCATGGGTGCCAAATTCTAGAAACTTTGAACATGCATCAATCGATGAACAAGACAGGTTTGTTGGAGATGATACACTGAACATCAACGAGTCTCTACATTCTACCGTAGCTAAGGAGAAACAGACATCTAGGGGAAAAAGTAAGAATACTGCAAAGAAGGCAAGGAGTTCGACTATGGATGAGCTAGTCGAAACATCACGCATTATTGAGCATTGCATGCAAGAGCCGCCTCGCATCCAGATATCTTCATCCTTATTCACCATTCCTGATGTCATTTCAGAGCTCGAAAGTATGGCAGAGGTTATGGATGAGTCACAGTTCAATTTCTACGACTATTTCACCATGCTTCTGAAAGATAAACAAAATCGACAAACTTTTATGAGCATTCACAAGGACAGACGTCTTAAGTGGCTGCAGGCTCGTTATGAAAAACGAGTGGCTTAGTAGGGTTTTGTTTTTTCTGTGCTCGGATGATATTATGTTGTTGTTCGTGTTGGTTTTTTCTTTGAGACTTCTGTTTATTTTGATGCAATGCACTATGCGATGGACATTATGGTGTTAATTTTGTGATGAACATTATGGTATTAATTTTGTGATGAACATTATGATATTAATTTTGTGATGGACATCATGGTGTTAATTCTCATTTATTTATCGCAGATCTACAATGTCCTTCTCAGACAGTTCTAATAAGGAGATTCAGCAGCAAGTAATTGATTTGTTTTATCATAATAAAGCACTTGATGACCATCAATTTGTAACATCTGCAACATTTCAAATAATCAGGACTTCTACATCAACTAATAGATCTTGTATGACACGTGGGCAAACAGGGGCTAGATGGGGAGCTGAACTTCTCGATGGATACCCGCTTAGATTTTTCAGTGCCTTCAGAATATCAAATGTGATATTTGGTGATTTGCTTACACTTCTCACACTTCAATATGAATTTCAAGGATCCAGGAGAACTATATCACATGAAGTATTTGCAGTTACATTGTATATTTTAGGCCACAATCTATCAATACAACTGGCAAGTGAACGATTTCAACACTACAAAAACGATAAGTAGATTAATCGCAAAGAGTATCACTGTAATTAAGAGACTATCTTTTGATATCGTTATGTCTGTAGATCATCTATTCAGTAATATTCCCTCAAATCTTAAATGATGCTCGATACATACCATTATTTAAAGATTGTATAAGAGCTATTGATGGAACACATGTGGATGTTCGAGTTCAAACTGATCTACAAGTTTCCTACATTAGTCGACATGATACAACAATGCAAAATGTGATGGTGGTTTGTGATTTCAACATGTGTTTCACTTTCATATTAACAGGTTAGAAGGGTTCTACTCACGATAGTCGTATATTTCAGCGTGCTCTTATACACTCGAGTTATAATTTCCCGTATCCGCCGCCAGGTGAGCTTTTATATCTTGAGACCATTTCTTATAAGAAATCTGTAAGATTATTTTGGTTACGGTCATTATTATTCACACATAAATAATATACAATAAATTTTGCAAGCAAATATTATGTAGTAGATGCTAGAGTGGTTTTTTTAAACCATATTCAGGTACATAGTATCATTTACCGGATTTTAGAAGTGGCAGTAGGCCTATATAAGGGCGCTAAGAAGTATTCAACCAGACTCACTCGTCCTTACACAGTGTCATAGAACGTTCATTCGGAGTATGAAAAAAAAATGGAAGATGCTTAGAGATATGTCGCCATACAGTTTGACAAAGCAAAAAGACATTGTGAATTGTGATTGCAACAATGACATTGCATAATTAGATTCACAGACATCCATCCAGCTCAGACACTCATTTTTCGTGCTTGTGATAAAGATGAGCATTTCATTTATCCAGCGAGCCTTCAGAGAAGAACATGACAGATTAATGAAAGCTCAAGTGGAGATCATGTTAGAGGGATTCAAGTAGGGGTGGATGAGATAGTGGCATTGCGTGACTCCATTGCCAAACAACTACACATAGTTTGAATGTGTTTACAGTATCTGTATAATCACCTATTGTATTTCTACTTTTCAATATTTTAATGTTTACGCGTATTTTGGAGTATTTGAAGTACCTTTATATGTTTGAACTGAGTCTCACGGTCACTGTCACCGTCGTAAATTAATTATAAAATAATTATGTATTGTTAGAATCTCATTTTCAACATTTAGAAATACACATACATATATTACAATTTTTTTAAAAAAATAATAAAGACAAAACATCGCAGCAGTTTTGTCAAACTATTCTTTGTTTTGATCAGTTTTGCAAACACAGACTATCCAAATAGATCTCTGTTTCCAAAAACCAATTTCCAATGGTCGATGAAGCTGATTCTCCCATCTCCTGTCAACAATCGCTAACACTTCTTTATATTTTTCCTCTTTTCCATTGAAAGAGCTCATGATTTTCTCTTTTGCTCTATCCATAGCCTCATAGATGTAACCCATAGCCGGTCTTTTCTCCCCATCTACCAATCTTAGTACCGTACAACTCCTTTACAATCGCAACCGCTCTACCAAATAAAGACGTAATCATCTTTTTATTCTTTGATAGACCGATCGCCTGATGTTGTGAAGAGATTTCTTCCTCACTCAGTGATCAAGGCGGAAACTAATGTGGAAAATGTCACCTTGTGACCCTTTTAAGTAGGTCTTGTTTAATGAGAACCATTATTTCATTGTCATGAACATGACCAAACTGCATATGCCACAGTTTGATTGTCTCAATCATATTTTTCTAAAGAGGGATGTTGTGGAGGGCGAATGATGCAGTCTAATTGGCTATTATCCTTTTGAAGGGATGCCGACTTGCTGAGTGGTGGGAAAGGCTATTATTTGAATAAGAGCATTTTCGTAATTTTATTTTCCTGAATCGTGCCTATAATTAACGTGGGATATCTGGTTTGTTGCGCTTTCCGGGATCAGGCTTATGGCGGGCGATGCCCCCCCAAGTCTCTGTGGGGCGCGGGCTACCCCACTAAGCGACCAATATCCTGAGGGGAATGAGGCTCGGCTGCTTTCCATGGGATGTGCCCCCAAGATTTGGGAAACTCCCATCTCCCTCAACAAGGTGAGCGCCTGTGCATGACACTCTTCCACCTAGCGCATGCGTTCTTTCACTGATGACGTCAGTGCGACGATTACTTTCTCGAGGCGTGGCACTGAGCGGGCGGGTAAGTCGCCGGAGGCTTGATCATAGGGCTCTCTGAGAGCCGGTTGGCTGGCAGCGTGCACGCTTCCCTTTGTCATTACTGAGAGCTAGAGGAATGCTGAGATTTGTCAGAGCTTTTTGGAACACCTTCCCACAGATAGCTCCAAACTATTGCGGGTCACCCGGTCTTTCCCCGGTCCATAGAAATCAGACCGTCTTAGCTCGAAATTGGGCCGGGCGCGCAAATAGTCAAAATCAACCGCAACAAATGACAAGAGACATTTTTACGCGGAAAACCCAAAAATGGTGGAAAACCACGTGGCTGGGGCTGTGTCGAGTCAAAATCCACTAGTTTCTCGGAGTTTTACAAAAATTGATTTGATCTCGGAGAGCGACAGACAGCTACTCCGTTACAGGTGCAAAGTACAAAAAATGAAAAAAAATGGCTAAATCATCGGAGCCTTGATGGAAGCGCTCCGGGTAGGAATGTTGTTGAGCTCGCGGAACCTTGATAAGAGCGTTCCGACTGGAAAATTCTCTAAGTCCACGACGCTTTTTGAGGGAACGCTCTTGTTGATGTGTAGTCTTGATGGGAGCGCTCTCGTGGAGCCAGTTGACGTGACTTGGAGAGCGTTGAAACCTTAGCGCAAGGAGAATAACAAAGAGAAATCCCGAGCGAAGAATCGGCCTAAGTCCACAATCCCGTCGGAAAACCTCAGAGCTCGCTCTTACCTCTGAATTTACTTGTCTTCAAACGAAGGCTAGGGGTCTATTTATAATTTTCTAGAAGGCATGATGGTAATTGCGCCAGTGAGTGATTTGTGCTGGCGAATGACGTCGCTCCATTTTGATCACCTGGATCACCATTTTGCCGAAATGACGAGAGTTTCCCCGGGCAGATCGGGTGTCCCGGGCAAGGTGCCCGGAGTCGGCCGACGGTGGTGGAGGCGGATGGAGACGGCGGGGGTCGTCGACAACCGCCGCCGGGGCGTGCGCGCAGGGCCGCACGGCGCGGCCTTGTGGCTGATTGGTTCGGTCGCGCGGGGGCACGACCCTTCGACCGCGCGCGACCGTGACTTGGAGAGCGTTGAAACCTTAGCGCAAGGAGAATAACAGAGAGAAATCCCGAGCGAAGAATCGGCCTAAGTCCACAATCCCGTCGGAAAACCTCAGAGCTCGCTCTTACCTCTGAAGTTACTTGTCTTCAAACGAAGGCTAGGGGTCTATTTATAATTTTCTAGAAGGCATGATGGTAATTGCGCCAGTGAGTGATTTGTGCTGGCGAATGACGTCGCTCCGTTTCGATCACCTGGATCACCATTTTGCCGAAATGACGAAAGTTTCCCCGGGCAGATCGGGTGTCCCGGGCAAGGTGCCCGGAGGCGGCCGGCGGTGGTGGAGGCGGATGGAGACGGCGGGGGTCGTCAACAACCTCCGCCGGGGCGTGCGCGCAGGGCCGCACGGCGCGGCCTTGTGGCTGATTGGTTCGGTCGCGCGGGGGCACGACCCTTCGACCGTGCGGGGGCGCGACCGCGCTGCCCTGCAGGGGCACGACCCTGCGACAGCGCGGGATGGCATCGCGCGGGCCGAGTGCGACTGCACTGCCCTGCCCTGCGCGGATTTGGCTTCTTCTTTGGGGGCTCCCGGGGCTTGCAGCTTTGATGCGCGCAATCGGTCTGGTCGAGCCCATACGTATTTGGTCAACGTCTTAACTGTTTGACTTAAAAATTTCAAGGGGGACCCCATCACTAATGTTGCCTGATTAAATTAGGGTAGTGTTAAAAGCACACCATGTTGTGCTATTGAAAGCCAAATGTTAAATACACACCAAATATTATATTTACACACCATATGGTTATTAACACACCAAAATAAAAAAAAAAATTAAAATGAGCGCCAAAAATTAACTATTAAATGCTTCCAAAATGTAATTGCTATATACCCAAAATGAGGTGCACACCAATCATGCTTCCAAAATGTAATTGCAATATGTTCCAAAATACAATATATGTTAGACAAAGAGAACAAAATAGAAGATTTATCGCAATTGTCTATGTCAATCATCGTCGTTTGAGGCCGATAAATATATCCAAATGACCTCCATATCTAATCAGCTGTAATTAAAAATGAGCACAAGTTAAATATCTTATAGAAGCTTAAAAAAGATAAGCCAAGGAAAATAAAAAATTAATCGCAATCGTATACCTTAATATGTTGTAATTATGCATTGTAATGAAGGCTCAATGCAACAAAAAGATAAGCATCTGCACGTGAAGATATGTTGTGAGAAATTAACAATAAATGTTGTATATTGAATTGAAAAAGAAAAAATACATACCTTAGGATCAAGGTCCAGTCAAAATAATTATTGCTTCCAGTTGTTCTTTCTTAACCCCCACTCTAACCCGTGAAACATAAGTCAAGTCTCACCCTTCTGCAACTGAAGCATGATACCTCATCCACATAGATACTACCGGGGGTAGTGGGCAATCCTCACTCATCAACAATCGTATGAAATGATTGTCGTTAACAAATCCAATAAAGATAGTCTTCCGATTTAATGTGGGAGCTGAGTGTAAAGGTAGAAATGTAAAAAACTGAAATTTAGAATAATGAACAACCGCCACATTGTAACGTGAAGCAATAATTAACCTCATATCCGGCATCGTCATCCATTTGTCCAACGGTGCAGGAATTGAAGAACAATCCAGAGATAACAGAAGCTCTGATCGTCTTGAACTCCTAAACATGTTGTTATATAGAAATTCATTTGCGTTGATTTCTTCAATAAGATCTTTCCTCACTTGCAACCAGTTATCACCCATTTCCAATGCTAAACCGATCACCCTGTAACCGCAATGCCCGTCTCCAATCACATTTACAACATCAATAATATGAGAAGAAATATATGCAGGCATTTCTTCCCGAATACATTCAAGAAACCTATTCTTATTTTGGTTTCTTCTTGGCATTAACTTCCCCCTTTTCCTCTTTGGATATTCTTCCCCCTTTAATACATGCTCAAACAATGAAAAAACAGCATAATGTGACTAGATGGGGGTGGGGGTGGGGGAAGGCGGACAGACCTTCCTCCTCCGTGCGATCGGGAGGTAGCGGCAAGCCCTAAACCACGGAAGTAGTGAAACGCCGACGTCGGAAGCCTCGCCTGGAGCGGTAGATCGCAATGCGACGCCGACGAGCACTTGAGAGCGGGTGAGAAGAAGGCCAAACAGCGGGATGTGGAGCGCCGTCGGGTGGAGTGCGGTTAAAGGCTTTAAGGGTTTGTGCTGTTAGAATTTTTAGAGGTATTTGGGGAGTTTTATGGTGTGCCAATAGCGATTATTGAAGTGCTTTTAACATTACCCTTAAATTAGTAGACTTGAAAGACCCAAATACTAAAATCTCACAGCACATCAACTCCGCTCTGTAGAAGATCACTCACTGCATTATCAATGAAAAAAAAAAGTGGTTTGCCTGCGCTCTTCTGATCTTCCACTTCCACAGAGTGCCCATTGAATCCGCCAGTCTCGGGACACATAGCTTTGCTTTCCTTCGATGAACCCGTGAAGTCCTTGAATTTGAACGTAAGATGCTATGCGTGTCGCCAATGCTGTAATTCTAGTCCTCGAGTTTTTTGCCCGCGAAAAACTTGAATGATTATTCTTTTAAAGTTTTTAGCAATAACATCTACTATATATTATATATATATTTATATATATAGAGAGAGAGAGAATAGAAAGTCTCTCGACCAAACTGAAGCACAAAAGATACTCCATAACCCTGGTGGAACTCTCTAAGCATGGGAGATTTTATGCATCAATTTGCTCGGTCTCGGAGCACTTCCAGGTCCATCTCGGTGGGGTCGGTGGCCTGCAGTTCATAGTGAACGCCATCGAGTTCCCGGCGAAATCTATCCTTTGATGTCGCATACAGCATCTTAGCCCGAATCCTCGAGGAGTCCGGAGACCTGCTTCAACACGGTAAAGTTCAATGATTCATTTGTTGGTAATAGGATCAGACAAACAGGAAACAAAGATTATTATTCTGGCCAATTTCCAAAATGCACAGGAAAATACCGTATTTAAAAAAAAAATAAGGTTAAAGCAATTTTAATCATGCGGCTTTTATAAACTATAGAAAATTTAGTAACTGCAGCTCAATCTCCCATCAACCCTAAACCCTAAACAACTACCAGGCTGCAGCTAGGCGTCTCCCTTCAATGCTTCTTATCCGCCTATGTAGCACAAGGAACCTCGAGTGATGGCCCATATGGTTGCCGCCGCTACCCATGCCGCCATGGACACTCCGGAGCAGATAAAGTCTCCAGCGCCGTCGTGGGACTTGACAGCTCCACACTTCATTGGGCCCGGTGGCTTCGACAGTCCAACCCAGCCATCTCTTGGTCGGAGATCAAGCAGGAGATGATTCGCCGCTACGACAGTTGCTATTCCAAATCCGCAATCAAACGCCTGTGTGGAGTCCGCCAGACCGGCGCATTGGATGATTACATTGATGAGTTTGTCTCCCTCATCACCCATGTTCCTGGCTTACCGCCAGATCACTACCTCGGTTTCTTCATGCAGGGCCTCTTGCCCAACATCCGCTCTCGACTTCGCACACACCATCCACGGACGGTTTCAGACGCTCTTGACATGACCCGTCTGGTGGAGGCGGATTTGTCTCCTCGGCCGCCGCCTACGGGAGGCGGCATTCTGCGGGGGGGGGGGGGGGGGGGGGGGGGGGACGTGGCAAACCGTGCCTGCAGAACCTCCACCCCCTCGACCCCCTCAGGCAACTCGGCCCGGCCGACTGGCTCCCCCGCAACCACGAGTTTGATGACCTCCGTTGTAAGAGGTTATGTTTTCGCTGCCGTCAACCCTATTCTCCCACCCACGTGTGCGGGGTCAAGGAGTTCCGTGCCATCATCGGCGACTTTGAGCAAGAGGAGACTTTAGCGGATTTTGAGAACCTCAAAATTCCTGAGGAAGACACCCCCGAGAACACTGTTGATGCTTCCGCTCATCGTTTGGAGCTTCCTTGTTTTCCGTGGGCAGAATTTTCAGGACCCAAACCATGAAGTTGGCGGGCAGGATCGGCGACCGCCACATTGTTGTCATGGTGGACAGCGGGGCGAGCCATAATTTCCTCTCCTCCCAATTGGCCCAACAGCTCCACCTTCCGATGGAGCCGTCCCCAGACTTCACTGTCAGTTTGGGCGATGGTCGCCGCCGCTCGATCCAGGGTTGCTGCCCGGCCGTCTCCTTCTCCATGGGTACATGCTCGATGATGCCAGATTTCTTCGTCTTCGGCCTTGGCGGCATCGAAGCCATCGTGGGCGTCGCGTGGCTTAGTACGTTGGGCGACGTCCAGGTCAACTGGGGGACTATGACGATGCGGTTTCTCCAGGATGCTCGGGAGTGCTATCTTGTGGGGGATGCCACCTTACTTCGCTCCCCCGTCTCTTTCCGCACGATTCAGAGGATTTCAGACGTCGATTTCTCTGCGTGGCTCTGGTTAATCTCGGATGCTGCGCCGCCGGTCCCATCACCGCCACCGGACCTTCAGTTTCTCCTCTCCGAGTTCGTGGACCTTTTTACTGCACTACCTAGCTTGCCCCCGACTCGCCCGCACGACCATGTCATTCCTCTTCAGCTCGACGTGTCGGAAGCCTCTGTCCGGTCGTCGCTATGGGCACGTGCAGAAGGACGAGATCGAGCGACTCGTCCGCGACATGCTGATTGGGTGCCTCATCCGCCCCAGTACGAGCCCTTTCTCCAGCCCGATCCTCCTAGTTAAGAAGAAGGACAACTGACGTTTCTGCGTGTACTATAGGGAGCTCAACAAAGACACCATCCCAGACAAGTACCCGGTCCCGGTGATTCAGGAGCTTTTGGATGAGCTCCACAACGCCACTATTTTCACTAAGTTGGACCTCCGTGCAGACTACCGCCAGATTCGCGTTCGGTCGGCCGACGTCGCCAAAACGGCCTTTCAGACTCATGATGGCCATTACGAGTTCCCGGTTATGCCATTCGGCCTGACCAATGCGTCGGCCACCTTCCAGGACACAATGAATGATATCTTTCGCCCGGTACTTCGCCAGCACATACTTGTTTTTTTATGACATTTTAGTCTACAGTTCTTCTTGGCAGGAGCACCTTCAGCATATTCGCCAGACTTTGGCCCCTCTTCAGCGCCACCAGCTCAAGCTCCACCCGACAAAGTGCTCTTTTGGGTTTCCCGAGGTGTGCTACCTAGGCCACACCATTTCCGCTGCGAGGGTCGCGATTAATAGCGACAAGATCGAGGCGGTCCTCCACTGGCCAACACCATCATCACTCAGTGATGTCAGCAGGTTCCTTGGACTGACAGGGTATTACCGTTGGTTCATCCAGGGGTACGACACGATGGCCCGACCCCTCACCCAACTCTTAAAGAAATCTGTCGAGGGAACCTTCGAGTGGTCGGCGACATCCTCCGCCGCTTTTGTCGCTCTTCAGCAGGCCTTGGTACGGGCCTCGGTGTTAGCCATGCCAGATTTCTCTCAGCCTTTCCTCGTGGAGTGCGATGCGCCGGGCGTCGGCGCGGGCCCCGTGCTTATACAGCCCGGCCGACTTGTGGCCTATTTTAGCCGCGCCTTCTTTGACGTTATCCGCAGCCACTCCGCATACGAGAATGAGCTCATGGGTCTCGTCCTCGCAGTTCAGCATTGACTTCCCTACCTCTTGGGTCGCCGATTCATGGTCCGCACCGATCCCCACAGCCTCCGCTATCTCCTACAGCAGAAGATTGCTACTCCCACCCAACATGTGTGGGTGGCCAAGCTCTTGGGCTATGATTTCAATATCGAGTTCTGGCTAGGAAGGAGAATCACGCGGCCGACGCTCTCTCTCGCAATCTCATACTAGCGGTCATCTCCTGACAGGTCTGGGAGGATGCGGATGCCCTCCAACGGGAAGTCGAAGTAGACCCGGTGCTCAACGAGATTCTGACAACGCTCCTAGCTGATGTTACCGCCCGACCACCTTACTCCTTTGTCGGCGGCTGCCTATTCTTTAGGGCCGCCTCGTCCTCGCTCCCACCTCTCTGGGCATCCCGCTTTTGTTGGTCGAGTACCACACATCCTCGTCGGGGGGACACGCAGGTGCCTACCAGACGTACCGCCGGCTGGAAGCCTCGCTCTACTAGCCTCACATGTTCCGTCAAGTCAAAGCATTCGTGGCCGCCTGTCTCATCTGCTATAAGGCCAAGTATGAGGCCGTATTTCCGAGTGGTCTACTCCAGCCTCTCCCTATTCCCAATCGCGTTTGGGACGACGTCGCCATGGACTTCATCACGCGACTGCCTCGCTCACAGGAACACGACTGTATCCTGGTCGTGGTGGACCGACTCTCGAAGTATGCCCATGTCATTCCCTTCCTCCATCCATACACTGCAACCACAGTCGCCAACAGCTTCATCCAGGGGGTCGTGCGCCTCCACAGGTTTCCTCGGTCGATCGTGAGCGACCGTGACCCGCTCTTCTTGAGTACCTTTTGAACTACAATGTTCCGCTTGTAGGGCACCCGTCTTCGCATGAGCACGATGTACCACCCGCAAACCGATGGCCAGTCGAAGGTCCTCAACCGATGTCTGGAGACGTACCTCCGCTGCTTCGTGGGAAGTAGCCCCGTAGTTGGGCCAAGTGACTTGGATGGACCGAGTATTCTTACAACACCGCCTACCACCAGACGGCCGACATTACCCCGTTCGAGACAGTTTATGGGCAGCCTCCACCATCAATTGTCTGCCACCTCCCAAGGGAGTGTCAAGTGGAGAGTCTGGCCGCCGCTCTTTGCAACATGGACACTCTTCTGGATCATCTGAAGCACCACCTACGAACAATCTCCTGAAACACCATCTTAAGCCAACAAAAATGAGATTCATCCTCAAGTCAGGAATATGTCTGACATCCTTGAGGATAACCCTTCCCAGATCAGTCTCCAAGTGGACGTCTCCACTACCAACAATCATCAACACACCGATATTTGTCATCCGGATAGTGTCAAGATCTCCAACAGCATATGAGTAGAAGTAATCTCTGTGAGGAGGTAGGATGCTCCACCATCCACTATCCAATCTGTGTCAACACATTCCTGACAAGCAGCCTCACTGCAATGTAAGCACAATGACTCATCCTCCGCAATTGAGGCCGCACCTGCACCCTCACTTGATTCTTCAGTCTACTTTGACTTCTCTTTCAGATCTCTTTGTAACTTGAAGTAGTCCTTCTTAAAGTGACCCTTCTTCTTGCAATAATAGCGCTCGATCTCCTTCTTAGACTTGAGCCTGGACTTGCTTCTGGAGTTAGCCCGTGACGAGATCTGACGGGTTATATCATCCTCTTTTGGGGTCATGCCATGACGAGGCTCACGGAAGTCACCGTACTCATCATCCTCGTCATAATCATATCGTGCTCGCCCTCTACGACAAAGTGGGGGTGGGCGAGGTTCGTCAGCTGGGTGTTGATTTCTCCCTGGGTCTCTTCGATATTCATACCCATGACGATAATTCCCTCTAGGAGGGGGATCTCGGCGAGGGACGTCTCTACCAGGAACTTGCTGATTGAAGATTCGGGCGAGCCCAGCAATGCGGTCGAGGATGTCACTGTTGAGGATGTCGCATAGGTAGAGGAAGGATGGGAGAGCGATGCTGAGGGATCACTAGAGGTTGGAGTTCTTTACCGCATCCTTCACACCCCACGTGTTGAGGAGGATTGGTGTCGAACCATTATCTTTTATACATACTTCCCGAGTGCAGGTGGACCCTGCAAGCTCGTTATAGATAGTTGTAGTTGCGTAAATATTATTGCAAAGAAAGGGTTGGAGAGGATGCAACTTACTGCCGAACCCCATCCTCAGTCGTACCGCGTCCTATGGGTGGACAAGTCCACTATCCATGTTACGCAGCGGTGCTTGGTGCCGATCCGCTTGGCATCTTTTGAGGATCAAGTTTGGTGCGACGTTATTCCCATGGATGTCGCCCACGTGTTACTTGGGAGACCATGGCCCTACAATCGCGATGCCACATGTTACGACCGATCCAAGCATATTCTTCGACAAGGGACGAAAGATTACTCTCATCCCGACTCAACCCAGGGATATTCCCAAGGGCAAGGTTGACTCGTGAGTCAGTGCCGGGTCGTCGAGATCTTTACATGTTTTGAGACGGGGTGATTTCCTGAGAGAGAGCCTAGAGACTGGCGTCATGTTCATTGCATCAGCCACGATGGTGGCCGAGACCCCTATTGAGACTGAGAGTACTGACCTGGATGTTCGGCAGTTGATGAGGGATTTTTGTGATATTATGCCCGAGGAGCTCCCCGATGAGCTTCCCCCACTGAGGGACATCCAGCATGCGATGGACCTGATCCCTGGGGCATCTTTGCCCAATCTTCCGCATTACCGCTTAAATCCGACTGAGCATAACGAGTTAAAGCGGCAAGTGGATGATCTCCTGCGGAAGAAGTTTATTCGAGAGAGTTTGAGTCCGTGCGCAGTGCCTACCCTTCTTACTTCGAAGAAGGACGGGAGCTGGCGCATGTGCATTGATAGACGTGCCATAAATAAGATCAAGGTGAAGTATCGCTTTCCGATTCCCCGCCTCGATGATCTCCTAGATTCAATGGCTGGAGCCCAGATCTTTTCGAAGATCGACCTTCACAGTGGATACCACCAAATTAGAGTTAGAGAGGGGGACGAATGGAAGACGACCTTCAAAACAAAGGATGGCTTGTACGAGTGGTTAGTGATGCCGTTCGGATTATCGAACGCACTCAGTACATTCATGAGGGTGATGACTCAGGTTCTGCGGCCCTATATGGGCAAATTCTTGGTCGTATATTTTGATGATATTCTGATATACAGCCAGGGCCGCACCGAGCACTTACGTCATATTCGCATGATGTTCGATCTCCTCCGAAAGAAGCATCTCTACATCAACTTGAAGAAGTGTTCATTCTTGTCCACATCTGTTCATTTCTTGGGTTATGTAGTATCGGCTTCTGAAGTTTCTGTCGATTTAGACAAGGTCATGGCGATTCGAGAGTGGCCTATTCCCACGAACATTCATGAGGCCCGGAGTTTTCATGGACTAGCCACCTTCTATAGGAGGTTTGTTCGTGCTTTCAGCTCTATCATGGCTCCCATTACGAGCTGCCTTCGTAAGGGTGACTTTTTTTGGACGAAGACTGCCACTCGAGCCTTCGAGGAGATCAAGGAGAGACTGTCTACGGCTCCCGTGTTACGTTTACCAGATTTCTCCAAGCCCTTTGAGGTAGCTTGTGAAGCGTCGAGAGTTGGTATCAGCGCAATCCTTAGTCAGGAAGGCCACCCAGTGGCCTACTTTAGCGAGAAGTTGAACGAGGCCCGTCAAAAATATTCTAATTATGACCGGGAGTTCTATGTCATTGTGCAGACACTGCGATATTGGCGACATTATCTCCTGCACAAGGAGTTTATTCTTTACTCAGATCATCAGGCCCTGAGATATCTCGACTCCCAAACAAAATTGGGTCATCGTCATGCCAAATGGGTGGAGTACATGTGGGAGTTTCACTATGTTCTGAAGAACCGAGCTGGTGAGCTGGTGTTGAGAACAAACCTGCAGACGCCTTGAGTCGCCGAGTTAGCATCCTCCACACCATGCGTACCCGAGTCGTGGGATTTGATCAGTTAATCTATGCCTATCCTGAGTGCCCAGATTTTTGGGACGTCTACACAACACTATCGAGGGACCCTCCCGATCTGCGAGAGGGCTACTCGATTTCTGACGGGTATCTATTTATGGGCTCTCGCCTTTGCATTCCACAGTCATCCCTCCGAGATTTCCTTATCTGGGAGCTACACGCAGGCGGAGCTGCGGGGCACTTTGGTAGGGATAATACGATTGCATTGGTAGATGATCGTTTCTTCTGGCCCGGCCTAAAGAAAGACATCACCAGGGTAGTGAGACATTGTGGAGTTTGCCAGCTGGCGAAGGGATCTCGCCAGCCTACGGGCCTATACACCCCACTTCCCGTCCCTGAGAGACCCTGGTCTGATATTAGTATGGATTTTGTTCTCGGGCTCCCTCGCACTCTGAGGAAGCTGGACTCGATATTTGTTGTGGTTGATCGCTTCTCCAAGACGGCACATTTCATTCCTTGCAGAAATACCGCTGACGCCTCCCACGTGGCAACGTTATTCTTTAGGGAAGTATTTAAGTATCATGGTCTCCCCACCTCTATAGTCTCTGATCGCGACGTACGATTCATGAGCTATTTCTGGAAGACTCTATGAAAAAAGACAGGTACGACCCTGAAGTTTTCCTCCGCATACCACCCGCAGACGGATGGACAAACAGAAGTGGTTAACCGTAGTCTTGGGACTCTTCTTCGTTGCCTAGTTGGGGATAGTCCATCGACCTAGGATTTTGTCCTTCCCGTAGCCGAATTTGCATACAACAGCTCAGTCAATAGGACCACTGACATGAGTCCATTTCATATCATCTTAGGGTATGAGCCTAGGAAACCAGTTGATTTGGTGGATATTTCCCTAGGATCCAGACTTAGTGAATCAGCTGGGTCTTTCATCCAGCATGTGCATGCATTACATGAGTCGGTCCGTAAAAAAATTGCAGCTAGTAATGATTATTATAAGAATAAGCAGACCAACACAGGCGGGAGCAAATCTTTGAGACAGGAGAACAAGTATTGGTTCGCATTCGTTCTGAGAGGGCCCCATAAGGGCCAACAAAAAAATTAAGCGCACGTAGAATGGACCCTTATACAGTTGTACGGCAGATTGGTACGAATGCATATGAGGTAGATATCCCTCATGGTATGGGCATCAGCCGAGTATTCAACGTAGAGGATTTGACTCTTTACTACGAGGAGCGTGCGTACATGGACCCACTCTCCACACCGCCACCCGAACCCTCATCTGCCATATCTCCACCTCCTGAGCCCTCTCCTCTTGTTGCCCCTGCTTGTCCCTCTTTGTCATTCCCCGCGGTGTCGCGTCAGGCAGATGGGCTTGCACCATCAGCGGTTCCACCGACATCATTGCCAGACGGAGACACATTGGTACCACCTGCTTCTACAGACGACATGCTTCAGATCGTTGGCTACAACTTCCACGTCGCGGGCGGGCAAGATACCCTACGCTACCTTGTCCGTTGGAGCGGCCGGTCCCTACACGATGCTACTTGGATCTCCCCAGAGGAGCTTGAGAGACTCTCCCCGCGGCTCTGCAGCTACAACGATCACGCGCACTCATCGAAGTTGAGTGCTTTTAAGCCCGGGGGAGTTGACGACACGCCACGACCCACTCGCGTGTACACCCGCAGGAGGCGGTGATCCGCTGCCCGGACGGGCGATTGGAGTCCATGATCGCGCCCGAATGCTCGATTCCAGTCACTTTTATGTTGTGTTTTTTATTTGGATGTGTATTTAGCCCCCGATCGGGGCCCAAACATTGTGATCCGTCTGATCGGGGTAGTTTTATTTATTTTGTATTGTGTAAGGTGTTTGCTGGTTCTATGAGGGATGCAGCGGTTCACCCCCTAGGGTTATATAACCCGGCGGTTCTATTGGAGGGGCATCGGGGGTTTTTGCCGCAAGAGTTCGGCAACCGCTCATCATCGAGAAGGAGCGATTCCTTCTCCCTATCGTGCCTGGTGCGACGCCGGCGAACCCGCCTCCTCCCTCTTCCCCATCTCCGGTAAGCCCTTCATCCCCTTCTTCTTTCCCGTCCAACCCGCCATCTACCCTAGCGGCTACAGCAACCCCCAATCTCGGCCAGTTTCCTCCTCGTCGACCTTCCCCAGCCCGTGAGTCCCTCCTCCGCCGGAAACCTTGATCCGACCTCCCCCCATCTTATTCCTCCACGAAATCACTCCAAAAACCCTTCTCCAACAGATTTCCCCTGCACCATTAGCCGTCCGGTCCAAGCTCTCTTCCACTTCTTCCGCCTCCCTTGTTCCCTGCCATCCAAGCCCGCATCTTTTAATTTCCAAGCATTGTTCAAAAATTTAAAACACTATTCCCTCTTCCATTCTCCTTCCAATCCCCACTAAGTCCCACCACCACTGTCCAGCCAACCCATCTTCCCCATCCAGCAAACCTCCGCCTTTCCTCATCCAACAAACCTCACACTCCCCACCCGACAAACTCCTCACACTCCCCACGCCGACGAGCCATTGCTGAATGAATCCCAATGCCTTCTGATCCATCCTTGTCCACTCTTAGTCATCCAACATGGTAGTCGGCTCCCCAACAATGGAGTATGAAGATCTTTACAATATAAAATATCTTCCATCCGCAGCTTCCAAATACTCCAGTTCTTGCCATTCATGTTAATCATTCTTGTGCTCTGCTCCATCTTCTCTAACAGCTCGATGGTCCGAGACGAACCTAGCTCTGATACCACTTTGTTGGGAAACAAAGATCCCATTGCGCTTGCGTAACCTGGCACACAGAAGAAATAAACACAACAAACACAAGAAAAATAACAGCAGCACAAGAAAAACACACACCGCCAGTGAACACAGAAATTTACGTGGAAAACCCTCTCTCCCATCATGGAGGGAAAAACCACGAGGCGGGGCACACAAAATCTACTATCAATAATAATAAGGATTACAACAACAAGAACACTAGATTTGCCCAACCTAGATTCCCCTCGAATTCACAGATTGAACCCCAATTCTCAGAACTTAAGGTGAAAAACTTTCTTCAAAGAAAAAGATCACAAACTCTAAAATCTCTCTTCAAAACCCCAAGACAAACGTAGACGAGATAAAGAGCAAAAAACTTACAGTGAAGACAAATCACCAATCTGAGTAACTTTTGTTCTTCCTCCAGAAGAACTTCACTGGCAGTAGCAATGACAGAAGGCCGATCTTCTTCAGAAAATCAAGAGAAGTGATCTTCACACTGACGGCCCATTAACTGCAATTAATTGTTTGGAATAGATAATGACATATTTAGGGCAAAGACGAGGCTATTTCAGCCCTTAGATCAAGCCCTAAACCATCAGACAACAGAAAAAACGAGATTTTACGGAACAGATTCCGTCAGCTATCACTCGACGCCAAACAACATCACTCGACGCCAAACAACATCACTCGACGCCAAACAACACACTCGACGCCAAACAACACACTCGACGTCAAAACACTCGACGCCAAGCTGTTGCTGCTTCACTCGACGCCAAAGCTGCTGCTGCACTCGACGCCAAGAGACAGTAAGCTCTAGTCCTGCTTCCAACACAAATCCAGATCTAGTCTGTTTTTATTTTTTCCGAGTCCACCGACTCTTTAGGGGCTAGACCTCAACAAGCCCCAAAATTTTTTTAAAGCAAACTACATCAAGCTTGAGAGGCTATTTTCAGATTTTTTTTAAAAATCAAACTACATCTTGCTTTCCTCATTTAATTCCCCCCAATCAATTACAATGATAAATACCAACAAATTACAATTTTCAGCTCACCCTGCCTGGAGGAACAATTATGGTAATAAAACTTTCATTCAAAATGCTATTATAATAGAGATGAATTTGCATAAATTTTAAGCTCAAAAAGATTAATGTGATATAATCCTAAAATAAAACTCTTATTCCACGGGAGAGAAGTTTACAAATGCGTTTGTTTATTCAAGGGCGGTCAATACATACATTTTGTGGCCGGAGCTGATCTAGACACAAGAAGAAATGCCCTGCACTGATCCATGCACTGTATAACTAATTTGTTATATATTTATTCATAAGCACGAATAAATTTAATCACATTGCTCAAGATATGGAGTTTTCATCTCTTAAATCACGTGACAAAGTTCATTCACATCTAATCATAAATAGTTAGCTGCCTCCTATCTGCTATTATCATGCATTCACGTTTATTTGTGATAATGTTTGTAAGAGGATGAGCTTAATATTGTATATTAGAAATGCCAACAATTATGATAAGAAGAGTATTCACAACAACTAAAGAGGGTAACAGCAAAGTAGTCAACAGGGGGACTCCATTAGAGTGGGGACAAGAAGAAAATTCAGTTCCAAGTTTGCATTTTGTATAGTAATAAATATCAGGGAGACTATAAGCAAAAGATTTGGAAGCATCTGATAAGATCCTAAGTAAAATAGTTCATACTTAGCAGAAGACCAAAAACATTTGAATTGAAAATGTGAAACATCGAGAAGATCAGAGGAAAAAAGATAAAGTTTTCAATCAAAAGTATGATGTCATTCAAATTATATTTGTACCACCAGCAGTTGGAAGGAAATAAATTACTGCAGAAATTTGGGCTTTGAGTCTACGGGCTATTATAATTTTTAAAGAAGATCAGAGCCCTTCTCAAGTCATTACTTAGAAGAAAATGCACAAAGATGCATCACCGAACAGGAAAAAACAAGGAAAAACAATCAATTATGAGATCTTGGCATTTGTTGATGAAATAAAAAATCGAACCATCATGCTGGCCCATGACAAATCAACAATAAGGGAACTGATTACTTTGGAGAATAATACTTGGGGAAACCATGGACACAAAAATACAGCAGACATGTCAAACACTATAGTGGTAAAACCCACTAATGGCATGGACGAAAAAGCAACATAAAATCGAGAGAGTAAAATAATGTTGCACCAAAAACACAAGAATTCCAAAACACAATAGGCTAAAATGCAAAAGACAAATTAAAAGTTAGCGCTGGGAAAAAAACCTTAAGCCAAGAAAGGTAGAGTAAAAGAAAAAAACTCTATGAACCAAAAGCAAAAGCAAGGGAAAACCATAGAAGAAAAAAATCTAGAAGAAGAAAACACTAGAAGCAAAAACAATAAATAAAACGTAAGTGGCCACCGGACAGAAAAGATAATATTGGGGTGCCGACCACACACCGGCGGGTTTTCGCCAAAATGCCACCGAACAAAAAAGAATATTTTGGGGTGGCATCGTTGATGAACATGATCAGATAAACATAATGTTTTGCTCCTAGACACAGATGCGAATAAGGGAGTGTGATTGCTGTGATTGGTGCCGCCCCTATTGAACCGGGCAGTTCAGCTCTGTGGTTTAATCCCTCTCCTTCTTATATTATATACATATATATAATTAAATAAGAGGAGGCTAGGGTTGAGAAATCATGGAAACAGGGAGCCATCTGGGAAGAGTCGCAAAGGAGCCCCGCAATACCGTTCGTCGGATTCCGCCTTCGCCTGAGGGAGGCACACGCCGGCTCCTGTTTTTCTTTCGAAGAGGGGAGATCAATGCTGCTTGGGGAAATCGCGGAAGTGTTGGAGGCGTTGTCGACTGTTCCCACCCGGAGGAGCCTCGCTTCTGTCTGAAGATCGCTCGCCGGAGCATCTGTTGCCGCAGATCTGTGAGAGGTGGAGTCGACCAGAAGCTGACCCGTGAGAGGAGGCTTAGATTTTTTGTCCAGTCCGCAAGAAAAAGGAAGATCCCAATTTTGATTATCAAAGCTGATTGTGAAATCCTTCACACTCAAGGTTTTATCGTTTTATTGCTCACCTACATGTACTTAAACTCTTTGATTATAGTGAATCGTTCTCCGGTGCTCTCCCCGTGAATGTAGGAGGTTCTCTCTGAACCACGTAAAATTTCTGTGTCGTCTGTGTTTCTGTGTGTTTGATTGTTTTTCTGCATAATTTTTCTCTTATTGTGCGGTTATTGCTAATCAGTTGCGCGTTCCGCGGTAACGAACAATCGCAGATAATTTCAAAACATGTGGTCAGGCGGATCTGGGAGCATTGCATTCCGCCTTTCCTTTCTTCTCGATGTTAAGCCGCTCCAAATCTCTCGCAAAGGCTTCCTTTTGAGCTTCTCCTCCCCAATTTCTTCACAAGATCCGAGATCAGGATCCCAGTTTGCAGAAGCATAGTTCGCGACCACATAGATTGCCATCTTCTTCGTTCCCAAGCTCATATCGCCATCTTCTTTGTTCCCAAGATCAGAGAATATCGTTTTCCCCTCACAAGAGAAGCCCAACGCCATATTTTTTCCACTTATCTTACCCATGCCACTGTTGATCTACCTAAATATCCCATTCCTGATAATTTTAATGCTTCCCTGCAGGAGTTTGCGTTTATTGACTCGTATTTAAGTAATGCTGAAAATCAATTTTGGCAGGGGAAGTATGTTGCAGTGATGGAAATCATTCTTTATTCCACCACACAGTCATAGCTCGTGTTTCCCTTGAAGGATTGGCTGCAGGGAGGCAAGAGATATTCATATGCTGACAAAATGATGAAAGAGAAAAAGAAGTCAAAAAAGAAAGAGATTTAGGCATGCAGGATTGACCCTACTTTCTACCCCTACCACTGGGAAAAAAGATTGTTGCATGAGAGTAAATTATTTTTTTAAAGAAAAGCACACACAATACTAGATTCTTAATTGAGATTTATCTTTCATCGAACTAATGGATTTGTAAATGTTTGAGCTCTTATTAATTGGTAAGTTTATCAGTTGAGTAAAGTGAATTTCTTGAGTACGTTTTTAATTAATTTTTTTCAAGCAAAAAAAGATCATTTGAATTTGCATCTTGATATTATTTCTTCATTCAATTTATTGATATGAATTATTTTTGCTAGGGACTAGCAAAAGTTTAAGTGTGTGAGCATGATAACTTCCTAAAAAAAATTATTTTAGTATATTTTCATTGACTTTATATTTGTAATAATTGAGAAATATAGTTTTAAAATCAAATAAAATAAGATTTAATTTATAATTTGTCTAAGCTGAGTAATAATATCATTTTTTTATGTTTTAATCGTAGAAATGCTGAAAAAATTGGACTTGAAGTGGAGCTAAGTCAATTCAATTTCCTGAAAAGTTGTTGTGGAGTTGTTGCAACAAGCTGTAATCCGAATTTCAAATTTTAAAATCAGATTTTGGTGTCATTTGCAAATCCGAATCTTTGGAGACTTTGGTTCAGTTTTGACATAAAATAAATAAGTAAAATACCATCTTAAAGAGACTGAAATTCTACAAGGAAGAATATCACATTTCTTAAAAGGATTTTTCAGTTAAAAAAGGAGGATTTTTATAATAGGAAAAATTTCTTTTGAGATATTCTTGGATCCAAAATAGGAGGGCTGATAAGGGGGTCCGATCAGCATTAAAAAGAGCAACCAAGGAGGTTTTCGGCCATCAATAACTTGGAGAGGAGGCTATAGCACCGTAGAGAAGAAGATTATTTTGCGAAAATTTTTGAGGCTTTCTCCTACAACACATCATGAACTAATTTCTCAAAATCTTGTATGATGAGAGTACTATGCTTGTTGAGATGTTGATTTTCTTATTGTGTTTATAATTCGAGAGATGAGCTACGTAGTAATTTGAGGAAGATTTTCTTATCATGCTTCATAATTCGAGAGATGAGTTGCGTAACTGTATTATAAATCCAATATAGTGTAGAAGGGAGAAAGAGATTTTGTATTCTTGCTAGCAATATTGATTTTTGTGATTCATGATATTTTTCTACTCCGCATATATTAAAGATGACTACAGGAATAAAAAAATATATGAATTTTCATAATTCGAGAGATGAGGATTTCCAATTTAAAATCGTTGGCAGATAAAATAATTGAGCATTTTCATAAACTATCATTTTAATGATTCATCTTAGCGAGCATAGAAAATCAAAATACAAGACTATTTCTTCATATTGATCAAAGTTAATTTCGTATTAAATCGTTTACTTAATTTTCTTAGTATTTTAAGTTATTTTCAAAATCACCATAATTAATTAAATTTGTTTTGATTTAAAGAAAAGGTTATGTTAGTAATTAGTTACTTCCTCGTGAGAACGATCTCTACTTTTATTTTATTACTTGATTCAACACGTGCACTTATGTAATTTATTTATATTCATTTCTGACGTATTAAAAGACACCAACAAATGCTACCTTGCAAACTCAATAGAGCATGCCCAATTTTAGTTTGCAGATAAAAAGAAGTGAGATATAAATTGTCAAGATAAAGGTTGCAGAAATAGAAATTGGTGAGCAGAGGCCGACAAAATTTAAACCATTGAGATGAAGACCACTGAGATGAAGGCCAACAAGATGGAGATCAAAGGAGCAGTAGAGCTCGAGAAGATGTGAAGGATAAGGTAAGAGATTAGACCGAATGTAGTTGACAGAGTTGCCATCAATGAGGTTGGTAGCTAGGTCTCACGAAGTTGCGCGTAGCTGATCAACAAAGAGGATAGACAAAGCGCGAGGATATGATGATTTATGCAATGCTTTCACAAATACTTGCATGGGTTTGATGAGAACGGTTATTTTTTTGGATGTACCAAAGGTCAAGGAACTATGAAGGGAAAAGTAGAAGACGACATCAATAGGAAAGGGAATCAAGAAAGAGTCCTTAGACAAGATGCACCAGATAAAATAGCCAATGATGGGGCAATCGAGGTAACTGGGTTATACTAAGACTCAACATCGATGAAATGGGGCACAAAAGAAGTTGAAAATGTGAGAGGAGACATAAGGCCACAAAAACATGGTCACGAACGATAAAGATGATATTTTGAGGATTTTGTTGTGTTCACAGTTATGTATAAAACTTCATACTCTAGGGTTAGGGATCCGATAAAAGAAAATTGTAGGTATCTTTCTCTTGCAACTGTTTCTTGTTTTTCAATTTAGTGAAATGATATGTTGATGCTCGTAGACATAGCACATTTGTAAGTGAACCACATAAATAAGTTGTTTTCTATTTTTTTCTCTCATTTTTGCTTGATTACCTAACAAATTTCATATGCACTTTGTTCGTCCACATACTATAGAACAAACAACCCACTAAATCTATAACTCCTAAATAGGAATCCAACATCATAACTCACATATACGTCAGTACTTAGACACTTAGAAGATGTACATATAATGCTATAGTTGTAATTTGACGTTACCAGCAACCATAAATGTAATGCATACTAGTTAAATATTAAATAACAAGCAATGAAAACCATTCCTACCATCCCTATTTAAGTTTTCTTCTGATATCATTGTCATTTTACTATATTTAAGTTACACAACTTTTTCTTTGTCTATTTAATTTCATGAAGTTGGGAAATAAACTAATGATAGTCAAGTTTGAGGTTGCAATGAGGTCTGCAAATGCAATGATAGTTAAATTTGGAATCCCTTTATAATAGCCTATTTGAGAGAATATTGGGATAGTTCAATATTGAATAGTTGGAAAACCTTCACCTAGGATTAAGATTTTGGGTTTAAAACTGATTTTATCAGTGCGCAAAACTGAAATTTAACCCCAATTGGCTCAATATCACTATCGGTATATTCATTTGATGCAGTCTGGAAGCCGTGTTCTAACAATTGAACCTCAAATATTAAAAACCATGTATACTAATACAAAGTGAGAAAAAGGGGATTCTAAAGCTAGAAAAACTGACCAAGCAATAAAGAAAATCTTGCTTTTCTGACAGTTATCTTCAGTCACAAAATCAAAGTCATATACAGCATATCTGCAATCATTCTCCGGCAAAGACGCTGAGAAATCATTGTAGCTCTCCCCAAGAGCCCCAGTCTTCTCCACCACAACCTCGTTCTTCTTCTCGTCGATTTTGAATACCACGTAACGATACACCCTCTTTCTCTGCAACTCTTGGAAAGTTCTGCTGCTGTGTTCGGCGACTCCCATACCAGAAGAGGCATTTGGCTGGATGCCAAAAACCAGGTGAATTGTACAAGTTAGATTGACAATGCTCATATCAAAAATGAAGCTTCGTGAATGATATTATCAACTCAAAAAAAAAACAGATCAAGTTTATTCTGAAGCATTATTATAGAATTGAGAAGCACACAAATTCTCAAAGATACAAGAACTATTGTATGATTCTTAACGCAAAACACAAAGAAACCAAAGTAGGCTAACAAAACATCGCAGCAAAATTTACAGATGCTAACATTGCCATAATTCAATCAATCATAAGATACTCAGCAACACGCCATAATCTGATTACTCTGACCCAAATTAACACTTCAAATTCCGTGAAAAAAAATCGGATCCCCCAATATTGAATTGATGCAGATAAAAACGGCAAAATCAGAAAAAACTACACTCATGAAGCAAGAAAACGAGCTTATCTCGTCGCGAACCTAGCATATACTCCATTAAAATAGACGATTAACGCAGATAAACCTAAAATGGAAAGAAAAGGCCAATGAATCTCACCATCCGAAAGGACATGGCTGCCCTCAGTACAGAGAAGACGTGCACGATTTTGAAGAAATTAAGAGATGGAGTTCGGAAGAAAGCTCTCAACTCCGACCAGGCATTTCTCAAGTGGAGGAGGAGAAGACGCAGCTTCAAAAAAATTCAGAGAAGAAGACGATCGCCATTTAAGACCGCGCCTCGCCGCGTCGCATTTTTCTTGCGGTTTTTTTGTGCTATTTGGAAGAGAAAAATACCACGTGTTAGAGGTATGAACTGATTGCCACGTGGACGGTGAGATGTGTTAGAATTTCAGCCGCGTGACGTGTTTAATAACTCTTTATATAGTTTGGTGTTTTGAGTTTGATGTCCGCGATTGCATCCTTGAACTGAAACTCATGATGGAATATATTAATATGTATGAGTATATACGCATAGAAGTTTATTATGGAGAGTGAATATCTGCCGTTGTTTGAGCTCATGTGAGCCGTTGATGTCTTTGGTGTGCTTCGAGAGTTGCTTTCGCATACAAAGAAAAACGTACGGAGAAGTGAAGGATAAGGTGCGTAGATCGAACGCTAGAGCATTTGGTCACGTTGTGTTCATTCTTCACGGACGTATTATTTATTATTTATTTTCAAAAGTGAAATTGTTTTAGTAATTAAATAAAATGAATCAATAAATTTGTTGCCGACCGTGGTCTTTTCCAGTCATGAGAAATCAGACCAACTTTAGTTTGAAATCGGACCAGGGCAAACACTCAAAGTGAACTGTAACAAATGACAAGAGAAGTTTTTTAAGTGGAAAATCCGGAAAGGGTGAAAAATCACGTGACTGAATCTGCGTCGATTAAAAATTCACTAGCTTCTTGGAGTTTTACAGAGTTTGATTTCATCCCGGAGGGCGACAGACCGCTACTTCGTTACAAGTGCGAAAAATGAGGATAAACGGCTAAGTTCTCGGAGGCTCGATGGAAGCGCTCCAGCCTTGAAAAGTTGTTGAGTTAGCGGAACATGGGTATGAGCGTTCCGGTTGGAAAATTCATTAAGTCCGCGGAAGTCTTAGCGGGGGAGCTCTCGTTGATGCGGAGCCTTGATGGGAGCGCTCTCGCAGAGACGGTTGACGTAACTAGGGGCGTGTTGGAGCCTGAGCGCAAGGAGGAAAGCAGAGAGAATTCCTGAACGGAGAATCGGCCTAAGTTCACGATCTCGTTAGAAAACCTCAGAGCACTCTCTTGCCTCTGGAGTTGTTTGTCTACAAATGAAGGTTTGATGGTCCATTTATAATTTTTTGGAGGGTCGTCGTGGTGGTAAATGTATCAGGCAGTGATTTGTGTTGCTGGATGACGTCACTCCATTTTGATCGTCTGGATCACCATTTTTTTCAAAATGACATGAGTGCCCCCCTTCCCCAAGGCAGTTCGGGCGGCCCGGGCAAGGTGCCCAGAGACGGCGGTAGCTGGAGGTTGCCGGCGGCGAAGGAAGCGGTCGGGGACGTCGAGGGTCGCCGCCGTTGCCAGCTCCCGCACGTCGGTGTGCGCGCTAGGTACGACCGCACGGGGTGCGGCCGCGGCCATGTGCGGGGAGCGGCCACGCTAGCGTGCGACCTCGCGATCGCCAGGGTTGGTCGTGTGCGGCCGCACGGGGTGCGGTCGTGCGGGCTGGCCGCACGGTGGCCGCACGTTGTGTACGCGCGCTGGCAGGCTATGTGGATCGCGGTGTTGGTCATGCTTGCCTACGCAGGCTGAGCACGCTTGTGCGGCCTTGCAGTGCGCGTGTGTGGGTTCAACCTCCCTCTTGGGTGCTCTAGAGGCATGCAGTTTTGTTGCGTATAATCGGTCCGGCCGGGCTTGCTGGTCTGACTTGAAAATTTCTGGGGGGACTCATCAAGTGCTCCCAAATTTTCGCGAGTCGTGATCCGTGAAACGATGAGCGTGAAAATTTCATGCTTCTTTCAGTGCGCTCAAATCCTTAGGAAATTACTTGTCATGTTTCACGAGATATTTGTCAAAGATTGATGCTTATTTGCTATCTGTTTGAGACGAGAAAATCTGGCAAGAAATATTTTGTAAATTTGGTGGATTTCCTTTATGAGCCTTCCCTCTAGCGCTTATATATTAGAGGGAGTCATTCTGCTATTTTCTCACGCTGTTGTAGAGATTTTGATCGTCATGTCTCCCTCGAAGAATGTTAGTTATTTTCTTGATTCGGGAGTGGGGAACAAGGCGAGCGGGAGAGGGCACCAATGGTAGTTCTACGTCGAAGGGCACCAGTGCGGGGGACGACGGAAGAGGTGACAAGCGCGGAGGTGTCGGACGTAGCGGTGTACGGAGGGGGCGCCCGCACGCGTGGTAGGCCGCGCGGGCAGGGGCGGCCAACGTGCGGTCGCAGGGCTTCCCGTGCGCAGGTGCGTCCGCATGAGCGCGGGGCTTCCCGAGCGCGGGTGCGTCCACGTGAGCGCTGGATTGCCGACGCGTAGGTGTTGTTGGACGCGCGCGCGGGGTTGCCCTTGCGCGGGTGCGGTCGCGCGCGCGGAGCGGCCCGTGCTCATGTGTATGCGCACGGGGCTACCCGCATGCAGGTTCGCCTATGCTTGTTCCCGAGGGTTATTCTTGTGGTCGCGCCATCCACCATGCGCGTTGATCATTTTTCTTTGGCTTGCTTTGGTGCTAACGCTCGTTTCTTTTGCAGGTGTCAAAAGGTGGTGTTTCGCAGAGATCGATGTGCCTTCCGTCATCCTTGACCTCTGCCCGTGTGGGCAGTTGAAGGAAGCTCTTTGGGGTTTTGGAAGATATCGAGATTATGATCTCGTCCCCGTTGGAGCGTGTTCAACATCCTCCTGTGGGCCACTTTGCGATTACGGAGGGGTGCTTGAAGGCGGGTTTTCGGATCCCTCTTGTTGAGGAGGCGATTGTCGTACTTCGGTTCTACGGCATTCCGGTGACACGGTTTTCCCTAGTGGGCCTAACAAGGATCATGGGTCTGCTTTGCATCTTTTGGGAGCACAGTTCTCGGATGCCGGTCCGCCTCTTTTGACAATGGTGCGAGATTTGCCCCGACCCAGGCTATCAGGTCGAAGTCCGAAGCAACAAAAGGTGGTTGTTGTTCGAGCACAGGACTGACTATCGTCATGGAGGGACATTGTACGGGTTCGTCAAGAACCACTGGGAGCTTCCTGAGACTTGGCGGAATCCTCCTGACCGTTGTTACCATCTTACAAGAAAGGAGCATGACTTTATTCCGTTGCTAGGCTTTGAGGATCCACGCGAGCCGGGGCCTGTTCTTTATAAGATCAGTGCATTTGTTGTCGATATGCGGAGCAGATCTGTGTTGTGCCACTAGAGCGAGGCAAAAAGAAGAAGCTGGACTTTTTACAGTTGCAGGGGGAAGGCGGCTTTTCATATATTGCCCTTGGTTGGCTGTTATTAACGTCGCTGATGACTGCCCAAATGATCTGGTCGTTGATTCGTCGCTCATGGAGACCGTGGATGTTCCGGAGGTTTTCGTGATCTTGTCGGCTTCTCGAGCGGTCCCCGAGCCATCATTGGAGATGGGGGAGGGGGAGAGCAAGAATGCTCTGCTTACTAGGCACTTCTCTGGAAGGTATGTTAATTGGTTGCTCCCAGTATTTTCCTTCTTTCGTTTTGCATTGTGCATGAAAATAGTTTATTTTTTGTGCTTGCAGCTTGATGAGGCTCGCGATATTGCGCTTTCGTGGAACGGTACTTATGTAATCACAAAGGACAATTTTGTTTCTCTACGGGCGAAGTGTGAGACCCCCCTCCCCTTGGTTCACGAAAATCGGCACAAACCGGCACAAACCGGCATAAACCGACATAAACAGGGGGATCCTACCGCACACCGCCGCCAACATACGACACCAAAAAAGTAACAGAGGCACACCCATCTCCATCACCTCCCCTCAGTTTTCCCCGGTCGCATACTGACGATGATGTTAAGCGAACAACAATACATACGAAAGTAAGGGGAAGTAGTTTCGCGGCGGAAGGCGCCAATAACTAAAACGAGTGCACCTTATTACAGAAAGCGGAATGCATAGTCTCATAGCAGAAGATTACCCTTCATAAAAACTCCATACCCGATACCTGGGCAAGCTTGCTCCTTCTTTGTGATGTCCATTATCTGCACATATCACCTGCGCAAATGACAGATGATTAGAACCACGTATAAAATTCAATCCCTAATACCATCAAGTGTAGTAGTATTTTTAAGGGAGATAAATATGGAATTTCTATTTTGGGTCGAAGCGGTCTTCCCATGACCACCGCCTACATACTCTGTATCACCCTGTATACGGTCTCAGACCCACGTAGTTCTATAGTTTCGCACGGGTTGTCTTCTCAGACCGTCCACCATGCGGGTTGCCTCAAAGTGAAACTCGTCAGCCATCCGATATTTTCTTATGGCATATATCTCGAAGGCACAAACACATTCCAGAATGAATCATATCTCGAGGCACATTTTTCGAAGGCACAAACACATTCCAGAAGGAATCACATCTCGATGCACATTTTTTTAATGCACAAACATATACCATAAGGAACCACATCTCGAGGCACATCTCTCGAATGCACAAACTCATTCCAAAATGAATCACATTTTGAGGCACAACTTTTTCCCATAAGAATAATAGCTCGGACACACAACTTACTCCTGTAGGAATATTATCTCGGAGGCGCAACTTATTCCCGTAGGAATAGTATTTCGGAGGCACATCTCGTTTCCATAGGAATAATATCTCATAGGCATAACTTATTTACATAGGAATAGTAACTCGAAGACATAACTTATTCCTGTAGGAATAATATCACATAGGCACATCTCCGTTCCCGCAGGAACAATATCTCAGAGGCATAACTTATCCCGTTGGAATAATAACTCGGAGGCACCACTTATTCCCATAAGAATAATATCTAAGGGGAATAACTTATTCCCGTAGGAATAATAACTCGGAGGCACATCTCGCTCCCGTAGGAACAATATCTCAGGGGCATAACTTATTCCCGTAGGAATAATAACTCGGAGGCACAACTTAGTCTCATATGAATAGTATCTCATAGGCACATCTCGTTTCCGTAGGAATAATATCTCGGAGGCATAGCTTATTCCTGTAGAAATAATATCTCGGAGGCAACAACCTATTCCCATAGGAATAGTACCATAGAGGTAACAACAGATGTCATTACTATAAAGAAGAGGGACATTGAAAGAATAACTGCTCGAAGAAGAAGCTCAAGGAGAGGACATAAGAGTCACAACTGGCTGCAGTGACATCTGACAATGAGGGCAATGTTGACGTTCTTTATGTATCACCTAGTCTCGACACCACGGATGCATAGATCACGGATACTTGATGCTTTTATCACATGTGCCCGAATATAGAATGGTTTCATAGTTTCAGGCAATGTGATGGTGGTCATGTTTTGATGGGAAATAACTCAAAGTGCAGATCTATGGGGATTGGTAGTATCAAAATCAACACGTTCGATGGAATTGTCTGTACAACCCCGTATCCGCCGAGTGGGCCCACGGAGGCCAGACCGGCCGGTTCAGACCGCCTCACGGCCGGGCAGGGTTCACCGCCGAGCTCGAGCTCGGCAAATCGTCGTACCAAGCTCGGAGATCGTCGGGCCGAGCTCAGAGTTTCTCCAGCCGAGCCCGCACTCGCCAAACCGGGGGCTGCTCGCCAGCCGAGCCCGAACTCGCCAAACCGGGGCTGCTCGCCAGCCGAGCCCGCACTCGCCAAACCGGAGCTGCTCGCCAGGCGAGCTCGCACTCGCCATTGGCCGAGCAGAATTGGCGAGTGCCAGCCCCATCGGGTTCTCGCCGCCCTGGCCGAGCAGGGGATCCAGTGGCCATCCCGCCCCAGGTGGTCTGCCCCTGGCCCCTCATAACAACGGAATTTGGATGTTGGCAGGCCAGCCCAAGGGGGTTTTCAGTAATTTCAGACTAGCAGAGGTAGGCTATTTGCAGGCCGTTTTCAGTTCTCTATAAATAGGACTCAAGGGGTACCTCAGAAGGGCATGCTCACTAATTCTCAGGTCTCAAAGCGTTTTCTGAGGTACCTTAGCCCGACAATTGGCTAAGGAGAGGAAGCGCTCTAAGATCTTCCGGGTGTGTGGTAGGACCTCCGCGCCGGGCCCTTGGCCTAGTCCTTTGTTCTTCACTTTCTTGTCATTTTCTTGCAGGAGCAGAGTAGGTGCGCGACCACCCCTTCCCCAAGGGTCGAACTCCACAGAGACCGGTTTTACGGTTTTAACATTTTGGTGCGGTGAGTGTGGAGAGTGGTCAGCAGAGAAAATCTTCTACAGGTTCGATGGCCGGAGAAGAAGGAAAAGGATCAGGCAGGGGCAACTCGCCACCCCCTCCTCCGCCCCCAGCGCTGGGTGTGCCAGCGGAGCTCAGGGAGGAGATCCTCGGGCTCGTCAGGACAACACTCGGCATGCGAGCCGAGAGCGCGACGCCGGCAGTCCCGGTGGTCGCCGCCCCCGCGCTCGGATATGACGCGCCGCTCAGAAGACCAGGGAAGGAGCCCGCCGAGAGAGGCGAGCGCGAGTACCAGGGGCGAGTCCTATTCCCTAGCTCGGCTGCCGAGTACCACTTCGGCGAGACAGCAGGGAGGGAGTTCCCATCTCGCCCGGCTGAGTGGGGGAGCCCCTTTAGCGAGTTCGTCTCTTCAGCCCCAGTTCCAGAGGGGTTCCGTGAGCCGGAGATGTCCTATTACTCCGGGAGAGGGGACCCAATCCACCACATCCAGTGGTTTGAGGACATGGTCTCTATCCGATAGATGTCGGATGGCTTTAAGTGCAGACTCTTCGCCATCACCCTCAGGGAGAAGGCGAGAGAGTGGTTTCATCAACTCCCGACCGAGTCCGTCTACTGCTTCGAGGACCTGCGACGGGGGTTCTTGTTGAGATTCACCACTTCCAAGAAGAGGAAGAAGGAGGCGGAGTCTTTGTTCCGCATCAAGCAGAGGGTGGGGGAAACTTTGGGAAGCTATCTGGACAGGTTCCAGGAGGAACTGTCCCAAGTACAGGAGATGCCGGGACACACCATGATGGTGGCCTTTACCCTGGGTCTCCAGTCCGGATTCTTCACGATGGAACTGAAGAGATCACCTCCAGTATCTTTTAAGGCACTCCTAGAGAGGGCGACCATAGAGGCTGATATGGAGGCAGCGCATCCGGAGTTTGCGCGGAGGTTGGCCAAGTGGGCCGTGGAGGAGGAGAGGCCAAGGGGTGGTCGAGCTCAGGAGGAGAGGAGGGCTGAGCCCCGGCAGAGGGAGCAGCCACAGCAGCAGCCACAACCCAGGTGGGGGCATCCGGAGCAGACCCACCGTTTGGGATGGAGACCGGAGTGGCAGGACCAGGCACCCCGGAGAGGTTATCAGGGAGGGGATAACCGCCAGGGGGGCCGGGGGCAGTTCAACCCCCAGGGAGGTAGGCAGGGCCAGAGGTCCCCTCTCCCCGACCAGGAGGAGGCAATGGCAATCGCCATGAGAGGAAGGAGGAGAGGGAAGTTGAGGAGAAGGAGGGAGGTCAGGGTGGACCTGCCCTATTGCGATTTCCATCAAGAAGAAGGGCACCTCACGTCCACGTGCCTGAAGTTCCTCGAGATGAGAGGGAACAGGGAGCAACAACCGCGAAACCACCAGGAAGTTCGGATAGAGGAAATCCGGCCTCGGGCAGA
Source organism: Platanthera zijinensis (assembly GCA_039513925.1). NCBI lineage: Eukaryota > Viridiplantae > Streptophyta > Magnoliopsida > Asparagales > Orchidaceae > Platanthera > Platanthera zijinensis. The sequence continues at coordinate 125,780,295 of CM077097.1, read as the reverse complement.
GGAGGATCGGTGTGAGGACCGGGTTGATTTAGGCACCCGGGGTAGGATTGGAGCAATCCACGGTGGAGCTGGGATCAAGGCTTCCGTAAGTCAAGCCTCCACACCATGTACCGTAGGAGTGTCGGCTCCACGTCCCAGTCTCCGCCTCCGGACGAGAAAATCATCTTCTCTAGGGAGGATATGCCAGGTCACGAGGACCCCTTTTGCGATGCGCTGGTCATCTAGACAGCAATCGAGGATTTTACTGTCTCCCGGATCCTCGTCGACAACGGGAGCTCAGTCAATGTCATCTTCAAGAGGGCGTTCGACGCGATGAAAGTAGAGGCCAGAAGGGTGTTGGCCTCGGACGGACCCCTGTTCGGCTTCTCGGGAGAAAGGAAATAGGTCGAGGGAGGAGTAGGACTCCACGTCACTCTGGGGGGCAGTCCCGTAACTGCAAGTTCGTCATCGTAGACTCCCCCAGCAGTTATAGCGCCATCTTCGGAAGGCCCCTCATCAGCGCCTTCCGCTGCGTCCCCTCGTCCTTCCACCAGTGCCTAAAGTTCAACGTCGAGGGGGTCCAGATCCGGATCCGAGGAGATCCTAAGGAAGCAAGGGAGTGCTACGTCTCGGCAGTGAACTCCATCTCTTGGCGGGAGGGGGCCGAGGAGATGGGGCGGAGGTTGGAGGAGGTGGAGCAGAAACTTGGCGGGGAAGAAATGAAGGTGGAGGAGTGTCGTACCCAAGCAGGGGTCGCGGAAGAGGCCCGAGAGCCGGTCGAGGCAATGGCCGTGGAGGAAGCTGAGGAAGAAATCCTCGCCCTCAGAGGGGGAGGTACCGAGGAATGGGGGGAGCAGTCTCGTCTGGAGGCAGCAGAAGAGGTGGTGGAGATGGAGGTTCTCACCATCGGGGGCAGGGTGGAGAAGGTCCGCGTCAGCGGAGGATTGACCCCGGAGGCTCAGGGCAGGATGCTGGAGTGCATCCAGAAGAATGTGGACGTCTTCGCTTGGAATGCCGCAGAGATGCCAGGGATCGATCCCAACATGGCCTGCCACCGCCTCAACCTGGACCCGGAGGTCCGCCCCATCCAGCAGAAGAAAAGATCCATCGCGGACAAGCTCGCCGAGCCCATCAGGGAAGAAGTCGCCAAGCTCCTCCAGGCTGGCTTTGTATCCGAAATCCAATACCCTGGCTGGGTCTCCAATGTTGTAATGGTTAAAAAAGGAGACGGTCGGTGGAGGATGTGTATTGACTTTTCCCTTCTTAATAAATCATGCTTGAAAGATTGTTATCCCTTGCCTCAGATCGACGCGCTGGTTGACTCTGTAACACCCCAAAATGTTGTAGGAGCGACGGGGATCACTTTTGGCCAAGACAAAGTTTTGGTGCTGGTGACACGGGCCCCGACACGGGCGTGTCGGAGGCTGTGTCGGGCGTGTCGAGCTCGGGCCGTCGAGCTGGCCGTGTAGTCGACCAGTTCAGGTCGACGATGGTCGTGTGGAGGAACACGGCCTAGGACACGGGCGTGTCCCAGGCCGTGTCACACCTGGGCTGTACGGTGGGGTACACGGGCAGTGACACGGGCACGAACACGGGCGTGTCTAGTTTGACACGGGCGTGTCTGATGCCGTGTCACCAAGCCGTGTACCTCTCTGACTGTGAATTATTGGCCGATTGCACACGGGGGGCGTGACACGGGTCCCGACACGGGCATGTCGCAGGTGATACGGGCGTGTCGGAGGCCGTGTCACATGCTGTGTTGCTGGTTTTCAATTTTGGTCGAGACGGCGAATGAGCTACACGACCAGGCACACGGCCGTGTGTGAACCCGTGTTCGGCCCAGTTTTTATGATTTCAGATCTAATCAAGGCCGTTCGTTTCCTTGGCTTGAGATCCGACGGCTGGGAGCTGTTGCTGGGATGTTTTATCCGGGAATAGGGTTGGAAACCCTCATTCTCTTTGGTTGGTTCTCTCTCTAAGTCTAGAGAGAAGGGAGAGCTTGGAGGAGGAAGAAGGAGGTCAACTCCGGCCGCCGGTGGAGCTTCGGAGCTCCGAATCGCGATCCGAGTCTGGATCCGCGGAGGTGACTCCGTTGCGGTGCTTTCCAACCGCGTAGTTTTTGATGGAGCCGCGGAAAAGCGAAAGGGTAACGATTCTCTTCTTGAGCATGTGAATCTCTTCTTCCTTTGCATGGGAAAACCCCTGTCCCGCGAGTGTGCGGCGAGATCATGATATTCCTTGGGGTAGATATGTAAAGTCCCCCTTGTTAGAGTCCGGAATCATAGTACGGACATAGGCATGCTGTGTGAAGCCTACCCGAACGTGTTTTCCGGATCGGTGATGATTTGATGTGCATTTGTTGGCCAGAGAAGACTCCGAGCGTTTTGATTGTTTTCGGGTTGCTATGCGGTAGAATGCATCAGGGAATCTGGGGGATTAACACCGAGGTGCACCCGGAAATCTGGACGGAAACGCATTTCTGTCATATCGGTGGCCTGGGAGCCAACCGGATACATAGCGGGGCTATGTACCATGTTTGATCGTTATTTGGGACTGGGGAAGCTTAGTCCGCGTCAGTGGCCAAATGGCAATGGCGGGGTGAGCAACGGGCTAGTGTACCCCTAACCGCTCCACCTGCTCGGTTAAAGCGACCTAAAGTTTTACGTGGGACTTACCGAGGTTTGGAGATCGAGTCTAGGCTACGGCTGAGAAGACTAAATGCTCACAAAGATTGCCACCCTGGGGGTGGTGGTGGAGTCGAGGACCGGACGGGGTTCGGACTGGCTTCGCCGAGTAAGTGCCCTGAGAGCACGGGGTGTACGGCCGTGAGAGCGTGCATCTGTGATGAGATGCTTGTTTTACTGTGTTGCTTGTTTTGCTAACAAGTGCAGGGAAGAAGCTTTGCCGCCCCGGTTTGGGGGCGGAATCGTTATAATTTGGTCAGCATAGCTGACCATTGCCTTTGTTTGCCACCGGGCGGTGGTTTGTGGCTTGCAGGTGCTGCGGAGCAGAGCGGGAAATAGCGGGCTAAAGCCCTTGTTGCTGTGCTGGCCCTCGAAGGCCTAGTTGCTTATGTTTCTTTCCCGTTTTTCATGTATGGCCGGCCTGCGTGCCGAAGTTTGGAAAACACTTCTTTTGTTAAGTGAACAGTATAAGGCCTTAAGACCATTTCTCTTTTGGTGTATGTATACATTCCTGAGTTTGTAGTGGACATTCATGCTGTTGTGGCTAAGTTCTTATTTCTTTTGCAACCTAATAAATTGCTTCCGCTAGGTGTTGTGTAGGACGACATGATTGGTTGAATGGTTTCAACGCGTAACCAACCGGTCTGTCCGTATTATATGGCGTCGGGCCCCGGCCGGACCTACTATTATATACTATGCGACGGATAGGGGTGTTACAAATTGGTATCAGACTACTAGTTTCGGTCACGCTTAAATGAATTCGTGGGCGAATTCACTTTAAGGGGTGGTGAGCACATGTGTGTGCGTCATCGTTATAACATGAAAAGAACTCATGAATGTCCACTTAGGAATGAAAATACACATATTTGAGGAACCTGCGTGTTCCTATAATTGCTTTTTGCAATTTTGTTCAGTCACTTATTGTGTTTTGAACGTCTATAGGTGTCCGGAAGCGGAGTGTGGCAGTCAGAACACACGTTTGCTGAGCAAAGTAATGCACTAAGTAACGTTCCTGAGACCCCTACGTCTTGGGAAACCATAAGAAGGGTGGTTGAAGCGGTGTTCGCTGTGACCAACGCACAACATGGAAGTAATTTGCAACCCTTTGCCCCTGAGATGGCCCCAACATCGGGTGGTATGTTGGAGCAAAGGGCATTTGGAGGTCTTTTAGAGCAGCAGATGAGCATGACTGTGGTGCAGGGAGAGCATTCAGTTGACGCATATTTGCAGACGTTCCTTATGATAAGGCGCTACCCAGGCTTTGAATGGGAAAGCAAGCAATCTATAGGGGATAGATTTTATAACGGTCTGCGTAGCGAGCTGCGTATCCTACTGCTAGGACCAAAGTTATTGGGATTCCGAGCTTTGGTGGAGTCGGCTAGAGCTTTGGAGGTGGAGTTGGGAAAAACTCACCAAGCACCAGTGGATAGGGTACCAAACCCTACTGGTCCTATAAGGACTGTCTATCGAAAGACGCCGAGAAAAGAGGCTGGATCATCTACTACCCGAACTACCCTCAATTGTTATTCTTGTGGCAAGACAGGGCATCTCGCCAGAGAGTGTAGGGAGAGTGCTCAGAAGACTAGGAAAGTTTTGGCAGGAGCAGTTGAAGATGCTATGGCAAAGGATTCGGTGGTCAAGTCGAACCCCCCAATAATTCCCTTAACCTTGGCCAGATATCGTTGCAGGGTGGGCTCCCTCGCCTCAAACTCCCAGTTGATCTGGGAGGCTACTACCATAGAGCCAGTGAGGACCTTCACATCATGCACTCCTAATTCCTTGGCCAGGCGCAGTCCTGCGATCACTGTCTCGTACTCGGCCTGGTTGTTGGTTATGGAGAAATGTATCACCACTGTTTGCTCAATCCGGGTCCCTTGGGGACTCTCCAAGACGACCCCAATCCCCAAGGAGTGTTTCCCTGAAGCCCCATCTACCATCACCTTCCAAGGGACGGGGCAAGTGAGTTTGTCTTCTGCTACCTCGACCACATAGTCAGCCAGGAAGTCAGCCATTGCTTGCGCTTTGATCGCGAGTCGAGGGACAAAGGAGATGTCAAACTCGCTCAACTCCACCGACCACTTGGCGAGTCTTCCTGAGTGCTCCACTCCCTCGAAGATGTTGCGGAGGGGGTGGTAGGTTACCACCTGGATGGAGTGTGCCTGGAAGTAGGGCCCGAGCCTCTAGGCCGAGATGATTAGAGCGAAGGCCAACTTCTCCAAGATGGGGTAGCGGAGTTCCGCCTTCCTCAGAACCCTACTCACATAATAGATGGCCAGCTGCTTCCTCCCTTCTTCCCGAACTAAGACAGAACTCACGGCCTCCGCCCCGACCCCTAAATACAAAAACAAGTCCTCCCCCTCCTTCGGCCCTTGGAGCAAGGGGGCCTGAGTCAACTGCCTCTTCAAGGCCTGGAATGCCTCCTCGCACTCCGGGGTCCACTCGAACTTCCGACCTCCCCTCAAGGTTTTGAAGAAGGGAGAACACCTTTCCCCGGCCCGGGAGAGGAACCTGCTCAGTCCTGCTAGCTTCCTCGTCAGTCATTGTACCTCCTTCGCATCCCGAGGTGCCCCCAACTCCATAATCGCCCGGACCTTGTCAGGGTTGGGTTCGACTCCGGCGGGGGTGAGGAGATGACCCAGAAATTTGCCTTTGCTCGCCTCGAAGATGCACTTCAGAGGATTCAACCTCATCTTGTATTTACGCAGGGTGCCAAAGGTCTCATCCAGATCCTGGAGGTGAGAATCGACCTCCCGACTTTTTACCATCAAGTCATCCACGTACACTTCCAAGTTCCTCCCCTTCTGTCCCTGGAATACACGGTCCATCATTTTCTGGTATGTTGCCCCTGCATTTTTTAACCCAAAAGGCATCATCTTGTAGCAGTAGCATCCATCTCCTGTGATGAATGAGACATTCTTTATGTCAGGAGGGTGCATCCTGATCTGATGATAACCTGAAAAAGCATCTAAAAAACTCATCACAGAGAAACCAACGGCTGAATCTACCAGCGCGTCGATTCTAGGCAAGGGGTAACAATCTTTCGGACATGATTTATTAAGCAGTGAAAAATCTACACACATCCTCCACCGGCCGTCCCCTTTTTTCACCATTACAACATTCGAGACCCAGCCGAGGTATTGAATTTCGGAAATGAAGCCGGCCTTAAGGAGCTTGGCGACTTCCTCCCTGATTGGTTCGACCAGCTTGTCCGTGACGGACCTCCTCTTCTGCTGGATGGGGCGAGCCTCCGGGTCTAGATTGAGACGGTGGAAGACGACGTCAGCATCGATCCCAGACATCTCGGCTGCGCTCCAAGTGAAGACATCCACGTTCTTTTGGATGCACTCCAGCACCCTACCTTGGTCCTCCGGGGTCAGCCCCCCGCTGATGCGGACCTTCTCCACCCTGCCATCCTGGGTGAGAACTTCCATCTCCACTACCTCCTCGGCGGCCTCCAACCGGGACTGCTCCTCCCACTCTGCGATGTCCTCCCCTCTTGGAGTAAGGACCTCCCCTCCTTCTACGATCATCGCCTCAACCGACTCCTCAGGGAGTACCTCGCGGGCTTCCCCTTCCATCCTTCCTTCTTCCCCGCCTTCTTCTCCGGCCTCTTGCCCTTCCACCTCCACCATCCTTCCTTCCTTCCCACCTTCTTCTCCTGCCTCTTGCACCTCCTCCTCCTCCATCCTTCCTTCCTCCCCGCCTTCTTCTCCGGCCTCTTGCCCCTCCTCCTCCTCCATCCTTCTCCCCATCTCTTCGGCCTCCTCCTGCCAAGAAATGGAATTCACCGCCATCACGTAGCATTCTCGAGCTGCCTTGGGGTCGCCGCGAACCCGGACCTGGATCCCCTCCACGCTGAACTTAAGATATTGATGGAAGGAGGAGGGGACGCAGCGGAAGGCGCTGATGAGGGGCCTTCCGAAAATGGTGTTGTAGCTGTTGGGGGCCTCCACTATGATGAACCGGCAGTTCCTGGACTGCCCCCCTAAGCTGACATGGAGTCCCACTCCCCCCTCTACTTCTTTCCTCTCCCCCGAAAAATCGAAGAGAGGCCCATCGGAGGCCAGCACTCTCTTGGCTTCTACCTTCATGGCATCGAAGGGCTTCTTGAAGATGATGTTGACGGAGCTCCCATTATTAATGAGGATCTGGGAGACTGTGAAATTATCGATGGCTGTCTGGATGACCAGCGCATCGCAGAAAGGGTCATCATGACCCGGCATGTCCTCCCTTGAGAAGGTGATCCTCTCCTCTGGGGGTGGAGTCTGAGATGTGGAGCCGATGCTCCTTCGGTACATGGTGTGGAGGCTTGCCTTCCGGGAAGCCTCGACTCCCACCCCCCCCTGGATCACTCTGATCCCTCCTCGGGTCCCCACATCGGCCCGGTCTTCGCAACGATCCCCCTCCGCCTGAGGCCGGACTTCCTCAATCCGCACCTCCTGATGATTCCGTTGCTTCTGCTGCTGCTCCCTGTTCCCCCGCATCTCGAGGAACTCCGGACACGTGATCGTCGTGTGCCCCTCCTCTTGATGGTAGTATCAATAGGGCAGGTCTACCCTGACCTCCCTCCTCCTCCTTAGCTGTCCTCTCCTTATTCCCCCCAGGGCGATAGCCATGGCCTCCTCCTGATCGGGAAGAGGGGGTCTCTGGCCCTGCCTCCCCCCTGGGGGTGGAACTGGTCGCGTCCACCTTGGAGGTTATCTCCTCCCTGGTAACCCCTCTGTGGCCCTTGATCCTGCCACTCCGGCCTCCAACCCAATCGGTTATTCGGCTCCTGACGCCCCCACTTGGGCTGCTGCGGTTGCTGTTCTCTCTGCCGGGGCTCGACCCTTCTCTCCTCCTGGGCTCGACCTCCCCTTAGCTTCTCCTCCTCCACGGCCCACCTGGCCAACCTCCGAGCAAACTCTGGATGTGCTGACTCCATGTCGGCCTCCCTTGCCGCCCTTTCTAGGAGCACTTCGAAAGACACTGGAGGCATCCTTTTCAACTCCATGGCGAAGAACCCGGGTTGGAGACCCAGGGTGAAGGTCACCATCATGGTGTGCCCTGACATCTCTTGTACCTGGGACAGTTCCTCCTGAAACCTGTCCAGGTAACTTCCCAGGGTCTCCCCTACTTTCTGCCTGATACGGAACAAGGATTCGACCTCCCTCTTCCTTTTCTTTGAGGTGGTGAATCTCAACATGAATCCCCTGCGCAAGTCCTCGAAGCAGTAGATGGAACCAGCCGGGAGCTGATGAAACCACTCTCTCGCTTTCTCCCTGAGGGTGATGGCGAATAGCCTGCACTTGAAGCCATCCGACATCTGTCGGATTGATACCACGTCTTCGAACCACTGGACATGCTGGATCGGATCTCCCTTCCCTGAGTAGTAGGACATCTCCGGCTCTCGGAACCCTTCTGGAACTGGGGCTGACGAAATGAATTCGCTGAAGGGACTTCCTCCCTCGGCCGGGCGAGTTGGGAACTCCCTCCCCATCGTCTCGCCGAATAGGTACTCGCCTGCCGAGCCTGGCAGGAGTACTCGCCCCTCGGCTCGCGCTCCCCCTCGCTCACGACTTCCTTCCCCGCGCGCCTGAGGGGCGCGTCGTTGCCTAGTGTCGGATCGGCGACCACGGGAACCGCCGGCGTCGTGCTCTCAGCTCGCATGCCGAGTGCGACCCTGACGAGTCTGAGCACTTCCTCCCTGAGCTCTGCGGACATCCCCGCCGTCGTGGGAGGGGGAGGAGGTGGCGAGCTCGCCCTGCCTGAACCTTGCCCTTCGTCTCTTGCCATCGGTCTTGCGGAATATTTTCTATGTTGACCACGCTCCACGCTCACCGCACCAAAGTGTTGAAACTGAAAAATCGGTCCCTGTGGAGTTCGACCCTTGCGGAAGGGGTGATCGCACACTTACTTCTCTACTCACAAGCCCAAGTGACAAGGGAAAAGGACCGGGGACAGACCCAAGGCTTCAGCACGGAGGTCACACCACACACCCGGAAGATCTTAGAGCGCTTCCCCTCCTTAGTCAAGTGCTGAAGCTAAGGTACCTCAGAAAGCGCTAGAAGACCGGGCACCAGCAAGCGTGCCTTCTGAGGTACCCCTTGGGTCCTATTTATAGGAAAAGATGATCTGCAAATATCCAGCCGTCACTGTTTTCGAGGACTATAGGCAATCCAAAGGGGGTAACATGGTAAAAACACCCCGCAACTGAAGGTCGAGCTGGCCCTGAGAAGAGCCCATTGAGCGGGGGCGGCGAGTACGGGCGCGAGAAGGCTCCCCCCCCCGCGCCGAGGTGAAAAGCGGCGAGTGAGCTCGCCTCTCTCAGCGCCGCGGGAGAGGGCGTTGGATGAGCTCGCCTCTCTCAGCGCCGCGGACCTGACTCGCCTGACTCAACGCCATTGGAGAAGGCGTTGAGTGAGCTCGCCTCTCTCAATGCCACGGTCCGGCTCGACTCGCCTCAGGCCTGGGAAAGTTGGGCCTGAAGCCCCTGCTCGCAGATGACGGTCGCATTAGCACTCGCCAACCCCTTGGCTCTAGACGAGCACGTACTCAGCCGACCCCACGATGAATGGCTTCCTCTCGCCGGGCTCAGCTCCACGATCTTCGAGCTCGGCCCGACGATTTCCGAGCCCATACTCGGCATGCTGGGCTCAGCATACCCTGCTGAACTCGCCTGGGGCTCGGGGGTGGTCTGGGCCGGCCGGATCGGCTCCTGTTTGTTGAAGCCAAAAATAACCCCAACGAATGTTCACGAACCAAAGTGCAACCGATGCCTACTTCTCTCCAACCTCGACCCCTGACTGGCTGCTAAGGCCCTAAAACAAACCCAATGCCTCAGCTGGGAGGTCCCACCACACACCCAAAAGATCTCTGAGAGCTTCCCCTCCAAAGCCAAATGCTGGGCTGCGAGCTCCTCAGAAGGCACTAGAGTTAAAGGGAAAATGAAAAAGCCTGCCTTCCAAAGAGCCCCTATGGGTCTTTTTATAGTCTTCTTTTGGCCTGAAAATACTGAAATACCCCTGAAGGGTCTGCCAATAGCCAAATCCCGCTGTCCTCCCAAGGGCATTTGGGTAATTTTACCTCGGGATAATAAAATAGTCTCCTCTAGACTCCGGGTCCCACCCCGTGGGCCCACTTGGCGAGACCCCTAGCCTAGAAGGCTCTCGCTAGGTCCCCTCTAGGCCCGCCTTGGCGAGAGCTTCTGCCAGGAAGGTTCTCGCGCTAGGTAGTCATGATGTCAATGCGAAAGAAGGTTCACCTAAGGCCTTCTCGCCTGCCCTGGGCGGGAGCTTTCCCTAAGGCGGGAGCTTCCGTAGTCAGGCCCTCTGCTTCGGTCGGTTGACGATCTCTCCTGCCGAGAGCTCGACTATCTGCCTTGGTCGGTCGACGATCTCTCCTGCCGAGAGCTCGACTATCTGCCCTGGTCGGTCGACGATCTCTCCTGCCGAGAGCTCGACTATCTACCCTGGTTTCCTCAGCTTTCGCCTGCCCTTGGCGAGAGCTCCTACAGGACGAGAACTCCCCAAGTATGCCTTAGGGTTAACCCGAGGCTAGCCTTGGTCGGACCACTGAAGCCTTTGGGTCCCTCCCAGCGAATATGGGGTTGTACACAATCCCCGCTCTTTTCGAGCTAGCCCTGCGCTCGACAAGACAAGTCCAACCCCCAAAATATTCGCTGGACACGTGCCAGCTAACCAGGGGAATCTTTTGGTGGGTCCTACTGCGGCTATAAATATGCACCGATAGGCGACCATATGCCTTGCCCTTGAAATAGTGTTTTACGACTGAGCTCTCGCCCCAGGGATTTTTGCGCGAGCTTACCATGCATCCCAAACGTGCTGCCAAACCACTTCCGCAAGACCTCCAAGACCGGTTAGCTGCTGCCCAAGCGCGGGCCTTGGCTAACTGTGCGGCAGTGGCTCCATGGTTAGCGAGAAAGACTTCAACCGCCGGGCCTTCCGAGCCGAAGAAGAAGGAAAAGAAGAGGGCGAAGGTGGTCCGGCGGGACCTTTCTCGCGAGAACAGGGATCCTCCTTCCCCCACTCCCAATCCTGCGGGGGATCCTTCCCCGCAGAAGGTAAGCCTTTCAACCGTGCCTACCGAGCTGACTATGCACTAGATCCGATGATTAAAGTAAGCTTTCGCAGGAACCCGCTCCTAACGATGACGCCGAGATCCCGCCAAGTTCTTCGAACCTGCCCGCTCATTCCCCCAAGGACCAAACGCGGGTCTCGGAGAGGATTCCTCCAGCCGAGACCGGAACGATAGGTACATTTTCCCTTGTCAATATTTCAACCCGACCCTTTCTTTTCTGAACTGTCTTCTCGCAGTGCCAACTCCCGCCGACCCGGGTCTAACCACCCGGGAAGATGAAGCGAGAACCGTTGAAGTGCCTCCTTCGGCGGCCAATCCTATCCTGCAGGCGGGAGGGGCGGCTTCTGAACCTTCCGCTACTCTCAAGGATGCTGATCGTCCCTTAAGAGAAGACAACTCCCCTCATGCTTCCGGCCAGGCCGGGATCATCGTGCGCAAGCCATTTCGCCCGGGGCTGGGCAAGCCTCTCCACCTCCTCTATAGAACCAAAGGAGGGGTTGGGCCTTCTCGCCCAACGTCGCTTGACGGTTCTCGCCCTACCGCAGGTATGCGAGACCTTTTAAAACTGCTGATCGCCATGCCTTAACCAAAATTCTCGCACGTTTCTTTCGCAGGTGATCCTGGCTTGCGGTCGGGAGTCAACGAGGAAGGAGAAGAAGAGGAAGAAGAAGAGGAGGAAGAAGAGGATGAAGAGTCCCCTCTCCCTTCGTCTGGCGAGATAGAAGAAACCTTGAACAGCGCTGGGAGCGCGAAGGGGAGACGGAGGAAGATCTCGGTCATTTTGGCCAAGCTTATCCGGCGAGACCGTGCCCATACTGCCGTGGCAAAAGCATTCCGCGAATCCGTGGAGCAAAGGCTGGAGGCTCTGGAGCGGGATTTCTTCTTGGGCGAGACTGATTGCCCGGGAGGGCCTTCTGCCGAGTCTTCGCCAGGGAGGTGCATCTCGCAGATTCGGGATCACGCCAGGCGGATCAACCTTGGGTGTACCACCCTGTCGTCTTACTTCAACCCGTTGGCGCCCCCAAGAACTAGGCGGCGAGAACGAGGACGATGGAGCTGGAAGCCCTATTAGCCTTCCCGCTTTGAATCTCAATGTATCTCTTTTATCAATGTATCTGTAATAAACATTACTGTTAATTAAGTTTATCCAGCTTGCGCTAGCGAGGATCTCGCTGTTACCCATGTCTCTCTTTTCTTTTTCTTTTTATTGCTCTGCGAGGCTTTTTAAATTAAGACGCTTACACCAATCTAGGATGCTTGCGCCAATCTAGGAGGCTTACGCCAATCTAGGAGGCTTACGCCAATCTAGGAGGCTTGCGCCAATCCAGATAGTTGCGTCGAAACCCGGAACGACCGTTGACCGCGGCCATCCCGAGGGGGAAAATCGAGGCGCCGTTAGCCCGTATTCTGACAGCTGTACTCCGCTGTCACTTTCTCTCTCTGTCGGACGGATCCCTGATGATTACGATTCCCTATAAATAGAGAAGTCTACCAACCGCATTTACTTCTTCGATCCGTAACCTCAGCCTTCCTTCCTTGCTCTCGCGCTCTTGCTTCCGCTTCGACCTCTTTTCAGCTCTCGCTCTCGCTCGCAAACCCACCATGCCTGGCGAGAACAAGGGTCGCGCCCATTGCGCGGAAGCTTTCCAAAAACACCTTTTCCCTTCCTGCAAGCTCACCCTCGACGAATATAACCTGATCGTCGACCGCTACATTCCCGCCGGCTTCTCGGCGCGGAACCCGGGTAATCACGATAGGGTGAATACTCCGGAGGCGGGAGAGCTCGCCATCTCCCTCGAGCACTTCGAGGTGGGCTTCCGCCTTCCCCTTTGGCCGGAGGTTCGGCTTGCTCTTCGCTACTATGGGGTGGTTCCCGCCCAACTGAACCCGAACTCGGTCGCGATCCTTATAGCATTCATATGCTATATGCGATCCGAGAGGATCGAGTTCAGTTTGCCCATCTTCCGGAAGCTATTCAACTTCCGCGCAAAGGGGGGGTGGTTTTCTTCTCTGGGCAACTGCTCGAGGTTACCGGTCTCGCCAACAAGCACCATCACTGGGGCGAGAAATTCGTCTATGTCAGCGGGGACTTCGGCAACGTCCCGCTTCAGCCCGATCAGTACGAGGACGCCGCCTACAAACCGCCTACTCTGGGATCGCGCGAGAGCGCAATCCTGGAATTCTTTGGGACCAAGGAGTTCGATGTTCCCTTCCTCAGGCGAGACGTCGACTCCCTCCCACTCGTTCACTCGGGCGAAGGTACGGTCTCGCTTCAGATTCCCTCTTTTATCAAAGATTTTCTTGCGCTGAAGTGTTTTAACTTTGCAGGAGAGCGGGAGGTCCCTCTACGCCAACCCTTTGCTGAAGGCCGGGGTGTCGAGGGTCTGGCCGCGAGAGGCTCCCTTGCGCTCGCGGAAGCTAGCGCCAGCGCCTGCCGAAACGATCCAGCCCCTCCTGTGCCGCCATTAGCCAAGAAGCGGAAGGTCACCCTTCCTCCTCTCCGAACGCTGAAGAGGCCCAAACCTTCTGCTCTCGAGAAGGGGAAAGCCCCGGCCGTCTCGCCTGTCCAACCCCTTCCCGCCGGCAGCTCCTTCGAAGCGATCCTCCAAAGGGCCAGCGAGATGGATGCCGCCGCCAAGAGCCGCGCCGAGGCTTCTACCGGGAACCCACCAGCCGCAAGCGAGGCTGGGGGAGAAGTGCTCGCCGCCGAAACCTCCGTTCGAGCTCCGCCCCGGGAGGTGCCGAAAGGGCACAGGAACTTTGGTTTCGGCATGAAGTACGCCGACGCGGAGGGGAAGCCTCAGATGGAATGGGACCCCGAGTCAAACTCGATCAAGGTTACGACGCTCCTCCCCAGCTGGGCGGAGGGGGAAGATGTGACTGGCGAGGCCTTCGCGCTTGGATATGGCCTTTACAGCCGAGAGGATGCCAGCGTGTTTGACCAGATGTCTACCCGCCTTCTAGCCTTCGATGCCATCCGGGCTCTATTGCGCGGGTTCGAGCTTGCGCATATGTGTGCGCGCCGAAGCATCACCCTCGACAAGAATTTCACCGATATGCGCAAGGCAAGGGAAGATGCGGTGGCTCGAGCGCACACCGCGGGAGAAGAACTCGCGAGAGCTCAACAGGAGCTTGCGGATGCTCGACTGGCGCTGTCTCTACGGCCCGCGACCGAGGTAAGCGAGACCGTCCTGAGCCCTTGCTCTCGTTTCTCAAAGTTACGGCTGTGCGATGTTTCCAGACTGAGGTCTTTTTTCACAGGATTCTGCCCAAGTCAAGGAGTTGCGCGCAGAGCTGGCCAACGCGCGCTGCGAGAACGTCCTCCTGAGGGAACAGCTTCGCGCTGAGATGGCGAAGGTCCCGCCTCCGAAGCTAGATGCGAGGCTGCGGAGTCGTTACCTCTCGGAGTACGACGTTGACAAGCTGCTGCAAGCCAACGCGCAGGCAACCGTCAAGATGACGCTCGAGACGCTGCGAGACGTTAAGCTGCTTCGGGAGGACGGCGCGACCATCGACGCTCGCCAACTCCTTCCTTGGCTCTACGATCCAGTTCCCAAACCTCCGGGCGCGCCGGACTCGCCTCCCTCAGACATCCCGAGGTCTTCTACCGCCGCTGGCGAGACATCTGAAGCGAGCTCTGGCGATGATTTAAGCGAGAGCACCAGCGGGAGTTACAGCGCGTCCCCCTAAGCTTTTCTTTTCTCTTGTAATGAGCGAGAGGCTCTGACTTTTGTAATTAATTTTATGTAAAGTAATGTTTCATCTTTCATTGTCAGTGTGTGCTTGAAAGCATATTATTCTGCCGAATGGCTTCCGCGCGAGCTTCCGCCGAGACCCTTAGTCTCTTTAGGGTAATCTTTCTTAGAGATCAGTTAGGCGGGAACCTCGCGTCGCCAATTAAGTTGTCCTGCCCAGGTCCGTCGGGAGCCTCCTTTTGCGAGAACCCCCTTTGACCGAGACCTTTACTGGCCGAGACCTTTGAGCCGAGACCCTTACTGGCCGAGACCTTTGAGCCGAGACCCTTACTGGCTGAGACCTCTGAGCCGAGACCTTTAGGGCCTTGCCTCCGGTCTAGGTCAGGGCCCTGCTCATATATTTTTCCGACCAATTAAACCCCTACCCCACCGGCGAGCCGTCGGACCTGCTAGCTTGTATGGGAGCCTGCGCAGCGGGTCTACCGGGGTTCGAGCCGAGCTCGTTGTAACGTAGTAACTACCAACCAAGAACCAAGGATCGAAAAGTCAAGGACTCCACCTATCCCCCGCAGGCGAGCCTTCGGACCTGCCAGCTTGATAGGAGCCTGCGCAGCGGGTCAACCTGGGGCCGAGCCGAGCTCGGGGTGTCGTAGAAGTGGCTAAGAACAACGTATCGCAAGAGCCAACCTTTCCCCCCACAGGCGAGCCATCGGACCTGCCAGCTTGATGAGAGCCTGCGCAGCGGGTCTACCTTGGGCCGAGGCGAGCTCGGGGTGTCGTAGAAGTGGCTAAGAATAAAGTATCGCAAGAGCCAACCTTTCCCCCACAGGCGAGCCTTCGGACCTGCCAGCTTGATGAGAGCCTGCGCAGCGGGTCTACCTGGGGCCGAGCCGAGCTCGGGGTGTCGTAGAAGTGGCTAAGAACAAAGTATCGCAAGAGCCAACCTTTCCCCCACAGGCGAGCCTTCGGACCTGCCAGCTTGATGAGAGCCTGCGCAGCGGGTCTACCTGGGGCCGAGCCGAGCTCGGGGTGTCGTAGAAGTGGCTAAGAACAAAGTATCGCAAGAGCCAACCTTTCCCCCACAGGCGAGCCTTCGGACCTGCCAGCTTGATGAGAGCCTGCGCAGCGGGTCTACCTGGGGCCGAGCCGAGCTCGGGGTGTCGTAGAAGTGGCTAAGAACAAAGTATCGCAAGAGCCAACCTTTCCCCCACAGGCGAGCCTTCGGACCTGCCAGCTAGATGGGAGCCTGCGCAGCGGGTCTACCTGGGGCCGAGCCGAGCTCGGGGTGTCGTAGAAGTGGCTAAGAACAAAGTATCGCAAGAGCCAACCTTTCCCCCACGGGCGAGCCTTCGGACCTGCCAGCTTGATGAGAGCCTGCGCAGCGGGTCTACCTGGGGCCGAGCCGAGCTCGGGGTGTCGTAGAAGTGGCTAAGAACAAAGTATCGCAAGAGCCAACCTTTCCCCCACAGGCGAGCCTTCGGACCTGCCAGCTTGATGAGAGCCTGCGCAGCGGGTCTACCTGGGGCCGAGCCGAGCTCGGGGTGTCGTAGAAGTGGCTAAGAACAAAGTATCGCAAGAGCCAACCTTTCCCCCACAGGCGAGCCTTCGGACCTGCCAGCTTGATGAGAGCCTGCGCAGCGGGTCTACCTGGGGCCGAGCCGAGCTCGGGGTGTCGTAGAAGTGGCTAAGAACAAAGTATCGCAAGAGCCAACCTTTCCCCCACAGGCGAGCCTTCGGACCTGCCAGCTTGATGAGAGCCTGCGCAGCGGGTCTATCTGGGGCCGAGCCGAGCTCGGGGTGTCGTAGAAGTGGCTAAGAACAAAGTATCGCAAGAGCCAACCTTTCCCCCACAGGCGAGCCTTCGGACCTGCTAGCTAGATGGGAGCCTGCGCAGCGGGTCTACCTGGGGCCGAGCCGAGCTCGGGGTGTTGATGAAGATAACCAAACCTCTCCCCCACATGCGAGCCTTCGGACCTGCCAGCTAGATGGGAGCCTGCGCAGCGGGTCTACCTGGGGCCGAGCCGAGCTCGGGGTGTTGATGAAGATAACCAAACCTCTCCCCCACAGGCGAGCCTTCGGACCTGCCAGCTAGATGGGAGCCTGCGCAGCGGGTCTACCTGGGGCCGAGCCGAGCTCGGGGTGTTGATGAAGATAACCAAACCTCTCCCCCACATGCGAGCCTTCGGACCTGCCAGCTAGATGGGAGCCTGCGCAGCGGGTCTACCTGGGGCCGAGCCGAGCTCGGGGTGTTGATGAAGATAACCAAACCTTTCCCCCACAGGCGAGCCTTCGGACCTGCCAGCTAGATGGGAGCCTGCGCAGCGGGTCTACCTGGGTCCGAGCCGAGCTCGGGGTGTTGATGAAGATAACCAAACCTCTCCCCCACAGGCGAGCCTTCGGACCTGCCAGCTAGATGGGAGCCTGTGCAGCGGGTCTACCTAGGGCCGAGCCGAGCTCGGGGTGTTGATGAAGGTTCCTTCAACCAGGCCTATTCCATCATTGAGATGAGGAGTCATAGCCAGTTAAAACAAAAAACATAAAGATCGCATACTCAGAGATAGTCAATATTCTGAAATAAACTTATTGAAAATGCAATGGTTGTTTACAACATTACAATCCTTCTTTCCCTTTTACGGGTAGAAGCGCTTCAGATCGTCACCATTCCAGGTGTGACTCAAGGTCCTTCCCTCCGCATCCTGGAGATAGTAGCCTCCATTAGCCAGAGCCTTCTCTACTATATAAGGCCCTTCCCAGCTAGGGTTGAGCTTACCAACCGCGGCCGACCTTCCTGCAGTGTCGACCTTTTTCAGTACTAGATCCCCCTCGGCGAATTGCTTGACTCTGATGTGCTTATTGAAGTACCGAGCCATTCGCCGTTTTACTTCTTCTTGTCTGATGGCGGCAACATCCCGCAGCTCTTCCACCATATCTAATGAGAGGCGCAACCCTTCCTCATTCTCCAACCTCCCAGCTTCGCTTCCCTCGGCTGCGGCCGCGACCCTTGGGGACCGAACCTCGAACTCCACCGGGAGGACAGCTTCACACCCATGAGAGAGCTTGAAGGGGGTCTCCCCTGTGGCCGTGTTCGGAGTCGTTCGCAAGGCCCACAGAACGGAAGGGAGCTGTTCCACCCAGTTACCCTTCAGGTTCTCCACCTTCTTTTTGAGCAAGCTGACAATGATCTTGTTTGCCGCCTCCACCTGGCCATTGCTCCGAGGATGATGGACAGAGGCGAACCTGAGGTCAATCCCCAATTGGGTGCAGAAACTGATGAATTCTTCACTGGCAAACTGAGGACCGTTGTCTGTCACTATCGCTTGGGGCAATCCGTGCCTGCAAATGATTTCCCCCCAAACGAAATTCCTGATGACCTGGGAGGTTACCTTGGCTAAAGGCTTGATCTCCAACCATTTGGAGAAGTAGTCAATCATAACTAGAAGGAACCTCCTCTGTCCGCTAGCTGGAGGAAAGGGTCCCACCAGGTCCATTCCCCAAATGGCGAAGGGCCATGGCGCCGTGATGCTTCGAAGCCTTTGGGCGGGCAAGAGCTGGAGGGGAGCATGTACTTGGCACTTCCGACACCTCCTTGCGAACTCAGCTGTATCCTTCCTTAAAGTCTGCCAGAAATATCCTTGCCTTATCACCCTTGCTTCCAATGTCCTTCCCCCTGAATGACTGCCGCATTCTCCAGAATGCACTTCTTCCAGGACCCTCGGGACTTCCTCCTCGGTTACGCATCTCGCGAGGAGTCCTGACAACATCTTCCGATGCAGGTTCCCCTCCAGCATCAGGTAATGAGCCGCCTTGTGCCTGAAGCTCTTTGCATCCTTGACTTCTTCCGACAGTTCTCCTGTGGTCAAGAAGGTCACCAACGGATCTACCCATGAGGACCGCCGATTCACCTCCATCAACTCTCCCTCTTCAATGGCTGGTCGGAACAGTTCGGTTAGGGTACCTCCTCCCCGAGGCCCGAACTTCGCCAGTCGATCGGCTGCCGCGTTTTCCTCCCTGGGAACATGTTGAATAGGAAAAGAACGGAAACCTCCAATGATAGTTCTTACCTTTGATAGATATCTCGCGAGGGTAGGCTCCCGGGCCTCGAACTCCCCTCGGATCTGCGATGCCACCACCATTGAGTCTGTGAAGGCCTCCACATCCTGAATTTCCAACTCCTTTGCCAGTCGGAGACCGGCTATCACGGCTTCGTACTCCGCCTGATTATTGGTTACAGGGAAGTGGAAGGCCACTGCTTGCTCTATGGTAACCCCCTGGGGACTTACCAGCACCACACCTCCTCCCAGGGAGTGCCTTCTTGAGGCTCCATCGACCATCATCTTCCATGCCTCCGACGGCCTCGGCTCTTCTTCCTCGGCCTCGGTGACATAATCCGCCAAAAAGTCCGCCACGGCTTGGGCTTTGATGGAGAGCCTTGGAACAAATGAAATGTCAAACTCGCTTAGCTCGATGGACCACTTTGTCAACCTTCCTGAATGTTCCACCCCCTCGAAGACCTTGCGAAGAGGATGATCGGTTACCACCCTAATTGAGTGCGCCTGAAAGTAAGGGCGGAGCTTCCTAGCCGAGACGACCAAAGCATACGCTAGCTTCTCCAGGATGGGGTATCGGAGCTCCGCCTTTTTCAAGATTCGGCTGACATAATAGACGGGTAACTGCTTCTTCCCCTCCTCCCTAACCAAGACGGAGCTCACTGCCTCTCCTCCCACTCCGAGATACAAGGCTAAGTCCTCCCCTTCCTTTGGGCTTTGAAGTAACGGAGCTTGGGAGAGTTGCCTCTTCAGCCCCTGAAATGCCTCTTCACACTCGGCCGTTCATTCGAATACTTGGTTACCACGAAGTACTTTAAAGAAAGAGGAACATCTATCCCCTGACCGAGAGAGGAACCTGCTTAGCCCGGCCAACTTCCCGGTCAAGCGCTGGACCTCCTTGGCGCTGCGAGGCGATTCCAGGTCTAGGATAGCCTTAACCTTATCGGAGTTAGGTTCTACCCCTGCGGGAGTCAAGAGGTGTCCGAGGAATTTCCCACGACTAGCCCCGAAGACGCACTTCAAGGGATTCAGCCTCATCTTGAACCTTCACAGGGTGGCAAACGTCTCCTCCAAGTCCCGCAAGTGGAAATCAACACACTTACTCTTGACCATGAGGTCGTCCACGTAGACCTCCAGGTTCCTTCCCCTTTGATCTCGAAAGATTCGATCCATCATGCGTTGGTACGTCGCCCCTGCGTTCTTCAATCCGAAGGGCATCATCTTATAGCTGAAGCATCCCTCTCTCGTGATGAAGGAAACATCCTTGACATCAGGAGGGTGCATCCGGATCTGGTGGTAACCTGAAAATGCATCTAAAAAACTCATAAGAGAAAAACCAACGGCTGAGTCAACCAGCGCGTCGATTCGAGGCAAGGGGTAGCAATCCTTGGGACATGATTTATTTAATAAAGAGAAATCAACACACATGCGCCATTTTCCTCCTCCCTTCTTTACCATTACCACGTTAGAGATCCAGCCTGGATACTGGATCTCTGAGATGAAGCCTGCGTCCAGGAGCTTTTTGACCTCCTCTCGGATAGGGGCTTCCAGCTTGGTGGCGATGGCCCTCATCTTTTGGCATATGGGGCGGGCTCTGGGATCCAGGTTCAAGCGATGACAGGCCACGTCCGCGTCGATGCCCGGCATGTCTGCCGCGCTCCAAGCGAAGATGTCGACGTTGCTTTGGATGCAGGCTCGCATCCGCTCCTGATCCTCGAGGCTCAAGCCTCCGCTGATCCGAATTCTTTGCACCTCCCCCGCTCTTGTAAGCACCTCCATCTCCACCACTTCTTCGGCCGGCTCCAGCCCCGACCGCTCCCAACTTACCCTTGCCTCTTCCTGCTCAAACTCGAGCTCCTCTCCCCCAACCTCATCAACTTCCATTGCCTCCTCCAGGCTCTCCTCCTGCCTCTGCTCTTCTTCATCCATCACTCCTCTCGCCTCTTCTAGGCTGATCTCCCCCACCTCCGCCATCTCCTCAACAACCTCTATCGCCTCTCCCAGGCTCATTCCCCCTTCCTCAACTCCTTCCTGCTCAACCATCTCCCTCTCCAACTCCTCTGCCTCCACCATCCATGACACGGTGTTAACCGCCGTCACATAGCATTGCCTTGCCATCTTCGGATCCCCCCTGATCCTAACCTGCACCCCTCCATTGTTGAACTTGAGGCATTGGTGGTATGAGGAGGGTACGCAGCGAAAGGCGCTGATGAGAGGGCGTCCAAAGATGGCATTGTAACTACTCGGGGCATCCACGATCACAAACCGACAGTTCCGTGAGACGCCCCCAAGCCTTACATGCAGGCCTACTCCTCCTTCCACTTCTTTCCTTTCTCCGGAGAAGCCAAAAAGCGGTCCATCAGAAGCCAGGACCCTTTTTCCTTCCACCCTCATCTCATCGAAGGCCTTCTTGAAGATCACATTCACCGAGCTCCCATTGTCCACCAGTATCCGGGAGACGGTGTAGTTCTCCACCGCTGTCTGGATCACAAGCGCGTCGCAGAACGGATCCTCGTAGTCTGGCATATCTGCGGATGAGAAAGTGATCTTCTCCTTGGGGGGGGGGGGGGGGGAGCCTGGGAGGTCGAGGCGACCCCTCGGCGGAACATGGTTTGAAGGCTCCCCTTGCGGGTTGCCTCGATCCCCACTCCCCCATGGATCACTCCGATCCCTCCTCGGGTCCCCACGTCAATCCTGTCTTCACATCTGTCCTCAACCTCTTCCCGCTGCACTTCAACGATCCTTACAGGCGGATCTTGCCTTCCGACCCCTCTGGCCCCTCTAATCTCCAGAAACTCTGGGCAGGTGGCCGTTGCGTGACCTTCCTCCTGATGGAAGTCACAATAGGGCAACGCCACCCTGCCCCCTCTTCCTTCTCCTCCTCCCCTTCTTCCGGCTCCCCGAAATCTTCTTCCTCTTCCCCTTCCCACCTCCATAGCCTCCTGCGGCGGTGGAAAATGACCCCTTGGTCCTTGTCTCCATCCTCCCTGCTCCAGCCTTCTTTGTTCCCGGAAGTTATCTCTTCCCTGAAGTCCTCCTTGGCCCTGGGGGAGGCCCTCCTGAGGCCTCCAACCCAGTCGGTTGTTCGGCTCCCTGGCCCCCCCATGCTGCTGTCCCTGCCCTCGGGGCTCTTCTCTTCTCCTATCTTCCCTCGGCTCCCTCTGCTCTCTCTGCCTTCCCACTACCGGCTCCTTCACATCATCCTCGGCCAACCTGGCCAGCTTCCTTGCAAACGCAGGGTTTGCCCTCTCGAAGTCTATCTCCTTCGCCACCCTCTCCATGAGCTCCTCAAAAGAGAGAGGGGGCACTCTCTTCAATTCCATGCTGAAGAACCCTGGCCTCAGCCCCAGGGTGAAGGCAAGCATCAGCGCATACCCCAGGACCTCCTGGACCAGGAGAACCTCCTCTTGGAACCGATCGACATAGCGTCCCAACGTCTCCTCCGGCCCTTGCCTCACTGCAAACAGGCATTCAGCCTCCTTCTTCCGCTTCTTTGAAGTCGAGAACCTCAACAAGAAACCTCTGCGCAGATCTTCAAAACTGTAGATGGAACTCGCCGGCAACTGGTGGAACCAGTCCCTGGCCTTCTCTTTCAGAGTGATGGCGAAAAGCCTACACTTGAAGGCATCCGACATTTGCCTGATGGACACCACATCCTCGAACCATTGCACGTGCTGAACCGGGTCATCCTTCCCGGTGTAGTAGGTCATGTCCGGCTCCCGGAACCCCTCCGGCACTGGGGCCGAGACAATGAGCTCACTAAAGGGGGTCTCGCCTCCCGCCTGGCGAGAAGGCACGTCTCGCGACCTCGGTTGGCTGGACCGATCCGCGAGACCATGCCCAGGGAAGAGTTCCCGCACCGTCGCCTCCTTCTCGCCCAGATCCGCCGGAAGCTCCTTCTCGAGACACTGGCCTGGGAAAAGCTCCCGCGCGGCTACGTCCCTCTCGCCTGCCTCCACCGGGACCTCCTTCCCGGGGCGCTGCCCTGGAGCGTTCTCGCCTAGCAGCGGAACCGCCTCCACCGGAACCTGCGGCGTCTCCCACTCATTCCTTGCCGAGAAGGCCAAGTTGATCGTCTGCATGACTTCCCGCCTGAAGTCCTCAAACATCTTCTTCGTCGCCTCGTCCACCCGGGTGGGGGATCCTCCTGCGCCTGATCCTTCACCTTCGCCTCCTGCCATGGGACTTAACTCGAGATTTTCTTACACCGGCTGCTTCCACGCTCACCGCACCAGAACTGTTGAAGCCAAAAATAACTCCAACGAATGTTCACGAACCAAAGTGCAACCGATGCCTACTTCTCTCCAACCTCGACCCCTGACTGGCTGCTAAGGCCCTAAAACAGACCCAATGCCTCAGCTGGGAGGTCCCACCACACACCCGGAAGATCTCTGAGAGCTTCCCCTCCAAAGCCAAATGCTGGGCTGGGAGCTCCTCAGAAGGCACTAGAGTTAGAGGGAAAATGAAAAAGCCTGCCTTCCAAAGAGCCCCTATGGGTCTTTTTATTATCTTCTTTTGGCCTGAAAATACTGAAATACCCCTGAAGGGTCTGCCAATAGCCAAATCCCGCTGTCCTCCCAAGGGCATTTGGGTAATTTTACCTCGGGATAATAAAATAGTCTCCTCTGGACTACGGGTCCCACCCCGTGGGCCCACTTGGCGAGACCCCCGGCCTAGAAGGCTCTCGCTGGGTCCCCTCTAGGCCCGCCTTGGCGAGAGCTTCTGCCAGGAAGGTTCTCGCGCTAGGTAGTCATGATGTCAATGCGAAAGAAGGTTCACCTAAGGCCTTCTCGCCTGCCCTGGGCGGGAGCTTTCCCTAAGGCGGGAGCTTCCGTAGTCAGGCCCTCTGCTTCGGTCGGTCGACGATCTCTCATGCCGAGAGCTCGACTATCTGCCTTGGTCGGTCGACGATCTCTCCTGCCGAGAGCTCGACTATCTGCCCTGGTCGGTCGACGATCTCTCCTGCCGAGAGCTCGACTATCTGCCCTGCTTTCCTCAGCTTTCGCCTGCCCTTGGCGAGATCTCCTACAGGACGAGAACTCCCCAAGTATGCCTTAGGGTTAACCCGAGGCTAGCCTTGGTCGGACCACTGAAGCCTTTGGGTCCCTCCCAGCGAATATGGGGTTGTACACTGTTAGCCCACTCGCTGGATACGGGGTTGTACAATTGGCTTCTGTTTTATATTCTTAGTTTGGTTGGCATTGGTTCATATTGGTTATAGCCGGCAGGATAAGCGTCTTGTAGTACATGTTAGCCCGAGTGCTAGCGCTACTGCAAGACGGCTGTTTTGGGCATAAGACTCCCCTCGTGCCGTGTTTTGTATTCCGGGAGAGGGGTCTTACACATTCAACCCGGTGATGAGAAAAAGGCGTGCAAGCTGAAAAGGTTTCTTTATGGTCTGAAGAAGGCTCCGAGGATGTGGTACAAGAGGTTCAACACTTTCATGACATCACACTGCTACAACATGAGTCAGTACAAAAGTTGTGTCTACTATAGATTTCTTGCATATGGTAATATTTTGATTCTGATGCTTTACGTCGATGACATGTTAATTCCCTGCAAGTCAGCTTGAGAAATTCAGGTACTGAAACAGAAATGAAATGTTGAATTTGAGATGAAAGATCTTGGTCATGCTCAGAAGATCCTTGGGATGGAGATCAAGCGTGATAGAAAGTGGGGCATGCTATGACTTTCTCAAACTGGGTACATTCAGAAGGTACTGGAAAAGTTCAGCTTGGTGGAATCTAAAACTGTTATAACTCCTTTGGGACAACAGTTTAGACTGTCATCACAGTAGTGTCCAGGTGCAAAGGAGTAATGTCAGAAGATGCTTAGAGTGTCGTACGTCAGTGCGGTAGGATGCTTGATGTATGTGATGATTTGCACAAGACCAGATATTGCTCAGACAGTGATTGTTATTAGAAGATATATGATAAATCCAGTGCGATAATACTGGGAAGCAGTCAAGTGGATTCTGTGGCATTTGAATGAAACACCGGGCATTGGTCTACTTTTTAAGAAGAGTGAATATGTTGGAGATCTGGAGGGCTTTGTTGATCCTGACTACGCGGGTGACCTCGACAAAAAGAGATCTACTTCAGGGTACATATTTCTTCTAGGTGGAGGTCATATAAGTTAGAAAGCAACTATTCAAGACATAATCGCTCGGTCCACGACGGAGGCATAATATATTGATGCAGTAGAGACTGTTAAAGAAGCTATTTGGCTCATATGTCTCATTAAGGAACTCAGGGTTTCTCAGGAGTCGGTGAAGTTGCACTATGACAGTCAGAGCATAATTTATCTTGCAAAGGACCCCGTCTATCATGCAAGGACAAAATACCTTGATGTGCGCTACCACAAGCTGAGGGAGTTTGTTGGAGCAGGCGAGATTCAATTACTGAAAGTGTCCACCGAGGATAATGTTGCAGACATGTTGACGAAGCCTCTGACAAGAGTCAAGTTCAAGCTATACCTTGACTTGGCTCATTTTGTGTCTGCTGATCGTGGTGACCCCAGGGAGAAGGGGTGTCATATTTGGAAGAATATCCAAGCTGCAGGTGGAGCATGTATTGAAAGAGGCGTCAAAGTGGGGATTGTTGTATTGATGTCGCCTCATTCTGAACTGGGCGGTTGACTATTTATTTTGGGCTCCAACAACCCGCCATGTGTAGGGAGGTCGCGAGTTCAATTCCCGGCTCAGTTGGTGATGAGAGTTCCGCGGAAGCGTATCTTATCTAGGGAGGTCGCGGGTTCAATTCCCGGCTCCAACAACCCGCCATGTGGGGCCAGCTATGGATCCTGGGCCGGCGCCCTGTGAGCAGCCTGGTAGCCC
Organism: Platanthera zijinensis; assembly: GCA_039513925.1. NCBI lineage: Eukaryota > Viridiplantae > Streptophyta > Magnoliopsida > Asparagales > Orchidaceae > Platanthera > Platanthera zijinensis. Next base: position 125,754,977 of record CM077097.1, on the reverse strand, counting down.
ACTGGAGAAGGGTTGGGGTGTATTGTCCGCGGACCTGATACGATCGGCTGGGGCCAGCTATGGATCTTGGGTTAGATGGCCCTGCGAGCAGCCTGGTGCCCTGGTGGGCCAAGCCCAGTTGGGTCGTATCACTGTCTTGGAGAGATTTTGCTATGGATTTTCCGGCGGAGTAATCCTGAAGGGTGAGACCGAACAAGGAGGCGGCAGAGGTGGGGCGTCGGTGGCGTGGGAGGTTGGAGAGGACAATTGATTTAGGGATTTAGGCTTTGTTCGGTACCGCGTTTCGCCGTCTTCTTTTGGAGCAAACGCCGTTGGACGGCGGGTAAATAAACGGTCGCCGGCGGCGTTTGTTCCGTTTGCACCCGCAGTAAGAAGGAAACTGCCCCTATCTGCTCCGTTTTGACCTCCACATTTTACTCTCTTGTTATAAAGTGACGTTTCGACCCACGGAATGCACCCGCCACCGCCGAACCAAATATAGACATAGTTTTATCAAAAACTATTTTGCGAATAACAAAACTTTGCTGATACCCAAAACGGAAGTGCTGATAACAGCTTTTTTTAATTTCTTGATCCTCCCGTTAAGTTTGCTCTATAGCCCATTCACGAGCAGCTGGATTGTAGGTATCTAGGTAGTGAGCCTAGGGCCCATATAAGCCCATCCAATCTTATTACATAAATGACGTTTTTTGGGGACTTTTCACCGTGCAGCGCAACACATCTAACAGCTGCGAGTTCATCTATCTCGTGCATGCATCTCGACGCGAGTGCTGTTGCATTGGCAGCCATTGGATGACACAATACATGGTGCAGTACATCAACCTCCCTACTCCGTGGCAGTGTGGCTCAATATCAAAATGCACTACTTGTCTTGAGTGATGAACGGCTTTGTTGGGGGGGGGGGTGGCATTTTCACCGGTCAAACGATTACGACCGCAGGAATCAAATCTTAATTAAGATCCGATTCATGCGGTCGTAACCGCTTGACCGTGAAAATAAATCCCCCAAATGGAGCCAAAATCAATTTGTCCATCTGTTAGCTTGTGATAGACAAAACTTGTCTTGGGCGCGATGGCTAGTCGACAAGTTTGAATACTGCTGGTTAAAAAATGCCTTGAAACACAAAATCGGGATGCTTAGGGAGACTCCTCATGTGAATGATGTGACAATAGCAAAAAGCATTGAGCACATTTGAAGGGAAAATTTTTGTGCACGGGTCCCGTTCCCAGAAGTAGGAACGGGTGATTGCGGGGCCCACCATTATTTTACTTTACCCGTTTCGAATCCCCGAAACTGAAGTGATACAGTGAGAAACCCGACTGTATTTCGTAACCCTAGAAGGACTGTAACGCCAGGCGACGGACACCCTCAGGCGACGACGATTATCACAGGCGACGGACGGCGATTATCCCAGGCGACGGCGACATCCTCAACCTTCAATCGTTTGGGACAGCAGTACACGGAAGGACTAGGTAAAGAAGGTTTTTGTTTTTGAAATCCAACTGTATTTCAAGTTCTATCTTTTTGAAATCCCACTGTATTTCAATTTCTATATATCTGAAATCCAACTGTATTGCAAGTTCTTTTTTGTTCAAATCCAACTGTACTTCAATACATATAGAACTTGAAATCCAACTATATTTCAAGTAGGATATATATTTCAAATCCAACTGTACTTCAGTATATATATTTCAAATCCAACTATATATCAAGTTCTATATTGTTCAAATTCAACTGTAGTTCAAGTTTGTTCTATCAATCTGACATCTAACTGTATTTGAAATTCTATCTATCTGAAATCCAACTGTATTTCATGTTCTATCTACGTGATATCCAACTGTATTTATGTTCTGCGTTATTCAAATCCAACTGTATTTCTGTATATATATATTTGAAATCCAGTTGTATTTCAAGTTCTTTCTATGTCTTTTCCAACTTTATTTAATTTAGTCTGTACAACTTGTATCTTTTGTTGTACTCAGATGCCGGGCAGCAAATATTTGAGTTGTCGTTGCGCAGTCTCGACTTTCGTTGCAAATGCTCGTCCCTTAGTAGATGTGATTTCAGATGAATCGAAGGATGTTCTACGGGAAGCCAATGTCATGCCTTTATTCTCCATGCCAGCATTACCGCAGAACGTTCCTCTATTGTATGTCCTAGTGAAGATGTACAAAAGGGAGAAGAAGTGTTTTTTATTAGGAAATCATTACCTAAAGTTAACTGTTAATGAAGTAGCGATGATTCTTGGGCTACCAAACAGGGGTAGGGAATTCCCCTTTTCTAGACTCCCTTGCATGGAGCTATATCACAAAGATTTGCTTAATGAAATGCACATTCTTGTAAATGAGGAATGGTCAGCGAATCTCGAGCAAAAACGAGTAAATTTACTCATTAGGTATTTGCTAATTGTCTTTTTATTCCCCCTTAAGACCCTCAAGATCCCAAAATGTTTGGGCGTACTGGAGGATGGCGTGGGTGCATTGAGAGATTACAATTGGCCCAAGACCATTCATGCTTTCTTGCATTTACAGCTAGACTGTCTAAGTCGGGCCAACGTTGTTCGAGAGGCTGACACATGTTTAGGGTACCTTGAAGGCTGCTCGGCAGTATTATTGGTAAGTGATGCATTTATATCTGAAAAAATGATTTACTATCTATAAGTTCCAACTAAAATGTGTATTTGTAGGTGTGGTTCTTTGAACACACTAGTGTACAGAGCGTTGTACATTTCCATGTTCGACCTCGAATTTGTCGATGGTCAGACAAACTAAGTTACAGTGCGAAGTTTTGTTTGGACTTCCGCCGTGAGCTTAAGAAACCAAATCAGGTATATTTAATTAATTTGTTTTCCCAATTATACAAATAGTGTCTCACGTATATTACCTTTTTGTTATATCCTGTAGTTGAGATTCAAGTTTAGTAGTGTAGAGGAGGCTGAGAAGCCGCTCCTAGGTGCATCGGAAGAGGATTCTGATTTCGAAGAAATGAAAAAAAAGAGAAAGGGAAGAGGATTGAAGGCCGCCAGGAAGAAGATGACTGTCGATGCTGACGCCGACTTTGAGGATTTTGAGAAAGAGAAGGACAAAAAGAGGTTGGAGGAGATCAGTAGAAAGGTTTTAAAAAAAACCGAAAAGATATTAATTAGGCAGGTGGATAAGGAGAAGAAGGAAAAGAAGAATGATAAGGCGGGCAAAACAAGTGAAGATTGGAGAGGAATGGAAGCACGCCTTTGTGGTTTTATACGAGAGGAGGTTAGTAAGGCAGAAGGATCTTTGAAGACCTTTTGTGAAACTTGGTTCAAGAAGTTGCAAGCTGACATACCCCAATCCCATCGACCTACACCATCACCCAATCCATCTACTCCCCATAAAAAAGTCTCCCCCACCACATCAATTTTCACACAATCAAACCCTGACCTTGCACTTATCAACCTGGACAGCCCTGCAAAAGTGGACTGTTCAGATCCAGTGCAAGGTCCACTAAAGACTTATTGGAAGAAGAAGGAACTACTCAACTCTCAATTTTACAAAGAGCTTGTCAAAGTGCCTACCTATCCCGGCAGACCGCACATTGCACCTCGTATTCGAGATACCATTGATTTTGTTCTTAATCGGTATGATGAGAGGTAAATTTTGGTTGTCTTGCACGTGGTGTCAAAATAATAATTATTTTCTCATAGTCTACTGATTTTAAGTATCGTTACAGCTCCAATGTTATTTTTTCAAGCGGAAACCTTCAACTCACAAGAGGGGCAGCAGATGATCTGTTAGGGACTGGTTGGATATCTGACACTCATCTGGATGCTTATGCAGTGTACCTTGGGTCCAAGCAAAAACGGTCATTGGGAGGAATGAATAGGTTCATCTACGTTTCACCAAATCACGCAGTATGCTTTTTCTGTACACTTCCAGTCATCTGTACTCATGTTGTTTATTAGTGCAATTCTGAACTCCTATCCTTTCATTGTGCAGTACTATAAGACCAACAATGTCCCAAATTGCAAGACATTGTTGAGTCACGTAACAATGACCCATGTACAGGCAGTTGATCTAATACTTATGCCATGTCACATGTCTGGCCATTGGACATTACTTGTTTGTCGACTCAAGAAACATTGTTGGGAGTTCTATGATTCGCTTCGAAGTAGCCGACATCGTGCCACTCTTGAAAATTTGGTACGCTCGCACAACCATATGAAGGCTAAGGTTTCAGTCTTTCTGACAATTTACCTTTTTCATGCAGATTAGGTGTTTATACGAGGATGCTAGTGATGCTTTGGAGGAAGGTATAATCAATTGGCCTATCAACGACGTTGAAGATCTACCACAACAAGATAATGGAGATGATTGTGGTGTTTTCGTAATGAAGTTCATGGAGGCGGTGTTGTCAACCAAAACAGTTGCCTGGAAAGAAAATGTTAATTGGTGTAAGGAGATGCCTAGATTTCGCGCAGAAATAACAGCAAACATATTCCGGGCTTTCTCAAACTTAATTGCATCTACAATGTTGTAATTATTTATAAGAATGATCGTGATCATGCACTAATCATATGTCTGTTAATCATATGAATGCTGTGTTCATTTTTTGACCGTTAATCATATGAATCACACATTTTTTGCACATATTTTTTTCACTTACATAACTGCTATTCCTGTAATTGCTGCTCAGCCACAAATAGTAGATACAACTATTTAAGTAAGAAGGAATGATACAATAAATGATGATTATGCATGTTCTTTCTAATAACAGCAAACATATCCTGTGATTCGTGGCTAGCTCTTTGTGAATACAATTATTCATGGTTTGAATACATCAGGGATGCTTGAAAAATTAAACGACAAATCCAAGTCAAATTCTTCTTTAGAATCCAAATCTCTATTATTGGCCGATGGAGTTGACTGGTGCGCATGAGCTGGAGAATCCAGGAAGTGATACGTCGACATTGTTTGTTTCTTTACTCCCACTTTCTTTCCTACATTTGGAGACATAATTTATATTAATTTTTTTTGACATAAAATGAGAACATAAAATATTTGGTAAACATTGAAATAAAATAAACCATTACTTGACTTTTTGGTGTTTTTCTCCCAATATCCTTTAAGTCTTGTGTTTGAAATGCCTTTCGGCCGCTTCTTGGGAGGGTCCCTTAAACTTGATTCTTCTTTGTCGTTATGATTCGCATCTTCAACGACTAAAGATTCAACCCTCCTTGCCAAATCATTCATTGCAATCATAACAAGCTCTTTTGCCGGTTGACAGCTCTCAATTTGTAGTGATAAGTCATATGTAAACCTCATTAAATGATTTCTGAAAATCATATTTGATTCCTTTTGGGCCATTGAAGGCAAGTAGGGAAGGTAAATACCCCTCTTAGCATTCAAACTGAATCTTTTGAGTAAATATTGAGCGGGAACATGCTTTACATTTCTATGTATGAATATTCGCAAAACATGCTTGCATTGAATACCCTTTGTTTCGAAGCCTCGACAAGAACATTTTGCTTCACCGGTACTCGTATTGAAGTTTACGAACCAATTTTTACCATCTTGATCTTCATCACACTGTGCGGTCCCATACAAAATATTATTATCATCGTACATCACCTCATTGACGATGCTAACCCCAATAGCTCCTTCCATGAATGATTTCTCAAAAATAGAAAACATCTTCCTAGTAAAAACCTTTGAAACTTGCTTAAGTAAGTTGCTACCTTTATATTTCAAACTCACACTTCCCTGTGTGCACTTAAAATCTTCATCAAGCTCCGCTCTTCTCCATGTTGACACAAGTTTTTCCAAACCGATGAAACACTCCACAAGAGAGCTTGTTGCTTTGGAACAACCGTGCAACCCGTTATTTGCTGATTCACTCCTTTGAGTCGACAAAATACCAAGATCCAAAACATCCTTGTTGTAGGCAGTGGACCACTTGTGCCTAACTAAATATAAGTCCTTCAACCATCTATTGTCTTGTAAGCTTCCTTTCAACATCATGTCACTCCAATACTGCTCAAACTCAATCTCACTGTCACACTTGCTCATGCATTGATAGAATAAACCTCGCACACCTTTGTCAACGTTGAAACAATGGACTTTCGAAGGAGCTTTCTTTGAGATGTGCCATTGGCACAATCGATGCCGGCTCGTGGTGAAAACACGCTCAATAGCTACCGCCATAGCCTGATCTTGGTCAGTAAAAATAGTGATGGGTTGTTTACCACCAACGAACTTAAGAAAACAATCAAACACCCAACAGAAGGACTCGATGGTTTCTTCTGCTATGAAAGTGCAACCAACGCAAATACTTTGCCAGTGATTGTTAACAGCAATAAAAGGAGCGCATGCTAAGTTATATTTATTTAGTCTATATGTAGTATCAAAAATAATAACATCCCCGTAACAGTCATAGTCAATCTTAGCACGTCCATCCATCCAAAAAAAATTGGTCAACCGATTTTGTTCATCTGTCTGAACTTCGTATGAGAACATACTATCATCAAGTTGTCTTGCCTGTAACATCTTCAGCAAACTAACGGAGTCACCAGATTCAATTAAACTCTTTTTACAACGATGAACATAATTATATGCATCAACTTTGCTAAATCCAAGATTTTCAATACCTCCGACTTCATCGGATAGAAAATTGTACGCATGCACGGTTTTAATACCAGCCCCTGTCATATTTCTTATAAGATCGCCCTGCAAATCGGATACCTTTCTATTTGACCTCAGTAAATGCTTCTCTTTATCCAATGCAAGGGGGTGATTGTGCTCCTCCACAAACTTTGAAACTGTCCAATTTTGTCCATTTGTATCAGTTCTAAAATGACAACAAGCAAGACAACCTGTTCGGCTATCTAATTTGCGATACTTAATTGGTGACGGTTTTATGTGCTTATTTCCAGCCTTTGAGCAGGTATATTCCCTTACTTTAATAATTCGGGTGTGTGTCCAATAAATTATGTGTTCCTTACGAACACTAAATCCGGTTTTGTGGGCGTACTCACAATACAAAGCATAAGCCTCATCTTCTGACTGGACAACAGGAAAAGTGGGATATTTACTTGGAATCTGCAGAAAAATATGAAAAAAATCACAATTGAAGTTCAACATTAAAATACAGTTGTCATTTAAAAAAACAGTAAAATTTCAATGTTAAAATACAATTGTATCCTAAAAATACAGTTAAATTTCAATGTTAAAATACAATTGTATCCTAAAAATACAGTTGAAGTTTAATATAAAAATACAATTGTATCTCAGATGAAGAGCAATCCGAAGAAACATTACGTACAGTACAAGTCATTCAAAAAAGAACCACACATTAAAATACAGTTGTATAAACCTTGGACAACCGACAACATACTCGCAGAAAAATTGGGCAACATATGCAGTTCATGGAAATAGCTTGAGGAAGTACTTCTGAACATTCAACATTCATTTCGCCGCCGCTGATCCTTATTTCGCAGAACATTTAGATCCAGTTGCAGAAACTAAAATATAAGAAACTTACATGTTCTTCTTTATCCATTTCTCCACTGCATGCCCCCATACTCCCCTGCTCCATTGATCACGGAATGAATCAGCAAATAAACGGGTCTCTTGGCGGCGATGGAGACTTACTTGAGTGATCCGGTGAAATCGGCGGGAAACTGATGGAGATAAAAAAAATGGCGGAAATGCTAACGATAGGTTAGAAATATTTTAGTTACCGGGGTAGAGAAGTAAAATAATGGTGGGCCCCGCAATCACCCGTTCCTACTTCTGGGAACGGGACCCGTGCACAAAAATTTTCCCATTTGAAGAGGTTGTCATGAAAACAAAGATGGTGTCTTCCTCCTCCAAAAAGGGAAATAATTTCTTATGTTTTCAAGTAAACTAAATTAAATACGAAAAAAATATTCGAATTAAAAGAATCACTAATAATTAATAAAAACAAAGTAAATTTCATCTTTTCCATATATATATATATATATATATATATATATATATATATATATATATATATTGTAGCTATTATTCAAAATTTCAGAATAGATATTTTCTATGTATATTTATTGTACAAAAAAAGACTTTAAAAATAAGAACATAAACTAAAAAAATGTGACATTAAATCATTAATTAATATAATATTCACATATTTTTTATATTTATTGATTAAAATTTTCAAAAAAATTAACATTTTATCTGCACACAAAAAATTTCTTTGTCTGACGGTGTGTGACACAATGCGGGATACATGTCGATCTTAAAGTAAGGATAACTCATGCTGAAAAAAGAGTTCAGAATCCGCCGAAGAGTTGGCTGACAATGTGTGAGATGATATTGCGATTCAGATTCTGATTTCTGCCATGCGAATAATTGGTTGATATTTCGAAATTTTGCAGCGCCCCCATGTTGCAATTTACTCCTCTTGGGATGAAACATATCATGGGGCTAGTTGCATTTTTCAAAGAGCACGACCCAAGATTTTCCTTGAACTTGTTCATAGATTGGTGTGAGATCCGAGTTGATGGTGGCGGGTGTGTCGAGATTCACAGCAACAAAAGCTGCCTTGATTTTTAGAGTCAGACAGATCGTCGTCATGAGAACACTTTGTTCAGCTATTTGCAAAATTCATGGGGTCTGCCGGAGCTTTGGAATTCACTACTTGATCGTTACCGCCGTCAGAACGGGTGTGGGCGGGAATTTTTTCACTCTTGGGATTTACAGAATCTCGGAAGCTGGCAAACCGTTTATTCAACATTACTTTATTTGTGGAGGAGAAACGCCTATTGCAGCGTGAGCTTTCAGCTGATTCAGAGTGCGTTGCGACAGTGCCTCTAGTTCGCGATCAAAAGAGAAAACTGGTGTTGAAGGACAACAGTGACGTAGATGCGGAGCCTTGATCTTGTTCAAGGCAAAAAGATCGTCCGATCGAGGAGGTTTTTCAAGATGAGATTACACCGATTGATTCTGAGATTAAGGTGTTGGGGTCTTTTGCACCCCGAGTCCCTCATTCGGAAGTCCCCCCCCCCCTGCGCGAGTATCTTTTTCTTTGAAGATGATTAGTGATGTGGTGAGTGAGCTCTTCCTTTAGTCTTCAACGTGGTTACTTTGTGCACTTCTGATCCTTTTCTTCTTGGTTGTAAATTGAAGCTCGGGCTCACATAGAATTCATGTGGAGCGATCATTATGTGAGCTTAAATGATGGATACTTGACTTTTCAGGAAAAGCTTTGGGTAACTGAGAATTCACTTGCTGCCATGAGAGAGGAACGTGACTGAGATACATCTCGATTTTGGTGTATCGGGTCGGAGCTGAAGATGGAGCTTGAGGAGGCCCGAGAGGCATTGCTGACGGAGAAATCCTTGGTGGAGAAGACAGCCCAGTTACTGAAGACTGCTCAGGAGGAAACTTCATGTTTAGAGAAGGAGCTAGGAGCTTCGAAAGCTGAGGTAGAGCGACTTTATTCAGAGGATCGAGCATCAGAGCTGAAGGTTGTTGGGCTCGCTGAGTACATGGATTCATTGGACTAAATGCACGATCGTTGTTTACTTAGAGAAGTGATCTATGATGAGGTCTAGACCAGAGAGGTGGAGTCCCAGATAGAATATGTTCGCGAGGTTGCTCTTAGGGGTGGAGTGTCGAAGGCGCTTCGGATGGTGGCCAGGAGGCATGAGTGTGATGTCTCAGACCTTGGCTTTGATGACATTTCTAATGATGATTGCTCGGGCTTTGATTCCGATGTAGATGTAGTTGGCGAGTAGTGGTCTCGCCATTGTTTGTTTGTGTATGCTTGCTTTTTTTAGTCGAGTTTTTGTATGATTTTGTTGCCTTGCGACGAACTTTATATTTGCTTTTGAGTTCTTGTAGCAGCTTTTGGATGAGCATAAGTATTTATTTGAATTGCCTTTGTAAAAAATTTTCCAGTGTTGAGCTTAGCTTGCCTGATGACTTTGGGCATGTTCACGCTATTGATTGGTTGACTGTTGGAGGATGAGACCCGTTGACATCTTAATATTGGCTAAGTAAAAAATTAAGATATCCGGAGTAGGGGGTATTGCTGATTGTGATGACGAAGTACCAACCTTCGAACCGAGGTAGCCATGAGGGGGGCAGGCCCTGACAGTGTTGTGACCTACCGCGGGGGAGAATGACGCATCTTCGATCTGGGGCAGTGAGAGGTCAATTAAAGATGGCGAGGGGAGGCCCTACCAGCCGTTTATTGATTGTGACGGTGAAGTACCAACCTTTGAACCGAGGAAGCCGCGGAGCAGGCTCTGACAGTGTTGTGACCTACCGTGGGGGAGAAGGATGCACTTTAATCCGAGGCAGTGAGAGGCCACATGGAGACGGTGAAGGGTAGGCCCTACCAGCCGTTTGGCGTACGCGAGGTGGGGTTGTCCTGACATTACTGTGGTCTACCACGGGAGGGGGGGACCCAGGGCGGTAAGAGGTCATTTGGGACATGGCCCTGCGACGTGTCCTTACCGCGAAGGAGAAGGGCTCACCTTTGATTCGAGGCAAATAAGGACTACCGTGATGTTGACAGTTGGCGGTTGGATAGGTGAGCCTCGAGTGCCCCTACGACAACAAGGTTATAAGCAAACAAAAGTATTATACTAAACAAAATATAATGTATCTGCACTTATATATTACAGTATCTATGTTTTTGTTAGTTATAATAGGTTGTTAAGGATATAAATTCATGGGCCGGAACATAGTAAGGTGTTTCCACCCGATTCTTGGCTATTTTGTAAATGGTTCTCAAGCGTTAATGACCCCCAAGTATACGATTTACCCCCGTCCAGGTTACGTTTATCGTAGGTAGCATGCTCTTGCGGTTTCCTGATTTCCATGCGACTCTGATCCTCGCGAAGGTAATAAACTTCATTGCTAGGTGGAAGATATATGGAATATCCTTGAAAATCATTTGGATTGTTCGACCAAAAATTGCATTGTAATGTGACTCTGTCTCGATTGCTATAAATTGAATGTCATGACTGGCTCACTTCGGAAATTCTCCCAGAGTGATTGAGAGCTCAATGGTGCCTTTAACTGGAATGGGCCTGCCATCTAACCCAAAGATATGCCCGGATGCTGGCTGAAGCTTATCCCCCGAGATTTCCATACTGCGAAGTGTGGTCATAAATATGACATTTACCGAGCTATAGCTGTCAACTAGAATTCTTTTTGACACGGAAATTGGGGTCTCCGATCTCAACGCTAATGATAAGTAGATTCTGACGCGGCATGAGCAATCCTTTCAAATCTTCTTCTCCAAAACTTATTGTCTCTTTGTCTTGAGTTTTTTGGCTTTCTTTTGGGGGTCGAGTGATGAAATCGATGGTAGCTGGGTGGCTTCCAGAGATAGTTTCCACTATTTTGACAACTTTTCTGCCCCCGTGAGGTTCTTGGTGAGGTTGCAGTTGCTCTCTCCTGAGCTGTGCATGGTGATTGCGAGTATGATCCTGAAGGAATCTTCTTAGGATTGCTTGGCGAATAAGGTGCTCGATCTCGTTCTTTATTTAAACACATTCCTCAGTGATGCGAGATGTTCTCTTATGGAATTCGCAGTACTTTGTCTGATCTCCATTTCCTTCTAGTATCTCTCGAGGCTTTCACAATGCTGGATTATCTTGAATTTCATATAAAACGTTTGCACTTGAGGTATTTAATGGTGTATACTCTTGGTAGGCTCTAGGGGCGGTCCCGCATTGCTCTTGTGGTCACATGTTGTTCCGCCATTACTCTTGTTGACGCGGGGTTGGCTCTTTTTGTTTCCTCTTTGTTGCACCCTCAAATTGTCGATGGTGTGCCTCTAAGGTGTCATTTGTCGTAATTTGGGCCTCTACTCTCTATACAAGATCAGGATAGCTAGGGACCATCTCTCTCATTAATAATGATTAAAATCCACTAGGACGGAGTCCCCCAAGAAGACACCTCTCAGCATCTCAGGGTCTACCCCTGGTAGGCCTTGCTTCAAACATGAATCGGTGAAAGAAATCTTTGAGGATTTCCCCTTCATTTTGATCGATTAGCCACAAACTGGTCTAAAAAATGCTAGGTTAACTCTACAAAGCTTTAGATGCTCCTTCCCTAAGGGAGTGGAACCATGTTCTGACCTGGCCTTTTAGCATTGCCGGAAAAACATGACAAAAGAGTTGGTCCAGGGGATTATAGTTTTGTAATACTGTGGTGAAGTGGTTGATGTGCTTCAACTAGTCTTCAATCCCATCGTAAGACTCAATGTTGGGTAATTTGAACCTGGCTGGGACAGGATGTGCCAAATCTTCGGGAGCTAACGAGGATCCGGCTCGGACTGGGCAATGTAGATACGTAGCCCTTCAGCCGATAGGGCCATATTCTTCTGCCATGAATTCTCGAATTTTTTCCCTGATGGGTCTTCCATTGAGATTTCCAAGGGTGGCCGCTTTTTGGCATTATTGCTGCTGTCCAGCTTCGACGACCCTAGCCAAACAGACGGGGTGTAAAGTGTTTGCTGCTTCCGAGTATTCCTCAGAATTCTCTTCGAGGTGGTCCACTGGAGTAGTGACTGCAAGCGGAGGAGCTTGGTTGACGGGTGCTGGAGGTTCTATTGCTATTATTGAAACAAGAAATCGATCTCTATGGAGTTCGGGAACCTAGTAGGGGGCAACTTGCACCTACTTCTCTCAAGCGAGATCACTTGGCCGATCTCGCGGAACTAAGGAATAGATGGTGGGCTGCAGCGTGGAGGTCCCATCACACACCCGAAAGATCTTAGAGCATTTTCCCTCCCTAGCCAATGCCGAGCTAGGCACTTTTGGGGAAGAAGAAAGCCTGAATCTCTTCTTCTTAAAGGTACCTTAAGGGTCTATTTATAGTTTTTTTGAGTCTAGTATGCCAATAGCAAAATTATGCCTTCCGGGTTTACTAAATGCACCCCAAAGTGATCTGCTAACAATCAAACTTCGATGTTTTTAAGAACTATTAGCAAGCCAAAATGGGCATCATGGGGGTGTCACGTGCTTAGCGAAGCGAACACTCGCCACTCACCCAGATCCTAGATCTCGCCCCTAGGGAGCTGATCTCGCCCTAAGGGGTCCTGCACTCGCCCTTGGAGGCTGAACTTGCCTCTGGGGGCCTGGTCTCACCCCTAGGTAGCCTGCACTCACCCCTGGAAGACTGAACTCGCCTCTGGGGGTCTGGTCTCACCCTTGGGTAGCCTGCACTCGCCCTTAGAGGGCTGGACTCGCCTCTGGGGGTTTGGTCTCGCTCCTAGGTAGCCTGCACTCGCCCCTGGAGGGCTGAACTCGCCTCTAGGGGTTTGGTCTCACCCCTGGGTAGCCTGCACTCGCCCCTGGAGAGCTGAACTTGCCTCTGGGGGTCTGGTCTCGCCCCTGGGTAAGTAAGGTCCTCCAGTATACAGCTGCTTCTTGGGTTGTTCCCAAGTTTTTGAGGAGCGTAAGAACTTCAACTTGTTGTTCTTTTATGCGGTGATTCGCCCAGTAAGCATGCTATCCAGTTTTCTACTGGAGAGCGTTAATCAGAGAATGAGAGGGCCCAAAATTATCAAGTCCTTGTCGGGCAGATCCCTTGTTTGTGTGGGTGCTTCTTCTTGCTATATTTCCTAGTCAAGAGTACCGTTGTGCGGAGGGTACTATCTTCAGGGTCCTTTTCAAACTTTAAGGAACTCATTTCTCACAAACGATGTCAAACTGTTGCAGCCAACTCAACCCTTTTTGTAGACCCGACTAAAGTAGGCTGCCTAAGCCCATAGAGAGGTCGGGCGCGCACACAATCACAAAACAAGTAGAGCATAACACAAATCTATTTTAATGTGGAAAACCTCATCAACTGGGTAAAAAATCACGTGATCCGTACGGTGCCTGTAAAATTTCATTATTGGTGTACAACCCCAATTTGTCGAGTTCAACCCAACTCGCCCCCAAAGAAAGGGGAAGCTCAAGCCGGCTAGGCGAGTAGGCCCTCGCGAGGCGACTTCGCCATTCTAGGAAGCCGCGTGCCCAACGAGCTCTAGCAGGCCAAAAAGTCTGTTATGCCCCTTGATTTGAGTTTGTCTATAAATAGGACCCTGAAGCACAAGTTTAAGGGATCTTGACCCCCCTATTAGGGCGAGTTCAGTATCTGCATCCCTTATGCTGAGCTCAACAATGACTTTATGAGGGGAAGTTCTTATAGAATTTCGTGTGTGTGGCAGGACCTCCTCGCTGCAGCACGCAAGTCTTGCTTGTTGGCAGTCCAGAACTATTCTTTCGGTCGCTACCTTCTTCTCGCCAACTCCCTCGCGAGGCGACCACTGAACTAGTAATCTCTTATCATCCCCTTAGTTCGAACACATGAACCAATTTTCTTGGTTCCAACAATTGGCAGTAGTTTAAAGATTATCAAGGGAATTGAGGGCAACAAGCCGCTCCTCTTTATAACTTGGAGGTGAGAGAGATTACATGTGCGCTTGATGGGCGACAAGCTATCTCACACGAAGCTCATTTTCTATCACTTTCTGGCGGTGGAGGATGCCCTTGGACACCACTCAGATGTTGATCACGACAGTGCGACAATAAGGCGTGCAGAGATGCGTTGGTAAATACTTGCGGAATGCTGCGCACGTAGGAGATTGCTTGGAGTGGTTGGCTGGCAATCATCTTCTTCCTCGGATCGTCGTGGCCTTAGACGAATTTTTGGGTGACTCGACAGGAGAAGACTTGTAGGAGGATTTCAGTAGACACTACAAGAATATTGACTTTTAGTGACGAAAATTTAGTGATAAAATATATTTCGTCACTAAAGACACATATTTAGTGATGAAACAAAAACTTAGTCACTAAAGAAACTTTTTAGTGAAGAAGTAAAAGTTTTGTCACTAAATGAACATCTTTAGTGACTAAATGAATGTTTAGTCACTAACGAGGTATCTTTAGTGATAACACTAAGTTATTTAGTCATTAAAGAATGATTTTTAGTGATAAAACAAATTTAGTCACTAAAGACAGATCTTTAGTGACTAATTATTAGTGAAAAAAAAATTTTCGTGACTAATGCCTTACATTTGTGACGAAATAAAAAATCAGTCACTAAAACATCCTTTAGTAACAGAAATATTTTCTTTCACTAAATGATTTATTTAGTGACAAATTTGTTTTTGTCACAAATAGAAATACTTGAAGATTATTTATTGGCACGAAATATTTGGTACTAATAGAAAGTATTTGATTTATTTTTCACCAATAAACAAAAGCTTAAAACTTTCGTCCCTTTTGTAGTATTTGATTAGTCAATTACATCGATTAAAATACTCAAATTTTCATTCCATAACTGAGAATAACATTTTATTCTCAAGACCATATTCAAATACTTGCTTGTCAGTTGTCAGTTTGTCTAAAAATGATTTACATGCAATGGAACAGCGGAACGAGGAACACCCCTGGAGCTCCCTGCATCTAGTTATAAATAGAACCCAGAACAAAATTAGCCTTCGGCATTTTGCGATGAACCACCAAATCAACCAGGCCTGTTTGGGTGTTCCCCCATTCCGCCTGTCTTCAATGCACCGCGAGATTCCTCCCAGTCAAACACGCCCTTGTTTAAAAATGATATCCAATGATAATTTTGACATGATGCTAAAATGTTGATTCCTCTTGCACATTTCTGTTTTAATGTGATAGAGAACTCGTCTTATGAGGCAAATAGAGCAACATAATGAGAAGCGTGCAACATTTGCTGACCAGAAAAGAGAGAATGATGATTATTCATATGACATCTCTCTTGATGAAGACTTTGTCACAGCCTTAGAATATGGTATGCCGCCAGCTTCAGGAATGGTATGATTTCCATCTTTATGCTGCAATTTCATCTTGCAGCAACTATTATTTAATTTGAAAAAAATCATTAAGTTGCTTGTGAAATCCTTTATAAGCAGTTTTTATGGTTGATAATTAAGTCTGAAACTCCCTCAGTAATTACTTGAATTTAATTTCACATGAAATTAAACTTCACCTCGAGACTGGTTTATTTGAAATAAGTTTGATTCAACTATGCTCTGATTGGCTAATTGGATTACGTAGAGTCATAGAAGTGCTACCTAATTCCACCACCAAATCATCCATATAACTACCTAATTCCTACAGTAAGTAACTACCTAATTTTCTGCAGTAACTACCTAAAATTCCACCAAACCGCCCACTCCTCTGAAGTAGCTGCCAAGCCGCCCACTAAAAACAATTCCTACTGTTTCTCTCCTCCTCCAGTCCACCCAAATACCCTCCCAGCATCCCCCACTCACGGCAGCAACCAAATTCCCTTCCGTACTTGATTTCCTGCCATTCCTCCCGTTAGAAGATATTCCCTAGCCTCCCAGTTCAGCAATTCCATGCATTCAAACACTTTTCATTGATCTCAGCCAGCAACTTCATGCCTCCAGATACTATTCCATGATTCCAATCACAACTAACGAGTGACGATCCAGGCCGGAGACCCAGAATGTCTGTCCTGGACCCTTCCAGGACTGAAACGACACTCCTCAATTCAAGAAGCCACGCCCCTTACCCTATTCAGCTGAAACTCCCTCTTATTTTCTGCAGACAAGGGCCTCCCCCCACTAAATTCCAGGAATCGGGGAATTCTCCCATGTGTTGGAACGCATCTCTCAGGTGCGAGAACATTCCTCCTAGCCCACTAACCGAGAGCCTGATGCCATGTTCTGATCGTAACTGCTGCTAGTAGATGCTGTTGGCCCCTTTCCGACTCCTGGATGACATTGCTGGCCAATTCCGCCTTCTCCCTGCAGCCACTAATCTCCCACTACTTTCACAATACCTCCGTAGTCCCCCAACAATTACCATTATGCATCGAAGCTCCTTGAGATCCTGAAAATGTACATTTTTGCTGGCCAATTCCGCCTTCTATTCATATTAATGCATTTTTCATGAATTTAGATAATTATGTTATGCTGCAAAATTGATTGATTCCAGGATATCTACAGAAGTGGACCTCCTAACCATACAATTTCACACCACATCGACCCGACGACAAGAATTCTCTTCTGCGACCTCCTCTCTTCGCAAACTCCTCCCAATAAGCTGCGCATCTCAACCAATCTGTCAAGGTTTGATCTAATTTTCCTCATCATTTTTATCCTTCTATTTCATAATTATTATCCATCCAAAATTTTGAGGACCTTTGGTGACCGGGGAAGGGGGCGCTATGCGGAAGGAGCAGCGCCGGGGGCGTTGCATGGGCAGACGACAACGTCAGGTAGAGCGAGGAACTCGGATTAGGTTTTTTTCGCCGCCTCTGATACCATGTTGCGTAAATAGGGAATCAGAACTTAATAATTTATTAGTTTGATTCAACTATGGCTATATATGGCCTACAAGAGAACCCTATTACATAAACCCCCTCAACTATTATTTCCTGAATACCAACAATTTTGCAGGTTCATATACTGGGATGATGAACAACTCAGAAAGAAAGCTGAGATGGTAGGAATGCATAGTTTTGTAATTCTCTATTTATGATTATCTCCAAATTCTACGTAAGTGAGAGAAAAAGTGATAGATTCATTTTCATTCATTGTGCTTGTATTCATTTTATGCAAACCCTTCATCCAACAGTAAAATTAAGGTTTATTTTATGATAAAATTATGCCAATCTTGATTAATCCTTGTTATGCAGTACTAGGTCTGAATTAGTTTCAGCTTATGTTAGACTTCTTCATGCTAATGAGGCTGAAGTTTGCAGTACTAGGTCTTGATTAATCCTTGTTATTCAAATTTTGCATAGGATAGGTACAACTTTTTTGTTCTCCACTTCTGCGAGCTCACCGTGTTGATTTTTTTTTATTTTTTATTTTCTATTATCTTACAGTTGCACGTTGATTCCTTGTGAGTTTTAAATTATTACTAGAAGCTCTACTAATGATAGATTGTTTATAATTTCATTGCAGATTGCATTTTGGAAGAAGATATATCTCATCTTTCAAGTCTTCTTCCTCTAAAAGGTCCTATTACAACTCTGTCCCTTGCAGGCCGGAGTTCTTTCTAACTAAAGAAGAGAGCAGAAGACATTAGTTCTCTATCACAGATGTGCCAAAGAATGCATATTTATAGATTTTCTTTAATATAAATATTTGTTATTGTATTTAAATTTAATTAGAAATAAAAATATTATTACTTTGTATTGAGGGGTTTGGGCAATCTCCCACCCAATTTTTCCCTATTAATGAAATAATATATGTTAGAACAATCTTCTTGTTGCAATTGAGTGTTTATTTATTGTTGTATTTGAATGTACATATATGAAAATTAGTGAATATCAAATGAAATAATTTTATGGTATTTTGTAAGAAATGGAATAAAGTTTAGTGATAAATATCATATTTTTTAATGAGCCTTATATTCCGTCACAAAAAATCATAGTGAGCAGAATTAGTTTAGACACTAAAATATTTAATTTTAGTGCCCACTAAATTCTCTTTTAGTGACTGAATTAATGCAGTCACTAAACACGTCTTTTTAGTGACCCATGTTTTTTGGTCATTAGAACTTTTAGTGATTGAAAAGATTTGCTCATTAAAAATTCACATTTAGTGACAATTTTTTTTGCCACTAAAGACAATTAGTGTCGGGCATACTTCATCACTAATAGTTGTTTTAGTGATTGTTGTGCTTCGGTCACTATAACTTCTTTTAGTGACCAAACAAAAATTAGTCACTAAAACAACTTTTAGTGACAAAATACTTTTGGCCACAAAAAACATTTAGTGGCGGGGCTTTTGTGACGACCTTGTGACGGGCTCAATTCGGCCACTAAATGTCTTTAGTGACCATAATACAGTATTTAGTGACGAAATATTTCATCACTAAAAGTCACTTTTCTAGTAGTGAGAGCTCTGACCTGAGGAAGAAGAAAGCTGGGAGGAGAGAAAGTTAGAAATGAGAGGGATCTTGAGGCCTTTTTATAGGCTCCAGGGGATGGTTACGGTAGTTATGCGGTTATCCGCATGCAGTAACCACCCAAATTACTAAGTGCAGGCCGTATTTTATATAGTTTTGAACATGTATTATTTATATAATATTTGTTATGCGCAGACCATAATTAATTAGATAATTTTTCCCTCTAACCAGGGTGGTTACGTGGATGATTACCCACGTAACGGACGACGATGATCGTGACAAGGTGATCGGACGTTGGAGAGGGCCCGTCATTGAAGATTCACGGGCGATCGACCGCCTCTAACGGAGGCGGCGGCGGCGGCCGCACATAGCGGGGGCGGCACTGACCGCCCCCAGCGGAGGCATTGCCGACCGCTCCTGGCGGCGGCCGCCCCTTGCGGGGCCGATGCCGGCCGCTCTGAAGGGGGACGACGACGGCCTCCCCTTGCGGGGCCGGCGCCTGCTGCTCCTAACAGCGGCGGCGGCGGCCTCCCCTCGTCGGGCTGCGCTGGTCGCCCCCAGCGAGGGCGACGTCGGCCTCCCCTCGCGACAGCGGTGCAGGCTACTCTAATCGGGGGCAGCGGTGACCGCCCCTAGTGGGGTTGGCGCCGGCCGCCCCTTGCGTGGTAGTTAACCCATGATCCCACCAAATTAACGGTAATCATGTGTATTGGACTATTGGCACCTCAAATTTCCTATAAATTTTACAGAGGTGATAAAATTTTTGAATCGCAAAAGAAGTGGTGCTTTACACGCACAAAATTAATTTTTCCTCCCCGTCAACCACTCAAAAGTGTCAAAATTAATTAAGAAAGAGCCGGATCCTGCGGCCGAGAAGTCTCTGGATGTTGAAATTTGTTTGAAGAAGACGAAACATGGGAGCGTTTCGGTCAACAAAGGCGAAATATAGTCGTCGAGCATTGCTGACGTCCGAGCTGCATCAGCTGAAGAGAACAGGTGTCAGCTCCGCCGGAGGCCAAATGGAAAAAACGAATGTGATCCGAATTGTGATTTCATGCTTGATATATATTACTTAGTGGAATGTCTAATAGAGAGAGGACACGTGGGGGGCACGTTGAATGATGTCATGATGGGAAGTTGATGAAATTAATATAATAACAATATATAAGTTATTTCATATGGGTCATAGATAGTTAGGTCACCAACTTGACTATGTAAGACGGGACGCATGACTTGGACATTGGAGACGAGGCCATTAAATTAAATGATTTTTCTGTTAATACTCCACAAAATTGTCAGCCACCAAACGCCACCAACATCTGCTGCTCAATTATTTGATTCTGGCCGTGTTTGGCACGGCTTTTTGTGATTTATTTGCTTCGGTAAGATTGGACAAAAATGTCATTGTCACACCAAAATCTTATGCCTCAAATTAGTTTCTTTTTTATAACATTTGTGATACTAAACATGCATTTTATGACAATGACGTTTTTGTCCAACCTTACTGGAGGAAATAAGCTACGATAAGCCGCACCAAACGCAGCCTCTGATATATCACCATTTAATCAGATTTTACGGTATAACATCTGAGACCCATCAAATTGAACCGAATAATTTGTTTCATCAAGAATGCATTGTTTGTCTGTAACGCAGCCGATCATTCCTTGCAAAAGCTTGTTTTTATATACAAAAAAAATTTATCATCTCACGATTGAGCTAGGCTGCCGCTGGCGGCTCAGTGACCTGCCCGAAGTCCACCAACGGTCTTGCCGGACGACAAACTTGCCAGGGGTAGTCTGAAGATGCTCCGGCTGGACCACCGCAGGAGGTTGCCCTGACCATGAGCTACAAGCGGGAGCTCACGGCCGAGGACATCGTCGACGGTGGCCCTGTTGGATCACCGCCGGAGTACCCTGGCGGGTTTGCCAGGGTCCGGTGAGTCCGACGATGGGTTCCGGACAAGCCGCCGGCCTCAGTCAACCGCGTGATTTTTTTAAAAAAAATTTAACATTTTATTTTAAAACAAAATGATAAATTCAAGTAATTTTAAAATTATATAATTGAAAAATAAAAATAATAAAAAAATAAATTGTATAATAAATAACATAAAATATTACATAAATATTCCGCTCCGCCCAACCCTGGGCTTCTGCCCGCTGTGTGTGAGATTATTAAATCAGTCTCTAAACCTTTATCAGTCTCTAAATCTTTATTATATTTTGAAAAATATCTCTAATTATTTTTAAAAAATTGGTCGTAAATCTTTACGCTATGCAGAAAATCTATGTATAAGAGCAACTCAAACGGGGGATCTCTATATTTAGAGATCCCTCTTGTACTATGTTCTTCAAATATGAAGAACATAAATAATCAACTCAAATCATGTTCTCCATATTTGAAGAACATAAAATTTTTTAATATTATATGAATAATTTTAAAATATTAACAATTTTAAAAAATAAATAAAAAACACTATCATCCCTGTTTGAAGTTGTGGAACACTTTCGGTTCTCTTGTTTCTCACATAGGGGGTTCACCCACGTGAGGTTAGAGGAATTGAACTGTGAATCCCTTCGACATATCCGGCGCCGACGACAGCGGGGGTCCGGGGGCGGAAGCCCCCGGCGGAGGTCCTGTTGACCGGACAGCGGGCAGGGGTCCAGGGGACAGCGTCTCCGGTGGGGGCTCGGGGGCAACGCCCCCGAAACAAAATCGGTTTTGGAACACCTGACAGCGTTCGTCGAGCTGCGCTCGACGAACGAATTAATCCGGTCGACGAATTCTCATGTCAAGAATTCTCAGCATTGGATTCTTATCTCTGAGAGCAACTCCAATCATGTTTTCTATATTTAAAGTAATCCATGACGACGAATTTTAAAGCTTTTTTTTTAAAATTTCAAATTTGATTACATAACTAAAACACAACACGCATAACATAATTCAAAATAAAAAATTACATTTGAAAATATTCTAAAATTCGGGGAGGTCATCATCGGGTTCGCTACGACTTCCGCGTGCGCTTCCCCCTGGTTGTTCTCCTCTATACCCGGGTACTCCATAGTCGCTTCCTTCATACTGGCTTTCTCGATAATGGCTTCCTCCATACTGAGGTCCTCCAAATTGAGGTCCACCAAATTGAGACCCTTCAAATTGAGGCCCACCAAATTGAGACCCTCCAAATTGAGGTCCACCAAATTGAGACCCTCCAAATTGAGGTCCTCCATGTGGGTCTCCTCCATAGTGGCTTCCTCCATATTGGCCTTCTCCATGCCAACCTCCTCCAAACTTAGGTCCTCCATGTTTATCTCCTCCATAATGGCTTCCTCCATCACCACTACCTTCATACATGCCTCCTCCATACCCGGTTGCTTCGAGTGAAGATGATCCTCTAAACAGGGATTGCTTTACATTTTTATTCATAATTTCTTTTTTTTTCTGCCGAAAATATTGCCGCTCTGGAGTTCCTTTTATGCTTTCCAAATCAATCATCATAATATTATGATCTTGTTTAGCACTCCGAAGCTCTAATTTTTTCTTTTCATTTTCGACATTTAACTTCATGAGTTGAGTCATAGAAGCCTTATCTTTTGCTCGTTGTTCTTGTCCTCTTTTCAAAATCTCTAATATTTCTTCATTTACTTTAGTATGAGTTTCAACATCAGAACTCTTACTGCTAACTTGTCTTCTTCTCTCCTTTTCTTTCTTTCTTCCAGTAGGTCGAGTATTTGAAATTGAGGCTGGAGATTCTTCATCACTAGTACTATTAAGGTTCATTTCATTGATGTCTGTGTTTAGGTCTATTCATCTCCGTTGAGATGGAGAGTTATAATCAAAAGCTTGCGATATGTCATAATGCTGAGAGTTTTTACCTTCTGTAGTCCCGAACGACTCTATCCACTTTTCTGTATTTTTCAAGATTGACCAAACATGATCAAACAAGAAGCCTCTTTTCTCATTCGGATCTTCTCCATATAAAATTTTGGCCTGATTGATCTACAAACAAACAAACACTAATTATAATATAGCGATTCTTTAATATAATATTTAGAATATAAATTAATACTTACAATATCGAGTTCAGATGCACCACTCGGATTTCGTTGCTCAATTTATCGAATACATCCTCGAAATTTGTTAGCCTTACTTGCTAACAATGACCAACGACATGAGAGAGATTTAGGGGTTCTCTGTCCTAAACAAGTTGCGGGTCTTGTTTTGTGAAATATGACTGAAACTCTTTCCCACATCCTATGCTCCTTCTGATTGCTACCCATAACTGGGTCTTCAGAGACCTCAAGTCATGCATAACATAGTGCTTGATCTTCTTTCACTGAGAATGTTGTTCCCCGACTAGAAGTCATGATTAAGGAGAGAAGGAGTGCTCTTCTTAACTACGGAGAGACAGAGTGATTGATCTTCTTATGCTTACACTTCATATTGGTGAGATACTTATAGAACCAATGTTGGTGATAAAAATCTGATGCTGGTGATAAGAATCCAATGTTGGTGATAAGAATCCAATGTTGGTGGAGAATCCAATGCTGGTGATAAGAATCCAATGCTGGTGGAGAATCCAATGCTGGTGATAAGAATCCAATGCTGGTCGAGAATCCAATGCTGGTGATAAGAATCCAATGCTGGTGAAGAATCCAATGCTGGTGGAGAATCCAATGCTAATGGAGAATCCAATGCTGGTAGAGAATCCAATGCTTGTGATAAGAATCCAATGCTGGTGGAGAATCCAATGCTGGTGATAAGAATCCGATGCTTGTTATAAGAATCCAATGCTGGTGATAAGAATCCAATGCTGGTGAAGAATCCAATGCTGGTGGAGAATCCAATGCTGGTGGAGAATCCAATACCTGTGATAAGAATCCAATGCTGGTGGAGAATCCAATGCTGGTGGAGAATCCAATGCTGGTGATAAGAATCCAATGTTGGTGGAGAATCCAATGCTGGTGGAGAATCCAATGCTGGTGATGAGAATCCAAAAATCTTATATAATCATCACTTCCCTTCTCATCTTCCGGCTAACTAACTATCTTTCCCTCATTCAAAAAATGAACTACGGTGCAGGTTCATCTCATTTACGATCTTCATCGTCTTCGGATGATGAATTATTTTCTCAACAAATTCATCAGTGGGAAGAAGACACAGCTGAATGGGAGCAAGAAGATGAATTTTTGGCTTGTGTTTATGCATCAAACAAAGCCAAAATTGCAGTTCAACTTCACGGAGATGAACTTCCGAGATGCAAAGGTTCAACACCTGGTCATGCGGTAATCAATAGGGGCAGGATTGAAGGTGATACTAGATTGTGGAATGACTACTTCTCCGATCATCCCACATACGGGGAAACATATTTTCGAAGAAGATTTCGCATGCGAAAGAATTTATTCCTTCGTATTGTCGCCGCGGTGCGGGAGCACGATAATATATTTCTTTATTCAAAAGAAGGATGGTCTTGGAAAGCTTGGATTGTCAACTTTACAAAAAATTACGGCAGCATTTCGTATGTTGGCATATGAAACAGCAGCTGATAACTGCGATGAATATATTCGAATCGGTGAGTCAACCGTGATTCAATGTTTGAAGAGATTTTGCAGAGCAATTGTACAAGTGTACAAAGAAGAATATTTGAGATATCCCAATGCCAATGATGTTGCTAGATTATTACGGAAAGGTGAAGAACGAGGATTTCCAGGGATGTTGGGAAGTCTAGATTGCATGCATTGGCAGTGGAAAAACTGCCCAACAGCATGGGCAGGACAATATTCAGGACGCCAAGGTGGGCCAACAATTATTCTCGAGGCAGTAGCATCTTATGACTTATGGATATGACACACATATTTTGGTTTACCAGGCTCGAACAATGATATCAATGTCCTGCAATCGTCTCCTTTGTTTTCCAACTTAGCACAAGGTATTACGCCTCCTACTAATTATGAAATTTTGGGGAAAAAATATGACGCTGGTTACTATTTAGCCGACGGAATATATCCGAAGTGGTCAACACTAGTTCATACTATTTTTCATTCACATGACAAAAAAAACAACACTTTGCAATGATGCAAGAAGCATGCCGAAAAGATGTAGAGCGGGCATTTGGAGTTCTTCAATCAAGATTTGCCATAATTAAGGGGCCAGCCCATTTTTGGGATAAATATGTTTTACACGATATCATGACTGTTTGTGTTATAATGCACAACATGATCGTCGAAGACGAGCGGGATGAAAATGCCTATGTCACTATTTCTACTCCATCACCAACTCAAAATGTTGAAGAGTTGAACACAAGTGAAGTCGAACGATTTCGTCAGTTCTTAAATAGACATAAGAAGATCAAAGACAGAGATGCGCATTTTGCACTTCGAGATGCACTAGTTGAGCATTTGTGGGAACGACATGGCAATGAAGCAATGTAATTTTGAATAATTTATGCATATTAATTTGAATGTATTTTTATTTTTACGCGAGTTTAATCGGTAAAATATCTTCTCTTGCGTTTATGTGCATGTTTATTTAGTAAAATATCTTTTCTTGCTCTTTGTATGAATAATATTAGTTTGAAATTATTCGATATTAGTCTCGTTTTGTAGGTCTCGAAAAAACAAATTTATTGATATATTATATGTCATATTTTAAAATATATATTGACGATTACGAGCAATTTATTGAAAAGAACTAGTTTTATAAATATGAAATTTAAACAATTAAAAAAATAAAAAATATATATAAAAAAATAAAACCAGCCCCCTCCATTTTCTCTCCCCGCCTCTAAATTTAGAGGCGGAGAGAGAAGATCTCTAAATTTGAAGGCCGATGGGTTGGAGGAGATTCTGACTTCAAATATGGAGAATGGAGATGCATTGGAGTTGCTCTTAGACTTCATGCTCTACCGCATGTTGAGATAAAGAACGTTCATATTTGCCAGCTCAGCTCTTCTACGGCCTTTAGGTTAGATCCAACACTAGGCATCCACATGTTCCTCCTTTCTCGATCAAGTTCGAGATCCATGTATAACGTCCTTCTTAAGCTCTGTTTGGCGGGGCGTTTTGAGGGCTGTGGGTCGCGAATTCTGCCACCGCGCGTCAAACAAAAAATTGGCGGGCAGCAGTGGCTGACGCCACCGCTAATAATAGCGGTGGCCCGCTATTTCCCAGTCGCGGAAATTTTCCGCGACTGGGAAATAGCAGCAGCGCTGCTCCGTTTTTTATAAAAAAAATACTTTTTAAATAAATTTATATTAAATATATTATAAGTTATATTTATAAAGTTATAAAATATTATAAGTTATAATAATAACTTAATTAAAAATACCGTTTTTTATTATAAAAAGTTATAATATTAATATATTATAAGTTATTATAATATACATTATTATATTAAATTAATATTAAATTATATTATAACTTATAATTTATTTATATAAGATTTATAAAATAAAATTATTAACTGCACTGCAAATGCTGTTCTCCAAGCAGATTCGCAGATTCTGTCATCACTCTGCAAAACAGCTGATTATTTCACCACTGCTTCTCCAGTCGCTACAGTCGCGCCAAACAGAGCCTTAGAAAAAAAATTCGGTGCGTGGGAGGAATCATCTCTTCCTCCAGAAATAAAAACTTTTTTTGTTGTTGAGACCCATTTTCATTTGGAATTTTAGGAGCTCCTGCACTATTCTGCGCCTCTCTGTGCCCTAGGTTTTCTCCGCCTTTCCGTCTCTTCCTCCGCTGAAAATCTCGCTATTTTTTGTCTGGAATCATCTCATTGCTTAACTGCTGAAGATTGGTGGAAGAAGGTAGCTTCAAATCTTCTCGTGAGTCTCACCCATTTTTTTCTATTTTTATTTTCTTTGTAGTTTTGTTGTTGCCAGCTTCTACACTGGTTGGAACGAATAAAGTCAAATCTGTAGAAAGGGCGTCGTGATCCTCTCCACTTGCTAAAAGCCCCCAATTTTTTTTCCCGATTGCCATGACAAGAAACTAGACATTTAGCCACGGCAAATTGCTGTGGCAAAAGGTCAAAAACCGTGCTAAAAGGTCTTTTGTCACGATCTGCCCAAAACAAAGAGGTGTGAGTAATACGAGTGTGGAAAATGGTATTTACCATGCTTGTTTCGTGACAAAAAACATTTGCCATGACTTTTAGCCACGTTTTATATCGTGGCAAAATGTTTTGATTCTAGCAATATTTACCGCATGTTTTTCACCGTGGTTAAAACTTCTATTTTTGTCATGAATTTGTCATCCGTGACTAATACTTGCTTATTAGTCACAAAATAAGATCCATCACTAATACCTAACTATTATCCACAAATTTGGACCCGTGGCAAAAAAAGTACGGCTAGAAATCATTTTTCTAGTATTGTGCCAAGATCTTCTGTGACAGCATAATACAACATCAATATATTTTCTCTCTTGGTTAAACGTAATCTAGAATTTTTTTGGGGGCATAGTTTTGTGTTCTGATTTACTTAGTTTATGTAGTTGCTTTCGGTTTAATGTTATGGACTTGCAGCTGCTTTCGGTTTAATGTTATAGTACTTGCAGTTGTTTTTTCCATTCAGGATTTGTTTGCAATCGCATTTTTAGTCGTAATTGTAGTTGTATTTAATAAGTCTTCTGATTTTACAGTTACAGCATGCTCGGAAGCAAATACTTAAGTTGCAGATGCGCACCTAACACATTCACAATAAATGTTAGACCTCTCTTAAATTCATTGTCTGAAGAATCCATTGAAGCACTAAGGGATGCTCAGATCCTCCAGCTGTTTCGAATGCCAAGTATTACACAAAACATAACGATGTTGTATGTTTTTCCGAGGTTATACAATAGAGATAAGAAAATCATTCAGTTGTCAAGATGAGCGTCAATGATGTGACATAAAGATTGTAAGACTGTTCTCGTTCATCACCATCTCCATTATTGTCACCGCTGCCAGTTCTGCCCGAATTGCCTAGGTGGAAAAAATGTCATATACGCAAAAAAATGATGATCCTTGTGCTCCTGAAAAAAGAACCTAATTCATCCATCCAGTACTTACGGTCGTTACAACAACGCAATTATCAAATCACTTTTGTCAAAAGCTATAAAAGGAGCAAAGGACCCTCATTTACAAGGACTGTGTCTTTAGCATCAGAAAGGGCTTCTTCAAAGATTTTTCAGAGTTTTCTTTCAGTGTTCAAAAATTTGCTCGAAGATCTTTTTCAGAACTTGAAGATCTCCTTTCCCTTCAATTCTAAGATTTTTTTCGAAGGAGTCTTGAAGATCTCACTTTTGCATTCTACAAAACACTTATTATAACGACCGGTGAAATATCACCCTCGAGAATTCTGCTACTTGTTAAACTTAGAGAAATAGTGCATTTTGATCGGTACCTATCTAGTCCCATGGTTTTTTGCTATTTTTTGGGTTTTCAACAAAAAATGTCTCCATGCTAGCTTTTAGTCTTCTTTGTGATTGTTTGTACGCTCGACTCACTCTTAAGCTGAGATGATTCAATTATATTGGTCTATAAGTGAATCGACCCACAACAATACTGTTGATGGGTTCCACCATCATTTATAGGAGAGAACCCCCCCCCCCCCGCCCCCCATGATCTCCACCCAAAGAGGATCATGGGTGGGCCATTCCCCCCATGATCTCTCATGATGAGAATTATGGTGGGGGGGGGGGACCCGCTCCCTCTCCTCGGGGAGGAGGGCCGCCGCCGCCGGGAAGACCGCCTTGTCAGACGGTCTGAGCCGCTCCGCGACGAGCAGCCGGCCGCGCCGCCAGGCCGGCCACCACCGACGCCGTGGCGGCCCGTCGTCGTGGGAGGCCTCCCCACCGTCCGATCAAGGGGAGGCTCTCCTCGCCGTTTGATCAAGAGGGTAACCACCCACTAACCCACCACTTTAGTGATGGGGCCCGCCATGATCCTCCTTTGGAGGCTATAAAAGGGACCCCAGGGCCTAGGGGTGCAAGTTGAGTTGAGCCGGCTCGAAAGCTCGATGAGCCGACTCGAAAAAAGCTTGACTCGAGCTCGAGCCTGTGGAGCTCGAGCTCGAGCTCGATTATGAGTCGAGCTCGAGCTCGAATATTATTGTTCATGCGCTCGCGAGCTTTTTATTCCAATAAATTTTTTTAAAAAAAATAAAAATATAAAGAAAATCAGGCTCATGAGCTAAAAAGCTCGTGAGCAGCTTGAGCTCGACTCGAGCTCGCGAGCTCGAAGCTCGAGCTCAGGCTCGATAAGCAGGTATTGAGCTCGAGTTCGAGCTAGTACAAAATGAGCTCGACGAGCTCTATCTCGAGCTCGAAATGATCAGCTCGAGCTCGAGCTTGAAAATTTTGCCAAGCTCGCCTCGAGCTCGACTCGTTTGCACCCCTACCAGGGTCTCTTCATTCTTTACCTTTTCTCTTCTCTGGGTTGTCTTCTTCTTCCTCAGGTGATAGCTCTCCTGTCTCCTCCACCGAGTCGGCCACCGCTCGCCGTGAACCACCAGCAGCCACCATCGGCCACCAGCGGCCACCAGTGACCACCAGCTGCTACCAGCTGCTATAAGCACCCCACCAGCGCGTTGACAGGAAAAGGACGCCCAAGACCTCGAGGAAGCCGAAGGAAGAAGCCATCCGAAGCCAGCAAGCGCGCGCCGCCCCGAGCGCAAGCGCCAGAAGCATCCCGCGCATTTCCACGTCTAAGTCACTTCCGCGGTGCAGCCTGTTGCCCGCAGGAAGCTATAGTCTCTCTATCTCTCTACTCAAGGTGTAACGGGAGCGACCTGTCGCCCCGATTTACCAAGCGTGCTGTAAACACCGAAAACTAGTGGAATTTGACCGGCATAGACCCGGTCACGTGGTTTTTTACCCATTTAGGGGATTTTTCCACGTCATCAAGACTTGTGTCTACTGTTCATCTTCATTGACTGTGTGCGCGCTCGACCGCTCCGTGAGCTAAGACGGTTCAAGTTAATCTAGTCCGATCAGGGCATCGAGTTAGTCCGCAACAACTATATATAATGTTTTTGTTTAATTATTTTTAATTGTTTTATTTTGTGGTTTTTTTTATTATTTAAACTATTTTTAATTTATTTTTAAAGAAAATATTAAAAAAATAAAATAAAACGCAATGCACCCAGCTCTGCTGCTTGCGGCGACCTGCCCGGAGCACGCTGGCGAGTTCACCGGACCTAACGACCCCGCCGAGGGTACTCCGACGGCGCTCCTGCAAATCCACCGTCGAGGTTCACCACAGGTACTCCGGTGGCCATGCCGGAGCGCTGCAAGAGTAACCCCGGCGGGTTTGTCGGGGTCCGGCGAACCCGTCGGTGAAGTCCGGGCAGGCCTTTGGTAGCTCCGCCGCCGGTGACACCCCAAAACCTTGAGCACCATTGTGCCATTGGGAATTTCTGAGCACTATTTGTTAAGGAATTTGTAATAGTCTCTGTTTGCAGACTTGCATCTTCTTTGATCCAAGGGCTGAAAACATTTTAATGGGGATTAATTAAGGCTTTGTTTGGGGGACTTATTTTCAGCAGTCAAGCGGTCAAACCTCTTGACCGGTGAAAATAAGTCCTCCCAAACGAAATCTAAGTGTTACACTTGCTAAATCTCCTCCTCATACACCATTGTGTGTGTGTGTAAATATATATATATATATATATATATATATATAGTATTGATATAAATGTTATATTGAAATTTGTGTCATCATATAATTACCATAATTATAGTACTTGAGTTCACAATCTCATGCAGCATTTCATCACCTCATAAGTAAGAGCTGGTGGGTTCAAGTAATTTATTAGTTAATTTTTAGTTCAAATTTAATATGTAAATGTATTCTGCCACGGAAACTCTTTTTGATATTTTTGTGTCTCTGATGGAAAACTTATTCAAGCGAAGAACACAAGCAAAATTTCTAGGCTTCATTTGACGCAATGTTTTTTTTTACATTGATCTATTTGGAGAAAAACATCACCCCCGCGTACATAAAATGTACATTTGGCATGACAACGGTTTTGATCCCTAACAAGGAAAAAACTTGTTTTTAACCACCGCGTTCGCGCCAATAGTCATGTAAACTTAAAACTGTAAAAATCTTCATAGTAAACAACGCTGAGCCAGTCATATGCTGCAATAATTTATGCATAAAATCACTCTTAACTTGTAAACTTTATATTACAGTAATTAAGTATAGAGTAACCTTGTTTTACCACCCGCACAAAAACTTAATTTCCCATCAAAAAATCTGCATCACCCCAAATTCGCAGATTCAGCCAACAAATTCATCCAAAAACTTATCCCATCCTCATCGGCCGACGAAGAGTTCCACGGATCGAAATTTTCGCCGATCAGGACGCCGTCTTCTTCTTCCTCTTCCCCAATCAATCTAAACACTTCTGCCCACAGATTCTCATCAATCTCCGGAAATTCTTTCCAGGAATTTATGCAGTTGTCCTTCGTCTGTAAATCTCCATTTTCCGCAGTCATTTCAAAGGATGATGAATCGCTCTGAGCGGCGCAGGCAGACGAAATCTGCTTCTCGGACTCAATTTTCTTATTTTCCTTCTTTTTATTCGTATAATTTCCTGTTCTTGGTTTTTGACTTTCTGCGGATTCATCGGGATTTAATATGCGTTTCTTTAAGTGCGTATGCCAATGGTTCTTGATCTCATTATCTGTTCTTCCCGGCAGTTTGGCGGCGATGGCAGCCCATCTGAAGATGTAGAACAAATAAAATAATTATGAGGATTTAATTGTATGATTAAAATTTAAAATTAATAACTATTCATTTATATAATATCTCTTCTGGGAGTTCGCTTAATTACATATTGCACCACTAAATCCTTTTGAAATTACAAAAAGCATTCCCATAAATTTATATTTAATAGGGAAGTATTTAAGAAGTAGTCTTATATAATGTCTTTGGCATTATGAGTGTTAAGACCGCCAAGAAGAAAAGTAAACTTTTTTTTTTTTGAACATAAAAGTGAATGAAGTTACTTTGATGAAGTTAGACGTTAATGAAAGACAGTTCATAACAACCGTATTCATAACCGTCATGGCCACATCAAATAGAGTTGTAAGTATATATGAGAAGGTAAAAATGCTTAACGGGAGGGAGAATGCCGAGAATGAACTTTAGTATCTTAAAACTTATGTGCTATATATTGTGTATTTTCTATAGATTTTGGGCTCTTACATGTACAACTAATTAAATATTAAGAACCGCAGGGTGTGCGGGTGAAGCGTGCCGGGGGCCGGGTACTGTCGCGCCAGGGGCCGGGTACTGTTGCGTGGACCATGGGAGTCCCCCGTGCATTGTTACTTGTGTATGTATATATATCTTATCTTATATATATAAGAGAATATAGATATTTGGAGGCACACCATATATTGAATATTGGTCATTGGATAATGAGAGAGAGCATGAGTGGGGGGAGATTTGGGAGAGAGAGAGTGGAGGGAGAGGAAGAGAGGGGGCGGGAGAGAGAAGGAGAGAGAGATAGAGAGGGGAGTGATAAAGAGAGGTTAATTAATTTTTATAGATTAAAATTTGCAAAATTGTATAAAATAAAAATAGGAATAATACTTCATATTTTTTGCGATCATTTTAAGTACTCATATGTATATGTTTAAAAAAAAAAGATTTCGAGTGCGTCCGCAACCCGCTTATAGGCAGGCGCAGCCCGCAGCGATGCATCGAGCACGAGCGAAGCCCATGCGCAGGCAGGCGAAGCTCGCTTGGATGCGGCCTAAGGCCCCCTGAGAGCATTGAGCACGGGCGTAGCCGAGATGGTGGATTGCGTGGAAGCGAGCGAAGCCAGCTTCTATGCGACCAAAGACCACCTGAAGCATAAAGCACGGGCGAAGCCCGTGCGCAGGCGGGCGAAGCCCGCCTGTTGCGGCCGAAGGCCGCCCAAGAGCATCGAGCACGGGCGTAGCCCGTACGAAGATGCTCGTGTGTGTATATATATATATATATATATTAAAGATGTTTAAATAATGCCAAAAAATCGTGTTAAGTCCTCTATCAGTCACCCAACCGTCCTAAAAAAAACAAGACCTATTTATATTAATTATTTCGAGAAGGACCGCTAAATATGATATGCCTAAAGATTGAAACGGGCCATCTTTTTAGAAAAAGTTTATGATAAATAATTATATATTATATTATATATATAAAGGGACTGCTCCGTGCACAAAGCATCCCCACGCTGCGAGGATTGGAGAAGTGTCCCTCCACAAGGATGAAATGCACGTATATCCTGCATTTTTGCAAGATGCTGCACCAAACATCACCGTTCAACGACGGTTCGGGGAAGGGTTCTGCCACAAGGGTGGAATGTATACCCTGCATTTTTTCAAGAAGCAACATCCAAGACTCAAACCGATGACCTACTTGATATTAACCCATAGGTTACGTACAAGAGTACTTTACGTTGGAGGTTCTATATAAGATAGAATACCTTCAGAAAGACCATACCCCAACAGCAATACCTTAATTATTAAGTGCGCCAAAGCTTCCTTTCATATTTTATACTATATATATATATATATATACATATAAGCAAAATAGAAATGATATAGAAAAAGAAATACCGATTTCCAAGCAATGCATGAAAATGAAAGATGGTATCCTCTTCCTCTTTGGTGAAATGTCCTCTTTTGATGTCTGGTCTCAAGTAGTTGGTCCAGCGAAGCCTGCAGCTCTTTCCACATCTCAGCAGCCCTAAATAAAATAAGTTGAAGAATTAGCTAGGATGAGAATGCCTGCCTGCAGTTTTAATTAATTAATTTGTAGTACTCATAGATCCATAATTAACGATGGATTAAAGGCTCCGTTTGGCACTGTGGTGGTGGTCGTAAATGTTAAGTCGCTCGTAGAATTTTGGGTGGTGATCAAAGTGGAACCGCCTTCCCGTTGCAGCCAACTTGGGTTTTATAGGCAAACCCTAAGTTTAATACGAGTATCGAATATCCCGGTATCTGAACCAAACCCGTTAAGCCTTTGAACCCGTTATGTATCCAAATATACATTAACAGTAAACGCATGAGTTGAACCGTCATTCGTTAAAGATTACCTAACAAACATCATCCGTTTGAACATAAAAGTGGATGAAATTTCGTAGGTGGACCCTAACAAATGACAAATTAACCCCCGTATTTACGGAGCCTTTAGTAAATAAATAGTGACCTGCTTGCTTGGGAAGTGCTCTCCAATTTGCATGGCCGTTAGCGAGTATGTATGAGACGAGAACACGGTCTTCTTCTAGAGTCCATGGCCCCTTCTTCAACCCCATCCTCTCACAGCATGGAGCCCTTCCCATCTCTCTCTACAGCTCTCTCTCTCTCTCTCTCTCTCTCTACAGTTGTTCTGTTTCTCTGATCCTATAGCTGGAGAGAGCTTTATGAGATCGGGGATGCTTATAAAGAGGCCGGGCAGAAACCAACGGCATTCCATCAGTGATGAACGGCAATTTCTTGGGCCGACTATTTATGAATAGCTGGGGGGAATTTTCAAACATCACTACAATTTATACACGTGTAAGTATTATTTTAATAATATCATGTGTATTATTTTAATAATAACATGAGTAAAAAAAATGAGAGATGTGTGGATGAGAATGTTTAGGTGGATGTGTGGACACACCAGATTGGATAAAATTAGGAATGAAAGTATCACATATAAGATAGGGGTAACACCAATTGCAGCAAAGATGTGAGAAGCTCGTCTAAGATGGTGTTAGATTTTTGCCTCCATTAACTCCCCAACCCCGTACCAAATCCTCCAGGCGCGCCAGGAAATCATAAGGGCAAATTTCTGCAATTATTTAATTCTGGCAGAAAAGTTGCAACCTCGAAAAGCAGGTTGCAACCTTTCTGCTGCTGCCTTTTCTCTTCCTTCAGGATTTCTGAACCGGTTTATTTTGGGGGGCTATTATTAACTATTATTAACTAATATAAAAGGGGAAAAGCCAAAGCCCTAACCGCTCAGACCCGATCTTTCCTCCCTCTCTCTCTCTCTCGGTTTTATCGGAAGCAGCCGACCGCCCTTCGCCGCCCTCCCTGCTCCCTCGCCCTCTCTCTCTCTCTCTCGTCGCCTCTTGTTGGAGGAGCGCCAACTGTTCGTGGAGGAGAGGTGCCGCCGGCCTTACTGCCGTTTGGGAAGGGGGGGCTGCTGCCGGTGTGCTTGCTGTTCCGAGGAGAAGCGGCGTCGCCGCCGTTGTTCCGGGGGAAGGAGGCCGCCGGGTTTGTCACTGCTGCTGTGCAGTTTTTGGGTCGGCCTTGCCACCGTTTTGGGAGGAGACGCCGTCGTCGTAGAGACGTCATCGGAGTTTGGGTTGCCGCCGTGCTTGGCCGTGAGGAACATCCTCTTTCTTTGGCCTTTTTGCCGGAAGGTATCCGGGAGTCACTTGTTTATCTCATTTGTATATGGGTAATTTATCCCCGTTTGTAACACTGTGTATTTTGTGTTGAATGAGATTGTGACTGCCATTTCCGCCCATGGACGTACCCATTCAGCGGGAACCACGTTATTTCTTGTGTTCTTTTTGTGCATTTGTGTTTTCTGTTATTATTACTTGTGCTAGCATCAGGTATTCTGCACTTCAGCACCGCTTCGAATCCCAACAAGTGGTATCAGAGCCAGGTTGCGGGCTGACACTTTTGTTTAAAGGACGAGTTGTTTCCGATCTCGAGTGTACACTTGGGTGCGGTAGTTTACGACCGTTGGTCCGCTGGCTATCCCCTTAGTTGTGCACTGCTGAGGTCGCCAACTCAAGTTTTGTGTTCCGTGCAGTTTCTGCGTTCCGTTCTCGATGGCTTCGTCTATTCCTAGTGTTGTGGCCAAGTTTGACGGGAAACAAAACTTTGGTCTATGGCAGGTCAAAGTTCGTGCACTACTTATAAAAGAAGGCTTACACCGTGCCCTACTGGGCAAGACCAGTAAGGATGTTGAGGTTTCTGATCGTATGTGGGAGTACATGGATCTCAAAGCGTTGTCCACCATACAACTTTGCTTACATGATGACGTGCTTTATGGAGTTCTTTCAGAGACGACTGCCTCTGGCATTTGGGCAAAGTTGGAGAGTACCTACATGACAAAGTCTCTCCCCAACCGGATCTACCTCAAGCAGCAGCTGTACAAGTTTAGCATGAAGGAGGGATCCTCTATTCATGACCACCTGAACAGTTTCAACAGACTATTATCGGAGTGTCTCAGCATGGATATTCAGGTGGATGAAGAGGACAAAGCAGTGATCTTTTTGAACTCTCTTCCAAAGCTCTATGAGAGCATGGTTACTACCCTTACCTACAGTAAGGACGTCTTGGACTTGGAAGAGGTGACTGCGACCCTACTCTCAGATGACATCCGGAAGCGGTCTTCAGGTTCTCGTGTTACTGAAGACTCCGTTCTATACTCTCGGGGTCATTCTGGTTCTGATAGAGGGGGCAAGTCTAAGTCAAAGGACAGTTCAGATTTATACTACAAATACTGCAAGAAGAATGGTCACGTGATCAAGGACTGCTAGAAGCTTCAGAACAAAGATAAAGGGAAGAACACTGGTGATGAAAAGGGGAAGTCAGACATATCCATGTGCTTTGAGGATGTGGGAGATAACCTCATCTAGGTCATCCTTCTCTCTGCTCTTCTACTTTCCGTTTATATGTTCGTGTGTCCTGTTCCGTTTGTTCCCTATGTTGCTTGCTTTCCTTTCCCCTCATTATGTTC
The DNA here is from genome assembly GCA_039513925.1 of Platanthera zijinensis. Lineage (NCBI taxonomy): Eukaryota > Viridiplantae > Streptophyta > Magnoliopsida > Asparagales > Orchidaceae > Platanthera > Platanthera zijinensis. The sequence goes on along the minus strand of CM077097.1, from coordinate 125,718,379 downwards.
ATGTTATTCCTGTTATCTTTCTTATAACCTGTCTTTGGGTTATTTATTCCGTCATTACTCCGTTGTATGAATGCTTTTGTTTCATCCTAGTACCTAAGCTCTTTCATTGTTACTCCTTCGTCACATGAGCTTAGTGTGTGTGTCTAATCAACATTTCCTGATTAGCTCGTATAGAGGTTCTCTTTATCCATGTTGAGATCAGTTTTGCCTGCATTCAATGGTTGATGTGTTTGCATTTATCATTTCTCTCCCCGCGCACATCATTTCTGGAGTCTGTGATATTTATTTTTGCTTTGGGAGACCACCGCTGGAGGTGGAGCAGTTAGACCTTTGCTTCAGGTGGAGCATTTTTGGAGTAGTCACGTCAGTTCAGTTTGTGTACTACTCAGATTGAAGGAGTTCACTTTATCTGCCCTTGGCGGGAGCAGATTCAGTTGATGCAATTTGCATCGTTCTTGGTGGCAACTTGGTTGGTTGGAGTTATTTCGGCAGGTGAAATTTGTTAGGTTTTTGCCTCCATTAACTCCCCAACCCCGTACCAAATCCTCCGGGCGCGCCAGGAAACCATAAGGGCAAATTTCTGCAATTATTTAATTCTGGCAGAAAAGTTGCAACCTCGAAAAGCAGGTTGCAACCTTTCTGCTGCTGCCTTTTCTCTTCCTTCAGGATTTTTGAACCGGTTTATTTTGGGGGGCTATTATTAACTATTATTAACTAATATAAAAGGGGAAAAGCCAAAGCCCTAGCCGCTCAGACCCGATCTTTCCTCCCTCTCTCTCTCTCTCGGTTTTATCGGAAGCAGCCGACCGCCCTTCGCCGCCCTCTCTGCTCCCTCGCCCTCTCTCTCTCTCTCGCCGCCTCTTGTTGGAGGAGCGCCAACTGTTCGTGGAGGAGAGGTGCCGCCGGCCTTGCTGCCGTTTGGGAAGGGGGGGCTGCTGCCGGTGTGCTTGTTGTTCCGAGGAGGAGCGGCGCCGCCGCCGTTGTTCCGGGGGAAGGAGGCCGCCGGGTTTGTCGCTGCCGCTGTGCAGTTTTTGGGTCGGCCTTGCCGCCGTTTTGGGAGGAGACGCCGTCGTCGTAGAGACGCCGTCGGAGTTTGGGTTGCCGCCGTGCTTGGCCATGAGGAACATCCTCTTTCTTTGGCCGTTTTGCCGCAAGGTATCCGGGAGTCACTTTTTTATCTCATTTGTATAGGGGTAATTTATCCCCATTTGTAACACTGTGTATTTTGTGTTGAATGAGATTGTGACTGCCATTTCCGCCCGTGGACGTACCCATTCAGCGGGAACCACGTTATTTCTGGTGTTCTTTTTGTGCATTTGTGTTTTCTGTTATTATTACTTGTGCTAGCATCAGGTATTCTGCACTTCAGCACCGCTTCGAATCCCAACAGATGGTTCGGACACAGTACAAAGGAGATCATTAGAGGCACCTGTTAGGCGTTGTGAGAGTCTAGTTACTAGACATGTTAAATGAGGGAGTGGTAGATCCAGGGGCGGATCCAGATGGGGGCCCGAGGGACACTGTCACCCCCATTATTTTTCAAAATAGTTAGTGTATTTGAATTCCTCTCGTCGAGGCAATGAATTTTGACTGCTTATACGTCAAAAACGATGGCCAGATGAGAGAGATACAACTCCGATAAGATTGAAACGTTCAAATTTTTTTTTGAAGTAAGTTGATGACTGGCCTCCCATATTAAAAATTTTAGAACACAATGACACATTCAAAAAAAATTATGTGCACCCCCATTATCAATTTGTGCACCCCCATTATTAATTTTCTGGATCCGCCACTGGGTAGATCAATAAAGATTTGGAATTAAATTGTAAGGAAAGACATGATATACTTAGGCATTAGTGAGATTATGACAAAAAATAGGGCACAATGGCGACAAAGGATCTTATAGCCGACCCCACTATAGTGGGATAAAGGCTTGAGTGTTGTATGTGTATTATTTTTTTTTGAATTTTTTTTTGACAAAAGAAGCAATTTTCATTGGTGAAAAGTGGGCATGAGAAAGGAAGTAGACGCAAACACATGCGGGGCACGATTAGAAAAGCGGCGAGCAAAGCCAAATGTCATAAGAGACACCCCACATGTCATGTTTAGGGTATCTAGAATGATAGATCTGCCCAAAAAGAACGGTGCAATTGCCGACGCTAAATGGTGTATTAAGGTTAGACAATTACCCACCACAACCACGGAACTCCAACCATACCTCACCGTAAGTCGTGCATCACGGGCCTTTGAAGCATCAGGAGAAGACGCATGAGATCACCGTCTCGATCGCCAGGCCAAACATTTGCCGGATGATTCACCCGCAGTATATAATAATCCCAACGCCTCTCAAAGAAGTTCCATTATGTGTATATTTTTCTAGAGGTTGAAAATTGGAGGGGGAGCCTTTTCCTTTCCTCTGTAATGAATTCTCATAGAAATTCAATTGAATTCAGAATTCCAATAGGACCAATTCCCATGCCATTAAACTATGGAATTGAAATTTGGAATTAAATTTCAATTTTTTTTCTTTCAATTCCGCCCAAAGGCCTGGTTGTTACTTGTTAGTAAGATTTATATTTAAAATTCATTTATATACACATAATTTCATTTTTAAAGAATTTTAAATAAATTGAATAACATGGAACTTTTTAGCTAAGTTGTATCGACAGTAGATAGAACTCGCTCATCCCGTGTTCCTCCAGCGAAGGTTTGAGGAGGATTTCAAGATGGTGTGTGTGCCAGTAGCGATGGCGGCTTCTACGGCGGTCTGCGCCACTTCGTCTCTCGCCGGCGGGCAATGTTACTGGAGAAGTCATTTTAACCGATCGAAAGGGCACAACTTCCGGCGATTGACGCGCGCTTCATCTTATCGTTTACATTTATTCCCTGTAGCAGCCAAAAGGAGAGGGCGCCAAGAGGCAACCTCGGCGTCGGAAGAGTCGTCGTACTCCCTTCTCACCGCTGTCACCAGCCGCTACAACGAGATAGTTGTTCTGGAAACTCCGGAGACGAGGATTCTGCTGCTTGATTCCTCCCGTAAGTTGATGTCATCGATCCTTTTCAATTTCGTGATCTCATTCCCGAGAGATGGTATTATTTATCCTTTATTGTTGCTGACATATCTTGATGCCTATCTTGAGTGGAGAGGATTTCTCATTTTGCCCTCAATTTGATAAGCTTGTTGTATTAATCTCTGCTGCTTATGGAAATGGCCGGCCAGGGAGTTGCCTGCAAGCTTTACTTGACAGATTCCTGGGCTTTCACAAAAGACGGTTCACCGCCGCCCCAATGGGAACCTAAAGTTATGGAACACAACATGTGGTTTTACATCAATTGGGATCTCTTCAGTGGAAAAGGTAAAAATTATGAAGTCGGCGGAATAGAGCCTTAATATACTTTGGTAGAGAGACATGTGATACAAGGTGGATTGGAGAATTGTTTGAAATTAGTTTGTGATAAACTGAAACAACATGTCATAGCACGTGAAATTGGTTGTAGTAGTAACGAATTAACTTTGTCAAGGATTGATAGGAGAGTGGGTTTTGACTGCATGGTTAAACTCGACAAACACGTTGTAATTTCATCGAATATAGGCTCTCTATGATGTTCTTTTTCATGAGTTTGAAAGATTGTTGGAGATTCTTCTTTAGGCATGCGAGGATGTGATACCGGTGGATAGTTGACAAATAAAAATGCATCCCATCAAAAGAAATTTCTTGGCACATAGATGTCGATGGTGTTGAAACCGGAAAACCGGCCTCTTGTGGAGTTCGACCCTTGGGGAAGGGGTGGCCGCGCACCTACTTCGCTCCTGCAAGAAAATGACAAGAAGAAAGAAGAACTAAGGACTAGACCAAGGGCCCGGCGTGGAGGTCCCACCACACATCCGGAAGATCTTAGAGCGCTTCCCCTCCTTAGCCAAATGCCGGGCTAAGGTACCTCAGAAAGCGCTAATAGGCCGGAGAATTAGTAAGCGTGCCCTCTGAGGTACCCCTTGGGTCCTATTTATAGGAAAAGATGGCCTGCTAATATACAACCTTCACTGTTTTCGAGGACTACAGGCAAACCAAAAGGGGCCACATAGTAAAAGTATGCCATGGCCGAGGTGCGAGCTGGACCTGAGGGGGCACTCGCTTGGCAGGAGGCCTGACTTGCCTCGCCTTGGGCCTAGGCGGGCAGGTACTCGGCAGACTTGTGCTCGACTACCGCTGAGCTCGGTTTGGCCATTGCCGAGCTTCGTTCGGCCATCGCCGAGCTCAGCTCGACTATTGCCGAGCTCGGGCTCGGCACGACGATCGTCGAGCTCCAACAGAAGCCGAACTCGGCACGGGCATCGTCGAGCTTGGCTCGACTATCGTCGAGCTCTGTTCCTGCACCCGAGCTCGGCCTCGGCATACCGGGCTTCGTTCGGCCATCGCCGAGCTCAGCTCGACTATTGCCGAGCTCGGGCTCGGCATGCTGGGCTCGGCGTACCCTGCTGAACTCGCGTGGGGCTCGGGGATGGTTTGGGCCGGCCGGGTCGGCTCCTGTTAGCCCACTCGCTGGATACGGGGTTGTACACAATCCCCGCTCTTTGCGAGGTTGGCACAAACTCGGAAAGAAACATCCAACCCACTAGGATCCTGCGAGTGCGACAGGAGCCGAAAGGAATCTCTTGGTAGGACCCACCGATGGCTATATATACTTGCCCTGCCTGCTCGACTGACCCCCGCCCCTCTCTTTACTTAAGTCCTGCCGAGATGCCACTCCCGAAGGAAGTCATGGAAAGGCTCGCGAAATCGCGCGAGGAGACCGCCCTTCGTGCCGCAGCCCTGACGGATCTGAGCGTCCCGGCCCGGCGCTTTGCTGAATTCGGCTCGGCCAAGAGGGCGAGGCCCTTTCCTCCCGAGGCCGAGCACATCTTCGCCGACCTAAAGAATACTTTAGTCCATGGCTCCGATTCTTCCAATCGTTCTCCCCCGGCCCCTCATGACAAAGATTTCGTGGATCTTACCACCGAACGGGATCAAGGCGGCGAGGTTTCCACACCAAGGGTCGAGAGTCCACCCGCCAAGGAGCCCGAGTCCTCCCCTGACCTGCGCCTGCGAGACTCGCCCCTTGTCACCAAAATCGGGGAGTCAGACTCGCGGGGGTCGGTATCGCCGGCCCGCCTTCACTCTCAGCATCCTTCCCCTGCTCCTGCGGTCACTGGGGTGGACGCCGAGCGTACATCCGCTCCTGCTTTCCCCCAGAATACTGAAGGTATGCCCCTGACCTCCCCCCTTTTGCGTCTGATTCTAACTGGTACTCGCTACTCCCACCTGATGTCTCGACCTTCCTGTGCAGGCCTACCGGACCCAGCCGCGACTGATAACTCCGCCGAACAGGCCGTTTATTCGCCTCTTCCATCGCCGCGTGCCTTGGACATCTTTCTGGACTCAGAGATGGACAGCCCCGAACGGTCGAGGCGAAGCTAGCTGGTCCTGAAGAAACTAGTGCGCGAGCTTCAGGAGCTGAAGAAAGACAATATCAGGCTGCAGGACGAATGCGCGCAGCTTGCCGGCGAGGCGAGGATCAGCTCGACATTCGTGGCCACATCTTCCTCCATGCTTTTCGACGACATCGACGAGAACCTGCGCGCGGCGAACAGAAATCTGGGGCAGCTTCGGCAACTCTTTGCGCAGCGGCTGGCGGCATCGGGCCGGCGAGGCCGGGGTAATTGAGGATGGCTCTCTTGCGAGCCGACCGGTACTCGCCCCCATTGCCGCCTGGTCTATGCGCGCGCTTTTCTGTTTTTCTTTGTTCTGAACAATTTTCTGTTTAATGCTAAATAAAGTGTAAATTTTATCGCGCGAGCAGGCCTTTTCTTATTCGAGTGGTGCGTGCCTTTTCGGATTCCTGGGCTGGGTTCGCCTAGGTCGGCGAGTACAGAGTGTCGAGACGGGACACGCGAAGCGGGGTATGCGAGCCGAGCTGGTCAGTCGGTTTCGCTCCCCATTCCTTTTCTATAAATAGGGATCCCCACCTACCCCACGGCTACGCCTTTATTGCCTTCTCATTCCTCCCTTTTCTTGCCCTTCCTATCTTCCGCTCGCGCGCCTTCGTCTCCTCCGCGAGCATGGGTAAAGGAAACCCCGACTCCGAGGGCCGCTCCAAGTGCGCCCAGAACTTCGCGGATCACTGTTTTTTCGAGGGGAATACCACGGCGAGCGAGCTCGCCGAGTTCGTGGCGGATTACGTCCCCACTGGCTTTGTGGCCCGCCTCCCGGCGGAGCATGAGGCCATTAACTCATTCTTCGAGGACGAGCTCGCCTTCCCCATCTCGCACTTTGAGGTGGGGTTGCGCCTGCCGCTCTGGCCGGAGGTCCGCCAGGTACTCAAGTACTACGGCGCTGTGCCCGCGCAGCTCAACCCCAACGCTATCGCCATGATAGTGGGGTTTGCCTGCTACCTCCGCCGAGAGCGGATCGAGTTCAACCTGACCGTCTTCCGCAAGCTCTTCTCCTACAAAGCTAACGCTGACGGGGTCGCCTTCTTTGGCGGCACATCCATAAAAATCCGCGAGGTCGCCAACAAAAACCACAATTGGATGTCGAAGATTGCCTTCATCCGGGGCGACCTCGGCAACATCCCGTTCTCGCCCTTGCAGAAGAGCGAGGAGGTTTACCGGCCGCCGTCGGTGTCCGGTAATGATGCCGAACTCCACAAGTTCTTTTTGTACAAGGACTTCGAGGTCGCCTTCCTCCGTCGCGGCCTCGAATCCCTGCCACCCGTCCTTCCCGGTGAAGGTTTGTCTCGCTTACCTTCCGCTCGCCATTTGACCTAGCCGTTCAGAACCTCATTCTTTATCTAAGTCTTTTGCAGGGGAGCGACTGATCCCGGTGAACCCTCCCTTCGCCGACCCGGGGGTGTTCTCGGATCCGCTTGAGCGGGCTCGGGCCGCGGCTGAGGCGTGCCGGGAAGAGAAGGCCAAGGGGAAACCCTTCAGCAAGAAGCGGTTGGAGCTTGGGGGGCCGAGCTCGGTCCACCGCCCTTCGGCCCTTAAAAGGGCGAAGGTGGTCTCGCGAAGCCTTCCTCGGCAGCCCGCGTCGCCCGTCAGATTCATGAGCTCGCCGGAGGTTTTCTCCGACGAAGCCCTGGCGAGCCCTCTGAAGGAGATATCATCCCCCCGCGAGAAGAGGCGCGGGTCCCCCTCTCCTCCCTCCGTCGAGGAGGTTCCCCCCAGTGGCTCGGGAGCTCCAAAGGACCACCCCCACTTCGGGAAGGGGGGAAGGAGCAAGGATGCGGCCGGCGAGCCGATGCTGCTCTGGGACGAGGGAGCCCATCGCGTCTCCGTCTCCACTCGCGCCCCTTCCTGGGGAGCTCGCCGGCCTCCCACGGGCCATGCATTTGCCCTTGGCTTCGGCCTCTATGGCCGGGAGGGCGCCGACGCCTACACGAACCTGACCCCCCGGCAGATAGGTCACGAGGGCCTGCAGGCGCATCTGAGGGCCTTTGAACTCCATCATATGATGGTCCGCCGTGGCTTCCAGCTCAGCCAGCTCCTGATCAAAGCCGAGCAGGAGCGCGACCTGGCGACGGAGAAAGCTGCTGACGCGGAGCGGCGGTTCGGCATCGCCGAGCGCTTACTCGACGAGGCTTCAGGCGGGCTGGTAAGAGTCGACCAACCCTTGTCTTAACTTGGAGAACATTTTCCAGGGAGTTTGACCCTCTTTTTTTTCTTTTTCAGGATGCCGAGTCCGCCAAGGTGCTCCAAGCTCGCGCCAGTGAGCTGGAGGGCGAGACTGCCCTGCTGCGGCTGCGGCTCGCGGATCAGGAGGCCGGCTCGCGCGAGCAGGAGGCTTTTGCTGCTCGGTCGGCGGCCGAGGTGGAGTCGCTAAAGGAGCAGAACCGCTGCCTCCAAGGCGAGGTCAGCCGGCTGACGGAAGCCCTCTTCCCTCCAGACAGTGCCGAGCCGCCTTTCCCCTATAAGCGGCCCCGGGTCTTCGGCGAGGGGGAGGTTATGGAGCGGCTGCGAGTCAACTCGATCGAGTCTGCCGAATGCCTGCTGAACGCCATGAAGGGGTCGGGGATTCTGGCTGAGGGCTGCGAGGAAGTGGCGGTCCGGGATCTTCTGCCGAGCCTGTTTCCGCCGTCTCCGCCCAGCGAGAAGGAGGAGAGCTTCGGCTCCCTTTTTGATGGGGCGAAGGGCAAGGAACGATCGCTTGGGGGCGAGGAGGACCGCCATTCGGGAGAGGAGGGCGAGAGCTGACAGAATTCCTCCTTCCCCCTTTTTTTCTCTTTTTGTAATCATCCCCCCTCTTTTCCTGTAATCTCGCCGAGGCGAGCCCTTCCTTCTTTTGCGATTATAATGAAAGGAACTTTGCTTCTGACTTCCTTTTTTTTTTTTTTTTTTCTCTTCTTTTTTTTTATCTTCCGCGCTAGAATGTATGTGAGTTAGGATTCGCGTTCGGCGAGAGGCCTCGGGCGTTGGCGGCGACCAGACTCGCGAACTCCTCGCTTACCTGCGAGGCGATCTTCGCGAGAACGGTTGCCGCCGGCGCCCGCTTGTCATACCGAGGAATGCCCTTTGCCGAGCAGACCCCGCGAGAACGGGCTCGCCCTCAGGGGGGGGGGGTATGTTCTTTCACCAACCGGAGATGGATCGAAGAATCCCTTTTTAACAGAAAACCTGGGGGGACGGGACCCCTTGAGCTCGCCCTTCTAATTGGCGGATTTGCTTGGACACGCTTGTCATGTGCCAACTCCCAGGTCCACCCCCTGGGAAGTAACGACGTCCGTCGAGGCCCTGGCTCTGCCAGCTTGGAGGGAGCCTGATAGCGGGAGAATCGGGACCTAACCTCAGAGCGAGAATACTTGGAATAATGGCCTCTCCCGGGTGCTACCACCAGGCCAGTCAGCTAGATGGGAGCCTGAGGGCGGGTGTTGAACATCCTCCGGGCTCAGCTCCAGGGTCATAACGACGTCCATCGAGACCCCGGCCCTGCCAGCTTGAAGGGAGCCTGACAGCGGGAGAATCGAGACCTAACCTCAGAGCGAGAATACTTGGAACAATGGCCTCTCCCGGGTGCTACCACCAGGCCAGTCAGCTAGATGGGAGCCTGAGGGCGGGTGTTGAACATCCTCCGGGCTCAGCTCCAGGGTCATAACGACGTCCATCGAGACCCCGGCCCTGCCAGCTTGAAGGGAGCCTGACAGCGGGAGAATCGAGACCTAACCTCAGAGCGAGAATACTTGGAACAATGGCCTCTCCCGGGTGCTACCACCAGGCCAGTCAGCTAGATGGGAGCCTGAGGGCGGGTGTTGAACATCCTCCGGGCTCAGCTCCAGGGTCATAACGACGTCCATCGAGACCCCGGCCCTGCCAGCTTGAAGGGAGCCTGACAGCGGGAGAATCGAGACCTAACCCCAGAGCGAGAAGACTTGGAACAATGGCCTCTCCCGGGTGCTACCACCAGGCCAGTCAGCTAGATGGGAGCCTGAGGGCGGGTGTTGAACATCCTCCGGGCTCAGCTCCAGGGTCATAACGACGTCCATCGAGACCCCGGCCCTGCCAGCTTGAAGGGAGCCTGATAGCGGGAGAATCGAGACCTAACCCCAGAGCGAGAAGACTTAGAACAATTGCCTCTCCCGGGTGCTACCACCAGGCCAGTCAGCTAGATGGGAGCCTGAGGGCGGGTGTTGAACATCCTCCGGGCTCAGCTCCAGGGTCATAACGACGTCCATCGAGACCCCGGCCCTGCCAGCTTGAAGGGAGCCTGACAGCGGGAGAATCGAGACCTAACCCCAGAGCGAGAAGACTTGGAACATTTGCCTCTCCCGGGTGCTACCACCAGGCCAGTCAGCTAGATGGGAGCCTGAGGGCGGGTGTTGAACATCCTCCGGGCTCAGCTCCAGGGTCATAACGACGTCCATCGAGACCCCGGCCCTGCCAGCTTGAAGGGAGCCTGATAGCGGGAGAATCGAGACCTAACCCCAGAGCGAGAAGACTTAGAACAATTGCCTCTCCCGGGTGCTACCACCAGGCCAGTCAGCTAGATGGGAGCCTGAGGGTGGGTGTTGAACATCCTCCGGGCTCAGCTCCAGGGTCATAACGACGTCCATCGAGACCCCGGCCCTGCCAGCTTGAAGGGAGCCTGATAGCGGGAGAATCGAGACCTAACCCCAGAGCGAGGAGACTTAGAACATTTGCCTCTCCCGGGTGCTACCACCAGGCCAGTCAGCTAGATGGGAGCCTGAGGGCGGGTGTTGAACATCCTCCGGGCTCAGCTCCAGGGTCATAACGACGTCCATCGAGACCCCGGCCCTGCCAGCTTGAAGGGAGCCTGATAGCGGGAGAATCGAGACCTAACCCCAGAGCGAGAAGACTTAGAACAATTGCCTCTCCCGGGTGCTACCACCAGGCCAGTCAGCTAGATGGGAGCCTGAGGGCGGGTGTTGAACATCCTCCGGGCTCAGCTCCAGGGTCATAACGACGTCCATCGAGACCCCGGCCCTGCCAGCTTGAAGGGAGCCTGATAGCGGGAGAATCGAGACCTAACCCCAGAGCGAGGAGACTTAGAAACTTTTTCTGAGTGTTTAGCGTTGCCCTTTAATGGAAGTTCCGTCACACTGCATGTCATTGTTACGGTTATTGCGGTGAAAGAGTCAAATATATTGCATTCGGAAAAAGCTGAGGCATGTACAAGTTTTCAAGGATAAAAGCGTTTCAGGTCGTCGCCGCTCCAGGTGTGGTTCAAAGTCTCGCCTTCCACATTCTGGAGGTGGTATCCTCCCGACTTTAATGCCTCCTTCACGATGTAGGGCCCCTCCCAATTTGGATGGAGCTTGCCCACAGCTGCCGATCTTCCCGCCGCATCTACCTTCTTTAGAACCAGGTCGCCCTCCGCGAACTGCTTGACCCGGACATGCTTGTCGAAGTACTTAGCCATCCTCCGCTTGACTTCCTCCTGCCGGACTGCGGAGAGGTCGCGTACTTCCTCTATCAAGTCCAAAGAGAGTCGTTGTTCTTCCTCGTTCTCGACTCTCCACTCCTCCCTTCCAGCTTCTGCCTCGGCAACCCTGGGAGTACGGACCTCGAGTTCAATGGGGAGCACCGCCTCGCTTCCGTGAGATAGTTTAAAAGGCGTCTCCCCGGTGGCGGTGTTGGGGGTAGTCCTCAGGGCCCAGAGGACCGAGGGGAGTTGCTCCACCCAATTACCCTTCAAATTCTCCACCTTCTTTTTCAGGAGGTTCACGATAATCTTATTGGCCGCTTCTACTTGCCCGTTGCTCCTAGGGTGGTGGACAGAGGCGAACCTGAGGTCGATCCCGAGCTCTCCACAGAACTTAATGAACTCATTGCTGGCGAACTGTGGTCCGTTGTCGGTGACGATGGCCTGGGGCATCCCATGCCTGCAGATGATCTCCCCCCATACAAAATTTCGAATGATCTGCGAGGTTACCTTGGCCAAAGCTTTTACCTCCATCCACTTGGAGAAATAGTCGATCATTACCAGCAAGAATCTCCTCTGCCCACTTGCCTGTGGGAAGGGACCTACCAGGTCCATTCCCCAAATTGCGAAAGGCCAAGGGGCCGTGATACTCCTGAGTCGCTGAGCCGGTTGCAGTTGGAGGGGGGCAAACAGTTGGCACTTGTGGCATCTCTTGACAAATTCTAAGGCATCGTGCCTCAGGGTAGGCCAGAAGTACCCCTGCCTGATGATTCTTCCCTCCAGGGTCCGCCCTCCTGAATGGCTCCCGCACTCCCCGGAGTGGACTTCTTCCAAAATCCTCGGCGCCTCCCCCTCCGCTACGCAACGAGCGAGTAATCCTGAGAGGGTTTTGCGGTAAAGCTGCCCGTCGCGCAAAAGGTAGTATGCCGACTTGTACTTGAGCTTCTTCCTATCCATCCCTTCTGGGTACTCTCCTGTGGACAGGTAGGTAGTGAATGGGTCCATCCATGTGGACCGCCGATCTATCTCCATCAACTCCCCTTCTTCCAGGGATGGGTGGAAGAGGTCCGTGATAGTGCCCCCCACCCGAGGGCCGCGCTTGGCGAGGTGGTCGACTTGTTCATTTTCCTCCCGGGGCACATGTTGAATGGAGAAGGTCTGGAACCCACCGATGATTCCCTTAACCTTTGCCAAATATCGTTGTAGGGTGGGCTCCCTTGCCTCAAACTCCCCGTTGATTTGGGAGGCCACTACCATGGAGTCAGTGAGGACCTTCACATCGTGCACCCCCAATTCCTTGGCCAGGCGTAGTCCCGCAATTACCGCCTCGTACTCGGCCTGGTTGTTGGTTATGGAGAAATGTATCACCACCGTTTGCTCGATCCGGGTCCCTTGGGGGCTCTCCAAGACGACCCCAACCCCCAGGGAGTGTTTCCCTGAAGCCCCATCCACCATCACCTTCCATGGGATGGGACGAGTGAGTTTGTCCTCCGCTACCTCAACCACATAATCAGCCAGGAAGTCAGCCATTGCTTGTGCCTTGATTGCGAGCCGGGGGACAAAGGAGATGTCAAACTCGCTCAACTCCACCGACCACTTGGCGAGTCTTCCCGAGTGCTCCACTCCCTCGAAGATGCTGCGGAGGGGATGGTCAGTTACCACCTGGATGGAGTGTGCCTGGAAGTAGGGCCTGAGTCTCCGAGCCGAGATGATGAGGGCGAAAGCCAACTTCTCAAAGATGGGGTAGTGGAGTTCTGCCTTCCTCAGAATCCTACTCACATAATAGATGGGTAGCTGCTTTTTCCCCTCTTCCCGAACTAAGACAGAACTCACGGCCTCCGCCCCGACCCCTAAGTACAAAAACAAGTCCTCCCCCTCCTTTGGCCCTTGGAGCAAGGGGGCTTGAGTCAACTGCTTCTTCAAGGCCTGGAACGCCTCCTCGCATTCTGGGGTCCATTCAAACTTCCGACCCCCCCTTAAGGTCCTGAAGAAGGGGGAACACCTCTCCCCGGCCCGGGAGAGGAATCTGCTTAGTCCTGCCAGCTTCCCTGTCAGCCGTTGTACCTCCTTCGCATCCCGAGGTGGCCCCAACTCCATAATTGCCCGGACTTTGTCAGGGTTGGGTTCGACCCCGGCAGGGGTGAGGAGATGACCCAAAAATTTGCCTTTGCTTGCCCCGAAGATGCACTTTAGAGGATTCAACCTCATCTTGTATCTGCGCAAAGTGTCGAAGGTCTCCTCCAGATCCCGGAGGTGAGAATCGACCTCTCTGCTTTTTACCATCAGGTCGTCCACGTATACTTCCAAGTTCCTTCCCTTCTGTCCCTGGAATACACGGTCCATCATCTTCTGGTAGGTGGCCCCTGCATTTTTTAACCCAAAAGGCATCATCTTGTAGCAGTAGCACCCATCCCCTGTGATGAACGAGACATCTTTTATGTCAGGAGGGTGCATCCTGATTTGATGATAACCTGAAAAAGCATCTAAAAAACTCATCACAGAAAAACCAACGGCTGAATCTACCAGCGCGTCGATTCTAGGCAAGGGGCAACAATCCTTAGGGCATGATTTATTAAGCAGTGAAAAATCTACACACATCCTCCACCGGCCGTCCCCTTTTTTCACCATTACAACATTCGAGACCCAGCCGGGGTATTGAATTTCGGAAACAAAACCGGCCTTAAGGAGCTTGGCGACCTCCTCCCTGATGGGCTCGGCCAGTTTGTCCGTGACGGACCTCCTCTTCTGTTGGATGGGGCGAGCCTCCGGGTGCAGATTGAGGCGGTGGCAGACGACGTCGGCATCGATCCCAGGCATCTCCGCTGCGCTCCAGGCGAAGACATCCACATTCTTTTGGATGCACTCCAGCATCCTGTCTTGATCTGCCGGGGTCAGCCCTCCGCTGATGCGGACCTTCTCCACCCTGCCATCCTGGGTGAGGACTTCCATCTCTACGACCTCCTCGGCGGCCTCCAACCGGGACTGCTCCTCCCACTCTGCGGCGTCCTCCCTTCGTGGTGTAAGGACCTCCCCTTCCCCTGGGGTCATCGCCCCAACCGACCCTTCTGGGAGCATCCCCTCGCGTGCTTCCCCTTCCATTCCTCCTTCCTCCCTACCTTCTTCTCCGGCCTCCTGCCCTTCCATCTCCTCCATCCTTCTCCCCATCCCCTCGGCTTCCTCCTGCCAAGAAATTGAATTCACCGCGGTCACATAGCATTCCCGAGCCGCTTTGGGGTCACCGCGAACCCGGACCTGGATCCCGTCCACATTAAACTTAAGGCATTGATGGAAGGAGGAGGGGACACATCGGAAGGCGCTGATGAGGGGTCTCCCAAAAATGGCGTTGTAGCTGCTGGGGGCCTCCACTATGACGAATCGACAGTTCCGGGACTGTCCCCCCAAGATGACATGTAGCCCCACTCCCCCCTCTACTTCTTTCCTCTCCCCCGAAAAACCGAAGAGGGGCCCATCGGAGGCCAGCACCCTCTTGGCCTCTACCTGCATGGCATCGAAAGGCTTCTTGAAGATGATATTGACTGAGCTCCCATTGTCAATGAGGATCCGGGAGACTGTGAAATTTTCAATGGCGTTCTGGATGACCAGCGCATCGCAAAAGGGGTCATCGTGACCCGGCATATCCTCCCTTGAGAAGGTGATCCTCTCTTCCGGGGGTGGAGTCTGAGATGTGGAGCCGATGCTCCTTCGGTACATGGTGTGGAGGCTTGCTTTCCGGGAAGCCTCGACTCCCACCCCCCCATGGATCACTCCGATCCCGCCTCGGGTCCCCACATCGGCCCGGTCTTCGCAACGATCCCCCTCCACCTGAGGCCGGACTTCCTCAATCCGTACCTCCTGATGATTCCGCTGCTGCCGCTGCTGCTCCCTGTTCTCCCGCACCTCGAGGAACTCCGGACACGTGACCGTCGTGTGCCCCTCTTCCTGATGGTAGTCGCAATAGGGCAGGTCTATCCTGACCTCCCTCCTCCTCCTCGGATGCCCTCTCCTTCGCCCTCCCAGGGCGATAGCCATGGCCTCCTCCTGGTCGGGAAGAGGCGGTCTCTGGCCCTGCCTCCCTCCCTGGAGGTAGAACTGGCCACCCCCACCTTGGCGGTTGTCTCCCCCCTGATAGCCCCTCCGTGGCCCTTGATCCTGCCACTCCGGCCTCCAACCCAATCGGTTGTTCGGCTCCTGACGCCCCCACCTATGCTGCTGCGGCTGCTGTTCTCTCTGTCGGGGCTCGACCCTTCTCTCCTCCTGGGCCCGACCTCCCCTTGGCTTCTCTTCCTCCACGGCCCACCTGGCCAACCTCCGAGCGAACTCTGGATGTGCCGCCTCCATGTCGGCCTCCCTTGCCGCCCTCTCCAAGAGTGCTTCGAAAGACACTGGAGGCGTCCTCTTCAACTCCATGGCGAAGAACCCGGGCTGGAGACCCAGGGTGAAGGCCACCATCATGGTGTGCCCTGGCATCTCTTGTACCTGAGACAGTTACTCCTGGAACCTGTCCAGGTAACTTCCCAGGGTCTCCCCTACTTTCTGCTTGATACGGAACAGGGACTCGACCTCCCTCTTCCTCTTCTTCGAGGTGGTGAATCTCAGCATGAATCCTCTGCGCAAATCCTCGAAGCAGTAGATGGAACCGGCCGGGAGCTGATGAAACCACTCCCTCGCTTTTTCCCTGAGGGTGATGGCGAAGAGCCTATACTTGAAACCATCCGACATCTGTCGGATTGACACCACGTCTTCGAACCACTGGACGTGCTGGGTCGGATCTCCCTTTCCTGAGTAGTAGGACATCTCCGGCTCTCGGAATCCTTCCGGGACCGGGGCTGACGAGACGAACTCGCTGAAGGGACTTCCTCCTTCAGATGGGCGAGTTGGGAACTCCCTCCCTGCCGTCTCGGCGAACAGATACTCGCCCGCCGAGCCCGGAAAGAGGACTCGCCCTCTCGGCTCGCGCTCCCCCTCGCTCGCGACCTCCTTCCCTGCGCGCCTGAGGGGCGCATCGTTGCCTAACGCTGGATCAGCGACCACGGGAACCGCAGGCGTCGTGCTCTCGGCTCGCATGCCGAGTGCGACCCTGACTAACCCGAGCACTTCCTCCCTGAGTTCCGCGGATATCCCCGCCGTCGCGGGAGGGGGAGGGAGTGGCGAGTCCCCCCTTCCTGAACCTTGTCCCTCGTCTCTTGCCATTAGTCTTGTGGAAGATTTTCTGTGCTGACCACGTTCCACGCTCACCGCACCAAAGTGTTGAAACCGGAAAACCGGCCTCTTGTGGAGTTCGACCCTTGGGGAAGGGGTGGCCGCGCACCTACTTCGCTCCTGCAAGAAAATGACAAGAAGAAAGAAGAACTAAGGACTAGACCAAGGGCCCGGCGTGGAGGTCCCACCACACACCCGGAAGATCTTAGAGCGCTTCCCCTCCTTAGCCAAATGCCGGGCTAAGGTACCTCAGAAAGCGCTAATAGGCCGGAGAATTAGTAAGCGTGCCCTCTGAGGTACCCCTTGGGTCCTATTTATAGGAAAAGATGGCCTGCTAATATACAACCTTCACTGTTTTCGAGGACTACATGCAAACCAAAAGGGGCCACATAGTAAAAGTATGCCATGGCCGAGGTGCGAGCTGGACCTGAGGGGGCACTCGCTTGGCAGGAGGCCTGACTTGCCTCGCCTTGGGCCTAGGCGGGCAGGTACTCGGCAGACTTGTGCTCGACTACCGCTGAGCTCGGTTTGGCCATTGCCGAGCTTCGTTCGGCCATCGCCGAGCTCAGCTCGACTATTGCCGAGCTCGGGCTCGGCACGACGATCGTCGAGCTCCAACAGAAGCCGAACTCGGCACGGGCATCGTCGAGCTTGGCTCGACTATCGTCGAGCTCTGTTCCTGCACCCGAGCTCGGCCTCGGCATGCCGGGCTTCGTTCGGCCATCGCCGAGCTCAGCTCGACTATTGCCGAGCTCGGGCTCGGCATGCTGGGCTCGGCGTACCCTGCTGAACTCGCGTGGGGCTCGGGGATGGTTTGGGCCGGCCGGGTCGGCTCCTGTTAGCCCACTCGCTGGATACGGGGTTGTACAGATGGAGTAAATTATTTTAACATAAATGCCTAAGAAGCATCAATTATGATGGAAAATCAGAACATGGATCCAAATACTTGATATGAACAAAGCAAAAAGATACAGACAATAAGCTACCATCTCCTGAAGAAGATTCTGCTTCATGGAAGAAGATGCACCCTTCTCAATGAAATGTGGCGGATCATACAAGCAAAAGTACTTTATACAAATAGCTAGTAATTGCATGGAGTGACTTTTGTTCATGTTGAATTTTGGTACTTGAAGAAAGGGAAGATAAGTATTGATGAGAAGAAGATGGAGAAATGTAAGAGATAAAGTGAGAAATGGAATGTTGGGTACAAGTACATGCACCTTTATGAAGAGATATTGGGCGATCATCTGGAATCGTGTCTGAAGCAGATATTGGATAAAGCTCGGTTAGGTTAGAGCCCATGCTCTTGTGTGGTGTTTGGACGGCATGAATCTCTATGTTCTCCCTTAGAACTCACTTCAGAATGTTAAGAAGGATGAGAGTGAGGAGTAGACGTATCTCAATGCCTTAGGGTCAAGCTTTCCCCGATTGTGTCTATGAATGTGGGCAAAGGAGACACACTTAAACACACATGAATCAAGGTGAGTAGGTGGAAGTCCAATGATAGTAATGAGAGATGAGAGTCCAAACACACTGTATGACATGTGATTAATAAGATAAGTAGCAGTAGGGAAAACTTCACCTCAATATTTTTTAGGAAGATGCATAGTAAAAAGAAGGCCTCTTGAAACTGCATGGTGATGTTTGCTATTTTCTCTTAGCAACCTCATTTTGAGCATCTATAACCACATAACTTGTCAATATGTTTAGTACAATTATCTCTTTATAAAATCTTGACATTTGCATTGAATTGGGTAACAATTATAGCACTGAATTGGGTAACATAATTATGATAGATAAACTTATCAAGTGAGTGTAGAAGCTATGACAACACCATCGATTCATTCGTATCCCAGCAATCCCATGTGGGTATGTTCGTGGTGGTTCAATAGTCATCTTCTCATCCCGTTAAAATGTCCAAGCAGACAACCTTGTCAAAGCGCAAGGTGAATTGATCGGGACCAATCAAGATAGTTTGTGCCATCGAGAGAGGCACAATAATAATCGTCACAAGACTGGAATGTTGTTTGAGATGAGTGATAGTCATGGTAGGTTCCCTGCAACGAAGGTTCTAGAAGATTAGCTAAAAGTTCTCACATGTATCACTCGAACGAAGAACAACAGATGGTCGAAGGAAAATCGAGTCAACTTGTTATTGAGGCAAAAGCTCTGAAGAAAGCTGATAGCAGATAATTTGTGTCAGGTTGATCACAGGCGTGGGCTGTCGAGCTGATCGCAAAAGCCGGCTTGTTCGAAAGGTGTTGTAGTAAGCATAGGCCGTCGAAAGATCAATCAAAGGCCAATTGAATGCTAAGCATGGATCGTTCTCGCCAGTGGAAGCTGGTGGGTGCTCGCGATTGAGTGTCGATCACAGTTGAATGGTTGTAGGAGGGCAACGTTCATAGCTGAAGGGAGAGGATTACATGCAGAAGATGCATCACAACTCAATTAGGTCGGACGTGGAGGAGGCGTCGATTCGCTCTGATGCTAAGTAAAAAGTAGGAGAGTACCTGATGCAGTGGTAGACTGGTTGAAGTGAAGACGCAATAGAATACGATCTAAATGAGTATGAGGCCAAAGAGTCGTGCACGTGCAAACTTGAGAACAGTCCAGGTCAAGATCGACTAGCAAGTGATAAAGCTTTAACAAAGACTAAGTGCACGACATCCACAATTCTAAGCAACAATTAATGTAAGAGATGATTACAATTTACCAACAAAATGAGGCGAGATTCGATTGAAGTGCGCCGGTAAAGATCCCACAAATCAAACCACAAATAAAGTGCAATAACATATAACAATCAACAAGCCACAACAATAGTTCAAAACCAAAATATCCAATCAAGAGAATTTAAACGATCATACCTAGATTTGCTTACGCATGCGGCGGTTTGGCTTCAGGATGGAGGGCCGATGATGGGGAGTACTCTCGGGTTGACGGTGGCTCCACGGAAGGGCTGCGGGAAGAGGTTTGGGATTCGATCTGGGATGGGGTTGGCGGAGTTGGACTTATGAGAGGGCGGTGGAACCAATAGGGCTGGATGGGGCCGGGATTTATGAAGAGGGATGATGTTTGGGCTGGTTAGTAGTGGCTACACAGAGGGAGGGGAAGTGGATCCTCCGGTGGGAATGGGTTTGGGTGGGTGTCGATCAGGTGGGGGGTGGTCGGTGGGCTGGGGAGGCCGGAAGAGTTGGCTGGGGGTTCGGTTGAGGCGAAGGAGGGTGCTGCGGGGTCTGAGAGACGGGGCTGCAGGGAAGGAGTGGGGACGGGATCAGCGGGAGGGCGGAGGAGGAAGGGGAAAGATGGGCGGCGGTCTTACCGTGGCTCGAAAGGGAGAAAAGGAAGCGGCGGGGTTGGAACGGACGCGCAGTCAAAGATGTGAGAGCAGTCCTCAGAAATCCACCGAGGGAGAGGACCAGCCAGCTGCAACAAAGCAACTCCGATCCCTTGGTCAGCCCTAATCACACATATTTATAGGAGGGAATGACAAAAACAAAGTTAGGGCTCCCAATCGGACGGCTATAAATTGTTCGGGCCGATCGGGGGCTAAATACATCAAAAAAATAACATCTAATATATGAAACTGACTCGCAGTGACCCTCCGGGCGCATCCATGGACTCAGATCGCTCAAACGGGTCGCCGATCACCGCCTCCTGCGGGAATAGACGCTTGCGTGCCATCGATCGTCATCTGTACCTCGTTTACTTCCAATGTATATTTTGATTGAAACATAACTCCTTTAAAATCTCAGAATCTATACGGTCATGGGCTGGTTCCTTTACGTGCCAACCTGCTTTCTTTTGGCGGGTTCTTATTTCTTTTCTATATATACATAAACATTGATGAGCATTCAACTGTCTGGGTAACAACCAAAATAACCTACTAAACTAATTATGATGATGAATTTTAGTTAACCCAAAATCATGATGTTTTAATTTTAAATTATAGTTGATGCTCTCTTATTTTGTCCTCAATACAAATGACAAATCTATATTGTTTCTACGATTGAAGTACTCATTATGCACTGATAATTAATAATTGCATCTTTCTTTTACCCACAGATAATATTCATAGTATACTTCATAAGGAACAGAAATGGACAGGCTCATACTGGGTATGTTGTTTGTTGGAATTCCACTCTGCTCAATTTTCTTATGTGGGAAAAGATTGCTTGATACTATAATAATTTTTGTGGCTTTGCTAAAATTACTCTGAGAATGCACTCTTTTCTCTTTAATAGCGATTCTTTCAAAATGTAAAGAGATTCTACTTCTTAATTCTTATTTGGAATTAAAGAGGGCAGCCCGGTGCACAAAGCATCCCTGTGCAGCGAGGGTCCGGGGAAGGGGCCCACCACAAGGGTGAAATGTAGGCAAACCTTACCCTGTATTTTTGCAAGAGGCTGCTTCCGCAACTTGAACTCGTGACCTCAAGGTTACACAACAACACCTCAACCGGTGCGCCAAGGCTTCTCTTTTCTTATTTTGAATTAATATTATTATTTTAAATATCTTGTTTTAGTAATATTTTTAAATATAAAATAAATTTAAAATGTCATTCTAACTTGAAATGCCATTCTTTTGTGAACTAAAATTTAAAACTAATTACGCAATATACGCATTTGCTCCAAATAATTTTGAAGAAATGACGAGCTCATCAAAATCCTTAGTTAATGCTGCGTAATCTCTACTGAAACAACAGAATACTGTTTGCTTATATGGGATGAGCAGAATGTGATGCTGTGGACTTATTTGTAACTTGTGTAGGAAGGTTGCATTCCACTTCTTTCATTACTGATAGCAATAGTTGAATTAAATAAAAAAGCATGATTTTAATGGATTAATAAACTTATTTACTGCTTCAATTCTGCTTTTAATAAAGTAATATCATATCTTAAAATTTGATGTTCTTTTGGATTGTTTAATAAAACTTTGCATACCCTTTAAAGAATTAGCATTTCACTGCAATTTTTAGCGGGCATTATATGAAGCATGTTTTTTTTGTGTTTAAGACATCGAGTGAGTTTGGGCCCGGTCCCCGCCGTATGTTGTGCACTGGAGACCGGGCGGGCCTCTTTTTTGCTGGCAAAAATGCGTTGGGTAAAGATCAAACCCCATCCGCAATCAACTAGACTTTGATAATAATCTACCTACTATGTCACGTTGCAAGTTGTTATAAACCCATAAATATTTTTCTATATGAAGAAACGGTAATGCCATATAATATAATGATATTAAAAATTATATCTGCACTTATATTCGTTAAAATATATATTATCATGGTTCAACCTTTGTTAGACCTTGCTCCGGTTCAACATCCCTTCCTGTTCAACATTGATAAAAACTTCTGCTTTACTCACTTTTAGCAAAACTTCTAATTTTCTTATGATCAATATAAGGTTGTTGGCGTTCCATTTTTGTTCTTAAAAACACATTTCTTTTTAAATAACTTTTGTACATGCTCACTTCATCATTAGGTCTCTTTAGAGATTTATTTCTACATTCTAGAATATTCATGTCAATTTTTTTAATAAAACTAGACATCTTATCTCGCAATAAATTTGACTCTACTATAGCGCTATAATTTATGTTTTTAACTCTATTTGCAATGTGCCAAATCCACTGTCGTACATAACTAAATGCTCATCTTGTTTCTTAATTGTTGAACAGAGGAAATGAAATCAAATTATTGAAATAAGGTGCAATTCCTTATATATGGGAGTGACAACATACAAGCAAACCACCAAAAATAAAGCCAAAAATAAAACCATAGTCTAACACTCCCCCTCAAGTTGGGCTTGTGATATCTGTCACACCCAACTTGGACATAATGTTACCAAAACATCTTTGAAACAAAGCCTTTGTAAGCACATCAACCAACTGTTGAGCCGAGGGGACAAGTGGAGTGCTAATAACTCCCCTCATTATGTTTTCCTTAATAAAATGACGATTGACTTCAACATGCTTAGTGCAGTCATGCTGAACTAGATTATGAGCAATGCTAATGGCGGCCTTGTTATCACGGTATAGTCGGATGGGGCCTTTGCTTTGAATCCCAAGTTCAAGTAAAAGGGATTGAATCCACATTCTTTTACAAAATTCCCTGGGCCATAGCACAAAAATTCCATGTCCCGGAAAGGTTTCGAGATGTCTAAGAATCTGATGAGCAGCATCCAAGTGGTGAGATTTGGGAGCATGCATGTACTGGCTGATAACACCAACAACATAAGATATATCCGGGCGAGTATAGGATAGATAGATGAGTATCCCTACCAGCCGTTGAAAGCTATTGGTATCCGTGACAGGTTCTCCACTATCCCTCCCCAATCTATAGTTTGCTTCAATGGGGGTGTCAGCAGGGCTATACCCACTCATCCCCGTAGTCTCCAACAAGTCAAGGATGTACTTCCTCTGTGAGATAAAGATACCGTACTTTGATCTGACAACTTCAATACCAAGGAAGCACTTGAGGTTCCCAATATCCTTTATCTCAAATTCACCCGCCAATCTTGTCTTCATATTTCTAATTTCTTCCATGTCATCCCTAGTTATGACAATGTCATCCACATACACAATCAACGCCGTCAATCTCCCTTGTTCGTGCCTTACAAATAGTGTATGATCCGCATTACTCTGGGTATACCCGAATGTCACCATTGCTCGTTGGAACCTCCCAAACCAAGCCCTTAGTGATTGTTTTAGGCCGTATAGAGCCTTCTTTAATCTGCATACCTTTCCCTCAGATCCCTCAAATCCATCAGAGGTAAGATCAGGAGGGAGAGATATATAAACTTCCTCTTACAAATCTCCATGGAGGAAGACATTCTTCACGTCCATCTAACTGAGACTCCACCCTTTGCAGACATCACACGAGAGCAGAATCCTGATCGAATTCATCTTTGCAACTGGAGCAAAGTTTTCCTGATAATCAACCTTGGCCGATTGGGTGTATCCTCTGGCCACCAACCTAGCCTTGTAACGGTCCACCAGCCCTTGGGGGTTCTGTTTTACCGAAAAAATCCACTTACATCCAACCACCGTCTTGCCTTGAGGAAGGTCAACAAGGTCCCATATGTAATTTTTCTCAAGGGCAAGCATCTCTTCCCATATAGCATCTTTCCACTCTTGATGCCTCAAAGCTTCCTGCCACGAAGAAGGTATGGAAATGGAGGACAGAGAAGTGATAAAGGCTCTATGCCGGGAGGACAATGAGTCATAAGTCACATAATTAGATAAATGATGTCAAGTGGAGACACGGTTACCTTGAGGACCGGTAGACGGATCAGGCGTGGATATAGGTATAGTGTGCAGTAGCTGCCTTTTCATGCCCCTTTGCCGATGAGTATAAACCTGCAAAGGAGGAGTAGGGCGAGATGGCAGAGGCGGCGGTAGAACCACATGCAGTGGCGGAACCACAAGAGGGTTAGTAGGAGGAGAGATAGTAGGCTGATATGGAGGAGATATAGGTAAGGGAATAACATGAGAGCTCACTTCCTCGGTAATAGTCTTCCCCTGAAGAGAGCTCCCGTAATAGGACTCGAATTCTTGGAAAATGACATCTATGGAGACATGTCTTGTGGGTCACATGATGAAAACACTTATACCCCTTTTGAGTTTTGGAGTATCCAATGAAGACACACCGAAGCGTACAAAGATCAAGTTTGGAGGTGTGGTGCACATGGACAAAACACACACATCCAAAGATACGAGGGGTGAGGTCACTAGGGAGGATATTGAGAGTTTTTAACAGAGTTTTGTGGTTGAGGATACAAGTTGACAAGCGATTAATAAGATGTGTAGCTGTGAGGACAGCGTTCCCCCAGTAGTATTTGGGTAGGTGCATATGAAGAAGTAAACAACGAGCAACCTCGAGGATGTGCCGATTCTTTCGCTTGGCGACCCCATTCTGGGCAAGGGTGTACGCACAGGAAGTTTGGTGGATGATACTCCAGTCATGTAGATAGCGTTCAAAGTGAGAGTCAATGTATTTACGATCATTATCACTTTGCAATATTTTTACCGTAACATTGTATTGGGTTGTAATCATGTTGTGGAAACGTTGACATAACGGGAAAACATCAGATTTGCTTTTCATAAGATAAACCCATGACATCGAGAACAACAATCGATAAAAGTGAAACTATTTGCACCCAGAAATAGAAGCAACTGAGCTAGAGCCTCAAACATCAGAATGAATAATCTCAAATGGTGTAGCACAAGGAGGGGACATTCGAGGAAGAGAGGCCCCCGCTTGGGCTTACCCAGTTCACATACATCACAACGAAAAGTGTTAAAAACAGAGGACGATATAGCAGGAAACAATAATTTCATAACAAAGATAGAGGGTTGTCCGAGGCGATAGTGTCAAGAATCCAAAGTAGAAGATAAAGCCACATGAAGAGCACTCAGAGAAGAAGTAGAAGTCCAGCTGGAGGGGTCAAAAAGGTACAGTCCATCGCACAGTTTTACCATATCCAATTACCTTCCCTGTCGTCAGGTCCTGAAAAATTCATTAATAGGAGAAAAAAGTCACCGAGCAGTGCATAGAGTTAGTCAATTGAATGATAGAAAGAAGATTTCAAGTAAACTTAGGAATATGAAGAACGGATGAGAGAGTGAGGGAAAAGCAGGGAATGGTTCCTTTGCCAACAATAGAGAAAAAGAAACCATTAACAACACTCACTTTGTCATGACCCGACAAGGGAGAGTAGGATACAAAAGCTGAAGCAGTGCCAGTCATATGATCTGTCGCTCCGCTGTCAATGATCCACTGGGTTGGGGCGCGACTGGTAGCAGAATGAGCTCCTGGGGGCCCCTGGTGGGCATATGAGGAGGATGAAGCAGAACTCTCTGAGGGATGGCCGTGCATCAGACGATGAGAGACAAGAATTTCATCCGAAGAGAGAGCAGGAGGGGCTTCCGGAGAGGACATATCAGTAGAAGCATCAGAGAGATGAACAAAGCGGGATTGAGGATGACGGCCCAAAGTGCGACCATAACCACGACCACCACGAGTAGCAGGGCCCCCTCTGGGTGGAGGAAAGCCATGGAGCTTGAAACAGGTGCCCCTAGTGTGCCATGTCTTCCCGCAATAATCACAAGGAAGATGATCTTTCTCCCCAGGCTTAGGTGGCATGTCACGAGAAGGACGCCCACCGGGGCGAACATGAGAAGCAAGAGCAGAGCCATCAGAGATAGAGTCGGTATATAAAGTCTGGAGACAATCGAATTCTTGCTGAACAAGACTGTACACTTCTGGCAGGGATTGAAGAGGAGACTGCCCAAGAATCTGGACACTAATTTGATCAAAGTCTCGGTGCAACCTATGGAGAAACTCAAAGATCCGATTATGTTCTTCGCGAGCCCGAACAAGAGCCTCATTTTTAGGAGAGACAAGGGTGAGAGCATCAAAGTGGTCATACTCCTGGTAGAGCTGAGTAAATTCCAGGTAGTAGGAGGAAGGAGGACGATCACCTTGCCGCAAGAGGAAAATCCGCTGGCGAAGTTGAAAGATCTGAGAGGCATTTCCCCGACAGGGGTAAGTAGTCTCAGCTCATTTTCAAATATCGGCGGTTGTGTCCAGATACAAATAGTTCCGAGCAATGCTCCCCTGCATAGAATTGAGAAGCCACGACATCACCATGGAATTTTCATACTCCCATTGAGACCATGTTGAAGAGGCGGTAGCGGGAGCTGCTGTAGTGCCAGAAACATAGCCAAACATATGATGGCTTTTGAGAGCAAGAGTGATGGACCGAGCCCACAGAAGGTAATTGGTGCCATCGAGCTTCATGGTGGTAATTTAAGGAGTTCCGTGGTCAAGGAGAGCATGGTTGGAGACCAATTCCGGCATTTGTGAGG
The DNA here is from genome assembly GCA_039513925.1 of Platanthera zijinensis. Lineage (NCBI taxonomy): Eukaryota > Viridiplantae > Streptophyta > Magnoliopsida > Asparagales > Orchidaceae > Platanthera > Platanthera zijinensis. The sequence continues at coordinate 125,692,406 of CM077097.1, read as the reverse complement.
ATTCAACACGCACATTGGAGGACATATTTGGGGATTCAACACTCCCTTCCATAGCAATCCAAGGATAGAAGCCGCGGGAAGGGACATAACCAGGAAGAGAGGGGAAACATGGAAGGGATCAGAGGAAGTCATCCCCTCACACAGAAGAAGGAGACGCCAAAAGTCCCGGAATCGGCCTCACGAGCACATCCCCGTATGGGATCTGGCGTCCAGAACTGAGCAGAAAGGCGGGCTGGAGGCGGGAGAGGGACAGGCTGGGGCGGAGCGGGAGAGAGGCGGGCTGGAGGCGGGAGAGGGACAGGCTGGAGGCAGAGGGAGGCGGGCTGGAGGCAGAGAGTGGCGGGCTGGAGGGCGCGGATGGAAGACGCGACGTGGAAGGGGTCGCATGATCCACTTTGGAGGCGGGCACGCGATTAGGGTTTTGCTCCATATGATACCATGTTGAACGGAGGAAATGAAATTGAATTATTGAAATAAGGAGCACTCCCTTATATAGGTATGCATTAATGCGAATAACAACAAACAAGAGACTATCTGTACAACGATCAAAGCCATTCATTTTGTGCAGGTCGATGATCTAGGAATTTTAGTTATTTTTGTGTATTTTATTATTTATTTTAGATATATTTATACAATTGTCGGAAGATCGTGATCTTTCGTGATGTTCTGAACTATATAAATATGACCAGAAAACTTCAAAGCAGAGTTACACCTTTTGGTCATCCAATATGAAAACGGGAGCTTAGGTGTGAAGCCTAGAATAATCCACCACTTTCGTTTGTCGTCCCTATCCATCCCCATCTTCACCTCCTCTCATCTTAGTTGGCCACCACCATCACCACCCTCCCCGAGCCAAACACCTTCCCCTGGAGGGTCTTTTCTCTCCATCTCGATGTAACATCCGTAAATTTTTACGCGAAATTTATTTTTTAATGTAGGGTCGAGTCGCGACGAATTTTGATCGAGGCAGCGCATCGTCAAGGTATAATGTTACTTTGCCTTTTGTTAGCGCCCGTTAGTGTGTTAAGTGCGTTAAGAATAGTGCGTAACACATGCTATTTTAGAATCGACGCGCGCGATATTTTCAGTTAGTATTTAAAGTAATAGAGTGAGTTGGGGTGCCAATAACAATTTCTTTCCCCCCTCTCTTTTTACGGTTATTAAGAAATAACCGCATCCCCTCTAATATTAAAACCCGAACCCTCATCTCACGGGTAAAACCGCAAGCTTTCTCCTGTTCCGTCTCCCGCAAGCGACGAGCCCGACTCCGCCGTTCCGCGACCAGCCGCCTCCCGCAGCCCTAGCCGGCGGCCGATTCCTCTCCAGAAGCCCATTCCGACCACTCCTCCCTCCTCTGCAGGCGCCAGTGAGTCTTCTCCTCTCTTCCTTGGCCGTGGAAGAACCGGGTCTAACCCTAACCGGAGAAGTTGAGATCCGTTTTTTGATTTCGGTGAGTCTATTCCTCCTTTATCTCCTTTCCTTCGTAGAAATCCTTCGTTTTGGAAACAAAAATAACCTAGGTTTTCGGTTTGTTTGCCCTATTTAGGTTTTGTTGGTCGTGATCCTCCGCGGAGTTTGAGTGGGACGCATTGAGAGCCCCAAGCTCTCCGCATAAAGGTAGTATGCGAAGCTAACACTTGTATTTTTGCAAACTTAGGCAATTTGGAATTTTTCCACCAGAAAAAAAAGAGAGGAGAAATTATGAAATTAGTGTTGCCCTAAACCGCAGGACTTTGGTGAGGTCGGGGAAGCATTCTGAAGGTCCCCAGCAGTAGGATTTCCTTCGAAAGAGAAGATGTCACCGCGCCGAGTCTACGAGCGTCGTAGCACCGCTGTAAGGAAACCTAATTTCTGCTAATTAGACATAGTAATAAATATATATTTTGTATACACATGAGTAGATTTATTTCAAGTACCATGACCATGCATAGAAAGCTATGGTGATAGGAAAACAGTTACGAAAAACGTGTAGGGTGACACTATTCTCTGAGACCGAAGTAGTCAGATCATGAACAGTAACGTTAGGTACGAAAGCGTTAACCGTGTAAGTAGGTTTGGAATTTGTCCAAACAAAGGCGTGAATGCCCCTTCAAGTCGACCACAAGAAAGTCAAGGGTCGCTCAGTAGTTCACCAAAAAGATTTCCCATGCAGAGTAGCGTCAGACCAATAAGGTCAACCAGCACGCAGAGTTCTTTCGTGCTAGGTAGAGACGCACTACCTTTCTCATAAGGCACATGGAACCTTATGAGTAGTACAAACTTGGGAATTGTCTTCCCTTGAGCCAGTTAGCAGATTCGAGACCGTGTCCGCCTGACACTAGAACTTTTGAGTTCGTCAGATGGTCTCGGGTTGTCAGTCTCAGTTGCGCGTTAGGAGCTACTCTGCCTAAAACCTTCCTAGTAGATGAGCAGGTTAGAAGTCATATAGAACTCAAGTATAAACCTGTCGTGATTCATTACACTAGTTAGTCAACGTCAGGACTTGAGTAAATGAACGGAAAGTCACGAGTATAGAAATAATAGTTGTGTTGACCAGGAAGTATAGGGAGGGGCATGCATAACATATAACATAAAATGTTTTCAGTGCACGAGACTGTTTTAAAGGCATGCATACATTCATATGTAAAACTGTTTTTAGTGTCACTAGGAGAAGTTATTTTTCCTTACTCTGACCCTTCGTGGGCATTGTTTTTCAGGTGACCCAGGTGGGAAACTACGTCTAGGATGAGCATTATGGTGACGTCAGTTTGTAGTATTTTTCCCATTCAGTTTACTCTATTTCAGCATGTACTTGTAGATGTGGACAATGTATCTTGTCATTATTTTGTATAACTTGTATCAGACTATTATTGGTAATCAGATTTTCAGTTAATGCATTTCCAATCATGTTTAGTGGCTCTGTGAATCCAAATATCAGGTATGTGGTTACCCTTAGTTTACATTTAAAACTTCCGCTGTAAGTCTTTAACTGCTTAGTATAGATTTTTATTACCTGCTGCTACTAGTTTTAATACTGTTTCCTAGTTTTCTTTATATCACTGACCCGGCCGGACGGCTGATTTCTGAAATACTGGGAAGGGGTGTTACACTCGATCTCATCCCACTCCTCATTAACCTCCATAACTATCCCATGATTAGTCCATGACTATCCACTAGCCATATAAGTATCCCACTCTCCTGTAATTATCCAAACCTCACCCACTAAGAACTAACCAATTTAACTCCCTTTGACTATTACATACTATGACTACATGATGCCACCGACCAAAACCCCACCGCCACTCCTTATACTCGAAAACCACTCTCACTCCCCTCATTACATCTCCAAATTAACTACCTAACTACTCCCACGGCTGCAATCGTTTCTTGGAGTCAGAAATCCCCCACTTATGTTCTGTCCAAGTGTAACATCTTGAATTCAACAAGGGTGGTTTGATGAGGGCGTAAAATATTTTTTGGGCAAAGAATCCCAAAGAATGGTTGCTCATGACAAACTTTTAGGATTACAGAAGGTGAGAGGAAATGCAAAAATAAACAAAATCTCACATCGAAATTTCAGTAAAAGATACTAAGCTTAATTAATAATTTTGACCCTCAAATAGCAGAGACAATTTTTCAGAGCAAGTTATAGAGTTGGGTTAGAAATTTCACAGTTAAATGTGTTTTGGTGGGACTAATCTTGAATGAGTAATTTCTTGAGAAGTACTCATAGCTCAACTATAGAAAAAGATAAACAATGCAATCCAACTTAGTGCGAGATGGGCTTAACCAAAGCGGACAATATCATTGATATTACGGGTTGGGTTATTGCAAATTGTATGAGATCCATACCTTATGCAGTATGATTCATGGTTTAGGGACTAACTAAGCAAAATTGGTGGGTCTGTAACATCTTGAATTCAATGAGGGCAGTTCGACGAGGGTGGGGAGTGTCTTTGAGGCAAAGAAGTTCAAAGAAAGACAAGTTTTGCCGTCTTTTCAGAGCAAGCGGTGAAGTTATATTATATGCTCTATAGTTAAACGTGCTTTGATAGAAGTAATTCTGGGACGGCTGACCTCTTGTGAAGCGCTTGCCGTCCACCTATGACAAACGATAAAACTGTGTGATTCATTTTAGTATGAGATGAGCTGAACTATAACAAACAATACCACCCATGAAAAGGATAATATTGTGCAATTCATCTTAGTATGAGATGAGCTGAACCAAAACAAACAATACCCCTCAATTAGCACCATGTTTCCTCCCTGCTCAAGGTGATTACTAGTCGTGGAGTTTTTGGCCGGCATTTGACCCTTCCCAGTCCCTAATAACTCATCCACAGTCTTCTCCTCCAAAACCAACAATAATCCCCTCCCACTGCCGGAAATTGTTTTCCATACAAACATCCTTCTTTTCCCCTATTACAGCCCCTCCAACCCCTGCCCTGTCCAGAAACAGCCAGGAATTAAATTCCCATTTCACCTCTTCTCACTGACAGCCCACTATCCTACCCTCTTCTCTAGAAGCCATCCAACCCCATTCTATCCCTCTCCAAAAACTCCCATATAGCACCCCGCCTTCTTCCAGCTCCACATTCCAGCCATACCCGTCAAAACCACTCCACAAACATATGCACTCCTCATTGGCAGCAATGGTCAATGGAGGATTTCACCACAGGGAATTCTACATTACATTCTGCATTCCTCCATTCTCCCCAAAGCCTTCTATCTGCTAGTGAGTTCATTTATGATTGCAAGACTTTTATTGTTGAATCTTGTATTAATTCTCCATTTTCTTGAATACTTTCATGTAATATTTGTGCCTAGTAATCTTGTGAGTTGTAGGATTTATCCGTAATTTGTTTCCTTGAAATTCTACTCGCCTGTGGTGATTGCAATTTTATTTTTAAACTTCTCTTATTGCAAGCATATCCATCTGATAATTCCATACTTCCTATAGTTATTCATTGAGTCATCCTACATGCATCACTAGACCTGTCCTGCTTCAATATTGTTAAAGATAAAATAGAATTAGCCCATTTGGGAGGCCATGTGTATTGGCCCATGTATAGCTCCTTTAGTCCCACATTGTAAAAGTAGATCTCTCTTTCTCTATCTACCTCTATATAAGTGTATGTATTCCTATACTTTGGATAATAATACAATTAAGGGTGATTTTCTCTCTCCAGTCTCTCTCTTTCTACATGGTATCAGAGACAACCATCCCCTCGTACGGTTTCAAAATTCTATCCTCCAGCGACCTGCTTCCCTCTTGCGGCCTGCCTTTTCTCTACCGCTAGTCTATCTAGCCGCTTGACTCCTGCGGCCCGCCTTCCCTTCTGCGGACTGCTAGCCGCTTGACTCCTGCGGCCTGCCTTCCCTCCCGCGGACTGCTAGCCGCTTGACTCCTGCGGCCTGCCTTCCCTCCTGCGGACTGCCTTTTCTGAACCCGCTTCCTCTTCTCTCCGTGGTTCCACCCTCCTCCCTGGGCTTCTTATAGCCTTCTCTCTCTGCCTCGTTGGGTCCACGAGTTCTTTCCTTAATCGCCGCGACCTGTCTCCAGTCGTCGCGGTCTGCCTCAATTCGCGCCCTGCCGCGACCTCCTCAAGTCGCCGCGACCTGCTTCTTATCGCCGCGACCTGTCTCAACTCGTCGCGGTCTGCCTCAATTTGTGCCTTGTCGCCTCTCACCGCGACCTTCTCCTTGTCACCGCAACTTGCTTCTTGTCGCCGCGACCTGCCTCAACTCGCCGCGGTCTGCCTCAATTTTCGCCTTCCCCCCCTCGCGCCGCGACATGCTCTTAGTCGCCCGACCTGCTCTTAGTCGGCGACCTTCTCCTTGTCACTGCGATCTGCTCTTTGTCGCCGCGACCTGCTATTAGTCGCCGGGACCTGCTATTAGTCGCCGCGACCTGCTATTAGTCGCCGCGACCTGCTATTAGTCGCCGCGACCTGATCTTTCTCGCTGTGAACTGCTCTTAGTCGCCGCGGCCTTTGTCTCAAGTCGCCGCGGTTTGTCTAGTCGTCGCGACCTGCTCCTTCAAGTTCCTTGCTCACCCTTTCTCTCCCTTACGCGCTCCTGCTGCAGTCCACTGTCCTCTGCTGCTAGCCGCCCAGCCTGTTCCTTCTATCCGCCCTAAGTTATCGAAGGCGCAAGGCGCACCAAGGCGCAAAGGGCCCCTGGAGCCTAGGCGCAAGGCGCAGACGCGCGCCTGAGACACGTGAGGCGCAAAAATTGGGGGTAAAGGAAATTGAGCGAATTGGGCGCCCAATTCGATGGAATTGAGCGAACCGGGCGCCTAATTCGCTGGAATTGAGCGAACCGGGCGCCTAATTCGCTGGAATTGAGCGAACCGGGCGCCCAATTCGCTGGAATTGGGTTAGTTCTGTTCTATCAAGTTAGCATAAGAGCCATTTTGGAATTGAGTTAGTTCTATTCTATCAAGTTAGTATAAGAACTCATATTTTCCAGTATTCTATCTAAACATGTGAAGTGATATAAATACATGATAGTCATAATTGATGCATACAAAGTGCAACTAGAAATCAAATAAAAAACTTCAACATTTAATATAAAGCATTAGACGGAGATAAACAAATTTACTGTAAAAATATTTGTACCTTTTAAACACCCATGATCAACTCCTCTTGAATTATATAGCATGACTTCCATTCAGCTAATAAATGACCAAATCCTTTCATAAAACACAAAGGACGTATTACAATCAAACATTCAAGCATAATAAAATGAGATCTTTTTTTGAAGGCAACATAATAAAAATAACAACATAAATAAATCAAGCAAGTAAGCAATCATAATCTATCAAATCAACATTGTAATTTTTCGCGCCCAAAAACAAACATAAGCTACCACGTTACTAAGTCAGCAATCATAAACTAAAAACTAATGTGCAAGAAAATAACATAACATCATGGCGATCACGCCATCACTCATCGTCTGAATCAATAAATGTTTCATTTTCCTCACTAAAACTTTCTTCTTCCTCATTGAACTCAACTTCTTCTTCATCCTCGACATCATCTGTACGCATTGTTGGAGTATGTGCCTTCTTCTTAGATGTGCTCCCCTTATCAGCTACCATCTTCCCTTTAGATAAGCGCGTGGAGTAGATGTCTTCTTCTACTTCGCTGGCCCTTGCTACTGCACCCCAGGTCAATAATTCGTCATCAAAAACTATATCGTCATCCTGCTCAACCTCCTCATCTTTCTCCATTCTTCCCATCAGCCATTCATTGCTATCGTCAATATCTTTCAGCGAGATCGGATCAATACTATCACGTGAATCATATCGCCGACGCAATGCACGATTGTATTTTACAAATACTAAATCATTTAGCTGCTGTTGTGCTAGTCGAGTTCTTTTTTTGCAATGGACCTGCAACATAAGTTCATAACAAATAAATAATTAATCATATAATAATATAAATTAATATTTGCATACTTGTTCAAAAAAATTCATACATGCTCAAAAAAACTCCAGTTGCGCTCACATCCGGATGAACTGCAAGTGAGACTTAAAATCTTTATCGCAAATTTAGTCAGATCAGGAGTATCAGCTCCATATGATTGCCACCATTCAGCTGCCCCAAAAAATAAATATCAAGAAATTAATGAAACTTGAAATAATATTTAATGTCAAAATTAATGAATCAAGAAATTAATAGAAATTAACTAACATGGGGACTTTGTTTTTCTATGACGAACTGCAAATTGCATTCCAAATAAACCTTCGGCATTTCTATACAAACTTAATTGGTCCATAATTATATCTTGAGTTTCAGGACTTGGAATGAGCTTTTGCATGGTTTGATATAAACCCCTCATGACTTCTCCATCTAATGCCATTTCAAAGTTTGAATAGAAGAACTCTGGATTTAAGTAATGCGCCGCCGCATGCAATGTTCGATGAAGCTGATTTTCCCATCTCCTGTCAACAATCGCTAACACTTCTTTATATTTTTCCTCTTTTCCATTGAAAGAGCTCATGATTGTCTCTTTTGCTCTATCCATAGCCTCATAGATGTAACCCATAGCCGGTCTTTTCTCCCCATCTACCAATCTTAGTACCCGAACTAAAAGTCCAAAAATCTTCAAAATGTATACAATAGTACTCCAGAAAGAGACCATGTATATGATGCTCTGTACTTGCTTACCTCTTGTTTCTTTTGCCCACTTGCTTGATGTCCACTCAGTTGAAGTGAACATCTTCCTTAGATTTGTCCTTTGCTTATGAATGCGCTGAAGAGCCAGAAATGATGTCGCAAACCTAATAACAGCAGGTCTAACAAGCTCCACTTTTCCTGTGAAGCTCCTTAGCATGTTGACTAGTCCAGGCCGAACATAAATATAACTGTTGATGCTCATTGCTCTTTTAATTGTTCTACTAATGTTTGACATCTTTCCAATATCCTACAACATTAAATCGATGCAATGGGCGACACACAGTGTCCTATATAAATGCGGCCGTTTTGCTTCCAATAATTTTCCTATTTCATAATAAACACATTTATTTAATTTCAATATATGACATTAAAATTAAACAAATATTAAAAGAGGATGATTAACGATATATTTACCTGCTAGTACATTATTGCTTGCACTATCAGTAACAACTTGAACTACATTTCCCTCTCCAACACGTTCCACCACTCTATCAAGCAATTCAAACATCCTCTCACCAGTTTTTGCATAATCAGATGCATCAACAAATTCCAGGAAGAATGTACCTTTTGGTGAATTTATCAAAAAATTAATAAGTGTTCTCTGTTTCTTGTCTGTCCATCCATCTGCCATGATAGAACATCCAAATAACCTCCACTCATCCTCATAGTTTTTCATCATCTTCTGAACTTCAGCCACTTCATTATTCAACAAAGGCACACGAACTTCATGATAACTGGGTGGTTTCAATCCAACCTCAAACTGGCCAATTGACTCTATCATCACTGCAAAACTACGGTAGGTAACCGCATTAAAAGGAATGGCTGCATCATACATCCACTAAGCTATATGCTTGCACGCCCTCCCTATAAGTTCCTTCTTACATGCTTCGTTGATAGAAGTTTGCTTCATTTGCTGATGTTGGCCTTTCTGCTTCATTTTTTTCTCAATATTAGGTGCAAAGAAAACATCCATCGGTCCTTTAGTCCGAGACTTTTTAGGCACACCACTTGGACCACATCCATGAATCTTCGCACCGACGTCATCCATATCCTCATCGCTTCCAAAGGTATCTACATCTGCGAAGTCCGGGAATGTTTGTTTTTCTGTCATGCTTACAGCCATTTTCTTTTGCATATAGTCTTGAATTTCTGTCCTTACATGTTGTGGGCATTTGGGACAGACTTTGGTATTTCTAAATCCTCCCACTAGATGTTGTTTCGCACGATAAATTCCACCCTTTGTGATTTTTTCACAGAAAATGCAAATTAAATCATTTTTATTTGCAACAGATGTCTGCCGCACATACTTCTAACCTGGATCAATCCTAGATTGGACACTGGATGAACCAGATCCACTCGCATCCATTTCCAGCTATTAAAATATTTTACAAAAAAATTATTTCCTAGAACAAGATAATTGCTGAAAACTATAGTTGTATAGCATTCAGTTCATGGTTTTACAATTTACAGTGAACTGGGCTAGCCCATTTCACTATTACAGTGAACTGGGCTAGCCCATTTCACTATTACAGTGAACTGGAGCAGCCCAGTCTATAATTATAACAGTGAACTGGGCAGTAAATCCAGTAATCTGTTACAGTAAATCCATAATTACGGTTACAGTGAACTGGGCTAGCCCAGTTCACTGCCCAGTTCACTGTTACAGTGAACTGGGCTAGCCCGGTTCACTGTTGTACAGTGAACTGAGCTTCCAGTTCACTGTTTTACAGTGAACTGGAGCCCAGTTCACTGTAAAACAGTGAACTGGAAGCCCAGTTCACTGTTACAGTGAACTGGAAGCCCAGTTCACTGTAGTTCACTGTTACAGTGAACTGGGCTTCCACTATGACCATGCTAGAAGCCCTAAAAAGAAGAGAGCAACCAAAAAATCACAGAAATTACAGTGGTTTCACTACGTGTCTATGCTAGAACCAAGAAGAGCGACCAAAAAACATGGAATCCATCCAAAAAATCTAAACCCTAAAAATGGCAGCCGAAAAAACATTCAATCGAATTTAAAATGCAAGAAGAAGAAGGAGTGCAGTGAGTAGTTACTAAAAATGGCGGTGGCCGGCGAACGGAAGAGGAGCGGCGACCGAAAACCGAGCGGCGACAGGCGCGGAACAGTGCGATTTCAACCCTAACCTCTCGCTCGCGTGAATCGGGAAAAATGAGGGAAGGCCGGATCTGGCATCTTATAAAACACCGCAGGTTTTACAGTGAACCGGGCGCCTAGACCGGATTTAGGCTAGGCGCGCCTAACCAGCGCCCGAGATACACGCAAGGCGCGCGCCTAGGCGCGCCTAGGCCAATTCACCCGCCTAGCTCTTGCTAGGGCGCTATGCCGCGCGCAAGGCATCTAGTGACTCAACCGCGGCTACCTCCTATCTGTCCGCCCGGGCTGCTGCCCAGCCTCCCGAGGTTCGTGATGAACTTCGCATCACCACTATCTCTCTCAGCGGAAAGGCCAACTATGTCGAATGAGCTCATTCCGTTCGTCGTGTTCTGCAGACTAAGGGTCTGCTCCCTCACCTTACTCGGGTCAAACCTGCTGATCCCTTTGATGACTGGCTTCGCGATGACGGCCGAGTCCAATCTTGGTTGCTTAACTCTATGACACAGAGTCTTACCGAATGACAATGTATTACGAAACAGCTAAGGAAATGTGGGATGAGCTGCACTCCCTCTACTCTGGTCCGGATAGCTTACAACACCTTTTCGACATCAGCTCTACTCTTCAATCACTGGACCCTGACACCACTGACGACTTAAACTTCCTTTGTTGCCAATACCAGAACCCTGATAGAGGCTTGGATACAACACCAACCTCCCTCTGCAGACCTTGCTACGCAACGGGCACAAAAGGAGGCTGTTGAGATCGCTATGATGATGGCTCATGTTCCTAGTCATCTTCACAACATCCGGGCCCAGATTCTCTCTTATTCTACTACACCCTCTCTGTCTGATGTTTGCTCAATGGTGCTTAAGGTTACACCACCTCCCGAGGCTCCAACCACCTTTTCTCCAGCTTTGATCCAACAACCCCTACTCCCTACTCCTGCTCCCTCTGGCTGGGGATCTTCTACTCGGGGAGGTCGCTTTACGTCTCGTGGTCGGGGACGTGCTGGGCGCTCTACTCTCAAGTGTACTTACTGCGGTCGTGATGGCCACCTTGAAGCTACCTGCTATCGCAAACATGGTTTGCCTCCTCATCTTACTGCTCCTGCTGTTGTTGTTGCTCCTGCTCCTGCAGGCCCCTCTCCCACCGACCCCTCATCTACTGCTCAGAAGGATATCAATGACCTCCGCCTACAGATACTGCAGCTTCAAGGCATGGTCAACCGTTCCTCTTGCTCGGTTGCTTCCTTCTCTACTGAAGGTATCTCCTGTCTTTCCTACAGCTCTCAGTGGATCCTAGACTCTGGAGCCACCCATCACATTACCTCCCAGAAACCTCCTCAGTACATGCACACTGAGTATCCCAAGTTTATCACTGTAGCCAATGGTGATACTACTCCTGTGTCCGGAGCTGCTGATCTGCAACTTATTCCTACTCTCTCCTTAACCTCGGTCCTTTGTGTTTCAGGATCTCCCTTCAACCTACTGTCTGTTAGTAGGCTTGCTCAAGTTCTTGATTGCTGTCTAACCTTTTCTCCTTCTTTTGTCATGCAGGATCGTCGAACACAGACTATCATTGGTAGAGGACGGCTGTCAAACGGGCTTTATCTCTTGGACGCTCTTCCCACTTCACTCTCTGCTGTTCCCTCCGTCAACTGGCATCGTCGTCTTGGCCATGATCCTCTTCAGATTCTCAAGAAGGCCCTTCCGGATATCTCTTTACAGGAATTTTCTTGTGAGCCATGTATCTTTGACAAGCATCATCGTATTTCTTTCCCTCCTGCATGTAACCGGAGTAGTACTCCGTTTTCTTTATTTCATTCCGATATCTGGGGTCCTTATAAACTTCCCAGTCTTTTTGGTTATCGATATTTTGTAACCTTTATTGATGACTATTCACGTCTCACATGATTTTATTTTCTTCATGATCGTACTGAGCTAACTTCTGTTTTCCGTGCATTTATTATTGAAATACGTACACAATTTTCTACTACCGTACAAACGCTTCGCACTGACAACGCTTGTGAATACACTAGTCGCAGCTTCTCCAACTTATGCACCGACTTTGAGGTAATTCATCAAACTTCGTGTGCGTACACACCCCAACAGAATGGTGTGGCCGAGCGGAAGAATCGACATCTCCTTATGTCACTCGGTCAATCATGCTTCAAATGAAGGTCCCCGCTGAATATTGGAACTTTGCTGTTTCTACTACATGCTATCTCATTAATCATATGCCCTCCTCTGTTCTTAACTTTGCTTCTCCATTCAGTCTCCTGTTTCCTTCCAAGTTCCCTTTTTCTCTCATGCCTCGAACATTTGGATGTGCCTGTTATGTTCACTCTCTTGGACCACCAAGTGACAAACTTGCCACCCGCGCCACCAAATGTATATTTGTTGGATACTCTCGTACCCAAAAGGGGTATGTTTGCTACTCTCCCACAATCAACAAGGTGCTCGTCTCCGCGGATGTTGCCTTTGCCGAAGATGAAAGCTTCTTCTCTCACACCTCCACTCTACCACCTCAGACCACTATTCCTCGTCCGACTGTCCCCGTCACATCACTGCCTCCCACCTCTTCCGCTCCTCCGGTACCAACTTCACCACCTCTCCCTCCTCCTCCACCTACCCGTGTTTGCACTCGCCGCTCGTCCAGGATTGCAGCCCGACAACAACCCCTACTACGGATGATCTTCTGCGCATTGACGATTAAGCACCACCCTCTACGGCTCATCCCATGGGAAACTATGTATCCCTACCTCGCCTTTCTCCACCTCTTCGCACTTTTGCCCTCTCTCTCCACTATTTCCATTCCTAACTCCTTGCAGAATGCTCTACAACATCCGGGTTGCCGTGCGACTATGCACGACGAGATGACAGCTCTCTGGGCTACCCGAACTTGGGACCTTGTTCCTCTTCCTCCTGATCAGTCTTGTGTTAGCTGCAAATGAGTCTTTACAATCAAACATGCTCCTGATGGAACAGTTGATCGTCTCAAAGCCCGTTGGTGGCCCGGGGCTTCACTCAGCAACATGACCTTGATTATGACTAAACGTTCTCTCCGGTGGCAAAACTAAGTACTGTACGAGTTCTGATCTCTCTTGCTGTGCACCGCCTATGACCCCTTCATCAGTTGGATATCAAAAATGTCTTTCTCAATGACGATCTTCAAGAGACTGTGTATATGCACCAGCCACCTGAGTTTGAGACCACGAGGGAGTCTCGTGTATGTCTTCTCCGGAAGTCTATAACTCTATATATGGTCTTAAACAATCCCCTCGCGCTTGGTTTGATAAATTTAGTAAAGTGGTTCGCGAGATGAGATTCACTCGGAGTTCTGTTGATTTCTCTTTTTTAATCGTCATCAAGCAACCGAGACAGTCCTTCTTCTTGTCTATGTTGATGACATTCTGATTACGGGAAACGACACCATCGGGATCCAGAAAATCAAACAACATATGAACTCCGTCTTTCAGACAAAAGATCTGGGTAATCTGCGATACTTCCTTGGACTTGAGGTTGCAAGAAGACCTGATGGACTAGTTTTATCTCAACGGAAGTACTGCATAGATCTTTTACAAAGTGCGGGCTACTCGGGATGCAAACCTACAGATACTCCGATGGATATGAATCATCAGCTGTCGAATCATGACTCTGGGAATGACCCTGTTCTGACCAATCCAGAGTACTATCGACGTTTGGGGGGAAAATTAATCTACCTCACAGTTACGCGGCCTAATATCTCATTCGCTGTTGGAGTGGTAAGCCGATTCATGCATACTCCTCGGACTTCTCATCTCCGAGCCGTCGAGCGGATCCTTAGATATATTTAAAGAAGGCTCTTGGACAAGAACTTGTTTATAAGTCATCGTCTTCTTTATCTCTTGTTGCCTACTCTGATGCGGACTACACAGGGTCACTTGATGATAGACATTCCACAACTGGTTTTTGCACCTACCTCGGTGGACACCTTATTACCTGGCGCAGCAAGAAACAGACTGTTATTGCTCGCTCGTCTGTTGAGGCTGAATATCGTGCTATGGCAGCGGTCGTATCTGAGGTCACCTGGCTAGAGCGCCTCCTCAGCGATATAGGTCTCACACTCTCCTCTCCTGCTACCCTGCTCTGTGATAGTCAAGCGACCATACATATTGCCAAGAATCCGGTGTTTCATGAGCGCACAAAGCATATTGAAGTTGACTGTCAATTCATTCAGGAGAAGGTTCAATCAAAGAAAATAATATTGGAACATGTCTCGGCCTCCAGTCAAATTGCTGATATCTTCACCAAGGCTCTCTCTCGGACTTTGTACTATCAGTTTTTATCCAAGCTTGGCGCTTATGACTTGTACGCTCCAGCTTGCGGGGGAGTGTTAAAGATAAAATAGAATTAGCCCATTTGTGAGGCCCATGTGTATTGGCCCATGTATAGCTCCTTTAGTCCCACATTGTAAAAGTAGATATCTCTCACTCTGTCTACCTCTATATAAGTGTATGTATTCCTATACTTTGGATAATAATACAATTAAGGGTGATTTTCTCTCTCCAGTCTCTCTCTTTCTACAAATATTATACAATGGAATCAAATATATTATTTTGCATTGTGACAATATTTTTCTAAGCCAAGTAAAATGCATAAAGGACGAATCAGATACAGTTTTGATTGATGATGTGGATATTAAAGAACGATGTAAAATATACTTTTATCAACTTTATAATGAAACAAAGACAATGAATTGAACTTGAAAGAGTTAAGTAAATCATAGAAGTATAAGAACATAACGTTTTATCGTAAAATTCAAATCTCGGAGGTAAATGATGCTCTAAAGAAAATGAAAAATGGAAAGACGGTTGGGTCAGACGATACACCAAAGTATGGAAATGTCTTGGGAATGAAAGAATTTTGTGGTTTACATATTTTTTCAATAAGATACTGAAGTCAAAGAGGATGTCAGACTAATGGAGATAAAATATTTTGGTACCTTTGTATAAGAACAAAGACGATATACAAAATTGTATTAATTACAGAGGAATTAAATTAATGAGTCATACCATGAAATTATGAGAACGAGTAATAAAAAGAAGAGTAAGACTAACATCTCGGAGAATCAATTTAGATTCATGCCAGGGCTGTCGACCACGGAAGTTATACATCTCTTGAGGAGACTTATTGACAACTACCGAGAAAAAAACAAGATTTGCATATGCTGTTTATCGATCTTGAGAAGACTTATAATAGAGTTCCAAGAGAAATCTTATGTAGAGTCTTAGAAAATAAATGTGTAAATGTATCATACATTGACATAATCAAAGATATGTATACAAATTCAGTGACAAGAGTGAGGATATCTGGAGGATTAACACATAAATTCTCTATCACTGTTGGCTTACATCAAGGTTCAGCTTTAAGCCCTAATCTCTTTACCCTTATCTTAGATGAGCTCACCGGACATATCCAACAAACAATACCTTGGTGTTTATTGTTTGCAGATGATATCGTTTTGGTCGATGAGACGCGCGAGGGTGTAAACGCAAAACTTGAATCTTGGCGAAACACTTTAGAAAAGAAGGGTTTAAGGTTGAGTATGACAAAGACGGAATATATGGAGCTTAAATTTAGCAGTGCAAGAAGGACGGATGACTTCATTATTAAGCTGGGTGATCAAGATATTTCCCGTAGTGAGTGTTTTAAATATCTTGGATCGATAGTTCAAAAAGACGGAGGTATTGATAAAGATGTGACGCATAGAATCCAATCGGGTTGGTTGAAGTGGAGAGGCGTCTCAGGAATCTTGTGTGATCGTAAAGTACCATTAAAACTTAAGAGCAAGTTCTACCGTATTGCGATTAGACCAACGATGCTCTTTGGTTCTGAGTGTTGGGCAGTGAATTGTGTACATGAGCAAAAAATGGGAGTTGTGGAGATGAGAATGCTTAGGTGAATGTGTGGACACATGAGACTGGATAGAATTATGAATGAATGTATCAGGGATAGGACAGGAGTAGCATCAATTGCAGAGAAGATGCTAGAAGCTCGACTAAGATGGTTTGGACACGTACAAAGGAGACCATTAGAAGCACCTGTTAGGCGTTGTGAGAGTCTAGTCACTAGGCATGTTAAACGAGGGAGGGGTAGACCAATAAAGACTTGGAATGAAACTATAAGGAAAGACATGTACTCAGGCATTAGTGAGATTATGACTAAATATATGACACAATGGCGACAAAGGATCCATATAGCTGACCCCACTATAGTGGGATAAAGGCTTGAGTGTTGTTGTTGTGACAATATTTTTCTAAATAGAGAGGAGAAGAGATCTTATTTTTAGATTGATTTATCTTACTTTTCAGTAGTTGATTAGTGATCATTTTGATTTCAGTGATTTTTTTATTATACTTCAGCAAAGCAAGATTTGTCAACCATGCTGACTTTTGCCTTTTTTGTGTAAAATATCTTTATCTATCTCTATTTTTGCTTACATTGTGATATGTTTTTCTTTTACACTTGTTTTTCCACATCAAATGTGCACTGCAAACATTTTTTTTTTACCTTGCCGAGAATTTGTTAGAAATTTTAATTTGAAGCTTCTTTTTCTTGTAGGATGAGTTTGCGAGCCTTCCGGCCATAATTCCAAAAGGGCCTATTGCAATCTTAGGTTTGGTTAGTCACTTCTCTCATATAAAATTCTTTGATTTTGGCATTTACAGAAACATAGAGTGGGACCCACTCTCTTTCGGAATGCCAAATGAGTGGGACCCACTCTCTTTCAGGATGCCATTATCTTTCGGAATGCCAAATTCGGTGTTCTTTCAACCTTAAATTCATGTTTAAAAGAATTAATTAATCATGACCAAAAGTAATGTATATGCGTTCCTTCCTAGGGTGCAGGAACAGCTGCTCATTTGATACTTGATTTGTGGCCTTCATTCCATATTGAAGGCTGGGAGATTGATGGAATTGTAAGAATTAGCATTATTTCATTATGTTTTCCATGTCCATAAATTTACTTGTGTACATTATCCATCACATTTCTTTAATTTTGAGTAGTAACTGTTGATGTAGGACAAACCTTCTCAATGATCTATTCCATCAATGTAACCACCTTGACATTGACAGTTTTTTTGAATTTACATGGCTTGATTTTGGAAATTGCAAGCAAATTTTATCGAATTTAATTTTCATTCCCTTTAGACCCTTTATTGCAATGAAGTAATTTTTTCCAATTATGACTGTCAGCTTATGAAGAATTTTATAAGCAACAAGATACCAAAGATGGAGTGTTAGGGAATAACTACTAAAGAGCAACTAAAGAGAGAGATCTAGAGATTAAGAGGAGATTTAGGGTTAAGAAGAAGAAGGAGGCTACCTGATCATACTTTGCATCAACCCCTAAAGGGGGCTGCCCGGATATATATATATCCGGGCATGGAGGGGCCGGCCGGCCCCTCCCAAGGGGGCTGAACCCGCCTGGTTCAGCCCCTGGCCGGCCGGTTCACTGAGTGGGGGCTGAACCGGAAGGTTCAGCCCCGTTGTTTAGCGTGTCCTTGCTCCTCCGAACATAGTGGCGACCCGTAAAGCGTAGCGGGGGCGTAACATTCCCCTCCCCATCAAGAACCAACTTGTCCGCAAGTTGGTAATCCGGGTAGAGCTCCTTGAAATCGAAGAAGTCTACCCAAGAGTTGTGTGCTGGCGGCAAATTCTTCCACTGGACCAAGAGCTCTGGCCGGTATTCCGTGCCCCGAATCTTCCACCGGTGCCGTAAGATATCCTCTGGGAGCGGACGCAGCTTGCCCGCAGGCGTAACCTCAGGTAATAAGGAACTTGGCTGGACATGCGGACCCAACTTCCGCTTGAGCAAGGAGACGTGGAATGTAGGATGAATGCGGGAACCTTCCGGTAAAGCCAACGTATAAGCTACCGGCCCCACCCTGCTGATGATCCGAAAGGGGCCGTAGTAGCGCGGGGAAAGCTTATGGTTGCCATGACGAGCCACAGACAACTGCCGGTACGGCTGGAGCTTGAGAAAAACTTCATCGCCCACGGCAAACTCCCGCTCCGTGCGGTGCTTGTCCGCCTGGGACTTCATGCGTCCCTGTGCCAGGCGTAGGTTCTCCCGAAGAGTGACTAACGATCCCGATCCAGAAGAGCCCGATCCACCGCCGGAAGGGCAGTGCTGCCGGGCTCATAGCTGGCCAAGGTCGGAGGAGGCCGTCCGTAAACCACCTCAAACGGCGTCATCCTGCTGGCTGAATGATATGACGTATTGTAACAGTACTCTGCCCAGTGTAACCAGTCCGGCCAACTCCGAGGCTCATCCATCACAAAGCAACGAAGATATGTCTCGACACCCCGATTGAGGACCTCCGTCTGACCATCCGACTGCGGATGATTGGCCGTGCTGAAGTGTAAGCGGGTACCCTGCAACCTGAATAGCTCCCGCCAGAACCCACTGACGAAGGTGGGGTCGCGATCCGAAATAATGGCCCGAGGAAGGCCATGCAGTCTAACAATTTCCCGAGCAAAGAGTGCGGCCACAGACTCCCCGGTATACGGATGGCTGAGGGCCAGAAAATGGCCGTACTTTGAAAGCTTATCCACTACCACCAAAATGACTGACTTGCCTTTCGACTTAGGCAACCCATCAATAAATTCCATGGAGACTGTGTCCCAAATAAGCTGCGGAATATCCAATGGCACGAGGAGCCCGGCAGGAGAAGAAGTCTCATATTTCTGCCGCTGGCAGATGTCACAGTGGCGAACAAACTGCTGAATGTCCCGTCGCATTCCTGCCCAAAACACGTTTGCTCGCGCCCTCTGGAGGGTCCGGAGCACCCCCGTATGTCCTCCTGTGGGAGACGAGTGGAACTCATGCATCAGAATCGTCTTCCAAGCTGAATCGGCGGGAACGACCACCCGTCCCCGATAGTATAGCCGGCCGTTACACAAGTGATAGCCGGTTGGCCCCGTCTCTCCCCGCTGTAAAGAGTCCACCAACGGCCGAAGCGTGTCCGACCGCAACACGTCCTCCTGAATATCCTCCAAAGAGTCAACCAACGGCCCCAAAATATTGGAGAGCGCAGCTCCTGGGAGGCGAGAGAGGGCATCGGCGACCACATTCTCTTTGCCGCGGCGATACACAATCTCATAGTCGTATCCCAGAAGCTTTGTAACCCATTTTTGCTGTAGAGGCGAAGAGACCCGTTGGTCCAGAAAGTGCTTCAGACTCTGGTGGTCCGTCCTGATCTTAAAGTGCCTGCCCAACAAATATGGCCGTCACACAGCCACCGCGTGAATGATGGCCAACATCTCCTTCTCGTAGGTCGAGAGACCCAAGGTACGAGGAGCCAGGGCCTTGCTGTAAAAGGCTATTGGCCGCCCCGCCTGCATCAAAACCGCCCCGATGCCGACCCCCGACGCATCCGTCTCCAGAACGAACTCCTTTGTGAAATCGGGTAGTGCAAGCACTGGTGTGGAGGTCATGGCCCGTTTGAGAGCCTGAAATGCCTCCTCCGTCTCCTCATTCCAAGAAAAAGAATCTTTCTGCAGCAGCTGGGTCAATGGCCGGGCTATCTTCCCATAATCCTGGACAAACCGTCGGTAGTACCCGGTGAGGCCCAAAAAACCCCGCAAGGCCCGGACTGTCACCGGTCGCGGCCAGGACTGCATACTCTGAATCTTCCGTGGATCGGGCTCGAACGCCCTGACCGGAAACCAAATGGCCCAAATACTCCACCTCCTCCTGCCCGAAGGAGCACTTGGAACGGTTGGCATAAAGATGGTGTTGGCGAAGTCTCGCAAGGACCTGCCCCACGTGGTGCACGTGGTCCTCCCAGGTGGCGCTGTAGATAAGGATATCGTCAAAGAAAACCAGGACAAACTCCCGCAGGAAATCTCTGAATATCTCGTTCATGTTGGCCTGGAATGTCGCAGGCCCTCCAGTCAGTCCATTGGCCATAACCAAAAACTCATAATGGCCGTCATGCGTCCGGAACGCCGTCTTATGAACATCCTCCTGAGCCATCAAAATCTGATAATAGCCGGAACGAAGATCCAGCTTGGTGAATCGTTGCGCCCCATGCAGTTCATCCAGTAACTCTTCGATGTGAGGAATCAGGAAATTATCCTTGACAGTAGCGCCGTTCAAGGCCCGGTAGTCCACGCAGAATCTCCAAGACCCGTCTTTTTTCTTGACCAGAATGATAGGAGCCGAGAAGGAGCTCGTACTCGGCCGAATGATGCCGGCCTCCAGCATCTCGCGGACACTCCGTTCAATCTCCGCATTTTGCACGTGTGGGTAACGGTACGACCGAACATTCGTCAGCTCAGCATCCGCCTTGAGCGGAATACGGTGGTCTCGAAACCTCGGCGGTGGCAAAGTACGTGGCTCCTGAAAAACATCAGCATAATCTGTCAGAAGTAACTGTAACTGAACCGGTACCTCATAAGGCGTGGAATCGCCGGTCTGGACCTCCCGAAGGACGGCCATCAGCTGTCCGTCCCCGCTCAACCGCTGCAAGCTGCGAAGAGAAACCTCCTTAACAGGAGATGACATGATCCCTTGCAGGCAAAACTGTTTTTCTCCGTGCACAAACTCCATAGTCATATGTTCCCAGTCAAACGTCACCCGCTGTAACTGGCGCAACCACTGAACTCCCAACACCATGTCTGAGCCCCGAATAGGTAACAGGTAGACGTCAGTCCTTCCCACATAGTCACGTATCCGCATTTCCACTCCCCTCAGCACCCCCTCGCACTGCAGCCTGCTGCCATCCGCCACCATAACGTGAAAGGCAGCTCCCCTGTCAATCACGTGCCCAACTCGTCGTGCCACATCGGGATGTATGAAGTTGTGGGTACTCCCACTGTCCACCAGAATGGTAACTCTTTCTTGGGCAATCCGGCCCGCCAGCCGCATAGTAAGCGGGGGAGCGCAACCCTCAAGAGCATGTAGAGAAACCCCGAACTCAGTTGCCTCCACATCTACCTCCAACTCCTCATCCGGAGCCGGCTCGTCCGCGTCTTGATGTAACATGAACACCTGTATCTTCTGGCATTTATGACCTGACACAAATTTCTCGTCGCAGTTAAAGCACAGACCCTTCTCCTTTCGGGCGGATAACTCACTCCAAGATAACCGAGTCACAGTCGGCTTGGTACCCGTAGGCTGCTCTCGTTGTGCTGCGGTCGCAGGGGTCAAAGCCGGCCTACTCATGATGCGAGCCCTCTGCCTGTTGAACCTCTCCTCCTGTATACGAGCCAAGGTAATCGCGTGGTTCAATGATCGAGGCATGAGTGCATGCACCTCGTCACGAATGTGCTCCTTGAGACCAGATATGAAACAGCTGTAGAGTGTCCTCTCTGACCACTGAACCCGATTTGCCAACTTCTCGAACTCCGTACGATACTCCATCACCGACCCTTTTTGACGAAGCTTCTGAAGGAGGGCCTCAAAGTTCTCGTACTCCAATGGACCAAACCTGGCCGAAAATCCCTCCACAAATTCCCCCCAAGGCACGTACTCCCGCCCTCGCAGGAACCACTGCGTCCACTGGAAAGCGTCGTCCTTCAAATGGAAGGACGCTAGCTGCACCCACTGGCCTTCAGGCACCTCCTGGTATTGGAAAAATAATTCCGCCTTTTGGATCCACTCCAAGGTGTTGCCGCCCTCGAACTCCGGAAAGTACATCCGAGTTAATCCGGGAGTTAAACGTTGTCCCCCCTGACCTCCTTCCCGTCTTGCGGGTCCCCTTGCTCGAAACCGCCGTAGCCTTGATGCGGACCTGCTCCCCAAGGAGGGGGTTGTGGCTGGCCGCCCCATCCTTGGCCAAAACCGGCCACTCCCGGTTCCCCAAATCCACGAGGAGGAGGGAGGAGCCCTCCCCTTGGCTGTCCCGTAACATCGGGTGGCCGCCGAAACCCACCGGGTTCTTCCCAGCCCCGGCGTCCCTGGCCGCGACCCAGTCCAGTCTCGCCGAACCCGCCTGCCGCGAATCCGGGCGGAATCGGCCCCGCCAAGCCCCCTTGCATCGCTGTCGAGCCCCCTGCTGGTCCGTACGCCGCCCATCCAGGGCCACCGGACCCTCCTGCGTCGATTCCGGGCGGAATCGAACCCGCCAAACCGCCATACGCGGCTGCCGAGCCCGCGCCGGGTTGATTTCCGCCCGTTCCGCCCAGTTCGGCGCCCGATCCGGCCGAATCCTCACTAGCCGGTCCTTTTCCTTTCAACAACGCCTCCATCCGGGCCTCCATCCGGGCCTCCATCCGCCCTTCCATGGCCGCCATCGAATCGGTTAGGCCAACAACGCTCTCCTCTAGGGTTTCAATCCGTGAGGACTCCTCTTGAGTGCGAGTGGTCACCATGGACGAATGCTCTGATACCAAATGTTAGGGAATAACTACTAAAGAGCAACTAAAGAGAGAGATCTAGAGATTAAGAGGAGATTTAGGGTTAGGAAGAAGAAGGAGGCTACCTGATCATACTTTGCATCAACCCCTAAAGGGGGCTGCCCGGATATATATATATCCGGGCATGGAGGGGCCGGCCGACCCCTCCCAAGGGGGCTGAACCCGCCTGGTTCAGCCCCTGGCCGGCCGGTTCACTGAGTGGGGGCTGAACCGGAAGGTTCAGCCCCGTTGTTTAGCGCGTCCTTGCTCCTCCGAACATAGTGGCGACCCGTAAAGCGTAGCGGGGGCGTAACAGAGAGCGTGATATTTATTAAATTGCTCGAATTAGAGAGAACAAGACGAGATTTAAGCCAAGTTAGATACATAAAGGATGAAGCGAATATAACTTTGACAGATGATGTGGTTATTAAAGTGTGATGAAAAAAAATATTTTATCAAATTTATAGTGAAATAAAAGACAATGAACTGAACTTGGAGAGTTAAGTAAATCAAAGAAATATAGGAGCATAATATTTTATCGTAAAATTCAAGTATCAGAGGTAAATGATGCTCTAAAGAAGATGAAAAATAGAAAGACGGTTGTGTCAGACAATATACTCATCAAATTATGGAAATATTTAGGGAAAAAAAATTTTGTGGCTTACATGTTTCTTCAATAAGATATCGAAGACAAAGATGATGTCGGACCAATGGAGAGAGAGTATCTTAGTACAAATAAAGGATATATATAAAATTATGTTAATTTCAAAGGAATTAAATTAATGAGTCATACTATAAAACTATAAGAACGAATAATAGAAAGAAGAGTAAGACAAAAGACTAGCATCTTAGAGAATCAATTTAGATTCATGCCAGGGCGGTCGATTATGGAAGCTATACATCTCTTGAGGAGACTTATTGACAACTATCGAGAAAGAAAACAAGATTTACATATGCTGTTTATCGATCTTGAGAAAACTTATGATAGGGTTCCAAGAGAGATCTTATGGAGAGTCTTGGAAAAGAAAGGTTTAAATGCATCATACATTGACATAGTCAAATATATGTATACAAATTCAGTGATGAGGGTGAGGACATTTGGAGGATTAATACAAAAATTCTCTATCACTGTTGGCTTACATCAAGGTTTAACTTTAAGCCCTAATCTCTTTACCCTTATCTTAGATGTGCTCACCAGATATATCCAACAAACAATACCTCAGTGTTTATTGTTTATAGATGATATCGTTTTGATTGATGAGACGCGCGAGAGTGCAAATGTGAAACTTGAATCTTGACAAGACACAATAAAAAAGAAGGGTTTTAGGTTGAGCAAGGGAAAGACAGAGTATATGGAGTTTAAAGTTGGAAGTGCAAGAAGGACGGATGACTTCATTTTTAAGTTGGGTGATCAAGATATTTCCTGCAGTGAGTGATTTAAATACCTCGGATCGATAATTCAAAAAGATGAAAGTGTTGATAAAGATGTGATACATAGAATACAAGCAGGCTGGTTGAAGTGGAGAAGCGTATCAGGGATCTTATGTGATCGTAAACTACCATTAAAACTTAAAAGCAAGTTTTCCCATACTGCAATTAGACCAGCGATGCTCTATGATTCTGAGTGTTAGACAGTGAATTGTGTACATAAGCAAAAAATGGGAGTTGCGGAGATGAGAATGCTTAGGTGCATGAGTGTACACACGAGACTGGATAAAATATGGAATGAATGTATTAGGGATAAGACAGGAGTGACACCAATTGCAGAGAATATGCGAGAAGCTCGATTAAGATGGTTTGGACACGTACATAGGCGACCATTAGAGGCACCCATTGAGTGTTGTGAGATTTGTCACTAGGCATGTTAAATTGGGGAGGGGTAGACCAATAAAGACTTGGAATGAAACTATAAGGAAAACATGATGCACTTAGACATTAGTGAGATTATGATTAAATATAGGGCACAATGGCGACAAAGGATCCATATGGCCGACTCCACCATACTACCATAATGGGATAAAGGCTGTTGTTATGACTGTCAGTACCATATGCACTGCTTTGATTGTTTTTCTTACCCTTTTGGATTTTTAATGTAACTTTGCTTGCTCTTAGGTAAAACTCCTTTTACTTTGGGGAAATTTTTTATTTGGAGTCATTTTCAGCTTTTATTAGTATTTTGTGATTACTATGTTGAGCATCTTTTTGCAAGCCACGAAGAAAATCAAATTGAATTCATCTGAAACTTTGCACCTGTTTTGGCAGTACATTTGAAATTTTACGCTCCTAATTTTCTTTTAAATATTGTCCAGTTCCTTGGCTTTGGTAGAACTTATAATTGTGATACGTCATTTTTAGAGCTGGTTGAATTTATTTATTCACTCTTACTCTTTGGTTGACTTGGAGCTATTGGCTTCTTTGCACATAGTATAGTGATGGTGATGCAGGACGACGCGTAAGGCTTACGCGCCTGTCGGCTTTTTCTAGGAAACCCTAAATGCATGTGATTCTTAAATTAATTTTGCAAAATTTAGAGTGGGCGCAACACTTAAGAAATTACGCAACTTGGAATTTTTATGAAAAGCACAAAATTACTTCTTCATTTTTAAATGAATTTTCTTAAACAATGGTTCGATTTTAAATCCGGGGACGGAAGTTTGCAACTTTCGTTCCGTTCCCCTTATCGTAGCAAAACGGAAATCGTGAACTCCAAATATGTTTCCGTTTGGAATTTTCGACGTAGCGTTTGCTGACAAAATTCGGGCGAAAACCCAGCAGTGAGTCTATTATCCTACGAGAAAATTATAGAGGAACACACAAAGGAAAAGAGAAAGAAATAATTACCCACGGAAGAGACGTCTTCCGTATTCGAAGTCGATGGCGATCACGCGAGGAGCTCCTCGTCACCTTCGATCTCCGCTCCGAGGTCGGCCGCTACCGCACACGGGCACCAAGAAATTAAGTCACTCTTTCACACGAGGTGGTTTCACGGAATCATCACACAACAATGTAAGAAGCCTCAAACCTAACAACCTAAAAATTCACTCGCTCTCACACAAGAGGCCCCACGAAATCTCTATCACTCGCGGTGGCTCCACGAAATCTCACACACTATGATCTAATATAATTTCTCTACTGTTCACGGGATCCACAATCACTACAAGTTATTCTCCCACAACAAGCCACTGTTATGGCTACATCAAAACAGCACAACAAATTTTGCACTGTTTATCTTCCTCAATCAGCTCTCACACCGGAAATAAAAAAAACAGCAATCTCTTTAGTAATCAACACCTAATCTCACCTACAGCAACTAACTGCAGCAACTATACAGGAAATCAAAACGGAAATTCCTAATTGAAGTCACACCAGGATTCAAACTAATTAATTAAAACGAAACAGTAACATGCTACTGTTCATCTTCTTCAAACTACAGAACCCCCGATTGAAGCTACAACAAATCTCCTAACTCCTAAACATACATCACACGCCTAACACCTAGCAGGAAATTACAATCCGGCAAGCACACAAGAAATCAATTTCAATCTCCAAAATATTCGTCAATCACTAAAATACAATTACATGTACTCCCTTTTATAGGGTTCGAACAGAGAAAGAAGAAGAAACAACGGAAAGGTACCGACCATGGCTGAGCGGGTCGTGGAGCTGAACTGCAGGGAATGGGCGTCGTGGTCTGCGGTTGTTACTGCCGTGGTCGTTGATGGCGTCAAGGGGCGGCATCGGCGAGTGATTGAGCTTGAATCCCGCTTGTTTTCAGGCCGGAAATGGCGGAATCGCGATCTGCGGACTGTGCGGGATCGGGAGATAGGGAAGATGAACAGTGAACCGGCCTATTGACCTAAACCAGCCCAGCTGCTTTACTTATATATATATATTTATATTCATTATATATATATATATATATATATGATATATCAGTTATGTATATATATATGATTTTATACACACATATATATACATAAGTTCTATTTATTAAACTCCCAAACATAACGACGCGCGCAAGCGTGCAACATCATGGCTACGCGCGCAGGCGTGCAACGAACTAAAATTGACAACACAAAACTTGCAAAATTAAAATGCAATAAAACAGATAAGAGATGCGACACCATAGAGTGTTAGGAATGAGAAGAGATTCAGAAGAGGAAGGAGAAATCTAGGGTTTGAGAGAGGGAGATAGGAAAACCTGAGAATACTTGCTTGTCCATCGCCAGAAAATCCGAGGGGTATTTATACCCCTCGGGCCATGGAGGGGCCTGCCGGCCCCTCCCATAGGGGCTGAAGCTGTCCGGTTTAGCCGCCAACCGCCTTCTTGTTTTAAGTAGGGAGGGCTAAACCAGATGGTATGGCCCCACTCGATGTCGCACCCCTCCACCGTCTTTAGTATTGCTGTCCTGCGGCCGGGTAGTTATGAAGATTCATAACATTCTCTTCCCCTTCAAGAACCAGCTCGTCCCCAAGGTGGAAATCTGGGTAACGGAAGGATCGAATGTTGGTCGGCTCAGTCCCTTTCTGCAGGCTGATTTGGTGCTCTCAGAATCATTGAGGGGGTGACAATCAGAGTTCCTGGAAGACATTAGGATACTGGAGAAGTAGTGCCTTCATCTGCTCTGGGACTTCTTGCGTGGGCATAGCCTGAGGCACGATCTCTATAATCACAGTCATGTCGTTCTTTTGTTGCCATCTTCTCTCCAAGCCGTGAAGAGAGGCCTCTTTCACCGACGAGGTTCTGATCCCATGTAGGTAGTACTCTCTCCCAACCTGAGCAAACTCTATGGTCAAGTTGTCCCAATTCATGGTTACTTTACCCAGCTGTCATAACCATTGGACCCCTAGGACCATATCTGACCCCTGGATGGGCAATAAGTAGACATCCATCCTGCTGGTGTATCCTTGCACACTGACCCCCGCTCCCTTCAGCACCCCTTCACACTGCAACTTGCTTCCGTTTTCCACCATGACCTGGGAAGCAGCTTCCTTGGTGATCTCTTTCCAAAGCTTTTGTGCCACAACGAGGTTGATGAAGTTATGTGTACTCCCGCTGTCAACCAAAATAGTTACCTTCTGTTGGCAGATTCGCTCCGCAATACGTTGAAGTTTTTGTGATATAGAAATAGTCAATGAGTTAGTCTTGTTGCCAACATAATATGAGCTTATGAGGTCACACATAATAACGTACGAGAAATTAGACAATTGATCAGGGTGGCTCGACTCATATATGATATGAATGCAGAGCCAAACTTAGTTGATTGGGAGAATGTACAGATTCGACTGGAAGAATTCGACCAGATGGTCTGGAAGAATTTGACCCGAGTTCAAGCCAATTGACTAGATGGTCTAGCCGATCGACTAGAAGAATTCGACCTGACTTCAAGCCGATCGATTCGATGGTCTAGCCGATCAACACGAAGGATTCAACTTGATAAAGTTCAGTGTTGACTGAACAAATTCAGCTAGATTGTCTAGTCGAATCATCTGAATGAATTCGACTAGACTTCAAGTCGAATTGACTAGAAGCTGTTTTGAGTCTTTTGACCGTTCATTTTCCTGTATTAAACCCTGAACTCAGTTAGGCCTTTCTTAAGGTAATTCCTGTTGTAGCTGAAACCGGTTCACTGAGAATTATATATAGATATTATTTCAGGTTCTAGGGTTAAGCATTATCATTCCACACAGAAGTGTTTTTTAGAGCGGCAAAACCCCCAATGGCGGCCTCCCCTTGCGAATCGGAGCCTTAACGTCAACGATCCTCTCCAACAAGCGAACCTAGCAGTTCGTGGAGACGAAGAAGCCGATCATCCTTACAACCAACTGTCGTACGACGAGAGAGAGACGGTTCTCCCGTTAGTGTGGATATCCCGTAAATGCACATATCTATTTCTGTGCTTTCGTGGACTCAGCCGACGAAGCAATTTTCTGGAGCATCTTGGTCGATTATTGTGAATCGATCCCGCACAGGTAATCACTATAATGGTTGTATTTAATTTCTTGATTAATGGGTCTCGTAAGATCCTTTACTGTTTGGGGTTTTCTGATTTGTTTCATTCCGGTGCGCACATCTGATGTGTTGATTTTACTCTCTAGTGAAAACCCAGCACAATACTCATAGTGAGCGGTGTGGATTCTCCCTCCATGGCTAGGATAGATACCCCGAACTCGATTATATCCGGGATGTGCTCCTGTTCCCCTCTTTCTGCATCTGGCATCTCGTCTTCTTCTCGCAACATGTACACCTAGATCATCTGACATTTGTGAGCTCGGGTGAATTTCTCATCACAGCTGTAGCACAATCCCTTTTCCTTTCTTGCCTGTAGCTCTGACCATGTCAATTTCTTCACCGTCGCCCTTTCCGTGACACCTTGATCTTTCTTAGTGTCTGGAGGGTTTGTGGTGTTCTTCGTATTCCCCATCTGAACTTCTGTCGATTGAATCACTCCACTTGAATCCGGGCCAAGCTGATAACGTGGGTCAAAGCTGCACGAGTCACTTCACTTGCACCTTGTTGGCTAACCTTTCAAACTCTGCTCGGTATTCCATCACCGTCCCTTTTTTCTTCAGTTTCTGAAGAACCAAAATCTTTGTACTCCAGTGGGCCCAAGTGGGTTGTAAATCCGTCAACAAATTCGTGTCATGGTGCGTGTTCTCGTCCTCGGAGAAACCACTGGGTCCATTGGAATGCGTCCTCCTCGAGGTAAAAGGACGCTAACTTTAACAACTGTTCTTCTGGTATCTCCTGATATTTGTAGAATAACTATGCCTTTTGGATTCATTCTAATGCGTCTCCTCCTCTGAATTTGGGGTAGTTCATGTGTGTCACCTTTGGCGGCATGTAGGTCCTCGGTTGCGGCTTCCCGGGTTCCCCATCCTCTTGTCCGAGTCCTTGCAGTCGTTGTCAATCGGCGACCACGTGTGGGTACTCCCAGTCCTCCCTATAGGGGTTTTTGACCCCCAATGACGGCCTAAACTCCCATCCGCCTCCTCCTCTGTCGTCACCGGCATGTCCCGACATCCCCAGAATAGGAAGGAGTCCATCCCAATCTGGGTACCCCATCCATCTGGGTTTTCGGTCCTCCTAGCGCCCTTCTCGAGCCCAGTCGGACCCCTGGGCACGTGCGTCTTTGTCGTAAGGAGGAAAATCCAAGGCCGACGCGTCGATTCTGCCTATCTGGGTGGTATCGGGCCATGCTGGTGGTCGTCGCGAGCCTCTTGCCATTTTGCCGTTGATTCCAAGCCCTTATTGATGCTGGAGGCCCGATCGTTACCCTCCCTACCCATACACTCTTCGTGTACCGTTGCTGGGGCCGGAAGGGGGATCGGGATAGCGCTAGTTTTTTCCGCAACAGCCTTACCCTTGATGTGTTAAGTCAACAAATTTTTGATCTCGTCCATGCGCGCATCCAACTTTTCTTCCAGTCGTTTCTCCAATGCCCTCAACTTTTCTTCGATGGCCGCCACCTTGTCGGACAGCCCGGTGTAGTTCTCTTCGAGAGTTTCCAACCAATTGGATTCTTCTTGGGAGCGAGTCACCATGGTGGGACTCGAGGACTTGCGGTCAAAGTAGTAGAATGCTTTGGGAAGATGTTGCATACTGTTGACCTTCTTCGGGTGCAAGGGGACGGTCAATAACTCATCGCAATCCAGAGATTGCCGGACGTCGAAGTGTACGATCAGACAGTATCTGCGTTACGAGTCGTCTATCGGGGCGAAAGACAAAGTCGAAGCAGTAGGCGGTGTTGTTGTGTTAAGTAGAAGCCGAAGTGGTAGTCGACGATCTGGGCGGTAGTGGCGATCAAAGCAGACGAAGCAGTAGGCGGTGTTGATCGAAGCAGACGAATCAGTGGCGGTGTCGATCGAAGCAGACGAAGCAATGGCGATCGAAGCAGACGAAGCAATGACGATCGAAGCAGTAGGCAGTGTCGACAATCTGTGCGGAAGTGGAAGTTGAAGCAGTCGGCGGAAACGGCCGATCGAAGCAGACGGTGAGACGGTCTCGATCGATCGGAATGGATGTCCAAGCCTTTCTGCCTGGCAGTGGTATCGTGGAAAGGATGCGGCGGATTTATTGGGAGGAAAGGACCTCTGATACCAAATGTTAGGAACGAGAAGGGATTCGAAAGAGTAAGGAGAAATCTAGGCTTTGAGAGAGGGAAATAGGAATACCTGAGAATATTTGCTTGTCCATCGCTAGAAAATCCTAGGGGTATTTATACCCCTTGGGACATGGAGGGGCTAGCCGGCCCCTCCTATAGGGGCTGAACCCTTCCGGTTCAGACCCCAACCGCCTTCTTGTTTTAATTAGGGATGGTTGAACCAGATGGTTTAGTCCCGCTTGATGTCGCATCCCTCCGCTGTCTTTGGTATTGTTGTTCTGCGATCGGATCATTGTGAGGATTCATAATATAGAACACAGGAGTTATGAAGGTCAACCTCTAAATATGCCTACATCTACCAATGATGAGACAGGGTGTGATTTACTAATAACAAAAGCCACAAAAATACACAATAAAGAACTATCATCAACCTGTCTCATAACCCAAATACGCTATCTTTCGTTCAAACGAGGAATCTCAAAACCCTTAAGGGTCTTGATGTATGGTAGGCTACGTCAGTGTACGACAATAATGCAATCCTAATGTGAAGTGCGGGGACTATAATTCTATTACCCTTGAACATTGTATGTAACTCATGCAAGACCCGACAAAAGGATCAAATCATAACAATAAAAGGTTACATCCCACGCAGATATTTTAAAGCATGGTAAAATTATTTCTTTAAGTAAAATAAGTTTTGGCTTTCCTCCACGTGGAGGGTCAAAGCGAGCGAGCGCAGCGAATAGCTCTTGCAAATCACAAGACAATCTAGAACAAAGTTCTACAATACTACAGATCCCCAAGAATATGAGTTCACAACACCGTATAATAATAAAGAGGATGAAGATCCATGCAAGTAAAAACGTAACTAGGGGGGATGTGGAGTTGTTGTCACATGAGTGACGATGGTGGCAGCGGAATGACGGTTACAGATTTATATGGTGGACGGTCGTTAGGGGGATGTGATGGTATTGGCGGGTTTGGGCTTCTGGGAGGAGGGGATCTTGGAAGAAGGGGTTACGGTTGGGGTTGTTGTTGGGAGGGAATAAAAGGGTTCGGTGGGGGCCTGAACATGGGTTTTCCTGGGAGCTGAAGGGGGAGGGTTTAGGCGGGCTGTAGGAGATGGTTTGATGGAGGCAGTGAGGGTTTTTTGGAAACAGTGGAGCAAGGCTTTAGGCGGGCTGCTGGCTTAGCCTTGGTGGAGCAGGGCTTTAGGTGGGCTGCTGGCTTAGCCTTGGTGGAAGAGGTGGGGGGTTTTGGAAACTGGAGGGGAAAAGAGGCTTTTGGAGGAAGAAGGGGAAGAAAGCTGCAAGATTGTGGGCTGGGCGTGGCTTCTGTATGGAGTATTTGGAGGGGTCGGCTAGGGCTTGAGAGGGGGAAACATGAAGGTTATGGATGAGAGATACCTTTGGAATGCAGGAAAACGCCTAGGAGTCATCACCTAGGGCCTTCCAGAGTCGTCACCATGAGGGAATCACCGAATTCCGGGAATGAACTTCTCCAAAATTTGCAATAGCTTTGACGGTTGCTCCTACCCTCTTATTTATAATAGAACATGACTTAGGGCAACCATGCTGGACTGCTATGATTAGCTGTACACGATGGTTGTCTGATCTCACCAAATAAAACAAAAAAATAAAACAAATACATGAGAAATATCGAAACGTCGATACGGACGCATCCGCGGAATTGGATCGTCGATCCGAAAATGCTCAATATGGCAAGTAGCCAATTGGCTCCGAACGGGCTCAAAGCTCATGCTCTACCGCGGGCCCGCGTCGCCAATCCTATCACCTTTTGGTAGGTCAGAATTTGGGCTTCGAAATTGGAATTTGTGGTCCAATTCTAATGAAAATGACCTCCAATTCCAATTCCGAAGTGATGCAGAACGGAGATGCGGACCCGTAGTATAGGACGAGTTTTGGGGCCCGTTCGTGGCTGATTGGCTACTTACCATATATGGTGTATCTGGATCGATGAACCGACTTCACAGATGCGCCCGACCCGGCGACCCGACGTTTGCACACAATTTCATATATTATATTGTTATTTTAGCTTTTATTTTAATGTAATCGGGCCACCCCATCTCCGACCAATCATAGTCATTGATGGTTGGATGCCCTAGTATCTCTTTATTAAAAATAAAGGTTTAGGGGCTGCTTAGAGGCTATTGCATAATTTGGAGACAAAGAAT
This sequence comes from Platanthera zijinensis, assembly GCA_039513925.1. NCBI lineage: Eukaryota > Viridiplantae > Streptophyta > Magnoliopsida > Asparagales > Orchidaceae > Platanthera > Platanthera zijinensis. The sequence goes on along the minus strand of CM077097.1, from coordinate 125,659,443 downwards.
ACCGGATTCTTGCGATCATCCTACGATGCCGACTCCGTGGAACCCTATGTGACGACTCTTAGGCTTTCTCCTGCTCCCCAAAGGTATCCCCTACCCCTAACCTTTTTCCCCCACCCCCTGATCCCTCTACCGCCACTCCCATACCCTCCCAAACAGCAGCCGCCTCTGTTTGCTGCAGTCCAGCCACCGCCGCCCCCCCTTTGCTGCAATCCAGCAGCCGCTGCCCCTCCCAGTCTAAACAACACCCGTCTCCCCCTTCTTCTTTTCCTCCAGCCCACCGAGAACCCCCAACAGCCACCGCCACCTCCCCTTCCCTCTCTTATACAGCCAGATATGTCCATATCTACCCAGATCTGCGCGATCCAGTTTTTCCTGTCTATTTCCTGCTATTTAGCAAACCTCAACCCCGATCTCATTCCTCCAGGCCTACTGCCACCCGTGAACCTTCTGGTGGACCCGCCAACCTTCTATTTTCGCTGCTGCAGCCCAGATCCCATCCCAAACCTCCAGATTCAGTCGCTATCCCGTCGTTTCAGCCACCGATTCTTCTCTGGATCGTCCCAATTGTGCCGCACATCTCCGGATTTACCCTCCTACGGCAGCCCCCATATTTTTTGAGTGCTTATTTGTTGTATGGAACTTTAATTCTCATTATTAATATATGGTGTTGTAGTCTCATGCTTGCATGGATCTATAGTTTTGTGTTATTTGTTCTAGATTATTTTTGTGATTTACAGGAGCTATTCGCCGTGCACTTTTGCTTTGACCCTCCACATGGAAGAAAGTCTAAACTCGATTGCCTAAAGAATTATTTTGCTTTTTTCTAAAATTATCTACGTGTGATTTAACTATTTATTGTTTAATTTGAATTCGCCGCCAGATCTCGCATCCTACATATACTCATTTAAGGTCGTCAAGTTGTTTCCCCGACACGCCATTTAGGATTGCATTCTAGTAGCCACACATCAAGCCTCTAACCCTTCATTAAACAGTGTTTAGGTTCATTGCATTTGTCACGTGCTCGTTTACATTGCATGTAGGGTTAGGGCATTGTTCATCCGCCGCCTATAGATTCGTCCTACGCCACGAAGCCTCAATTTCGTCCAAACGAAGAGACCTTAAATGAGTTATGCCTCAAATTTGATGCAGTCTATAAATTGACTAGATTTGTTGAATGCCAAGTCAAAGCCCAACCAAGTTGTTGTTGATGTCCCTGTTATGAAACCAATTGCCGCTACGGAGCCAACGCCGATCGGGGACATGGACCCACATTTTACTTACCGTCGACGCCGCATGGACGCAACAACATGAAGACGCGCACACGTGCGAGCTCTTGTATCTTTGTTTCTTTTATTTTCACACATGTTCTTAATGCGTATTTGGTACGCACGTGTTTAAGCTCAAGTGGGAGGCATGCTACTCTTTATTTTATATATACCCATGAGGGATATGGGAGAAGACAAGAAGAAAGTTATCCTCTCATCCCCTCTCTCTTTTCCTCTCTCTCTCTACGTTTTCTTTTTGCAGGGATTCCGCCTGAAGCCGCACGCCACCCTCTCTGCCAAACCCTAGCCGATCCATTCTGGAGGAACTCCCTCTTGCTCACCGGCGCACCCGATCCCAAAGCGCGTCCCGTAACAGTCCCTTGATATCAATGACCAAAGCCAAGCTATTGCTGTCGATACAATTTATTTTTGCATCTGAAGACCGAATGTTCCAAATCCTTAAGACCGGCCTATAGCGACCAGAAATCAATATCCACAAGACTAGAATTTCAATTCTTTCTGTCTAAAAGCGTTGCTATCTCAGAAATAGGTTTCAACCACATGTGGGCATTGGGTGACCTTTTCAACATGACCAATTATCCACAAATTCGATTATTGTGAAGTTGAAAGTTGAAATCACATAAGATTTGGTTATGTTACCTTGATTGTCTTGCCTATTTTACTATTTTTGGCCTTGAAAAGATTATAAAATTGGCTCGATTAATTGGCTTTACACAGTTATATGCTTGTGGAGTTAATTTTGGTTTTATGGTTCTTTTTGCACAGTTAATTTTTAGTTTTACTGTAAATCATAAGTATATGCTTGCATAGTTAATTTTTGTTCTATGGTTCTGGTGACATGCCATCTTTTTCCCGTACTGATAGTTGATTGACATAGCAAGGGAGTATTTTGCCCTATCTGACTTAGAGAGCTGCTCTAAATCTGGCGGCTCGCTTTCTATTCATATCGGTGACGCCCTTTCTCCATCTGCAACTGTTGAAGGAGGTTTTGCAGGTAATTTTTGAAAGCTAAACATGAGTTTAAACATTGCACCTGTTCAGGCTCTAGTGTAATTGTCTCAATGGTTCAGTTTATTGTCCTGCTCCAATACAAATTAATCTAGTAAACAATCTGATACGGGATGCCGATTGCGAGTGGGTCCGAGGCCGGGAGGGGGCGTTGGCCTGGCGTGAGACGGGCGGCCCTATGGCAGAGGCGGAGTGAGCTGCAGGAGGCTGGTGGCTGCTGCGTGCAGAGGCGCGATGGCGACAAGATCGGGGAGATCGGGGAGCTAGGGCTTCACACGGGCGAGCGGCTGACGGGTGCATCAGGTTACACGAGCGAGCGAGAGAGGGTAGGGTTACAAACAAAAATTAGAAGGGTAGAGAGAGAGAAATAGAGAGAGATAAAGAATTAGATAATAGCTTGCTTGCCTTCCTCTTGGCCCCAACCGACCCTAATAAGAGTTACAAAGGGTTACCAAAATGTCCCCTCCTTGGGCTTAAACATGGAGGATCAAATACGCGTAATAAAAATAGAAACTAGATAACGTGACCAAATGCGGGTCCATAACATCTCCTCCCTCCCCGACCACAAGCTTGCCCTCAAGCTTGTTCTGTGGTGGTGGAGGTCGCCGGATCTCCTGTGTCTGTGTTAGCATCCCGTTATGCAGAAGGGTCATCCACCTCTAGCCAAAAGAGGCGCTTGCAGCCATGTACACAAAAATATGGCTCGTCGCAGTTGTAACAGAGGCCCTTGACATGACGGTCGTTCATCTCCTGTGTAGACAGTTAGAGGACGGTGGGTGGATGGTTGGCATCACAGTCCTAAGCTAGAAGGCTGTCTGTGGGTGATGGCAGAGGGTGAGGGATGCAGATGGGCACCCCGGTGTCTGGGCGATGGAGATGAGGGCGATTCAACAGCAGACGCTTCTCGCAGATGCGAGCCAAGCTCATGGCAGTCGTCAGATCTGCGGGGGTTTGAAATTCCACGTCCATGCGGAGGCGCTCATGGAGTCCCACCATGAAGATGGACACCTACTGGATAGAAAGAACTGAGGGGGTCCGGGCCAGGTGGACCTGAAATTGCCCGTGATACTTGTCGATTGGGCCGGTCTACCGAAGAGAAATGAGATCCCCCAAGGGATTGCTTTGGAGGGGTGGGCCGAAACGGAGGTTGTAGCTGAATTTGAAATTCTCTCATGATAGGAGTGGTTTCTCCCGTTGCAGTTGAGAAAACCAAAGTTGGGTTGAGCTCATCAAATGGAAAGAAGCGACATTGAGCCAGTCTTCCCAAGGAGTGCATTGAGTGGCGAAGTATTGCTCATAGTGCGAGAGCCAGGCCAAGGGATCTTCGCATCCGTCGAAGATTGGAAAGTTCATGTGCACGTGTCATGGCACACCGCTGCCCTCGTGTCTCGAGGGTAAAAATTCGGGAGGGGTTCGCAGGATCGACGCATCATGGGAGGAGCCCGTTGTCGGTTGAACTGGTCGGGTAGCCGCTAGTTGGGCAATGACGGTGCTGATGAGTGCGGTGTTGTTATCCGTTAGGAGCTTTGCGAGTGACTCAAAAATTTGAGATAGGGTGGGTGGTTCGTCCATGGTCGGAGGAGAAAATGGAGTGCTGTCAGCGGTAAAGGAGTTGGAGGAAGGAAAGATCAATGAAGGTAGTAGGCCGGTAGAGGCAACGAGCAAGGAGCTCCTGTCGATGTCGGAGCCCAGGAGTATTGGCGGTGGGATAGGTATGGAGGACTGCGGAGGAAGCAGAGCCGACTAGGCGGAAGAGACCTGTGCGAGCGGTCGTGAAAAACTGGCGTCCCAGCGACTAGGAGGTCGGCGCTCAGCGGGAATGGCGTGGTCTACCACGGCGGCAGGATGCGGCGTTGGATCTGCTGTTCTGGTGGCGGGGAGGACAGTTCCCTCTGATAACAGGTTGATACGGGTTGCCGATTGCGAGCTTGTCTGAGGTCGGGAATGGCGTTTGCCTGGCGTGAGACGGGCAACCCTATGGCAGAGGCGGGGTGAGCTTCAGGAGGACGGCGGCTGCTGCGTGCGGTGGCGCGGTGGCGACGAGATCTGGGAGCTAGGGCTTCGCGCGGGCGAGCGACTGACGGGTGCAACGGGTTATGCGAGAGAGAGAGAGAGGGGGTAGGGTTACGAGCGGAAATTAGAAGGGCAGAGAGAGATAATTAGCGAGATATAGAGAATTAGATAATAGCTTGTTTGCCTTCCTCTTGGCCCCAACCTGCCCTAATAAGAGTTTCAAAGGGTTCTCAAAATGCCCCCGGCTTAGGCTTAAACACGGAGGATCAAATACGCGTAATAAAAATAGAAACTAGATAACGTGACCAAATGCGGGTCCATAACACAATCTTATTTGCTGACCCGATCTTATAAATGATTAATATTTTTGCTATATATTAGTAGTTGTGTATGTGATCCCCACGTCTTCTAGTTGAATTAATTAATTTATTAAACTAAAACTAAATGTAAAGACTTACTATAAAGGCCCGTACTCTTATTCATTTTTTTAGTCTCACATCTCTAATCTTGGTTTGAGATCTCCTCCTATGTATATATAGAGGTGTCATGTAATAGATAATCCCTAGATTTTTTTTGAAGATAATAATCTCTCCATCTTCTCAACTTGGTATCAGAACGCATGAGATTTTTTTATGCGTCCTCCGCTCCAGGAAAATTGTAATCCGCTCGCCTGGCTTTAAATTTTTGTCATCGGAGCTGCTTGTGCACGCTTTCTGTTGCACACCTTCCACAACATTGCTGTTCAGCGAGACATGCTTGATTCTTCGTGTGACTGAACCATCTGCGAGATCGATCCCCGAGAACTCATTGACTGCGAGCTTTGCCTGCATATCTCGTTGCTATCTTATGCTAGCTCTGTCTGCATCTTCGTTTGATTTCTTGCGAGCTCTTCCCGGATCTCCGATGTGTTTCTATTGCAAGCTTTGCAAAATCTGCGGGTTTCTGTTGCGAGCTTTACACAATCTGACTCCCATTTGCGGTGATTGTTGCTCGCAACTTTAGCTTTGGCGAGCCCTGCTCCCAGTTTTTTGCTCTGGAGAAACCTGCTCCCTGCTCCAACGAGATCTTTGTGTTTCACATGTTCTGGCGAGACCTGCTCCTTGCTCCAGTGAGATCTTCATGGCGAGACTTGCTCCCCACTCGGAGAGCTCGTCGTGTTCTGGACTTGATCCACGAGACCACCTTCTTTTGATGTCGTAACTCTTATTTTTGAGCGAGACTTTGCTCGTTCCTTTTATCGCGGCTTGAAATATCCAGATGGAGGGCTCCGGAGTTTAAGGGTTTCTTTGTTTGGGCGGTGGCGGGAGGAGACGGAGGAGTGGAACCGGAGGTGCGGAGGTCCGGCTGGAAATGCGCGGTTTCGGGGCCTTTTCTCTATTGGGCGGGAGGAAACGCCATAAACGGAGACGGAGATGCGTTTGTTTAGCCGCTGTCCGGTGGCGGTTCTTCCAAACGGTGGGCGAAAACGCGGAAACAAATGAGCCCTAAGTATTCAGACCCTATCTCCGATTACGAATCCTTTGGGTAATGATTACCCGCAAAGCCATGGTTCCTCCAACTACTTCATAATTACCATTCTGGCTTTGTACATTTCCAACTTGAATTGTCCCACACACACAACATGCGATGCACTCCCATCAATTATACGAGTATATTGATGAGATGGTTCATCCTCTCACCACTGACCCTCATGGAGGAAGTGAGATGTTGATAACTCTCTAGTGGTCTCGTGACTTCTCCACTCAATGTCTCCTTTGGTCTACCATAACTACATGCTAATGGACTCTGCTTTTGAGATTTTGACTCGGGCACGATAAACATATTCTCAAATTAGTAGCTTCACACAGGTGAATGAGCTTACCTGATATCTTCTTGAACTTAACAAGGTTCTTCTAGTGTTGCATTATAAAAACGATCCTTGTACTCAACGACAGACATAGGTCTTTGCTAAAGCGAAAATAATTGCTCGAGCAAGTGACTCCGATACAGTGGAGGCAAATACCTCTAACACAACAGACGCTTCATATCCATCCAACTAGTGATGCGATGAAGTTGATCACGCTCGCGGGTCCTCTCAATGCTAGACCAATACGCTCTCTCCCGATCTAAAAACCTAAGTTTCAGAAATTTGATGCGCCGCTCACCGAATAACTCAAACTGATCGAGATAATACTCCATATCCACGATCCAATAACTAAAAGACTCGGGACTCGATGAGGCATAAAAAAGGGGCAATAGTACGAAACTGACTTTCGAGATCTCTCTCAAAACGACGTTTCTCATAATAATCATCCCTAAGGTAATTCAGTCGAGTCGAAGGATCAACACGTTCCACTCGCGTGCAAGGATATGAACAACGACAATCATCATAATGATTGTCTCTAGCATAGAGAGGTCATGTAGGTGGGTCAACACGATCTCTGAAAGTTGTGTGATGCAATCGAGAATAATCATTGTTGTAACGTGATGATCTCCCTGACTGGGCTCTATGAGAGCGGGTGTAAGTGGACTCGAAACCTCCAAATTGAGCAAGGGAATATTGGTGAAATATTGACATGATGAAAACTTATAGACTCTAAAACTGCGTATCAAGAGGGTGCTCGCAACCTAGTTCTTATACTAATTGACGCAGGACGAATCTATAGGTGCCAGATGTAACATTGCCCTATCCCTACATGCAATGCAAAGTCCGATAGATAATTCAAATTAAGCATTAAATAATTTATTCACACACACATGATTGTGACAAAAGCAAAAATAATTCGTTATAACAGGCTGGTTAGGTTTTCCTCCGCGTGGAGAGCCAAAGCGAGAGCGCGCGGCGAATAGACCCTGCAAATCACAATAATAATCTAAAAACAAACCACCATAATACAATATGTCCAATCAAATATGATTTCCAATCTAATAAATAAATGCTGAAAAGTAATCGTCCAATACAACAAAACTCACCAAGTAGCGGGCTGATCAAGACAATGAAGATTTCAGAGCTGGAGATGCGTGGACGGCGATCCAATGTGGAAAACATCGTAGGTGGCTGTCCTTGGCGGTGGAAGGCGGGATCAGACAAAACGAATAGATCCGGCTATGTTGGGGTGGATCCGGGCGAGGGACGGATGGATCCGAGATTTAAGAGTGGATCCGGGCTAGAGAATGAGGGAATGGTGAGGGGAAATGGCGGATCGGGGCTGAAATAGTCCAGATCTGGATTGATTTGGAAGGGAGGTTTGTGAGAGGTGGTACCACGGGAGGGGTGGGGTTTGCGGCAAGGGGAATTAAGGCTTGCGGGCTGGTGGAGGATTTTGGGGCGGCGGTAGGAGGGTTTGAGGGCGAGAAATGTGGCTTAGGGTTTAGGGTTACCTTGGGGGTGGAAAATACACACCTAGGAGTCGTCACCAGGGTTCCTCGGAGTCAGTACCGTAGGAGGATCGCGGGATTCCGGGAATACGCTTCAAAATCTGCGATCCCTCAAATCAGCCCACTAATATCCTTCCTATTTATAATAATAAGAGAATTAAGGCATCCCACCATTGACGGTTATGATTGACCGGAGGTGAGGCCACTCAAATACATCAAATAAAAATGCAAAAAAATCAAAGCGATATATGAATTCGATTCGCAACGCGCATCCGGACGCATCCGCGGAGTCGGATCATCGATCTGGGCACGCCATATATGGTAAGTCGCCAATCAGCCCTGAACGGGCCCAAAACTCGTCCTTCGCAGCGGGTCGACGTCTCTGCTCTGCATCAAGGTTGAATGTCGCTTATCGTTTGCTCGAGAACATCACGCCAACGCTACAAATTTTAAAAGAGAATCAAATCTATTTTATTTAAAATTTGCTCGAGAATTTTTGTTTGCATAAGTTTGGTATCAGAGCGGTTCGATTCATTTTCAAGCTTGATGCCTACAATCTGTATGCCTCGCCCACTCTACCGACAATTCGTTTTCAAGCTTGATGCCTACAATCTGTATGCTCCAGATTATGGGGGAGTATAAAAGAACTGTGAAAAATCCCAATGTAAAGGCTCATCTCTACGGCCAATTAGAAGATTCCTCCCTTGTAATGATTAGTCCCACATTGCGGTTTAGAATTAAGGCGTCGCACCTCCCACCTATATTTGGGTATACGTGTACTTATATTTTCTCTTAACATGAAGTAATAAAATTATTACATCATATCGCTCATTATTTTACACATCTAAAATTAATAGAGTACCATTTTCAATCAAGTTGAGGCCAATCCCCGTATTTCATTTTAATGTTTGTTATAATTTTTTATTTAGATTCAAACTGTTTGAATATGCAAGCATAAAAGGCTACTTTGTAAATAACAAAATTCATATTCGAACTTAAGTAACAAATGTTATGTGAATTATTGAAGCAAGCAGGCAATATTTTGCTTGTAAATATGGCTTCATGTATCAGAGTTCTGCACATTAGTAACACACTCATGATAAAATACTTGCAGTTCTGCGGTTTGAACATAAAACTTTTATGGATAACTCCCTAAGAACTGATGTTTGGTTTACATAGTCCACAGGCATCATTGTTGATCTGTTTTCTAATGGAAAGATTTTACCACAGTTGCGTGAGGTATACGTTGCACCATGTCTCTTTTTATTTTTACTGTCTTTAAGATATGTTTGTTAATTAATTTGGTTATATTCTTAATGTGTCTGTGTTATGAGTTGGGGAGATTCATAATTGCTGAAATGTTTGAAAATTACTTGATTGATCAATTATAAGGGGTCACACATCTATATATTCAAGTGGAGAGAAATACATGAAAACATAAAATACGTGAAATAATTAGTAAATGCTAACACCCCCCCTCAAGTTGGGTATGTAATGTTGATCATACCCAACTTGGTAATGATCATTCCAAAAGAACTCACAGTCAATCCTTTAGTGAGGATGTATGCCAGTTGTTCAGACGGGACGAACGAAATACATATAATTCCTCACTATGTTTTCTTTAATGAAGTGTCTGTGGACTTCAATGTGTTTGGTGTGATTGCGTTGAACATGAGCAATGCTAATGGTTATCTTGTTATCACAATATAGTTTAATTGTCTCATTTTTCTCAATGTCAGGGTTTCATGATCGTCTGAATCCACAATCCTTCACAGATTCCAACGATCATGAATTTGAATTCAGCTTCAATACTAAATATGGCAACCACCAGTTTTTTCGCTCCTCCACATAACCAAATTCTCTCCAAACAAAGTGCAATATCTTGAGGTGGATCATCGATCATGAACCAGTCCTCTCCAGTCTACGTCCGCGTAAACTTCAATATTTAGCGCATCATTGGACGAGAATATGATACCTCTCCTAGGAGAGGTCTTGAGGTATCTGAGAATACAATGGACTACAACAAGATGGAGAGTCTTTGGGGAGTGCATATACTGGTTGATCACTGCAATGACACAAGATATATGGGCGAGTATGTGACAAGTAGATCAACTTCCCCACCAACCTCTGAAAATCATTGATGTCCTCAACAATTTCTCCTCAACAATGTCCCCACCAACCTCTAAAACTTTATACACCTTGAAGTTCATAAGACGAAAAGAGGTTCTTTTGAGATCCTTAGACTCATTACGCCTGTCATTGAATGGACCGAGCATTTACCTTACAATGGAAGGTTCTATTTGATTTGGCACCAGAATTCGCACTTGAATCATATCAAACCAAATATTTGTCAGGCTATTTTTCTCCCGTTCTCTCGAATCTACGGAGTAAGACATCAACTTCCAAAAAAAGGAAATTATGGTCATTGCATACTTGGCTCACTTGAAAAGCATTGACGCACGTGTAAACGAGGTGCTCTACCCAACTGAGCTATAGCCCTTGTCATATCTGAGATGTTTGGATTTTTCAAAACTCCATAGACATGCATGCAGAAGAGAAATGATATCCACACCCGGACCAAGACATCACTTTGACCAAAAGTTTATTATGAACCAGTCCTCTCCAGTCTACGTCCGCGTAAACTTCAATATTTAGCGCATCATTGGACGAGAATATGATACCTCTCCTAGGAGAGGTCTTGAGGTATCTGAGAATACAATGGACTACATCAAGATGGAGAGTCTTTGGGGAGTGCATATACTGGTTGATCACTCCAATGACACAAGATATATGGGCGAGTATGTGACAAGTAGATCAACTTCCCCACCAACCTCTGAAAATCATTGATGTCCTCAACAATTTCTCCTCAACAATGTCCCCACCAACCTCTGAAACTTTATACACCTCGAAGTTCATAAGACGAAAAGAGGTTCTTTTGAGATCCTTAGACTCATTACGCCTGTCATTGAATGGACCGAGCATTTACCTTACATTGGAAGGTTCTATTTGATTTGGCACCAGAATTCGCACTTGAATCGTATCAAACCAAATATTTGTCAGGCTATTTTTCTCTCGTTCTCTCGAATCTACGGAGTAAGACATCAACTTCTAAAAAAAAGAAATTATGGTCATTGCATACTTGGCTCCCTTGAAAAGCATTGACGCACGTGTAAACGAGGTGCTCTGCCCAATTGAGCTATAGCCCTTGTCATATCTGAGATGTTTGGATTTTTCAAAACTCCATAGACATGCATGCAGAAGAGAAATGGTATCCACACCCGGACCAAGACATCACTTTGACAAAAAGTTTATTATGAACCAGTCCTCTCCAGTCTACGTCCGCGTAAACTTCAATATTTAGCGCATCATTGGACGAGAATATGATACCTCTCCTAGGAGAGGTCTTGAGGTATCTGAGAATACAATGGACTACATCAAGATGGAGAGTCTTTGGGGAGTGCATATACTGGTTGATCACTCCAATGACACAAGATATATGGGCGAGTATGTGACAAGTAGATCAAATTCCCCACCAACCTCTGAAAATCATTGATGTCCTCAACAATTTCTCCTCAACAATGTCCCCACCAACCTCTGAAACTTTATACACCTCAAATTTCATAAGACGAAAAGAGGTTCTTTTGAGATCCTTAGACTCATTACGCCTGTCATTGAATGGACCGAGCATTTACCTTACAATGGAAGGTTCTATTTGATTTGGCACCAGAATTCGCACTTGAATTGTATCAAACCAAATATTTGTCAGGCTATTTTTCTCTCGTTCTCTCGAATCTACGGAGTAAGACATCAACTTATAAAAAAAAGAAATTATGGTCATTGCATACTTGGCTCCCTTGAAAAGCATTGACGCACGTGTAAACGAGGTGCTCTACCCAACCGAGCTATAGCCCTTGTCATATCTGAGATGTTTGGATTTTTCAAAACTCCATAGACATGCATGCAGAAGAGAAATGATATCCACACCCGGACCAAGACATCACTTTGACCAAAAGTTTATTGTGATCCTTTTGTTCAAATAACAATTAAGGCAAAGCAGGGTCAGGAACAACGAATCTCTTTATGATAAACAAATCCATTTTGCAAGTTCGTTATTACGGGTAATTCTACCAAGGATCGAGCTAATGACGTATACAATACTTGAATTATCGATGTAGATGCTACATAGTTGGTTCTCATCCTTCAGAGACTACGAGTGTAATAGGAGCATCCGTTGACAAAAGGATCACACTAAGATGATCATCTCATGGCAGGTTTGTTTTGATGAGGGTGTCGGCTAGTCTACACTCACTTATCCCAGATTTCTCAAGTAAATCCAGGATATATTTCCTCTATAAGACCTCCTATGAGGCATCAGAAAGATAAGTAGACCTAGATTAGGATGTCTGACTGATGTAGATTAAATTGGAAAATGTGTTGGAAATTAGAAAACCCAACTAATTCATCTGTCCATGCTACGACCCCGAGAGTGTGGGCTCCCCATTTGGGGTTCTCGAGCTTTAAGCCTTTTACATAAATATTTCAGGAGAATAAACGTATTAGTTAACCGCAAGCGCTTCACAAATAAATAATTTCAATTCTAGCAATGAGTGTGGAAAATAACATCAACAGAGAGATTGGGCGCAAGGAACTTGTAGTGATCACTTTAATGTAATTGCATAAAATTAAATTAACAGATGCGAATCTGAGATTATACTTGTCGTAGTCTTGGGGGCAGAGCAGTGCATGGGGAGAAAAGGTTTTTGGGATCTAAGTGGTTCGAGTCGACTGGGGAACACGAAAAAGATGGAAGGCTACGGTTTGGATGATGGTGGCAACAAATTTGTGGTTCGAGAGAGAGGGTCCAACGGGACTTATGGGGAGGGTAATGGTTCAGACAATATGCAGTGAAGAAATTGGGTGCATCCAAGGTTTGGTGATGGGAAGTTGACGGTTGGAAACAGAAACCGAGCGGAATGGGGTTTGTGAGCCCAAACAGGAGGCCGAAGGCACCAGAGGAAGGCCGAGATGGGGTCATCAATGGTCGACCGGCCCCTCAGGAGGCTCCGGCTGCGGTGGCCAAGGACGTAGAGGCCGGCGGAAAGGGAATAAGGTATAGGAATCGAAGCCTTGCGGAATGTTCCTAGAAACAAAATTCCTATTTTTCGGTTTTCTTTTTCCAGTTGCCTTTTCTGCTTAGGAGTGGTGAGCTTAAATAGGCTTTTGATGGTGATGGGTCAAACTTTTCAAAGGGGGCGATTTTAATAGCGTAATAAAATGCAATGTGTGAAATGAAAGGGATAAGAAAGGGATGGGCCAAAGCAATAAAAGTGGACTGGCCAGACTTGACAACTTAAGGTCTTTGCCATGTGGGCAAAACGGGCCCAATATAAATAATGGGAGGGAAAGATAAATTTGCTTATAGATTTGATTTATACAGGTATAAGTTAGGCTTCAAAGTTTGCAATTAATTTTGAAACGAGGCTTATTCCAAAATTTATATTTTAGTAATTTAATTTAATTTAATGTAAATGTTATTTCCTTGCATTTCACCCAAATTAGGATTGGTATTGAGTCGAGTTCGATCGATTTGAGCCTAGCTTGCAAGCGAAATTTTCGAGTCGAACTCGAATCAAAATCGAAATCGATTTTGAGTCAAGTCATCTTGACTCGAAATGGCTTGATTCCGAGTCGACTCGAAATTGAATCGAGCCGGCTCAAAATTGAGTAATTTTTCTCTTTGTTCCTACTTGGCTCAAAATTAAACTGGGCAACCTCTAAATTTAACAAATAAAACACTTAAAGTCTTCACTCTTTTTTTTTTAGTTTAAATTTAGTATTTTAAAATTTAAAATAAGAATATATTAATAAATACTAAATATTTTTAATCAATTCGAGCTGATTTGAATCATATTTCGAGTGATTCAGTGCTGGCTCGAAATTGACTCGAAGTCAGATTCGTGTCAAATTGAATCGACTCAAATTGAGTCGAATCAATTTTAACCGATTCTGATTTGACTCAATATTCGAGCAATTTTCGAGCGACTTTCGAGTTTCAAATAATATGCTCAGCCCTAACCTGATGGCGATCGACGACGCACGCATGTTTATTCCCGTCGGAGGTGTTGATCGACAACGCATTCGGGTGATCCGAGTTCGCGGATGCGCCTAGATGGTTGTTCCGAGTCTTTTTTATATATTATTTAATGTATTTCATATTGTATTTGGCATCCGATCGGCTCGAATATTATTATTTGTCCGATCAGGGTGCCCTAGCTATTTATTTTTCCCCTCCCATATAAATACATGCAGGTGTGGCTGATTAGGGGATCGCGGGTTGCAATTCAGTAACCGGTCGGTCTTCCTCGGTGGACTCCAAGCGGAGCATCCCCTTCGACGTGATTCTGCCTTCGGCCACCACCCGCCGGGCCTTCTACAGCCCCGCCTCCGCCACCCCTCCCCTTCGCATCCCCCGTCAAGCCTCCTAAAACCCCTCCTCTGCCACCCCTTCCCCTCACAGCCCCCATCAAGCCTTCTACAACCCCGCTTCCGCCTCCCCTCCCCTATTCAGATCCCGTCCCGCCGCCAACATCCTGTCCGCCTATGAAGCACCGATACGGGTATGAGTATCTGGTACGATATATATCTGGTGCACTGGTACATGGAGATCAAAAAAATAAGGATACAAGTATTTTCAGGGCATTAATAAAAATGATATATATATATATGTATCATGTATGTATATACCACTTTTTTTAAAAGAGAGAGAATATAAAACATAAAAAAAAGCATCTATACTATATTAAATAAGAAAAATACTTTTGGTTAAACATCCACTTTCCGATTTTACCCTCTTTATTAAAAAAAATAGTTTTTAAAATTTATGTATTCTTTCTTTTATTTCAAAATTTCTCTCCACCGTTCACATCTCCTGTGCACACCGCAAAAATTAGCGGCGAGCGAAGTATAACACTTAGGGGTTTGCGAGCGGCCAAAGCGCCGTCGCGTCAAGATAATGTTGTAGCCGAGATAATGTTGTGTGGGGTACGGGGGCAACCCATGCACTATCGCAGTTGAGATACTGTCGCGGTTGGCCGTAGGGGCGGAGCCCCGCGCCTATCACTCGTATTGAGCAAGAAGAAAAAACATCTAATGCTCAAATACTTAATAAATTAACAAAATAATTCAATTTAAATCAAATTCTTCGTAGTTGTAACGATAAAAAGAAACTTAAGTCAGGATCACATTTTGTTACTACAGTAAACAAATATCATTAGTTGCATTTATGAGTCATTTTTCTTTTCTAAAATACATGAAAAAGTTTTTGTTTACTTTAGAAAAACAGTCATATCACAAAATGCGGAACGATCTATCAAATCCAAGTTTATCCTCATACTAGAATAGGTGTATCCGTTGTGTATCAGGCACGTATCGGTATCGGAAACATACCCAGTACGGGTACGCGGCCCTCGGGAAAGTATCTGTCCTTTATAGTCGTCTGCTGCCTTTTCCCCCTCTTTTCAATCCCGTCCAGCCACCTACAGCCGGGATGCTGCCTTCCCTCCTCTTTCCCAATTTCGTCCAGCCACCTACAGCCTTATCCTCTACCCGCGTAACTTATTCCAGCCTTCCTCATCACCCAAGCCTCCAACTCAGTCTTGTCCAGCCCTCGCAATTCACTCGTGGAGCCACCCATCGGCATGCCGCAACCAGTTTGCCTTCCCTAATCACGCTGCCACATGCATGGGCAAGTCTAGGTATGGATGTTGTTTATTTCTCTCATGTTGAATGTTTGGAATTGAACTATTGTTGTGGGATTTGAGATTTGCATACGCGATTTGATATTATTATTCGTAGTTTGATTTGCCAGATTTACTTTGTGTACTTGAATGATATTCACGCCTCATTTCAGTGGTAGTTCGCAAACCGATCTTTGATAGTCTACGATTGTTTTCTGATTGTGCAATTGTCTAAAATCTTATTAAATTTCATTACTGTTGTTTAGATTTTTGAACCAGACTGTTTGCACCTTCACCTCACTCGCACAACATTTAGGTTGCATCATAGTCGTTGAGTTATTGTCAGCCTACCCCTGCATCATTTGGTATCAAAGCGAGGCTCGAGCTATATTTTATGCTACGTAGTGGTTGGTTGTATCAATCACAGATGTTTGACCAGAACGTCACCGACAATCGGGCCGCCAGTTCGAATTCGTACATGACGCTCGCGGAGTTTCAGCGCTTAGTTCTCGAACAATTTACAACCCTTAAGAATGACATCGGAGGGACAACACCAGAGTCGACCAATTAGGAGCCCTTAGAGGTACAAGCCCACCCCCACGATATGAGGAACCCTTGGATGCCCCTCAGGACGATTCACCATCGCTAGATAGACGAGCTAGAGAACCACCACATCGGGATCCCGCTCTACATGGAAGAGGGACTCCCGAGCCTGTGTATGATTATCGTCGTGACCCCGCCCCGAGGGGAAACCCTCGTTCTCCCTATGATCCGCGTTCACCACCGGCCCGCAGAGGCTGTGGTCCACAAGCACGTCACGAGTTTGATCCCGATGAGCCTTTTGATGATTATTTCGCGCCTCGCCGCGGAGCCACCCCGTCCGAAGATGACCTTATTCGACGCCTTCGTATTGATGCACCGCCCTTCGAGGGTCACCTGGACCCGAAGGCTTTTAGCGACTAGCTCATGGACATGGACTATTTCTTCGATTGATACGAGATGAGCGATGAGCGGCGAGTCCGGTTCTCCAAAATGAAGTTATTGGGACAGGCAAAGATGTTTTGGACTAGTGTGGATAGATCGTTAAAGAGAGATGGATACTATCCTCTCACCCGATGGGCCGAGATGAAGCAGCGGTTGAAGGACAAATACCTTCCCGCATCGTATCGAGATCAGCTCCTCGATCAACTCTATGTACTGCGGCAGGGAACACTTTTCATTGTCGATTAAATGACACGATTCAACGAGTTGGTAGTGAGGAGTGATATCCTGGAGGAGCCTATTGCGACCGCTTCTAGATTTAGAGCTGGACTTAAGGCCGAAATTCGGAGAGATCTCATTCTTCACCCCGTATAGACGGTCGAGCAGGTGTTCCAGCTCGCACTTGAGTATGAGAACTATCTACGCCTTGCAGGTCCAAGACAGGCTACGCATTGGCCTGGCGCCCCTCCCCGTATCTCATCAGATGCTAAGGGCAAATCTATTGTCCCGGGAGCCCCCAGTTCTAGACCTGGTCAGTGTTATCAATGCTCGGGCCGAGGAAACATTGTTGCTCAGTGTCCCACTAGGAATCTGTTGATCGGGGATGAGGGCGAGACTAGTACTTAGGTAGATGACACGGTAATGGAGGAGATCACTGCCGAGGTTGAGGATGGTTGGGAGAGCGACGTTGTGCGACCGTTAAGGTTGGGAGTCATTTGACGCCTCCTTCATACCCCTCATGCAGAGACTGGCGCCGCACCACGATATTTTACACGTATTTTCAGAGTGCAGGCTGCCCCTGCAAACTCGTCATCGATAGTGACAGTTACATGAATATTGTGGCGAAGAAGGGATTAGAGAAGATGCAGTTGTCCACCTAGCCTCACCCACATCTCTATCGTGTCCTCTGGGTGGACAAGTCGCTTATTCAGGTCACACAGAGATGTCTTGTTCCGATTTTCCTAGCGTCCGTAGAGGACAAAATTTGGTGCGACATCATCCCGATGGACGTAGCACATGTTCTTCTGGGAAGACCCTGGTTATACGATTGTGATGCCACGTGTTATGGCCTCTTCAACCCGTGTGTATTCTTCGATAAGGGACGGAAGATCACCCTTACCCCGACCCAGCCCAGGGATTCCCCCAAGGGCCAGTCGACTCGTCCATTAGCGCCGGGTCAGCTAGGCCTCTACACATTCTGAGGAGAGTAGATTTTCTGAGGGAGAGCTTAGATTTATGAGTTATGTTTGTGGTGGCCGCCACCATGGCCTCCGATGCCTCCATATACTTGAAGAGTGTGGATCTGGACATTCGACGCCTACTGGACGAGTATTCTGACATTGTGCCTGAGGAGCTCCCCGATGAGCTTCCTCCGTTGAGAGATATCCAACACGATATCGATCTAGTCCCGGGGGCATCTTTGCCCAATTTGCCCCACAATCGCTTGAACCTGACAGAACATGCCGAGCTGAAGCGGAAGATCGATGATCTTCTTCGGAAGAACTTCATTCGGGAGAGCTTGAGCCTGCGCGTTGTTCCTGCCCTTCTTACCCAGAAAAAGGATGAGAGTTGGCGCATGTGTGTTGACAGCCGTGCCATCAAAAAGATCATGGTGAAATACCATTTTCCCATTCCTCGCCTCGACGATCTTCTCAATGCGATGGTTGGTGCCCAGATCTTCTCGAAGATCGACTTGCGAAATCGGTACCATCAGATTAGGGTGAGAGAAGGGGATGAGTGGAAGACGACCTTCAAGACGAAGGATGACCTTTATAAGTGGTTGGTTATGTCGTTCAGACCGTCGAACGCGTCGAGTACATTTATGAGAGTGACGATGCAGATCCTACGACCATACATGGGCAAATTCCTTGTAGTTTACTTCAATGATATTCTGATTTACAGTTGGCACCGCGCTGAGCACTTACGCCACTCATTTGGTATTTGATCTCCTACAGAAGAGCATCTGTATATCAACCTGAAGAAGTGCTCGTTCTTGACTACTTCAGTGCATTTCTTAGGCTATATTGTTTCTCCACCCGACATCTCGGTTGACCCTGATTAGGTCAAGTCTATCCGTGAATGGCCCATCCCGTCTAGTATCCACGAGTCTCGGAGCTTCCACGGACTTGCCACCTTCCACGGTAGGTTTGTACGAGGGTTTAGCTCGATCATGACCCCCCTTACGAGTTGCCTCCGTAAGGGAGATTTTGTCTGGACGGCAATGTCCACTAGAGCTTTTGAGGAGATTAAGGAGAGGCTGTCCACTAGGAATCTGTTGATTGGGGATGAGGGCGAGACTAGTACTTAGGTAGATAACACGGTAATGGAGGAGATCACTGCCGAGGTTGAGGATGGTTGGGAGAGCGACATTGTGCAATCGTTAGGGTTGGGAGTCATTTGACGCCTCCTTCATACCCCTCGTGCAGAGACTGGCGCCGCACCACGATATTTTACACGTATTTTCAGAGTGCAGGCTGCCCCTGCAAACTCATCATCGATAGTGACAGTTACATGAATATTGTGGCGAAGAAGGGATTAGAGAAGATGCAGTTGTCCACCTAGCCTCACCCACATCTCTATCGTGTCCTCTGGGTGGACAAGTCACCTATTCAGGTCACACAGAGATGTCTTGTTCCGATTTTCCTAGCGTCCGTAGAGGACAAAGTTTGGTGCGACATCATCCCGATGGACGTAGCACATGTTCTTCTGGGACGACCCTGGTTATACGATTGTGATGCCACGTGTTATGGCCTCTTCAACGCGTGTGTATTCTTCGATAAGGGGCGGAAGATCACCCTTACCCCGACCCAGCCCAGGGATTCCCCCAAGGGCCAGTCGACTCGTCCATTAGCGCCCGACATCTCGGTTGACCCTGATTAGGTCAAGTCTATCCGTGAATGGACCATACCGTCTAGTATCCACGAGTCTCGGAGCTTCCACGGACTTGCCAACTTCCACGGTAGGTTTGTACGAGGGTTTAGCTCGATCATGACCCCCCTTATGAGCTGTCTCCGTAAGGGAGATTTTGTCTGGACAGCAATGCCCACTAGAGCTTTTGAGGAGATTAAGGAGAGGCTGTCATCTTCTCCTGTATTGCGCCTTTCAGATTTTTCCAAGGCATTCGAGGTAGCGTGCGACACATCTGAAGTGAGCATCGGGGGAGCACTTAGCCAGGAGGGTCATCCAATTGTTTACTTTAGTGAGAAACTGAATGACGCGTAGCAAAAGTGCTCTAATTATGACAGAGTTTTACGCCGTCGTACAAACACTCCTCCACTGGCACCATTATCTCCTACACAAGGAGTTTGTCTTATACTCTGACCACCAGGCCCTGCGATATCTCGATTCGCAGAAGAAGTTAGGTCATCGACATGCGAAATGGGTGGAGTTCATGCAGGAGTATCACTACT